>JBBMOL010000077.1:0-1433413 GCA_037954665.1 Laguncularia racemosa | reverse complement strand
GATCGAATTTAGAAGAGGTGTTGATAATGGCCATCCCTTTTCGTAGCCCATCGTTCTTCCTCGTCAGACCCTAGCAGCCTGCTTGCCTTATGAAGTTGCAGTTTTGTCACAAGAACTATGGTGATAAGTATCATAGCTGTAGTTTGAGCCTTCATTTTCAACCTTAATTAAGGATTTATATTATATAATAATAGAAATACAAGTATGTATATGGATGATGTAAATGGCGAAAGATGGATGGAGAAATGTGTTTTGGGATATTATGCTATTTATAGTTCAAAATAGTTGCATGACTCCACAAGTGTATCTTGTTAAGCGTATTTAAAATTCTTCGACTAATTACCAAATTCAAAGATTTGACTATTATCTATATACGTATATGCTTCAAGATGTTAGGATTCTTAGGGCTTACATATACTGACGATGTTATTCCATTTCATTTCATGCATAAATATGAAGACATTATTTCGATGAAATTATCACACACACACACACACACACACACACATATATATATAAGTGTTATGATGCTTTGAAATGTATGAATGCCAAAATTTGTGTCAATCCATATTGAGTTGAAAAAAATTTGCAATTGACACAATGAGTTAGTATGAATAAATGAGATCAATCGATGATTAATCTTCAAACTCAATAGAAAGTCACAAAATCTCTCTCACAAAGTCGTCTTAAAATTGTAATTTGTGATAAGATATGACCTTAAACAAAAAGAATACTATAAAAATCCAAAAAGGTAGATCAGCATGATCTTTAGTACGGTCGTGTAAAAGCTTATATCGCGTTGTATCAAAATTCGCTCTTAGACACCCTTAGGACGCCCACAAGTACAGGTGTGCTTGCCAACATGTTGCCTCACATGCCACCTAGCATGGGCTTGTTGATGCCCATGCTTCTCTGACATGTACCCCCAACACAAGTATGTATGTGCTTGTGTTGGCCACAAAACAAGCCTCCATGCTTCCCCACTCTCTTCCTTGCATGAGTGCTCCCTCTTGGACGGTTCCTTGGTCTTTACTTCACATCATTCTCTCTTACCTGAGGAGAACACGACCTCGAGTTTTCTTTTGGATATAAAAAAACAACATTTGGGTAAAATGGAAAGATATCCACTGCATTAAACATCTTTGAAATGCCTATACTATTAGACAATCGAAAGACATAGGCATTGTCATTAATCCTTTGCATTATTTAATGTGGATGATGGGTGTCGAATCCAACAAAAATAAAACCTACTCCTAGACAATTATATGATTTGCATATAGTGGTGAGTAGGGTTGAATCCACAGAGATTGGTTAAACTTATTTCTATCCAAGGAGAATAAAAAGGAAAAGGAAAATGGGGGGTTTGGTTTGTGAATCGAATAAAGTTAAAACAAGATAAGAAAGTTGTATATTGATAGAAAGCCTAGCCAAAGGAATCAAGATAGTTTAATTCAAGGAATTGATCATCGATGCAAATGTTCTCTATTCTTGTTCCTAGATAAACTGGTTATGGTTATTAACAAGCTCTAACAACCTATCTCTCCTTATTTCCTCGATAACCTCAGACAAGCGCTTTGAATTACTTCTCTTATTGATTAAACAACCTTAGACAAGCGCTTAGGATTTAATCTATCAATAGCATTAAGATCTAGAGAGACCACCAATTCATGCCAGTAGATTATAAGATAACCTATTTAAACATGATCACACACCTCCATAACATGAATTCGATCATCTCTTTCATAACCAAACATGTTATTGCGTCACTAAGACTAGAACAATCAAACAATTACGGATTTGACGTGCTAGTTGACAATATATTAACTTGATAATTGAGTAGAAGAGCTCTATTCATACCAATCAACGAAGATAATATTGACAAAACGATTAGAAGATATATGAATACCCGAAAGCAAAGAATAGAATGAATACAAGTCAATTAGACCTCACAATTCGTGGAGAATTAAACATCTATGACCCTTTAGCTAGAAAAGTAGCTTAGCTACTCATGTTCATCAATAAAACGAAAAATAAAAATAAAAACATAATGAACCCGGTTGCCTGCTCTGCCTCCGCGTTTCCTTCTTGTCTCCAAGGTGATTCCAGATTCAAAGATTCAAAAGTTGTCCTAACCCTCTAAAGTTGGTTCTATTTATATTATTAGGGAGATGGCATGTGATCTTTTGCTAGCAAGATATGAAAATATCTTTCCTTTTCCAAGTAGATTTCGAGAAGTGAAGATTCGTCTGCCTGGCACGCCCCAACACACGGCAGTGGGTCAAGCCGTGCCATCCTCTGTGCATATTCTTCAAGTCTTCATCCGCGCCCAGTGTGAACCACGGTTACACACACGGCCAGATTTCAAGCCGTGCCTTCATCTGTTCATAATCTTCAAGTCTTCATCTGTGTCCAGTGTGTACCACGGTTAGACCCACGGCTAGATTTCAAGCCGTGCCTTCATCTGGTTGATGTTCCACACTTTCTTCTCATTGGCACACCTAGCTTCCACCACGGCTTCAAGCACGGTTTCTCCCACGGCTTCCACCACGGCCGTGCCTTAAGCCGTGTCTCTCTCTGTTGTAAGTCCTCATTTTCGCCTTCTTGTCCAGTGTGTAACACGGTTTGAACCTTGGCCGTGCCTCAAACCGTGCTTCTTTCGGTGGTGTAATTCCTTGTCTTGATCCAAGTTGTAGATGACTTCTCTAATTTACTTGAATTGGCACCCTTGACACCATTTAACCTGATTTATCACCATAATAGAATTAAGTACCATTTCCTTATGATTTATATAAAATCAATAATAATTTAACACAATTTATACTATAAAGATTGAGTATAAAATGGCTTTATCAGTGGATCATACTTCTTGGACTATAGCTTGTTGTATTTCCTAATTGGAAACCTTTCTCATTACCATTGAGTCTTATCCTCCCTCTTCCATACCAGCATTAATTTCCTAAATACATAGGCCTGCTCATTATAATTATCTTTATCCTAATAATACTCATCATCCTTATCAGGTTCACAATGAATTCCATCCTCGTCATCTCTCTCTATTGAGTCAACCCCTCTTTTGTTAAGATACTCATTAGACCGATGACTTGGTTGATTACAATGGTAGCACTTCCCTAATATGGGCCTTGCATAAAGGGTTGTTTTTACTTTGTGTATCCTTTGTGCCATCTAGTTTCTTGCCTGCTATTTTCTCTTCTTTGTTATCACTAACTCCTTGCAACTCCAAGGTAGTTTTACCCCTTTCAACCACGAGTTTATTTAAACTCTCAACCCCAAATCTACCACTAACACCATCAAATCTACTATTCTTCTCCTACGTTACCCACTCAACCTTAAAAGCTATTTTTTGGTCTCATTCAAATTACACAGAACATGTACCCTGATTTTGTCTTAAATCTACAGCTTCAAATCATTTAAATATCTAGCCACATGTTAAACCTCACTCTCCCTTAAGTCATTCCTCTTTACTAATCGCATGAATTTTTCTGTATATTCATCTATAGTCCTTTGCCTTTGGCAACACCTCTAATATTGCTGAGAAAGGATCTACTCATAATTGGAAGGTAAGAAGTCTTGCTGGAGAAATTTCTTCATTATATATGATGTCTTCATAAGTTGTTTGCCCTCATGATAGTGCCTACTCTGGATCCTCTCCCACTAGGCTGAAGCACCCCCTTTCAGTCTACATGCTACTAATTTCACTCTCCTCCCCTCAGACATTTCTATATATTAAAAAAATCTATCTATTTTAGCAGTCCAATTAATAAAATCTTCAAAATTTAAATTACCATTAAAGCTAGGAATGTCAACTTCAGCTTGAATTCCCCATTGTCTTTGAAGTCGAACCTACCATTGTTTTTCTTATATCTACCACCATCATTAACTCTCCTACGTGGTTGTTCTTCCCAAACAACACCCTATCTTCCTCTTCTGAATCATCATCATACATCCGTAATCCATGATGTGGAGCTACACATCTAAAAATAGGGTCACTGAGTGTATGTTTTGCCCTAGCTCACATCCCACCACCATTCTTGTCTCTATTGGCATTGAATCCCATTGCATTAAAATGCTCAATCAAATCATCAAAGTGCCATTGTAAATGCCAAAATCTCGGATCCACGTTATTTAACATCGCTCTTTGATCCTACACCTTGCTTCATAGGGCTTCCACATCCCGAGCAACGTTTAGAATGTGATTGCCTATGATACTATCGTCTCCTGACATCGCTGAAAGAGTTTCCTTCTTTGATACCAACTGAGACAATGTGTTAGTGTGAATAAATGAGATCAATCAATGATTGATTTTCAAACTTAATGGAAAGTCACATGGTAATCTGTGATAAGATATGATTTAACAAAATAAAAACCCTAAAACGTAGATCAACATGGTCTTTAGCAAGGGCGTGTAAAAGGCCATGTCATGTTCTATGAAAATTCGCTCTTAGATGCCTTTAGTATGCCCACAAGCATAGGCATGGTTGCTACTGTGTTGCCCAACACACCACCTAGCACAAGCATGTTGATGCTTGCGTTTCTTTGACTCCCCCCCTCCCTAAACACGGGTGTGTTTGTGCTTGTATTTGCTACTATGCAAGCCTCCACACTTCCCCACTCCCTTCGTTGCACGAGTGATCCCTCTTGGATAGCTTCTCAGTTTTTACTCTTCATGTCTGATTGTCTTATAGATCAAGCACTCAATTCCTCTAAGATTACAACTTATTTTCCAATATTTGAAACATATATTTATTGATCATCACTTAATTCCAAGGATCATTAAACCTAAGTTCTTTAGAATCATCAACCTATACTCTATAGATCAAAACCTAATTCCTGAAAGATTATCAACCTATTCACTAAAGATAAAATCTTAAGTCCTTAAAGATCAGTAACCTATGCTATGATACTATATTAACTATAACGCCCTAGAACCCAGGCATGTTACGGCTCGTCACGTGTCCTTATCATACATGGACACATTAAGGCTTTGGACTTACTCTGATACCTCTTAATTTTGCAAATCTTTTAAGCTTCAATTCAATATAATCAATATTACTAACATAACATAAATACGCCTCAATTCATCCTTCAACCTTGGAACAATTTTAACAATAATTCCATAATCAACATCTAAAGCAATGAAATATTTATAAAACACTAGTTTACGTTCTTCAAAAGGTTTTAATGTTCACTACATATATATAATACAATATCTCCGAAAGCCTAATCACCATAACAATAGTCTCTAAGTATACAATTGTGTTTAGAACCATGTACTTCAGTATGCCCTAGGTACATGGATGTATAGAGTGGTCGTGTACCATTCTATAAATTTCCACATTTTGATACGGTCAGGTACATTGTCATGTCATTGGCCATGTATCTTTCTATGCATTTTATATCCTCGACACGCCTTATAACACAGTTGTGCAACCCAGCCATGTAGCCTTGTGTACATTTTAGCATGGGTAAGTGTACAAACATGTACTTAATCGTGTTCCCTATTATTCTCCATGAACCTTAATTTCCTTCTTTCAATTCATTCCTAATTCCATATGCCTTTATCGTAGGTTTAATTAAATCTTAAAACATGAAATTTCTAATTGAATTACATAGATTGGAATACTACCTTTTTTATTTCCATAAATTGAATCCTTAATCAGGTTTGATCTTTATGTTCATCCTATCCCTTCCTCAATCTGGATTCTATTTAAACAAGTGTTGCAAATCGGTTTAGATCCTCCATTCATTAATCTTTAATAAAATTCCATCATCAAAATTCTTACCTAATGAATTTGGACTTGACCTTTGGTGAATTCCTTCTAGATGTCCTTAGGGTTCTCTAGATAACGTTTTCACCTTTCTTGTCTTGTTACTATGAGAATGTGAAAAAGGAGGGACTCTAGGTTAACTTGCACTTAAATATGCCTTTAAGGAAATGTCCATTCCACACCACCCTCACACCCCTAAATGTATTGTAAAAATCCCTCTTTTGACCTTAGTTATATTTTATAATATATGTTAAATAAAATGCTTGTACGGGTATTAGGTTTTTTTTTTTTACTTGAAGCATTTCCTTCACCTCATACATGTATGATAGCAACTTACATGATGGACAGATCTTTTTTTTTTTTCTCATAATTTTAAAATTACAATGTTTCCATGGTTTCTATAATGGGTATATTTCTTTTTCAATTGTTTCACATCTTTAAAGAATAACTATTTGATAAATAATTTAGTAAAAACCATCAATAGAAATGGGTATTTTTTCATTGAAAAAAAAATCTTAAATTGAGTTTTTCCATGATTTGGTTTTAGTTAAAGAAAATTCTTAATTTAAACATTCTCTACAATTTAGTTTTGGTTTGAAGGGGAGGACATAACTAAGCTATGCCCATACTTAATATCGACTATCAATTTAATCCTTAAACATGTCTTTAGGTTAATTCGATCATAAACTTTGTATCTAGAATAGATCAATCCTTGAGCTTCAATGAAAACCCCAGATTAGTAAGAAAACTCAAGTCTTTGTTAAACACAATCCTCTTTCAACTTAGTTAGTGTCTTGTGTTACACAAAACATTGAATTAAAACACTAATGTATCTTAAATATTTTATTTATTATTTTTCCTTTTTGTTTTTTTTTTTTTTTGTTTTTTTTTTTTGTTGGCCATAAGAAAACATTCATTCAAATCTGAAATCAAATGTACATATCCTTCAACTGCATTAGCATTGCCAGAACTTTAAAGATCACAATACAAAATTTCTAACAAAGAAGATGGGGGGGGGGGGGGGGGGGGGGGGGTGAGGGGGTGGGTGGGGGGGTGGTTTGTTCCAATTGAAGGGGCACATCTTCCTTCTTGTATTGACTTTAGTAGCTACTTTATTTGTGTTTCGAATAACTAGCTTATATACGACCATTTGTAGCTACACCTCTAAAGACCAAATATCATTTAGAAGTGGCATCAACTTCCAATATCTTTCTTCTTCTTTCGTTAAAGCCATGAAAACAACACTGTTGTCCAATGAGACTTTTATTCTCCTCCACCCTTTACTTGTTTCTATCTTTAACACTTCATGCGTTGCTAATAACTCCACCCCTTCCATCGACAACATTAATACTATCTTGTTGCTTCCAGCACAAACTGAAGCCTTTGCATCTCTGGTGACAACTCTAATCATTGCTTGCCCAGTAGGTTCTTAAACGATGCCATCCACATTAGTATTCACTACGCCATGCTCTAGTCTTTCCCATAGTTGTTTTTCTAGACATTGTTCTTATTGATTCTCCCTAGACCTCCCTTTAGAGTTCATATTATTAAGCTCCATTAAGGCATGTCTACTCCTTTCAATAAAAGCTTCCACATTAGGACATGTGAAATCAAAGATAGCTTTGCAACATTTTTTTCCAAATGCGCCACATTATTGTTGCTAATTTTTCCTATAAGTCTTTCTTTTCATTCGTAGTCCAAACATAAACATTTAGGCCATTCACTAACCAAGCATCAAGTGTGGTCACCAAATTCACATCATTTCACTCTAAGTACCACATACCACACAACCTTTGTCCACTAACAACACAAAATTAAATGTTCCAATCTCATCAACATTATAGAATGAACATTTGGCCCTATGTATCACATGCTTTTTCCATAGATTATAATTAGTAGAACATGCATTGTGTAAAGTTTCCATAAGAAATGAAGTTCCTTTAGCAAATAAAGACAATGCCAGACTAACTTACATATGATGTGCTCAAAACCAAGCCCAAGCACACAAACCCCAATTGAAAGACCAATTACATAATGAAATCAAACTAGTCCTCCAAATTGCATAAACCGCCAATCTTTATAATTCCAAATCCACAAATATGAATATGTATGAAGATTGCATATCCAAGAATGATAAGCTTTGATACCAAATTATGATATACCTAAAAGGGATTTAAGCACAATCAAATGGAATAAAAATTCAACCTTAAATCAACCCCTAGTTCTAAATCAACAATTAGACAATTGTGTGAATTCTTAAGATATAAATGGATCCAGAATGAATAAACAATGAACAATCCTCAATATATATACTAATTAAACTTGAATAAACACGTGAATATCAAGATTGAGCAGTAATAAAAACCGTGATTTTCTCTTAAGAAATAAACATTCCACATGAAACAATGATAGGTAAGTGTTGATGAATAACATTATGAAAAGTAATCCAACGCACTCAATTTATCTCGCAATGATTATGATGCAAATCTGACCAAGAGCTATGTCAATTCACCCATAGATATTACATAGTAGAGAAGAAAAGAAATCGCAACAAAATGAAATTGATATTAGTCACAATTTCAAAGTGTTTCACTCGCTACAATTTCAACTCTTGGGATTGAAATTGATAAGAGTCTAATGACAATTAGGAGAGCCTTAATCCTCGCACAAAGGTGTATACTCAATTCAGAAAAATGGTCTCCTCAAACCCTACTTTATGCAAGTATTTATACTTGATTCCTTTAGGGTTAAAAAGTCCACAAAATTACAACTATGCCACTTTTAAGGTGGCCGGTCCTAAAAGAAAATTACAAGCAAATGAAAGTGTCCCAAAGGAAATATTACAACATAAATAGTCAAAAGAAATAATTATAAATAAAAATATTCTTCATCATGCTAGCTCTTCCATAGGATTCGTCGGCCCAGCTCATCGTTGGTTTAGGTTGGTCTATAGATAACCCACAAGCTGAGTCTGAGTGAGTTTATCCATTGCCCTTTAAAGAATGATAAGTATTCCTGTCGAAATATACAATACATGAATAAGAGAAAAGAGGTTAGTAAACAAATAATTCCAAGGTCGATTTGCTCAAAAATGGGTCTTCATTGCCAATATTCGAAATCTTTTGGCTTGTGCCTTAATGTTAGGTCTTGATGGATTTTGATTCCTATCATCTCCTTAGGCCTCAAAAAGATTTGTCCTCAAATTTAGCTGATAAAATGCAGTAGACACTTTGTTTTCTCCTGGCAATCCATCTGAAGAAGTATCTTTGTAGAATCCCAATATCTAAAATACCATAGGTAGTGATTGTTTTCTTTCCTCCGTTGCTAGGATATATCTCATCTGCAACACAAATAATGCTCCATTATCCACCGAAGTCTCCCGTATATCAACCCATTCCACTGAAACCGTTTTCTCCTTTTCTAACTCATCTGTATGTTGCTGATCCTTATGGTCTTCTAATGGTTGGCGCAACTGGTCATTGCCTTTTGAAACCACTAAAGGTGAACACAACTGTCTCTGAGCAGTCTAGCTCTTTGATGATAGGCTCATCTGACTCTGACCCTCAAAATCCTCCAATGGTTTACTAAACTGCTCATGAGCCTCTAGTATCTCTGAAGTTGAACATAACTCCCCTTGAACAGTTTCATCCTCTGATGATCTGCTCATCCGACTCTGTTCATCAGGATCCTCTGAAGGTTGGTACATCTGTGACCGACAAATTTTGTACTCTAAGGGTTGGTTCAACTGCTCATGGCCCACTGATGGTCTACTAAATTGTTGCTAAACCCTTTGAACCTCTGATGGCGACATTGAATTCAGAATAATTCGTTTTCTTTCCTTCTGGAATACATAAGTATTTCTAAAGCTATCATGTAAGATCCTCCTGTCATATAACCAAGCCCTACCAAGCAATATATGGGATATACACATAGGTAGAATATCACACTCGATTTCATCACAGTATTTATCCTCTACACTAAAAGGTACCCTAGCTCTTTGGGTCATATGCAAACTCCCGTGATCACTAAGCTAATGCAATTTATATGGTTCAGGATGTGAAGTAGTAGCAAGTTTTAGTTTCGATACTAACGATGCTACTACCACATTGGTACAACTACCACCATCGACTGTAAGGACACATAAATTCCCTTGTTCCCTACAAGAGGTATGGAACAAGTTTTCTCTTTGTTTTTCATCCTTAATAGCAAATGTAGTCAATGTTCGGTGCAATACATTAGTATAATGAAACATCTCACTAGACATGATGGTGTTCAAACCCAATAACATAATAATTATCCTCACACTTTCACATCCAAGTACACAACTAAGCTACAAGTGAAGTACACACAACTACTTTCAAGTAGATAGAATTAAATTCAACTACAAGTGTTTAGGTAACTAGTTCAATTACTTTCACACTTTAATGACTTTTTTGAATTTTAAATTCTACTACTCAAAACCTTCCTTTCTTGTTAAGGTTTCACACTATAATAAATCATAAATTGCAGCACCTTAACACAAGCACAAATGCATAACTCCATCGTCACAAAACTCCCTTGCTCATGGTTCCACCACCAATCACGCCACTAGCAACAATTCTCTAATCAACACACACAAAACCTTGCCAAAAATACACACACACCCTTCACTAACTTTTCAAAAATACAACACCACACACATACACTCCTCTTCAAGCCACGACGCACTTTCCCCACTTCCACACAAATATCAAACTGTAACTTCAACAACAAAGGCAACTTAAATTTCAAATTCAAAATGAGTTCAATAAATGCAATATTCCACAAATGGTAAGCGTCTTTTTCAAATTTAAAAGATACACAATTAACTACGACTTAATGTGTGTTTGAGATTTCAAATTAACCCCTTAATGTGCACTTTCAATCCTGATTTCAAATCTGAAATTAATAATTGTGATTCCTCCAATTTCCGAAAATGAACACATTATATAATTCTACTTCACAATTGAAACACCACTCTTTCCCTTCACGGTTTGCTATCCATGCACTACACTCTCACACTTTAACCTCAGTGTGCAGCACCTTACTCCACACAACTTCCACAAATTCACACCGCCACACACACTTACACGCACAACAAGTCACTAATTTTTTACAAACACAACTTTACACAAAAACAACCACGGTGCACAACCTCCCGAATACAACACATACAATACTTCAAAGTATACACTTCTTTATTACTACATAACTCCAAAGCAATTTGCAACTCGTACACCAAAATAGCAACAATTCAAATTTGAAAATAAAACCACTTCACTAATTGCAACTCTTCCACAATTGGTAAGAAATGATTTTCAAATTCAAACAAACACTCATTAACTCCTTCAAACTTAATGTTTGTTTTGAAAATAAAATAATTTCCAAATCCTCCACATTATTCAAATCTGGAAATGCTCAATTTCTCCACTAATTTTCCGAAAACAAACAATGTAAGAATCACAATTCTGTCCCTACATAAATGCTCTTCCGAAATTGCATTAAAAAATGCACTATCTTTCCTCTTCCTTTAAATTTCACTTCCCACGAAAGATGATAATGATGATTTCCCTTAAACCAATCACGATCAACTGAAGGACACAAATAATATGGTGAGTACTCCTCGTCCACAACAATTAACAACAAGAAAATCATTTTAACAACATAATTGAAATAATTCAATTCTTCAATGCACAATTTTCTGATCAAGGTAATAAAAACCCTAAATTTCCGAATTCCAAATTGCAAATCCCTCCTCTTAAAATTCAAGCTCTGATACCAAAAGATGATGTGCCGAAAACCATGGTCTAAGCACACACAAAACTAATTTGAAAGACAATTAGGCAATGTCAATCAAACTAGTTCAACAATTACACAATTCCTCAATATTTACGAATCAATTCCCACAACAAGGACGTGACCAAGAATGAATCCAAGTATGATGATGCTGTGATACCAAAAGATGATGTGCTCAAAACCAAGCCTAAGCACACCAAACCCAATTGAAAGACCAATTACACAATGAAATCAAACTAGTCCTCCAAATTGTATAAACCATCAATCTTTATAATTCCAAATCCACAAATATGAACATGTATGAAGATTGCATATCCAAGAATGATAAGCTCTGATACCAAATTATGATGTGCTTAAAAGGGATTTAGGCAAAATCAAATGGAATAAAAATTCAACCCTAAAAGCAACCCTGAATTTCGAATCAACAATTGGAGAATTGCGTGAATTCTAAAGATATAAATGGATCCGGAATCAATAAATAATGAACAATCCTCAATATATATACTAATCAAACTTGAATCAACACATGAATATCATGGTTAAGTAGCAATAAAAACCGTGATTTCCTCTTAAGAAATAAGCATTCCACAAGAAACAATGATAAGTAAGTGTTGATGAATAACACTATGAAAAGTAATCCAACACACTTAATTTATCTCACAATGATTATGATGCAAATCTGACCAAGAACTATCTCAATTCACCCCTAGATATTACACACTAGAGAAGAAAAGAAATCACAACAAAATAAAATTGATATTACTCATAATTTCAAAGTGTTTCACTCACTACAATTTCAACTCTTGGGATTGAAATTGATAAGAATCTAATGATAATTAGGAGAACCCTAATCCTCATCCAAAAGTGTATACTCAAATCTGAAAAATGGCCACCTCAAACCCTACTTTAAGCAAGTATTTATACTTGCTCTCTTTAGGGTTAAAAAGTCCACAAAATTACAACTATGTCACTTTGATGAGATCCATGATGAGAGTCAAGCCAGAAGAAGGAATGTGGATCCTCTTAAAGTGCCACCTGGACTGATCACAAGAAGTCAAGCGAGACGACTCAAGGAAGCACTTAACGGGTTAATAAAGGATGTCCATGATGCCAGAAAGGATTGGAGCAATCATGAAGTTGGAACGGATTAGAACAACCATGGGAAGACCCTTTCTCTTATACAAGTCACACCGGACATGGGTTAAAGAGGGCGTGTACTTTCAAGGCACGGCCGTGTAGGAATTTCAAGATTGCATAGAATCATACACGGCTAGACACACGGCTAAAAGGCACGGCCGTGTAAGGAGACAAGAATTGGCACAAAATCATACATGGCCAAAGTACACGGCCGTGTATCCCCTGCCGACTAGCTTGTTCTGTTTTCGTGTTTTTACGCAACTTATCTAAGCTATGTCATTTTGGACTTGTTTTTCATGAATTGTAACCCTAGTATAAAAGCTCCTAGGGTATAGAACAACTAAGAATTTACATATTTGAACATTAAACACTTTTGAGAGGCACCTCTCTTGGTTCTTCAAGAACTAAATCGAACTTATCAGATTGATTTCTGTGGCGTTCATCCCGACTTATCAATCGGTCTTTCATCCCGATTGTGGCGTCTTCACATTATACCAAGGTTCTTGCCTCGCTTATAGACAACGGGTCACAGTTTCCACTTTAGGTGTTTGGGCGTCTTAGGCAACGAATTCTGAACATATTGGTATTGGGTTTCGTCATGAGTTGGCGTGGTTCGTATCAGTTTGGTATCAGAGCTTAGGTTTGTCAAAACATCAAGTTCGGTTGAAGAAGGTAATATCAAAAACCCTAACTCCAATCATTCATATCAAATATCGTATTCAATTTTGTAGTATTGATTGTCTTTTGATAGTGTAATATCGACTAGGCGATTGTTAAAAAAAAAAAGAGTAAAAATCACGACAAAAAAAAAAGAAGAGAAAAGAAAAGAAAAGAAAAAAGTGATTAAGAGCAACAACCAAGACAAAAAAAAAAAAAATTCGGATAGAAAAATAGAGGAAAATTTACGAACCCTAGAGTTGTTTTGAATTCTACGGAAGGAAATTGGTGTAGTTTGGGTTAGTTCCAAGAGAATTGAGAAGAGCAAATTGGTGAGCTGATATCATCATTATTTGTGAGAATACACGAGTGATTGTGTGATATCATCATTTGAGCGAAACACGTAAGGGAGTGTATCGTGAGGTTTAATTATATATATATTTGTGTTAGTACTAATCTTTTCTGCAGGGACTATGTCGAGATAACATTCTCCTGAAGGTGAGAGGGGAAGGTTTGATGCTAGGTTAGTAATTGAGGCGTTGAGGGGTGAAATCAAGAGGATGTTCCAAGAGGGAATGGAATAAATTCATGAGACGGTAGAGCAAAGACTAGAGCAATCCATAAACGTATTCCAAGAGCGTATCAGGGAGAGTCGTTCTAGGAGAGTACCTAGGGGTGGAGATGAAATGATGGATGATGACTTTGATGAGCCTTCTGTTGGGAAGATAGAGGAGATAGGAATAGAGAGGATGATCAATTGAGTAGCATAAAGATGAAGATTTCTCCTTTCCAAGGGAAGAATGATTCCGAGGCATATTTAGAGTGGGAGAAGAAGGTGGAGATGGTGTTTGATTGTCACAACTATAGTGGGAGAAAGAAAGTAAAACTTACTGCCATTGAGTTTTCGGATTATGCTATAGTGTGGTGGGATCAACTAATGTTGAATAGGAGAAGGAGTGGTGAGCCACCTATTGAGTCTTGGGAAGAGATGAAAAGAGTGATGAAGAAGCGGTTTGTGCCTGCGTATTACTATCGTGAATTGCACAACAAGTTGCAAACTCTGAGGCAGAGAAGCCGAAGTGTAGATGAGTATTTCAAGGAGATGGAAGTCACTATGATTAGGGCGAATGTAGAGGAGGATAGAGAGGCTACAATGGCTAGGTTTCTTGTGGGTTGAATAGAGAAATCCAAAATGTGGTTGAATTGCAGCATTATGTAGAATTGGAGGATATGGTTCACATGGCTATAAAGGTTGAGAACCAGCACAAGAGGAGAAGTAGTAGTAATGCACGGTTGCAACAGGGTAATGGTTCATCCACTTAGAAGACTAATCAATGGAAGAAAGAAGAAAAGCCTTTACCCACCAAACTAAAAGGGGAGCTGAGACAAGCGGGTTCTACTCCTGGTAATCAAGGTAACCCTGAATCTTCTACTTCTAAAAATCATGACATTAGATGTTTTAAATGCCAAGGTAGAGGTCATATTACTAGTCAATGTCCAAATAGGCGTGTGATGATTTTACGTGATGATGGAGAGTATGAGACTGAGGGGAATAGTGAAAAAGATGATATGCCTCCATTAGAGGATGCTGGTGATGATGAGAAGCCTGCAATGGGAAGGCTAGTGGCAGTAGTGAAGCGAGCGTTGAATGTGTAGGTGAAGGAAGAAGAAGAGGTGCAAAGAGAGAATATATTTCATACTAGATGTTATCTAGGAGATCACATTTGTAGTTTGGTCGTTGATGGAGGGAGTTACACCAATGTAGTGAGTAATTTTATTGTTGAGAGGCTGGGGCTCAAAACTGTTAGACACCCTAGTCCATATAAATTGCAGTGGTTGAATGATAGTGGAGAGACTAAGGTGAGTAAGCAAGCATTGATTGGTTTCCGCATTGGTAGGTATGAGGATGAGGTGTTACGTGATGTAGTGCCAATGCAAGCATGTCATGTGTTGTTGGGGAGGTCGTGGCAATTTGATAGGAAAGTTGTTCATGATGGCTTTTCTAACAAGTATACACTTGTTCACCAAGGGAAAAGCTTTAATCTTAAACCGTTAACACCTAAGCAGGTGTATAAGGACCGGTTGCAGCTACAACAGTCGTTTGCAAAACACAAGGTGAGTGAAAAGCAGAGTGAGAGTGAGAGAGCAAAAGACAATGAGAAGAAAAAGGAATATAAAAGTCAAGATCAAAAGGAAAAGGAGAGGAAGGCTAGAAAGAGTGCGAGAGGCTAAGTTGAAGGGGGATCAACTTTGGTGGTGAGTGAAAAGGAGAGGGCAGCCTTGCAAAAGGAGAGTTGTGTGGTAAGAGCGAGCGTAGTAAGGAGAGCGTTAGTGATGAGGCAACCTATGTTGTTGCTGGTTTTTAAAGAAACATGTTTGAGTACTAACGAACTATCTAACTCTTTGCCTAGTGTGGTTGTGTCTCTTATGCAGGACTTTGAAGATGTCTTCCCTGAGGAGATTCCAAAGGGACTACCACCTATTCGTGGTATTGTGCACCAGATTGACCTTGTACCCGGAGCATCGATTCCAAACAAGCCAGCTTATAGGAGCAATCCGGAGGAGACAAAGGAACTCCAAAGGTAGGTCGATGAATTGATGGAGAAGGGGTACGTGAGAGAAAGCATGAGTCCATGTGCAGTGCCTGTGATTTTGGTGCCTAAGAAGGATGGGACATAGAGAATGTGTGTTGACTGCCGTGCCATCAACAACATTACGGTAAAGTATCGTCATCCCATTCCTCGCTTAGATGATATGCTAGATGGGTTACATAGGTCTAGTATCTTTTCCAAAATTGATCTGAAAAGTGGATATCACCAAATTAGAATGAAAGAAGGTGATGAATGGAAAGCTGCATTCAAAACAAAATATGGATTGTATGAGTGGTTAGTAATGCCTTTCGGTTTGACTAATGCACCTAGTACTTTTATGAGACTTATGAACTACGTTTTGAGGACTTTTATTGGAAAATTTGTGGTTGTCTATTTTGATGATATTCTTATTTACAGCAAGAGTTTGGAAGATCATATGTCTCACTTGAGGGATGTTTTAGAAGTGCTTCGAAAGGAACAATTATATGCTAACCTCAAGAAGTGCACTTTTTGCACAGACAAACTTGTGTTTCTTGGTTTTGTTGTTAGTGCACAGGGAATACAGGTTGATGAAGAAAAGGTTCGTGCGATCTAAGAATGGCCTAGTCCAACCAATGTAAGTAATGTGCGGAGTTTCCATGGAGTAGCGAGCTTTTACAGGAGATTTGTGAAGGATTTTAGTACCATTGCAGCACCACTTACTGAGGTAATTAAGAAGAACGTGGAGTTCAGATGGGGAGAGCAACAAGAGAAGGCCTTTCAGACGCTTAAAAATAAGCTGACTCAGGTGCCGTTACTTACTTTACCTAACTTTGCTAAAACGTTTGAAATTGAGTGTGATGCTTCAGGATTAGGTATTGGAGCAGTGCTTATGCAGGAGAGAAGACCGATTGCATTCTTTAGTGAGAAGCTAAGTGGGGCAACCTTGAATTACCCTACTTACGACAAGGAGCTATATGCATTGGTTCGAGCCCTGGAGACGTGGCAACATTACCTTTGGCCGAAAGAGTTCGTGATCCACACTGATCATGAATCCTTGAAGTACTTGAAGGGGCAACCCAAGCTGAATAACAGGCATGCTCATTGGGTGGAGTTCATCAAAACATTTCCATATGTTATCCACTACAAGCAAGGTAAAGAGAATGTCGTTGCTGATGCACTATCTAGAAGGTATACTCTTATCTCTACTCTTAGTTCTAGACTGCTTAGTTTTGAGCACATTAAGGAGTTATATGCTGCTGATCGAGATTTTTGTGAGGAGTATGTGTATTGTGAGAAGAGTGGGCATGGAAAATTTTATAAACATGAAGGATTCTTGTTTAGGGAGAGTAAGCTGTGCATTCCAATTTGTTCCTTAAGAGAATTACTAGTGAGGGAGTCTCATGGAGGAGGGTTAATTAGACACTTTAGTGTAGCTAAAACATTAGGGGTATTGCAGGAACACTTCTATTGGCCTCACATGAAACGAGATGTTGAGAGGATTTGTGAGCGATGTGTCACGTGTAGGCAAGCGAAATCTAGAGTCCAACCTCAAGGGCTTTACACCCCACTTCCCATTCCTCATGAGTCGTGGGTAGATATTTCTATGGACTTTGTGTTAGGATTACCCAGGTCTATACATGGTCGGGATTCTATTTTTGTAGTTGTTGATAGATTCTCTAAAATGGCACATTTCATTCCTTATCACAAAACGGATGATGCTTGTAATATTGCTAATTTATTCTTTAGGGAAATTGTGCAATTACATGGTATGCCTAGAACAATTGTATCAGATAGGGATGCTAAGTTCTTAAGCTACTTTTGGAAGACCTTGTGGGCTAAGTTAGGAACTAAGTTATTGTTTTCTACTACTTGTCATCCACAGACTAACGGTCAAACTGAGGTAGTGAATCGAACTTTATCTACTTTGTTGAGGGCTGTAATTAAAAAGAATATTAAGAGTTGGGAGGATTGTTTGCCGCATGTTGAATTTGCTTATAACCGTACAGTGCATTCTGCTACTAAATTTTCTCCTTTTGAAATTCTGTATGGTTTTAATCCACTAACTCCTTTGGATTTATCACCTTTGCCTATTTCTGAGTATGTTAATTTAGATGGCATGAAGAAGGCCGAATTTGTTAAACAGATCCACGAGAAGGCAAGGCTGAACATTAAGCGACGAATAGAGCGGTATGTGAAACAAGCCAACAAGGGTCGTCGACAAGTTGTTTTTGAACCTGGAGATTGGGTTTGGGTTCACATGCGCAAAGAGCGGTTTCCCGTGCAGCATCGATCTAAACTACTTCCTAGAGGCGATGGACCATTTCAAGTTCTTGAGCGCATCAACGACAATGCATACAAGATAGATTTGCCAGGTGAGTATCAAGTAAGTGCCACATTTAATGTTACTGATCTGAGTTCTTTTGATGTAGGTGACGATTTGAGGACAAATCCTTTTCAAGAGGGGAATGATGAGAGTCAAGCCGGAAGAAGGAATGTGGATCCTCTTGAAGTGTCACCTAGACCGATCACAAGAAGTCGAGCGAGATGACTCAAGGAAGCACTTAACGGGTTGATAAAGGATGTCCATGAAGCCAGAAAGTATTGGAGCAATCATGAAGTTGGAACGGATTAGAACAACCATGGGAAGACCCTTGCTCTTATACAAGTCACACCGGATACGGGTTGAAGAGGGCTTGTACTTTCAAGGCACGGCCGTGTAGGAATTTCAAGATTGCACATAATCATACACGGCTAAACACACGGCTAAAAGGCACAGCCGTGTAAGGAGACAAGAATTGGCACAGAATCATACACGACCAAAGTACACGGCCGTGTATCCCCTGCCGGCCAGCTTGTTCTGTTTTCGTGCTTTTACGCAACTTATCTAAGTTACGTCATTTTGGACTTGTTTTTCACGAATTATAACCCTAGTATAAAAGCTCCTAGTTTTAGAACAACTAAGAATTTACATCTTTGAACATTAAACACTTTTGAGAGGCACCTCTCTTGGTTCTTCAAGAACTAAATCGAACTTATCGGATTGATTTCCGTGGCGTTCATCCCGACTTATCAATTGGTCTTTCATCCCGATTGTGGTGTCTTCACATTATACCAAGGTTCTTGTCTCACTTATAGACAACGGGTCGCGGTTTCCACCTTAGATGTTTGGGCGTCTTAGGCAACGAATTCAGAAACGTATTAGTATTGGGTTTCGTCACGGGTTGGCGTGGTTCGTATCACACTTTTAAGGTGGTCAGTCCTAAAAGACAATTACAAGAAAATGAAAGTGTCCTAAAAGAAAGATTACAACATAAATAGTCAAAAGAAATAATTATAAATAAAAATAGTCTTCATCATGCAAGCTCATTGTTAGTTTAGGTCGGTCCATGGATAACCCACAAGCTGAGTCTGAGTGAGTTTGTCTATTGCCATATAAAGCATGACAAGTATTCCTGTCGGAATATACAATACATGAATAAGAGAAAAGAGGTTAGTAAACAAACAATTCCAGGGTCGATTTGCTCAAAATCGGCCCTCAATGCCAATATTTGAAATCTTTTGGCTCGTGCCTTAATGATAGGTCTTGACAGATTTTGATTCCTATTACATAAAGAGCTATCGAACTAATGAGAAGATGATGCATCTTGGTTGTTTTCTTCTTCTAAATTCTTGATGAAAAAATATGTAGATTTCACTGTGCACTTACTAGACTTCTCATAGGGCTAAATAAGTCAATTTTCAAGTATGTTAATTGAAAATGATATTTCTAGCATGGTTTTAGTTGTTTCTTCATCAAAGAACTTCCTAACCTCTTTGACCCTCTATATTCCAAATATTTGATCAATCAAATCTGCCACCTTCAACTATTGGTTATGTGGGTTGCTCTTGAAACCCTCATTTTCATCCCAAAAAAAAAACGAAAAACCTCATTTTCATAGAAAAAGAGTAAAAAAAACCTGTCTTGAAATATTTTCTTTCAAATGAATAAAAAACCTCATTTTTATTGTAAAAGAATTAAGCGACCATCTCTTTCATGGTAAAAGAATATAGAATAACTGTAATTTGTCCAAAACACCGATCTCGATTATGTAGAGTAAGGGATATAGAATCTTAAATTACTATGCACCTACACTCATAGATTGGAAGGAAACATGAATTATAGTGAAAGAATAGCATTGAAAGAGAAATAAAATCACATTATAACTTGGTATCTAATATAATTCATGCAAATCTTTCTATAGGTTATGGATAGATTGAGCTCAATGGGTTCACACTTTAATGGCACTTATTAATTAAATTGACTATATGGACATATTCATTTTTTATAAGTTATAAAATTATTTTTGATGTAGGCGAGATAAATTTACAATTATGGAATACTTAGATTATCAAAATTATTAGAGGGAATGTAGAGGAAGACGACATAGTGAATAGGGAAATGTATTAACATCTTATCGGATCGCTCATTTACTTGTCTCATACTAGACTTGATATAGCTTTTGAAGTAAGCTTGATAAGCTAGTTCATGCATAGCCCAAGAAAGACTCATTTTCAAGTTGCAAATAAGATTCTGTAATACCTTAAAGGAACACCAAGAAAGGGTATTTTGTTTGAAAGAAATGAGGATGTAACCCTTAAAGCCTACAATTATGCAAACTATGCAGGATCTACTGTTGATAGGTGATCAACAATAAGGTATTGCACTTTTCTTGGTGGAAATGTAATGACATGGAGAAGCAAGAAACAAAGTGTGATTGTATGGTCTACCGCTAAGGTAGAATTTCGTGCAATGGCATAAAGCATTTGTGAGCTACTATGGTTGAAAATCATCCTTGAAGACTAAAAGATTAACTGGGTTAGGCCAATGAAGCTTTATTGTGACAATAAGTCAGCAATAAGCATAGCTTACAACCTAGTTCAACATGATCAAACTAAGCACATTGATATTGATAGGCATTTCATCAAGGAAAAATTGGATAGTGGCCTGATATGCACTCCATATGTATCATATCGACACATAGATAACTTGCATACATTCTCACTAAAGGATTAAATAGTTCAGTGTTTGAGAGAATTGCATCCAAGCTGGGAATGGGAAGTTCTTATTCACCAGCATAAGGGGGAGTGTGGAAAAATACATGTATTTATTTTTAAATATTTTATAGCTATACAATATCTTAAGTTTAGGAAATCATTTTAGGGAAGTTTCCTAATTCGTAAGAATAGAATTATTTTCTTTAATTAGTATTGTAACCATTCTATTTTATATACGTCCCTGGTGGATTAATCAATAAATAAAAATTGAACCTTATTTACAATTCAATAGTCAAATCTATGGACATTAAGAAATTGCTTGACTATTATATGCACATTATGTAACAACTCTAGCTTGTTCAAATGAAATGGTACAACGTTACGAAAAAACAGAAAGTGCAATCTCAATTAATTTGCATGAATAAATTAATATTCAAATTGACAAACTATAAAATTAAGAAATATGGTGACAAGTACCATAGCTGTAGTTTGAGCCTTCATTTTCAACCTTAATTAAGGATTTATGATATGCAATAATAGGAATACAAATATGTATATGGAAGATGTAAATGTGCAAAAGATGGATGTGATAAAGGCACATTTTACTCATATTTTATAGTATGATTTATGATGAAATTCAATGGATTCTATGGAATTCACGGGAAGATGGTACTTAATATATGTATTTTGATTATTTAGGTCCTTAAGGACTTAGATTCAAGATATGAGCAGAGTAGATAGAAAGATGGCTTGGAAAGCATTGGAAGTTGGACTATTTTTTTTTTCCAAGGCCGCCAGCCTTGAAGGTCGGCTTATGTTGAATCAAAGGCAGCCGACTTTCATCAAAGCTGCCACTGGAGATCCAAGGCCACCGGCCTTCACATCCGGCCTACATTGAATGTTGCCAGCTTTGATCCGGCTTTGGGCCGGCCTTCTTTTCTAACGAATTGTCTCGTCTATCCTTTGATATAAGTAGCCCTTGTTGCAACAAAGGGAGGACCTTTTGCCAATTTTTCGACCTAAAAAGAGTTCTTCTAAGAGAATTTTGTATTCCAGCCTGAATTGATTCAATTGAGTGGAGGGAATCATTCGTGGGGATTGAGTTATTAGTTCTTAAAGCTTTGAGGAAGTTTTGCAATTGAGGATCTTCAAACAATTGTGTTACCAGATTGGTGATCTCTGAATTATTGATTATTTATGCAATTGAGTGATATATTATCAGCTACAATGAATCGCATTGCATGTGCTTCTATCAATTGTTATTCTGTTGTCAACTCCATGATGTTCTAAATTCTTTTGGTGGGAAGGGGATGAAACCCTAGATTGGTAGAATGATAATTGTAGTTATGCTATAGAATTATTAGGCATGTGGAATATTCATATTGTAATCTCCTTGCTATAATTCTTTGTTTCTTAATTGAATCAGATTTATAGGAACGTTGATGACTCAGAAGGGGAATTAGGGTTCACAGGGAATTCTTGATAATGAGTAATTAACATATGTGGAAGCTGAGTTATTCACTTTTGTTAGAAATTATCTTAATATTAATGCAATGCTTCTAATTGATTTTTCTCTAAGGGATTAGGAGAGATTGATTTGGGGTATTAGTCATTCATATAACTGGGAAGTTTATGATTGTAAATTTGAGTCCTCTATTAATTTGTATAGCGGAAGCTAATAGATTAATTTGGGGTTTTGTTAATTTCGTATGAATATCCACATGATTAAGGATTATTATAGCATGATGGCAATTTGACTAACTTGTCTAGGGTGAATTCTTAATTCCCACCTTCTTAATTGAAAAGTTTATTTCTTCAAGATTCTCAAAATCATCAATTTGCATTTTATTTTAGTCTTCAATCAAATAGTGAAATCATCCTTCTTTCCATTGCCTAAATATCAATTTAAGCTAGTACAAGTCTAGTACTTTGTAGTTCGCGTGGAATCGACATTTGTTTTCACCACTTTATTACTTGATACGACTAGTGCACTTGCTGCGATTTACGCTCCCATTTTATATATACGTTCTGAGCGTATCAAGTTTTTGGTGCCGTTACCGGGGACTATAAATATTAGACCTTTTAGTTCTGTTGGTAATTTAGGCGCATTTTACGGTTTACTTTGGTGTTTGTTCTCTTTGCAGTTGTTCTATGCGCAGGAGTCTAAGTGCTGAATCGTTATTGTTTGATCCTAAAATTTACCGCACCTTTCATAGGTTGAGAAGAGAGAACAGAGATAGAAGGGTAGCACAAGAAATCGAGATGGCAGGAAACGATAATGGTTAGATACAGGGCCCTCCTAGAGCTCTTAGAGATTATACTGTACCTGTTGTTGCAGGTTCAGCGATAAGGAGGCCTGCTATTCAAGCCAACAACTTCGAACTGAAGCCGTCACTCATTCAGATGGTTCAATCAAATCAATTTGGAGGGTACCCAAATGAGAGTCCTGATGATCATATAGTTGTATTCCTCTAATACTACAACACAGTGAAGATGAACAATGTTGCAGACGATGTCATCAGATTACAGCTTTTCCCTTTCTCACTATGGGATAAAGCTCGAGCTTGGTTTCATTCACTACCACAGGAGTCCATCACTACTTGGGCTGACCTCTCAACAAAATTTTTAAAGAGATTTTTCCCACCATCCAGAACTACAAAGCTTAGAAGTGACATCACAAACTTCACCAAGTTTAGTGGTGAATCACTCTATGAGGCGTGGGAGAGATTCAAAGAGGCAATCAGGAAGTGCCCCCACCATGGGCTGCTAGACAATCTTCTTATTGAGATTTTCTATCTCAGTTTAGATGAGACATTGAGGTCACTAGTAGATGCGGCTTCAGGAGGTGCACTCATGGGGAAGAGTTATGTTAAAGCGAGTGCTTTGATAGAGGAGATGGCCTCCAGCGCTCACAATTGGCAGAATGAGGGGAACAAGTCCAGAGTGGCATCTGTTGATGAGAGAGAGACTATCGCACAGTTAACTACACAAATATCAACTCTCACCACTCAGGTAAGTAAACTCACTTCCACTCAATCTTTTCACACTAACCAGGTTGCTTTTTGTGAGATGTATTCAGGACCGCATTCGACATTTGAGTGTATGTTAGGGAATGCTTCTACTTCATCTAGTGGTGAACAGGTGAATTATGTCAACAATTTTCAGCGGAACAACTAAGGACCCTACTCCAACACATATAATCTAGGGTGGCATAATCACCCAAATTTTTCATGGAGGAACGACAACAACACACTTAAGCCGCCACCTGGATTTCAGAAAACAGGTCCTACCCCAACTTCTCCACCCCAGCAGAGTCAATCAAAGATGGAAGAGCTCATGTTGAGCTACATGCAAAAGACAGATACCATGCTGCAGAATCAGCAAGCCACAATCAGGAATCTAGAGGGTCAGATTAGCCAAATCTCTCAATAGCTGAGCAATAGACCATTTGGGTCTTTGCCCAGCAACACTGAGGAGAAACCTAAAGGTATCAATGCAATAATGTTGAGGAGTGGTAGGGAGTTGGAGAAAGTTGACACACAAGATCAAACCACAGCAGAGAGTCCAGAGACAAATAAAGGGAAGAAAAAGGTAGAGGAACCAAAGCAGAACTCTTCACAGGTAAAACCTTATTTTCCTCCTGTACCTTTTCCAGGAAGATTGAAGCAACAATAGCTGGATGCCCAATTTACCAAATTCCTTGATGTTTTCAAGAAGCTGCAAATCAACATCCCTTTTGCAGAAGCACTTCAGCAGATGTCATCATATGCTAGGTTCATGAAGGATTTACTCACAAAGAAGAGGAAGATTGAGGGGAATGAACCAGTGATGCTTACAAGGGAATGTTCAATGATCTTACAGAATGATTTACCTAATTTGCCAAGAAAACAAAGAGATCAGGGGAGTTTTACTGTTCCTTGCACCATAGGCAATTTTCATTTTGATAAAGTTCTTATTGACTCTGGTGCAAGTATAAATTTAATGCCTCTATCTATTTTCAGGAAATTTGGGACATGGAGAGTGCAAGGGAACTCATGTTACCTTGCAACTTGCTGATAGGAGCATCAAATACCCAAGAGGGATTGTGGAAAATGTCCTAGTTAAAGTAGATAAATTCATCTTTCCAGTTGACTTTATAATCTTGGAGATGGAGGAGGATAAAGAGGTACCCATGATCCATGGCAGACCGTTCCTTGCAACAGGTGAAGCTTTAATTGATGTGGAACAAGGTAAGCTTACTTTGAGAGTTATGGATGAACAAGTCACGTTTAATGTGTATGAGGCTACAAAGAAATTTGATGACTGTAAATCCTGCTACACTATTGATATTGTTGATGAGCTTTCCTATGAGTTCATGGAAGAGAATGCAGGTGTGGACACAATGGAGTCGGTTCTTAGAGATTTAGATGATTGGAGTGATGATGAGGATGAACCTCAAGAAGAACATACTGAACAAGTTTATGAATTCAAGACTCGACACTATGAGAAGCTGGGGACCACTGAGAAGAAACCGATGCCGTCATTGACACAACCCCCGGTGCTTGAACTTAAACCTTTGCTTGGTCATTTAAAGTATGCTTATCTTGGAATGAATGATACTTTGCCAGTAATTATTTCTTCTTCTTTGACAGATGATCAGGAGCACCAGCTCCTAAGCGTTCCGAGAGAACATAAAGAAGCCATCAAGTAGACTATTGCGGGAATTAGCCCTTTGATTTGCACTCACAAAATATTGATGGAGGCCGAGTGCAAACCCACAGCTCAACCACAGAGATGACTCAACCCTACTCTCAAGGAGGTAGTCAAGAAGGAAGTGCTTAAGCTGCTAGATACAGGTATTATTTATCTTATCTCTAATAGTAAATGGGTTAGTCCAGCTCAAGTAGTGCCAAAGAAAGGTGGCATGACTGTGGTAAAGAACAATGCCAACGAATTGATCCCAACCCGTACTGTGACAGGATGGCGAGTTTGCATAGATTATAGAAAATTGAATGATGCCACCCGTAAAGACCACTTTCCCTCACCTTTCATTGATCAGATGTTAGAAAAACTCGCAGGGCATGATTATTACTGTTTCCTTGATGGTTATTCTAGGTATAATCAAATTCATATAGCGTCTGAGGATCAGGAGAAAACCACATTTACTTGTCCCTATGGCACTTTTGCCTTTAGGAGAATACCCTTTGGTCTCTGTAATGCACCTGCTACTTTTCAGAGGTGTATGATGTCTATATTTTCTGACATGTTAGAGAATTTTATTGAAATATTTATGGATGGCTTTTCTATTTTTGGGAAGTCATTTGAATCATGTTTGACAAATTTAGGCTGTGTGCTCAAAAGATGTAAGGAAACTAACCTACTTCTGAATTGGGAGAAAAGCCATTTTATGGTAAGAGAGGGAATAGTGTTAGGTCACAAGGTGTCAGAAAAAGGGATTGAAGTTGATAGGGAAAAAGTGGAAGTAATAGAGAAGTTGCCACCACCCACTTCAGTAAAAGGAGTTAGGAGCTTCTTAGGACATGCTGGCTTCTACAGGAGATTTATCAGAGACTTCTCTAAAATCTTTAAACCTCTATGTAATTTACTTAAAAAAGACTTTGCTTTTGTGTTTGATGAAAATTGTTTGCAGGCATTCAATATATTGAAGGAGAAGCTCAACTCTGCACCGGTGATTGTTGCACCAGATTGGGAGCTTCCATTTGAGTTGATGTGTGATGCTAGCGACTATGCCGTGGGGACAGTGCTAAGGCAAAGAAGAGGTAAGATCTTTCATGCTATATACTATGCAAGTAGAACGTTGAACAAGGCCCAGAAAAACTATGCCACAACAGAAAAAGAGCTATTAGCAGTGATATTTGCTTGTGACAAGTTTAGGCCTTACTTGATAGGTTCTAAAGTAATAGTATACACATATCATGCTGCTCTTAAGTATTTATTAGCTAAAGCTGATGCTAAACCCAGGTTAATTCATTGGATTCTATTGCTGCAAGAATTTGACTTAGAAATTAAGGATAAAAAGGGAAGTGAAAATGTGGTTGCTGATCATTTATCCCATTTGGAATATGATTGTTTAGAACCACCCATCAATGAAAAATTCCCTTGGTATGCCGACATAGTTAATTACTTGGTTAGCAAAATCATACCATATGGTTTATCATTCCAATAGAAAAAGAAATTTTTGCATGATGTGAAGTATTATTTTTGGGATTAGCCGTATTTGTTTAAATCCTGTGCTGACCAGGTAATTAGACGATGTGTGCCTGAAATTGAACAGCTTAGCATAATACAGCACTGTCACTCCAAAGAAACAGGAGGTCACTTTGGGGTAGAAAGAACAGTAGCAAAAATTTTATCTTGCGGATTTTATTGGCCCAGTTTGTTTCATGATTGCATGAACTTCATTATGACTTGTGCTCAATGCCAAAGGACTGACAATATTTCAAGAAGACATGAATTGCCACAAAACAATATTCTTGTAGTTGAGCTTTTTGATGTGTGGGGAATAGACTTCATGGGTCCTTTCCCCCCTTCTTTTTCAAATAAATACATACTCTTAGCTGTTGATTATGTGTCCAAATGGATAGAAGCGGTTGCTCTACAAACTAATGATGCTAGGGTAGTTCTTAGATTTTTGAAAAAGAACATATTTTCAAGATTTAGGGTACCTAGAGTTATCATAAGTGATGGGGGATCGCATTTTGCAATAGGCAATTTGAAAACTTATTGTCAAAATATGGAGTTACTCATAAAATTGCCACCCTTTATCATCCACAGACTTGTGGACAGGTTGAGGTGTCCAATAGGGAAATAAAGCGTATCTTAGAGAAAACTGTCAATGCATCCCGAAAGGATTGGTCTTTAAAACTTGATGATGCATTGTAGGCTTATAGAATAGCTTTTAAAACCCCTATTGGAATGTCCCCCTACAAGATTGTTTATGGTAAATTATGTCACCTACTTGTAGAGCTTGAGCACAAGGCATACTAGGCCATAAAATACCTTAACTTTGAGTCGCAAGCTACAGGTGAAAAGAGGTTGCTCCAATTGAATCAGATGGCTGAGATGAGAGAGGAAGCATATGAAAATGTGAGGATTTACAAGGAGAGAGCAAAGCGATGGCATGATAGGAACATCTTACAGCGAGAGTTCTTGCCTGGTCAGAAAGTCTTATTGTACAACTCTCGATTGAAGCTGTTTCTAGGTAAGTTGAAATCCCGATGGTCTGGACCATTTGTTATTACCAATGTTTTTCCTTGTGGTGTCGTTGAGTTGGAAGCAGAAGATAACCGCACTTTTAAAGTAAACGGTAGTCTTCTCAAGCATTTTTATGAAGGGTACAACATTGATAAAGAGACCACTTCTGTGGATTTGAGAAATCCATCGTGAGGACCATAAAAGTCGGGCCAGTGACTATAAACTAAGCGTTTCATGGGAGGCAGCCCATGCGGAACAATGGTATACAATAGTTTTGATTTTTGATTTTTTATTTTTCCTTTCTTTTTCTTTTCTTCTTTTTCCAGTAAATAAAAAAAAAGGGAGATTCAAGGCCGTTGGAAAGCTGGCGGCCTTCATTTAAATAAGGTCGGCCATTTCAACACTAAAGGCCGCCGGCCTTTAGGCGGCTTTGAGGGTCGCAAATGTTACGGCCAGCGGTGTATAGTTCCAAGGAGCCGGCCTTGCCCATTTCCACAGGCTGATCTTGACAAGATGACTCTCTCACTGATTGCATGGTTGGAATTCTCTTTTGCTGCTGCAAAACATGGACACCAGGGAAGTACCGGTTTTTCCTTTTTTATACCGATATTCCTTCCTTCTTTTGAGCTACTTTAGGAATAGTGAGGGCACTGTTCAATATAAGTGTAGGGAAGGCATATAGGAAATAGAATTGGAATGGAGTAAATGATTGATGTGTAAAATCTGTGATTTAATCTTATGACATCCAATGCCTGAACTTCTCTGTCACTTGAATGATAATTGTCCTCAAGTATATGGCAAATTTTAGGCCAAAAAAAAATTTGTGAAAATTGTTGACTGAAATCTAGACAGTTTAAAAAGAGTATTGCTGATAGCATCTGTTATGTTTTAATTGAAAATTTAGATTTGCTTTGGTGCCTTACTTACCTACTGTTGTAATGAGAATACGAAATTAAAATCAAGTAGCAAAATCCCTATAATACAAAATTCCCCTTGTTTTTAGCTCTAGAATTGGATTTTTGAAAGTGAGTCAAGTCCTTAAGGGAAAGATAAACAGGTCTACTTCGAGTTGCTTCTTTAGCTTGCATATTGTCTTGAAAGTTGCTTTGAAAGCTTGTCAACACCTGATGAAAGAGGTAGGGGAAACTCCTTGCTTAGTGACTCATAAAAAAAAAAAAGTCTTAATTTTGTTGCAGCATTCAAACGAAATGAGTTGCCTTACTCCAATGACTCAGGTAATTGAGTTAAGAGTATCCAAACTTGAATGTTAGAGTGAGGGAGAGTCCGATGGGGTCCCTTTAAAACTTGGTCACTTGGGTGATGAGCTCGGGATGTGCCAACTCAGTGATCTCACTATAGCGATAAGGGTAGAGAAGCAAAAGTTCAAAACATGAACTTATATATATATATATATATATATATATATAAGAGAAGAGTTTTAGTGAATGCCAATCAATAAAGTACATGGGACTTATAATAAAAAGGGAGAAAATCTAGGAAGGGAATGGATACCATATGCTTTCATTTTGTGTTGACTTGTTCAAAGAAGTGATGGGAAGGATCATATACTTGCTAATGGCCAGTGAAGTTTAAATGGGTGTTTTTCTCTATGGGATTGAGTATTTACTTTTAAATTAAGATTCTTTTGCTAAACACTTGGGCATAAGTTTGTTTTGTTTGGATTAGATATTTAATTTTAATTACAGTACTCTAATTACATAAACCTAGTTGGTTAGAGTGGTAGGCACCGAAATTGCAAGTTATGATCTGTGAAAGAAAACATACTTGTATTTTGTGAAAGTCATTGTTTTATACTCTAAATTTTAGATTTCGTCATTAGTTTTATTTTGTTTGAGGACAAACAAAAGTTCAAGTGTGGGGAAGTTGATAAAGGCACATTTTACTCATATTTTATAGTATGATTTATGATGAAATTCAATGGATTCTATGGAATTCACGAGAAGATGGTACTTAATATATGTATTTTGATTATTCAGGTCTTTGAGAACTTAGATTCAAGATATGAGTAGAGTACATAGAAAGATGGCATGGAAAGCATTGGAAGTTGGACTATCTTTTTATCCAAGGCCGTCAGCCTTGAAGGTCGGGTTATGTTGAATCAAAGGCAGCCGACTTTAATAGCGGGCTTTCATCAAAGCTGCCACTGGAGATCCAAGGCCGCCGGCCTTCACATCCGACCTACATTGAACGCCTCCGGCTTTGCGCCGGCCTCCTTTTCTGACAAATTGTCTCGTCCATCCTTTGATATAAATAGCCCTTGTTGCAACAAAGGGAGGACCTTTTGCCAATTTTTTGACCTAGAAAGAGTTCTTCTGAGAGAATTTTGTATTCGAGCCTGAATTGATTCAATTGAGTGGAGAGGAATCATTCGTGGGGATTGAGTTATTGGTTCTTAAAGCTTTGAGGAAGTTTTACAATTGAGGATCTTCAAACAATTGTGTTACTAGATTGGTGATCTCTGAATTATTGATTATTTATGCAATTGAGTGATATATTATCAGCTACAATGAATCGCATTGCATGTGATGAGATCCATGATGAGATCCAAGCCGGAAGAAGAAATGTGGATCCTCTTGAAGTGCCGCTTGGACCGATCACAAGAAATCAAGCGAAACGATTCAAGGAAGCACTTAACGGGTTGATAAAGGTTGTCCATGAAGCCGGAAAGGATTGGAGCAATCATGAAGTTAGAACGGATTGGAACAACCATGGGAAGACCTTTACTCTTATACAAGTCACACCGGACACGGGTTGAAGAGGGCATGTACTTTCAAGGCACGGCCGTGTAGGAATTCCAAGATTGCACAGAATCATACACGGCTAGACACACGGCGAAAAGGCACGGCCGTGTATCGAGACAAGCAAATCCACATAAAGATACACGACCAGAAGTACACGGTCGTGTATGTGACCGGAATGTGCACAAAAAAGTACATGGCCAAAGTACACGGTCGTGTACACGACCGTGTATCCCCTGCTGGCCAGCTTGTTCTGTTTTCGTGCTTTTAAGCAACTTATCTAGGCTATGTCATTTTGGACTTGTTTTTCACGAATTGTAACCCCAGTATAAAAGCTCCTAGGGTTTAGAACAACTGAGAATATACATCTTTGAACATTAAACATATTTGAGAGGCTCCTCTCTTGGTTCTTCAAGAACTAACTAGAACTTATCGGATTAATTTCCGTGGCGTTCATCTCGACTTATCAATCGGTCTTTCATCCCAATTGTGGCGTCTTCACATTATACCATGGTTCTTGTCTTGCTTATAGACAACGGGTTGCGGTTTCCACTTTAGGTGTTTGGGCGTCTTAGGTAACGAATTTCCAAACGTATTGGTATTGGGTTTCATCACGGGTTGGCGTGGTTCGTATCAGTTTGGTATCAGAGCTTAGGTTTGTCAAAACATCAAGTTCGGTTGAGGAAGGTAATATCAAAAACCCTAACTCCAACCATTCATATCAATTATCGTATTCAATTTCGTAGTATTGATTGTCTTTTGATAGTATAATATCGACTAGGCGATTGTTACAAAAAAAAAAGAGTAAAAATCACGAAAAAAAAAGAAGGGAAAAGAAAAGAAAGACAAGAGAAACGTGATCAAAGAAAAAACAAAGACAAAAAAAAAAAATCGGATAGAAAAATAGAGGAAAATTTGCGAAGCCTAGAATTTTTTTGAATTCTACGGAAGGGGATTGGTGTAGTTCGGGTTAGTTCCAAGAGAATTGAGAAGAGGAATTAGCGAGTTGATATCATCATTGTTTGTGAGAATACACGAGTGACTGTGTGATATCATCATTTGAGCGAAACACGTAAGGGAGTGTATCGTGAGGTTTAATTTTATATATATATTTGTGTTAGTACTAATCTTTTCTGTAGGGATAATGTCGAGATAACATTCTCCTGAAGGTGAGAGGGGAAGGTTTGATGCTAGGTTAGTAATTGAGGCGTTGAGGGGTGAAATGAAGAGGATGTTCCAAGAGGGAATGGAACAAATTCATGAGACGGTAGAGCAAAGATTAGAGCAATCCACAAATGTATTCCAAGGGCGTAAGAAGGAGAGTCGTTCTAGGAGAGTACCGAGGGGTGGAGATGAAATGTCGGATGATGACTTTGATGAGCCTTCTGTCGGGAGTTATAGAGGATATAGTGGTCGGAATAGAGGAACTAGGGATTGGGAAGATAGAGGAGATAGGAATAGAGAGGATGATCAATTAAGTAGCATAAAGATGAAGATTCCTCCTTTCTAAGGGAAGAATGATCCCGAGGCGTACTTAGAGTGGGAGAAGAAGGTAGAGATGGTATTTGATTGTCACAACTATAGTGGGAGAAAGAAGGTAAAACTTGCTGCCGTTAAATTTTCGGATTATGTTATAGTGTGGTGGGATCAACTAATGTTGAATAGGAGAAGGAGTGGCGAGCCACCTATTGAGTCTTAGGAAGAGATGAAAAGAGTAATGAAGAAGCGGTTTGTGCCTGCGTATTATTATCGTGAATTGCATAACAAATTGCAAACTCTTAGGCAGGGAAGCCGAAGTGTGGATGAGTATTTCAAGGAGATGGAAGTTACTATGATCAGGGCGAATGTAGAGGAGGATAGAGAGGCTACCATGGCTAGGTTTCTTACGGGATTGAATAGGGAGATTCAAAATGTTGTTGAATTGCAGCATTATGTAGAATTGGAGGATATGGTCCATATGGCTATAAAGTTTGAGAACCAGCACAAGAGGAAAGGTAGTAGTAGTGCACGGTTTCAACAGGGTACTGGTCCATCCACCTGGAAGACCAACCAATGGAAGAAAGAAGAAAAGCCTTTACCCACCAAACCAAAAGGGGAGCTGAGGCAAGTGGGTTCTACTCTTGGTAACCAAGGTAACCCTGATTCTTCTACTTCTAGAAATCGTGACATTAGATGTTTTAAATGCCAAGGTAGAGGCCATATTGCTAGTTAATGTCCAAATAGGCATGTGATGATTTTGCGTGATGATGGAGAGTATGAGACTGAGGGGGGATAGTGAAGAAAATGATGTGCCTCCATTAGAGGATGCTAGTGATGATGACGAGCCTGCAATGGGAAGGCTAGTGGCAATAGTGAAGCGAGCTTTGAATGTGCAGGTGAAGGAAGAAGAGGAGGTGCAAAGGGAGAATATATTTCATACTAGATGTTATCTAAGAGATCATATTTGCAGCTTGATCATTGATGGAGGGAGTTGCACCAATGTAGTGAGTAATTTTATTATTGAGAGGTTGGGGCTCAAAACTATTAGAGACCCTAGTCCATATAAATTGCAGTGGTTGAATGATAGTGGAGAGACTAAAGTGAGTAAGCAAGCATTGATTGGTTTTCACATTGGTAGGTATGAGGATGAGGTGTTATGTGATGTAGTGCCAATGCAAGCATGTCATGTGTTTTTGGGGAGGCCATGGCAATTTGATAGGAAGGTTGTTCATGATGGCTTTTCCAACAAGTATACGCTTGTTTACCAAGGGAAAAGCTTTAGTCTTAAACCGTTAACACCTAAACAAGTGTATGAGGATCAGTTGCAGCTACAACAGTCGTTTGCAAAACATAAGGTGAGTGAAAAGCAGACGGAGAGTGAGAAAGCAAAAGACAATGAGAAAGAAAAGGAATATAAAAGTCAAGATCAAAAGGAAAAAGAGAGGAAGGCTGGAAAGAGTGTGAGAGGCCAAGTTGAAGGGGAATCAACTTTGGTGGTAAGTGAAAAGGAGAGGGCAGCCTTGCAAAAGGAGAGTTGTGTGGCAAGAGCGAGTGTAGTGAGGAGAGTGTTAGTGATGAAGCAACCTATGTTGTTGCTGGTTTTTAAGGAAACATGTTTGACTACTAACGACTTATCTAACTCTTTGCCTAGTGTGGTTGTGTCTCTTGTGCAGGACTTTGAAGATGTCCTCCCTGAAGAGATTCCAAAGGGATTACCACCGATTCGTGTTATTGAGCACTAGATTGACCTTGTACTTGGAGCATCGATTCCAAACAAACCAGCTTATAGGAGCAATCCAAAGGAGACAAAGGAACTCTAAAGGCAGGTCGATGAACTAATGGAGAAGGGGTACGTGAGAGAGAGCATGAGTCCATGTGCAGTGCCTGTGATTTTGGTACCTAAGAAGGATAGGACATGGAGAATGTGTGTTGACTGCTGCCTCATCAACAACATTACGGTAAAGTATCGTCATCCCATCCATCGTTTAGATGACTTCTTAGATGGGTTATATGAGTATAGTGTCATTCCTCATGAGCCTTGGATAGACACTTCCATAGATTTTGTGTTAGGATTATTGATGGGTGTCGAATCCAACAAAAATAAAAACCTACTCCTAGACAATGATATGATTTGCGTATAGTAGTGAGTAGGGTCGTATCCACAGGGATTGGTTAAATATTTTTCTATTCAAAGAGAATAAAGAGGAAAAGGAAAATGGGGGGTTTTGTTTGTGAATCAAAATAATATTGAAACAAGATAATAAAATCGAATATTGATGAAAGCCTAGCCAAAGGAATCAAGATAGTTTAATTCTAGGAATTGATCATCGATGCAAATGTTTTCTATTCTTATTTCTAGATAAACTGGTTATGGTTATTAACAAGCTTTAACAACCTATCTCTCCTTACTTCCTCGATAATCAAAACAAGCTCTTTGATTATTTCTCTTATCGATTAGACAACCCTAAACAAGCTCTTAGGATTTAATCTATCAATAGCATTAAAACAAGAGAGACCACCAATTCATGCTAGTAGATTATAAGATAACCTATTTAAACAAGATCATACATCTCCATAACATGAATTCGATCATCTATTGTATAATCAAACATGTTATTGTGTCACCGAGACTAGAACTATCAAACAATTACGGATTTGACGTGCTAGTTGACAATATATTAACTTTCTAATTGAGTAGAAGAGCTCTAATTCATACCAATCAACAAAGATAATATTGACAAAAATTCCAGAAGATATATAAATATCTAAAAACAAACAATAGATTAAAGACAACTCAGTTAGATCTCACAATTCGTGAAGAATTAAACTTCAATGATCCTTTAGCTAGAAAATCTACTTAGCTACACATGTTCATCATCAAAACGAAAATTAAAAGTAAAAACATAATAAGCCTCTGTTCCCAGTTTCCTTGCTCTGCCTCCTTCCTTCCTTGTCTCCAAGATGATCCAAGATGATGAAAACTCCTCCAGGGTTAGTTCTATTTATATTATTAAGGGAATGGCAGAGGATCTTTAGCTAGCGAGATACGAAAATATCTTTCCTTTTTGATGTAAATCTCAAGAAGTGAATAATCGTCCGCCTGGCACGCCCTACAACATGGCAAGATTTGAAGTTGTGTCTTCCTCTGTGGATAATCTTCAATTCTTCATCTGTGTCTAGTGTGTACCACGTCTTCCACCACGGCCAGATGTCAAGCCGTGCCTTCCTCTGGTGATTCTTCAACAATTTCTCCTCCTTGTTTAGTATATGGCACGTCTTCCATTTCAACTTCCACCACGACTTCAACCACGTCTTCAACTACGGCTTCCACCACGGCCAGATCGCGAGTCGTGTCTCTCTCTATTGATAGTCCACATTTCCACCTTCTTGTGCAGTGTATAGCACGACTTGCACCACGACAGTATTACAAACCGTGCCTCCTTCTAGACAGATACATTGCCGTGTACTTCAACCGTGTATATTTCTATTGATTCTTCAAGACAGATACACGGTCATGTACTTCAACCATATATTTTCCTGTGGCTTCAAAACTAAGTACACAGCCGTGTACTTCAACTACACACCCATGTACTTTGCTCTGGCGGTGTAAATCTTTGTCTTTGATCCAAGTTGTAGATGACTTCTCTAATTTACTTGAATTAGCACCCTTGACTCCATTTAACCTAATTTATCACCATAATGGAATTAAGTACCATTTCCTTATGATTTCTATAAAATCAATAATAAATTAACACAATTCATATTATAAAGATTGAGTATAAAATGGCTCTATCAAATTCCCCCACACTTAAATTCTTGCTTGTCCTCAAGCAATTGAATAAAATTAATTGAGAAATCCATCATAGATTATACGAACTTTCTTTTCATCATTTCAAGCATCTATTCATTTGTAATTCATTACTTATAATTTTAATGTCTACTACTTCAACCAAATTGGTTTCATGTGATCAAATTACCATGGACAAAATTTAATAGCTAATCTAAACAAAACAAACTTTAATCCTCATGTTTAGCAAAAGAATTTTTATTTCAAAAGTAAATACTTAATCCACTAAGGAAAAACACCCGATTAAACTTCATTGGATATTAGCAAGTATATAATCCTTGCAACATAAAGTAAAAGCATATAGTATCAACTCTTTCCATAGATTTTCTCCCTTTTTATTATAAGTCTTGTTTCATTCAATGAATGTTTACATTCATTGTTCTTTTGATTTAATCAAGCATCTATTTTGACGGGTTTTTGCTCGCTTCTTTTCATGAACTTTCGCCTTTATCGTTATAGTGAGTTCATTGAGTCGGCACATCCCGAGCTGGTCACTCAAGTGACCGGGTTTTGAGATACCCCTACGGACTCTTCCTCACTCTAACATTCAAGTTTGAATACTCTTAACTCAATTACTTGAATCATTGGAGTAATGGCTATGCTTGATTTTTTTTTTTTTTCACAACAACTTCAAAGAGTATACAGTTGCTAATATAACCTAGAAGTAAACTTGTTTATTTTTCACTTAGGGACTCGACTTACTCTTAGACTTCTAATTCTAAAGCTAAATACAAGGTAAATTTGTTTCTTAAAGATTTCACTACTTAATTTTAACCAAGTATTCTAATCACAGCAGTAGGTGAGTAAAGCATTTGAACAAGTCAATGTCACATTTTGTAGATGCTTATTACAACATTTAGTACAATCTCTAGATTTCATGATAATTTTGAAAAAATTTGGCTTAAAATTGCTTAAGGACAAACATTCAGAGTATAAGTTAGTTCTCTATTCTCTATATTTTATTATCCTCTCCCCCACACTTAGCTTCAACAGTGTCCTCACTGTTCCTAATTCAGCACAATTAAAGAGGAATTAACAACACAAGGAACATTAGAGGATAAGAGAAAGGGAATACTGGTACTTCCCTAGTATTGGAGTTCTCCCCTTAAGCACTAGAGAGTGTCATCTGATGATATGTATCCTTGCTGCAGCTGATCCAAAAGAAAGAATCAAAACTAAACTAAACTCAAAACAAAACTAAAATTGATTTTTTTTTTTTTGACATGGGTTGCCTCCCATGAAGCACCTTTCTTTAACGTCTTTGGCTAGACATTCTTGGCTAGATGTTCGGGTAAGGGTTTTGATTCCAGCTTTGGTGCCTGTGGTGATGGGTCAATAACATCCATGATAAAAACAGGAGAGATATTGCTAGGATATTTCATGGCATCATAAATGTTAAATTTAATCACTTTACCATCAAATTCCATAGTGAGGGTACCATCATTTACATCAATTTTCGTCTTGGATGTCTTAAGGAATGGTCGCCCTAATAATATCAGTGATGACTTATGAGAATCGTTATCTTCCATGTCAAGCACATAAAAATCAGCAGGAAAAACCAACCCATTAACTTGAACTAAAACATCTTCTAGAACTCCCTCAGGATAAACATTGGACCTGTCAGCAAGTTGAACAATAACGCCTGTTTCCTTCAAGGGACCAACATTCAAACATTGATAAACAGACAAAGGCATGACATTGATCGAAGCTCCTAGATCACACATGGCTTTAGCGATTCCAAGATTACCTATTTTGCAAGGAATGGTAAACATACCTGGGTCCTTACATTTAGGAGGAAGCTTCTTCTGAATAATAGCTGAAACATTTTCACTCACACTAATCCTTTCATTACCTTTCAGCTTCCTTTTGTTAGTGCACAATTCTTTGAGAAATTTAGCATAGCAAGGTATTTGCTTAATGGCATCAAGCAAAGGAATATTTACCTCAACTTTTCGAAAAGTTTCCAGAATCTCTTTTTCTTCGACTTCATTCTTAGATTTCGCTAATCTAGAAGGGAAAGGAGTTTGTGTCAACATGACCTTTAGTAGCTCAACTAGAGACCTTCTAATCTGGTTGTCCTGCTGGCTCGGAGTCGAAATCACTTTCTTAGTCTCTTCCTCAAGATTAAATGGGTGTCCTTTCTTATTTGATCCCTGCAATTCTGTTCCACTTCTCAAGGTAATTGCATTAATGCTTTGCTTTAGATTTGTGATAGTTTGAGAGGGTAACTTACCTTGATTTTCTAACTTGTTTACAGCAGAAGCAAGTTGGCTTACCTGATTCTCCAAGTTTTGAATGCTCTACTTTGTTTCCTCCTGAAATTGTTTTGTATTAACAGCAAGAGATTTAACAATTTCCTCAAGAGACATACCTGAAGTGGAAGGAGCTTGGGGTACTTGGTTTGATGGCTTAGGCTGGAATTGTTGGAAATTTTGTGGGTTATTGCCATATTTGAAGTTAGGATGATCCCTCCATCCAGGATTATAAGTATTCGAGTAAGGATCATATTTCCTCTGCGACTGTCCTGGCAATCCTCCTACAGCATTGACATGCTCATGATTGTCATCTTGCAATGTGGGGCACATGTCAGTAGGATGATTAGGGGCAGCACAAATTCCACAAGCCTTCACCTGCTGTGTATTTCTGAGGGCTATCTGTTGCATAAGGGAGGTTAGGTTAGAAATTTGATGTTCAAGGTTAGAAACACTTACCTCATTTACCTTCCTTGAAGATGTATCATGCCTATACCCAAATTGTTGCGAATTAGCAGCCATAATGGAGATCAATTCCCTAGCTTGACCAGGGGTTTTGTTTACTATGGCGCCTCCACTTGCAGCATCCATCATCTTCCTTTCCATCGGAAGTAGGCCTTCATAGAAGTATTGGATGAGAAGTTGTTCAGATATCCCATGTTGTGGACAGCTTGCACAAAGTTGCTTGAACCTCTCCCAATACTCATGAAGAGTCTCGGTGTCCCTCTGTTTGATACCACAAATTTCTCTTCTTATATCAGCAGCTCTAAACGCGGGGAAAAATTTGTCCAAGAAGAGCCTCACCATATCTGTCCAAGTGGTTATAGAACCTGGAGACAAATAAAACAACCAATCTTTAGCTTTAGTACTTAAAGAAAATGGGAAAGCACGTAACTTGATTTGATCGTTGGTTATTCCTTGCGGCCTCATACTAGAACACACTATATGAAACTCTTTCAAATGTTTATGAGGATCTTCATTCTCAAGACCATGAAAGGTAGGTAGCAAATGTATCAACCCAGATTTCAACTCAAATTCAACAGCTAGTTCGGGATAGTGAATATAAAGGGGTTGTTGATTCACATCTGGTGCAGCCAATTCTCTCAATGTTCTTTCAGGATTTGCCATATCGTCTTCTTTTTTAGAATCAATGGATGAATCAGACAAATCCGATGCCAAGTTCAGTCCAGAAGGTGATCTAGCTTCTCTTCGCAACCTCTTAAGAGTCTTCTCAATCTCTGGATTATAAGTGAGTGCACCTGTATGAGAGGAACGAGTCATACAAGAATAGAAATAAATTTGACACCAATCCCTGGCAGCGGTGCCAAAATTTGCTGGGTGTCAAATCCAACAAAAATAAAAACCTACTCCTAGACATTGATATGATTTGCATATAGTAGTGAGTAGGGTCGTATCCATAGGGATTTGTTAAATATATTTCTATTTAAAGAGAATAAAGAGGAAAAGGAAAATGTGGGGTTTTGTTTGTGAATCAAAATAATATTGAAACAAGATAATAAAATCGAATTTTGATAAAAGCCTAGCCAAATGAATCAAGATAGTTTAATTCTAGGAATTGATCATCGATGAAAATGTTTTCTATTCTTATTTCTGGATAAACTGGTTATGGTTATTAAGAAGCTCTAACAACCTAGCTCTCCTTACTTCCTCGATCATCAAAACAAGCTCTTTGATTATTTCTCTTATCGATTAGACAACCCTAAACAAGCTCTTAGGATTTAATCTATCAATAGCATTAAAACAAGAGAGACCACCAATTCATGCTAGTAGATTATAAGATAACCTATTTAAACAAGATCATACATCTCCATAACATGAATTTGATCATCTATTTTATAATCAAACATGTTATTGTGTCATCGAGACTAGAACTATCAAACAATTACGGATTTGACGTGCTAGTTAACAATATATTAACTTGCTAATTGAGTAGAAGAGCTCTAATTCATACCAATCAACAAAGATAATATTGACAAAACTTCCAGAAGATATATAAATATCTAAAAACAAAGAATAGATTAAAGACAACTCAGTTAGATCTCACAATTCGTGAAGAATTAAACTTCAATGATCCTTTGGCTAGAAAATCTGCTTAGCTACACATGTTCATCATCAAAACAAAAATTAAAAGTAAAAACATAATAAGCCTCTGTTCCCGGTTTCCTTGCTCTGCCTCCTTCCTTCCTTGTCTCCAAGATGATCCAAGATGATGAAAACTCCTCTAGGGTTAGTTCTATTTATATTATTAAGGGAATGGCAGAGGATCTTTAGCTAGCAAGATACGAAAATATCTTTCCTTTTTGATGTAAATCTCGAGAAGTGAATAATCGTCCGCTTGGCACGCCCTACAATACGGCAAGATTTGAAGCCGTGTCTTCCTCTGTGGATAATCTTCAATTCTTCATCCGTGTCCAGTGTGTACCACGTCTTCCACCACGGCCAGATGTCAAGCCGTGCCTTCCTCTGGTGATTCTTCAACAATTTCTCCTCCTTGTTTAGTATATGGTACGTCTTCCATTTCAATTTCCACCACGACTTCAACCACGTCTTCAACCACGGCTTCCACCATGGCCAAATCACGAGCCGTGTCTCTCTCTGTTGATTGTCCACATTTCCACCTTCTTGTGCAATGTATAGCACGGCTTGCACCACGACAGTATTACAAACCGTGCCTCCTTCTAGATAGATACACGGCCGTGTACTTCAATCGTGTATATTTCTGTTGATTCTTCAAGACAGATACACGGTCGTGTACTTCAACCGTGTGTTTTCCTGTGGCTTCAAAACTAAGTACACGGCCGTGTACTTCAACTACACGCCCATGTACTTTGCTCCGGCGGTGTAAATCCTTGTCTTTGATTCAAGTTGTAGATGACTTCTCTAATTTACTTGAATTAGCACCCTTGACTCCATTTAACCTGATTTATCACCATAATGGAATTAAGTACCATTTCCTTATGATTTCTATAAAATCAATAATAAATTAACACAATTTATACTATGAAGATTGAGTATAAAATGGCTCTATCAATTATCTAGGCCTACGCATGGTCGAGATTATATTTTTGTGGTTGTGGATAGGTTTTCTAAAATGGTTCATTTCATTCCTTGTCATAAAACTGATGATGCTATACACATTGTTGATTTGTCCTTTAGAGAGGTAGTGCGTCCGCATGGTATACCTAGTAGCATTGTTAGTGATCAGGATGTAAAGATTTTGAGTCATTGTTGGAGAGTATTGTGGGAAAAGTGGGGAACTAAACTAATGTTTTCGACTATCCGTCACCCACAAATTGATGGGCAAATTAATGTGGTTAACAGGACTTTAATTCAATTTTTAGGGGCAATCATAGAGAAGAACATTAGGACTTGGAAAGATTGTCTACCATTTGTGGAGTTTGCATATAACAGGGCTTTATATAGCACTACTCATTGTTCACCATTTGAGATTGTGTATGGTTTTAATCCATTGGTTCCTGTTTATTTATTGCCATTGCCACTTAACAAGTCTGTGAGTTTTGATGCTGATTCTAAGGCAGATTTCGTGAGAAAGCTACATGCACAGGTAAAGATTAGGATTGCAAAACAAAATGCCAAGGTCGCTTCAAGGGTGAACAAAGATAGGAGACCCAAGATTTTTCAGCCTGGAGATTGGGTTTGGGTGCATTTTTGCAAGGAGATCCAAGTTGAACCCTAGGGAGACGGTCCATTTCCAATGCTTGAGAAAATCAATGATAATGCCTACAAGAAAAATTTACCATGTGAGTATCCAGTAAGTGTCACATTTTATGTTACCGATCTGAGTCCATTTGATACAGGCAATGATTTGAGGACAAATCCTTTTCAAGAGGAGGGGAATGATGAGATCCAAGCCGGAAGAAGAATTGTGGATCATCTTGAAGTGCCGCCTGGATCGATTACAAGAAATCAAGCGAAATGATTCAAGAAAGCACTTAACGGGTTGATAAAGGTTGTCCATGAAGCCGGAAAGGATTGGAGCAATCATGAAGTTGGAATGGATTGGAACAACCATGGGAAGACCCTTGCTCTTATACAAGTCACACCGGACACGGGTTGAAGAGGGCGTGTACTTTTAAGGCACAGCCGTGTAGGAATTCCAAGATTGCACAGAATCATACACGGCTAAACACATGGCTAAAAGGCACGGCCGTGTATGGAGACAAGCAAATCCACAGAAAGATACATGACCAGAAGTACACGGTCGTGTATGTGACCGGAATGTGCACAGAAAAGTACATGGCCAAAGTACACGGTCGTGTACACGGCCGTGTATCCCCTGCCGGCCAGCTTGTTCTGTTTTCGTGTTTTTACACAACTTATCTAAGCTACATCGTTTTGGACTTGTTTTTCATGAATTGTAACCCCAGTATAAAAGTTCCTAGGGTTTAGAACAACTGAGAATATACATCTTTGAACATTAAACATATTTGAGAGGCTCCTCTCTTGGTTCTTCAAGAACTAACTAGAACTTATCGGATTAATTTCCGTAGCGTTCATCCCGACTTATCAATCGGTCTTTCATCCCGATTGTGGCTTCTTCATATTATACCAAGGTTCTTGTCTTGCTTATAGACAACGGGTCGCCATTTCCACTTTAGGTGTTGGGCCGTCTTAGGTAATGAATTTCCGAACATATTGGTATTGGGTTTCGTCATGGGTTGGTGTGGTTCGTATCAGCATGGGCTTCTATCAATTGTTATTCTGTTGTCATCTCCATGATGTTCTAAATTCTTTTGGTGGGAAGGGGATGAAACCCTAGATTGGTAGAATGATAATTGTAGTTATGCTATAGAATTATTAGGCATGTGGAATATTCATATTATAATCTCCTTGCTATAATTCTTTGTTTCTTAATTGAATCAGATTTATAGGAACGTTGATGACTCGGAAGGGGAATTAGGGTTCACAAGGAATTCTTCATAATGAGTAATTAACATATGTGGAAGCTGAGTTATTCACTTTTGTTAGAAATTATCTTAATATTAATGCAATGCTTCTAATTGATTTTTCTTTAAGGGATTAGGAGAGATTGATTTGGGGTATTAGTCATTCATATAACTGGGAAGTTTATGATTGTAAATTTGAGTCCTCTATTAATTTGTATAACGGAAGCTAATAGATTAATTTGGGGTTTTGTTAATTTCGTATGAATATCCACATGATTAAGGATTATTATAGCATGATGGCAATTTGACTAACTTGTCTAGGGTGAATTCTTAATTCCCACCTTCTTAATTGAAAAGTTTATTTCTTCAAGATTCTCAAAATCATCAATTTGCATTTTATTTTAGTCTTCAATCAAATAGTGAAATCATCCTTCTTTCCATTGCCTAAATATCAATTTGAGCTAGTACAAGTCTAGTACATTGTAGTCCTCGTGGAATCGACATTTTTTTTCACCACTTTATTACTTGATACGACTAGTGCACTTGCTGCAATTTACGCTCCTATTTTATATATACGTTCTGAGCGTATTAGGATGGAGAAAGATATTTAAGGGTGTTGTGCCATTTATAGTACAAAATAGTTGCATGACTCCATATGTGTAACTTGTTAGATGTGTTTAAGATACCTTGGCTAATTACCAAGTTCAAAGATTTGATTACTACCTATATACGTGTATCGTTCAAGATGTTTGAATTCTTACGACATACATATATATGTAATTTCCTTATCATTGCTTACACAATCTAGGAGGTCACACCGTTTACTTGGATTCCCTTCTCTTTAGCTTTTGCCACACAGCTATAAATGTAGATATTAATGTAGTTGTTACACCAAATTGTAAACCTAGTTAAATAGTATTGTTTTTATTTATTTGTTCTTTTAAGATTTGGGTCCCAAAAGTTTTTAAATAAAACTAGATTAAGATTTATGGTTGGTCAAAGGGGGGTAAAAACGAACCACACTAAAAACCAAACCATATAAATGAATCTATATTCTAACGATGAATAACTAACATAATAGCATATTAAAGTGTAAAAGTTTTGTCCTAGTAAGTGTAACTAAAACTAATCCATAACTTTCTCCATCATTCTTGAAAAAAGTAAATACCAAAATTTATTTATTTATCTACATTTTCTTTAACTTCCATTTCAATCTTAAATTAGGAGGGAACGTGAATCATAGTGAAAGAGTAGCATTGAAAAAGAAATATACTTATGTTACAACTTGGCATCTAATATTTTATTCATGCAAATGTTTATATAGGTTATGGATAGATGGTGTTTAATTAAGGGTGGGCATATGATCGTTGTTTTTCCCCTCTCTTTCTGAATCGAACCAAACTTTATGATTCATTTTGTAATTTTTTTGAATTTAAAAAACAATTTGATTCAGTTTAATACAAGGGTTGAGCCATTATTTCACGTGTTGTTATATATTTATTTAAAATACAAGTTAATAAATCATAAAAAATTATACTAAACATTGAAAAAGATGTAATTTTTTATAATTCTTTAATATTGCTCACTATCATTATTGTTCATTAGATATATTTAACAAGATTTTACTATTTTTCTCTACATAATTCTAGTTTTTATTAAGTTAAAAAGAAAAATACGAAACTCAAAACATAGTGAGTTACTCAATGAAAATTAAATGAAAGTAGTTACCGAATAAGTAACATGTAATCGGTTTTCTAGTCATACATTCTCTAAACTTTCCCTACCTTTTTTTTTTTTAAGTCTTGTAATTATTTCACACTTCTTGCTCCATTGCTTTAGTACCAAATGCGTGGAAAAAAAAATATCGTGAACTTATGATTATTATCTAAAGTAAATTATATTAGGACATATATAACTTGGTCGTATTATAAAATATGATAATTTGATTAGCAGATAATTTAATTTTTGGTGTACCATACATTATACTTTAGAATTCAATGCAAAATTCAACTTTTATAATATATCTTTGGTGTGTTTTATATACTTTATATGTTTTCCAATTAGAAAAAGAGACCTAAATTAATATGACTACAAAAGAAGATGCAAGTCTTATCCTTTGTTATTTTTTCACTGATAAAAAAAAATTACAACAATTAAATTGATCAATGATAAGACAGTGCGCTATTATACACATTTTGTATAACTTTAATAAGTTAAAATGAAATGGTATGGTGTTACCAAAGAAACGTGCAATCTCAATCAGCTTGCATTATTTACATAACATTGTAATTGAAAAACTATAAAGTTAAGTAGTAATGGTCCTAATTAACCACTTGGAGGACTTATCACAATCCTATCATCTATATATTATTACATTCAATTCAAACTTCATACCCATCATAATTATCAATAAATTAAAAAAATAAAAATACAACAAAAAGCAAAAAAGAAAAAGAATTACACCCACTTTTGAAAACTCTATTAACCCTATCAATTATTTATTATCAATGATTATTCTATGGTTTTGTTAGCAGGACTGCCTAACTTATTATATGAACCTCAAGTGATAGAACTGTATAAATTCTCATATTATCATATACTATTTTTTGCAATTCCACGTTGAGCCTTCTCATTTGGGAAGTATTTATATGGTGGCAGCTTAGCATAATTTCTTGTAGTTAGGGTCTTCTTGTGGCCTGGGCAAGGTGCAACCGGCTCACCGGGAGTATGGGTGCAGCGATTTCCTGGACTAGGGACTTTACCCTTTTGTAGTGAATGAATTTGCAAGAGGTGTTGATAATGGCCATCTTTTTCATAACCCATTGTTCTTGCTCGTCAAACCCTAGCAGCCTGCAAGCCTCGTGAAGTTGAAATTTTGTCACAAGAAGAACTATGGTGACAAGTATCACAGCTGTAGTTTGAGCCTTCATTTTCAACCTTAATTGAGGATTTGTAATATATAAAAGTAGAAATACTAATATGTATATGGAAGATGTAAATGGCGAAATGATGGATGGAGAAAGATGTTTAGGGTATTATGCTATTTATAGTACAAAATAGTTGAATGACGCCACATGTGTAACTTGTTAGACGTGTTTAAAAATACTTTGACCAATTACTAAATTTAAAGATTTGGAATTCTTTGACTAAGATGTGTTTCGTTCAAGATGTTGGAATTCTTTCAGTATACATATACCGACGACGTTATTCCATTTCATTTCATGCATAAATATTTCGACGAAATTATCATAATGCATATGCATGTCCATAGCATATATCTCGTACAACACGGAATTAAATTGAAAATTACGCTTCCTATTTCTTTAACCGCTTGATGGTGATGTTGCCGGAGATTTCACGCCGTCTAATTAAATTGATTTCAAAAATTTTATTACCTTTGCATGCAGGTTTTACGAAGATTTCCTATATGACTTTTACTGATACAAACTGATAATTCTTCCACGATATTTACGAAGATTTCCTCCTAGTTAGTTCAATATGTCTTTTTATTTTATTTTTTACCATATATATTCATGTAGTCAAATACTTTCACTTTGGACTTTAGCCGTGTAGGATTTGCTATTTAACTTGTTAAATATTGTATTGAGTGCATTTGTTACAATCCCACGTGGATAATAATATGAACTAAGATAGTATTTAAATTTAAAAGATTTTCTCATCTATCAAACGAATATTTTGAGTTGGACTCTTTTCTTAGATTTGCGTTGGATACTCTCGTTAAGAACTAACCCTGTAAAAAAGAAGTTTAAGGAGTTACTCTACCTATCAGATGCTCAAGAATGAGAATTGCTTGTGAGTATACTACAGGCTTCTTTCCATGATATGTGGTACCTATAAGAGTAAATATGATGGGGTTTGAATTTGACGTGAAAGCAATTAGGCTTGAGTTTACAAAAATTATTAAGTTAACTAGGGAATGCTATTAGTAATACAACGCATGAGAAACAAACTATAGTTAAAAAAAAAAAACAAAAGTTGTAAAACACAAGAGTACATACTATGATAATAATAGATAGTTGAAAGAGAATAATTATGTTATTTCCTCTCTAAAACCTCCATGTAAATGGGACGTCCAAGTAAACAGGCTGTAAGAATATTAAATAATGGAAGATGAAATGTGAAGTAGATATCAAAATTTTATCTTTGTTGGAAGTACTGCATGGGTAAGCTGGGTCCATTGCAATTCTTTTAACAATTCTTGTACATCTTAAATTTTATGTAAGTTTCAAAAGAAAATTTAAGAAAATATATAAGTATACATGCATGCACCAAGGATTTGAGAAAGGGGTATTAATTTGTTTTCCTTGTTGGGATACTATCTCATCCATTGATAAACATAAAAAAGAAAAAATAAAAATAAAACAAGCAATCTTAGCCTTAAATTATGGGTGTGAAACCCCATAAATTTAATAATAACTAGAATTATATTAGTGAATTAAATAAAATAAAAGCCTTATTTTAAACATGGGTAAATTTTGAAGCACAAGAATTAGACGTAGTATGGATCCACTAGTAAATTGTAAGAAATAGATAAATGAAATTAAAAGCATAGGTTTAGGATGGTTAAATTGAATTTATAAATATATATTTATATTCAAGATATTTTATTCAGCATATACATAAATTTTTATATGAAAATATTGTTATTTAAATAATTTAATAAGATTGTTAGTATGCGTACTAATTGAATCCGGATAAATTCCATTGTCATCCCAACTTACTTTGCTATGAAGGATGGTCTCAGATATAAACACTATAGTTTTTTTCTCTCTCTCCTTTCACTCTTATCATCCTTAGATTGAAAATTGAAAAACTTTATGAAATCATAAAATTTCATTTCATTTTTAAAAATTCATAACTTTTTCATACTGTCTCTAAATAAAAAAACCATGAACCTCATTGTAATCCTCATAAAGAGTACTTCATAATAAGTCTATGCTACTTACAAGTCGAATTGAAATGAATGTAAAACATTTAATTTTGGAGTTATATTTGAAAAATTATTTGTAAATTTGATTACGTTGAAGTTTTGATAAGTTTAGTTAGTTTAATCTTTAGTAGACTTATTACACTTTGAATGATTATTTGCAACTTCTTGACGACTATTTAGAATCATAAACAATGAGGTTAAGGTGAATGGGAAATTTAATGAGTTATGACAATGCTTGTGAATGTTGTTTGTTTGGGTGTTATATTTACTTTGTGATGATGTTTTGGAAGTTTGTTGTTGAATTATGATGAAAAATAATGTGGTAGGAGGTGGAAATATGAGTTCTCAAATGGAACAAAACGAATTGAAAATGAAATATGAATGGTGTACAATTGGTAAGACAATTACTGATCAAACGGTAACGAAAATAATCCCACCAATTGATTGGTAAAAAACTAGTCCAGTAGGATTTTTGTTGCATTGTTCGATTGGTCTAATCCCAATTGGTTGCTAGTCATGTAACCTATTTTTTTTTTCTTTTATTTTCCTCGACGGTTCAATACTAAACCAAAATTTTATACATATATCCATGTAGTCGATACATTTATATAAGAACATACCAACTTACTTAATGATGAGAGGATCACACACGCACACATACACACTCATCAATGTATATGATATTCATAAGATAGTAGTTGAATATTTATATTTATGTAAATATAATCACGATAAAAGGGCGAATTATAATTGTGACTAAATGGATTTATTATGACTTATGTGTAGTGATTGATTGGTTGAACATTTGGATGATTTTGTTATTGCCAGTTACAGTAAATAATCATTGCTTTGTGATATGATTGATTTTAAATTGAAACTTGGTTTGTCGCCTTTGAATGAATTAACTAAAAGATTGACTTAATTTAAATTTTGATATACATTATATGAGGCATTGCATTGAATTAAACATCATCACTGCTATATAACTCAAAAGAAGTGATCATGGAAAGATTTCTATTATGTTAAGTGCGAACTAAATGACTCGAGGGTTGTCACACATTTTATGTAGTCTCTTCGTGGGTCTTGCTTATCATTTTGGATAGGAGAATTTGTATTAGGTGTTGTGTGCTCTCCTTGAAGTAATAAAAGTTATATTTGGAATTGCGTCCTGTGTGCTCTCCTATGATGGTGGCATAGGATGCCTAGGCACTCATGGTAAGATTTGAAAATGGTCGATATGGACCATACGATGGAGGCTTAGCATAATTTTTAGTAGTTGAGGTTGTCTCTATGTCTAGACATGGTGAAACCAATTGACCTAAGGTAGGAGTCTAGGTGCATTGATTTCCTATAGAAGGAGCTATAGTTTTCTATTGTCATTGAATTTGCAAGATATGTTGATTGTTGATGTCCTACTGGTGAAACCCTAGCAATTTACATGCCCCATGGGGTCTAGATTTGCCATAACAAGATGAATGGGGACAAATGCTATAATATTTTGGTCCTTCGTTTAAATCTCTTTAGTTTTTATAGTTAGTTGTAAAAGTCGTGATATTAAAGGTAAAACTTAACTATGAAAGAAGAAAACACAATATAAGATAAAAAAAACTCTAGGATCCTAAGCGATATATAGCAACAAAGTTTTGATAACCTCAATATTATGATCTGTTATACGTGTTTTTGATACTTGACTATAATACCCAAGTCCTATATTTAACTATCATGTTGTTTCAACTTTTGAACATTGAATGGGTTGACGATGGAAATGGAATCTCTTAAGGATATTAGAAGTTAGACCGAATCAACGTCATGACATTCCATTTTAAATATACAAATACTAGCATTTAGCATACACATAAATATAAAATCGAAAATTAGTCTTTATATGTAATTTCCTTATCATTGCTCACACAATCTAGGATGTTGCACCATTTACTTGGATTGCCTTGTCTTTAGCTTTTGCCACGCAACTATTAACATAGACGGTACACCAAATTGTAAACCTAATTAAATCATAGTGTTTTTATTTATTTGTTCTTTTAAGATTTGGTTCCCAAAAGTTTTTAAATAGAACTAGACTAAAATTTATGGTTGGTCAAAAAAGGGTAAGAATAAATGACACTGAAAACTAAACCATGTAAATAAATAACAAATAAATGAATCAATATTCTAATAATGATGAACTAACAAGATAACGTATTAAAGTGTAAAAGTTTTGTTCTAGTATGTGTAACTAAAACTAATCCATAACTTTCTACATCATTACATTTCTATCTTAAATTGGGTGGGGGTGGGGTTGGGGTTAAGACTTGAATCATAGTGAAAGAGTGGCATTTAAAGAGAAATATACTCACGTTACAACTTGGCATCCAATATTTTATTCATGTAAATGCTTATACATGTTATGGATAGATGGTGTTAAATTCAAGGTGGGCATATGATTTTTTTTTTCCCTTTCTCTCTAAATCAAACCTAACTTTATGATTTGCTTTGCAATTTTTTCAAAACTTAAAAACTATTTGATTAAGTTTTATACAAAGTTCAAATTATTAATTTTTTTTCTATGTACAAGTCAACAAGTTATAAAAAAATTATATTGAACATTAAAAAAGATGTAATTACTTTTGATTTTCTAATATTGCTCACCATCTTCAATGCTTATTTGATATATTTAATGAGATTTTACTATCTCTTTCTAAGTAATTCTAATTTTTTATAAGGTAATAAGCAAACATACGAAACCCAATATATAGTAAATTATTTGATGAAAACCAAATAAAAGTAGTGACTGAATAAGTAACATTAAATCCTTTTTTTAGTCATGCATTCTCTATAATTCCAATGCTCTTTTTATTTTTTATTTTTTTAAGTCATGTAATTATTTCAAACTTCTTGCTACATTGCTTTAGTACCAAATGCATAAAAAAAAAATATTGTGAACTTATGATTATTATCTAAAGTAAATTATATTAAGACATATATAACTAGGTCACATTATAAAATATGATAATCTGATTAGTAGATAATTTATTTTTTGGTATACCATACATTATACTTTAGAATTCAGTGCAAAATTCAACTTTATATAATATATCTTTGGTGTGTTTTACATTATACTTTATACGTTTTTCTATTAGAAAAAGTGACATAAATTAATAGAATTCAATGCAAAATTCAACTTTATATAATATATCTTTGGTGTGTTTTATATTATACTTTATACATTTTTCTATTAGAAAAAGTGACCTAAATTAATATGACTACAAAAGAAGATGCAAGCCATATCACTTGTTATTTTTTCACCAATAAAAATAAATTTCATTTATTGGGATAAAAAATAATTACAACAATTAAACTGATCAATGACAAGTCAGGGCACTACTATACACATTCTGTATGACTTTAATATGTTAAAATGAAATAGTACGGTATTACCAAAGAAATATGCAATCTCAATCAGCTTGCATTATTCACATAACATTCCAATTAAAAAACTATGAAATTAAGTAGGAATGGTCCTAGTTAACCTCTTGGAGGACTTATTAAAATCCTGTCATCTCTATATTATTACATTCAATTCAAACTTCATAACCATCAAAATTATCAATAAATTAAAAAAAAATTAAAATACAACAAAATGCAAGAAGAAAAAAAAATTATGCCCATTTTCGAAAATTCTCTCAACCATACCAATTATTTATTATCAATGATTATTCTATGATTTTGTTAGTAGGACTGTCCAGCTTCTTATATGACCTTCAAGTGATAGAATTGTATAAGTTCTCATTGTATCGTATACTGTTTTTTGCAATTCCACGTTGAGCCTTCTCAGTTGGGAAGTATTTTTATAGTGGTGGCTTAGCATAATTTCTTGTAGTTAGGGTTTCTTGTGGCACGAGCAAGGTTCAACTAGCTGACTAAGAGTATAGGTGTAGCGATTTCCTGGAGGATGGACGTTACCCTTTTGTAGTGATAGAATTTAGAAGAGGTGTTGATAATGGCCATCCCTTTTCGTAGCCCATCGTTCTTCCTTGCCAAACCCTAGCAGCCTGCTTGCCTTGTGAAGTTGTAGTTTTGTCACAAGAACTATGGTGATAAGTATCATAGCTGTAGTTTGAGCCTTCATTTTCAACCTTAATTAAGGATTTATAACATATAATCATAGAAATACAGATATGTATATGGATGATGTAAATGGTGAACGATGGATGGGAAATGTGTTTAGAGATATTATGCTATTTATAGTACAAAATAGTTGCATGACTCCACAAGTGTATCTTGTTAGGCGTATTTAAAATACTTCAACTAATTACCAAATTCGAAGATTTGACTATAATCTATATACGTGTATGCTTCAAGACATTAGGATTCTTAGGGCTTACCTATACTGACGACGTTATTCCATTTCATTTCATGCATAAATATGAAGACATTATTTCGATGAAATTATCACACACACACACATATATATATAAGTGTTATGATGCTTTGAAATGTATGAATGCCAAAATTTGTGTCAATCTATATTGAGTTGAAAAATTTTTGCAATTGACACAATGAGTTAGTATGAATAAATGAGATCAATCAATGATTAATCTTCAAAGTCAACAGAAAGTCACAAAATCTCTCTCACAAAGTCGTCTTAAAATTGTAATTTGTGATAAGATATGACCTTAAACAAAAAGAATACTATAAAAATCCAAAAAGGTGGATCAGCATGATCTTTAGTACGGTCATTTAAAAGCTTATATCGCGTTATATCAAAATTCGCTCTTAGACACCCTTAGGACGCCCACAAGTACGGGTGTGCTTGCCAATGTGTTGCCTCACATGCCACCTAGCATGGGCTTGTTGATGCCTACGCTTCTCTGACATGTACCCCCTAACACAAGTATGTCTGTGCTTGTGTTGTCCACTAAACAAGCCTCCATGCTTCCCCACTCTCTTCCTTGCATGAGTGCTCCCTCTTGGACGGTTCCTTGGTCTTTACTTCACATCATTCTCTCTTACCTGAGAAGAACTCGACCTCGAGTTTTCTTTTGGATATAAAGAAAAAACATTTGGGTAAAATGGAAAGATATCCGCTGCATTGAACATCTTTGAAATGCCTATACTATTAGACAATTGAAAGATATAGGCATTGTCATTAATCCTTTGCACTATTTAATGTGGGTCATACTTCTTGGGCTATAGCTTGTTGTATTTCCTGAGTGGAAACCTTTCTCTTTGCAAGAACACCATCATTTGATTACCCATTAAGAACAATTTCTTATGACTATTGTAAACACCCCATTTTTGCCCTAATGATCAATAATAATCAACCATAATCAATTTTCAATTTTTTTTTAATTTTTTCCATTTTTTTCTCTAATTTGGAAAAAATAGGAAAAATATTCAAAAAATAAAATAAATAGGAAAAAGACATCAATTTTGAAAAATAATTGCAGAAATGGCATTAAAAATGACTTAATAATTATTACAAATTTTTGAAATTTCAAAAAATACAAAAAAATAAAAAAATCGCATTGCATATATGCAAATTGCGAAAACAAGAAAATCGCGAAAGTAGGCAAGCCCAACTAGTTCGAACCTTGGTCTGGTGCGCGCGGGAGTGGGCTCGTCACGAGTTCGAAATGCGGGGAAGGCAGAATCTACGTTTTGCGAATTTTTTCTTTGCTTGGGACATGTGCCAACAGCTGATTAGTTGGAGCAGACACACGTGCCGAGCGCGTGATCATCTTCAACCTCCGTCCGAGATCGCCGACGAGGAGAAAAAATCAAATTTCGGCCTTTTTGATTCGATTTTTTTGCACAAATCCAACAAATCTTCAACTGAAATGAGATAAATATCATCTAGTTGGAATCAAATCGCAACAAATCAATGGATTTGCACAAATCGGAGATGGGTTTTAACCGCAAATCCAATTTGCTTCAATCGATGGAAATCCGAGCTTATTCAGCTCGATTTCTTACACCTATAAATAGAGGATGAAGGGGAGAGGCAGAATGACGAATCAAAAGTGAGAAAAGAGAGAAAGAGAGAATCGAATCCTCGCTGGAGATCTTCAAGCCACGACCACCGATCAAGCGTCGAGCTGCCACCAGGAGGCATTTTTGGAGAAATCCATCACCACAGTTGAGTTCCCCACCCTCGAAAACCTAGCAATTGACACCTCAATCGCTTCGAAAGGCCGCCGGAACGCCGTCAACGAGCACCCCCAGCCGCCGTGCCCGATAGACCCGACCCGACCCACTTCGACCCAATTTGACCCGTGTACCGACCCGAATCCAAGTAAGTCGGATTGTCCGATTATTTATTTATTTATTTAGTTATTTTATTTATTTTTTTGAACTTCTTTATTTATTAATTTGTTATGTATAATTCAAAAATAGAAAAAAATATTAGAATTTAGATTAGTTTTTTTTTAGGAATTAATTTAGGATGAATAATAATAAGAATAAATAATTATAATAATAAATAATAAAAATATAAATATATATAAAGAAAATGACAAAAAATATATATTAGAAAAAATAGTAACTTTAAATTTTAGTTTAGGTTAGATAAATAATATAGGATAAAAATTTTCAATAAAAATGAATAAAAATTAACAAAAACTAATAAAAATGAATAAAAATTAACAAAAATTAATAAAAATTATAAAAATCAATAAAAATTAATAAAATTATAAAAATTATAAAAATCGATAAAAATCAATAAAATTTATAATATTAGAAATGGGTTGAAAAATAGAAAAATGGAATTTTTATCACTTAGAAAAATCATTTTCTTAAATAAATCCAAAATTGGTTTTTCCTTAAAATTATTATTTTTCAAAAAAATCAAATGATCAAGCTTAGGGTTAGATTTTTTAGAAAAATACTAAAATGATAAAAACATAAATCAAAAGAAATTTCGTAATTAAAAATCACCAACACACTAAAGTTTTTTCAGGAAAAGCAAACTATAGCTAGTTTGATCCTAAATAGCAGGTACGTAGGCACCCATTTGGGGCAACCCTAAAAAGGAATAAAAATTATTTTCTTATAATAGGTTATTCAAGAATAAAATAAAAAGACAACGAAAATAAATAAAAGACATTTCGGATAAAGTCTAGATTTTAGGAGATTAGGGTGGTAACCTTATGGTTTTAATAGGTTAGCCTCCGAACTCAAAAACTCTGGTTTTCCCTTTCCTCTTTTCACAAAAATGAAAAAGGAAATCACGATGACTAGTGGTCTAAATTGGGATTAATCTGCTCAATTAGTCTTGATTCAATTTTTCCCAACCACAGTTGGGTGGCGACTCCAAAATAAACGAAATTCCTAACTCAAGTCGAGGATCTACATTAGATGAGCATAAGGTCTAGTATAGATCGAATTAGGAATGGGAAATAAAAAATTAGACTCGACAACTATGTTTACCTGTTGCTACTTTGTACTTAGTATTTTCTTTCCCTCACACCTTACTATTAATACCTGTTTCACTCTTAGTGCATGTATAATTTTAGACTCCTTAATTGTGAGGAAGGAACGTCCCTTGACCTTAGAAAGTTTTACACCATTCACGAATTCCAAAGGCGATAGAGTAAATTTCACCATATCATTTTCTAACTTGTACACATTCTCCCTACCCGTATGTTAGGCATTACTATCGTACTGCTAAGGCCTACCAAACAATAAGTGATAGGCATCCATATCCATTATATCACAATATACTTCATCCCTGTATTTACCAATGGAGAAAGGTATTTTGTAGTGCTCTCTAACTACAATCTTCTCTATTACCTTGATTCACTTAATGGTATATGGGTTAGGATGATTCTCGATCAGTAATTGAATGTTTGTATAGCTTCTTTGCCTATGACATTCTTGCAACTATTACTATCCATTGTTACTTCAAATATTCTTCCATCAATTGCACATCTAATGTAGAATAATTGATGCCATTGAGTCTTATCCTCCCTCTTCCATACTAGCATTAATTTCCTAATTACATAGGCCTGCTCATTATAATTATCTTTATCCTCATAATACTCATCACCCTTATCAGGTTCACAATGCAATTCCATCCTTGTCATCTCTCTCTATTAAGTCAACCCCTCTTTTGTTAGGATACTCATTAGACCGATGTCTTGGTTGATTACAATGGTAGCACTTCCCCAATATGGGCGATTGCATAAAGGGTTGTTTTTACTTTATGTATCCTTCGAGTCATCTAGTTTCTCGCCTGCTATTTTCTCTTCTTTGCTATCACTAACTCCTTACATCTCCAAGGTAGTTTTACCCCTTTCAACCACGAGTTTATTTAAACTCTAACCCTAAATCTACCACTAACACCATCAAATCTACTATTCTGCTCCTACATTATCCACTCAACCTTAAAAGCTATTTTTTGGTCTCATTCAAATTACACAGAACATGTACCCTGATTTTGTCTTAAATCTACAGCTTCAAATCATTTAAATATCTAGCCACATGTTAAACCTCACTCTCCCTTAAGTCATTCCTCTCTATTAATCGCATGAATTATGCTGTATATTCATCTATAGTCCTTTGCCTTTGGCAACACCTCTAATATTACTGAAAAAGGATCTGCTCATAATTGGGAGGTAAGAAGTCTTGCTAGAGAAATTTCTTCATTCTATACGATGTCTTCATAAGTTGTTCACCCTCATGATAGTGCCTACTCTGGATCGTCTCCCACTAGGCTGAAGCACCCCCTTTCAGTCTACATGCTACTAATTTCACTCTCCTCCCCTCGGACAATTCTATATATTAAAAAAATCTATCTATTTTGGCAGTCCAATTAATAAAATCTTCAATATTTAAATTACCATTAAAGCTAGGAATGTCAACTTCAGCTTGAATTCCCCATTGTCTTTGAAGTCGAACCCACCATTGTTTTTCTTATATCTACCACCATCATTACCTCTCCTACGTGGTTGTTCTTCTCAAACAACACCCTGTCTTCCTCTTCTGAATCATCATCATACATCCGTAATCCATGATGTGGAGCTACACATCTAAAAATAGGGTCACCGAGTGTATGCTTTGCCCTAGGTCACATCCTACCACCATTCCTATCTCTATTGGCATTGAATCCCATTGCATTAAAATGCTCAATCAGATCATCAAAGTGCCATTGTAAAGGCCAAAATCTCTTATCCATGTTATTTAAGATCGCTCTTTGATCCTGCACCTTTGCTTCATAGGGCTTCCACATCCCGAGCAACGTTTAGAATGTGATGCCTATGATACTATCGTCTCCTAACATCATTGCAAGAGTTTCCTTCTTTGATACCAACTGAGATAATGTGTTAGTGTGAATAAATGAGATCAATTAACAATTGATCTTCAAACTTAATGGAAAGTCACATGGTAATCTGTGATAAGATATGATTTAACAAAATAAAAACCCTAAAACGTAGATCAACATGGTCTTTAGCAGGGGCGTGTAAAAGGCCATGTCATGTTCTATGAAAATTCGCTCTTAGACGCCTTTAGTATGCCCACAAGCATGGGCATGCTTGCTACTGTGTTGCCCAACACGCCACCTAGCATAGGCATGTTGATGCCCGTGTTTCTTTGACACCTCCCCTAAATACGGGTGTGTTTGTGCTTGTGTTAGCTACTATGCAAGCCTCCACACTTCCCCACTCCCTTCATTGCACGAGTGATCCCTCTTGGATGGCTCCTTAGTTTTTGCTCTTCATGTTTGATTGTCTTACAAATCAAGTACTCAATTCCTCTAAGATTACAACTTATTTTCCAATATTTGAAACATATATTTATTGATCATCACATAAGTCCAAGGATCATTAAACCTAAGTTCTTTAGAATCATCAACCTATACTCTATAGATCAAAACCTAATTCCTGAAAGATTATCGACCTATTCACTAAAGATAAAAACTTGAGTCCTTAAAGATTAGCAACCTATGCTATGATACTATATTAACTATAACGCCCTAGAACCCAGGCATGTTACGGCTTGTCACGTGCCCTTATCATACATGGACACATTAAGGCTTTGGACTTACTCTGATACCTCTTAATTTTGCAAATCTTTTAAGCTCAATTCAATATAATCAATATTACTAACATAACATAAATACGTCTCAATTCATCCTTTAACCTTGGAACAAATTTGATAATAATTCCACAATCAACATCTAAAGCAATGAAATATTTATAAAAACTAGTTTACGTTCTTCAAAAGGTTTTAATGTTCACTACATATATATAATACAATATCTCCTAAAGCCTAATCACCATATCAATAGTCTCTAAGTATACAGTTGTGTTTGGAACCATGTACTTGAGTATGCCCTTAGGTACATGGTTGTTTAGAGTGGCCGTGTACCATTCTATAAATTTCCACATTTTGATACGGTCAGGTACATTGTCATGTCATTGGCCATGTATCTTTCTATGCATTTTATATCCTCAACACGCCTTATAACACAGTTGTGTAACCCAGCCATGTAGCCTTGTGTACATTCTAGCATGGGTAAGTATACAAACATGTACTTAACCGTGTTCCCTATTATTCTTCATGAACCTTAATTTCCTTCTTTCAATTCATTCCTAATTCCATATCCCTTGATCGTAGGTTTAATTAAATCTTAAAACATGAAATTTCTAATTGAATTACATAGAGTAGAATACTTACTTTTCGATTTCCATAAATTGAATCCTTCATCAGGTTTGATCTTTATGTTCATCTTATCCCTTCCTCAATCTGGATTCTATTTAAAAAGTGTTGAAAATCGATTTAGATCCTCCATTCATTAATCTTTAATAAAATTCCATCATCAAAATTCTTACCTAGTGAATTTGGACTTGACCTTTAGTGAATTCCTTCTAGACGTCCTTAGGGTTCTCTAGATAACGTTTTCACCTTTCTTGTCTTGTTACTATGAGAATGTGTAAAAGGAGGGACTCTAGGTTAACTTGCACTTAAATATGCCTTTAAGGAAATGTCCATTTTGCCCCCCAAGTATTGTAAAAATCTCTCTTTTGACCTTAGTTATATTTTATAATATATGTTAAATAAAATACTTGTACGGGTATTAGGTTTTTTTTTTTTTTTTACTTGAAGCATTTCCTTCACCTCATACATGCATGATAGCAACTTACATGATGGACAGATCTTTTTTTTTTTTTCATAATTTTAAAATTACAATCTTGCCACGGTTTCTATAATAGGTATATTTCTTTTTCAATTGTTTCACATCTTTAAAGAGTAACTATTTGATAAATAATTTAGTAAAAACCATCAATAGAATTGGGTATTTTTTCATTGAAAAAAAAATCTTAAATTGATTTTTTTCATGATTTGGTTTTAGTTAAACAAAATTCTTAATTTAAACATTCTTTATGGTTTAGTTTTAGTTTGAAGAGGAGGACATAACTAAGCTATGCCCATACTTAATATCGGCTATCAATTTAATCCTTAAACATGTCTTTAGGCTAATTCGATCATAGACTTTGTAACTAGAATTGATCAATCCTTGAGCTTCAACGAAAACCCCAGATTAGTAAGAAATCTCAAGTCTTTGTAAAACACAATCCTGTTTCAACTTAGTTAGTGTCTTGTGTTACACAAAACATTAATTAAAACACTAATGTATCTTAAAAATTTTCTTTATTATTTTTCTTTTTTTTTTTGTTGGCCATAAGAAAACATTCATTCAAATCTGAAATCAAATGTACATATCATTCAACTACATTAGCATTGCCTGAACTTTAAAGATCACAATACAAAATTTCTAACAAAGAAGATGGGGGGGGGGGGGGGTTGGGTTTGTTCGAATCGAAAGGGCACATCTTCCTTCTGGTATTGACTTTAGTAGCTACTTTATTTGTGTTTCGATTGACTAGCTTATATACGACAGATTGTAGCTACACCTCTAAAGACCAAATATCATTTAGAAGTGGCCTTAACTTCTAATATCTTTCCTCTTTCGTTAAAGCCATGAAAAAAACACTATTGTCCATTGAGACTTTTATTCTCCTCCACCCTTTACTTGTTTCTATCTTTAACACTTCATGCATTGCAAATAACTCCACCTCTTCCATCGACAACATTAATACTATCTTGTTGCTTCCAGCACAAACTCTAGCCTTTGCATCTCTAGTGACAACTCTAATCACTGCTTGCCCAGTAGGTTCTTAAACGATGCCATCCACGTTAATATTCTCTAAGCCATGCTCTAGTCTTTCCCATAGTTGTTTTTCTGGACATTGTTCTTGTTGATTCTCCCTAGACCTCCCTTTAGAGTCTATATTATTGAGCTCCATTATGGCATGTCTACAACTTTCAATAATAGCTTCCACATTAGGACATGTGAAATCAAAGATAGCTTTGCAACATTGTTTCCAAATGCGCCACATTATTGTTGCTAACTTTGCCTATAAGTCTTTCTTTTCATTCTTAGTTCAAACATAAACATTTAGGCCATTCACTAACCAAGCATCAAGTGTGGTCACCAAATTCACATCATTTCACTCTAAGCACCACATACCACACAACCCTTGTCCACGAACAACACAAAATTAAATGTTCCAATCTCATCAACATTATAGAATGAACATTTGACCCTATGTATCACATGCTTTTTCTATAGATTATAATTAGTAGAACATGCATTGTGTAACGTCTCCATAAGAAATGAAGTTCCTTTGGCAAATAAGGACAATGCTAGACTAACTTACATAATGATGTGCTCAAAACCAAGCCCAAGCACACAAAACCAAATTGAAAGACCAATTACATAATGAAATCAAACTAGTCCTCCAAATTGCATAAACCGTCAATCTTTATAATTCCAAATCCACAAATATGAACATGTATGAAGATTACATATCCAAGAATGATAAGCTCTGATACCAAATTATGATGTGCCTAAAAGGGATTTAGGCACAATCAAATGGAATAAAAATTCAACCCTAAAAGCAACCCTTAATTCCAAATCAACAATTGGAGAATTGCGTGAATTCCAAAGATATAAATGGATCCGGAATCAATAAACAATGAACAACCCTCAATATATATACTAATCAAACTTGAATCAACACGTGAATATCAAGATTGAGTAGCAATAAAAACCGTGATTTCCTCTTAAGAAATAAGCATTCCATGTGAAACAATGATAGGTAAGTGTTGATGAATAACATTATGAAAAGTAATCCAACACACTCAATTTATCTCGCAATGATTATGATGCAAATCTGACCAAGAACTATCTCAATTCACTCCTAGATATTACACACTAGAGAAGAAAAGAAATCACAACAAAATGAAATTGATACTAACAATTTCAAAGTGTTTCACTCACTACAATTTCAACTATTGGGATTGAAATTGATAAGAGTCTAATGACAATTAGGAAAACCTTAATCCTCACGCAAAAGTGTATACTCAAATCTGAAAAATGGTCTCCTTAAACCTTACTTTAAGCAAGTATTTATACTTGCTTCCTTTAGGGTTAAAAAGTCCACAAAATTACAACTATGCCACTTTTAAGGTAGTCGGTCCTAAAAGACAATTACAAGCAAATGAAAGTGTCCTAAAAGAAAGATTACAACATAAATAGTCAAAAGAAATAATTATAAATAAAAATAGTCTTCATCATGCTAGCTCTTCCATAGGATTTGTCGGCTCAACTCATTGTGGTTTAGGTCGGTCTATGGATAACCCACAAGCTAAGTCTGAGTGAGTTTGTCCATTGTCCCGTAAAGCATGATAAGTATTCCTATCGAAATATACAATACATTAATAAGAGAAAAGAGGTTAGTAAACAAATAATTCTAGGGTCGATTTGCTCAAAATGGGCCCTCAATGCCAATATTCGAAATCTTTTGGCTCGTGCCTTAATGATAGGTGTTGATGGATTTTGATTCTTATTACATAAAGAGCTATCCAACTAATGAGAAGATGATGCATCTTGGTTGTTTTCTTCTTCTAAATTCTTGATGAAAAAATATGTAGATTTCACTGTGCACTTACCAGACTTCTCATAGGGCTAAACAAGTCAATTTTCAAGTATGTTCATTGAAAATGATATTTCTAGCATGGTTTTAGTTGTTTCTTCATCAAAGCACTTCCTAACCTCTCTAGACCTCTATATTTTAAATATTTGATCAATCAAATCTGCCATCTTCAACTATTGGTTATGTGGATTGCTATTGAAAACCTCATTTTCATCCAAAAAATAAATAAATGAAAAACCTCATTTTCATAGAAAAAGAGTTAAAAAAACCTGTCTTGAAATATTTTCTTTCAAATGAATAAAAAACCTCATTTTTATTGTAAAAGAATTAAAAGACCATCTCTTTCATGGTAAAAGAATATAGAATAACTGTAATTTGTCCAAAACACCGATCTCGACTACGTAGAGTAAGGGATATGGAATCTTAAATGACTATGCACCTACACTCTTAGATTGGAAGGAAACATGAATTATAGTGAAAGAATAGCATTGAAAGAGAAATAAAATCACATTACAACTTGGTATCTAATATAATTCATGCAAATCTTTCTATAGGTTATGGATAGATTGAGTTCAATGGGTTCACACTTTAATGGCACTTATTAATTAAATTGACTATATGGACATATTCCTTTTTTTTAAGTTATGAAATTATTTTTGATGTGGGTGAGATAAATTTACAATTATGGAATACTTAGATTATCCAAATTATTAGAGGGAATGTAGAGGAAGATGACATAGTGAATAGGGTAATGTATTAATATCTTATCGGATGGCTTATTTACTTGTCTCATACTAGACTTGATATAGCTTATGAAGTAAGCTTGATAAGCTAGTTCATGCATAGCCTAAGAAAGACCCATTTGCAAGTTGCAAATAAGATTATGCAATACCTTAACGGAACACCAAGAAATGGGATTTTGTTTGAAAGAAATAAGGATGTAACCCGTAAAGCCTACACTCATGCAAACTATGCAGGATCTACTACTGATAGGTGATCAACAATAAGGTATTGCACTTTTCTTGGTGGAAATGTAATGACATGGAGAAGCAAGAAACAAAGTGTGATTGTACGGTCTACCGCTAAGGTAGAATTTCGTGCAATGGCATAAAGCATTTGTGAGCTACTATGGTTGAAAATCATCCTTGAAGACCAAAAGATTAACTGGGTTAGGCCAATGAAGCTTTATTGTGACAATAAGTCAGTAATAACCATAGCTTATAACCTAGTTCAACATGATCAAACTAAGCACATTGATATTGATTGTCATTTCATCAAGGAAAAATTGGATAGTGGCCTGGTATGCACTCCATATGTATCGTATCAACACACAGATAACTTGCATTCATTCTCACTAAAGGATTAAATAGTTTAGTGTTTGAGAGAATTGCGTCCAAGTTGGGAATGGAAAGTTCTTATTCACCAGCTTAAGGGGGAGTGTGGAAAAATACATGTATTTATTTTTAAATATTTTACAGCTATACAATATCTTAAGTTTAGGAAATCATTTTACGGAAGTTTCCTAATTCGTAAGAATAGAATTATGTTCTTTAATTAGTATTGTAACCATTCTATTTTATATACATCCCTGGTGGATTAATTAATAAATAAAAATTGAACCCTATTTACAATTCAATAGTCAAATCGATGGACATTAAGAAATTGCTTGACTATTATATGCACATTATGTAACAACTCTAGCTTGTTCAAATGAAATGGTACAATGTTATGAAAAAACAAAAAGTGCAATCTCAATTAGTTTGCAAGAATAAATTAATATTCAAATTGACAAACTATAAAATTTAGAAATATGGTTGACAAGTATCATAGCTGTAGTTTGAGCCTTCATTTTCAACCTTAATTAAGGATTTATGATATGCAATAATAGGAATACAAATATGTATATGGAAGATGTGAATGGCAAAAGATGGATGGAGAAAGATGTTTAAGGGTGTTGTGCCATTTATAGTACAAAATAGTTGCATGACTCCACATGTGTAACTTGTTAGATGTGTTTAAGATACTTTGGCTAATTACCAAGTTCAAAGATTTGATTACTACCTATATGCGTGTATCATTCAAGATGTTTGAATTCTTACGACATACATATATATGTAATTTCCTTATCATTGCTTACACAATCTAGGAGGTCACACCGTTTACTTGGATTCCCTTGTCTTTAGCTTTTGCCACATAGCTATAAATGTAGATATTAACGTAGTTGTTACACCAAATCGTAAACCCAGTTAAATCGTATTGTTTTTATTTATTTGTTCTTTTAAGATTTGGGCCCCAAAAGTTTTTAAATAAAACTAGATTAAGATTTATGGTTGGTCAAAGGGGGGTAAAAACGAACCACACTAAAAACCAAACCATATAAATGAATCTATATTCTAATAATGAATAACTAACATAATAGCATATTAAAGTGTAAAAGTTTTGTCCTAGTAAGTGTAACTAAAACTAATCCATAACTTTCTCCATCATTCTTGAAAAAAGTAAATACCAAAATTTATTTATTTATCTACATTTTCTTTAACTTCCATTTTAACCTTAAATTAGGAGGGAACGTGAATCAAAGTGAAATAGTAGCATTGAACAAGAAATATACTTATGTTACAACTTGGCATCAAATATTTTATTCATGCAAATGTTTTATAGGTTATGGATAAATGGTGTTTAATTAAGGGTGGGCATATGATCGTTGTTTTTCCCCTCTCTTTCTTAATCGAACCTAACTTTATGGTTCATTTTGTAATTTTTCTGAATTTAAAAAACAATTTGATTCCATTTAATACAAGGGTTGAGCCATTATTACACGTGTTGTTATTTATTTATTTAATATAAAAGTTAATAAATCACAAAAAATTATACTAAACATTGAAAAAGATGTAATTTTTTATAATTCTTTAATATTGCTCACTGTCTTTAATGTTCATTAGATATATTTAACGAGATTTTACTATTTTTCTCTACATAATTCTAGTTTTTAGTAAGTTAAAAAGCAAAATACGAAACTCAAAACATAGTGAGTTACTCAATGAAAATTAAATGAAGGTAATTACTGAATAAGTAACATGGAATCGTTTTTCTAGTCATACATTCTCTAAACTTTCACTACCTTTTTTTTTTTTTTTAGGTCTTGTAATTATTTCACACTTCTTGCTCCATTGCTTTAGTGCCAAATGCATGGCAAAAAAAAAAAAAAATCGTGAACTTATGATTATTATCTAAAGTAAATTATATTAGGACATATATAACTTGGTCATATTATAAAATATGATAATTTGATTAGCAGATAATTTAATTTTTGGTGTACCATACATTATACTTTAGAATTCAATGCAAAATTCAACTTTTATAATATATCTTTGGTGTGTTTTCCATACTTTATATGTTTTCCAATTAGAAAAATAGACCTAAATTAATATGACTACAAAAGAAGATGCAAGTCTTATCCTTGGTTATTTTTTCATTGATAAAAAAAAATTACAACAATTAAATTGATCGATGATAAGACAGTGCACTATTATACACATTTTGTATAACTTTAATAAGTTAAAATGAAATGGTATGGTGTTACCAAAGAAACGTGCAATCTCAATCAGCTTGCATTATTTACATAACATTGCAATTGAAAAACTATAAAGTTAAGTAGTAATGGTCCTAGTTAACCACTTGGAGGACTTATCACAATCCTGTCATCTATATATTATTACATTCAATTCAAACTTCATACCCATCGAAATTATCAATAAATTAAAAAAATAAAAATACAACAAAAAGCAAAAAAGAAAAAAGAATTACACCCACTTTTGAAAACTCTATTAACCCTACCAATTATTTATTATCAATGATTATTCTATGGTTTTGTTAGCAAGACTGCCTGACTTATTATATGATCCTCAAGTGATAGAACTGTATAAATTCTCATATTATCATATACTATTTTTTGCAATTCCACGTTGAGCCTTCTCATTTGGGAAGTATTTATATGGTGGCGGCTTAGCATAATTTCTTGTAGTTAGGGTCTTCTTGTGGCCTGGGCAAGGTGCAACCGGCTCACCGGGAGTATGGGTGCAGCGATTTCCTGGACTAGGGACTTTACCCTTTTGTAGTGATTGAATTTGCAAGAGGTGTTGATAATGGCCATCTTTTTTCATAACCCATTGTTCTTGCTCGTCAAACCCTAGCAGCCTGCAAGCCTCGTCAAGTTGAAATTTTGTCACAAGAAGAACTATGGTGACAAGTATCATAGCTGTAGTTTGAGCCTTCATTTTCAACCTTAATTGAGGATTTGTAATATATAAAAGTAGAAATACTAATATGTATAAGGAAGATGTAAATGGCGAAATGATGGATGGAGAAAGATGTTTAGGGGTATTATGCTATTTATAGTACAAAATAGTTGAATGACGCCACATGTGTAACTTGTTAGACGTGTTTAAAAATACTTTGACTAATTACCAAATTTAAAGATTTGACTGTTACCTATATATGTGTTTCGTTCAAGATGTTGGAATTCTTTCAGTATACATATACCGACGACGTTATTCCATTTCATTTCATGCATAAATATTTCGACGAAATTATCATAATGCATATGCATGTCCATTGCATATATCTCGTACAACACGGACTTAAATTGAAAATTACGCTTCCTATTTCTTTAACAGCTTGATGGTGATGTTGCCGGAGATTTCACGCCGTCTAATTAAATTGATTTAAAAAATTTTATTACCTTTGCATGCAGGTTTTACGAAGATTTCCTATATGACTTTTACTGATACAAACTGATAATTCTTCCACGATATTTACGAAGATTTCCTCCTAGTTAGTTCAATATGTCTTTTTATTTTATTTTTTACCATATATATTCATGTAGTCAAATACTTTCACTTTGGACTTTAGCCGTGTAGGATTTGCTACTTAACTTGTTAAATATTGTATTGAGTGCATTTGTTACAATCCACGTGGATAAAAATATGAACTAAGTATAGTATTTAAATTTAAAAGATTTTCTCATCTATCAAAGGAATATTTTAAGTTGGACTCTTTTCTTAGATTTGTGTTGGATACTCTTGTTGAGAACTAACCCTGTAAAAAAGAAGTTTAAGGAGTTCCTCTACCTATCAGATGCTCAAGAATGAGAATTGCTTGTGAGTATACTACAGGCTTCTTTCCATGATATGTGGTACCTATAAGAGTAAATATGATGGGGTTTGAATTTGACGTGAAAGCAATTAGGCATGGGTTTACCAAAATTATTAAGTTACCTAGGGAATGCTATTAGTAATACAACGCATGAGAAACAAACTATAGTTAAAAAAAAGATAAATCAAAAGTTGTAAGACAAGAGTACATACATGCACCAATACCCATGCAATAGATTTAAACAATCACAAGTAATTATTACCAAGAATAAGCTAGAAATTTTTATTCTAATATTTACTTTGTGAAATTTTTTAATACAATGAATTTTTATTCTAATGTTTACTCTATTTCATTAATTATAGTATTAAGTTTGTAAAATAAATAAAATTATTAATTGCCTTTATTTATTCATTAATTGCAATACGAATAAAAGTATAATTTTCATAATATTTAAACATTTAATTCTCTTTAAAAAATACTATTTTTTTCTTAAGTAATATTTATTTCTAATGGAGTGAGAATAATAAAACCTTAAGAATTAAAATTTTCTTCTCTTTTTTTTTTTTTTTTAAAGTCAGGTAATAGATAGTTGAAAGAGAATTATTATGTTATTTCCTCTCTAAAACCTCCATGTAAATGGGACCTCCAAGTAAACAGGTTGTAAGAATATTAAATAATGAAAGATGAAACGTGAAGTAGATATCAAAATTTTATCTTAGTTGAAAGTACTACATGGGTAAGTTGGGTCCATTGCAATTCTTTTTAACAATTCTTGTATATCTTAAATTTTATGTAAGTTTCAAAAGCAAATTTAAGAATATATATATAAGTATATACATGCATACACCAATGGATTTGAGAATGGGGTATTAATTTGTTTTCCTTGTTAGGATACTATCTCATCCGTTGATAAATTTAAAAAAGAAAAAAATAAAAATAAATAAGCAATCTTAGCCTTAAATTATGGGTGTGAAACCCCATAAATTTAATAATAATTATAATTATATTAGTGAATTAAATAAAATAAAAGCCTTATTTAAACATGGGTAAATTTTGAAGCATTAGTGTCATACCTCGAAGGCCGCAGGGGGGGGGGGGGGGGGGGGGGGGGGGGGGGGGGGGGGGGGGGTGGGCTTAGAAGCCCCTACTTAATTATCATGATATATTTATAACAAGTTATAGTACATATGATTAAATAATAAAATATCACTATGGAACCCAAATCCCATGGTTAATCATGATCATAGAGAATCAGTATCCCCTATTAATAAGTAAAATAGGATAAATCCTAGGTTTCTCAATTTAAACATTTTTATTTACATTAGGGTCCTAACATTTCATCTAAACAATTTATCATTCATAACTCTTACTTTATTATTCTAGTCTTTTAAAATCTCTCGACATTTCACATCTTATCCCATCCTGAGCTTTCGTACTCGCTACCTGCAGAAAGTTTGTGAGGGGGTAAGCACACCATGGCTCGGTGAATGGGATGGTAACACTCTTAATGCTACGTACACACACAAACCAACTTAAATCAAATATTAGACATATGCTATATACATACATAAGCAAATTCAATTTCAGATATTAAACATATGCTATGCATCAACAACCATATGAATGTAGCATCTCGCGTGGTCTTCTGGTAACCAACATAAAGTCTAGGGTTTACGCCCCCTTGACCTTGGGTTGGGGATTCTGAAGCTACTATCAGTGCCCAAGCGAAACTCAATCTTTCTTATTCTTATCACTTCATTAAGCTGTGTCTTAGCATTAATGTTTTAGGCTCCAGGTGCCTCAATATATCGAGCATTAAACCTTAAGGGACGGGCCGGACTTGGAACCGTCAATGTGCGACAATCTCTTAATCACTTAGTTCGCTCTTGGCGGAACAGCGATCCTCTGATCACTTCTGATACCCCCCGTGATAGTGATGGCCTTCAATCTCATGCAATGTTTCATGAAAATGCATGTCAAGTTTTAATATCGTCTAATTTGTTCTTTAATTGATTTATTTAAAGTGATCAAACAACATATAAAATCAAAGCAATTCTCAATCATACTATAGAGGCAAACATCAAACATTCCATTTCACACTCATCACAACAAGCACAAATTATGTCTTTCTTATCACTCAAGACAAACACTGAACCCAGACTCATGGACATATACTTATCTAGTCTTATATAAAGTTAAATTATCTTGACACCTCTCTGTGCCATTTCCTTTTAAATGTTAAACCGCTCGGGTTGACTTATAAATATCATATCTGACACCTCTGTGTCATTTATCTTACATGTCAAACCAACCACTTGGGGTTGATTTACATTCATCATCTTTGACACCTTTATGTCATCACACTTCTCAAGTGCTCTATCATTCTCACACCTTTGAGAGCTAGAAAGATCATCTCGTATTTTCCTTTTAATGTCATTAAGACACATGTGTATAATATACATATATACATATATATGTTTGAGACCTCTCCTTAATTAAGGATAATTTACTAGACATCTCCCCTTATGTACTTAAGAGGGTGAGAAAATATGGTCATTGAGTTGTAAAAACCAAGGTTACACTCACGATTAGTATGGTTATGTTCATGAGTGTATTTCGTAAATATCATATGAAAATAGGTTTGTTAAGTATATGTGTACACATTCAGGAGCTAGCTCTGACATGTATACATAAGGATACCTATACACCCTATTCCCACTAAGCTTACCTACTCGGTAGCTCTAGAAGGAAAAGCTAAGTTTTTATGTAAAACGATTTGTAAAACATGGGTTAGGCTTATGGTTATAGCACTAACGATAGAGCGCTAGGTGCTATCATTAAGGTAATGACATCTAAACGCTCGGACCATTCATTCCCCTATTTTCTTTATTACTTCTTACCTAACTCATTATTCTCTACCGCATAACTTAACTTAACAACAATCATATCAAATAGCAGCACAACAAACATCAATTTCACATGCATAACATCCCACATACAACATAACATATTAGTATATCATTAAGTTTCCCATTCACTTGTTTAGGGTTGTCGTAGTCCTAACCGGAGTCGAGCGATTCCAGTGGGTAACTCTTTTGCGTTCCTCTCGAAGTCAGTACCCTTCTACGATGCTTCCTTAACCCAATCACAAAGCCACATCTCCACTAGACTTCGTACTAACATTTTCTTATTCATATACATACACACTTCACACCCCCAATACATACTTGCCTACATACTCTACACACATTATACACTTCCCATATCCATACTCATACACCCACACCATACATTATCTCATATACCTACTCACATACTCCATATATGCCTTACATCACCAATACACACACCCACATACTTTGTACACACTATATTCACCTTCCATACCCACACATTCATGTTTACACTCTATACATCATCTTATACTCATACGTACATATCCTACACACACCATCCATATACACCCTAGTACTACGCACCCTAAGCCTTCCATACATATATACACACGTTCTACACATTCCACACCTTCCATACATATACACGTACACCCTTACACACTACATAGCATCCACTCGCATACACACAAACCGCACCTACCACACACCATCCATACGCATATAACCCCCCCCCCCCCCCCACCTTTCACATACCCTATACACATACACTTCGCATACATCACACCCTTATACACATCATACTTCATTACCAACACATACACACATCCTTATACACACCATACACATCCTCATTCTTGCACATACACATACACACCTTCCTCCACACACATACACTCTTGTACATCCCACTCCATCATCTACACATACACACGCATCTTTCTCATCCATGCACATAGGTACACGGCCTCCATTTGCGCACACCCACACACTCTCACACAGCCCTACTTCCTTCACATGCACACACACACATCTTCACACACATTTCGCCACCCTTCACCGCACACACTTTCAATACACATACGTACATACACACTTGACTCCTCTTTCCTCTTTCTTTTTCCTTATTTTCTCTTCCCTTCTATGCTAGCCTTCCTTCTTCCTCTTTTCCCTCTTCTTTCTCTTCCCTTTCTCTCTCTTTTCTCTCCTTTCCCACTACAATCGCTTGCCACCGCTATTGGACAGTTGCCATTACTGTAGCTGTTCTTCCCCCCCCCCACACACACACACACACCACGCACCTCGGCTCCTTCTCTTCCTTCCTCATTTTCTTTTCCTCCTCCAGTCGCTGTTGCCGTTGTTGCCTCCGTCATCAGGGAAGAAGACGAAACGAATTGTCATCATCGTCACTGTGTCGTTGCTGCTATTGTCGTTGTAGTTGGGGTTGTTGTCGGAGTCGATGCCGTGGTGGTGGTCGTCGCAGCTATTGTTGTCGTTGGGCTTGTCCTCACAGTTGTTGCTGTCATTGGGCTCATCATCGTAGCCACCGTTGTCGCTATGGTTGCCACGATCGTTGCCTCCGTTGTTGCTGATGAAGGTCATTCTTGTTGCTGCCGTTGCTGTTGCTGTTGGAGGTTGGCATCATTGTCGTTGCCATTGCCGTTGCTGTTGTCGCTGGAGTTGCCATCAAACGTTGCTGCGGTTGTCGTCTAACATGTTGTCGTCATTCCGGTCGTCACGATTGTGACCAAAAGGAAGAAGAAGAGAAGGAAAGAAAAAAAAAAAGAAAAGGAAGAAAGAGGGAGAGTAGAACGGGAAGAGAGAGGGGGTAGGGGCTGATCGGGGAAGAAAAAAGGTAAGAAATGAAAAGAAAGGGATGGGACTTTTTTTTTTAACAGTTATATATATTTATATGTATTTTTATATATTATATTATAATTATATTTTATTTAAAAATACCCCTATTTCAACATTTTACACACGTATGAGAATACCTTTAAAAATTATATCTTTAACAATTTATTACAAAATTTTACATCTAGGTTAATTTGATTATTCCAAAGATAAATATTTACCCTAAATTTTAATTTGAAATTCCTAGATTTATAATTTAAATTAATTTCATTTATTCGTTTATATATCTATATTTGGATATTTTTAAGTATGTCACTTCCTAAATTTACTCGGTAATATATTTCATAAAATTCAATTTATCACGTTCATTATCTTATCCTCCTTACGAAAGTCATTCTTTTTAATTGTTTAAATTTTTAAAACCTATTATTATTACAAATTTAGAATAAAATAATATTTATTATTCTATTCATTTTCTATAATTTTTTATATAACTTTTTGAAATTTTTTAGACTTCACAACAAGGATTAGACGTAGTATGGATCCACTAGTAAATTGTAATAAATAGATAAATGAAATTAAAATCATAGGTTTAAGATAGTTAAATAGAATTTATAAATATATATTTATATTCAAGATATTTTATTCAGTATATACATAAATTTTTATATAAAAATATTATAATTTAATATGATTGTTAGTATGCATACTAATTGAATCCAGATAAATTCCATTGTCATCCCAACTTACTTTGTTGTGAAGGATGGTCTCAAATATAAACACTATAGTTTTTTTTCTCACTCCTTTCACTCCGTCATCCTTAGATTGAAAATTGAAAAACTTTATGAAATCATAAAATTTCATTTCATTTTTAAAAATTCATAAATTTTTCATACTGCATCTAAATAAAAAATCATGAACATCATTGTAATCCTCGTAAAGAGTACTTCATAATAAGTCTATGCTTGCAAAGTAAATGTTAAGCTTGAACTTCCAAGTTGAATTGAAATGAATGTAAAACATTTAATTTTGGAGTTCTATTTGAAAAATGATTTGTAAATTTGATTAAGTTGAAGTTTTGATAATTTTAGTTAGTTTAATCTTTAGTAGACTTATTATAATTTGAATGACTATTTGCAACTTCTTGGTGACTATTTTGAATAAAAAACAATGAGGTTAAGGTGAGTGGGAAATTTAATGAGTTATGACATTGCTTGAATGTTACTTGTTTGAGTGTTATATTTACTTTGTGATGATGATTTGGAAGTTTCTTGTTGAATTATGATGAAAAATAATGTAGTAGGGAGGTGGAAATATGAGTTCTTGAATGGAACAAAATGAATTGAAAATCAAATATGAATGGTTGACAATTGGTAAGACAATTACTAATCAAATGGTAAGGAAAATAATCCCACCATTTGATTGGTAAAAAACTAGTCCACTAGGATTTTTGTTGCATTGTCCGACTGGTCCAATCCTAGTTAGCTGCTAGTTATGCAACCCAATTTTCTTTTTCTTTTCTTTTCCTCGATGCTTCTATACTAAACTAAAATTTTATACATATATCCATGTAGTTGATACATTTATATAAGAACATACCAACGTACTTAATGATGAGAGGATCACACACACACACACACACACACATACACACTCATTGATGTATATGATATTCATTATATAGTAGTTGAATATGTATATTTATGTAAATATAATCATGATAAAATGGCGAATTATAATTGTGACTCAATGGATTTATTATGACTTGTGTGTAGTGATTGATTGGTTGAACAATTGGATGATTTTGTTATGGCCAGTTGCAATAAATAATCATTGCTTTGTGATTTGATTGATTTTAAATTGAAACTTGGTTAGTCGCCTTTGAATGAATTAACTAAGGATTGACTTAATTTAAATTTTGATATGCATTATATAAGACATTGCATTGAATTAAACATCATCGTTGCTATATAACTCATAAGAAGTGATCATGGAAAGATTCCTATTACGTTAGGTGTGAATTAAATGACTTGAGGGTTGTCACACTTCTTCTTCTTCTTCTTTTTTAAAGGAAAGCCAAGATGGCTGTTTTATTTATTTTTAGTTTCAATGGTCATTACAAAGAGCAGCACCTAAAAATGCTATACAAAAAGCATCCTCCCAAAGGGAAGATGGATACAAAATCTGTCAATAAGATGAATAAAGAGGCTATCGACTTCTTATGTATGGACACCCAGATAAATCTAAGAGGTAGATACCTCTGAGTCTTCCTGGGAGATCTTGCCAGCGCACAATTCTAACACGATCCAGTTGAGTTGCATATTTAGAAAGGCCGTCCGCCAAGGAATTTGCTTCACGATACACATGAACAATGGAGGCCGATATTGATTGCATCAGGTTCCTTGCCTCCATTAATTTAGGGGACAATTGCCATAGACACACTATTTTGCCTTGAAGGTAAGACACAAGTAGCATACTATCAGTTTGAATATGTACTGGGGAAATATTATTTCAAGCACATGAGCGTAGGCCAAAAAGAACACCCTCCAATTCCATGGATAATGTATTTGGAGCATCCAGTGTACATTGCATTTCTGAATGTATAAATGAGCCATCATTTCGTCGCAAAATGTATGCCCAAGCCGCTCTATCTGAAGTATATGAACCATCAGAATTTATGACATAACCTAATGTAGGCTTCAACCATTTGACAATTAGTCGGCTTCTCACCTTCACCTCTAAGGTGGTTGAAAATTGATGCTTAATAACCTCAACTTCCCGCATAGAACTCACCTTAGGAGAGTAAGATCGAAGAGTTAAGATCAGCTAATCCTTAACCAAATGGAAAAGGGTCTCAATTAAAGTAGCGTGTCCGTAAAAAATTATTCTATTTCTAGCCCTCCACAACTCCCAGCAGATAAAGGACAGTGTTAACCGGCATAGCAAGCTAAAAACAGTGCCCTTCGAATGCATTTGAAACCAGCTTTGTATCATATTCCATAAACCAGCAACTGGGGAAATATGAATTTCCAGCCAACTAGCCATAAGGAACCATAAGTCTGTAGCAACTTTGCATTTAAGGAAAAGATGCTGTATGGATTCCACCTCACTCAAACACAAAGGGCACCTAGAGGGATTAAGGAGAAAACCAAAACCACGAAGGACCTCCGGAAACGCATATAACTTATTAAATAAACGCCACATTGAAATGCGAATCCGAAGAGGCAAGAAGCGGTGCATAAGCTTATCGAATAATGGAATGAAATGCTGTCTTGGCCTAACCAATTCATATGCAGTTTTGTAACTAAATGCACCAGTAGCAGAGGGCATCCATATTCGATGATTACCTTGGAAACATTTATTTCGTTCAGCAATGTCATGTACAGCCTGAATGCGCCGCCAAGAAGTACGCTTCCTTGATGATTCTGACAAAGAAACAATGAAATTTGCCTAAAGGCTTTTACCATGTGCAAGTTTCCACCATAGCTTCAATGAGACAGCTGTGATCATTGAGGAAAAGTCCCGGATTCCAAGACCATTCTCATCCAAAGGAAAAGTAATTCTATGCCAAGCCCGCCAATGTTTATTTTTGCCATAGTCTGAAGATCCCCATAAAAAATCTTGGCATCGATTTTCAAGCTTCTTAATCACCGATTTAGGAGGCTGAATAGCAGTGAGCGTGTGAAATGGAATAGCTTGCAAAACATGGCGAATGAGAATTAGTCTACCCCTAGGAGACAAAATCTTGTTAGACCAGTGGCCAAGTTTCCGTTCACAGCTATCAATCAAGTGAGAGAAATAATTCTCCCGCACTCGACCCTTATACAGTTGGCATCCTAAATATAGAAATGGAAATGAACCACAAGGAATGCCAAGGGAAGCTGAAACTTGTTGAATGTATATTGGGGAACGATTGTAAGGAGGAATGAAAAAGCTTTTGGCCTTACTAATTTTTTGTCCAGAACCCAATTCATAATCAATAAAGAACCGATTTAGATGCTGTAAGGACCTTTTATCCCCTCGAATGAAAACTAAGATGTCGTCTGCAAAGCTAAGATGTGTTAATTAGATGCTGAAGTACCAAAAGGAAGTATTTGCCCTGTCTCCTCAAGATTCTTAAGTCCTCGAGATAAGGCTTCCGAAACTAACAAGAAGAGATATGGAGATAACGGATCACCCTGTTTGATACCCCTAGAAGCTTAGAAAAAACCAACCGGACCTCCATTCAAGATAATTGAAAACCAGGCTGCTCTTAAATTACCAAGGATGAGAGAAACGAAGTGACGTGCAAAACCAAATTTCAGCATTAAATTCTGCAGAAGTGACCATGAAACCCGATCAAAGGCCTTCATCATATCCATCTTAATTATTAAATTTCCGCCTCTTGAAGGATGGTCTAAAAATTGGGCAAGATCCTTAGCAAGGAGGATGTTCTCTTTTATGTCCCGACCACTCAAGAAAGCCGACTGCTCCGGTGAAATAATGGATGGAAAAACTGACTTCAATCTTTCTGTCAGGATCTTGGTAAAAATTTTATTCAAAAAATTGCAGAGACTTATCAGTCTATAATCAGTGAATGACGTTGTAGATTGCTTTTTAGGCAGAAGCGCAATCAAGGTGCTTGCAACCGCCCTGGGAATTGGGGTACCAGCCATAAAATCTCGAGTAGCGGCTAGAAGATCTCGTTCTATTATGTCCCAAAAAGAGCGATAGAAGATGCCCTCGTAACCGTCAACTCCAGGCGAGCTATCAGAGTCTAATCCAAAAACAGCCATTTTTAACTCCGGACCCTCAATAGGACGCAACAATAATCTGTTGTCTTCAGTGGTAATTAGAGTTGGAATATTAGCAAGCAGCCTATTTTCAGCTCCAGCATCATCACCAACATGCTGTTACCGTAGAAGATTGGAAAAAAATTGAATAGCTTCTGCCTCCAATTCAGTAGGGGATGAAATCCAGTTACCATTGCCATTTTTAATCTTATGAATCCCCATTTTGGAACGGCGATCTGCAACAAAAGCATGGAATAAAGAGGAATTTTCGTCTCTGTCCCAGAACCACTTTATCTTTGATTTCTACTGCAAGTAGTCTGAATGTTCCCTGAGACGTGAAAAAAGATTTGATTTCGACCGTTCCAAATTAATTCTATCCTCCATTGCTCCCGTTGCCTCATACAATTGTTTAAGTGTTGAAACCTGAGCTTCGGCTTCATTCAGATTACGGAAAACATCACCAAAGTTTTGTTTGTTCCAATCTTTAAGACGCAACTTTAGTCGCCTAAGCTTTAGTGAGAAAGCTAGCATGCCATATGAATCCATAGGTTGGGACCAACTGTCACTTATTATATCAAAAAGCTCCTGTCTTCGCAACCACATCTTTTGGAAGTGAAACAAACATGGCTTAGTTAATGCCTCCTTTGATATTGAAACAGGATAGGACAGTGGTCTGAAGAAGACCTATTCAAATGATGTATAGAGTTAACTTGTATCATAGAGATCCAATCACTTGAGAACAACAAGCGATCAAGCTTTTTAAACACTGTACCATTTGATCGAACCCCTTGCCAAGTGAAATCATTCCCCATAGTTGGAAGTTCAATAAGATTACACGCAGTAATACAATTATTAAAGTCGGAGATCGCCCCTTGATTGGGAGAGGAATTAACTCTATACTCATCAACCAAACGAATGACATTAAAATCGCCGCCTATTAGCCACGACATACCAGGAGAAAAACCGAAAAGTCTCTGCATTGACGACCACAAACCCAAACGCCCTGTCTGGTGGAAGAAGCATAGACTACAGACAGCAAAATCGGAGTGGGAATATGATGATGAATTACCTCCAATGATAGGACCGCCCGTGATCAGTTACAGACGACACAGTAAAATCTTTGAAGTGAAAAGCCAAATTTTATTATTAGTAGAAGAAAAAGTTGCAACAAAACTAAATTTATTCTTCAAAGCATTAAGAATGGAAAGATTTGCCATCGGTTCTAGGAGAGCAACCAGTGACAATTTATGAGACTGTATTAGAAATTTTAAGCGACGCTGAGATGCCTTGCAAGCAATCCCGCGCACATTCTAGAAAAGGACACTTATCATTGAGAAAGGGGGGTTGAGGGTCACCAGATGTCCTCGCTGAACGACGAGGATTTCCTTGACGAGAAGGGGGCTTCTTTTTTGAACCAAGAGGTCGTCCAGGCTTTTTAACAGTGGTGGTTTCATCATCAGACTGTGTCAAGCGAGGGGGCATTCGAGGTGACAAACCAGCTTCAGAGATATCAGGAGGCTCCTCTATTGGCTGATCAATATCTATTTCCTCATCAAATGATCATCATTATCAGCAAGCACATCAAACCGAGAGGATGTTGTCTCCGGAGAAACAACAGAAATAATAGGTAGTTGAACATGTAGGGATGCAATAGAAGTAACAATATTTTCAGAAGAGAATATAGGTTCAACTTGCAAAGGAGCTGTAACCTGAGAGGATGGTGAAGCAGCAATTATCGTATGGGCAATGCTGGTTTCCATAGCATTTGTAGTAGGGCCATTATCCATAATTGCGAATTCAGGATGTACAACAGCAACGTCATCTGATGATCGTTCTACGGAATCCTCAACAACAGAGGACTTTAGGGCAGGGGTCTCTTGAGCAGGGTGTTCAAATATAGGCGCATCAACAATCGCAGCAGACTCCGGAAATTTATCAATGGACTTATCATCTGACTTATTAGCAGACTTTAGCATTTTATCAGAGAACTTATCACCAGACACGAGCAATTTGTCAGTGTGTTTGTCAGCGTGTGCTCTCCTTGAAGTAATAGAAGTTATATTTGGAATTGCATCCTGTGTGCTCTCCTATGATGGTGGCATAGGATGCTTAGGCACTGATGGTAAGATTGGAAAATGGTCGATATGGACCATATGATGGAGGCTTAGCATAATTTTTATTAGTTAAGTTTGTCTTTATGTCTAGACATGGTGAAACCAGTTGACCTAAGGTAGGAGTCTAGGTGCATTGATTTCCTATAGAAGGACCTATAGTTTTCTATTGTCATTGAATTTGCAAGATATATTGATTATTGATGTCCTACTGGTGAAACCGTAGCAATCTACATGCCCCATGAGGTCTAGATTTGCCACAACAAGATGAATGGTGACAAATGCTATAATATTTTGGTCCTTCATTTAAATCTCTTTAGGTTTTATAGTTAGTTGTAAAAGTCGTGATATTAAAGGTAAAACATAACTGTGAAAGAAGAAAACACAATATAGGATAAAAAGTACTCTAGGAAACTAAGCTATTTATAGCAACAAAGTTTTGATAACTTTAAATGTCATATGATCTGTTATACGTGTTTTTGATACTTGACTGTAATACCTAAGTCCGATATTTAGCTGTCATGTTGTTTCAACTTTTGAACATTGAATGGGTCGACGATGGAAATGGAATCTCCTAAGGATACGTGCTTAGAAGTTAGACCGAACCAACGTCATGACATTCCATTTTAAATATACAAATACTAACATTTAGCATACACATAAATATAAAATTGAAAATTAGTCTTTATATGTAATTTCCTTATCATTGCTTACCTAATCTAGGATGTCGCACCCTTTACTTGGATTCCCTTGTCTTTAGCTTTTGCCACACAGCTATTAATGTAGACAGTACACTAAATCGTAACCTAATTAAATCATAGTGTTTTTATTTATTTGTTCTTTTAAGATTTGGTTCCCAAAAGTTTTTAATCAAAACTAGATTAAATTTATGGTTGGTCAAAAAAGGGTAAAAACGAATGATACTGAAAACCAAACCTTGTAAATAAATAATAAATAAATGAATCGATATTCTAATAATGAATAACTAACAAAATAACGTATTAAAGTGTAAAAGTTTTGTTCAGTATGTGTAACTAAAACAAATCCATAACTTTCTACATCATTACATTTCTATCTTAAATTGGGGGGTAGGACATGAGTCATAGTGAAAGAGTAGCATTTAAAGAGAAATACACTCACGTTACAACTTGGCATCCAATATTTTATTCATGTCAATGTTTAAATAGGTTATAGATAGATGGTGTTAAATTAGGCGTGGGCATATGATTTCTTTTTTTTTTTTTTCCTTTCTCTCTAAATCAAACCTAACTTTATGATTTGCGTTGCAATTTTTTCAAAACTAAAAAACTGTTTGATTAAGTTTGATACAAAGTTCAAATCATTAATTTTTTTTTCTATATACAAGTCAACAAGTTATAAAAAAATTATATTGAACATTAAAAAAGATGTAATTACTTATAATTTTCTAATATTGCTCACCATCTACAATGCTTATTTGATATATTTAAAGAGATTTTACTATCTCTTTCTATGTAATTCTTATTTTATATAAGTTAATAAGCAAATATACAAAACCCAATATATAGTAAATTATTTGATAAAAACCAAATAAAAGTAGTAACTCAATAAGTATCATTAAATCCTTTTTCTAGTCATGCATTCTCTACAATTCCAATGCCCTTTTTATTTTTATTTTTTTAAGTCATGAATTATTTCAAACTTGCTACATTGCTTTAGTACCAAATGCATCACAAAAAAAAATCGTGAATTTGTGGTTATTATCTAAAGTAAATTATATTAAGACATATATAACTAGGTCACATTATAAAATATGATAATTTGATTAGTAGATAATTTATTTTTTGGTGTACCATACATTATGCTTTAGAATTCAATGCAAAATTTAACTTTATATAATATATCTTTGGTGTGTTTTACATTATGCTTTATACGTTTTTCTATTAGAAAAAGTGACCTAAATTAATAGAATTCAGTGCAAAATTCAACTTTATGTAATATATCTTTGGTGTGTTTTATATTATACTTTATAAATTTTTCTATTAGAAAAAGTGACCTAAATTAATATGACTACAAAAGAAGATGCAAGCCTTATCACTTGTTATTTTTTCACGGATAAAAATAAATTTCATTTATTGGGATAAAAAATAATTACAATAATTAAACCAATCAATGATAAGTCAGTGCACTACTATACACATTCTATATGACTTCAATCTATTAAAATGAAATGGTACGGTGTTACCAAAGAAATGTGCAATCTCAATCAGCTTGCATTATTCACATAACATTCCAATTAAAAAACTATGAAATTAAGTAGGAGTGGTCCTAGTTAACCACTTGGAGGACTTATTACAATCCTGTTATTTTTTTTTATTACATTCAATTCAAACTTCATAACCATCAAAATTATCAATAAATTAAAATAAAATTAAAATACAACAAAAAGAGAGAAAGAAAAAAAAATTATGCCCATTTTTGAAAATTCTCTCAACCATACCAATTATTTATTATCAATAATTATTCTATGATTTTATTAGTAGGACTGTCCAGCTTCTTATATGACCTTCAAGTGATAGAACTGTATAAGTTCTCATAGTACCGTATACTGTTAGAGTCTTCTTATGGCTCGGGCAAGGTGCAACCGGCTGGCCAGGAGTATAGGTGTAGCGATTTCCTGGAGGAAGGACGTTACCCTTTTGTAGTGATTGAATTTGGAAGAGGTGCTGATAATGGCCATCCCTTTTCGTAGCCCATCGTTCTTGCTCGTCAAACCCTAGCAGCCTGCATGCCTCATGAAGTTGCAGTTTTGTCACAAGAACTATGGTGACAAGTATCATAGTTATAGTTTGAGCGTTCATTTTCAACGTTAATTAAGGATTTATAATATATAATTACAAAAATACAGATATGCATATCGAAGATGTAAATGGCGAAACGATGGATGGAGAAAGATGTTTTGGGATATTATGCTATTTATAGTACAAAATAGTTGCAGGACTCCACATGTGTAACTTGTTAGGCGTATTTAAAATACTTCGACTAATTACGAAATTCAAAGATTTGACTATTATCTATATACGTGTATGCTTCAAGACGTTGGAATTCTTAGGGCTTACAATGCGGAGTTAAATTGAAAATTACGCTTCCCAGTTTTTTAACAGTTCGTATGTCGATGTTGTCGGAGATTTCACGCCGTCTAATTAAGTTGATTTAAAAAATTTTATTAACTTTGTAACTTTTTCTCACATTTAGTATGCTATATAGAATATTTATTGGCTTTTTAACTGTAGAAGTATTTAGGATGATGAAAAATTGATTGTGGCAAAATATATATAATAGAAAAATGATATTAAAAATTTAAATTGTATGCACTGAAAATGTTTAAATATACATGGAGTTGAAAATGGGATGTACTTGCTTAATGTATATTGATAAAATTAAGTAGAATGATGATCCTAGTTAACCTCTCATGCTTCAGACTTTATTCCGTCCTATTATCCCTACGTTATTATATTAAGTTCAAACTTCATGCCCATCAAAATTAACAACAAATTCATATATATATATATATATATATATATATCATAATACTAAAAGGAAAAAAAAAGAAGAAAAACACTATTTTTGAGAATTCTCTTAAACCAGACCAATTATTTTATTATCAATGGTTATTTGAAGTTTCCATTAGTGTGACCATTCATTTTTTTTATTCAAATATACATTTATGTAAATGGAAATTATAAGTGTTATGATGCTTTGAAATGTACGAATGCCAAAATTTGTGTCAATCCATATTGAGTTGAAAAAATTTTGCAATTGACACAACGAGTTAGTATGAATAAATGAGATCTTCAAACTCAATAGAAAGTCACAAAGTCTTTCTCACAAAGTTGTCTTAAAATTGTAATTTGTGGTAAGATATGACCTAAAACAAAAAGAATACTCTAAAAATCCTAAAATGTAGATCAACATGATCTTTAGTATGGTCGTGTAAAAGCTTATATCGTGTTATATGAAAATTTGCTCTTAGACACCCTTAGCACGCCTACAAGTACGGGTGTGCTTGCCATCGTGTTGCCTCACATGGCACCTAGCATGGGCTTATTGATGCCCATGCTTCTCTGACATGTACCCCCAACACGGGCATATCTATGCTCGTGTTGGCCACTTCACAAGCCTCTATGCTTCCCCACTCTCTTCCTTGCGTGAGTGCTCCCTCTTGGATGGTTCCTTAGTCTTTACTCTGCATCATTCTCTCTTACCCGAGAAGAACTCAGCCTCAAGTTTTCTTTTGGATATAAAGAAACATCATTTGGTTAAGATGGAAAGATATCCACCGCATTGAACATCTTTGAAATGCCTATACTATTAAGCAATCCAAAGACATAGGCATTATCATTAATCCTTTGCACTATCTAATGTAGGTCATACTTCTCGGGCTATAGCTTGTCGTATTTCCTGACTAGAAACCTTTCTCTTTGCAAGAACACCATCATTTGATTACCCATTAAGAATAACTTCTTATGACTATGTTTACCTATTTCTACTTTGTACTTTGTATTTTCTTTCCCTCACACCTCTGTTATTAATACCTATTTCACTCTTAGTGCATGAACAATTTTAGACTCCTTAATTGTGAGGAAGGAATGTCCCTTGACCTTAGAAAATTTTGCACCATTTGCGAATTCCAAAAGCGAGAGAGTAAATTTCACCCTATCATTTTCTAACTTGTACACATTCTCCCAACTCGTATGTTGGGAATTGATGTCATATTGCCAAAGCCTACCAAACAATAAGTGATAGGCATTCACATCCACTATATCACAGTATACTTCATCCTTGTATTTACTAATGGAGAAAGTTATTTTGTAATGCTCTCTAACCACAATCTTCTCTATTGCCTTAACCCACTTAATGGTATATGGGTTGGGATGCTTCTCAATTGGTAATTGAATGTTTGTATAGCTTCCTTGCCTATGACATTCTTGCAACTGTTGCTATCCATTGTTAATTCAAATATTCTTCCATCAATTGCATATCTGGTGTAGAACAATTGATGTCGTTGAGTCTTATCCTCCCTCTTCTGTGCTAGCATTAATTTCCTAATTACATAGCCCTGCTCATTATAATTATCTTTATCCTCATAATACTCATCACCCTCATTAGGTTCACAATGAATTCCATCCTCATCATCTCTCTCTATTAAGTCAACCCCTCTTCTGTTAGGATACTCATTAGACCGATGTCTTAATTGATTACAATGGTAGCACTTCCCTAATATAGGCAGTTTCTTGCTAGCTATTTTGTCTTCTTTGTTATCACTAACTCCTTGCATCTCTAAGGTAGTCTTACCGTTTTCAACCACGAGTTTATTCAAACTCTCAACCCCAAATCTACTACTAACACCATCAAATCTACTATTCTTCTCCTTCAATATCCACTCAGCCTTAAAAACTGTTTTTTGGTCTCATTCAAAGTACATAGAACATGTACCCTGATTTTGTCTTGAATCTTCAGTTTCAAATCATTTAAATATCTAGCCACCTGTTAAACCTCACTCTCCCTTAAGTCATTCCTCTCTGCTAATCACATGAATTCCACTATATATTCATGTATAGTCCTTTACCTTTAGCAACACCTCTAATATTGTTGAAAAAGGATCTTAGAATTGGGAGGTAAGAAGTCTCATTGGAGAAATTGCTTCATTCTATAACATGTCTTCATGGGTTGTTTACCCTCATGATAGTGCCTACTTTAGATCCTCTCCCACTAGGCTGAAGCACCCCCTTTCAGTCTACATGCTACTAATTTCACTCTCCTCTCCTCAGAAAATTCTATATATTAAAAAAAATCTATCTATTTTAGCAGTCCAATTAATAAAATCTTCAATATTTAAATTACCATTAAAGCTAAGAATGTCAACTTTAGCTTGAATTCCCCATTGTCTCTAAAGTCGAACCCACCATTGTTTCTCTTATATCTACCATCATCACCACCTCTCCCATGTGGTTGTTCTTCCCAAATAACACCCGATCTTCCTCTTCTGAATCATCATCATACATTCGTAATCCATGATTTGGAGCTACACATCTAAAAATTGGGTCACCGAGTGTATGCTTTGCCCTAGGTCACATCCTACCTCCATTCCTATCTCTATTGGCATCGAATCCCATTGCATCGAAATGCTCAATCAAATTATCAAAGTGCCATTGTTAACGCCAAAATCTCTAATCCACGTTATTCAATATCACTCTTTCATCCTACACCTTGGTTCATAAGGCTTCCACATCTAGAGCAACGTTTAGAATGTAACTGCCAATGATATTATCGTCTCCTAACATCATCGTAAGAATTTCCTTCTTTGATACCAACTAACACATGGTAATCTGTGATAAGATATGATCTAAAACATAAAAAAAAAAAACTATAAAAACCCTAAAATGTGCATCAATACGGTCTTTAGCAGGGGTGTGTAAAAGGCTATGTCATGTTTTGTGAAAATTCGCTCTTGGAAACCTTTAATATGCCCACAAGCATGGGCATACTTGCCACTGTGTTACCCAACACACCACCTAGTATAGGCATGTTGATGCTTGTGCTTCTCAGACACCCCCCCTAAACACGGGTGTGTTTGTGCTTGTGTTAGCCACTATGCAAGCCTCCACACTTCCCCACTCCCTTCCTTGCACGAGTGCTCCCTCTTAGATGGCTCCTTAGTTTTTGCTCTTCATGTTTGATTGTCTTACAGGTCAAGTACTTAATTCCTCTAAGATTACATCTTATTTTCCAATATTTGAAACATATATTTATTGATCATCACTTAATTCTAAGGATCATTAAACCTAAGTTCTTTAGAATCATCAACCTATACTCTATAGATCAAAACCTAATTCCTTAAAGATTATCAACCTATTCACTAAAGATAAAAACTTAAGTCCTTAAAGATCAACAACCTATGTTATGATACTATATTAACTATAATGCCCCAGAACCCAGGCATGTTACGGCTTGTCACATGTCCTTATCATAGAAGGACACATTAAGGCTTTGGACCTACTCTGTTACCTCTTAACTTTGCAAATCCTATAAACCTCAATTCAACGTAATCAATATTACTAACATAACATAAATATGTCTCAATTCATCCTTCAACCTTAGAACAATTTTAACAATAATTCCATAATCAACATCTAAAGCAATGAAATATTTATAAAACATTAGTTTACATTCTTCAAAAGGTTTTAATGTTTACTACGTATATATATAATACAATATCTCCTAAAGCCTAATCACCATAACAATAGTCTTTAAGTATATAGTTGTGTTTGGAACCATGTACCTCAACATACCCTAGGTACATGGTCATATAGAGTGGTTGTGTACCTTTCTATAAATTTCCACACTTTGATACACTGAGGTACATTGTAATGTCATTGGCTATGTATCTTTCTATGTATTTTATATCCTTGACACGCCTTATAACATAGTTGTTTAACCTAGCCATGTAGCCTTGTATGCATTCTAGCATGGGTAAGTACATGAACATGTACTTAACTGTGTTCCCTATTATTCTTCACAAACTTTAATTTCCTTCTTTCAATTCATTCCTAATTCCATATCCCTTGATCTTAAGTTTAATTAAATCTTAAAACATGTAATTTCTAATTGAATTACATAGATTGGAATACTTACTTTTCGATTTCCATAAATTGAATCCTAAATCAGGTTTGATCTTTGTTTTCATCCCATCTTTTCCTCAATCTGGATTCTATTTAAACAAGTGTTGAAAATCAGTTTAGATGCTCCATTCGTTAATCTTTAATAAAATTCCATCATCAAAATTCTTACATAGCAAATTTAGACTTGACCTTTGGTGAATTCCTTCTAGACGTCCTTAAGGTTCTCTAGACAGCGTTTTCACCATTCTTGTCTTGTTACTGTGAGAATGTGAAAAAGGAAGGACCCTAGGTTAACTTGCACTTAAATATGCCTTTAAAGAAATGTCCCTTTTGCCCCCCATGTATTGTAAAAATCCCTCTTTCGAGCTTAGCTATTTTTTTATAATATATGTTAAATGAAATGATTGTACGGGTTTTTTTTTTTTTTTACTTGAAGCATTTCCTTCACCTCATACATGTATGATAGAAACTCACGTGATGGACAGATCTTTTTTTTTTTTTCATAATTTTAAAATTACAACCTTGCCATGGTTTCTATAATAGGTATATTTCTTTTTCAATTGTTTCACATCTTTAAAGAATAACTATGTGATAAATAATTTAGTAAAAACCATCAATAGAATTAGGAAATTTTTCATTGAAAAAAAAAATCTTAAATTGAGTATTTTCATGATTCAGTTTTAGTTAAACAAAATTCTTAATTTAAACATTCTCTATGGTTTGGTTTTGGTTTGAAGGGGAGGACATAACTAAGTTATGCCCATACTTATTATCGACTATCAATTTAATCTTTAAACATGTCTTTAGGCTAATTCGATCATAAACTTTGTAACTAGAATAGATCAATCCTTGAGCTTCAATGAAAACCCCAGATTAGTAAGAAATCTCAAGTCTTTGTTAAACACAATCCTCTTTCAACTTAGTTAGTGTCCTGTGTTACACAAAACATTGAATTAAAACACTAATGTGTCTTATATATTTTCTTTATTTTTTTGTTTTTGTTTTTTTTTTCCTTTTTTGTTGGCCATAAGAAAACATTCATTCAAATCTGAAATCAAATGTACATATCCTTCAACTACATTAGCATTGCCAGAACTTTATAAATCACAATGCAAAATTTCTAACAAAGAAGATGGGTTTTTTTTGCTCCAATCGAAAAGGCAGATCTTCCTTCTTGTATTGACTGTAATCTAGTAGCTACTTTATTTGCGTTTTGATTGACTAGCTTATATACGACTGATTGTGGCTATGCCTCTAAAGCCCTAATATCATTTAGAAGTGGCCTTAACTTCCAATATCTTTCTTCTTCTTTCGTTAAAGCCATGAAAACAACACTATTGTGCATTGAGACTTTTATTCTCCTCCACCCGTTACTTGTTTCTATCTTTAACACTTCATGCATTCCTAATAACTCCACCTCTTCCATCAACAACATTAATACTATCTTGTTGCTTCTAGCACAAACTCTAGCCTTTGCATCTCCAGTGACAACTCTAATCATTGATTGCCCAGTAGGTTCTTAAACTATGCCATCCACATTAATATTCACTATGCCATGCTCTAGTCTTTCCCATAGTTGTTTTTCTAGACATTGTTCTTGTTGCTTCTCCCTAGACCTCCCTTTAGAGTTTATATTATTGAGCCCCATTAAGGCATATCTACAACTTTTAATAATAGCTTCCACATCAAGACATGTGAAATCAAAGATAGCTTTGTAACATTCCTTCCAAATGCGCCACATTATTGTTGCTAATTTTGCCAACAAGTCTTTCTTTTCATTCCTAGTCCCAACATAAACATTTAGCCATTCACTAACCAAGCATCAAGTGTGGTCACCAAATTTGCATCATTTCACTCCAAGCACCAAATACCACACAACCTTTATCTACTAACAACATAAAATTACATGTTCTAATCTCATCAACATTATAGAATGAACATTTAGCCCTATGTATAACATGCTTTTTCCATATATTATAATTATTAGGACATGCATTGAGTAAAGCCTCGATAAAAAATGATGTTCCTTTGGCAAACAAGGACAACGCCAGACTAACTTACATAAAGAGCTATCCAACTAATGAGAAGATGATGCATCTTGGTTGTTTTCTTCTTCTAAATTCTTGATGAAAAAAATGTAGATTTCACTATGCACTTAACAGACTTCTCATAAGGCTAAATAAGTCAATCTTCAAGTACGTTCCTTGAAAACGATATTTCTAGCATAGTTTTAGTTGTTTCTTCATCAAAGCACTTTCTAACCTCTCTAAACCTCTATATTCCAAATATTTGATCAATCAAATCTACTACCTTCAACTATTGGTTATGTGGGTTGCTCTTGAAAACCTCATTTTCATCAAAAAAACAAAAGACCTCATTCTTATTGAAAAAGAATTAAAAGACCATCTCTTTCATGGTAAAAGAATATGGAATAATTGTTATTTATCCTAAACACTAATCATGATTATGTAGAGTAAGGGATATAGACTCTTAAATGACTTTGCACCTACACTCTTAGATTGGAAGCAATTGTGAATTATAGTGAAAGAATAACATTGAAAGAGAAATAAAATCACATTACAACTTGGCATCAAATATAATTCATGGAAATCTTTCTATAGGTTATGGATAGATGGAGTTCAATAGGTTCACACTTTAATGGCACTTATTAATTAAATTGACTATATGGACATATTCATTTTTTATAAGTTATGAAATTATTTTTGACGTAGGCGAGATAAATTTACAATTATGGAATACTTAGATTATCAAAATTATCAGAGGGAATGTAGAGGAAGATGGAATAGTGAATAGGGAAATGTATTAACGTCTCGTCAGATGGCTCATTTACTTGTCTCATACTAGACTTGATATAGCTTATGAAGTAAGCTTGATAAGCTAGTTCATGGATAGCCCAAGAAAGACTCATTTGCAAGTTACACATAGGGTTCTAAAGTACCTCAAAGGAACACCAAGAATGGGGATTTTGTTTGAAAGAAATAAGGATGTAACCCTTAAAGCCTACACTCATGCAAACTCTACAGGATCTACTATTGATAGGTGATCAACAGTAAGGTATTGCACTTTTCTTGGAGGAAATGTAGTGACATGGAGAAGCAAGAAACAAAGTGTGATTGTATGGTCTACCACTAAGGTAGAATTTCGTGCAATGGCACAAAGCATTTGTGAGCTACTATGGTTGAAAATCATCCTTGAAGACTAAAAGATTAACTGGGTTGAGCCAATGAAGCTCTATTGTTACAATAAATCAGTAATAAGCATAGCTCACAACCTAGTTCAACAAGATCAAACTAAACACATTGATATTGATAGGCATTTCATCAAAGAAAAAATTGGACAGTGGCTTGATATGCACTCCATATGTATCAACACACGAATAACTCGCATACATTCTCACTAAAGGATTACATAGTTCAGTGTTTGAGAAAATTACATCTAAGCTAGGAATGGGAAGTTCCTATTCACTAGCTTGAGTGGGAGTGTGGAAATATACATGTATTTTTTTTAGATATTATATGTATTTATTTTTAAATATTGTATAGCTATACAATATCTTAAAGTTTAGGAAATCATTTTAGGAAAGTTTCCTAATTTCTAAGAATAGAATTATTTTTTTAATTAATATTGTAACCATTATGTTTTATATACATCTCTAGTGGATTAATCAATAATAAAAATTGAACCCCATTTCAATTCAATAGTCAAACCGATTGACGTTAAGAAATTGTTTGACTATTATATGCACATTATGTAACAACTCTAGCTTGTTCAAATGAGATGGTACAATGTTAAAAAAAAAAAAAAGTGCAATCTCAATTAGTTTGCATCAATAAATTAATATTCAAATTGACAAACTATGAAATTAAGAAATATGGTGACAAGTATCATAGTTGTAGTTTGAGCCTTCATTTTCAACCTTAATTAAGGATTTATGATTTATAATAATAGAAATACAAATATGTATATGGAAGATGTAAATGGCGAAACGATGGATGGAGGAAGATGTTTAAGGGTGTTATGCCATTTATAGTACAAAATAGTTGCAGGACTCCACATGTGTAACTTGTTAGACGTGGTTAAGATACTTTGGCTAATTACCAAGTTCAAAGATTTGATTATTACCTATATACGTGTATCGTTCAAGATGTTTGAATTCTTACGGCATACTTATCCCGACGATGTTATTTCGAAGAAATTATCATAACACATAAGCATGTCCATTGCATATATCTCGTACAACACGGAATTAAATTGAAAATTACGCTTCCTATTTCTTCAACAGCTCGATGTCGATGTTGCCGGAGATTTCACGCCGTCTAATTAAATTGATTTAAAAAATTTTATTACCTCTGCAACTTTCGCTCACAGCTCTTTTCCCATATGACCATCTATAGAACATCTTTTAATTAGAATTAAATTAAAAAGTTCTCCTGCTTCTGAGTATACTGCATGCAGGTTTTGAATGGACTTTGACCAGCTACTATCTGCACTATGACTTTTACTGAAACAAACTGATAATTCTTCCACGATACTTACAAAGATTTCCTCCTAGTTAGTTCAATGCCTTTTTATTTTATTTTATTTTATTTTTACCATATATATTCATGCAGTCAAATACTTTCTGGACTTTGGCCGTGTACGGTTTGCTATTTAACTTGTTAAATATAGTATTGAATGCATTTGTTACAATCCCATGTAGATAGTAATATGAATTAAGTTTGATATTTAAGTTTAAGAGATTTTCTCTCATCAAACTAATATGTTGGGTTACTCTTTTCTAGGGTTTAACTCGTTACATTTGGTACTCTATATTAAATTAGAGTGAGAGTTGCTTAGAGTGGGTACATAGGATAGTAATATGAACAAAGTGTGATACTTAAGTCTAAGGAGTTGTTGCACCTATTAAATTAGTCTTTTGAGTTGGTCTTTTCTATTGGGCTTGAACCGTAACAGCATTTAACTAAATATTATTACATATGTTTTCGACGTATTGCCCAAGAAAGTCATTCGGCTAAAATGGTGCTGATGGAAGTGATGTGGTAGTTGTGGTGATGATGGTTGTGGGGCAATGGAGTAGTAGTGGTGAAATTGATTGTGATGATTTAATTGTTGTCCTTGCCATACACGTGTTGTAGAATTCTTGTTATTGAAATTTTGAGTAGTAAAAAAGGGAAAAAATAAAAAATAAAAGCACACACTTGGTCCCGTTACTTTTTTTTTTTTTTGAATATAATTAAATTCAATAATGTAGGCCATGAAAAAGTTATTTAATTTCAAATGATCAACGAAAATAAACTCCCACTCCAACATTTTATGCTTTCACTAACGGTACGACATTGTTGCCAATGACCTTAAAACGGTTACTTTTGACCCAAGGCAATGGTTTTGGCAACGGTTTTGCCTTTATTACATTTGACCACTGTTGCTTTTAATATAAGGCAATGGATCTGACAATGATAGAGGCAACTATTGCCTTGTTAAAGTAGCAATTTCAAATCTTCAAGAGGACAACAATTATAAAATGACGGGCAATGGTTCGTGTAAATTTGTAGCAATGATTTTTATATAAATATGCAACGGTTTGTCCTTCGAATAGGAAATAATAATGAAAGATAATGCAACGGTTGTGCAAGAATATTTGACAATAGACAACTCTTTTTTGCTCGTTCTAATTTATTATTATTCATTTATATATATAAATACAATTTATTTGCATTATGGCGTAGGCCAATGGCTTACAGGAAAACATATATGTACATTCATTGGAGACCAAAGTTCTATCCCCCTTTAGAGCAAGCAGATCAACATTATAGAAGATGAAATAAATACCACTTGGTTGCAATAATAGATTGAGGGACAAGCTAACAACTTGTTGGAAAGCACATGCACATAAGGAGAAAAGACCTGGGGTGTAACATCAAAACTTTTTTATTCTCCCCCTAGCCACAGCTGTTCATTGGCTGGCTACTTTAAATTGTCTTCCTCCTCTATCTTCCTTCTCATTTCATTCATTTTTCCTTCTTGAATAGCCACTTTCAGGCTTTTTTTTTTTCTTTTCTTCATGATTTCATCAAATTAATAGTGAAATCACAAAGATCATATTTCCTACTATGCATCTAAACTAAAAATTAGTCTAAATACACTTGATTATTGAGCTAAATTCCAAATGAAAAATGAAAAAAAAAAAATCAGCTTGCACAAATCAACCTCTTTTTGAATTTGTCCTCAACCTTTAATTTTTGAAGCTTCTTTGTGGTGGATTAGCAAGAATAAACCAACATTCAATTTTTTAAGCTTCTTTGTGGTGGATTAGGCACGAATAAACACTAGAAAATCAATCTTAATCATCAAATCATCTCAAAATTGGGAAAAACTCATAGAATATTCCATGTTCCAATTTTTTGCTTTAATTTGTAAATCGCGGGTTTGTGTAAATTTATAGCAATGATTTTTATATAAATATGCAACGGTTTGTCCTTTTGAATAGGAAACAATAATGAAAGATAATGCAATGGTTACATAAGAATATTTGACAACTGTTTGTAGACATCCCATTTTTGCTCTCTCTAATAATTTGCATTATAAGATTGAGGAGCAAGCCAACGACCTACTAGAAAACATACACGTACATTTGCAAGAGACCTAAGTTCTATCCCCCTATTTTTTCTTTTCTGGAATAAAAGATGAAATAAATATCACTTGGTTGCAATAATAGACTGAGAATGTTGTAGTGGTGGAATTGCAAGGTACCGGAAAAACTTAAAAGAAGTGGCTTTAGCCTTGTAATATGTAGGAAGTCGAATTGCAAATTAATATCTTCATAGAAAGGATCTACAAATGTGGAAAGAATAAATCACAATCTCCTTGATGCCATAATCTACATCATTATAACTTTTATTTGTGCCTACAAATATTTCAACAGAGTTGTCATAACTAAAAGAGGCCATGACCTCATCTAGAGCAAATATGTTTATTTTTGTTCTTCTAGGCAAGTACTATGTTATTTCTAATGCATCTGAATAGTTTCTCTTGATCTTGAATCTGTTTACTAAAGTGCAAAAATGGATGGATGATGTAATCAAGCCTATTGGCCAAAACAAAAGGAAAAGCTACTCCACTACATAGTTAAGATCTCCATGAGCAAGATGCAACTTCATTTTCATGTCTCCAAGAGGAAAAAAAGAAAAAGAAAAATGAAAAGTTTTGAGAAGACAAATGGAGATTTCACAGATTTTGCAATACAAGAATTATAGTATAAATAACATTCACCCCATTCATATCAAATGTTTAGAGAAATAAAATTATGAACAAAGTTTTTTATCAGTTGACATAGATGGGGACATGCTGCAAGGGACTTATTAATCCCTTATAACAATGTTTACAAAAATAAAATAGGATAATTTTATTAAATACTAAATTTGTTTTTTATTTTTTGTTTTATAAATCCAACCAAATAAAGTTAAATTCTTAAAGTATTAAACTTTGTTTCTTATTTTTTGGATAAACTTGTAACTCCTTTGTATTGGGGTGTGGCTCATACTCCCCTACGACAGGAAAGCACGTGGATCTCAAAGGGGTAACACCCCCTGGACACCAGGAGGCTTTTAGCAATTAAGCTCATATTTGTTTATTAAAAGTTTAAGCTTGGGCCCATGAATAACTGTTCTATATATTCTCTTTTCACTTGTAATTGCATGATGAAAAACAAGAGAGTGAGGTGCCAATTATAATGGAATCCTCTGTTGGACGTAGCCTTAATTAATGGGTGAACCAAGGTAAAATCTTATGTCTTTATTTTTCTTCCTTTTTTAACTTACTCGTATGCGGCCGACCCTAACATCTGGTATCAAAGTGAGGTTTAAGATTAGGGTTTTTCTTAGTGAAGAGAGATAAAAAAAAAATCAAATATTAGGAAGATGCCGGTTGGTTAATCACAAATTGAAGTGGAGAAGTTCGGTGGAAAGGGTTTCGAGTTGTGGAAGTTGAAGATAGAGGCTCTGCTCGTGGATAGTGATCTATGGTATGTAATTGAAGAAGATAAACTAGAGTTAATTACCAAGGAGAAAGTGAAGGAGGAAGAGATTGTGATTGCATCCACTCAATTAAAGGCATGGATCAGTAGCGATCGGAAAGCACGAAGCCTGATTTGGCTATGCCTCGCTGATAACATCTTGGTGAACTTGACCTCTGAGAAGACGGCGAAAGATCTCTGGTTTAAATTGGGAAGCCTTTATCAGAGCAAATTGCTTGTGAACAGGTTGTTTCTACGAAAGTGATTATACAACCTTTGGATGAGTGAAGGTGATTCCTTTTCTGCACACTTAAACGATTTTAATACTATCTGTGGGCAACTTGCATCTATTGATGTTAATCTAGATGAGAAGGATAAAGCATGTACTTTGCTGTATTTGTTGCTTAATTCAATTGGCACTGGTGTTAGTACGTTGTCGTTTGAGAATGTCGTATCTACTTTATTATTTGAGGAGATGAGAAGAGCAGGTTCTGATAATGCAATGAATGATGCTCTTTTCGTAAGAGGAATGGAATAGTGAACGATCCAAATCTAGATTTTTTAACAAGAATAAGTCTAGAGGAAGATTTAAAAGTTGTGATCAATCCAAAATAAAGTGTTGGAAGTGTGGAAAAACTGGACAGTTGAAGAAGGATTGTAGAAGAAAAGTGTGGGCCCAAAGAAGCGAGATGATGCATCATCATCTAGTACAAAGAAAGATGATGACAGTAATGTAGGAGACATGTATCTCATGTGCAATTCATCTCAGGTTGACCACAGTGTGTGGATAATTGATACTGGAGCATCTTTTCACAAGACACCTCATAGAAATTGGTTCTACTATTATGAACCATATTAAGGAGGTATAATGCGAATGGGAGATGATTCAACACTTGACATTGTCGGTCATGGAAAGGTGAAGCTGAAGATGAAGGATGGTGGATATATCCAAATATGTGTGGATATATTTCTTGTAGAGAAAGGATGATGTGTTAGAAAAATTTTGTGAATTTAAAGCTTTCGTGGAAAATCAATTTGATAGAAAGATTAAAGTGTTGCGAATCGACAATGGAGTAGAATTCTGTTCAGCGAAATTTGATCAATTTTGTGCAACCAGTGGCATAGCAAGGCAAAAAACCACACCATACTCACCTCAGCAGAATGGGGTAGTAGAGAGATTTAATCAATCCCTTATGGAGAAAGCAAGAAGTATGTTAAGTGGTGCAAATGTAGCAACTAAGTTTTGGGCAGAAGCAATGGCTACTACGTGTTATCTAAAGAATAGGTCTCTCACATCAGCTTTGAAGGATCGGATACCATTTGAGGCACTATTCAAGAAGAAGCCAAATATACCTATGTTAGAGTATTTAGTTGTGAAGTGTATGTGCATGTACCTAAGGAAAAGAGGAATAAACTTAAAAGCAAGACTGAGAAGTGCATCTTCATTGGGTACAAAGATAGTATTAAAGGGTATAAGCTATGGAATCCTGATACTAAACACATCATTTATAGCAAAGATGTGGTATTAAGAAAATCTATGATAAACCAAATTGTTTCACAAGCTCTTGAAGAACCATAGACAATTGAGTTAAATGTTGGTTTACAGGGAAAGATAGAGGCTACATAAGTTGAAATGGAAAATTCAGATTTTGAAAACGATGAGCCTGATGTGGAGGATGACATTGTAGATTTTAATACTAAGTTTGAAGTTGAAGCTCCACTTGAACCGGTCTTAAGGAGGTCTATGAGGCAAAGAAGACCACCTAAGAGGTATACTTTATTTGCCAGTAATGAAGATCGAGCTTTGACTATTACAGGTGATGATCCAAATAATGTTAAGGAAGTAAAAAGTGCTGAAGATGCAAAAAAATGGGAGAAAGCCATGACAGATGAGATGGACTCATTAGGTAAAAACAGAACGTGGAATTTAGTAAAATTACCTGTAGATTGAAAGGTAATTGGTTATAAGTGGGTATTCAAGAAGAAGGTATCCGTGGATGGAGATATAGAACAATATAAAGCTCATCTAGTTGCGAAGGATATTCACAGATAGAAGGAGTTGATTATGGTGAGATTTTTTCTCCAATTGCTAAATTAAATTCTATAAGACTTGTTTTATCCATAGCAGCTACATATAATCTAGAGGTAGACCAGCTTGATGTAAAAACAACTTTTCTACATGGTGACTTGGAGGAGGATATTTACATGAAGCAACTGGATGGATTTGTGGTCAAGGGAAAAGAAGATTTTGTTTGCAAACTAAACAAGTCTTTATATGGCCTGAAACAATCTCCAAGAATGTGGTATCAGAAGTTTGACTCCTATGCCTTGAAGCTTGATTTTGTTCATTGTGATGCTGATCATTGTGTTTATGTGAAGAGGTTAAATGATGATTTCGGTATTTTAACCTTATATGTTGATGATATGCTGCTAGTTGAGAATAGTATGAGTATGATCAATATTATGAAGTAACTGTTGGGAAAAGAGTTTGAGATGAAAAACTTAGGCCCAACAAACTTCATCTTGGGCATGCAGATAAAAAGGGAGCGAGAGAATGGAAAGTTGTGGTTAAGTTAGAAGAAATATGTTGAAGATGTGTTGAAAAAATTCAATATGGTAGACTGTAAGCCAGTAAAGACTCCTATGTCCACAAGTTCTAAGTTATCAGCATCCCAATGTCCCGAGACTGAAGAGGAAATTGAAGAGATGGCAGTAGTTCCATATGCAAGCATAGCGGGGAGCTTAATGTATGCCATGGTATGTACTCGTCTAGATATTGCTCAGGTAATGGGCGCATTGAGCAGATATATGTCCAATCCAGGAAAGAAGCATTGGATAGCTGCAAAGAGGGTGCTACGTTATCTTCGTGGTAAATCTAATTTTGAGTTATGTTATGAAGTCATTAAAAGCTCAAATAAACCACAAGCATTAGAGCTAAAGTGTTTTGTTGATGCTGATTGGGGAGGTGACATTGATAGTAAAAAGTCGACCAGCGGTTATGTTATTTCCTTATTCAGCGGAACTGTGAGTTGGATGAGCAATAAACAAAGCACGATTGCTTTATCGAGTACTGAAATAGAATACATGGCTCTTACTCATGCTGCTAAAGAAGTAATCTGGATAAGTAGATTTTGTAGAGAGCTTGGTTTTATATAAGGAGGAGTGAAGATTGGATGTGATAGCCAAAGTGCTATATTTTTTACTAAAAATCCTGATTTTCATGCCACTTCATTCGAGAGAAATTAAAACAGAAAGTTATAGTGTTGGAAAAAGTTGACGCATAGGTGAATAGTGCAAATTTTTTTACCAAGGCAGTGAGTGTTGAAAAGTTTGAATGGCGTATAACTGTATTGTGATACGAACCACACCCATGTGTGACGAAACCCAATACCAATACGTTCGGAATTTCTACCCAAGATGCCAAACAATTGAGTGGAAACCGCGACCCGTTGCCTATAAGTGAGGCAAGAACCTTGGTATATTATGTGGACGCCACAATCGAGATGAAAGACCGATTGATAAGTCGGGATGAACGCCACGGAAGAAAATCCGATAAGTTCAAGGGAAGTTCATTAAAGAACCAAGAGAGGAATTCTCTCAAAAGTGTTATTCAAACTTGTATGTTCTATTGTATATTGTTCTCAACCTTAGACATTTATATTAGGGTTTACAACTCGTAATAATAAAGCCCAAAACGACATAACATCATTAAGTTGTGGAAAAAATAACAAAACATGGACTTAAAGGCTGGCGGTGTTGGAATGAAGGCCGACGGCATTGGAGTCGGCGTAGAGCATATACACGGCCGTGCCTTTCTAGACATGTATGTTTCTGTAGATATTCTTGACACCATACACGGCCATGCCTTTGAACCGTGTATACGACCGTGTATGTTTCTGTGGAGCCTCTAGACTCACTACACGGCCGTGCCTTGTAAAGACACGTCCCCTTCAACCCTTATCCATTATGACTTGTACAAGAGTAAGGGCATTCTCATGGTTGCTCCAATCCTTTTTGGCTTTGTGGACATCCTTTATCAACCCGTTAAGTGCTTCCTTGAATCGTTTCGCTCGACTTCTTGTGATCGGTCCAGGGGGCACTTTAAGAGGATCCACATTCCATCTTCTGGCTTAGCTCCCATCATGGCTCTCATCATTCCCCTCCTCTTGAAAAGGATTTGTCCTCAAATCGTCGCCTACATCAAAAGGACTCAGATCAGTAACATTAAACGTAGTACTTAGTTGATACTCACCTGGAAAATCTTTCTTGTATGCATTATCATTGATGCGCTCAAGAATTTGAAATGGTTCATCGCCTCTATGAAGTAATTTAGATCGACGCTGCACAGGAAACCGCTCTTTGCGCATGTGAACCCAAACCCAGTCTCCAGGTTTAAAGACAGCTTGTCAACGACCCTTGTTGGCTTGTTTCACATACTGCTCTATTCTTCGCTCAATGTTTAGCCTTGCCTTCTTATGGATCTGTTTAACAAATTCTGCTTTCTTCTTGCCATCTAGATTAACATACTCAGAAATAGGTAGAGGTGATAAATCCAAAGGAGTTAGTGGATTAAAACCATACACAATTTCAAAAGGAGTAAACTTAGTAGCAAAATGCATTGTGAGATTATAGGCAAATTCAACATGCGGCAAACAATCCTCCCAACTTTTAATGTTCTTTTTAATGACAACCCTCAACAAAGTAGATAAAGTTCGATTTACTAACTCAGTTTGACCATCGGTCTGTGGATGACAAGTAGTAGAGAACAATAACTTAGTTCCTAACTTAGCCCACAAGGTCTTCCAGAAGTAGTGATAGAGCCATTTTATACTCAATCTTTATAGTATAAATTATGTTAAATTATTATTGATTTTATAGAAATCATAAGGAAATGGTACTTTAATTCTATCATCGTGATAAATCAGGTTAAATGGAGTCAAGGATGCTAATTCAAGTAAATTAGAGAAGTCATCTACAACTTGGTTCAAAGACAAGGATTTACACCACCGGAGGGAAGTACATGGGCGTGTAATTGAAGTACACGGCCGTGTACTTGGTTTTGAATCAACAGGAAGATACACGGTTGAAGTACACGGTCGTGTATCGGAAGCACGGTTTGAGGCATGGCCATGGCGCAAACCGTATCACACACTGGACGAGAAGGCGAAAATGTGGACTTTGAACAGAGAGAGACACGGCTTAGGGCACGGCCGTGGTGGAAGCCGTGGGAGAAACCGTGCTTAGAGTCGTGGTGGAAGCTAGACGTGCCAAGGAGAAGAAAGTGTGGAACATCAACCAGATGAAGGCATGGCTTGAAATCTAGCCGTGGGTGTAACCGTGGTATACACTGGACACGGATGAAGACTTATAGATTATGCACAGATGAAGGCATGGCTTAAAATCTGGCCGTGTGTGTAACGGTGGTACACACTGGGCGCGGATGAAGACTTGAAGAATATGCACAGAGGATGGCACGGCTTGACCCACAGCCGTGTGTTAGGGCGTGCCAGGCGGACGAACATTTACTTCTCGAAATCTATTTGGAAAAGGAAAGATATTTTCGTATCTTGCTAGCAAAAGATCACATGGTATCCCCCTAACAATACAAATAGAACCAACCCTAGAGGGTTAAGGAACTTTTGAATCTTTGGGGATCTTGAAGAACCTTGGATCATCTTGGAGGCAGGGCAGGCAACCGGGTTCATCATGTCTTTACTTTTTATTTTCGTTTTGTTGATGAACATGTGTAGCTAAGCTACTTTTCTAGCCAAAGGGTCATAGATGTTTAATTCTCCACGAATTGTGAGGTCTAATTGACTTGTATTTATTCTATTCTTTGCTTTCGGGTATTCATATATCTTCTGATCGTTTTTTCATTATTATCTTTGTTGATTAGTATGAATAGAGCTCTTCTACTCAATTAGCAAGTTAATATATTGTCAACTAGCAAGTTAAATCCGTAATTGTTTGATTGTTCTAGTCTTAGTGACGCAATAACATGTTTGGTTATAAAAGAGATGATCGAATTCATGTTATGGAGGTATATGATCATGTTTAAATAGGTTATCTTATAATCTACTGACATAAATTGGTGGTCTCTCTAGATTTTAATGCTATTGATAGATTAAATCCTAAGCGCTTGTCTAGGGTTATTTAATCAATAAAAGAAATAATTCAAAGCGCTTATCTGAGGTTATCGAGGAAGTAAGGAGAGATAGGTTGTTAGAGCTTGTTAATAACCATAACCAGTTCATCTAGAACTAAGAATAGAAAACATTTGCATCGATGATCAATTCCTAGAATTAAACTATCTTGATTCCTTTGGCTAGGCTTTTTATCAATATACAACTTTCTTATCTTGTTTTAACTTTATTCGATTCACAAACCAAACCCCCCATTTTCCTTTTCCTTTTTATTCTCCTTGGATAGAAATAAGTTTAACCAATCTCTGTGGATTCGACCTTACTCACCACTATGTGCAAATCATATAATTGTTTAGGAGTAGGTTTTATTTTTGTTGGATTCGACACCCATCAAATTTTGGCGCCGTTGCCGGAGATTGGTGTCAAATTTATTTCTATTCTTGTATGACTCGTTCTTCTCAGACAGGTGAACAAATTTTATAATCCGGAGATTGAGAAGACTCTAAAGAGGTTGCGACAACAAGCTAGATCATCCACTAGACTGAACTTAGTATCGGACTTGTCTGATTCTGAAAAAGAGGACGACATGGCAAATCTCGAGAGAACCTTAAGGGAGTTGGCTGCACCAGATGTGAATCAACAACGACTTTGTATTCACTATCCCGAACTAGCTGTGGAATTCGAATTGAAATCTGGGTTAATACATCTGCTACCTACATTTCATGGTCTTGAGAATGAAGATCCTCACAAGCATTTGAAAGAGTTCCATATAGTGTGTTCTAGTATGAGGCCGCAAGGAATAACCGACGATCAAATCAAGCTATGCGCTTTTCCATTTTCTTTAAGTACTAAAGCTAAAGATTGGTTGTTTTATTTGCCTCCAGGTTCGATAACCACTTGGACAGATATGGTCAGACTCTTCTTGGACAAATTCTTCCCCGCATCCAGAGCCGCTGGTATAAGAAGAGAAATTTGTGGTATAAAACAGAGGGACACCGAGACTCTTCATGAGTATTGGGAGAGGTTCAAGCAAATTTGTGCAAGCTGCCCACAACATGGGATATCTGAACAACTCCTTATCTAATACTTCTACGAGGGCCTACTTCCGATGGAGAGGAAGATGATGGATGCTGCAAGTGGAGGCGCCATAGTAAACAAAACCCCTGGTCAAGCTAGGGAATTGATCTCCATTATGGCTGCCAATTCACAACAATTTGGGTATAGGCATGATACGTCTTCAAGGAAGGTAAATGAGGTAAATGTGTTTAACCTTGAACATCAAATTTCTAATCTTACCTCCCTTGTGCAGCAGCTAGCTTTTGGAAATACCCAACAGGTGAAAGCTTGTGGAATTTGCGCTGCTCCTAGTCATCCGACCGACATGTGCCCCACATTGCAAGATGACAATCATGAACACGCCAATGCTGTAGGCGGATTTCCAGGACAACCGCAGAGGAAGTATGATCGCTATTCAAATACTTACAATCCCGGATGGAGGGATCATCCTAACTTCCGATATGGCAATAACCCTCAACATGTCCAACAATTCCAGCTTAAGCCATCACACCACGTACCCCAAGCTCCTTACACTTCGGGTATGCCCCTTGAGGATATTGTTAAGTCTCTAGCTGTGAATACCAAACAATTTCAGGAGGAAACAAAGCAAAGCATTCAAAACTTGGAGAATCAGGTAAGCCAACTTGCTTCAGTCGTAAACAGGTTAGAAACTCAAGGTAAGTTACCTTCTCAAACTATTACAAACCCGAAGCAAAGCGTTAATGCAATTACCTTGAGAAGTGGAACAGAATTGCAGGGATCAAATAAGAAAGGACATCCGTCTAATCTTGAGGAAGAGACCAAGTAAGAGACTTCGACTCCGAGTCAGCAGGGCGACCAGATTAGCCAGTCTCTAGTTGAGCCATCGAAGGTCACATTGATACCACCTCCTTTCCCCTCTAGATTAGCGAAATCCAAGAATGAAGCGGAAGAAAAAGAGATTCTGGAAACTTTTCGCAAAGTCGAGGTAAATATTCCTTTGCTTGATGCAATTAAGAAAATACCACGCTATGCTAGATTTCTCAAAGACTTATGCACTAACAAAAGGAAGCTGAAAGGCAATGAAAAGATTAGTGTGAGTGAAAATGTTTCAGCTATTATTCAGAAGAAGCTTCCTCCTAAATGTAAGGATCCAGGTATGTTCACCATTCCTTGCAAAATAGGTAATCTTGGAATCGTTAAAGCCATGTGTGATCTAGGAGCTTCTATCAATGTCATGCCTTTGTCTGTTTATCAACGTTTAAATGTTGGTCCTTTAAAGGAAACGGGTATTATTGTTCAACTTGCTGATAGGTCCAATGTTTATCCTGAGGGAGTTCTAGAGGATGTTTTAGTTCAAGTCAATGGGTTGGTTTTTCCTGCTGATTTTTATGTGCTTGACATGGACGATAGTGATTTTCATACTTCATCACTGATATTATTAGGGCAACCATTCCTTAAGACTTCTAAAACGAAAATCGATGTAAATGATGGCACCCTCACTATGGAATTTGATGGTGAAGTGATTAAATTTAACATTTATGATGCCATGAAACATCCTAACGATATCTCTCCTGTTTTTGTTACGGATGTTATTAACCCATCACTACAGGCACCAAAGCTGGAATCAAAATCCTTATCCGAATATTTAGCCAGGAACGTCTAGCCAAAGACGTTAAAGAAAGGTGCTTCATGGGAGGCAACCCATGTAAAAAAAAAAAAAAAAAGTTTTGTTTTGCATTAGTTTTGGTTTGTTTTAGTTTTGTTTTGTTTTAGTTTAGTTTATTTTGATTTTAGTGTAGTTTTGAACTCTTTGGATCAGCTGCAGCAAGGATACACATAATCAGATGACACTTTCCAGAGCTTAAGGAGAAAACTCCAATACCAGGGAAGTACCAGTATTTCCTTTCTCTTATTCTCTAATATTCCTTGAGTTGTTAATTCCTTTTCAATTGTGCTAAATTAGGAACAGTGAGGACACTGTTCAAGCTAAGTGTGGGGGAGAGGATAATAAATTATAGAGAATAGAGAATTGATCCATACTTTGAATGTTTGTCCTTAAGCAATTTTAAGCCAAATTATTATCATGAAATCTAGAGATTGTACTAAATGTTGTAATAAGCATCTACAAAATATGAAATTGACTTGTTCAAATGTTTTACTCACCTACTGCTGTAATTAGAATACATGGTTAAAATTAAGTAGTGAAATCTTTAAGAAACAAATTTACCTTGTATTTAGCTTTAGAATTGGAAGTCTAAGAGTAAGTCGAGTCCCTAAGTGAAAAATAAACAAGTTTACTTCTAGGTTATATTAGCTACTGTATACTCTTTGAAGTTGTTTGTAAAGCAATCATAACACTTAGTGAAAAAAAAAAAAAAAATCAAGCATAGCCATTACTCCAATGATTCAACTAATTGAGTTAAGAGTATTCAAACTTGAATGTTAGAGTAAGGAAGAGTCCGTAGGGGTATCTCAAAACCCTGTCACTTGAGTGATGAGCTCGGGATGTTGCCGACTCAATGAACTCACTATAACGATAAGGGTGAAAAAGGCAAAAGTTCATGAAAAGAAGCGGGCAAAAACCCGTCAAAATAGATACTTGAATAAATCAAAAGAACATGAATGTAAACATTCATTGAATAAAACAAAGATGTATAAAAGGGAGAATATCTAGCAAAGAGCTTATACCATATGCTTTTACTTTATACTGCAAGGATTATATGCTTGATAATATCCAATGAAGTTTAATTGGGTGTTTTTCCTTAGTGGATTAAGTATTTACTTTTGGAATAAAAATTCTTTTGCTAAACATAAGGATTAAAGTTTGTTTTGTTTAGATTAGCTATTGAATTTTGTCCATAGTAATTTGATCACAGGAAACCAGTTTGGTTGAAGTAGTAGACATTAAATTACAAGTCATGAATTACAAATGAATAGATGCTTGGAATGATGAAAAGAAAGTTTGTATATTCTATGACAGATTTCTCAATTGATTTGATGCAATTGCTTGAGGACAAGCAAGAGTTTAAGTGTGGGGGAATTTGATAGAGCCATTTTATACTCAATCTTTATAGTATAAATTGTGTTAAATTATTATTGATTTTATAGAAATCATAAGGAAATGGTACTTTAATTCTATCATCGTGATAAATCAGGTTAAATGGAGTCAAGGATGCTAATTCAAGTAAATTAGAGAAGTCATCTACAACTTGGTTCAAAGACAAGGATTTACACCACCGGAGGGAAGTACATGGGCGTGTAATTGAAGTACATGGCCGTGTACTTGGTTTTGAATCAACATGAAGATACACGGTTGAAGTACACGGCCATGTATTGGAAGCACGGTTTGAGGCACGGCCATGGCGCAAACCGTGTCACACACTGGACGAGAAGGCGGAAATGTGGACTTTGAACAGAGAGAGACACGGCTTAGGGCACGGCCGTGGTGGAAGCCGTAGGAGAAACCGTGCTTGGAGCCGTGGTGGAAGCTAGACGTGCTAAGGAGAAGAAAGTGTGGAACATCAACCAGATGAAGGCACGGCTTGAAATCAAGCCGTTGGTGTAACCGTGGTACATACTGGACACGGATGAAGACTTGTAGATTATGCACAGATGAAGGCACGGCTTAAAATCTGGCCGTGTGTGTAACGGTGGTATACACTGGGCGCGGATGAAGACTTGAAGAATATGCACAGAGGATGGCACGGCTTGACCCACGGCCGTGTGTTAGGGCGTGCCAGGCGGACGAACATTTACTTCTCGAAATCTACTTGGAAAAGGAAAGATATTTTCGTATCTTGCTAGCAAAAGATCACATGGTATCCCCCTAACAATATAAATAGAACCAACCCTAGAGGGTTAAGGAACTTTTGAATCTTTGGGGATCTTGAAGAACCTTGGATCATCTTGGAGGTAGGGCAGGCAACCGGGTTCATCATGTCTTTACTTTTTATTTTCGTTTTATTGATGAACATATGTAGCTAAGCTACTTTTCTAGCCAAAGGGTCATAGATGTTTAATTCTCTACGAATTGTGAGGTCTAATTGACTTGTATTTATTCTATTCTTTGCTTTCGGGTATTCATATATCTTCTGATTGTTTTGTCATTATTATCTTTGTTGATTGGTATGAATAGAGCTCTTCTACTCAATTAGCAAGTTAATATATTGTCAACTAGCACGTCAAATCCGTAATTGTTTGATTGTTCTAGTCTTAGTGACGCAATAACCTGTTTGGTTATAAAAGAGATGATCGAATTCATGTTATGGAGGTGTATGATCATGTTTAAATAGGTCATCTTATAATCTTCTGGCATGAATTGGTGGTCTCTCTAGATTTTAATGCTATTGATAGATTAAATCCTAAGCGCTTGTCTAGGGTTATTTAATCAATAAGAGAAATAATTCAAAGCGCTTGTCTGAGGTTATCGAGGAAGTAAGGAGAGATAGGTTGTTAGAGCTTGTTAATAACCATAACCAGTTCATCTAGAACTAAGAATAGAAAACATTTGCATCGATGATCAATTCCTATAATTAAACTATCTTGATTCCTTTGGCTAGGCTTTTTATCAATATACAACTTTCTTATCTTGTTTTAACTTTATTCAATTCACAAACCAAACCCCCCATTTTCCTTTTCCTTTTTATTCTCCTTGGATAGAAATAAGTTTAACCAATCTCTGTGGATTCGACCCTACTCACCACTATATGCAAATCATATAATTGTTTAGGAGTAGGTTTTATTTTTGTTGGATTCGACACCCATCAAGTAGCTCAAGAACTTAGCATCTCTATCCGATACGATTATTTTAGGCATACCATGCAATCTCACAACTTCCCTAAAGAACAAATTAGCAATATTGCCAATAAAAGTCCTCAAAACATGGTTCATAAGTCTCATAAAAGTACTAGGTGCGTTAGTTAAACCGAAAGGCATTACTAACCACTCATACAATCCATATTTTGTCTTAAATGCGGTTTTCCATTCATCACCTTCTTTCATTCTAATTTGGTGATATCCGCTTTTCAGATCAATTTTGGAAAAGACACTAGGCTCATGTAACTCGTCTAACATGTCATCTAAGCGATGAATGGGATGACGATACTTTACCGTGATGTTGTTGATGGCACGGCAGTCAACACACATTCTCCATGACCCATCCTTCTTAGGCACCAAAATCACAGGCACTGTACATAGGCTCATGCTTTCTCTCACGTACCCCTTCTCCATTAATTCATTGACCTGCCTTTGAAGTTCCTTTGTCTCCTCTGGATTGCTCCTATAAGCTGGTTTGTTTGGAATAGATGCTTCGGGTACAAGGTCAATCCGGTGCTCAATACTACGAATAGGTGGTAAACCCTTTGGAATCTCCTCAGGGAAGACATCTTCAAAGTCCTGCACAATAGACACAACCACACTAGGCAAAGAGTTAAAAAGTACGTTAGTATTTAAACAAGTTTCCTTAAAAACCAGTAACAACATAGGTTGCTTCATCACTAATGCTCTCCTCACTACACTCGCTCTTGCCACACAACTCTCCTTTTGCAAGGCTACACTCTCCTTTTCACTCACCACCAAAGTTGATCCCCCTTCAACTTGGTCTCTCACGCTCTTTCCAGCCTTCCTCTCTTTTTCCTTTTGATATCGACTTTTGTGTTCCTTTTCTTTCTCGCTATCTTTTGCTCTCTCACTCTCCCTCTATTTTTCACTCACCTTATATTTTGCAAAAGACTGTTGTAGCTGCAACTGATCCTTATACACCTGTTTAGGTGTTAAGGGTTTAAGATTAAAGCTTTTCCTCTGGTGAACAAGCGTATATTTGTTAGAAAAGCCATCATGAACAACCTTCCTATCAAACTGCCATGGCCTCCCCAACAACACATGACATGCCTGCATCGGCACTACATCGCATAGTACCTCATCCTCATACCTACCGATGCGAAAAGCAATCAAGGCTTGCTTACTCACCTTAGTCTCGCCACTATCATTTAGCCACTGCAATTTATATGGACTAGGGTGTTTAGTAGTCTTGAGTCCCAGCCTCTCGATAGTAAAAGTACTCACCACATTAGTGCAACTCCCTCCATCAATGATCAAACTGCAAATATGATCACCTAGATAACATCTATTATGAAAGATATTCTCTCGTTACACCTCCTCTTCTTCCTTCACCTGCACATTCAAAGCTCGCTTCACTACTGCCACTAACTTCCCTACTGTAGGCTCCTCGTCATCACTAGCATCCTCTAATGGAGGCATATCATCCTCTTCACTATCCCCCTCAGTCTCATACTCACCATCATCACGCAAAATCATAACACGCCTATTCGGACATTGACTAGCAATATGGCCTCTGCCTTGGCATTTAAAACATCGAATGTCACGATTTCTAGGAGTAGAAGAATCAAGTTTACCTTAGTTACCAGGAGTAGAACCCGCTTGCCTCTGCTCTCCTTTTGGTTTAGTGGGTAAAGGCTTTTCTTCCTTCTTCCATTGGTTAGTCTTCCAGGTGGATGAACCAGCACCCTATTGAAACCGTGCAGTACTACTACCTTTCCTCCTATGTTGGTTCTCAACCTTTATAGCCATATGAACCATATCTTCCAATTCTACATAATGCTGCAGTTCTACGACATTTTGAATTTCTCTATTCAATCTAGCAAGAAACCTAGCCATGGTAGCCTCTCTATCCTCCTCTATATTCGCCCTAATCATAGTAACCTCCATCTCCTTGAAATACTCATCCACACTTCGGCTTCCTTGCTTAAGAGTTTGCAATTTGTTGTGTAATTTACGATAATAATACGTAGGCACAAACCGCTTCTTCATCACCCTCTTCATCTCTTCCCAAGACTCAATAGGTGGTTCACCATTCCTTCTTCGATTCAACATCAGTTGATCCCACCACACTATGGCATAATCTGAAAATTCAATGGCAGCAAGTTTCACTTTCTTTCTCCCACTATAGTTGTGACAATCAAACACCATCTCTACCTTCTTCTCCCACTCTAAGTACGCCTCGGGATCATTCTTTCCTTGGAAAGGAGGAATCTTCATCTTTATACTACTCAGTTGATTATCCTCTCTATTCTTATCTCCTATATCTTCCCAATCCCTAGTTCCTCTATTCCTACCACTATAATCTCTATAACTCCCGACAGAAGGTTCATCAAATTCATCATCAGACATTTCATCTCCACCCCTTTGTACTCTCCTAGAACAACTCTCCTTCTTACGCCCTTGGAAGACGTTTTTAGATTGCTCTAGTTTTTGTTCCACCGTCTCATGAATTTGTTCCACGCCCTCCTGAAACATCCTCTTCATCTCACCCCTCAACGCCTCAATCACTAACCTAGCATCAAACCTTCCCCTCTCACCTTCAGGAGAATGTTGCCTCGACATAGTTCCTGCAGAAAAGATTAGTACTAACACAAATATATATAATTAAGCCTCACAATACACTCCCTTACGTGTTTCGCTCCAAGGATGATATCACACAGTCACTTGTGTATTCTCACAAGCAATGATGATATCAACTCACCAATTCCTCTTCTCAATTCTCTTGGAACTAACCCAAACTACACCAATCCCTTCCATAGAATTCAAAACAACTCTAGGGGCTCGAAATTTTCCTCTTTTTTCTTTCCTTTTGTTGCCTTTGTTTTTGCTCTTGATCACGTTCCTTTTTTTTTGTCGTGAATTTTTTTTTTTGTAACAAAATTGAATAGGAGGCATTACACTTTTCAATAAACAATTAACACTATGAACTTGATATGAACAATTGATATGAACGATTGGAGTTAGGGTTTTAATGTTACCTTCCTCAAACCGAACTGATGTTTAACAAACCTAGGCTCTGATACCAAACTGATACGAACCACGCCCATGTGTGACGAAACCCAATACCAATACGTTCGGAATTGCTACCCAAGATACCAAACAATCGAGTGGAAATCGCGACCCGTTGCCTATAAGTGAGGCAAGAACCTTGGTATATTATGTGGACGCCATAATCGAGACGAAAGACCGATTGATAAGTCGGGATGATCGCCACGAAAGAAAATCCGATAAGTTCAGGGGAAGTTCTTTAAAGAACCAAGAGAGGAATTCTCTCAAAAGTGTTATTCAAACTTGTATGTTCTATTGTATATTGTTCTCAACCCTAGACATTTATATTAGGGTTTACAACTCGTAATAATAAAGCCCAAAATGACATAACATCATTAAGTTGCGGAAAAAATAACAAAACAGGGACTTAAAGGCCGGCGGCGTTGGAATGAAGGCCGGCGGCATTGGAATGAAGGCCGGTGGCGTTGGAATGAAGGCCGACATCATTAGAGTCAGCATAGAGCATATACACGGCCGTGCCTTTCTAGACATGTATGTTTCTATAGATATTCTTGACACCATACACGGTCGTGCCTTTGAATCGTGTATACAACCGTGTATGTTTCTGTGGAGCCTCCAGACTCACTACACGGCCGTGCCTTGTAAAGACACGCCCCCTTCAACCCTTCTCCATTATGACTTGTACAAGAGCAAGGGCATTCTCATGGTTGCTCCAATCCTTTCCAGCTTCATGGTTGCTCCAATCCTTTCCGGCTTCGTGGACATCCTTTATCAACCCGTTAAGTGCTTCTTTGAATCGTTTCGCTCGAGTTCTTGTGATCGATCCAAGGGGCACTTCAAGAGGATCCGCATTCCATCTTCTAGCTTGGCTCCCATCATGGCTCTCATCATATTGGGTTTAAAAAGGCATGTTAAGTATTCACCAAGTGGGAGAATATTAGGATGTGGCTCATACTTCCCTACGATAGGAAAGCATGTGGGTCCCATGAATAACTGTTCTATATATATATATTTTTTCACTTATAATTGCGAGATGAAAAATAAGAGAGTGAGGTGCTAATCAAAATGAAATCTTTTGCTAGACGTAGCCCTAATTAACGGGTGAATTAGGGTAAAATCTTATGTTTTTTTTTTCCTTTTTTAACTTACTCATGTGCGGCCGACCCTAACACTTTGCATGTGTGCATAGTGCAGAGATGTTTCATTTGGAAAGTAATAAGAGATTCATGAAGTAATTCTAACTTCAGGATAGAACATACTTTTAAAACAATATCCATGAGCAAGTGTTTCACCACTTGAATGCTCTAAAAGCCGGCTTTTTAAACTGTGACAAAGTATGATTTGTCATCTACTATTCTTTTCTTTGTCTTGGTATTAATGTACGTCTTTTTAAACTACACAGAGTATTAGGCAATAATATATTTAATTACAAGTGCATCATGCAAATGAGAGAAATCACTCTATCATCTTTATGCCCTTTCTTTTTGGTAACTTGTATGCATCATCTTAAACTTGTAAATGTCGAAACCAAGACTTTGTGGTTCGAACAGAATACATCACGTGCTCACTATGTACTTTATATGTCCTTCACAAACCTTCCAATCTTATTATCCACATGAGTAAAGACTTCACATACAGAACTTGCATTTGCATATTAGAGCTATCAGGGGTTGCATAAAAATACCCAAACTATAATCATTTAACCAAAAACCTGTCCTATCTCATAACATTCATCATCCAAGTATAATATAAATTAGGATTTAAAGCTAAGGCACTTTGGGTATCAGTACTTTTAAATATGGAATCCAGGATCATATTTCAAGTTCATAGGTCTAGCATGGTAAATTATGTGTTGAATTTACCGTGTGAATGACAATATGCTCATCCAAGCCCTCCCGTGCAAGACGTAGCTAGCTTCAGATAAAATAGAATGTATCAGTGTGTTGAAAACTAGATAAGACCAGTGAGATTTTCAAATATCTAACTTTTTTTCTGTTTCAGTTTTATATGCCCACATAATTTATGCCAGATTTAGGAAACTCCACAATATAAGTTATAGATGGAGTTTCAAACTTTACTAAAATAACTCATGATTAAAACTATGATAAAGCATACCAAATAGTTAAAAGGCCATAGCTCTAGTGTGAAAATACAGTAAACACTTAGATCTTCGTTATCAAGAAGGATTAAAGATGAAATTTATTTTATCCTTTTCGGGAGGACTTGGTACATGGACAAAAGTATGATCTGGTGGAGACTTCCAGTTAGCACTACATGCCACGTGATAACAATTTTAAAATTCACATGTAACATTAGAGCTCCTAAATACCGATTTATAGCTTGTAGCGTAAATGGGTTTGAGAGGGAGAGAATGAGATCGAGAGAGCATTTGAGTGAAAAGGCAGTGAGAGTAACGATGAGATTGTGAGAGGATTGGTGAGAAAGAAATGAGGATGAGAGAAAATAGGATTTGCTAGCGCCCCTTTTTTTTTTTTTTGTCAAAGCGTTGTCTTCCATGCAAACAAAGTAGGGGTTTTAAATACCCATGGAATAACATATTTGGAGCAACGTTTTTTTTTCAATCGTTGCTTATTACTTTTTAGGGCCACAGCTATAAAACCGTTTCTCTGCATACCTGTTGTCTGAAGTTCTTTTTGTAGTAGTGTTCAGACAATGGAATGACACATTGCAAACTTCTAGTACACAAAACTAACGGATGATTATACTCTAAATAGGATTTTCCCTTTCCATTCCTTTGTGGTGTACCATGTATAAGATGGTACAAATAACTCTCCTTGACTCAGTGCTTCGTATTATCCATGGGCTTCAAACAACACAAATAGCTGTGTTTCCTACTTGATAAACATTCTAATTGTTAAGTGATGCAGAGCATAGAAGATATTATTGATGTTACAAAATTAGTTTCTTTTATATTTGCTAGATTTCTATTTTATCGTTTTGTTCACTTTATGTCCCACGAAATCTATAAAATTTAGATGATATTTGGCTTATTTCTCACTATAGGATAAATTTGGCTTCTTGCATCAAATTGTGATGTGCGAACCTTAGAGTGCAGCGTATATGTTTTTTAATTAGGTAATGGAAAATATCTAAAAACTTTTACTTTAATGATAACAGTACAAGATGAAAGGTTTTATTTCTAATATTTAGGAATTTTAATGAGGTGTCAAATGATTATAAACCAGTTTTGAAATGAAAAATACCACCGACGCTAATTAAGCCCTTTAGGGGTAAAAATAAATCCAAACCTAAGTGAGTCCTATATCTAAACTGTAATAATCAGTATAATAAAACAAAATAAAATAAAAATGGCAATTTAATAATTATAAGTAGGGACATTTTTGGAATTTCAAAACAAGTCAAGGGCATTATAGTCTTAGGAAGGGGTCATAATCATCTGTGCCCTAATAAACATACATTTTTCCTATTGTTTCTTTTTCTTCTTTTTGTCTCTTTCAATCTATGCTTATAATGACAATTCCATACTCTGATCAACATGTGGATATATATTCTGAATGAAGGTAAGTGAATGAATTTTTTTTGTCTTTTTTTTTTTTTTTAACTACCATGCTAGGATTTTATTAAAAGTGGAAAATTATTCTAGAGGTAGGTTCATCATGTGATTTTGGAGGAGAGACTAAGTGGGAGCAATTTGGTATTTGAAGGGAAGTGGCAAGTAGTTCAATGATGGTCTCAAATGCTACAAGTTTCTATGTATATTTTGAACACATTGTAGTACAATTGTGATGGTTTGATGGTTTTTTTTTTTTTGTAGAATTATGTGAAATCGTTCAAGGGGTTGCAATTGTGAGTAAGCATCCTAAAACTGCTTTAACTATGATTAAATTGTAGTATGCATATAGTAATTGGAAAAAGGAGTATGCATTGATCATGTGGGTAAAGATTTGGTGCTAAGGGAGATCATGAAACTGGGTTTTTTTTTTTATAAAACTATTGTTTTTGTGAATGTGACGAGATTCTAGAAATACATGGATCCAACAAAGTCATGTTGTGCCCATGTTCTTCATGTTTACGGTTGATAGGGAATAATACATGACCATGTTGAATAAGAAACCAAAATCGTAATGTTTATAAGAAGGTACATAAGCACAAAACATGATTGTGTTAGGATGTTTTGCATGCCTAGTATATGGGCATGAACATATCGGTGGACTTGCCCATGTTGAGCTAATATTTTTCTAAGGTTGAGTTTCACCACTATTTGATCCCAAACCTTTTCTAATCCATTCAAATGCCTAAAAATAGATTAGTTTAGTTGATTTATAACCCTTAAGTGTATGTGTTTATAACTTTAGATAGGATTGAAGTTTCAGAGATATGAGAATTGTGATCTTATCATTAGGTACATATATACTATGTTTGCTCAATTTGCATGTTAGGCTAAAATAAAAAAATGAACTAAAAGTATATTTGGCAAGCAAATTTTTTATGCTTGTGCTTAGTTAGGCCTAAGGGACTTAGAGTACTGGTGATTTCAAGGTAGCATCCTAATAATCAGTATGTGACATTATCCTAAGCGGAGTTGTGCATCGAAATGATTCGGGTAGGTTTTTTTACTTATGAACTCATGGACATTGGGGAATACCTAATGTCATATATATGACATTAGGTATTTATATTTATGTATGAGCAAGGACTTGTGTTACCCTGAAGTGTACTATCTAATTTGCTTAAATAGAAGATCATAAACTGATGTTTTGATGTTTTTGTTGTATTTTTCTTGTGAATGCGTATCTGCGTGTCATGCGCATGTGGTTGTTAGTATGTACTATATTAGGCATTTGCTCATCTCTCATGAGAACTCTTTTTCAATTGCAGCTTCATTTGGTAAGTGATACGAACCACGCCCACGTGTGACGAAATCCAATACCAATACGTTCGGAATTGCAACCCAAGATGCCAAAACAATCAAGTGGAACCGCGGCCCGTTGCTTATAGGTGACGCAAGAACCTTGGTATAATCTGTTGGCGCCACAATCGGGATGAAAGACCGATTGATAAGTCGGGATAAACGCCACGGAAGAAATCCGATAAGTCTAAGAGAAGTTCTTTTGAGAACCAAGAGAGAAATTCTCTCAAAATATGTTATTCAATGTTGTATGTATGTTATCTGTTCTGTTTTCAACCCTAGCAACTTATATTAGGGTTTACAACTCGTAATAACAAAAGCCCAAAACGACATAATATCATAAAGTCGTGGAAAAATAACAAACAGGAAATGAAAGCCGGCGGCATAGGAGCCAGTGTAGTAGCCAACGTAAGATGTACGCCGGGTATATAGGCTGGCAGCGTAGTAAGCCGGCGTAGTCCCCCTGTCGTGCGCAAATGGCAACGCCGGTTTAAGGCCGGCAGTGTTTAAGCTAGCATTATCAAGGCTAGCAGCTTTGACCTCCTATGCTTTGATCTCCTTGAATAACTTGTACAAATGCAAGTTCATTCTCATGGTTGCTCCAATCCTTTCCGGCTTCTTGAACATCCTTTATCAACTCGTTAAGTGCTTCCTTGAATCGTTTCACTCGAGTTCTTGTGATCGGTCCAGGTGGCACTTCAAGAGAATCCACATTCCACCTTCTGGCTTGGCTCCCATCATGGCTCTCATCAGTAAGATAGTAGTATATGATGAGACTTATGTAGATGTAAACCAAGATATGGGAGAGGACATAAAGTTTGTATACTATGATGATCAACTAGAAAGCTAGGGGAAGAATAGTTATTGTCTTAATGTATTTAGTTGTGATAGAGATGAGACACCAAGTTATGTGTATGTTGTAGCATGTTATCTTTCTAACTTTTTATAGGACCTAGACTTAGTTTACTTGCATGGGATGATATGTTTGTAGTTATAGAGTGGGACTCTTTCGGAGCCACTCATTTATTTCTTGTGGAGAATTGATATGTTGTAAGTGGAATTATTACAAACTATGAAGCTTTATTTAGTTATTCTAAGCCTTTGTGCATCATCAAAATGTGAAGACATGTAGTGGTCATTCTAGGTTATGAGGTGTTACACAAATATGCTCAATGACCACCTTTGAAAGCCTGTTGTCATTATTGCATTTATTTTAGCAAATCATGTACTTTTTTTCTATACTAAAATATAGATATCAAGCACTAAGAAAGTCAAATATTTTCATTTGGTTGGATGAAATAGTTATTCTTGCCCTCTAAACCGAAACCTACATCAAGTTTATCAAAAAGCTGTTATACAAAATTTCTGTTGTTATGAAATGATGAATTATAATTTGTTCATATAATCAAAATAATAGTTATTTTTCTAGACATCAAGAAAACACAAGAGTGTTTGATATAATATGTCGATTAGGTAAAATAACCTTTGAAAGAATGTGAAATGTAATTAACCCAAATTCCATGATTAAGGGGTCCTATACCTATCAAATAATTAGATAATACCCGAGTACTATATTTTTTTTTCATTTTCAACATATTTTAATTAGAAAAAGTACATTGTCAACTTTAGCTAACATGGTTTTTCCTCATGTTCATTTTTATGAATATTTCATTTCAAACACGATTGTTCTCTGTAGTTTATATGACACCCATTTTCGTCATAGGTTGCACCAAATGTCCTAATTAATATGACTACAAAAGAATATGCAAGTCTTATTGTATGTTTGTAAGTTTTCAAAACTATTTCAATAATAAAGTTGGGTTTAATCATTATAAGTATATTCTCTATCAATTTCAATATGTTAAAATGAAATGGTCTTACTAAAAGAGCATAATCTCAAGCTTACACTTTAAATTTATTCCTATTATTCTTAAGGAGCAATAATAAACATTGAAAAAAAGAAGTTTAAAAGGTCTATATAGAATTTGAAATCAACCAATAATAGTTTTTGGATTTTATCATTTAAATGATGTTAATGACAAATAGATCGATCTTTATCAAACATATCATGAAATAATATTGTCAATGAATATGTGTCTAGAATATATTACTTATATGTGTCAAAATAATATTGTCAATGAATTTATTGTGATTGGGATTAGCATTGATGAAGAATGAATATAAAATTTTAAAGAAAATTAAATGTTGTTCCTTGATTTCATTTACAAATTTGTTCCTTAATTCCAATTTAGCATTTTCATTTAGTTTAAATAAGAGTTTGTATGTATAAAAGAGTCAACATACTTTGAGATCATTGGTGTTGATATGTTATTGTACAAGCTATTTGTTCATTTATTCCTTTTAATTTAAATTTGTAAATTAGGGATGGCTAAATTTAAGATTTATATTTTAAAAAAATTAGAGAAGGTTTAAGATTTATTGCTTTACAAAGTTTATTTTACATGTAATTAGCTATCTCTAATAAAGTTTGCTATATTAAATTATTACATTTTTTTTTTTGGGATGAGAGCAAGTGTAATCCAAATTTCATCTTGAGAAATAAATTTAGGAGTATTTAATGCTAAGCTCAAGTATACGATTGTGGTAAGTGCATAATCATTAGCCTCAATTATTATATTTCGCTAATGAAGGCGTGACTTACACTACCATATATGCACATTCTATCAACTTTAATTTGTTGACAAACGAAATGGTCTTTATAAGAAATTGCGCAAACTTAATCTTGCATTACAAATTAATTAACATTATAAATGAAACAAAATATAAAACATCTTAAATCAAGCACTAGAGATGATCCTTAGTTTGCCTCATACGTCAATGTTATTTTTACCCTAGAACCTCGACATTATTACAAATAATCTTCCCACCCATTTTTCTTTAACCTCATTCATTCAATATTTTCCTTTTCTTCAAGTTAAAGATAAGAGAGAGAGAGAGAGAGAGAGAGAGAAGAATCCATTTCATGTAGTATTCCGATTATTCATTATCATATACTATCTTTTGAGATTCTACGTTGAGCCTTCTCATTTGGAAAGGATTCATTTGGTGGTGGCTTAGCATAATTTCTTGTAGTAAGGGTCTTCTTTGAGTTTGGGCAACGTGCACCTTGTGGGACTAGTGTATACCTACAATAATTTCCTAGAGGACAAACTAGACTAGCTGTTTTACTGATTCAAATTGCAAGAGATATATAGTATTTCACTATCCTTAGTCCATTCTTCTTGCTGGTTAAACCCCAGCAGCCTACATGCCTCAAGACGCTACACTTTTGTCAAATGAAGAATGACGACGAGAAGTATTATAGCTGTAGTTTGAGCCTTCACAGCTTTTAAACTTTCTAGGGATTAAGGATCAGGTGAAAAGACGGAGTATGTATGAAAATGTGATGGATGAAACGATTGACGATTGAAAAATCATGCTCAAAATATCGAGCTATTTGTAGAACAAATAGTTTCTTGACTTTAGATGTGGAACTTATTAGTAACGTTCTTAATATTTGACTAGCTGGTTAATCCAAATTTCTTGTTTTGTCTTCTGTTTAATTTTATGTATAAAGATGTAACATATTTTATTATATAAAATATAATGGGATGATATTAAAAATACTATTTCAATAAGTACTTGTATTTTTTTTTTCAATTTTATACCTAAAGTCTTAATCACTAAATGTTATATATCTTATCAAACTTTTGCTTGTCATATTTTATGTCTAAAATTTGAAATTGCTAAATATCTTACATAATCAAATTTTTATTTGTTATTTTTATTACTTTGTCATCTTTGAAAAGATATCGTTACAAATGCTTATTAATTAGAGATAGAGCTAGGAATTACGAAGCGAGTCAATGGGCTGATCTGCGGAGCCCACAAAAATTTGTGAGGTGGGGAGGGCAACTTCCTGCGGGCATGGGTTAGCCCACTGACCCGTAAAAAAAAAAAGGGCAAGGAAATGCAATATATATATATATATATATATATATATTACTATTACATTTCCATTGGACTAGATCAATAATAAATTACTAGCTTTCATAAGTTTAACTTAAAGAATTTAAAATACTAAATTTGTTGTAAAAAAAAAAATTGCGGGTGGGGCAGGCTAGCTCGCATTGGCTCGCGGGGTGGGGAGGGCTGAATTTCTCTACCCGCAACCCTTGCGGGTCACTACGAGTTGGCTTGAATTTACCCGCGGGCTGGTGCACGCCAACCTATTTGACCTGCATTCCCGACTCTCATTAGAGAGTACAAGTACAAACAAGAGGTGTCCTAATGGATTTGATAAGCAAAAGGCTTGATTCTTTATGACATTTAGCAACTTTAAGTTTCAAATATAAAATTGAAGGGAAAAGAATAAATTTAGTTCTTAATGTTTACAACCTTTTCTATTTTGGTTCGAAATGTTTAAATTATTCTATTCTAATTCTTATTATTTGCAAACATTTGCAAACAAGTCCACTGTTAGTTTTTTCGTTAGGAATTACAAGTAGCAACATTTTATTGGTTCATGTATTTATATAGAAAAAGTACAAATTTAGTCCTTAACATTTATTACCTTTTCTATTTTAGTCATAAATGTTTATTTATTTTGCATTTGAGTATTCAGCATTTGCAAACATTTACAAATAAGTCTTTTAACGACGGTGTCATCTTTTTCATTAGGGATTGACATGTAACATAATTCAATTAGTCCATGCAATTATATCAAATAAATATACTATAAAATTATAAAAATTAAATAAAATCAATTTAAAATAAAAAGTTAGAAAAATAAAAAATATAGAAAAAATTAAGAATGGGAATATACATATATATACATACATATCTACACTCACACCCACACACAAATATTAGTATTTGAGTAAATTGATAAAAATGAAAAAATAATAAAAATATGGAAAAATTAATAAATTTAGTTCTAGCCACTAGATTTTTTTTCTTTTTATTCTTTAATTTGTTTTTCTTATTTTATTTTAATCTTTTAGCAAAAAGTATAAATTTAATTTTCAACATTTGCTAACTTTTCTATTTTAATCCTAAACTTTTTTTTTCCTTTTTCAATCCTCAACAGTTGCAAATAAGTCTACTATTAGTTTTTCCTAAAGAATTACATGTGGCACCATCTTTTTATTTTATTTTTTATATAATTATATGAACCACTTGAATTGTACCATGTGTCAATCCTTAACGGAAAAGTTACCATCACTGTTAAAAAAACTTGTTTGTAAATATGGAGGACTTAGATGCAAAAAGTTAAACATTTAGGATTAAAATAGAAAAGGTAACAAATGTTGAGAACTAAATTTATACTTTTTCCATAAAAATACCTAGATAAATAAAATGATATCATGTGTCATTTATAATAGAAAAACTAATAGTAGATTTGTTTACAAACATTGGAGACTAAAATAGAAAAAATTAAACATTTAGGATTGAAATAAAAAATAAGGCAAACATTGATGACTAAATTTGTACTTTTTCCAAAACTAAAAAACCACAAAACGTTTGTTGTAATAATTTTGAAATATAAATGATAAGACAATATTTAGAAGAAAATATTCTCACATACATTTATAACATCGTGTATTAGAACACAAAATTAAGATGAGAATTATACTTTGTAGAGGTTAAATTTGATTTATGAGCTTTTAACCTAGTAATTAAATGGATTTGACTTCTTGAGCTAAGGTGATAGGGTCTAAAGAATCAAGTATATGAAATGGGATAATTAGAGGAGATTTGGCATAGTAGGCTTGAGGTAAAGTCTATTGGATCGGTTGGTCCATTACCAACTTTTCTTAGTGAGGCACACACACTAAAGAAGGTCTTCAATGTGTTTAGATTTAAGAGAAGCCTATATAAGGATCCATTATAAAAAGATGATTTCAACCATTGATCACCATTATCATCTAATAGATGAGATCAGTAGCCAAGCTCTACAAATACCCCAAGTCACTCTTATTTGGGGGGAGACAATTCTAGAGAGAATGCTATTATTATACTGAATTATCTTTTGAAAAGACTAAATCAATAATTTAGTGAAGAATAATCTTACTTCTCATTATCACTAGTAGAGCTTGAGGTTTGAATAGTTTTCCACCCGTCACTGAAGGGTTTGAGTTTAGTAAGATTATCTACTCCTCCTCCCAACCACATTTATCCCTAATTATCCTTCTATGTAACATTATACATTATTTTTCTAAAGCTATGTGTAATGCCGTAGAACCTAGGAACGCTACAACCTACCATGTGTTCTCATTGTGCAAAGACAAGTAAAGGCTTAGACTCTACAATTCTCCAACATTAACATTCAAGTATTCTGAATGATAATTATAATCATCCTCTACTTACAAGAGTATAGAAAATCTATCTCTCCTTAGAAAATACATAATAAACATTCCCTTTAAATCATTACAACAAAAGCGTATAATATTCAATTATAATAGAAATTCTTAAGGCAACTTAACAAGTAATCCAACATATATTTTTCCTTATTCTAACTACTAATCATCATAGTAGACATATTCTACATTCTCCTCATTATTTTGATTTTAACTTGTCTCCATTGAGGTCTTATCATATCTTACAATTTTTCCTATGGCACTTGGAACTAAAAGATGGGTCCTTCAAGGGGTGAGCTAATGCCTAGCATATGCATACCTACAAGCACATATGCATGCCATGATAGAAGCAACAATATATATATGATGCAACATAACATTCATGCACAATTTATTTATCTTTCACAACATTTATCTAACTCACTGATCTCATTATTAACATTCAACCTTACAAATATTCACACAATCCTTCCACAAATACATACACACACACACACACACAATATGACAAAGGGTACTCTCATTTATCTATGAGTCTATTCCATACATAATAATATACATATATGACAGTAGGTAATCTCTACTATCCATGAATTCATGAGTCATTTCATAATATCCTTCCACATACATGAGTCCTTCCACATACCACTTGAATCATCTCGATACATAACTCCACTAAGAATAACGTCACATACTGAACATTAGGGTGCTACCACAAGAACACCAACCTATACTCGGTTTCTCAAACCAAGCAAATTACAATCACACATGCAATCAACAAGGTTCTTTTACAACAACATTTAAATTCACACATGAATTTTAAACTAACAAGTAGAAAACAACATGCATGGTATATATATACCTAGATCACAAGACTTGATTTCTTCACATTTCTACAATCTCACAAATTCTCTAAACCTATACATATTCCCAATTACATGCTCTTAGAATTGTATCTCAATAAAGTAAAATAAATAAGGTGTATTTCAATTCAACATGGCCATGTTGGAGGCCGTGTAAATCGACACAGGACACGGCCATGCCAGAGGCCATGTACCTTTCTATTTATTTTGTAGTTTGACATGGGGTAAAACATAGTTATGTTGGGAAGCCATGTATCTTTTTGTATCGTCTGGGTTTTAACTTTAAAGGCAAGATACAATCGTGTTAGAGAGTCATGTATCTTTCTATATAGTCTAGGTTTTAACACAAGGTAAGATATGGCGGTGTTGAGAGGCCTGCGAACTCTCTTTTTCCAATTAGAAATTTCTCAATTCTTTCTAACCCTAACTCAAATCCAACAATTCTATTCCTATTTATATTTTATTTTTCCATAGAAAATGCTAATTATGGTTAAATGAACAACTTAATAGATCAAGTCATCCTAACGCTTGAATCCTTATCCTAAGCCTTGTGTAGAACAAATTGATCTATAAAAAGTTCAAATGTATTAATCCCCATGTTATAATGTACACTTAAACAACAATCAATAGTCGTTGATCAATTCACTTACCTTGATCTAATAAGTTAGTGACGGTGTGGTTGCCTTCTTCTCTCTTAGGTCTTTGAAAAGAGTCAACCTAGATCAAAAGAGGTTTTATATACTTAGACTATGAATTGACCAAATTGTCCATACCTTATTATCTTAACTACCTTTTTAACCTTGACCAAATATTTACAATATTAATTATTTATATTAACATAAACATATATATATATATATATATATATATATATATATATATCGATATTTACACTACGTATAGCACAAAGATCATGAAGCAAACACGTAATTTTACCATAATCTAATTTGTGCCTTCACACAATCTGATCATGTTTTTCTAATTGAGTAGGTGTTCTCAGGGATTAATTGCACGGTTTTCAATTGAATCTTTCTGATCATTTCTTGGGTTATTATTACTCTCTTTCCAGCCTAGCCTACTACTCGGCCCCTTTGCAACTTAGACCCGTATGACCCCCACCGGATGCAACTCTTATTCCAGAATGTTCACTCCTCTCTCCAGAACGTCCTCTCTTCTTCTCTCTCTTAGGGTTACAAATAATCTCTCGCACTCTCTTTCTTTACTCTCTCTTTACTTTCTTTGTACTGTAGTTTTGTTACGGTAATCTTTACTGTTGTTTGTGTGTGTGAAATATTTGCAGGTGGGACTTTCGAGCAGCCCTAAGCTCCACAGATTGAAACAAATTTTCGAAAAGGGGGGTAAAAACCCTTTTCCCTTTTGAGCCGTTTATTTATATGCTCCTTTGTTTGTTACATTTTCATCTTGTTATGTAAACTGATTTCTAGTTATACAGTTACATGATGTAGTCTTGAAATCTAGTTGGCATTTTATGACTCTTTCTAGTGTTCCAAGCAAGATCTATAACATTTTGCTCCCGTTCTGGAAAAATAACCTTGTCCTCAAGGTTGTAATCTGGATAGGTTGTTACAAAAGAGTCAAAATCCTCCCATGTCGTGTCTTCCAGTGGTAATCCCGACCACTGAACTAATAGTTGATGGCAATCCTGACCTTGTCTTCGAATAATTCTAGTATCCACAATAGCCAATGGAGTCAACATAGGTTGATTGTTGACAGACTCCGTAGGTAAATCCAGAGATGGAAAATCTACTCCATAGGCTTTTTTAAGACATGAGATATGAAAAACATTGTGGATCCTTGAATCTGGTGGAAGCTCCACTTCATAGGCTGACAAACCGATTTTTCTGAGCACCTTATAAGGACCATAATATCGCTTGGACAATTTATGTTGTCCTTGCGTCAAAGAAAGTTGTCTATAAGGTCGGAGCTTGACAAATACCATGTCTCCTTATTCTAATGCGACATCCCTTCGATGCTTGTCAGCTAATTGCTTCATACGACTCTGAGCTTGCTGTAAATTTGTCTTAAGCAGCTTAAGCACCTCATCTCTAGCAATTAAGTCCTAATCCATAGCCTGTATGTTGGAATTGACCCTAATGTATGCTGGCACAGTTGGTGGTTTTCTACCATAAACCACTTCGAATGGTGTCATACCCGCCCCATCATGAAACGAAATATTATATGCAAATTCAGCCCAAGGTAAAACTTTACCCAAGCGGTAGGTGTTTCCATCACAAAGCACCTCAAGTATTGTTGAATAGTTCTGTTGAGCACTTCATCTGCCCGTCCGTTTGAGGGTGATAAGCACTACTCATTGCCAAAGTAGTCCCACTCAATCGGAAAATTTCCTTCCAAAAATGGCTCATGAATATTGGGTCTCTATCTGACACAATGGTCCTCGGAATACCATGTAAATGAATGACCATATGTAAGAATAAAGCTGCTACTGTAGTTGCTGTAAATGCAGATCTCAGAGCATCCAAATGACAATATTTAGATAGCCGGTCAACAACTACGAAAATAATAGATAAGCCCTCAGATTTAGGAAGACATGTAATAAAATCTATACTAATGTCTTCCCAAATTTGGTATGGAATAGGAAGCGGAGCTAACAATCCAGCAGGTGTTTGAGTAGAATATTTCACCTGTTGGCAAACCATACAACTCCAAACAAAGTCATAAACTTGTTTCCTCATACCATCCCAAAAAACTTCTCCAACAATCCGCTTGTAAGTCTTCAAAAATCCAAAATGACCAGCACTAGGAGTCACATGATATTCCTGTAGTAAGGTTGGAATCATAGAAGATTGTGGCACCAAAAAAAATCTGTTATGATAGTATAACAAATCATTTTTCCAAACTATAGGATGTTTAACTGTGTGGCCATGTGCAAGGTCAGAAATTATTCGCACAAAAGCAGGAATGGTCTGATACTCTTTCCTTAGTGTCTCTATGAAAGAGAAATGTGGAGAAGACCATCCACAAAACTGTCCCTCCTCTGTGAACTGTCTAGACAAAGCATCAGCTACTTGATTCTCTTGACCCGATTTACAAGTGATAGTATAATCATATCCTATCAACTTAGAAAGATAGTGCTGCTGCTCAGGTGTTTGAATCACTTGTGTTAGAATCTCTTTAAGGCTTCTATGATCAGTGCGAATAAAAAAATGTGAGCCTAACACATACTGTCTCCACTTTCTTACCGCTGCCACTATAGCATAAAGCTCCCTTACATAGGCAGAAGCTTTGCGCAGATGTAAAGGGATCTTTTTGCTAAAATACGAAATAGGATGTGTATCTTGCAAGAGTACTGCTCCTACAGCTAGTCCAGACACATCAGTTTCAATGACAAAGGTCTTTGAAAAATCCGGTAATCTCAAAATAGGAGCTTGTAATAAAGCTACTTTGAGAGTTTCAAAGGCTTGTTGAGCCTGTTCATTCCAATGAAACCCGTCCCTCTGTAACAAGTTCGTCAGAGATGATGCAATGGCAGCGTAATTCTTGACAAATCTCTGATAATATCCAGCCAATCCCAAAAACGCTCGCAGCTGTTTTTTAGTGATAGGCATAGGCCACTGTTGAACACCCTGAACCTTAGAAGGATCAGGACTTACTCCTGCAGCTGATACTATATGACCCAAGTAGTCAATAGTAGATGCTGCAAAAATACATTTAAAAGCCTTGACATAAAACTGATGTTGCTGTAACACTTGTAATATTAATTCCAAGTGCTGTAAATGTGCAGTAACATCCTTGCTATAGACCAATATGTCATCAAAGAAAACTACGACAAAATGTCGTAAAAATGGCTGGAAAGTTATGTTCATAATAGCCTGGAAAGTGGCTGGTGCATTGCTTAAGCCAAAGGGCATTACTAGGAACTCATAATGTCCTTCATGAGTTCTAAAAGCTGTTTTTTCCACATCTATCAGCTTCATTCGAATTTGATGGTATCTTGATCGCAAATCTAGTTTCGAAAAACATGCAGCACCAAATAATTCGTCTAAAAGTTCATCAATAGTAGGAATGGGAAATTCATCTTTGATAGTAACATGATTAAGAGCCCTATAATCTACACAGAATCGCCAAGTACCATCTTTCTTTTTTACTAAAAGTACAGGCGAAGAGAATAGGCTAGTGCTATGTTGAATGATGCCTGACTCCAACATTTCTTTCACCTGCTTTTCAATTTCACTTTTTTGAAAATGTGGATATCTATAAGGCTTAACATTCACTGGTTTACTATCAGAAATAAGATGAATTCTATGTTGAACAGATCGCAAAGGTGGCAATGATGAAGGTGCTTGAAAAACATATGCATATTTGCCCAATAAAATATCAATATCTTTATTGTTGGTGGATATGCATGAATTAGAACTAACCTCCTGAGCCAACAATTGAAAACATGAAGCAACTGAATCTATCATCAGTAATTTTCGAAACTGGTGATGCGAAATTTGAGCTAAGGCACCATTATTAACTCCCTGCAATGTCACTATAGCTCCTTGATACACAAATTGCATAGTCAAATTTGTGTAGTTAATAGTAACGGGTCCCAAAGTTTGCAACCATTGCACTCCCAAAACAAAATCAGCCCCTTGGATTGGCAACACATAAAATAATTCCTTGAAAACCAGCCCTTGAATTTCCAATACAACATCGGAGCATTGACCTTCACAACATAGCTTACTACCATTGCCAATCATGACTCCAAAATTAGCTGTAGAAGCTACTGTCAGTCTGAAATGTTTGGCTAATCTTGTTTGCACAAAATTGTGTGTGCTTCCGGAATCGACTAACACTGTCACTTGATGGCCATTCATCATTCCAAAAAATCGAATGGTACGAGGTACTAGATGTCCGGACATTGCATGATAACTAATTAATCTGTTATCCTGTGCACCCTCATGTCCACAACCCGAATTCTTTGCCAACTGCTCTTCACATGGATCCGTAACCGATCCCTCTTCTTCATCTTGTATTAACAGGAGAAATTTTGCCTTGCGTCTATGATTCCTGGAATATTTCTCATCACAGTTGTAGCATAAGCCTTGTTCTCGTCTAATTTGCATTTCCTCTTTAGAAAGTTTTTTTATAGGTAATGTGGGTTTAGGATTGTCGACTGTAGAAGGATGAGGTGTAGAAAATTGTAATGGAGAAGAAGTAGGATGAGAAGAAATAGGTATAGAATATGGAGGTCGGAAAGAATGGTCTTGAAACCTGGATTCATGCATTTTTGCTAACCAAATTACATGAGGTAATGATGTAGGTCGGGAAATCTGAACCTCTTTGTGAATGTGAGATTTAAGGCCCGAAATGAAACAAGAAAGCAAAAAAGATTGAGGTATACCTACAACTTGATTAGACAAAGATTCAAATTCTTTTTGATATTCCGTTACCATTTTCTTTTGCATCAATTTCGCCAGGGCTCCCTGAGTATCTTCATATTCGGAAGGTCCAAATCTAGTCTTGAAAGCCTGTAAGAAAGCTTGCCATGAACCCACTTGGCTATTTTGCTGAAGCCATTGTAAATATTGTAAGGCTTCTCCTTCTAATGCAAAAGAAGCAATTTCTAATCTTTGTCCCTCCGATACATTATGAAAATAAAAAAACTTTTGAGTTTGATAAATCCATGCCAAAACATCTTGTCCGGAAAATTTAGGAATCTCTAATTTGATGCCTCTCAACAAGGGATTCAGTGCAGAATGTGATGAATGGTTTGAATTTGAATGAACATGAGTTGCCTCCTGATGAGACAGTCCATTCTGATTCTGAAAATGATCAATTTTTTCTGAAAATTGTTGCATCGAAGTATTGTTAGCGGAATTCAAATCATTCATCGATTGTTGAGTAACCAAATTGGCTTTAATAGAATCTTGCATCTGTGATTACATTCCCTTCATAGTCTCTGCTAAAGAAAATTCTAAAGATTGCAACTTGGAAAATTCTTCTTGTGATCTTGTTGAGGCCATGACGAGAGCACCAAAATATTGGGTTATTATTACTCTCTTTCCAGCCCAGCCCACTACTCGACCCCTTTGCAACTTAGACCCGTATGACCCCCACCGGATGCAACTCTTATTCCAGAATGTTCACTCCTCTCTCCAGAACGTCCTCTCTTCTTCTCTCTCTTAGGGTTACAGATAATCTCTCGCACTCTCTTTCTTTACTCTCTCTTTACTTTCTTTGTACTGTAGTTTTGTTACGGTAATCTTTACTGTTGTTTGTGTGTGTGAAATATTTGCAGGTGGGACTTTCGAGCAGCCCTAAGCTCCACAGATTGAAACAAATTTTCGAAAAGGGGGGTAAAAACCCTTTCCCTTTTAAGCTGTTTATTTATATACTCCTTTGTTTGTTATATTTTCATCTTGTTATGTAAACTGATTTTTAGTTATACAGTTACATGATGTAGTCTTGAAATCTAGTTGGTATTTTATGACTCTTTCTAGTGTTTTGAGCAAGACAGCATTTGACCAATTTGCAAACTTTTCTCTCACGGCTATTTTCTTCCTAGATCATTGTTCGTAGAACAAATTGTCAAAATATAATTGTTGGAAAGTCCTGCCTGCGACTTTACTACGTGCAGGTGCATGTTTCGCATGGACTTCGGCCACACCACTGGGGCATACATATACCGACGTAATTCCATTTCTTGCAGCAACAGACTAAAACATAGATATCGAGCACTAAGACGGACAAATGTTTTCATTGGGTTGGATGAAATAGCAGTTCTTGCCCTCTAAACAGATTACGGAATTTGATTTATGGAAAAACTATTTTACAGAAACCCCGTTGTTACAAAATGATGAATTTTAAATAATAGTTAATTTTTAATATTTTCTAAAATATTTTTGTATCTACCATAGGATTCTAGTTCACCAGTTAAATCATAAATAGAGATATGGGTATATCGATATTGTTATGTATATTACTAGTTTAGTACTGATAAAGTTTGCTATATTAAATTGATTACATTTTTTTCTATTGAAAACAACCCATTCAAAGCCATATGAATAAATAACTAATATTATGGAGTTTATTTACAAAAAAATATTATGGAGTTCCACATTAAAATCAATATAGAGACCATCATATATGCATTTTTAAAGAAGACAATAAAGGGCCATACAATGGTCAAAAAGTGCGAGCCCTGTAACCGTAACCCATAATTCCCACAAACTTAAGCTCTTCTTATGTAAATTTCCTTAGCAACCGTCAGTGACACAATTGATTATGGTAACAACAATATGGTAGAGATCCTCAATTTTTTTTTTTTAAATCAGGTCTTTTAATGCATGCTTGAAAAGCATAGATCTTATAATGCATATACCCCATAAATCAAAGCTATTCTGCTACATTTTCCCCAAAGTTACTCCGAAAGAGGTTGGAAAAACGAGCTTACTCCAAATTTCATCTCGGGGAATAAATTTAGCAAAACTTAGTTATTAAGCTGAAGTATTAGATTGCGGTAAGTGCACAGTAATAGCCTCAATTAGTATATTTCACTTATCAAGGTGCGACATAGACTACTATATATGCACATTCTATCAACTTTAATTTATTGAGAAATGAAATGGTATTCATAAGAAATTGCATAAACTCAATCTTGCATTATAAATCAATTAACATTATAAACGAAACAAAAAATGAAACAACTTAAATCAAGCACTAGAGATGAACTTTAGTTTGCCTCCTATGTCAAACTTATTTTTGCCCTCGAATCCCTACATTATTACAAGCAATCTTCCCACTTATTTTTCTTAAACATCATTCTTTCAATATTTTCTTGATTTCTTCAATTTAAATAGAAGAAAAAGAAAAATAAAAAAGAGAACCCATTTCATATAATAATCCAATGGTTTATTATTATATATTATCTTTTGGAATTCTGCGTTGAACCTTCCTTTTTACGAAGTGTTCATATGGTGGTGGCTTAGCAAAATTTCTTGTGGCAAAGGTCGTCTTTGAGCCTGGGCAAGATGCACCTGGAGGAGCTGGTGTATACCCACAAGGATTTCCTGCTGGTGGGCTAGGACCGGCTTGTTTTACTGATCGAAATTGCAAGAGATATAAAGCATTTTCACTCTCCTTAGTCCCATCTTCTTTCTGGTTAAACCCCAGCAACCTACATGCCTCAAGACGTTGCACTTTCATCACAAGAAGAATGATCGTGACAAGTATTATAGCAACAGTTTGAGCCTTCATAATTTTCAATCTCTAAGGATTAATGAGCAGGTGAAAAGATGGAATATTTATGAAAATGAGATGGATGAAATGATGTAATGTAGGAAGAAGTGCGTTCAAGGTATTGAGCTATTTATAGGACAAAATAGTTTCATAACTTTGAATGTAGAACTAGTCAAAGTCAGTGTTATTAATACTTTGACCAGCTAGTTATAGCAAATTTCTAGTTTTGATTACTATTTAATTTTACGCAATGGTTCAGAATATGCTGCGATTCTTTCGTATTCTATTATATAAAATGAGATGGGATGATATTAAAAATACTATTTCAACAATTATATATATATATATATATTTTTTAATTTTACACCCAAAATTTTAGTTGGTAAATGTTTTATATATACCATTACTTTTGCTTATTATATTTTGTACCTAAAGTTTGAAATTGTTTTTAAATGTCATATGCGCAATGAAATTTCTATTTGTTACACTCACTAATTAATTAGAGAGTATAAGTACAAACGGGAGGTGTCCTAATTGATTTGGTTAGCAAAAACTTGGTTATATATAATATCTAATAACTTTAAATTTTAAATGTAAAATTGAAAAATCACAAAAAGTTAATATAATAATTTTGAAATTATCCCAAATATAAATGAATAGTAGTTATTTGAAAGAAAATATTTTAATATATATTTATAACGTCGTACAGTAGAACACAAAATTAAGATGAGAATTATATATACTCTGACCATGTGTTTCTAATTGGGTCGGTGTTCTCAGAGGCCAATTACACGGTTTTTAGTTGAATATTTTTTATTATGTGACCTGCAATTTGCAACTTTTCTTTCACGGCTATTTTCTTTCCAGACCATTGTTCGTAGGACAAACTGTCAAAGTAATTAAAATTGTTGGAAAGTCCTGCGTGTGACTTTACTACGTGCAGGTGCATGTTTCTATACAAACACCTTACTGGAATAACATTAGAAAGTCCTCCTTGTTATTTACAAATATTTCACAGGAGTTTTATATGCTTTTTTTTTTTCTTTGCCGTGAATATTGGGATAGTTAAAGATTTTCACTTTGGACATTAGCCGTCTGCTGTACAAATATGTTAGATACACTATTGAATGCATTCGACTAAGTATTATATATATATATATGTTTTGGAGTAACAAAAGTGATGTGCTTCCATTTTTGTTCACTAACTTCCCTAAAATTGCCAACAAAAAAAATGGGACAAATAGAATTATCTAGTGTTATTTCTTGAAGTAACGGCCACAATATTGGTTTTTATTTTTTTCCCAGACAATTAAGATTAATAATATAGGCCATGACAAAGGTTATAAAATTTATATAATTAATAACAAAAGTAAACCTCTTATAATGGATTGTCACTTTCCTAGCTTCGGTGCACCGAAATCCAAATTTAAATCATTATACTCTAAATATGGTTTTCCAATTCCATCGTGTAAGATGGCGGCCATTTCCATCCGTCTTGAGAATTTTTATTTTATTTTATTTTATTTTCCAATGCATTTCTTTCGGTTCTCCTTGATCCATTGCATCGCAGCTTTCCTTGATTCATTGCATTGTATTACTATTAAGGGTTGAGTACGGTTTGATTTAATATATATATATATATATAGTTGAGTTTAACCAAATTATATATTATAGTTCGTTATTTCCTTTAAATCGAATCTAATTATATGATTCAATTTATAATGTTTTCAAACTAAAAAAAAAGAGGTTTTATTTAATTCGATTCATGGTTCGAATCGTTTTTATTTATGTTATTTATATGCTAATCAATAAATTGTTAAAAAATTATAGTTGATATAAAAATATTTAATGTATAATCATTTATGTGATATTATTCACCATCTTTAATACCTATTTGAGATGTTTAAGGATGTTTTATTATCACTCTCAAGGTAATTATAGTTCCTATATAATTCAATAAACAAAAATTCAAAATAAAAAAGTATAGTAAGTTGATGAAAACCAAATAAGAGAACTAATTAAATATTCAATATAGAATCCTCTTTTTTAGTCATGAGTTCTCTAAATTTTCACTGCCATTTTATTTATTTATTTATTTACTTGTCATGGTTTGGTTTTTCATTTTTTTTAATCTAAAAAAAAAAAACAATTCGGTTTGGTATATAATTTTTTTAACCTAAAATAATAGTTTGATCCTAATTTAACATTCAATTCAATCCAGTCCAATTCGATTTGTATTTCAATTAGTTTTTTTGTCCACCCCTATTACTCATGGACCTAAAACACTACAAAAGGCTTTGTACTTCCTACTTAGTGACCATCTTAAATTGTTATGCAATGCAAAACATAGGAAGATATCATTAATTTAGCAAAAATATTTTCCTTCATGTTTGCTAGATTTTTATTTTATCTTTTAGTTTATTTTATGTCCCACGAATTCTATAAATACTGGTGATATTTAGTTGATTTCTTGTAAAAAAGTTGCAGTAGAAAGGTTTGTATTTATATAATGTATGAACTACATGACCTATATTTTTCAAATGTGCTCTTAAGGGTATTTTAGAATAGAAAAACTTAGGCATCCTCCTTTGTTATATTGACATTATCACAATTTCATGTATCACTAACACTATTAAGAAAATTTGTAAAAGAAGGATCATGTTTATAGGTTTTATGCATGTCTGTTTGTGTTATATTTACTGAGTATTAGCTTACCCTTCAAGGAATATTTTTTATTTTTAGATATAAGTGTTGAGGGAGATGATAATCCAAAAGATAACTTGGGTTTAGATAAACCTTAAAGAGAGGAAGAAGATGATTACCATTACTATTATGGTAATTAGAATTTGGAAGAATTATGTTAATTGAATGTAATAGATATTATTATTGGAGATTGTTAACTTAGAGTTTATAAACTTCTGCTGCGTTGGATATTTGATATGGATTTATGAAATTTATTTTGAAGTTGTGGGATGTAATGAATACTTTTATGTAGGAGTTATGGGTAAAAAAGTATCAGTGTTGACTTAAAGCCTTAACGTGTTCTTATGAGATAAGAACATGTGGCGAGCAGTAGCATAGCCTAGGGTTTTAGGGCATTGCAACTTAGGTGGTGGTAGAGCTTTAGGTTGATGATCTTTAGAGACTTAAGTTTGAATTTATAGAGAATAGGTTGATGATCCTTATGACTCAAGTTTTTATTTATATAGCACAAGTTGTTGATCCTAAAGAGCTTAGGTAATGATTCTTAGAACTAAGCAATGTTCCATAAACATAAGTTTTAAACAATAGAGTCTGAGATATGATATTTAGAAGAGTTAAGCACTAGACATGTAAGATCATGAGACATGAAGAGAGCGGGTAAAACATAAGACATTTACTTAATTATGTAATTATTTTCTTATATTATTACTTCACTTGCATTCTTCTAACTACTAAGTTATATATATGAGTAGACCCATGTGTAATGGTATATGTGTATATATTTATACACTGTGAAACTAACCATGACTGATATTAACTTAAGTAGATTTGGTTGTCTCTTCTTAAATAAAATGTCTCCAAGAAAAATCACTGAATTAGGAGTCGGAAGGGGTGCTAGACATGATAACCCCAATGAGAAGGAAGTTTAAAACTTACAGCCACGAAGGGAAAGAGGTCAAATGGTTAAAGAGAGTCTAATTACTATATACTATAAACCATCTAGTGAGACTATTGGCACAACAATACCAAGCCCCCAATGTCCCACAGCACAAGAATGCTAACAAACCCATTAGATTTGATAGGTTCATTAGAATAGTTACGGAATTTAACCTTAGAGTAGATGACCCAATCAAAGCTAAGGATTTGGTACAACAAATTGAGTAGACATTTGTTGCCTTTTAGATACTAGAAGATAGGAAGGTAAATTATGCTACATTCATCTTAAAGGGAACTGTAGCAAAATGGATGGCCTTAATTGCCAGACTTACAAGGGAATACATGAATTAAGCCATATTTAAGTAGTTATTTTATTAGAGATACTTCTTTAACAGCTCCAATGACAGGATGGAGAATGAATATTATAACTGTGAACAAAGGAATACATGGGTTTGAGGCCCGTAATGGCAGTTTCCATCACTAAGATTAAGTATACCATGGGCGTGAGGCTCATAATGGCAGTTTCCATTGTTAAGTTTAAAGATTAAGGGATCATGAGAGTAGGGCTCGTAGTTGTAGTTCCCATCATCGATTCATATTCTAATGTGTTAAGTGCATTAAGGGGGTCATGAGTACCTTGTTGTTGCTTGTAGATATAAATTGTATCATGAAATGGTGCTTGTGTTTAAGTATTGCATAATGCATGTGGTAATTGATTATATTCGTTCATACATGTGTGTTTGTGTTATACATACTAGGTATTAGCTCATCCTTTGAGGAATATTTTTTTTAGATGTAAGTGTTAAGGAAGATGATGACCTAGAAGATAACTTGGGTTTAGGTGAATTTCAAAAAGAGGAAGAAGATGATTACCATTACTATTATGGTGATTAAAATTTGGAAGAATTATGTTAATTGAATGTAATAGATATTTTTAGTGGAGATTGTTAATTTTGAGTTTACAGACTTTCACTACGTTAGATGTTTAATATGAATTTATGAAATTTATTTTGAAGTTATAGGATGTAATGAATGCTTTTATATAGGAATTATAGGTCAAAAAGTATCAGTATTGATTCAGAGTCTTAACATGTTTTTATAAGATAAGGACATGTGGCAAACAGTAGCGTGGCCTAGGGTTTTGGGGCACTATATATATGATATCTAATAACTTTAAATTTTAAGTGTTTCATATTTTAATGTGTTAAGTGCATTAAGGGGGTCATGAGTACCCTATTGTTGCTTGTAGACATAAATTGTATCATGAAACAATGCTTGTTTTTAAGTACTGCATAATGCATGTGATAATTGATTATATTTGTTCATGCATGTGTGTTTGTGTTATACATACTAGATATTAGCTCATCCTTCAAGGAATATTTTTTTTAGATGTAAGTGCTAAGGAAGATGATAACTTAGAAGATAACTTGGGTTTGGGTGAATTCAAAGAGAGGAAGAAGATGATTACCATTACTATTATGGTGATTAGAATTTGGAAGAATTATGTTAATTTAATGTAATAGATATTATCATTGGAGATTGTTAATTTCGAGTTTACAGACTTTCGCTACATTAGATGTTTGATATGAATTACTGAAATTTATTTTGAAGTTGTGGGATGTAATGATTGCTTTTATATAGGGATTACGGGTCAAAAACTATCAGCATTGATTCAGAGCCTTAATGTATATTTATGAGATAAGGACACGTGGCAAGGAATAGAGCGGTCTAGGGTTTCAAGGCGTTACATATATGATATCTAATAATTTTAAATTTTAAGTGTAAAATTAAAAAATCACAAAAAGTTAATATTATAATTTTGAACTTGTCCCAAATATAAATTGATAGTAGTTATTTAAAAGAAAATATTCTAATATATATTTATAACATCGTATAGTAGAACACAAAATTAAGATGAAAATTACATATACTCCGACCATGTTTTTCTAATTGGGTCGGTGTTCTGAGAGGTCAATTACACGGTTTTTAGTTGAATATTTATGAGTATTTGACCTGCAATTTGCAACTTTTCTCTCACGGCAATTTTCTTTCCAGACAATTGTTCGTAGGACAAACTGTATTAAATGACTTTAATGAAAAAATTCGAGATTCTCCCACGTTATTTTCACCTTGGACATTAACGGTTTGCTGTACAAATATGCTAGATACACTATTGATTGCATTTGACTAAGTATTATATATATATATATATATATTGGAGTAACTAAAGTGATGTGCTTTTATTTTTGTCCGCTAACTTCCCTAAAATTGCCAACAAAAAAAGGGGGGACAGATAGAATTATCTATTGTTATTTCTTAATTTACGGCCACCACTTTTTTTTTTTTATTCAAATACAATTAAGATTAATAATATAGGCTAGACAAAGGTTATAAAATTTATATAACTAATAACAAAAGTAAACCTTAATAATGGAATGTCATTATCCACTAAATAAGATTTTCCAATTCCATCGTGTAAAATGGCGGCCATCTCCATCCGTCTTTAGAATTTTTATTATTTTTTTTTTTTTTTCTACCGCATTTCTTTCAGTTCTCCTTCGTCCATTGCATCGCAGCTTTCCTTGATTCATTGCATTGTATTACTATTAAGGGTTGAGTATGGTTTGATTTAATATGATTTTTTTAATTTAATTAAATTGTATATTATAGTTTGGTTATTTTCCTTAAATTGAAACTAATCACATGGTTTAATTTGTAATTTTTTTGAATTTAAAAAAAAAGTTTGATCTTATTCGATTCATGGTTCGAGTCGTTTTTATTTATATTATTAATTTTTTTATATACAAGTTAATAAATCATTAAAAAATTATAGTTGATGTAAAATTATTTAATTTATAATCATTTATGTGATATCACTTATTATCTTTAATACCCATTTGATATGTTTAAGGATGTTTTATTGTCTTTCTCAAGATAATTATAGTTTCTATATAATTCAATAAACAAAAATATGAAATAAAAAGAATAGTAAGTTGATGAAAACTAAGTAAGAGAAAGAATTATACATTCAACATAGAATTCTCTATTTTAGTCATGCCTTCTCTAAATTTTTACTACCATTTTATTTATTTATTTATTTACTTGTCATGGTTTGGTTTGTCATTTTCTTGACTCTAAAAAAAAAAAAAAAACAAGTCGGTTCGGTTTGTAATTTGTTTAAACCTAAAAATGTAGTTTGATCCTAATTTAACATTCGATTCAGTCTGGCCCAGTTCGATTAGTCTTTTCTATCCACCCTTATTACTTATGGACTTGAAACATTGCAAAAGGATTTTTATTTCCTAATTAGTGACCATCTTAAATTGTTAAGTGATGCAAAACATAGGAAGATATCATTTAATTCACAAAAATATTTTCCTTCAAATTTGCTAGATTTTTATTTTATCATTTAGTTTATTTTATGTCCCACGAATTCTATAAATTTAGGTGATTTCTTGTAAAAAAATTAAAGTAGAAAGTTTTGTATTTATATAATTTATGCACACAAGACCTATATTTTTCAAATGTGCACTTAGGGGTATTTTAGAATAAAAAAACTTAAGCATCCTCCTTTCGTTAAATTAATGTTATCACAATTTCATGTATCACTAACACTATTAAGAAAATTTGTAAAAGAAGGGTCATGTTTATAAGTTTCATGCATTATAGGGTAATATATTTTGAGCATGCATTTTAAGGATCTGTATTTCTAAAAATTGCAAATTTTGAGGATATCTATTGTGCACATTTTACATCACAATTTTTTTTTCTTTTTGTTTTACCTGACTGATGTGCCTAAATAGCCAAAAGCACATGCACTCAATCAAATCAACAACCAAATCCATGAGAGGCATAAAGCCCTAATCCCTTATGACTCTGAATGTGTAAACCAAGTATGATATGATACTAAATGAAGATACACTTAAATGATTCAAGCACATAATATAATCCAATAAAACTAACTCCACAAGAGGCGTGAACAACAATAACAACCAACAATTGGCTAGATCAACCACTTCACAAATTAACCTGAAATCACGAAAATGGAAGCCAAATGGATATATGGAACAATCAATTGCAAGAATATCAATGGTTAATAAAGGAAATGAACTAAGATTCCAATTCAAATTGAAATGTTTCAAATCTAAAAATAGAACCCTAAATTCACGTGAACCAAAGGAAACAACAAATAGCACCTAGATATGACTCATTAAGTGCAATTTGTAAAACAACAAGAAATGATTGATATTACTCATAATCATTCTAGTTGGTTCTCGCCACAATTTCACAAGTGAAATTGATAAGAGATCAATTGCAATGCAAAGGGACCCCTCATGGCAACAAGGGTGTGTTTTTTTCGAAATATCAAAAGGCTCCCTAAAAACCTTAGTTAGCAAGTATTTATGCTTGCTCCAATTAAGGTTGAAATGTCTAAAAAATTATATCTATGCCACTAGTGTAGTCAGTCCTAATTCAACAAATACAACCAAATAAAAAATGTCTCAAAATGATTACAAGGTAACCGATTCAAAGATATAATAACAAATACAAAGAGCCGGTTCTTCAAGTCACTTGTGATCATAGCAAACCATTGGATATGAGTCCGATGATGTTCCCAATTTGATCAACAGTGTAGGTTATGTGGCATCCTGAAAGACTGATCACTGTACTAGCTATATTACATCTTAAATATTATTAGATAAAGAAAATGGATACATGTGAATGATTTTGATCATCATCCAAATCAAGTTCCCTGATTATCGGGATCACAGGGTAGATTCCCATCATTGACATTACATAATATTACTTATTATTAATATATATGGTGTAACACCCCGAAACTCGGGTCGTGCTATTGCTTTCTACATGTCCTTATCTCACAAGAACACATTAAGGGTCTAAATCCACTTTGATACACTTTAACCTATAAATCCTATATAATAACATTTCATATATCCTCGAAATTCAAATAATAACTTAAACCCTAACAAACATCTAACACAATGGAAGTCTTTGAACACAAAAAATAATATTTTCAAAAGACAATGTCTATCATAGTCTAACAACATAATCCTCCAAAAATCTAATCACCATAATAGTAATGGAAATCTTCATCTTCCTCTCTCTGTGGTTCACCTAAACCGAAGTTATCTTTGGGGTCCTCTTCTCTCTCAACACTTACATTTAAAAATGATTCCTCGAAGGGTGAGCTAATGCCGGTATGTATAACTCAAACACATACGCATGAACAAACATAAAAAAGTATCACATACATCATGCAGAACTTAAACACGAACAACCATTTCTTTATATAATTTATGTCTATAAGCAAACAAGAAGGTACTTATGACCCCCTTAACACACTTAATACATTGAAGCATGACTTAGTGATGGGAACTGCAACTACGGGCCCTACACCTATGATCCCTTAATCCTTAAACTTGGTGATGGAACTGCCACTACGGGCTACACACCCATGTACACTTAACCACTTAAACATTATCTAACCCAAATCATTTCCAAGCACGACTCTACTATAGACAACATCACACAAAGATCATCAGGGTGCTCCCTAGGGATTTGCCACTACATGCCCTTAGGTCGAGCTAAGCACATATAACATACCTCTTAAACACTTAAACCAATTCATCAATTTATATAAGTTCCATATATAGACTAACTTAAACAAGCACAATCAACATGCAAGTTATACATATCTTGAATCCTAGCCTTAAGCACTTCCTGGTCTTTGACTTAATTTAATTGAAGATTTGTACACATTAACATGCTCTTCTTAGCATTCAATCTAAGACCAATTTCATTCTTAATTTTCTTAATCCTATTCATTTAATTTCTTTAAGGCATTGCTAGCTATTTAGGTTACGTGGAAATTAGTTTAATTTGAAGTTAAATAAATAGGTAATTACTTTATACTTTATTCAACACAGTCATGCTAGGGACTGTGTTACTCAATACGGGTTAAAGCACGACCGTGTTAAGGGTCGTGTATTTTTCGGTGTAAAACTTGGTTTTAACACGATTGGAACATGACTATGTTAGGAGGCCATGCTATCGTTAACTCAACACTGTTGAAACACAACCGTATTAAGAGGCCATGTATCTCTTGGTGCATCTTTCACACTCAACACAGTCTAAACATGACCATGTTGGGAGGTCTTATTACCCTTGACTTAACACAATCGAAACATGGTCATAATGGGAGGCCATGTATCTTTTGGTGCACCTTTCCATTTTAACACAGTCAAAACATGACTGTGTTGGGAGGCCGTGTTACCCTCAACAATCTTCACGAACCCTATTTATTTTACTCCAGTTTCTCCTAAACTTGATTCCCTTTATTCTTAAGCTTAATTAAGTTTCTAAAATTCGTAATTTTATTTAAATTACATAGATTTACATACTTACTTCAAATTCCACAAGTTGCAACTCTTGAATTGTCGATTCTTTGTTCTCGTACATCATTTCACACACCTCATTTTATGTATGAACTAATGAAGCTCATAACTACCAATTCCATAAATCTTAATTTGACTTTAGTATGGAATTCCTTACCCTTTGTCTTCAGAGTTTGATCGTCCCTTTTCCTCTCATCTTTAAGGTTCTTGTTAAGAGTGTTTCTCTTTTTCTTTTAAGGTTTTATTGTGCCAAATGATCAAAAGGGTCTCTAGGTTAACTCTATGGCTTTTATATTCTCTATGTGAAATGACCAAATTGCCCCTCAAAATTTTATAAAATCCCATCCTCGTCCTTAGCTCTTTATGATAATCGTAATACACATATTTTTCTTATGTTATATAAAATATATATCATCATAAAGAACAAATGACGTTGACGGTAATTTTAGAATATTTAAGGGATAAATGTCTTTTCATGAGTAGAGTATAAATACTTTATAATAACCCTAGCTTTCCTCTTTTCACTCTATTAATAACCACATGTGACAAGCTGGAAAAGGATGACATGCTTTAGTCAAGAACCCTAAAGATGAAAGGTAGGAAAATCCTATACAAGTTTTGAATTTGGTTAGTAGATTTTTAACTCATTAGTATAATGTGCGTATTAAGATTCAAAGAATGAGAAAGGTGTAACGAGAAAAAGACTCAAAAGGTTTAAGTATTCAACTCGAAAGGAAATTGAAGTAAGTATAAAAATTATGTAATTTAAATACAATTACAAATTTTAGAGATATGATTAAGCTTAGGAATAGAAAGGAAATCAAGTTTAGGAGGAATTGAAGTAAGAGAATCAGGGTTCATGGAGATCACTAAGGGTAACACGACTTAACAACATGGTTGTGTTTTGATCGTATTGAAATGGAAATGTGCACTAAGAGATACACGACCTCCCAATACAGTCGTGTTTAGATCGTATTGAGTGTGAAAGGTGCATTGAGAGATACATGACCTTCCAACATGGTCGTGTTTCGACCGTGTTGTGTTAAGGGCAACATGACCTTCTAACACGTTCATGCTTAGACCATGATGAGTGTGAATGATGTACCGAAAGATATACGACCTTCCAACATGTTCGTGTTTCAACCATGTTGAGTTAAGGGTAACATGACCTTCCAACACAGTCATGTTTATATCGTATAGAGTATGAAAGATGTACCAAGAGATATACGGTCTCTTAACACGGTTATGTTTCGACCGTGTTGAGTCAAGAATAACACTGCCTCCTAACAAGGTTATGTTCTAACCGTGTTGAAGCTAAGTTATACATCGAAAGATACATGACCATTAACACGGTTGTGCTTCAAACCATGTTGAGAAACATGATCCCCAACATGATTGTGTTGAATAAAGTATAGAGTAATTACCTATTTATTTAAATTTAAATTAAACTAATTTCCATACAACCTAAATAACTAATGAGACCCTAGAGAAATCAAGAAACAAGATTAAGAGAAATAAGAGGGACATTGATCTTAGATTAAGTACTAAGAAGAACTTGTTGATGTAATAGATTTTAACTTAGCTTATGTTCAAGATTGGGAAGTGCTTGAGGCTAACATCCAAGGTACATGTAACTTGTGTGCTTTTTTGTGTTTGTTTAAGTTAGTACATAGATTTGAAATTGATTAAGTGAATGACTCGGTTTAAGTGTTTAAGTAATATGTTGTATGTGCTTGGCTCGGCCGAGGAGCCTATAGTGGCAGATCCCTAGGAGTACTACAATAATCCTTGTATGACATTGTCCCTAGTCACTATAAGAATTTTGACATTTTGTGATGTTTAATAAACGTCACCCAAAATTGAATAAACATTATAGAAGACATTTAATAATGTTTATTAAACATTACAAATAGACGTTACTAAAAGTTTGTTATGGAAAGTATTTGGTGACGTTTAAAAGGTAAAGGTCACCAATGCTATAAATGTGACCAATAAATTGATAATGGTAATGTTTAAACATCACCAATAAGTGACATTTAGTAACGTTTGAACATTATAAAAAGTCTATAATTTGACACCAAAATTTTTTACCAAAATTCACATTTTTAGTAACGTCTAAATATCACAAAAACTTGAAAAATGGATAACGTTTAAACATCACGGAAAAGCATTTAAATGTTACCAATAAGCATTTCTTGTAATGTTTAAACATTGCAAATAACTAACATTTAGTAACATTTAAGCATGTCTAAAATGTTTTTGGTAATGTCTAAATGTTACAAAAAAATTATTGTTATAACGATATAATAAATCTATTTATAAAAATGTAACAACTTAAACCTATGATAAAATAGTATGCAATAAAATAATAAAGGTGAAAAAAGTGGACATTTGCATATATGATTATAATCGTCCACTTCCATTATTAACTACACTTTACAAAAGCAGACATTAACATATCCTAAACAATATTATCCAAACTTTATAGAACTTAGTAGTAAAATAAACTCTTTATTGAAAGCCTAATATTGCCTAAATTAATAATCTACTTCCAAAAAGTGACCAAAGTGCTAAACTATAATTCATAAACTAGCTATTCCATTGCTTAGTCTGATTATCTATAAAAAAAAAAAAACGGCACTAACAAAATAAACCATTCTTCCCCACTTTCATCACCCTCTTCAAAAAGGTTAGAACCAAAATAAACTCCCTTTCACAAGCTATCCTCTTTGCTACTTTCACCATCATCATGACAATCAAGGGGAATTCTGAAGGCATAATAAACTCCCCATGCTTGGAGATCCTGTCACATAAATGTATAAAAGGTGTAAGATAACTCACTGAATTAGGTGAGAAGTCCAGAAGAAACCTTTGCAAAACTTGAAATACACTATTCAGCTACAAGAAGATAAAAATCTAGTAAAAAAACTAATCTTATGAAAAAAGAGAGATATAGCATTATACATGGAAAATAGAAGCTTCCATCAACTACAAATATCATTACTTCTTAAATTATAACAATGTCAACATCATCTAAAACAATAGGATTGTAAGCTAACTAAATCGTTATGAAGAAAAAACTCAGTGAAACAACATAACAACTAAGAAACCATTCTAAAAATAAAATAAGCCTTGGAGAAAAATAGAAAAAGTTGAACTTCAAATTGGGCTACATTAGAAGATGTACCTTATCTTCTTGAGCCCGCTATAAACTCTTTAATTCCTCAAACTGAACATCTCACTTTTTGCTCCGTTGTTTCTCTACTTCAAGTTCTTCTCGCAATATTTTATTTTCGTCATTTTTTTAACTCCCAATTTTGCATTGATTTTCCTATAGCTGGTGGTCTATAACCACGACCGGGATGGTAATCTGTCCTAGAATTTGCATTCATATATTGATGAACAATCTCTAAAGCAGACTTTGGTGTGTCTGAGCTTTGTGACTCTTTAAAAAATTGAACCATTTTAGCCTATATTATTAATAATAAGGACAAATGTTAAAAACATTCCACCCTATAGTATATTCTAACTATGTAATGTAAAAAATGTATTCTTTATACTAACTTAATCATCTGCAACTTGTTGAGAGACCCAACCACCAGTACCATTCGATCTAATCTCACAAAATCAAGTTTACTGGAAGAATTCAATAGCATCAGGTGCTTCTTTGTGTTGCTTAATCTAATTGAATAAACAACAAAATAATATATAACATTATCTATAATACTTACATACTCAAGCTTCCTACTTTCAAAGGACTTACTCCCTACCCTATGCGGATATTTTACACAGTTGCATGCATATTTTCCATTCATTGACTTTGTTTTCTGTTAGTTAAAATAACAAATAAATTGTTGAAATCAATTTTTGATATTACAAAAAAGTTTTTTTTTTTTAATTAGAACTTACCTTTTCATGTGGATCATTTGATTCTAGCATATTCATCTCTTCCAAGGCCTTATGATCCCACATATCTATGACCATTTTCCAATCCTCATCACTGCAGGTCATTGGTCATGCATTATCACCTTCCTTTTTCCATTTTTTGTGAACATCACATCAGAACTTCCTATGGAGATGTCCCATCCATCTATCAACATCATTGAATTTATCTGGATCACTCATAATATCATCAATATTATGTCGATTCTGCAAAGCAAAGATTTAGTCATCGCAATAGAAAACAAAGAATAATTTCCATATCATACTTAATTGACATAAAGACCTCTTAACCTGTACTCTTGCCCAAGCCCGTCTCTTCTCAGATATTGGAAGTGTTCTCCAATCACCTTTAAGATATAGTGGCAATAAGTCCTTGCAAGCTTTCCCAATCTCATATGCTAATTTAGCTAACTAGTCTTCCGTAATTGGATGGCCTGTGGAAGCATCAAACTCTATTACCATCCTACCCTTCCATCTATTGTTCTCCTTCTCTATTGCAATGTGATGATGTGTCAACTTTAACTACAACAGAAGGAAATACTTTTTAGTAACAGTTACTAACTTTTACGTAACAAGTTATATGAACAATTAAGCTACATGCAATTACCTAAGCCAAGAATAGAAGTAGGTGGACATCTATGCGATGGATTTGTATTTCCATGATTGTTGGGGATGACATGAGTATGCATCAAGGGAGCATCAGCTATAACTAAATCACAAGCTAAGGAACTTATAGTATCTTCACATTCTTAAGGAGATGGATGTTACTCTTCCTCAACATCCTGAGAATTTGATGGTATATTGACAATGGGTCAAGCCTTTCGTACAATTATTCCTCCCCTTCTTTGTCCAATCTTTTGTCTTCTAGCCATGACAATCCTACAGTAAAAACATGACACAAAGATGAAATGAATAGTTAATGTGATTCCATAGGATTATAAAATGACAAAATAAAACTATGACTTAAAAAGGATAAAGTAACATTGTACATAACTTAATTATGTTTGTTAAGCAAGATCTAGTAGCATGGTGATGACACAAATATCATTGGAGCAGCATCTAATTCACGTGAATATAATTAAAATACTCACAATCCTCGTCACTATTATTGTAATCCATAAGTGTTTCATCGACTTCATCATCTTCATCTTCATAATAATCAAAATTATCATCATGTTGTGTGCCATTTAAAACTTAGATAAGCCTCTCTATATCTTTAACAATAGTCTTAAGGCATACATCTGTTCTCAACAACACATCTATATCACAATCAATTATAGGAGACACTAGATTTCCTCTATCCTCATCTTGCAAGAGTAGATCATCTGTTTTTTCATTGCATAAATGAGTTTCCACATCACCAAATAAATTCATAGTACCAGTGAGATAACTTATGTCATAAATATGACGATGCTTAAAGTGTTGCACTATATGCCGATCATTGCCTATTTGTTTAGCTTGTGATGCCAACACATATGGATCACTCTCATACCATGTACGTGTTACGTTGATACTTTTGAATCCATTATCAACTCTTACATTGCAATGGAGCTCATTGGTGTCCCACCACTTACACTTAAATAAGAAAACCCATTTATTTTAAATATAAGAAAACTCCTATATGTTAGTTAAAACACCATAAAACTCCATCGATGAATGCATGTCTCCTTGGTTTCCTTCTACAAGTACTCCATTATTTTGCGTCTTCTTTCAACTATCAAAATCGAAAGTTTGATACTGAATGTCGTTATATATTAATTTGCTGTATCTCTTGAAACACTAGTCAGGTTCAATTGATAATGCATATAAGGCACTTTCAACTGGATTAGAACTGTTGTATAACGTGCTCATCTACAACAATATCAAGTAACTTAACATCACAATTCACTTACAAGAAGCTCTATTGAGTAAAAGCAACATTTACCTTTTTAATGAACCATTGACCAAATTCCCCGTTTGTGGTGTTGATTAATGTCATCATCATATTGTGCACATAAGATACTTATATGTTCCTTGTAACACACAGTGAACTTTAATTACAAACATATTTCACATCATTCCAATAGTTCAAAATACAATAATCCATGCTTACTTTAAATAAAGTTGAACCCCGAAACAATTATTAATGATATACCACTTCGCTACTTCTACCTCTTCATCTAATAAGGCCACATATGTGGAAGAAGAAATAAAACCAAACAAATTTGTAAACACATCTATGCCACCTTCTTCCATGGTATCACAATTCCTATTAGGACAATTGAAAATTATCTCAACACCTTGTAAGTGGAGGGAGCACCATGTCAAGCATTCATGTATAATGTAAGCTTTTGTTATGGAGCCCTTTGGAAAAGCTTTGTTTCTAACAAACTCCTTGAGAGAGCCTAAGTATCTTAATTTAAAAAAAAATGAATGATGATGAGTTGACTAACAGTTATAAAGGGTTACATTCTACTTACACACTCATACCTTTCTATGGGATACATCCATCGATATGCAACAGGTTCGACAAGCAATAGTTCATTAAGCAAGTGTACAGTTAAATGCACCATCACAATAAAGAAGGCAAGAGGAAAGATCAATTCTAATTTACACAATATGGTAACAATATCGCTTTGCATTTGCTTTACTTTATTGACATTAAGAATTTGCTTGCATACCTTCTCAAAAAATGAACCAAGTTCAGCTATAACCGTCACAACATCAATTGGCAACATGCCATGAACACCCATAGGTAACAACCTTTGAAGCATTACATGGAAATCATAGCTCTTTATCCTAGACAGCTTTGTGCTTAACTCATTCACACACCTATCGATATGTGATGTAACTCCATCAAGTAAGCTAACACCCTTTAGGAATTGATGGAATCTTTTCCTTTCTATAGGACTCAATGTATAACTAGCAAATGACATTGAATACTTATCATTGCCTTGCTTCACCAAATGTAATTCCTTCCTAATACTAAGATCCTCCATATTAAGTCTAACCTTGTAGGTATCCTTTGTTTTGCCATCAATCTCGAATATAGTACCAGCAACATTCTCACATATATTCTTCTCAATGTGCATGACATCTAAATTATGTTGCAACATTAGCTTTGACCAATATGGAAGTTAAAAGAATATTGACCTTTTTTTTCCAATTAAGGCCTTTAGGACAATGAACCCTTCTAACCTTCCTTGGATGCTTACCCATGCACACATCACTTACGAATTGCAATTGGACAATTTCCTCACTAGAAAATTCTTGTAAGTTTCACAAGTGTCACGAATTCCATCAAATTTTAAGCTATGTCTCCATCTATGGTCCTTAGGAAGCTACATTATATGACTAGTGTATCCAATCTTTCCATTGAGTCTCATTGATGGTGTTTGATCTTAGCATACTAGATAAGCATGATACCCCTTCATGCTCCACCTTGATAGGTTTCCATATGCTAGAAAGTCATTTATAGTCCTCATTAAGGCTACATTCATGTTGAATGTTGTCTTTGAAAATGCATCATATGTGCGCAACCCATTATCCCAAAGATTCCTTAACTCATTAATCAATGGTTGTAAGTAAATGTTAATCTCATTGCTAGGTGCCTTAGGTCTTGGAGTCAACATTAACATCATCAAGTACTCTTTCTTCATGCACATATAAGGAGGCAAGTTATATGCCAAAAGCACAACCAGCTACATAATATATGATTGACTCATATTCCCAAATGGATTGAAACCATCGCTGGCTAGCCCTAATATAACATTGTGAGCATCTATCACAAACTCAGGAAACCCAATGTCAAAATTCATCTAAGCTAACCCATTTACAGGATGACTCATTACATTTTCCCTTCTCTTATGCTCCTCCTTATGCCAACACATTTTCTAGGCAACTTTAGAATTCATGAAATGGCATTGCAACCTAGGCTTTATAAGAAAGTAATGTAAAACTTTATGAGCAATGGCTTTCCTAACTTTGCTACACACCTTATACCTCAAAGTACCACAAGTAGGACATTGCTTTAAATGCTCATTATCACCCCAAAATAAGAACAATCATATTTACATACATGAATGTAATGACAACCCATGCCTAACCTGTGCAAGTACCTATTTGCAAAATAATAAAACTTAGGAAGAGACTAACCGTTAGAGATTGCATCTTGTAAAAGTTGAAGAAGCATGACGAAGGACTTGTTGCTCCACTTATTGTACACCTTCAAGTGGAGAAGCTTCACTATAAATTCAAACTTAGACAACTTACAACCTGAATAAAGCTCCTCTTATGAGTCAACTCTTAGCCCATCTAGAAAATCCCGTGGAACATCAATACCACCTCCAGGGGATGATTCTTCATCTTTATTATGGATGAAGGCTTCCACATCTTCTAGCATCTCATCAAGTCCACCTTTATCATCACATCTCACCCTTAGACATTCCTCCTCCATGGGTGGTCTTGCTTCCCATTCTCTATCTCGCATCCTACCTCAATCTACTAGAGGTAATTGAATACTTGGTTCCTCTCCATGATAAATCCAACACCAGTAGGTTATATCTACCCCATCTACAAGTAGGTGAGCTCTTATCACATGTAGAGGATGCAACTTATCATTCAAGCATCTCCTACATGGACAATTTATTCTCACATTCACACCATACTTCAAGTGCACATATGCAAAGAAGTACTCTACACCATGTTGATACTCCTCAACTTGATGTCTGCAGCCATCCAACTCTTATCCATGCTTACAAGAATATGACTCCAAAAGAACGTGTAAAACTACGACACCCGAAAATGGACAAATAACGAATGAGAATAAAGTGATATTCTAGCATTTAATCATTTGATTAAATATCTATAATTGGGCATCTCACCTCCTTCTCTCAAAACCCAGCAATGACCATTTGAACTTAACCAATATCAAGCAACTTTATAGCAATTTATAAATAGGATCACACTAATATAAAAAGCTTAGTGGAGTGTAGAACTTAACTAATAGTCACATAATCTAAATAAGTACTTCGTTGCAGTCACAAACTTACCAATATATGACTTTTTGATAAATTTTATGATTAGTAAAAATGGTTATTCTTCTACCAAAGAAACATTATTATGTTTGCTTAGTAGTGTAATTATTATTACTATTGCATTATGAGCTAATTTCAAGATCAACTCCTTGTAAAGTATATATTCCAATGCCATCTTGCACATCTCAAAGTGCTAACATGAAGGCAATGATGTATGATGAAGACATTATTTAAGATATATTAACTTACTTGAGGAAACTCAAAGGAACCAATGTGTACTACTAATAGTTGGAGTAGAGAGGAGAGGCTTGATGATGTTGTAAATGATTGCTCTGTTGTGGTCTATGATGGAAAGTAAGTGCTCTATTTTGTTCAATGATGAAAGGGCAGTATGATAGAGTAAACATAAAATTAAATTAACTTCTTAAATTGGAAAAGGAAAATGAAACCATATAATTATGTATATGGAAAGTGTTCTAATCAAGCTAAACAAAGTAAAAGACAAACACAAGTAACATCCTTCTTGAGGCAAGTAGTTAAGGTAGAGGAGACTTCCTAGCTTATGAGAAAAGGGGATTTTTATCTCAAAAAAGAGATATTTTTAGCATGTGAAGGCAAGCATTACTTTTTCTAGCATCCAAAATATTTTCAGCATATGAAGAAACCTGCTCTATTCTCACTATGAATAATGTATTATGATTTGAGAATTTCAACCATAGTTTAAGTAGGATATTCAACATAGTAAAAAGATTGTCTTACTCATTAGATCTAATAGAAAGCTTAATGGACCTTGCTAGCTACAACTAGGAAAATACCTACTAACTTAACATATGCAAGGTTTCCATAAGATCCTAGAACTACATGAATTGGTTACCGTAAAGAAATTTTTTGAAATAGATTATGATCTAGGATAGAAGATGATATTATAGACTGAAAATTTGCTAATAGCACAATACCTTAAAAAAAACGGTTTTTTTTTTAGGGTGAAATTCGGATTTTTTTCCATTAAGAAAGGTTGATGGGGGCATATCCCTTATATAAATAGACCAAAAGCTATCCTATTCAAAACTAGACTATACAATCAATTAAAAGACTACTAGCCCCCTAACAAAAATGGGCACAAAAAACACTCCTTGGGCTTAAGAACACTAGAGAAGAGATTCAATAAACCACATAACTCTTCTAGCATTAAGGTTTGGATCACATATTCCCAACATGTCTTTGGTTGCTTTCTTTCCAAATATGATAGTGACTAGCTGATGTTGCTTTCTTAAACATTATACTCATCTTCAAAATTGAGTTATCAAAGGAAGAAGGGTGATATTTTCTTGCATCTCTATCTCTCATTGCCTAATCAAGCCACTTCTTTACTAGAGTCCATAATTCCTTAGCCAAGTCACATTGAAAAAACAAATTTGTGGTCTTCTTCCTCTATTCCATACAAGGAGCATGTATTTAATGTTATGATACTCTGTTCTCCTAGTCTATCTAAGGTGTAAAGCCTTTGTTTAGTTGTCATTTGAGTGAAGAAACTATGCCTTGGTATTTGAGACTTGAGCCAAGCCAAACTATGCTAAGGATCTTGGGGACTTTTACCTTTCATAATCTTATATCCCATGGTGATGTGAGGGATTTTGAAGGATGCAAGCACCATACATTCGGAGAGGGACCATTTCTCAAATTAGCCTTTATCAAATCCCAAATATCTCCATTGAGCGACATCCAAATGTTACCATTGACAAGAGAACACAAGTGTCACAGTAGCGACTGGTAGTATTCTGTAGCATGTTGCTTTATCTCCTCTCTTGTACTCTACTGGGATTTATAAGAGAATGGATGCCACTTCTATGATATCCGATAGCCAATGCACGAAATAAAAAGGAATTGTTTTTGTCTTGTCATTAAGGTTTAACTAGTATTTTGCAACACTAGACCATGTATAGAACTGATGTAGCATTCCTTGACACTTTTATTCTTCATTCAACAATGTATTAGAGACTATTATGCTAGGCTCATGGTGCTTATATGGGGAGAAGGCATTCCCTAATGTAATGTCCTCATTCTTATGTTGTCTGTTCTTATATATTTCTAAAGAGTCAATTTGCAATCAATTGAATGGCTAATAAGGTAACTAGTTCTTTCATTTCCTTGATATCACTATTAAGTCATATTTTCTTATAAGTGTAACTAGTTCTTTCATTAAGAAAGAAGAAAAAAGAAAGAATGAGTACATTTCTTATATGGATTAAAAATGCATTTCATTTAATGAAACAGCAAACCTCAACAGCACTCCGATTTCACTAAGAAGTTGCGGTAAAAAGAAGACTACAAGTTATGTGACATAGAAATAAAGACACCATAGCATTATAGTTTCAATTGTGATGCACTTACTAATTAATCACACATAAAAATCTTTCCTAAATCTCTATTGTTAGAAGGGAAACTCTGTCTCTAAAGCATATCCCACCAAATTCCTTCAATGTGTTTATTAACCTTAGGCCTACACTAAGTAACTTTGAAGAATTTAGTCCATATTGATCACACCGTGGCAACATTTGAAACAATACAAACCTCTAATTTTAGCTATGAAGCTTCCGTAGTATGCAACCCTATCCTTAGCTCCAACCTTGTCAATCAATTTAGGTAAACTAAATGGAGCCTACAAAGTTCGAATGACATTATCAACCATCAATAGTACCTCTAATGAAAGAGAAGCAAGATGTACACTATGTGCCAACATAATAGTAGATGATATAAGGTATTCCTTCATTACTTGATGTCATTCACCTCACGAAGATGAAAACAGCAACATAAACACTCAACTTCACCCGTTGATTTTGGTAATAGATTCCATCAATTTTTATAGTTATTTCTTGCTTATTGTTTCACATAATGTATTATTTCTTAATAAGCCTATTTTTAACATAAATAGGATAGCTTTTATGCTACTATAATATAATATGTATAACCTAGTGTGAGAATTTATGGAGGATTTAATCCAAATTTTTTATCACAGTTAATAAAATACACTATAATAAAAGAGAAGCAAGTGACAAAAAAGTTTTTAAGAGGATTGAGCATCTACTATAACATTGTAAACAAACCCACTAGTGGAACAATGTATGCAAATTGTTTCAATGTATAAGGTATAAATGATTCTTGGCAAAACATAACTCACTCCCTCTTGAATCTTCCCAATAAACTATAACCATATACATATGAACAATTATGAAGACTATAAACCTTACATACTAATGTAGATAGCCAAACCGCGATAAACCCCTTTACAGCATCTTAAGTAACCACAACCATAGGTCCATAAGGACTTACAAGAAATATATGTACACTAAGGAAAAAAAATGGGTAGGTTATTGATTCATTTAGAAGGACTTATCCAATAAAGTATGCAGTGTCCATAAGAACCCTAGAATTATCGAATAAAAATTGAAAGGGAAAAACATGGCAAGCGAAAAATTAAGATGCATTAGGGTTCCAAAATCATACCTCCAAGCTGCGCTCTGATGGTGATCAAAGAATGGTGAGGAAGAGCTTGTGAAATGAGTGAGTGTTTTTGGGACGATGAGTTTTCCCTTTAGTTGATGGAGGGGAGCAAAAGGTAGGTGTTCTCATCGTGATGGGTGTTCTGCACAAAGAGGATGGAGAGGGGCAATTGATAGTGTTTATAGGGCAATAGGAGAGAGACGGTGTCCGGGTGATGGTGGTGCTCTAGGGTGATGGCAAAGAGAAAGACAGTATAGGCGATAATGTCTAACATGAATGGAGAGAGCCAATATCTTCATCTGATGGAGAAACAAATATGGAACTAAAGAAACAAAAACAAAGCATAAGACAAGACACGAGGAAATGTAGGTAGGTTTAACATCTCAAAATTGTAGTTTATTTAATTTTTTTTAATTTTAATGTTATTAAATTTTTAATTATAAGTAGAAAATATTTTATAAGATTAATTGCAGTTAATTTTATAAAAATAATATAAATCAAATTATATATATATTTGTCTTTAATTTTTATTTATAAATTAAACGTTACTACATCATCTACAAATTAGTAATGTTTACAAAATTTACAAATGTTACTGAATGTCAAAATTCTTGTAATGAGTGGAGTCGTGCTTGAAAATGATCTGGGTTAGATGATGTTTAAGTAGTTAAGTATACATGGATATGGGGCTCGTGGTGGCAGTTCCCATCACCAAGTCATGTTCCAATGTGTTAAGTGTATTAAGGGCATTATAAGTACCCTATTGTTTACTTATGTGATGTGCCTACAATTTGATTGCAAGAACACCAAACTAATTCCACAAAATGCATGACACCAACAAGCACTCAAACCTTAAAGTTCAAATGATATTCACGCAATTTACAATGACAATCAAATGTATTTCCAAAATAAAACAAATGAACAACACAATAGAGTCCAATTTCCAACTAAAATGGTGTGAACCTTAGATTAGATAGGAACCCCTAATTGGCATGAAATAAGATCACAACAAGAACAAATCCAATCACTCACTAAATATGACACACTAGTAAAAATTGGAGTCAACTTAAGAAATTTGATATTACTCATAAATTCTTAAGCCAATCTTGCCACAATTCCACATATGAAATTGATAAGAGATGAAATTTGATAGCAAGGACTCTCCTGATGGCATAGTGTTTGATTTCTCAAAAATGTCAAAAGTCCCATACAAACCCTAGTTAGCAAGTATTTATACTTGCTCCAGTTAAGGTTAAAATGTCCAAATAATTACACATATGCTATTAAGTGGCTGGTTCTAATGAACAAATTAAAAGTAAATCAAAAGTCCGAAAAATGAGTAAAAAGTGACAAGTTTAATAATGAAAATACAAGTACAAACAATGGTCTTCAAATGGCAGGTTCTTTAAGTCAATTGAGTTCATTGTGGATCGTTGGATGTGAGTCCGTGAATGTCCCTAATTTGATCATCAGTGCATGTTATTTGGCCATCCTATAAAGACTAATCAATGTTCTTGCTATAGTGCAAAAACCAAACATTATTAGGTAAAGAAATGAACATATGTGGATGTCTTAGATCATACATCCAAATCAAGTTCTCCTACTACAGGGACCGTAGGGTAGATTTCCATCATCTCCTTGGGCTTCTAAAAGATTTGCCCTCAATTCTAAGTAGTCATCTCTCGAACTGAAACCCGATGCCTTTGTTGACCTATTTGCCTGACTGTTAGAAGAATTATAAGTAGTCCTAATTTGTTCTTGAAAAGATCACACCTTAGATAGAGACATAGACGTCAATACTATCCATGACTCACCCTTTCGAAACATATAAGTGTTTCTAAATTCATAATGTAACATCCAGGGTCTACCCAACAATAATTGAAAGGCACACATAGGAATCATATCATAGATGATCTCATCATGGTATTTCTTTCCTACACTGACTAGCACCTTGCCCTTTATGTAACATGTAAACTATCTTAATTATCCAACCTATGCAATTTATAAGGGCTAGGATGTGGACTAGTGGCAAATTGTAATTATCCAACCTATGCAATAATTGAAAGGCACAAATATCAAGGTTGTGAAAATCGCAATTTTACGTAGAATCGCTAAGGGGTTCGTAGAAACAGAACGTAAAAACGTAAGTTTCTACAACCTATGTAAAACAACTTCCAAATATTATAAATTTACATACAATAGTCATTAAAAAATATAATGAACAATAGAAATAATGAAATTGAGTATTTATTTTAGCCATAAATTGCAAATTTGAAATAAAAGTCATAATATAGATAATCGAGCATAAGTTGTATAATATAGATATTTTATTTCTAAAATGATAAATCATGTATAAAACAAGTTTCACCTAGTTATATATACAAAAGCTAAAAGATAATAGATAAAATTTAAAAATCAATTGTGACTTTAAGAAATTACTAACAAATAAAAATTGATAACAAAGATATACCATTAGAAATGAGTAATATTAAAAAATGACAAATAACTACTAACCAAAAGTACATAATAAAGAAGATACTATAACAAGAAAGACCTTTAAAATTATATATTACTAGGTAAATTTTTGCAGTATTCATGATTATTAATTCAAAATATATTTGCTTAACAATATTTCACATTTACTTAACTATGAGAATAATATATTGAAAAGATAGAAATGTAAATACATTTATACCTTTCCTATAAAATTAAAAATCTAAAAAATTCTTATAAAGTTAAAGTTATCTATCCTTTATTTTATTTACTATTACAAAAATATTAGTTAAAATAAGGAAAGTTGCGGCAATCAAACATGAGTGTTTTAATACAAACATGATCACAAATAGGAACAAAAAGACTAACAGTCGACGAACACAAACACAAAGACTTTAATGCAACGTAACACACTGACAAGAAAGGAGTGATGACCGACGAATATATTGGAGTATGACTCATACTCTCCTACGATAGGAAAGCACGTGGGTCTCGCTCTACGCTGAGCGGGCAGAGGTCTGGGGAAGCCACCCCGGCGAGGGTCTAGGGAAGCCGCTTTGGTAAGGGTTTTAAGGGGGCAATGCCCCCTGGATGCTAGAGGGCTTTTAACAATTAAGCCTATAATTGTTTATTAAAATTTTGGGCTTGAGTTATTAATAGCTATTATTACATATTTGTTTATTCGGATTCGAATGGTTGAAATTTTACTTAGTTTTGCAATATTGTGGAATCAGTGGAAACGTACTAAAATCGCGATTTTTATGATTTTACTATTCAAAATCGCGATTTTACTACAATTTTACCTCAAAAACGTTTTTACATGCGAGTTGACTAAGAATGTGCTGACCAACTCATAAAATCGTAGAAATGTGCGAGTTAACTCGCGATTTTGACAACTATAACTACCACTATCAATGATTAGTATACAAAGGTTACCTCAGATCCTGCAAGATGCGTGGAATATGTTATCCCTTTGTTTATCCCTAGCATCTGGAGATATAGTCAAAACCTTGTGCAACATATTAATAGGTAAGTAATGTTCACCCGTTTATTCTCATGCATCTCAGCGTTCTGATTATCATGGTACTCCTACAAAGCCATGGACAGATTTGTAGGCTTGACAACTTCTTTTTCATCTTCTTCTTCTTCTTCGATACCCTCCATGACTGTCATTACTCTCTTATTAGGACACTACACAACAATATGTCCAAATCCCATGCATTTGAAACATTTAATTTGACGCATTTTTCCATTAGTTGATCCCGGTATAGTTTGCCTAACATCAAGTCCAATTACCTTTTTGCCCTTCCCATAAATTATTTTCTCTTTCTCTGTGTTAGGGGTAACTCTGTCCACTACCTTGATAGGTTCACCTGCTCTTTTTAGTCCACCTAACTGACCATTAGCCCCCATGGGCCTAGTAATAGTACTAAGCCTACTACTAGTAACCCAGAATGGATTGGATTGCCTCTACCTTTCTACTTTCAAGGATAACTATATAGCTTCATCAAGTGTACTATATTTCTGAAGCTCAACTACACAAGTTATCTCATACTTCAACCCAGATACAAAACGTGCTAGGGTTTACTCAGAAGACTCCATCGACCCACATCTGATCATCAAAGTTTCAAACTCCTGCACATAATCACCCACTATTTTGCCTCCTTGTCTCAAGGTTTATAGATGCATAAATAGTTCCTACCTATAATGCTCAGGAATGAACCTCTTCCTCAGAACCTTTTTCATATCTCTCCAGGTATGAATTTTAGCCCTTCGACTGCTAATCACTAAATTTTTCCACCACAAGGCAGCATATCTTATGAACTCAATAGCAACAAGTCGAACTCTTGTGTTATCATCTATCTCATAATACTCAAAAAGGCCCTTAACCTTATCCTCCTAATCCAGATAGTCATCTGCTGAACCCTACCAATCAAATGAAGGCATTTGTAACTTCATATATTCTAAGCCCCTAAGTGGCCTAAAATCTCTGTTTAGGTAAGGATTGACCCCAAAGTTATTATCCCTCTCCTCCCTATAGGCATGATGATCTCCTTCCATTCTCCTTCCCATGTTTCCTCCTCCTCCTACTCCCTCTCTTTGAATTTTTTTAGGAGCTACTCTTGGTGGTGGTGCTTAAGGATTTGCCACTGGTGGTTGTGGCATTGTCATCCGGTCTATCCTTGTTGTTAGTGTAGCAACAATGGTGGTGAGGTCCTGAAGTTATTCCTCTAAAGTTCTCCCACCTGTAGTGTGATGATCCTGTCCTCTACCAACTTAGCTATTGGCCTCATTGCCAATGCTCCCATTTACACTGTCATTCGACATGTTTGTGGATGTGATTTGCTAAAGTACAATTAGTTTAAAACAACTACAACACTTTCCCTTCACCACACAACACTTCACCCACCACAACAATCAACTTACCTACAAAATAAGCACACTCTATTTAACTTCACACACTACATCAACAACACATATGCACTCGTATACCTACGGTGCAACAAGTCACCAATGCAACAAATACTCCTTTACACTTCAATTATAGTAATAATAAATTGAAGCAACAATTAAACACTTTTAAGTAGTTAAGTTATTGAATTCAACTAAGTGTTTAAGTAATAATGCTTAATAACTTTCACACTTAAATGCTTTTTTTTTTTTTTTGAATTTCAAACTTCACTACTTAACTTCCCTTCCTAACCATAGCACACATACACTTCAATCTCCACATACAGCACCTTCCTCACACACAACTCCACAACAATTCACACCGCCACACACACCACTCACACACACGATGCACTCACTTCAACCACCACTACACAAACAACACCTCACTTCACGATGTAACACCCTTCAACTCAATACACACAATACAACTCTACCAATTCAATACTTCCTTATACCGCCACATATATACACACAAACATGACAACAATTCAAATTTACACGCTTAATGCAACTTTCCGCATGAATGGTAAGATTCAATTTTAAATTCAAATGAAATTAATCAATACCACTCAATAACTACTTTAAGCTTTAATGGATGTGTTTAAATTCAAATGATTTCCTATTTTCCACTCAAATTCAAATCTAGAAATTGTAAATTGTACTCCTTCAATTCCAAAAACTCTTACAAGAATTCACTTCTCTTTTGTCACAAATAATGTATTTCCAATTCACAGCAAACACTAGAAAATACACTTTTTACTCCAACAATTCCCTTCACGGCAAAGTCAAGAACAAAGGAGCTACAACAAGGTATCCACTTCTACTAGAACAAACAACAAGTATGACACCAAAAAAACAAAATCAAGTACTTCAATTCCACTTCAACACTTTGGATCAATAAGTAGAAATTCAAGAACCCTAATTTCAAGTTGTGATGATCATGAAAATTCACTTCTCAAAAACCAATGCTCTGATACCAAAAAGATGATGTGCCTACAATTTGATTGCAAGAACACCAAACTAATTCCACAAAATGCATGACACCAACAAGCACTCAAACCTTAAAGTTCAAATGATATTCACGCAATTTACAATGACAATCAAATGTATTTCCAAAATAAAACAAATGAACAACACAATAGAGTCCAATTTCCAACTAAAATGGCGTGAACCTTAGATTAGATAGGAACCCCTAATTGGCATGAAATAAGATCACAACAAGAACAAATCCAATCACTCACTAAATATGACACACTAGTAAAAATTGGAGTCAACTTAAGAAATTTGATATTACTCTCAACTTCTTAAATAATTAAAATTTTCATGTATTACATATGGTTTAAAAATGCATTATTTTCAATGGAAGAAATAAAGAAATCTCGACCTTATATAATAAAATGTTTACTTTACTTCTACATAGCTTTACACTTGAAATAAACCGTGAAATAATAACATACTCAAAATTCGACTGCTTAAGCGAAAGACAATTGAGGAATAATATTTATAACATGAAATAAATGAATGGTTCTAGCTATTTTATATGCATAGAACATATTACTCAATTGTGTGTGAATAGAAAATAGTTGTCAATGGACTTTTTAAGATTAGAGTTAGCGTTGATGTAGAATAGATAAGCAAATAAAAAAATAGTTGTTATTCTCCAATTTATTTACAAAATTGTTTTGTAATTCCATGTTAGTATTTTCTATCCATTATTCTCCACCTTTAATTCAATTTGAATTAGAAATTTTATTTCATAAAATAAATGCACATCAAGATCACTTATGATGATATGATATTTGTACAGATCATTAAATTTATAAATTTTATATGTTCAAAGAAATAAGCATTTACAATATATAAGTTGAGCTTTTCTAATATAAAATTTCCTAACAACAATTAATGACACGGTTGACTAAGGTAACAACAATGTACATAGATCATTAAATTTTTATTTTCTAAAAAATATGACTCTTGAGTTTATACTCATAAAATATAGGTCTATGCTCATAAAATATAAATCTTATAACCTATAAGACCTATAAATCGAAGCTCTTGTCTCCTACATTTTCCTAAAATAAATAAAAAAAAAAAGCTTCAAAAGAAGATGGAAAAACAAGCTTAGCTCTAAATTTCATCTCAAGAATAGATTTAGATGTACTTATAAAAAGCTCAAGCATTAGATTATGTAAGCCCATTGTTATTAGCCTTAGTTTGGTATATTTTGCTAATGAAGGTGTAATTTAGACTACTATTAGGACATACTATTGACTTTGATTTGTTGAGAAAGGAAGAAATGAAATTGCATAAACTCAATCTTGCACTATCAAATTAATTAATTTTTCAAATGGAAAGGAGAAAAGAAAAATTGTATATCAAGCACTAGAGATGAGCCCCATCGTTTGCCTTGAACCTTAGACTTATTTTGGTCCTAGAGTCCCCACATTATTACTTGTAACCTTCACAAAAATTATTCTAAAACATCATTCTTTCAATATTTTCTTCAAGTTAAAGAAAAAAAGAAAAAAAATAATAATAAAGAAAAGAAGTAATAAATGAAAAAGAATCCATTTCATATAATATTCTAATGATCTATTATCATATACTATCTTTTGTAATTCCATGTTGAGCCTTCTCTTTTGGGAACTATCCATATGGGGGTAGCTTAGCTTAATTTCTTACAATAAGGGTCTTTTTGGGATGGCTTGGACAAGGTGCAAAACCTAGTAAACTTGGTGCATGCAAGCAAGGATTTTCTAGTGGAGGTGTTAAACCTTTTTCTAATGATTGAAATTGCAAGAGGTGTGTAATCCATTTAACCCTAGCAACCTCCATGCCTCAAGATGTATTTTTATCATAAGAAGAATGATGTTGATAAGTATCATAGCTATAGTTTGAACTTTCATAACTTTTGAAACTTTATTTAAGGATTTAGGATTAGGTGAAAAGATTAATATATGTCTACCACTGTAACTTGGGAGAGTTAGTCATACTTACAGATGGTTTGAGAAATTGGAGATTGCAAAGTAAAGTGAATTCAAAGATAGAGACTATGAGAAGAAGAGATAGGTTCTAAGTAAGAAAAATGTGAGTAAAAGTAAAAATAAGGCTATTTAACCCCCTTATATAAATAGTTATGGTGTGCATGAGCAATTTCAAATGTTGCTTCAAATTTCACTATATATTCCACTTACACAATAAACAATTGTGATTTGTGGTCTCTATAGCTACTTTATACCCTATCTTAACATGGTAATCAATGTATTCAATGCACATATTCATGTGCACTCATATAAGATTTGTATTTGACAATTGAAAAGACAAAAGCATACCTAATAAGCCCCTTCTTTATTGAGCTTGGGGAATAACCTAAAACCTCATACCGGTTCATTGTGGCTCGCTAACATAGATGTAGCTCGAATGGCCTAATCATGAGTCAAGGTTCCTTAATTAGCTTGGCAAGTTTCTCTTAACCTAATTGAGTGGCCCCTAACTTAGGTCAGCCCAAACATGGTAGTATGATGTGATAGCTCAACAAGAGCCCTCACACGAGTGCTCTAAACACCAAGATTAACCAGCAACCTTGTTAAGATGGAATAATGCTCTTAGCACATTTGGATATCATCTCGAAAAGAAATACAATATAGTCCCTACTCTTATTAATGCCACTTCACTAATGAAAGTGGGGGAGGAAGTGTTGTAGGTCTAAATCGACTTAAGACCTAAGGCTTAAGGCCCACTTTATTTGAGTATGACCATAAAATAGGAAAACGCCTAAGTTGGAAAGAATAAATTAGGAAAGTAATCTAACTCCTTGAAGAAGACACTTTAAAGGATATTTTCTAAAATAAATAGAGTGTCTTCAAGAAGATTTATTTGCCTAAAATATAATACCATAATAACACTATAAAAGGAGGTCCTTCTAATCAGGTAAATCATTTACTATTCCCTACACATTTTAATTGCCTTATCTTCACTTTGCTTCTCTGACTTATGAATTTACTTCGGTACCTCGATAGCTTATGCTCGTTCATCTTACAAGTAGAGATTTGTTACTTCAAAGGCATAGTCAAGTTTAAGACCGAATCCAATGTAATAAGAGCAGACAACAAGTTTGGTTCCAAGAATTTCTTAATAAGAACTAGACCAAAATTTATGGTAAATTAGAGGGTGAAACTGAGTGTTATTGAAAAACTAAATTGTATAAATAAGTAATATATATATATATATGTATATGTATATTCTAACAATGAAAAACTAACAAAATAGCATATTAAAGTATAAAAAACTTTGTCCTAATATGTATAACTAAACCTAATCCATAACCTTCTTGATCATTCTTGAAAAATGTAAATACCCAAATTTAATTATTTGTCTATATTTTCTTTAAATTGCATTTCAATCTTGTAATTCTAAATTAATTTGGAAGATCTAGGATGATATTTTATAAAATCTTGCTTATAGAAATTGATGGGTATTTCTTGACTTGAAGCATTTCTCCCACCTCATACATACATGCTATTGTTTCTATAATGGGTATATTATTTTTCAATTATTTCACATATTTAAAGAACAACTATTTGATAAATATTTTAGTAAAAAAAATGAATAAAATTGTTTTTTTTTTTATTAAAAAAAATTCTTAACTAGAATCATTAGTCATAGTTCAATTTTGGTTAAGAGAAATTCTTAATTTAAACCGTTCTCTATGGTTTGGTTTTAGATTGAAAGGGACATAACTAAACCATGCCCATACATATTATTAATAGTTGATTTTAAATGAGGTGAAAAGAATTTTTGGTCCAAATCAATTTAGTCCTTAAATTTTTCTTTGGGTTAATTAGATCATAAACTTCGTAATTGGAATAAATCAACCCTTGAGCTTCATCAAAAACCTGAAATTAGTAAGAAATATCAAGTCATCTTTAGATACAATCCTCTTTTGACTTACGTGGCAGGTGTCCCGTGTTACATAAAATATTATGAATTTTAAATTATTATCTACAGTAAATTATATTAAGACTAACTTGGTTATACTGTAAAATATGATAATCGGATTAGTTAGATGATTGAATTTATGGTGTATAATACTTTATACTTTAGAATTTACTGCAAAAAGTGTTTGATTATTATATGCGCATTAAGCAGCAACTTTAATTTTTTCAAATCAAATGGTACAGTGTTACCAAAAAAAAAAATGCAATCTTGATTTGCTTGCATGAATAAATTAACACTCCAATTGAAAAACTATAAGATTAAGTAGTATAATGTTCCTAGTTAACCTCTCATGCTTCAAACTTATTTCCATCCAGTTATCCCTACGTTATTACATTAAATTTTAAACTTCACACCCTCAAAATTACCAACAAATAAAAAAATAAAAAATAAAAATACTACGAAAAGAGGAAAAAAGAAAACACCGATTATTGAAATCTTCTAAACCACACCAATTATTCATCATCACTGGTTATTTTATGGTTTCGTTAGCGAGATTATCTAGCCTATCATATGATCTCCGAGTGACAGAATTATATAAGTTCTCATATTAATATATTATCATATGCTATTTTTTGCAATTCCATGTTGAGCCTTCTTATTTGGGAGGTATTTATATGGTGGTGGTAGTTTAGGGTCTTCTTATGGTCCGGGCAAGGTGCAACCGGCTGACCAGGAGTATGGGTGTAGGGATTTCTTGCAGGAGAGCCTTTACCCTTTTGTAGCGATTGAATTTGCAAGAGGTGTTGATAATGGTCATCCCTTTTCATAGCCCATTGTTCTTGCTCTTTAAACCCTAGCAGCCTACATGCCTTGTAAACTTGCAGTTTTGTCACAGGAACTATAATATATAATAATAGAAGTACTAATATGTATATAGAAGATGTAAATGGCGAAACAATTGATGGAGAAAGATGTTTAGGGATATTATGCTATTTACAGTACAAAATAGTTGCATGATTCCACATGTGTAACTTGTTAGCCGTGTTTACAGTACTTTGACTGATTACCAAATTCAAAGATTTGACTATTACCTATATACGCGTATGCTTCAAGACGTTGGAATTCTTAGGGCTTGCATATACCGACCACATTAATCCATTTCATTTCATGCATAAATATGAAGATGTTATTTTGACGAAATTATCATATATATATAATATATATATGCATGTTTATAGCGTATATCTAGTTTATAATTATTCATGCAGTCAAATAGTTCCACTTTGGACTTTAACCGTGTACGGTTTGCTATTTAACTTGTTGGATATAGTATTGAATGCATTTGTTATAATAATTTGAATTAAATGTAATACTTAAATTTAAGGGATTTTTTCACTTATCAAACTAATATTTAGGCTAGACTCTTTTCTTGGACTTAACTCATAACATTTGGTACTCTTTATTAAAGTAGAGTAAAACGTTGCTTAGAGTAGATGCATAGGATGGTAATATGAGTAAAGTGTGATACTTAAATTTAAAGGGTTTTCTCACCTATTAGATTAGTTTTTTGAGTTGATCTTTTCTATTAGGCTTGAACCATGATAGCATTTAACTAAATGTTACTAAAAATATTTTGGATGTATTGCCAAAGAAAATCATTTGGCTAAAATGGTGTTGATGGGAGTGATGTGGTGGTTGTGGGGATGATAGTTGTGGGGGCTATGGAGTAGTGGTGAAATCAATTGTGATGATTGTGGTGGAGGTGATGATTTAATTGTTGTCCTTGTTATACACATGTGTTGAAGAATTCTTTTTATTGAAATTTTTAGTAATAAAAAAGGGAAAAAATGATAAAAACACACTCTTGGTTCCCGTTACTTTTTTTCTTTTTCTTTTTGAGTATAATTAAGTTCAATAATGTAGGCCATGTAAAAGTTATTTAATTTTACATGATTGATGAAAATAAACTCCCACTACAACATTTTATGCTTTCACTAATGGTACCAAATTGATGCCAATGACCGTAAAATTTTTACTTTTGACCTAAGGCAATAGTGTTGCCTCTTTTACATTTGACCACTATTGCCTTTGATATAATACAATGAATCCGACAAAGATAGAGGCAATTGTTGCCCAGTTAAAATAGTGGTTTCAAATCTTCAAAAGGACAACAATTCTAAAATGAAAGGCAATGGTTTATGTAAATTTACTAGAATGATTTTTATATAAACATGCAACCGTTTGTCCTTTTGAATAGGCAACAATAATGAAAGATAATGCAATGTTTACACAAGAATATTTGACAACAGTTAAAATAATAAAAGCAATGGTTCACCAAAAGTAAAATGTAAAGGTCGTGATAAGGACAACAATTCGCAAAAAGTTTTGGTAATGGATAATTAGGTAAAAGCAATGGTTTGCACCTTTAGAAGCATCATTTCTTTTTATAAAAGCAACAATTTGATTCACATTAAAAGCAACGATTCCTAAAATAATAGGCAACGATTCAACAATAACTAAAGGCAATGGTTTTTTCTTATATGTAACATTTTGAATTTTCACAGTGAGAAACCTATAAACATTATAAATGATAATATCACAAAGGTAACATCAGTAACCACTTACAAATCATAAATTTGCATTTAATAACATCCAAAGGTTTCGTAAGTGTCAAAGCTGTCTAAATGCACAAATTAATAAATAAAAATAATTAAGTTTCAATAAGTTGTAAACTATTTTGACAAATACTCCAAAAGTAGCATGGAAGAAGTTTAATGATATTTCAAATTTCCTAGCCTTGCATAGATTTTGACATGTATTCAAGCACCATCATCAATTCACTACAAAAAAATGATAATGATAAAAATCACAAGCTTATTAAATTTGTTGTTAAAGACTTGAATAAGTATGTGATTAATATGCTTAACTAGGCTACCAGTAATTTTTTAAGTGTATCAAATAAATAATTTAGTATTCTATTGTTTACTGATGATGATTCATCGACTTAAAAAAAAAAAAAAAAGAACAAGAAAAAGAAGGGTTATTAATGGCCGAGTAGATTTCATGTTATGATACTTGCAAATAGTATACATTCCATGAACAAGAGTCTTTCTATACTATTTTCTATCTTTTTGCATGGTTAAAAGAGTTGTATTCTTTATGCACAATCCAATCCCACGTCACACTTATGCTATATCACCATCATGTCAATTGTCAGCATATAAGCGCTCAACAACCGTATGGTAGTTTATTCAGGTATGTCAGGTACTAGTTAATAGTATAAGTGCAAAATATTTGATATTTTTAAATCAACACTAATTATTGGTAGAACAAGTCATATGACATTAATCCAACCTTTTAAAACCATAAAATTGGTATAAAGGGAATTCATAAGAAAAATCACAACTTGTAGATGCTATGCTATACTCAACTTTGTATCAAACTTTAGATAGAAGGATAATCACGACCAAAAGTGAAATTACTCTCTGAAAATAAGTTAGCTGGCTACTCTCGAATAGCATTGTACGAATGAATGAATGAATCAATCAATCAACCAATGGATGAAATCACAACATTGAATCATCCTTAATAGATTGTGTAAATGCATAGGGGCAAAAGGTCAACATGGAAACTTTCTTACTTGACAATATATCTCTTTGATTAACGTGTGAGGGCTTTGAAACTAACGGATCAAATAAGATTATGAGGATTAGCCTCTTGGTTTACCTATCCTATTTCGCTGTAGCATTCCATCATTTTACAAAGTATAACACTGTGATGTACTCAACCTGTAAAGCTATAAAATATGAAATCATCAAAGCATCGGTCCACCAAATACTTGACCATGTATAATCTTATGACTTTAAAAAAATCTATATGGTTGGTCATACATCGACCGATACTATGCTCGCAAAACTAACAACAGGCCTTGATATATAATGATTGATCCATGCAAGAAAATTTACATACGTAGCAAAATTTAAAAGGATCGTTAAGTACTAATAATAGGAGCATTGATCACTGACGATCAATTGGCACTCAGTAAGCCTATATTAACTCGGTGATCGTAAATTAAGACTCCTATTGCCATGAAAATGACTTAAACTTCATTATAAAAAATACACTTTAGAAAGCTACTATAGATATATTTAAGAATGTAGGTAGTGGTGGAATTGCAAGGTACCAGAAAAAGCTGAAAGAAGTGGCTTTTGCCTTGCAACTATCCACAATATGTAGGAAGACAAATTGCAAATTAATATCTTCACAGAAAGGATCCACAAATGCAACTTCATTTTCATGTCTCCAAGAGGAAAAAAAAAAAGAAAAATGAAAAGTTCTGAGTAGACAAATGGGGATTTCATAGATTTTGCAGTACGTGAATTGTATTATAAATAACATTCACCCTCATTCATATCAAATATTTAGAGAAATAAAATTATAAAGAAAGTAGAAGCTCACTTTTATCAGCTGACATGGATAGGGACATGCTGCAGGGGACTTATAGTTAATCCCTTATAACAATGTTTACAAAAATAAAATAGGAATAATTTTATTAAATATAAAATTTGTTTTTGATTTTTTGTTTTATAAAACCAACCAAATAAAGTTAAATTCTTAAAGTATTAACCTATGTTTCTTATTTTTTGGCTAAACTCATAACACCTTTGTGATGTGTTCAAAACCAAGCCCAAGCACATGCAAATGAATCAAAGAAACAAACCCCAACTCACATACAAAACCGGTCCAATTAGAATGGAAATTGCGAGAACCCTATTGGAATTTTGTTGAAATCCAAAGGTCCAATGATGCAACCACAGTCCAATAATGATAAACTTCACTAAATAACAACAAATATAAGTGAATTCCACATAAAATATATAAAGAAGAAAGGAACTAAAACCGTGATTTTATCCTCTTCCAACAAGCACAATTCACACCACCAATGAGATGATAATATCAAGTACCAAAGTAATCAATCTTATACAACATAATTGATCACAAGTGCAATAAAAAATCTGACCAAGAACTATCTCAATTAACCCCTAATATTACACACTAGTGAAGAAAAGAAATCACAACAAAATGAAATTGATATTGCTCACAATTCCAAAGTGTTGCACTCGCCACAATCTCAACTCTTGGGATTGAAATTGATAAGAGTCTAATGACAATTTAAAATAAAAATTTAATTGATGTTTTATTATTATTATTATTTAGAGTTTTTTTTTTTGGTAAATGAAAATTAAGTTTAGAAATTTTCTTTATTCTTTTCATTTTTTTAAATATATGAAATAAAAAATATGGTAATAAAAATAAATTTGGCCTGTTTTTTAATTAAAATTAAATAAAAATAATAAATTTTTATAAACAAGCGAACTATAGCCTGTTTGATCTTGAATAATGGGTACATAAGCACCCTTATGGGGTAACTCTAAAAAAATAAAAAAAAAATATTTTCAAATCATTATTAGTTTAATATTATATCATTTTTTCTAGTCGTTTCTTTTTATGCTAAAAAAGATTTCATAACATAAATATATAATTTAGATTTTAGAATAATAAGGTAGTAACTTTAGGGTTTTAATAAGATTACTACTCCTGAGTCGAGAATCTCTGGTTTTTCTTTCTTTTTTTTTCTAAAAAAAAGAGAGAGAGATTTTGTCGACTTGTTTTTTAGATTAGAATTAATCCGCTTAATTAATTTTAATTTAGTAATTTTTCCTAACTCCAATTGGGTGGCGACCCCAAATAAATAATAAAATTCCTAGTTCAAGTCGAGATTTATATTAGATGAGCATAGGATCAAATATGAATCAAATTAAGGAGATAATATAAAATTTTAAATTAGACTCGACTGTCATGTTCTTCTCATTTTAACATGGGGGCAGCACGACCGTGTTGGATGGTTGTGTATCTTTTGGTACATTTTGATAAATCAACATGACAGCAACACGACCGTGTTAGATGGTCGTGTATCCCTCAGTTCGTTTTTCAAACCCTTATTTTTCTACGCTTAATTCGTCCAATCTCCTCATTTTCCAATTCAAAGCTCAAGTAAATCCAAAACGACATTATAATCTCTTACCTGATCCAAATTTCACTTGGAACTCCAAATCCAACAACTCCTACGCTTATTCAATTCGTCCTCAAGCTCGATTCCTATGAACAACCAAATGGATTTCATAAGTAAATCTACTCCTAATAACATATGTATTGAAACGACTAAAATTGTGCCTTTTTACTTTGCTGCGATATCTCTTTAGATCGCTTTAGGTTTTTTCCATAGAGTCCTTAGTAGAGTTCTTTCTCCTTGTGTCCCTCTAGGCAGCTATTGTAAAAGTGTGTAGGAAAAGGAGAACCCTAGGTTAATTTGAGTATATATAGTCTCGTTAGGAAAAGACGAAACTGCCCTTGTCCTATTGTCCTATTTACCATATTGCCATTCTTTCTGTTTATACACATTTATTTATTTATAAAAAATTAATGTTTATTACAAAAGGGGTGACCTGCACTACTGTGCAATCACATTATAAATAAAACAAAATATAAAACATCTTAGATCATGCACTAAAGATGATCCTTAGTTTGCCTCGTATGTCAAACTTATTTTTGCCCTAGAGCCCCTACATTATTACAAGAAATTTTCCCACCCATTTTTCTTAAATATCATTCTTTAAATATTTTCTTTATTTTTCCATGTTAAAGATAAAAAAGAAAAAAAAAAGAAAAAGAAAAAAAGAACCCATTTCATGTAATATTCCAATGATTTATTATCATGTACTATCTTTTGGAATTCTACCTTGAACCTTCTCATTTGGGAAGTATCCATATGGTAGTGGCTTAGTATAATTTCTTGTAGTGAGGGTCTTCGTTGAGTTTGGGCAATGTGCACCAAGCAGGACTGGTGTATACCTGTAGGAATTTCCTAGAGGACGAACTGGACGAGCCTGTTTTACTTATCAAATTTGCAAGAGATATAGAGTATTTTCACTGTCCTTAGTCCATTCTTCTTGCTAGTTAAACCCTAGCAACCTACATGCCTAAAGATGTTGCACTTTGGTCACAAGAAGAATGATGGTGACAAGTATTATAACTGTAGCTTGAACGTTCATAGTTTTTAAACTTTTAAGGATTTAGGATCAGGTGAAAAGATGGAATTGTATGAAAATGTGATGGATGAAACAGTTGATGTATGAAGAACTATGCTCAAGATATTAAGCTATTTATAGAGCAAATAGTTTCATGACTTCAAATGTTGAACTTGTTAGATACTTTATTAATACTTGACCAGTTGATTATACCAAATTTTGTGTTTCGACTATTGTTTAATTTTATGTATATGGTTCAGGACCTAACAATTCTTACACATGCATCTACCAATACATTATATATTTTACTATATAAAATATAATGGGATGATATTAACAATAATATTTCAATAATTATTATTATTTTTTAAATTTATATCTAATATCTTAGTTACCAAATGTCATATATCCCATTGAACTTTTGCTTGTCATATTTTATGTTTAAAGTTTCAAATTACTAAATATGATATACTTAACTAAATTATTATTTGTTATTTTTACTACTTTTGTCATCGTTGAAAAGATATTGTTGGAAATGCTTATTGATTTGAGGTACAAGTACAAATAAGAGGTGTCCAAAGGAATTTGATAGGCAAAACACTTGGTTTTGTATGACACTTAGCAACTTTAAGTCTAAAGTATAAAATTGAAGAAAAAACTATAAATTTAGTCTTCAATATTTGCCACATTTTCTATTTCGATTCTAAATATTTAATTTTTTGTATTTCAACCCTTAATATTTTCAAACATTTGTAAATAAATCTGCCGTTAGTTTTTCCACTAGGAATTATATATAGTACCATCTTATTGATCCACATATTTTTATGAAAAAGGTATAAATTTAGTTTTCAACATTTGCTACCTTTTCTATTTCAATCATAAACGTTTATTTATTTATATTCGAGTCTTAACATTTACAAACATTTGCAAACCACTACTTTTAATGACACTATTAACTTTTTTGTTAGAAATTGATAAGTAACATAATTCAATTGATCCACTTAATTATATAAAATGAATAATACAATAAAATTATAGAAAAAATAAAATTAATAAAAAATTTAGAAGAAATTTAAAAAAAGAAAAAATGCAAAAAAAAATGAAATATATATATATATATATATTATGCATAAATACATATAAATATCAATATTTGAGTAAATCAATAAAAAATAAAAAATTGAAAAAACATGGAAAATTTTAAAATTAGTTTCAACTACCCTAGTTTCTTTTTTCTTTTTTTCTTTAATTTATTTTTTTATTTTCTAAAAAAAAAATAAGAAAAAGTACAAATCTAGTCTTTAATGTTTACTATAGTTTCTATATCAATCCTAAACAATTATTTATTTATTCTTATTTATTTCAATTCTCAACGTTTGTAAACAAGTGCGCTATTGGTTTTCTAATAGGAATTACACGTGATACCATCTTATTGTATTATTTATTCTATATATTAAACATATCTTTTCTGTGCCATGAGAAAAGGCACTAAAATAATGGCATAAGTACTTACTGTTTAGATTTCTACCATCTGTTATTTCACATCAATAATTTTCAAGACATTGTGAAAACACACTTGTGCTTGACAATAATATGTTAGTTAGGTAAAATTTCCTTTGAAAGTATGTAAAAACTAATCAACCAAAATTCCATAATTCTGGTGTGAACACACGTACCTACACTATAAGAATTTATATATTTGGTGACATTTGTAAATTTTATAAGTGTCACTGATTTATATGTATTTTAGTAATGTTTATTAAGTGTCATATAAAATATATTATTAGTGATGTTTATTATATCAAAATTAAAGTATAAAAACATGCAATTTGAATAGTGATTTTTCAAAAGTAAACATCATAAAAATTTCTAAATTTTCATCCCACATACTCTCTAATAATTTATTTGTCTCGAAATCCTTAAAAAAAATCTCCAAATTATTGCAAAATTGTTTGGTAATTTATAAAATATAATAATCTAATTTCTAAAACTCAAAAATTAATTTTTAAGTGATGTTTGTTATCTTAACATTGAATACAATTTATGGAAGAATTTAAACTTTATGATCTTAGAGTAATTTAGTAAAGCAACAACATAAAATTTATGTGCTATTGGATTGAAGATTTGATGAAAAAAAAGAAATAACACTATTGGACATTCCACAACCTATGGGCACCTAATACTAATCTCCAACAATTGAGAACTTTCCCCAAATTTTCCTTCATGCCCATTCCAAATTGATTCGCCTACTTTAAAAAAAAGGAGGAAACTTTCTTTTTTCGAAAAGAAAGAAAAAGGACCCTAACTATTGTAAAATACCCACAAGGTATGGTTACCCTGCAAAACCCTAATTCCCCTTCATCTCTCTCTCCCTCCCAGCAAGTGTAAGTCATCTCCATCTCTATCTCTCTCACTAACGTATTTTGGTGTAAGTGGAGTTAACTTCGTTGCTAGATGCTTCACCTCACCACCGATGGACTCCATTAGGGATTTTCATTTTCCAATATCCACCACCAATAGGTGCATTCTCTCTTTGTCTAACTCCCTCTCTATAAATGTAATAAATTGGTATAATGTAAAATATTCAAAAATCAATAATTATGAATTATATATGGTATAAAATGTGTATGATTTTTCTTTTGGTATTTTGTCAAAAATTGCCATGGTTGGCAAGAAAATGGCTCAAGTAGTGGAGGAATGGCACAAACAAGTGTCAATCATTGTTATTTAGTTAAGTGTTGATGTTATGCAAGGAAAATACGCTATCCTACAATAAACAATTAGGATTATTGATTGATTATTTATGGGTGTAGATGTAATAAAAAGAGTTGCATCTTCCCTCAGATAAGTTATTTAGGATCACTACAATGAAGGACTTTTGGAGTCGTCAATACTTTGAGAATGGATTAAGCAATGCTTTAAATTGATCCTTGCTTTTTATAATACTTACGTCTTTTGTGGCAATTGTTACAACCATAAATAATTAGTAACAAGCTACTTTAATTATCTACTAGATTTGTAAATTACTTAACTCAGACACTATATGTTACTAATGATCTCTGAAATTCTGAGTTTCTTTCTACTTTTCGTGCATATGGGATATTATTATTAAAGAAAAAGCACTAAGTACAAGTATTCCAACATCATAGCTAGTATTTACATCAACCATTGTCAAAATGTATAACTCATATGGCTATATCTTGCTTTATCTACTACTAGGTCTAGAAGTTTTGTAGGAGGGACAAAAATTTCCATAGATTGTTGCAAATTTGCTATTTTCTCTACGACAATACTCCCTTCTCATGCTATTTGCTAGATGTTCATTTCTTCAGCCATAAAGAGCTCTTGCTTGCATACATGAAGCACATTAGCAAAAATCATTTTGTAATAGGCTAAAGGGTTTGTCTTCGGTCTTTCAATCAACTTTCCACTCTCAATAAGTCCAAGCTAAGGTAAAAGGCTTGCAAACAATGCAGAGGGCAATCTCGCAAGCTTTAGCTTTCAAGCATCGTTCTTTGCTTGGTATGCTTTATTTGCACTTGGTGGAAAATACTGTTAATGGCATCTGAGATTTAAAACAATGCATCATTGCATGCTTTCTAGATGATGCATACGTGGTTTCTTAGGGCTAGATTATGTATTCTAATGCCTTGCAATGTTTTTGGTTTTGTCATTGTTTTTTCCTAATTGATCCAAAGCACTTTATGGAGGTCGTCATTTTCTTGCCATATGAATTGGCACAAAGCTTACTCCATTTTGACTATGACTTGCTAGGGCAACAAAGTCACCTACTTGTAATATGTTGGAATGGAAGCTAGCACAGTATTGGCTAATAAGACATGTCCTACTATAGTTAGGAGATGACTATTCCCATTCTAATCTATGAAAGGCCATTCTAAGATCAATCTTGATAGCTAACCACCTTTTGCTACCCCTTTTCTTTCTAATACTATGCAACAACTCTCTCATATAAATAATATGATTATCAACTGTAACGCCCCGAAACCCAAGCCATGCTACTACCTGCCATGTGTCCCTATCTCATAAGAACACGTTAAGGCTCTAAAATAACTTTGATGCATTTTAGCTTATAACTCCTACATAAAAACATTTCATACATCCTCAAAATTCCAATGATAACTTAAACCATATCAACTATCTAAAGCAGTGAAAGTCTTTAAACATAAAAAAAAATAACATTTTCGAAAGACAATATCTATCACAGCCCAATAACAATAATTCTCTCAAAACCTAATCACCATAATAGTAATGGTAATCTTCATCTTCCTCTCTTTATGGTTTACCCAAACCCAAGTTATCTTTTGGGTTCTCAACTCTCTCAACACTTGCATCTAAAAATGATTCCTTGAAAGGTGAGTTAATGCCCAGTACATATAACACAAATATATATGCATGAATTGACATAAACAAGTATCATACACATCATGAAGAACTTAAACACAGATAACCATTTCTTAATATAACTAATGTCTACAAACAAACCACAAGGTATTCATAACACCCTTAACACACTTAACACATTAGAGCATGACTTGGTGATGAGAACTGCCACTACGGACCCTACACCTATGATCCCTTAATCCTTAAACTTGGTGATAGAAATTGCCACTATGGGCCCCACACTCATGTACACTTAAACCTTAAACCTAGTGATGGGAACTGCCACTACAGGCCCCACACCCATGTCCACTTAAACCTTAAACTTGGTGATGGAAACTACTATTACAGGCCCTACACTCATGTACACTTAAACCTTGTGATGGCAACTGCCAATACGGGCCCCACACCCATATACACTTAACCACTTAATCTACATTCAGACCACATCATTTCTAAACACGACTCCACTAAGGACAACGTCACACAAGAATCATTGGGGTGCTCTCTAGGGATCTACTACTACGGCCCCTTAAGTCGAGCGAAGCACATACAGCATACCACTTAAACACTTAAACCAAATCGTTCAACTTAATCAATTTCAGCACATATACTAACTTAAGCAAACATAGAACAACACACAAGTTATACGTACCTTGAATCCTAGCCTTAAGCACTTCCCGACCTTGGATGTAAGCTAATTTGAAATCTATTAAATAAACAAGTTCTTCTTAGTACTTAATCTAGGATCAATACCATTCTCTTATTTCTCTTAATCCTATTTCTTGATTTCTTTAGGGTCTTACTAGCTATCTGGGCTATGTGGGAATTAGTTCAATTTGAAGTTAAATGAATATATAATTATGTTATACTTTATTCAACATAGTCATGTTAGGGACCGTGTTGCTTAACATGGGCTGAAGCACGACCGTGTTAAGGGTCGTGTATCTCTTGGTGTAAAACTTGGTTTTAACATGGTTGGAACACAAACATATTAAGAGGTCATGTTATCCTTGACTTAACACAGTCAAAACATGACCATGTTAGGAGGCCGTGTATTTCTTAGTGCATCTTTTACACTTAACACGGTCTAAGCACGACCTTGTTGGGAGGTCGTCTTACCCTTAACTTAATACGGTCGAAACACAACCGTATTGGGAGGCAATGTATCACTCGATGCACCTTTCCATTTTAACACAGTCAAAACACGATCGTATTGGGAGGTTGTGTTACCCTCAACTTAATAGAGTCAAAACATGAACATGTTGGGAGGCCGTGTATCTCTTAGTGCACCTTTCCATTTCAACACGGTCGAAACACGAGCATGTTGGTAGGCCATGCTACCTTGGCAATCTGCATGAACCTTATTTATTTTACTCCAAATTCTCCTACACTTGATTCCCTTTATTCTTAAGCTTAATTAAGTCTCTAAAATACATATTTCATACTTACTTTAAATTCCACAAGTCACAAATCTCGGATCATCAATTCTCCATTCTCGTATATCCTTTCACGCACCTCGTTTTCTGTATGAACAAATGACGCTTACAACTACAAATTCCATGAATCCTCAATTGAAATTCATATAACAATCCTTACCTTGAGTTCTTAGAATTGATTCACTCATTTTTCCTTTCATCATCTTAAGGTTTCTCTTAGGAAGCATCTGTGTTGTCTGCTATGTTATTGTGAGGGAGTGAAATGGAGGAACATTAGGTCATTTGATATTAAATACTCCCCATCGTGAAATTTCCAAATTACCCCTTCAAACTTTCTAAAATTTCATCTTTGTCCTTAGCTCATTATGATAATACCTATATTACATAAATAAATGAACAATTAAAATTTTCATGTATTACAGCAACTCTCCTACCTTTTATGCAACAACTCTCTCATACTACAACTTCCTTCTTCTTCCTTTTATCTAATATATTAGAAAGTTGCTATCTTGAAGGGTAGAGTGTGTTCTAGAAAGATAAACCAACAGGATGATGGTGATGTTCTTTAGAGATTTGTTTCTAGAAAATATTGCAAAAGTGAGAGTTCGAAGTGGTTAGCTACATTATTTTCTCGACTTGATCTTGGTGCTCAATAGGGCCATCAGAAATGCCTAACCCTAATGGACTAATGTGTCCAAAAATGTTATGAGGTATAGCATGGGTATATGATCTTACTTAGTCAGGATGGCTTTGTCTTGTAGCTCTACATTTTTTGCTATTTTTTTCCTTTTTTTTCTTTCTTTTCTCCCCTTCTCCCTTTTGAGAAGACATAGAAATATACACTAACTTTGCAAGCTAAGAAATATTACTCAACTAATCATCAATGAGTTAGTATATACTGAGCGTTTGAATGATGTCTCTCTTGAAGCCTTTTTAGATAGGTTTGATGCAGTTAATTCTTTAAGTCCTTTCAACATGAAAAGTTTAAGCTTTAAGAGAAATAATGCAATTGTCGCACTAGGAATGAGTGCTTAAGCTGGCTTAGGTTACATTTGGTTGCTCAAAAATTGTGGTACTAGATTGTACAATTATCTTTATTCTATGCTTGGTTGAAAAAAATGATTTAAGTATTAGACAAAAAAGAGATGAAGTATTGGACAAAATGATTGAAATTTGTACCATGTCAAATAAGGTACAAAATTTGTGTCATAAGACAAAATTTGTTTTTTTTTAATATTTCCCAAATATCACTACTCATCTATTGCATTTATGTCGCTTACTCAAAAATAAATCCCTATGTCAATAATAATAATAATAATAGAATAATAATAATAATAATTTTTTATGACAATTATTAAAAATCACTAATATAATATGATAGGAATCAAAATCCTGCAAGACCTATCATTAGGGCAAGAACCAAAGGATTTCAAATCTTGGCATGAGGGTCCTTTTTGAACAAATCAACCCCAGAATTATTTATATACTAACTTCTTTTCTATTACTTATGTATTGTGTATTCTAGCGGGCACACTTATTGGGCTTTATAGAGTGATAGACAAACTCACTAAGACTCAGCTTGTGAGTTATCTATGGACCGACCTAAACCGAAGATGAGTTAAACTGATGAATTCCATTGAAGAGTTGGCTTGTAAAAACTATTTTTCGTATTTGTTATTTTTCTTTAAACCTTTATTTTGTAATATTTTTGGGACATTTTATTTGGTTGTAATTATGGACTTAGGATCGGCCATCCTTTAGTGGCATAGATGTAATTGTTTAGTTATTTTAACCCTAAGTGGAGCAAGTATTGTATAAATACTTGCTTAAGTAGGGTTTGTGAAAGGAAGTTGAGAGATAACAAATTGCTACCTATTTTTCGTGAGAATTAGGGTTTATACTCCAATTTTCATAAGACTCTTATCAATTCTTCAAGGATTGTGGCGAGTAGCAACTTAAGGATTTGTAAGTCATATCAATTCCTTAGTTGATTCCATTTCATGCTAGTATGTCATATCTAGTTGTGATTTGGATTGTGTCCTATTTTGTTCTTGATTATCACGTTAATTTTAAGGTCATTTCTATCATTGGATTGCTTGTAATTGAGTGGAATTAGATCCTACATTGTATTGTTGATTGTAATTATTCAATTGCTAGTGGAATTTGCTAGTTTGCGTGGAAGTCTTTACATAAGGGATTCACGCCATTTTCAATAGTCTTAGTGATTGGATTTCCATTTGATCATGAGATGTGTGCTTAATCCTATTGAGCACATCATCATTTGGTGTTAAGGTTATTTGATTTACACTTATGGAGGTGTTTATCGGAATTACTTTATTTATTGTATGTATATGCTTTTGTCAATTAAAGCATATCATCTTTTGGTATCAGAGCTCAAGTTAAGAGAAGGGATTAGTGTTGGTTGAATTCATTTCATTGTTAATTAGGGTTCTTCATTTATGATTCAAAATTGTGTATGTTGCGAATTGAATTGCTTAATTGTCTTGTTGAGAAGTTGAGATTTGCTACTTGTTGAAGTGGAATTGGAGGATTTGTTGTAGCTTCTTGTTGTTGAGGATTTCTATGAAGGGAAAGGAGTAGAAGTGTATTCTTGATTCAAAATTCAGAACTTAGAAATTACCTCATTTGTGAAGAAAGTGGAAGTGTATTCCTTGCTTGTGTGTTTTCGGAAATAGGGAGTATACTTTTGCATTTTCATAATTTAATTATGTGGAGTACATGGAAGCTATTTGATTTTCAAAACACACATTAAGTGGTAGAAGTTATTGTGTGGCCATTTGAATTTGAAAGTTGCTTCTTACCAATTGTGGAAAGGTTGTAATAAGTGAAACAATTTAATTTGAATTGAGCTGCCTTTTGTAAAGTTGCAGTTTGAAATTGTGTTTGAAGTGAAGGAGTGTAACGTGTGGAAGTATGTGTACATGTGTTGCACCGTGAGTAAAAAGGTGTGTGTGTGTGGCATTGTGTTTGTGTATTAAGTGAAGGGTGTGTATGTGTGGTGTTGTGTTTTTGTCTTGAGTGAAGGGGATTGCAAGTGGTGTATGTAGTGGTGGTGAGCGTTTTGCACCGTGAGTGAGAGGAGTGAGTGGAAGTGTAAATTGTACATTTGTGTGTGGTGTAAGGTGTTGCACATTGTGATTAATTGTAGTGTGAAACCATAGTAAGAAAGGAAAGTTGAAGTAGTGAAATTTGAATTCAAAAACCAACATTAAAGTGTGAAAGTAATTGAATCTCATTACTTAAACACTTGTTGGTTGAATTTAATAACTTAACTACTTGGAAGTATTTATTTTTGCTTTAATTATTTTACTATACTTAAAGTGACAAGAAGTATATATTGTCTTGGTTGCTTGATTGCACCATGGGTGTTGAAGTGTGTAGTGGCTTATTGAAGATAGTGATTAACTATGTCAAATGATTTGTATGCTTCTACTAATTTAAGCACACCATTTTCTCTAACCATTGATGATAGATAAAGAGAAAATTTGTTCCATACCTCTTGTAGGGTACAAGGAAACTTGTGTGTCATTATTATTGATGATAGTAGTTTTACTAATATTGTACTTGCATCATTAGTATCGAAATTGAAACTTGTAACTACCCCGCATCCTAAACCATGTACATTACATTAGTTAAATGATCAGGAGAGTCTATTTGACCTAAAGGACTAGGGTACCTTTCAGTATAGGGGTTAAGTACTGTGATGAGCTTGAATGTGATGTTCTTCCTATGTGTACATCCCATATTGCTTATGTAAACACCTCATTTTTGCCCTAATGATCAATAATAATCAACCACAATTAATTTCCAAGTTTTTTCAATTTTTTCCATAATTTCTCTAATTTGGCAAAAATAGGAAAAATATTCAAAAAAATAAAATAAATAGGAAAAATACATCAATTTTGGAAAATAATTTCAGAAATGGCAATAATAAGGATTAAATAATTTTTACAAATTTTTGCAATTTCAAAAAATACAAAAAAAAAATAAAAAAAATCGCATTGCATATATGCAATTTTTGAGATAAATAAAATCGCGAAAGTGGGCTAGCTCAGCTGGTTCGGACCAGGGTCAGGCGTGCGCAGGGGGTGCGAGGTCAGGGTTCGAAACGCGGGGGAAGCATAATCCGCGTTTTGTGAAATTTTACTCTGCTTATGACACGTGTCAGCATCCGATTGGCTGGAGCGAATGCACGCGTCGGACCCATGATCGTCTTTGACCTCTGTTCGAGATCGCCGGCGAGGAGAAAAATCCGAATTTCGGCCGTTTTGATTCGATTTTTTGACAAATCCAACAGATCTTCAACAGAAATACGATAAACATCATCCAATTTGAATCAAATCTCAACAAATCGATGGATTTACACAAATCGGAGTTGGTTTTTTTTAACCGTAAATCCGATTTGCTTCGATCAGTGGAAATCCGAGCTTATCCAACTCGATTTTGAATGCCTATAAATAGAGGATGAAGTGGAGAAGTAGAATCACAGATCAAAAGTGAGAAAAAGGAGAGAATCGAAGCCTCGCCGGAGTTGTTCAAAACCGCGACCACCGTTCAAGTGTTAGTCAGCCACCAGGAGGTGTTTCTGAAGCAAACCACCACTATAGTTGAGTTCTTCACCCTCGAAAACCTAAGAATCGACACCTCAACCACTTCGAAAGGCTGCCAGAACACCGTCAACGAGCAGTCCCAGCCGTCGCATCCGATCGACCCGACCCGACCCGCTTTGACCCTATCCGACCCGACCCGCGCACCGAATCGGATCCAGGTAAGTCGGATTTTTTCGATTTTTTTTATTCTATTTTATTTTATTTATGTTATTTATTTCGAATTTATTTATTTACTTATTTGTTATTTATAATTCAATAAATAGAAAAATGTTAGAAATTAGATTTTTTTTTAGGATTTAATGATAAAAAATAAAAATGATAATTATAATAATAAATAATAAAAATGTAGAAAATTTATAAAGAAAATAATAAAAATATTAGAAAAATAATAATAATAATTTAGATTTTAAAAATAGGATAGATAAAAATCTAGGAGAAAATTTTTCAATAAAAATAAAAATTATAAAAAAATTATAAAAAATTAATAGAAAATCAATAAAAATTTATCATAGTGGAAATGAGTTGAAAAATAGAAAAATGAAATTTTATCACTTAGAAAAATCATTTTCTTAAAAAAATCCAAAATTAGTGTTTTTCCTTAAAATTATTATTTTCAAAAATCAAATTATTAAGATTAGGCTTAGATTTTTTTAGAAAAATCCTAAAATGGTAAAAACATAAATCAAAAGAAATTTCATAATTAAAATTCACAAACATACTAAAATTTTTCTGGAAAAGCGAACTACGGCATGTTTGATCCTGAATAGCAGGTACGTAGGCACCCGTTTGGGGCAACCCTAAAAAAGGAATAAAAATCATTTTCCTAGAATAATTCACTCAAAAATACAGTAAAAGATAATAAAAGACATTTCCAAATAAGGTTAAGATTTTAGGAGATTAAGGTAGTAACCTTAGGACTTTAATAAGTTAGCCTTCGAACTTAGAAACTCTGGTTTTCCCTTTTCCTCTTTTCACAAAAACAAGAAGAGGAAATCACGACGACTAGTGGTCCAAATTAGGACCAATCCTCTCCATTAGTCTTAATTCAATCTTTTCTAACAATAGTTGGGTGGCGACTCCAAAATAAAAAAAATTCCTAACTCAAGTCAAGGATCTACATTAGATGAGCACAGAGTCTAGTATAGATCGGATTAGGAATGGGAAATAAAAAATTAGACTCGATAGGATGGCGACTCTACTGGGGACCGAATTCCAGTAAGCTAGCCACCTGAATCTCCTCAAATTGCTCCTTTTTAAGAAATGTCTTTTGATTATTGTTCTGTTGTTAACCTTTCAAGAATTAGCTAAATTTATGATTCAGTTTTTACTTTTGGGTCTGCATGCATACATTTGTGTGAATAGATACGGTCAAACCCGGACTGTTTTGGGACCCTAAGACGGGGGGCCATTGTGTAGGTTTTGGGCGAAGTGATGTGATCACCGTTCGGGACCGATTAGGCTACCCCACCTAATACTTCGATATGGCCTGAGATCCATTTCTCCGAGAATGCGGGAGGCCATAGAGCTTGGGGACCACTTAGAACCAACCTATTTGCATACATAACGTCATAGGTTGACAATTGATGATGATGTAATATTTTTTATTCATGGAGTTTAGATCTATTTCCCTGTAATGTTATCATAGTTCTTGTTATAATTTGGAAAATTCTGTTATAATAGATGGCTAATACCGCAGTTGACCGCCTCCTCCGCAAAGAGATCTGAGTGTACAAACCTTTGGACCCGAAATTGGTGCTGGACCACTGGTTCACCTTATACAACCCAGAGGAGCAGGCCTCCATCCAGTAGAAGATAGGGCCCATCCTCTCACTAATGAAGATGGAAATGAACTTGCCCTTGGTGCGGGCCATGCTCCACTTATGGGAAATAGAGCCCGCAGCTTTCTTCATCAGGCCACATGAGATCACTCCTACTTTGGAAGAGTATACCCAGCTGCTATAGGCTCTAGCACTAACCAACCAAGTCTATGTACCTGATCTTGAGGCTGGGCCAATCGGTATTTTCAACAGACTTCTGGGTATCCGCAAAACAGCAGTCAACAAGGCCTTAGCAGACTATAAAGGGTACTGCATATGGATGGACGAGATGGAAGCCTGGTTCATCGCCCGAGAAGATAATGGGGACAGGAAAGACATATTATGTGGGGACCCTAAAACTTATAGACAGAGAAGGGTGAATGCTTTCATCTTGACAGCTTTCGCCACAATACTATTCCCCACCGGAACTTTCTATGTCCACTAGCGGGTTGCAGAACTGGTGACCCTATTCCTGGAAGGAAGATCTTACATCCTGGCTCTATTGGTTGAACAGATCCGGAACTTAAACTTTGTCAAGAAGAAAGGCCATGGGATCCTCCGCTTAAATATCAACCTTATACTAATATGGTTTGTAAGCCACCTCAAGTGTTTCAGGCTAAACATGGTCCGGAAAACCTTGGCTTAACAAGTAGATCTCGTGGACTCCTACATAGAGAAGATAAAGCTATCTGACGACCTTACCATCCATAGTTGGGTAGAAGTGCTTAGAAGTTTCAGTGCCGATGACATTCTGTGGACAGCCAGGTGGAGTTGCTGTGACAAAATTATTTTAACCTGCAGTAACTTTCAAGTTGTGCCTCTGATCAGAATCAGTGGATGTATTGGTTATCACCCCAACTCGGTAGTCCACCAGTTTAGTACTATTCAAGACATAGTTTATCGGCCCTCGCTAGAGACAGTCACATTCAAGTACCAAGATCCGAACTTACTAGTGGCTGAAAAGTTTGCTAAGCTAGCAGAGGTCAAAACACTTTAGGAAGCTATAATCGAAAGCCCGAATGTAGACCTTCGGGGAGCTAGATGGCGAAGTGGGAAAACATCGAGCCACCAGGGAGTTCGTGATCCACTAGCTGTATCAACAGGGGAAAGAGCATACCGGGTCCCAAATGTCACCCAACCGAGGCTGGACAAGGTAAATCCAGAGCTAGAAATCTACCTAGAGCAGGTCAAGGTCCGGATGGAGGTATATTTTGAAGCTGCATATTATAAGAAAGACATCTGGAAAGGACAATTCAAGGAATCCGACCAAAGGAACAAAGCCTTGGAAGCTCAACTGGAGAAGACCAAAGCCAGAGTTGAAGAATTAGAAACCGTCATCAACGGGAAGCCTGAGTCTCCACAACAGAAGACCAAGAGAGCTAGGAAATAGATTATCATTGTACTCTTTCAATTGTATCGAACTCCAAAGTTTCCAATATTAATAAAAATAAAGTTTCAGTATTACATCATCAATCAATTGTTGACCCTTTTTTTATTTTTAGCATCTGTGTGACACATGCATCACATTTGCATACATTACACTAAAAAAAGAAAAAAATGCACGCCAGGTATCAAGATAGCTCCTAAACAACCGAACCCTCCTAGAAACCCAATTTGCACACGTTCAAAAACAAAGATGGCAAACAATGGCGACAACCGCAACAATGCAAGTGCTGATGCTGCTTCAGACTCCAAGATCGTATCCTTGGAACAAATGGTCCAACAGTTGGCTGCATAGGTCTACCTCCTAACCGAAAGCATTGGCCTCCTTCGTACCACCCAACCGACCCAAGAAGAGCATTTCAGGGGCCAGAAAAGGGAAGGTAGTGGAGGGATAGCCTCCAGAATATGAAGAAATCAATTCCCACCTCAACCCGGCCTTTGAGTATGAGGCGAGGATCAACCAGGGTCTAACCTCTGATGACCTGAAGAAAGGATGGAGGAGAGACAGAAAGTGATGGAGAAAAGACTCTTCCAACAGCTCCACGACAAGATAAAGACAATTGAGGCGCCTGATGGTTTCGAGCAAGCCGGAATCACTAGTATGCCGGCATATGGGGAAGAGGTGTACCCTGATAAGTTCAAGACTTCGGAATTTGAGAAGTATGACGGGACTGGTTGCCCCAAAATGCATACAAGGCTATATGCCCGAAAGATGAGCAAGTATGCTCAATATGACCAACCGATGATCCAGACTTTCCAAGACAGCATTACGGCCCTGCATTAGTCTAGTACGCCCACCTGGATTTCAATCAGTCAGTACCTGGGAAAGGCTAGCTCGAGCGTTTTATGACCAATACAAGTTCAATATTGAAGTCGTCCCCTCTGTGATTGATCTGGGGAGTCTCCGAAAAAGACACATTGAGCCTTTTAAGGAATACGCTCAGCGCTGGAGAGCTCAAGCCGCCAGGGTAGCAACCCCAATTTCTGAGAAAGAGTTGACATCCATATTTGTCAACACTCTTGACAAGACCTACTTCTCACATTTGGTGGGCCAGACATCATCCGGCTTTGCAGAAGTGGTAGCTGCAGGGTGCCGGATTGAAAGTGCCATCACCATAGGCAAACTCCAAGCAATGGATCCTCCTAGGGTCACACCGACACAAAGGCCCTTGGGAGGTAATAGAGCCAAGGAGTCTACCATCAGCACGGTCCACTCCGGTAAAGCAGACAAGGCCGGAACTCGTGTAACATTCCAGACACGAGTACCCTAGCCCAGCACTCCACGACAAGTCACACCTAGACTACTAAGGTCCCAAGACAGTTCACTCCAATTCCGATCCCGCTCAGCCAGGTCTTTGCTCGGTTGCGGGCAGACAACTTGATCAGCTTCGAAATCCCCAACGACTGGTACAAGCCTAGAAACTTCGACTCGAATCTCAAATGTGACTATCATATGAGGTCAAGAGGGGCATTCTATAGACAGATGCTGGAGGCTCCGACACAAAATCTAGGATTTAATCGATGCAGGAATTGTACAACTGGATTTTGTTAACACCCCAGCACCCAATGTCAACATCAACCTGCTGCCCAATCATAAACCCATCATCAACATGATCACATGCAAGGAGTCAGCTCCCAAAGAAGCCCCTAAGCAAAAGGCAATGGACCAACAGAAAAGGTAATCCTGTCAAGCTCCAAAGAAAACCCCTAAGTCACATATCAAAAGAAGATGCTTAGCCAGAGACCTAATAGTCGGCACTTTGGGAGAATCACATGGGAGATTTGAGTACCTGGTGAACTACTCTTATACCCCGACTGTATATGGGCCGCCTAGTGGATAGGGGCCAGAGTTTGAGAAGGAAGACAACCCACCAAAGAAAGAGGGGAAATCTATAAACATGATCAATTCTCATCAAAAGCCAAGAGTCATAAAATGCTATGAAGGACAGTCAACTGAGATACAGATCCCGAAGAAAAGATACGTATTCAATGTCCCAATACCAGCAGAAAGGTATAAGGCCGCGCCTTTTGACTATCAGACCCTCGAGCAAGAGCGACCTCCTATGGTGGGAGGAATCACCTGCTTTGGGAGAGTATATGACCCGAAATATAAAGTCCCGACCGAAGAGCCCAACATGGAGAAAGGAGAGGAAGAGGAAGAGGGGTTCACTGCATTTACAAAGATGGTTAAAGCGAGTGAATACAAGATCATGGAACAACTAAATAAAGTTCCAGCACAAATATCACTCATGGGCCTTCTTACAGCCTCTAAGCCCCACAGGGAAGCACTTTTCAAAGTGCTCAAACAGATTCAAGTCCCAGAAGGCATCACTACAAACAAAATAAGTCATGTGGCCGATTCTATTTTCACCATGGACTAGATATCTTTCTCCTCGGAAGAGCTAGGACAGGATGGAGACCAACATATAAAACCACTATTCATAGTGGTAAGGTGTAACGACACGATTGTCTCCCTAGTACTCATCGACAACGGGTCGTCCCTCAATGTTTGCCCATTGGCTACCCTCGACTTATTGGGGGTCGATCCAAGCAATATCAAACCTAGCTCGACGGTGGTCAGGGCTTTCGACGGGTCGAAAAGAGATATAGTAAGGGAGATAAACCTACCGGTAGAGATTGGCCCACAAGTGTTCCATATATCTTTCCAGGTCCTTGACATCCCAAGATCCTTCAACCTACTCTTGGGAAGGCCTTAGATACATGCTGCCGAAGCCATACCCTCCAGTCTCCATCAAAGGGTCAAATTTATTGCGAATGGGCAGATAGTCATCGTGCTGGGCGAGTAGGATTATGCCATATACAAAGAAACTACCACACCATACATTGGGGAGGAGGGTTTAGAAGACCTTGGTCTCCAAATATTTAATGAGGTGAATGTGGTGACTAGCAAGGAGGGCCATCAGTTTAAGGAGGGGCAACAAGGGACGTTTGGACTAGGATACGTTCCTACAGCCCGGGAAGAAGCACAAGCCAAAGGTGTCAAAGGCAGGACGAAGGAAAAGCCAAGCAACACCTCGATGTGTATTCCACCCCTCCATCAATCTTTTAGAAAAGCAACTGTCATTCAAGAGCCTCGGATAAGCGAAGATGACGTCAGCAATGGGAGCCCAACCCCTCGCACGTCCAATCAGCATCCAGCTCTCAATAATTGGTTCTGTTATCCTATTGATAGCTCTAGGTCAGCTCAAGGATAGAGAACGATTGTTAAACAAATTTTATTGAGACTTCTTTATTAATTCAATTACAGTTTGTCTTACTTATATATATGCTTTCATTTTACTTCACCCAGATCTCCTACCATCGAACATCAGGGACATTTCGCGCAAGTAGAAAATAAAAATGCTGATATCATTTCCAACGCTGCTGGGTCCGTTGTTGAAGGCAATATGATGTGCTCAAAACCACTTTCAAGCACAATCAAATGACTCAAGAAAAACAATTCTCAAGTCTCATACAAACCGGTTTAATGGACTAGGAAATTACGTGACCCTAATGGAACTTTGATGAAATCCAATGGTTCAAAGATTCAATTAAATCCCACTAATGGTCAATTTTACTAATCAAAAATAAGAATAAGAGAATTATACATGAAATGGATGAAAAAGACAGCACAAAAACCGTGAACTCAAACCCTTCCAACCATGCCAATTCAAGCCAATCACTAAAGTGCAATTCAATCTCAATGAACAATCAACCTTACAAGATGATTATCCACGAATTACAATCACCAATATGTCCAAGAAAGATTCAAATCTACCCTAGATATGACTTACTAGAGAAGAAATGAACAGCAACAAAGATGAATCGATATGACTCACAATTCTCCTTTGTCACACTCGCCACAATTCCAATTCTTGGGTTGAAATTGATAAGAGATTTTTGGAATTAGGAAACCCTAAGCCCTCTCATGTTTAATTGAAGTGTATAATCTGAAAAAATGGCCTCCTCAATCCCTCTCTTAAGCAAGTATTTATACTTGCTACTTCTAGGGTTAAAAAGTGCTCAAAATTACAAGTTTGCCACTTTTAAGGTAGCTAACCCTAAATGAAAATTACAAGGAAATAAAAGTGTCCCAAAATGATTACAACATAAATAGTCCATGCAAATGAAAAATATATAAAAAAAAAATTGGTTTTCAACATGCCGATCTTCTATAGGATCCATCGGCCTAGCTCATCGCCGGCTCAGGTCGGTCCATGGATAACCCACAAGCTGAGTCTGAGGGAGTTTGTCCATTGCCCTATAAAATATGATAAGTGTGCCTGTTGGAAACATAATACAAGAATAATAGAAAAGATGTTAATATATAAATAATTTCGTGGTCGATCTGCTCAAAATGGGCCCTCATCGCTAAAATTCGAATTCCTTTAGTTTTTTCCCTAATAATAGGTCTTGTCGAATTTTGATTCCTATCATCTCCTCGGGCCTCAAAAAGATTTGTCCTCAAATCTGGTATATCAAATGCAGTAGAGACTTTGTTTCCTCTTAGCAAGCCACCTGAAGAAATATCTCTGCAGAATCCCAATATCTGAAATACTACAGGTAGTGATTGTCTTCTCTCCTCCATTTCCAGGATGTATCTCATCTACAACACAAATAATGACCCATTATCCACTGAGGTGTCCCCTTTCTCAACCCATTTTACTGATATTGTATCCTCCTTTTCTAACTCATCTATATATCGCTGATCCTGAAGGTCTTCTAATGGTTGGCCCAACTGCTCATTGCCCTCTGAGACCTCTGAAGGTGAACACAATTGTCTCTGAACATTCTGGCCCTCTAATGATAAACTCATTTGACTTTGATCCTCAGAATACTCCAATGGTTTACTCAACTGCTCATGAACCACTAGTATCTCTGAAGGAGAACATAACTAACCCTGAACAATTTGGTCCTCTAGTAGTCTGCTCATCTGACTATGATCATCAAGATCCTTTAAAGGTTGGCAAATCTGTGTCTGACAAATTTTGTGCTCTAAAGGTTTATTCGATTGCTCATGGCCTACTAATGGTCTACTGATTTGTTGTTGAACCCTTTGAACCTCTAAAGGCGACATCGGATTCATAATAATTCGTTTTCCCTCCTTCTAGAATACATAAGTATTCCTAAAGCCATCATGTAAAACCCTCCTGTCATATAACCAAGGCATGCCAAGCAATATATGGGATGTACACATAGGCACAATATCACACTCAATCTCATCAAAGTATTTATCCCCTACACTGAATGGTACCCTAGCTCTTTGGGTTACATGCAAACTCCCTTGATCATTAAGCCAATGCAATGTATACGGTTCAGGATGTAGAGTAATAGCAAGTTTTAGTTTCGATACCATCGATGCTGCTACTACATTGGTACAACTACCACCATCAACTATAAGGACACATAAATTTCCTTGTACCCTACAAGAAGTATGGAACAAGTTTTCCCTTTGTTCGTCATCCTTAGTAGTAAATGTAGTCAATGTCCGGCGCAAAACATTGGCATAATGAAACATTTCACTAGACATGATTGTGTTCAAACCTGACAACACAATAATTATCTTCACACTTCCATGGTTCAAGCACACAACTAAGCTACAAGTGAAGTACACTCAACTACTTTCAAGTAGATAGAATTAAATTCAACTACAAGTGTTTAAGTAACTAGTTTAATTACTTTCACACTTTAATGACTTGTTTGAATTTTAAATTCTACTACTCACTTTCCTTATTCTTGCCTTGACTTCTCACCACTTAAATACACAATGGGCAGCAAGGAAAATACTCACATAACACACCATCCACCGCTACAAAAGTCCCCTTATGCTCACGGTTCAAGATGCTTTACGCCACTACTAACAATGTCCTTGACAACACATACAATAACTAATATCAAATGTACACAACCTCTACTAAATTAACAAGAATTTAACTCCAACTACACTCCTCTAGCCATGGCATAATTCGCTTCCACAAAATACAACCAAAACCGTAACTCCAACACAAGATAAGGCAGCTTATTCAATAAGTGCACAACTCCACAAATGGTAAGAGGCTTTTCAAATTCAAATGATACACAATTAATTATGACTTAATGTGTATTTGAGATTTCAAATTGACCTCTTAATGTACACTTTCAATTCTGATTTCAAATATGAAAATAATAATTATGATTCCTCCAATTTCCAAAAATGCACACACTATACAATTTTACTTCACAATTGAGACACCACTTTTCCCCTTCATAGTTTGTTAACCTTGCACTACACTCTCACACTTTAACCTTAATGTGCAGCACCTTACTCCACACAACTTCCACACTTGTATTTCTCCACTTCTATACAAGTTTCAAACCGTAACTCACAACAAAATGCAGCTCAAATTCAAATTCAAAATGAGATCAATAATTGCAATATTCCACAAATGATAAGGAGTCACTTTCAAGTTCAAATGAACACAAAATTAAACAATGACTTAATGTGTGTTTTGAAATTCAAATTGCTTCCTTAACTCACACCTAAAATCTGGAAATTGCACTTCTCTAATTCACAATTACACAATGGAAATCACAACAACAAACTTCATAACCTCTCTCACGCCACAACTAGTCACTGCAAGAAATTGGTGGGTTTTCAAGTTCAAAAATTGTTGAATTAATCAACACTTCTATGCTTCTTCCCTTCCACGAAAATTATTAAAAGATGATACAACAACCTTCCCAATCCAACTCCAACAAGCAGCAAATCAAAATTCCAACCAAGGTAATTTTGCAAGTCACAAACTACAACAACACAATTGCGGTTCACAATGAACCATAAATCCCTTCTCTCAACATGTGCTCTGATAAATGAACCATAAACCCTAATTGAAGATGAATATCACAAAATCAAATAACCATAAATCCCTTCTCTCAACATGTGCTCTGATACCACCAAAAAGATGATGTGCCTAAAACCAAGATTAAGCACATACAAAAACCAATTTGAAAGACAATTAAACAATGTCAATCAAACTAGTCTCAATCACATGAACAATGTCGTTAATTTCCAATGAATGTAACCAATTCTTCAATTATGATGTGTTTGAATCTTAAATCCAAATATGATATAGCTCTAATACCAAAAAGATGATGTACCTAATTCTACTAAGAAGCACAATCAAAAGACTTAAGAAAAACAATCTCAAGTCCAGGCAAAAACCGAATCCACAAGGCAAAATCACGTGAACCCTAATGAAGATATGAGGAAATCCAAATGTCCAATGATATAATTATAATACCACAATGATAATATCTTCTAACAACACCGTAATCTCATATAATCCACGCAAATAATCCACAAATTCAAAAGAAAACCTCAATTATAAGAATTCCTTTCCAATAGAGAAGAACATGTTTTCAAGTGGATTCTTCAATGATGATCCAAATCCAACTGCTAAGTACGTCAAATAAACACAATATTTCGTGAACAATAAGATGTATTTCTGACCAAGAACTATCTCAATTCAACCCTAGATATGACACACTAGAGAAGAAAAGAAATCACAACAAAATGAAATTGATATAACTCACAATTTCAAGACGTTGCACTCGCTACAATTTCAACTCTTGGGATTGAAATTGATAAGAGTTTAGATGACAATTAGGAACCCTAATTCTCACATGAAAGGTAGTGTTTAATCTGCAAAAAAAAAATGGCCTCCTCAAACCCTCTCTTAAGCAAGTATTTATACTTGCTACTCCTAGGGTTAAAAAGTGTTCAAAATTACAAGTTTGCCACTTTTAAGGTAGCTAACCCTAAATGAAAAATACAAGGAAATAAAAGTGTCCCAAAATGATTACAACATAAATAGTCCATGCAAATGAAAAATATATAAAAGAAATTGGTCTTCAACATGCCGGTCTTCTATAGGATCCATCGGCCCAACTCATCGCCGGTTCAAGTCGGTCCATGGATAACCCACAAGCTGAGTCTGAGGGAGTTTGTCTATTGCCCTATAAAATATGATAAGTGCGCCAGTTGGAAAACACAATACAAGAATAATAGAAAAGAGGTTAATATATAAATAATTCCAGGGTCGATCTACTCAAAATAGGCCCTTATAGCCAAAATTCGAATTCCTTTAGTTTTTGCCCTAATGATAGGTCTTGTCGAATTTTGATTCCTATCACAATATCCTTAGTCACAAAATAATACAAGAAAATTGGCAAAAACATGAACAAAGAGGAATTTCAATTGACAAGCCGGTGGAAACAGTAAATCTAGGAAGCATGGAAAAACCTAAAAACCTCAAAATCGGAACCAGTTTAAGTACCGAGCAAAAGTGTAAGATAACCAAGCTGTTAACTAAATATGTAGATATGTTTGCCTGGTCATATGGTGACATGTCAGGACTAGACCAATCAATAGTGGTTCATAGGCTTCCCACAAGGGAAGATGTCAAACCTAAAAAACAGAAATTGAAAAGATTTAGGCCTGACATCTTACTAAAGATTAAGGAAGAAGTCAAGAAACTGCTAGAAGTAGGGTTCATCGAAGTGTCCGATTACCCAGAGGGTAGCGAATATAGTCCCTGTTATGAAAAAGAATGGAAAAGTACGCGTATGTGTAGACTTCCAAGACTTAAACCAAGCTACGCCAAAGGATAACTTCCCCCTACCTCACATTGACATTCTAGTGGACAACACTGCGGGAAACCATCTTTTCTCATTCATTGATGGTTTCTGAGGATATAATCAAATAAAAATGGCTAAAGAAGATAAAACCAAAACGACTTTCATCACAACATGGGGAACTTTCTATTACAAAGTCATGCCCTTTGGTTTAAAAAAAGCTGGGGCAACGTATCAGAAAGCCATGGTCGCGATACTTCATGACATGATGCATCGAGAGGTCGAAGTATATGTCGATGACATCATAGCCAAATCTAAAGAGGAAGAAAGCCATATAGATATCCTGAGGAAATTGTTTAAACGACTGAGAAAATTCCAGCTCAAGTTAAACCCAAAGAAATGCACTTTCAAGGTCACAACGGGCAAATTGTTAGGGTTTGTCATAAGCCGGGAAGGCATTAAAATCGACCCTGACAAAGTAAAGTCTATATTAGAGCTACCTTCCCCACGCACTGTCAAAGAAGTAAGAAGCTTATTGGGAAGATTAAATTACATAGCTCGTTTTATCTCATAGCTCACAGATAAGTGCCGGCCACTATTCCGTCTGTTGAAAAAGAATACCACAGTAGAATGGGATGACGAATGTGAAGAAGCATTCAGGACGATCAAAGACTATCTCATAAAACCTCCAGTCTTGATAGTTCTGAAGCAAGGGAAGCCCTTATTCTTATACCTCACGATACTCCCTGAATCCATGGGATGCGTGTTGGGGCAGAAAGATGAAGAGGGAAGAGAACGTTCCATATATTACTTAAGCAAGAAATTCACAGATGGGGAATAAAGGTATTCAGAGGTAGAAAGGACTTGTTGTATTCTAATTTGGGTCATGCACCGATTAAGGCAATACACCCTTTACTATCATATTGAGCTGCTGACAAGACATGATCCCTCAAAATACTTGGCAGAGAAACCAGCTTTGATAAGGAGAATCTCTAAATGGCAAATGCTCTTATCAGAGTTTGACATCACATACGTAAATCAAAACTTGATGAAAGGGCAAGCTTTAGCCGACCAATTGGTAGAACACCCTATCAAGGAAGATTCCCAAGAACTACAAGCCCAATTCCCGGACGAAAATATATTAACAATAGAAGGTATACCGGTAAAAGACCATGGGATAGAGCAGAACCCTAAGTGGAAAATGTTCTTCGACGGAGCTGCCAACGTATTCGGTTACGGGATCGGGGTAGTGTTGATATCCCCAGATGGCACACAATTCCCTACAGCGACAAGACTCACATTTCCATATACCAATAATATCGCGGAATATGAGGCGTGCATCCTCGGCCTCAAAATGGCTTGCCAAATGGAAATCCGCGAATTAGAAGTATACGGGGATTCATCGCTCATCATACTACAGACAAGAGGGGAATATAAGACTAAAGACTCTAAACTGGTACCATATCATCAACATTTGACAGAGCTAATCGAAGAATTCAAGGCAATCACTTTCACATATGTCCCGAGAACTCAGAATCAGTTTGCAGATGCACTCGCCACTCTAGCATCTATGATCCAGATAATAGGGGGAGCCGAAGTCTAACCGATGAAAATAGACATCGAAAATTGACCCGCCTACTGTTTAACAATTGAAAAAGCACAAGATGACAAACCCTGGTATCACGACATCAAAACCCTTCTCCAAGAAAGCAAATACCCTGAAATGGCTAGCAAGAATGACCAAAGAACACTCAGAAGGTTAGCAAGCCATTTCTTATTAAGTGGGTCTATACTTTACAAAAGATCGTCCGATACCACCTTGTTAAGATGTGTGGATAAAAATGAAGCCTGTGAACTGATGAAAGAGGTACATGAAGGAGTATGTAGACCTCATATGAATGGCTACATGTTGGCCCGAAAAATCATGAGGTTAGGGTACTATTGGCTAACCATGGAATCGGATTGCATCAAATATGTCAAGCACTGTCATTTGTGTCAAGTATACGCAAACCGAATAAATGCTCCGCCCAACGAGTTGCACTTATTGTCAGCACCATGGCCTTTCTCCATGTGAGGAATCGACATAATTAGCCCAATCACTCTAATAGCATCCAATGGCCACAGGTTCATATTGGTAGCGATTGATTACTTCACCAAATGGGTAGAAGCTTCGTCATATGCCAATGTCACTAAAGGGGTAATAGTCCGTTTCTTAAAAAGAGACATAATAACTCAATATGGAGTTCCTGAGTCCATCATCACCGACAATGGTACCAATCTTAATAACAAGTCGATGACAGGTTTATGTCAACAATTCCACATAAACCATAGAAATTCAACTCCCTACCGACCTCAGATGAACGGGGCAGTAGAAGCAACTAACAAGAATATCAAAAAGATCATCAAAAAAATGACAACTACTTACAAAGATTGGCACGGAATGTTGTCGTTTGATCTCATGGCTTATAGGACTTCAATAAGAACATCTACTGGAGCTACCTCATATTCATTGGTATATGGTACTGAGGCAGTGCTACCAGTCGAAGTCGAAATACCATCATTCAGAATTCTGTTAGAAACTCAGCTAACTGAATCAAACTGGGTAAAGAAAAGGCTTAATCAGTTGAATCTGATTGATGAAAAAAGACTCACTGCACTATGTCATGGCCAGTGTTACCAACAAAGGATGGCCCGAGCATTTAACAAGAAAATGAGGCCTCGATACTTCAAAGAGGGGGATCTGGTGCTAAAAAAGGTTCTCCCGAATGCCCAAGACCTCGGAGGAAAATTTACCCCAAACTATGAGGGCCCATATGTGGTAAAGAAGATATTGTCTGGAGGTGCTTTAATACTAACTCAGATGGATGGTTCAGAATTAAGAGACCCCATCAATGCAGATGTTATAAAGATGTACCATCCTTAGGCAAGGGAACTGAAATTTTGCCAATGTTTATGAAAGCCAATATTTAATATAAATTTCGTTGAGTCTAGTTTTCATTTTTTACAAACAAAGTTAATGTCTCTGAATGGTCAATAATTCCAACCAATTCTCATTACAACAAACATTCCTAAACACATTACCCATCACTTCACCAATGAATGATAAACACTAAAATGATAATGAATCTCAATAAATTTTGTAATATAATTCTATATACTTTTGAGCATTAGAACCTAGTGCATTAGTAGGATAACACCACCGTCAAAAGAGCCATGCACACAAAAAAGGAAGCACATCAAGATTTTCAACCCCATGTCAAAGCAAGAGTAAGCGAAGCAGAAGCAAACCAGCACGAAGGTTCGGTTGTTTAGTTGCTATCCTATAATAAATTGGCAAGCATATTAAAATGAATAACTATCATCGTATCATTTAGCTCAGTCAGTAGAAACATGATCAACAACATAAGATTAGTCAGCTCGCAATAGGGCACTTATCTAAACATCCCCTTGAAAAGGTTAGTCAGCTCGTAATGGGGCACTTTCCTGGATATCTCTTCCTAAGGTCAGCCTATAAGGGCACCTTTCAAGACATTTCTTCCTGTCATAGGTTAGTCAGCCCACACTAGGGCACTTCCCTAAACATCCTCTCGTGGGGTCAGCACATTGGGGCACCTTTTGAGACATGTATTCCTACCATGGATTAGTCAGCCCACAGAGGGGCACTTTCCTGGATATTCTCTCTTAGGGTCAGCCCATAAGGGCACCTTTTTGAGACATTTTGTCATAGGTTAGTTAGCCCATAGAGGGGCACTTTCCTAGATATCCTCTTTTAAGGTCACTCCATAAGGGCACCTTTTTGAGACATTTCTCTATGCTATAGGTTAGTCAGCCCACAATGGGGCACTCTCCTAAATATTTTTTCTCAAGGTCAGCCTGTAGGGGCACCTTTCGAGACATTTCTCCCCCAGGGCCGTAAGTCTAAGAAGACACTTCCCGCTATAGGTTAGTCAGCCCACAATGGGGCACTTTCCCAAACACACCTTCAAAAATGTCAGCCTATAGGGGCACCTTTTTTAGGCATGTCCTCTCACTATAGGTTAGTTAGCCCGCGAATGGGCACTTTCCTAGACACCTTTTCTTGAAGTTGGCTCATAAGAGCACTTTTTGAATCTATCGATCAGTTAGCTCAAAGGAGCACTTTTCGAGTCTATCGATTAGTTAGCTCAAAGGAGTACTTTTCGAATCCATCGATTAGTTAGCTCAGAGGAGCACTTTTCGAATCTATCGATCAGTTAGTTTAAGAAGAGCACTTTTCGAATCTATCGATCAATTAGCTCATAGGAGCACTTTTCAAATTTATCGATTAATTAGCCCATAGGATCACTTTTCGAATCTATCGATCAGTTAGCTCAAAGGAGCACTTTTCAATTTATCAATTAGTTAGCCTATAAGAGCACTTTTCGAATCTATCGATCAGTTAGCTCAAGAAGAGCACTTTTCAAATCTATCAATCAGTTAGCTCAAGAAGAGCACTTTTCGAGTCTATCGATCAGTTAGCTCAGATGAGACTTTTCGAATCTATCAATTAGTCAGCTCATAGGAGCATTTTTTCAATTTTAATGACCAATTAGTCAGCTTAGAGGAGCACTCTTCGAAGGTATTTTTCCAAACAGTTGCTAATCTAGTCAGACGCTTCTATTGACAGGTGGCCAACTCATAAGAGCGCTTCCTAAGATAATCTTCTCTTCAAGGTTGCTAGTCCGATAAGACACTTCCTATCATCAAGTATCCTACACTCCTAAACAATGCTTGAGATATTTCCTATCGCCAATTAGTCAGCCCATATAGCACTTTTTGGGAGGATACATTACTCTAGATTGTTAGGACCAGTCCCTAAGCAATACCAACCATCACAAAAGAGTTGTGGGATTATTAGCTCATGGAGCATTTTCCTACTAGAAACTAAATTCCAGATAACCAGCCAAACCAAGGCGTTATCCATTCAATCAAGAGGCCAAAAATGGCGTATTTCTTGTCTTTGTAGTTAAGTTTTTCAAACTTTACTACAAAGAAGGGTAGCTGTAAATACCTCATTTTTTCCCTAATGATCAATAATAATCAACCACAATTAATTTCCAAGTTTTTTCAAATTTTTTCCATAATTTCTCTAATTTGGCAAAAATAGGAAAAATATTCAAAAAAACAAAATAAATAGGAAAAATACATCAATTTTGGAAAATAATTTCAGAAATGGCAATAATAAGGATTAAATAATTTTTACAAAATTTTTCAATTTCAAAAAATACAAAAAAATAAAAAAATCGCATTGCATATATGCAATTTGTGAGATAAATAAAATCGTGAAAGTGGGCTAGCTCAGCTGGTTCGGATGAGGGTAAGGCGTGTGCGCGCAGGGTGCGAGGTCAAGGGTTCGAAACGCAGGGGAAGCAGAATCTGCGTTTTGCAAAATTTTACTTTGCTTGGGACACATGTCAGCATCCGATTGGTTGGAGCGAAAGCACGCGCCTGGGCACGTGATCGTCTTCGACCTCTGTTCGAGATCGCCAGCAAGGAGAAAAATCCGAATTTCGGCCGTTTTGATTCGATTTTTTTGCACAAATCCAACAGATCTTCAATAGAAATACGATAAACATCATCCAATTGAAATCAAATCTCAATAAATCGATGGATTTACACAAATCGGAGTTGGTTTTTTTTAAACCGCAAATCCGATTTGCTTCGATCGGTGGAAATCTGAGTTTATCCGGCTTGATTTTGAACGCCTATAAATAGAGGATGAAGTGTAGAAGTAGAATCACGGAGCAAAAGTGAGAAAAAGAGAGGAAAAGGAGAGAATCGAAGCCTCACCGGAGTTGTTCAAAACCGCGACCACCGTTCAAGTGTTGGGCAGCCACCAGGATGCGTTTCTGAAGCAAACCACCGCTATAGTTGAGTTCCTCACCTCCGAAAACCTAGGAATCGACACCTCAACCGCTCCGAAAGGCTGCCAGAATGCCGTCAACAAACACTCCCAACCGCCGCATCCGATCGACCTGACTCAACCCGCTTCGACTCGATCCGACCCGACCCGCGCACCGACTCGGATCCAGGTATGTCGATTTTCTGATTTTTTTTTATTCTATTTTATTTTATTTATGTTATTTATTTCGAATTTATTTATTTACTTATTTGTTATTTATAATTCAATAAATAGAAAAATGTTAGAAATTAGATTTTTTTTAGGATTTAATGATAAAAAATAAAAATGACAATTATAATAATAAATAATAAATAATAAAAATGTAGAAAATTTATAAAGAAAATAATAAAAATATTAGAAAAATAATAATAATAATTTAGATTTTAAAAATAGGATAGATAAAAATCTAGGAGAAAAATTTTCAATAAAAATAAAAATTATAAAAATTCTGAAAAATTAATAAAAACTAATAAAAATAAAATATAAAAAATTATAAAAAATTAATAGAAAATCAATAAAAAATTATCATAGTAGAAATGAGTTGAAAAATAGAAAAATGAAATTTTATCACTTAGAAAAATCATTTTCTTAAATAAATCCAAAATTACTGTTTTTCCTTAAAATTATTATTTTCAAAAATCAAATTATTAAGCTTAGGCTTAGATTTTTTTAGAAAAATCCTAAAATAGTAAAAACATAAATCAAAAGAAATTTTGATAATTAAAATTCACAAACACACTAAAATGTTTCAGGAAAAGCGAACTACGGCATGTTTGATCCTAAATAGCAGGTACGTAGGCACCCGTCTGAGGTAACCCTAAAAAAGGAATAAAAATCATTTTCCTAGAATAATTCACTCAAAAATACAGTAAAAGATAATAAAATAAAATAAAAGACATTTCCAGATAAGGTTAAGATTTTAGGAGATTAGGGTGGTAATCTTAGGGTTTTAATAGGTTAGCCTCCGAACTTAGAAACTCTGGTTTTTCCTTTTTTTTCTTTTCACTAAAAACGAGAAGAGGAAATCACGACAACTAGTGGTCCAAATTAGGACTAATCCGCTCCATTAGTCTTCATTCAATCTTTCCCAACAACAGTTAGGTGGCGACTCCAAAATAAAACGAAATTCTAACTCAAGTCGATGATCTACATTAGATGGGCATAGGGTCTAGTATAGATCGGATTAGGAATGGGAAATCAAAAATTAGACTCGACAGCTTGGCAGGTCATGGTTATATGATAGGACGGTCTTACATGATGGCTTCAAGAATACGTATGTATTCCAGCAAGAGGGTAAACGCATCATTCTAAATCCGATGTCACCTTCAAAGATCCAAAAGGTTCAGCAACAAATCTGTAAACCATCGAAGACTCCTAAGAATCATAACCACATGAACCAACCTTCAGAGGACTAAACTATGCAGAAGCATATATGCCTACCTTTCAGGGGTTCCTGAGGTTCCTAGTTACATGAGTCAACATACAGAGGACAACACTTATCAGGTACAGATGTGCCAACCTTCAGAGGTTATTAAGGGTCACGGTCAGATGAGCCAACCACCAGAGGACCAAACTATTTAGAGGCAGTTATGTTCACCTTTAAAGGTTTCAAAGGTTCATGAGTAGTTGAGCAAACCATTAGAGGGCTAAGAGGGTAAAAAACATACAGTTCAATCTAGAAAGAGGACAATTGATAGAGCCATTTTATACTCAATCTTTATAGTATGAATTGTGTTAATTTATTATTGATTTTATAGAAATCATAAGGAAATGGTACTTAATTCTATTATGGTGATAAATCAGGTTAAATGGAGTCAAGGGTTCTAATTCAAGTAAATTAGAGAAGTCATCCACAACTTGGATCAAAGACAATGATTTACACCGCCGGAGGAAAGTACATGGGCGTGTAGTTGAAGTACACGGCCGTGTACTTGGTTTTGAATCAACAAGAAAATACACGGTTGAAGTACACAGCCGTGTATCTGTCTAGAAGGAGGCACGGTTTGTAATACGGCCGTGGTGCAAGCCGTGCTATACACTGCACAAGAAGGTGGAAATGTGGACTATCAACAGAGAGAGACATGGCTTGTGATCTGGCCTGTGGTGGAAGTCGTGGTTGAAGACGTGGTTGAAGCCGTGGTGGAAGTTGAAATGGAAGACGTGCCATATACTAAACAAGGAGGAGAAATTGTGTAACATCGACCAGAGGACGACACGGCTTAGGATCTGGCCGTGGTTGAAGCCGTGGCATACACTGGACACGGATGAAGAATTGTAGATTATCCATAGAGAAAGGCACGGCTTGACATCTGGCCGTGGTGGAAGACGTGGCACACACTGGACATGGAAGATGATATGTGAATTATACACAGAGGAAGGCACGGCTTGACCCACGGCTTGTTGTAGGACGTGGCAGGCGGACGATTATTCACTTCTCGAGATTTACATAAAAAAGGAAAGATATTTTCGTATCTTGCTAGTAAAAGATCATTTGTCATTCCTTTAACAATATAAATAGAACTAACCCTAGAAAGTTTTTATAATCTTAGAGACAAGAAGGAAGGAAGGAGGCAGAGCAAGGAAACCGGGAATAGAGGCTTATTATGTTTTTACTTTTAATTTTCGTTTTGATAATGAACATGTGTAGCTAAGCAGATTTTCTAGCCAAAGGGTCATTGAAATTTAATTCTCCACGAATTGTGAGATCTAATTGATTTGTCTTTAATCTATTCTTTGTTTTTGGATATTCATATATCTTCTAAACGTTTTGTCAATATTATCTTTGTTGATTGGTATGAATTAGAGCTCTTCTTCTCAATTAGCAAGTTAATATATTGTCAACTAGCACGCCAAATCCATAATTGTTTGATAGTTCTATTCTCGTGACACAATAACATGTTTGATTATAAAATAGATGATCGAATTCATGTTATGGAGATGTATGATCTTGTTTAAATAGGTTATCTTATAATCTACTGGCATGAATTGGTGGTCTCTCTTGTTTTTAATGCTATTGATAGATTAAATCCTAAGAGCTTGTTTAGGGTTGTCTAATCAATAAGAGAAATAATCAAAGAGCTTGTTTTGATTATCGAGAAAGTAAGGAGAGATAGGTTGTTAGAGCTTGTTAATAACCATAACCAGTTTATCTAGAAATAAGAATAGAAAACATTTGCATCGATGATCAATTCCTCGAATTAAACTATCTTGATTCCTTTGGCTAGGCTTTTATCAATATTCGATTTTATTATCTTATTTCAGTATTATTTTGATTCACAAACAAAACCCCCCATTTTTCTTTTCCTCTTTATTCTCTTTGAATAGAAATATATTTAACCAATCCCTATGGATACGACCCTACTCACTACTATACGTAAATCATATAATTGTCTAGGAGTAGGTTTTTATTTTTGTTTGATTCGACACCATCAAATTTTGGCGCCGTTGCCGGGGATTGGTGTCAAATTTATTTCTATTCTTGTATGACTCATTTTTCTCATACAGGTGCACTCACTTATAATCCAGAGATTGAGAAGACTCTTAAGAAGCTGCGAAGAGAAGCTAGATCACCCCCAAGACTGAACTTGGCATCGGATTTGTCTGATTCATCCATTGATTCTGAAAAAGAAGACAATATGGCAAATCCCGAGAGAACATTAAGAGAATTGGCTGCACCGGATGTAAATCAACAACCACTTTGTATTCACTATCCCGAACTAGCTGTTGAATTCGAGTTGAAATCTGGGTTGATACATCTGCTACCCACCTTTCATGGTCTTGAGAATGAAGATCCTCATAAACATTTGAAAGAGTTTCATATAGTGTGTTCTAGTATGAGGCCGCAAGGAATAACCGACGATCAAATCAAGTTACGTGCTTTTCCATTCTCTTTAAGTACTAAAGCTAAAGATCGGTTGTTTTATTTGCCTCCAGGTTCTATAACTACTTAGACAGATATGGTGAGGCTCTTCTTAGACAAATTTTTCCCTGCATCTAGAGCCGCTAGTATAAGAAGAGAAATTTGTGGTATCAAACAGAGGGACACCGAGACACTTCATGAGTATTGGGAGAGGTTCAAGCAACTTTGTGCAAGCTGTCCACAACATGGGATATCTGAACAACTTCTCATTCAATACTTTTATGAAGGCCTGCTTCCGATGGAGAGGAAGATGATGGATGCTGCTAGTGGAGGCGCCATAGTGAATAAAACCCCTGGTCAAGCTAGGGAATTGATCTCCATTATATCTGCTAATTCGCAACAATTTGGATATAGGCATGATACATCTTCAAGGAAGGTAAATGAGGTGAGTGTTTCTAACCTTGAACATCAAATTTCTAACCTGACCTCCCTTGTACAGTAGATAGCCCTCAGAAATACACAGCAGGTGAAGGCTTGTGGAATTTGTGCTGCTCCTAATCATCCTACTGACATGTGCCCCACATTGCAAGATGACAATCATGAACACGCCAATGCTGTAGGAGGATTCCCAGGATAGCCACAAAGGAAATATGATCCCTACTTGAATACTTACAATCCTGGATGGAGGGATCATCCTAACTTCCGATATAGCAATAACCCACAACATTTCCAACAATTCCAGCCTAAGCATCAAACCAAGTACCCCAAGCTCCTTCCACTTCAGGTATGTCTCTTAAGGAAATTGTTAAGTCTCTTGCTGTTAATATAAAACAATTTCAGGAGGAAACAAAGCAAAGCATTCAAAACTTGGAGAATCAGGTAAGCCAACTTGCTTCTGCTGTAAACAGGTTAGAAACTCAAGGTAAGTTACCTTCTCAAACTATTACAAATCCGAAGCAAAGCGTTAATGCAATTACCTTGAGAAGTGGAACAGAATTGCAGGGATCAAAAAAGAAAGGACACCCATCTAATCTTGAGGAAGAGACTAAGAAAGAAATTTCGACTCCGAGCCAGCAGGGTAACCAGATTAGAAAGTCTCTAGTTGAGCCATCAAAGGTCATGTTGACACCACCTCCTTTCCCCTCCAGATTAGCTAAATCCAAGAATGAAGCGGAAGAAAAAGAGATTCTGGAAACTTTTCAAAAAGTAGAGGTAAATATTCCTTTGCTTGATGCCATTAAGCAAATACCTTGCTATGCTAAATTTCTCAAAGAATTGTGCACTAACAAAAGGAAGCTGAAAGGTAATGAAAAGATTAGTGTGAGTGAGAATGTTTCAGCTATTATTCAGAAGAAGCTTCCTCCTAAATGTAAGGATCCAGGTATGTTTACTATTCCTTGCAAAATAGGCAATCTTGGAATCGCTAAAGCCATGTGTGATCTAGGAGCTTCGATCAATGTCATGCCTTTGTCTGTTTATCAACGTTTGAATGTTGGTCCCTTGAAGGAAACAGGCGTTATTGTTCAACTTGTTGACAGGTCCAATGTTTATCCTGAGGGAGTTCTAGAGGATGTTTTAGTTCAAGTTAATAGGTTGGTTTTTCCTGCTGATTTTTATGTGCTTGACATGGAAGATAATGATTCTCATAATTCATCACTAATATTATTAGGGCGACCATTCCTTAAGACATCCAAGACGAAAATTGATGTAAATGATGGTACCCTCACTATGGAATTTGATGGTGAAATGATTAAATTTAACATTTATGATGCCATGAAACATCCTAGCAATATCTCTCCTGTCTTTGTTGCGGATGTTATTGACCCATCACCACAGGCACCAAAGCTGGAATCAAAACCCTTACCCGAACATCTAGCCAGGAATGTCTAGCCAAAGACGTTAAAGAAAGGTGCTTCATGGGAGGCAACCCATGTCAAAAAAAAAAAATCAATTTTAGTTTTGTTTTTATTTTAATTTTGTTTTGATTCTTTCTTTTGGATCAGCTGCAGCAAGGATACATATCATCAGATGACACTCTCTAGTGCTTAAGGGGAGAACTCCAATACCAGGGAAGTACCAGTATTCCTTTTCTCTTATCCTCTAATGTTCCTTGTGTTGTTAATTCCTCTTTAATTGTGCTGAATTAGGAATAGTGAGGACACTGTTCAAACTAAGTGTGGGGGAGAGGATAATAAAATATAGAGAATAGAGAATTGACTCATACTTTGAAATGTTTGTCCTTAAGAAATTTTAAGCCAAATTTTTCAAAATTATCATGAAATCTAGAGATTGTACTAAATGTTGTAATAAGCATCTACAAAATGTGAAATTGACTTGTTCAAATGCTTTACTCACCCACTGCTGTGATTAGAATACTTGGTTAAAATTAAGTAGTGAAATCTTTAAGAAACAAATTTACCTTGTATTTAGCTTTAGAATTGGAAATCTAAGAGTAAGTCGAGTCCTTAAGTGAAAAAAATAAACAAGTTTACTTCTAGGTTATATTAGCTATTGTATACTCTTTGAAGTTGTTTGTTATAACACTTAGTGAAAAATAAAAAAATAAAAAAATAAAAAATCGAGCATAGCCATTACTCCAATGATTCAAGTAATTGAGTTAATGGTATTCAAACTTGAATGTTAGAGTGAGGAAGAGTCCGTAGGGGTATCTCAAAACCCGGTCACTTGAGTGACGAGCTCGGGATGTGCCGACTCAATGAACTCACTATAATGATAAGGGCGAAAAAGGCAAAAGTTCATGAAAAGAAGCGGGCAAAAACCCGTCAAAATAGATGCTTGATTAAATCAAAAAACATGAATGTAAACATTCATTGAATAAAACAAGACTTATAATAAAAGGGAGAAAATCTATGGAAAAAGTTGATACTATATACTTTTACTTTACGTTGCAAGGATTATATACTTGCTAATATCCAATGAAGTTTAATTGGGTGTTTTTCCTTAGTGGATTAAGTATTTACTTTTGGAATAAAAATTCTTTTGCTAAACATGAGGATTAAAGTTTGTTTTGTTTAGATTAGCTATTAAATTTTGTCCATGGTAATTTGATCACAGGAAACCAGTTTGGTTGAAGTAGTAGACATTAAAATTACAAGTCATGAATTACAAATGAATAGATGCCTGGAATGATGAAAAGAAAGTTCGTATAATCTATGACGGATTTCTCAATTGATTTGATTTAATTGCTTGAGGACAAGCAAGAGTTTAAGTGTGGGGGAATTTGATAGAGCCATTTTATACTCAATCTTTATAGTATGAATTGTGTTAATTTATTATTGATTTTATAGAAATCATAAGGAAATGATACTTAATTCTATTATGGTGATAAATCAGGTTAAATGGAGTCAAGGGTGCTAATTCAAGTAAATTAGAGAAGTCATCCACAACTTGGACCAAAGACAAGGATTTACACCGCCGGAGGAAAGTACATGGGCGTGTAGTTGAAGTACACGGCCGTGTACTTGGTTTTAAATCAACAGGAAAATATATGGTTGAAGTACACGGCCATGTATCTGTCTAGAAGGAGGCACGATGATGGGTGTCGAATCCAACAAAAATAAAAACCTACTCCTAGAAAATTATATGATTTGCATATAGTGGTGAGTAGGGTCGAATCCATAGGGATTGGTTAAATATATTTCTATTCAAAGAGAATAAAGAGGAAAAGAAAAATGGGGGGGGGGGGGGGGGGTTTGTTTGTGAATCAAATAATGTTGAAACAAGAAAATAAAATCGAATATTGATAAAAGCCTAGCCAAAGGAATCAAGATAGTTTAATTCTAGGAATTGATCATCGATGCAAATGTTTTCTATTCTTATTTCTAGATAAACTGGTTATGGTTATTAACAAGCTCTAACAACCTATCTCTCCTTACTTCCTCGATAATCAAGACAAGCTCTTTGATTATTTCCCTTATCGATTAGATAACCCTAGACAAGCTCTTAGGATTTAATCTATCAATAGCATTAAAAATTAGAGAGACCACCAATTTATGCCTGTAGATTATAAGATAACCTATTTAAACATGATCATACATCTCCATAAGATGCTTATGGAAACATTTTGTAGGTTATCTTATAATCATCTTATGGAGATGTATGATCTTGTTTAAATAGGTTATCTTATAATCTACTGCATGAATTGGTGGTCTCTCTTATTTTTAATACTATTGATAGATTAAATCCTAAGAGCTTGTTTAGGGTTGTCTAATCGATAAGGGAAATAATCAAAGAGCTTGTCTTGATTATCGAGGAAGTAAGGAGAGATAGGTTGTTAGAGCTTGTTAATAACCATAACCAGTTTATCTAGAAATAAGAATAGAAAACATTTGCATCGATGATCAATTCCTAGAATTAAACTATCTTGATTCCTTTGGCTAGGCTTTTATCAATATTCGATTTTATTATCTTGTTTCAGTATTATTTTGATTCACAAACAAAACCCCCCATTTTTCTTTTCCTCTTTATTCTCTTTGAATAGAAATATATTTAACCAATCCCTGTGGATATGACCCTACTCACTACTATACGCAAATCATATAATTATCTAGGAGTAGGTTTTTATTTTTGTTTGATTCGACATCCATCAACAACAACATCAATGGAATGGTTTGAGACAAGGGAGGTCTTAGTGGATAATGGACCATTATATGTGTTGCAAATAAGGTATATCCTAAAAATGGAAGAGTGAAAGCAATCACCCCTTATGGTATTTCAAATATTGGGATTTTGTAGTGATACTTCTTCAGATGACTTGCTAGGAGGATATAGAGTCTTTACTACATTTGATTTGTAAAATTTGAGGAAAAATCTTTGTTAGGCTTAAGCAGATGATAGGAATCAAAATCTTACAAGACCTATCATTAGGGTAAAAACCAAAAGATTTCAAATCTTGATGATGAGGGTCCTTTTTTAACAAATCGACCTTGCAATTATTTATATACTAACCTCTTTTCTATTACTTATGTATTATATATTCCAGTAGGCATACTTATCAAGCTTTATAAGGTGATGGACAAACTCACTAAGACTCATCTTGTGGGTTATCCCTGTACCAACCTTAACCAAAGATGAGCTAGACTGACAAATTCCATTGAAGAGCTAGCTTGTGAAGACTATTTTTATATTTGTTATTTTTCTTTGAACCATTTATTTTATAATCTTTTTGGGACATTTTATTTGGTTGTAATTGTGGACTTAGGACTGGCCACCCTTTAGTGGCATAGATGTAATTGTTTAGTCATTTTAACCCTAAGTGGAGCAAGCACAAATACTTGTTTAAGTAAGGTTTATGAAAGGAAGTTGAGAGAAAACAAATTGCTGCCTATTTTTCATGAGAATTAGGGTTCATACTCCAATTTTCATAAGACTTTTATCAATTCTTCAATGATTGTAGCGAGTAGCAACTTAAGGATTTGTGAGTCATATCAATTTCTTAGTTGATTCCATTTCATGCTAGTGTGTCATATCTAGTTGTGATTTGGATTGTGTCCTATTTGTTCTTGATTTCACGTCATTTTTTGGGTCAATTTTATCATTGGATTGCTTGCAATTTAGTGAAATTAGATCCTAAATTGTATTGTCAATGTGAAGTATTCAATTCTCGTGGAATTTGCTATTTTTGCATGGAAGCTTTGCATAAGGGATTCACACCATTTTCAATAGTCTTAACCAATGGATTTCCATTTGTTCTTATGTTGTGTGCTTAATCCAATTGAGCACATCATCATTTGGTGTTAAGGTTATTTGATTTACAATTTGGACTAAAAAGGGTTTAGGGTTCACACCACTTGTAGTGGTTGTTGTTCGGATTTGCTTCAATTGTTTTTGTGTATATGCTTTTGTCAATTTGAGCACATCATTTTTTTGGTATCAGAGCATTATAATTTGCTTGGTATCACAACAAATTTGGATTCATAAAGATTATGGGGTTTATGCCATTTGTGGTCTTGTTTGATTGATTCTTCAATTGACATTGTATAATTGCAATCCATCAATTGAAGCACTTCATCTTTTGGTATCAGAGCAAGTCGTTTTACAATTAGGGTTCATTTAGCACTTGTTCTTCACGCCACTTTTAGGATTTGTTGAAGTGGATCTTTAATTGGTTTCATGCGCTTGAATTTGATCATTTAGGCACATCATAATATTTAAAATGTGTTTTATTATTAAATATAATATAAATTATTGTAATTTATAATATGAATTATTAATTTTTTCAATAAATGGATTTACATTTATTATTTTATATAATACATATGATTACATATGAATTAAATAATCTCTTCAAATTGTATTTTTTTTATAATATTAAAAATGTAATTAGATAACCATGATATTATACAAAGAGTATAATTGTCAAAATTATCATGTTTAGTATAGTATTTTGTAATTTCAAATAATGGACAAAACAAAAATCTTTGTCCAGTAATATCTTGCCATTCTAAACAATTCTAAACCAACCTTCATTGTGGATATATGCCAGCCACTTAGGTCGGCGGTGGCTGACGGCTTACACCACCAAGGCGAACAGCCTTCATTGGTCTTAAAGCTGTCGGCCTTAAATCTCTTCCTCGACTTCCATGTCCTCGCTCCACACTTCAAACAGGACCATACTCCTTGATTCAATCCTCCTAACTTGATCTCAATCATCCTCAAACTCATCCTCCTAGTGTGATCATTATCAATTTTCCTTTAGGTTTACTAGTTTGTAGAAACGCTTTCCATTATTAGTTAGTTAGCCTATAGAGGTACTTTTCTTGACATCTTCTTCTAGGGTTGCTAGGTCATAAGAGCACCTCCCACCTTTAGTCAAGTAGCTCATCAAGGGCACTTTTATAAACATTTTCCTTTATGATTGCCAATTTGTAGAGACATTTCCTATTGTTAGTTAGTTAGCCCATAGGGGCACTTTCATAGACATTTCCCTTTAGGATGCTTAGTCCTTAAAGATGCTTCTCACCGTCAATTAATCAACTTATAAGGAAACTTTCCTAAGTGTTTCCTTTAGGGTTGCTAGTTTACAAGAGTGCTTCCCACCATAACTAAGCCAGCTTATTAGGAGCCATCCCTTTTCAAGATGATCAATTCCTTGAGGAATGCTAGTTTAACAATGTATCTTGCCAAAGATTAGCTAGCTCGTAGGGCACTGACTTCTTTCCATGATACCTCTTTCCTGAAGGGATGACCAACTCATAGAGCATTTACCTCGCTTTACCAAACTCAATGTCTTAGATTCACAAATCCTCGATGGATCAAAATTTGGGTAGTTAGCTAACTACAATGTTGTCTAATCCTTTCCCAAGACAAAAAAAAAGGTGTCTCTTTCATCTTTGTGATGAAGTTTTTTTTTAACTTTACCATAAGAGAAGCTACTATAAACACTATTTTTTCCCCTAAATCCTTTATCTCTTTTATTTAGAAAAAGCCTTAATTAAGGAAAAAGGTCTAGAATATAAAAAATGGAAAAAAGAAAGAAAGAAAGAAATGGAAAATATGACATTTTCACACAAAAAAATGAAAATAGAAAAAAGGAATAAAGAAATTAAAAAATAGAAAAATACCAAAATAAATGAAAAAGAAAATAATAGTCATGTGGTGGCTAATTTGTTTTAAATTAGGGTGGAGGCAGTTTTTCCAAGTCAAACAATTTTTTGAGTAGAAATATGTATATGCAATTTGATAGAATACGGGTATTTTTAGTAGAAAGGGCCATTAGGTTTTTTTACCTGCATTTGGTTAATTCATTTGAAAAGTCATGTAGAATTGGCAATTGAAGTTGATTATGGCTTCAAACAGAGTCCTAATGGGATTTAAATTACTTATTCTATAAAATAGAGAAGTTTGATATAAGCTAAACACCTACAAAAATGAACTTGTAATTTATCTAAATTGAATTATTTTTGGAGAAGAAGAAGATTATTATTATTATTATTATTATATATTATTATTATATTATTATTATTATTATTATTATTATTATTTTATTATTATTATATACATACTAATTCATTAATTGTTTAGGTCATAAAATCAATTTTTAGGAATACGTGGGGCTTTTACCCAAATTGTTCTAAAGAAGTCAAAGATCGTTTGACTGTGAGCCTCAATATGAATTAGGAAATAGCTTAATTGGATGGAGATAGTGGATGGGTACTAGAAGCCACGAGATCATATCAGGGAATCCGCGGGTTGTTTTGCCTTCTTTAGGGTCGGTAATTTTGGGGCGGGTCCGCGAACTAACCTGCCCCGCCTGCAAAAAAACGCAGGGTGGGCCAAAAATTTTAGCCCGCTGAAGCTGCGGGCCATTTTGACCCGCGCCCGTGTGACCGGCGGGGTGGGGCAGGGCGGGCAAGTTCTAGCGGCCGCAGGTTAGCCCGCGGACTAGAAAAAAAAATTTGTTGATTGCTGAGTCAGCCTTGCCATCATACCGTGGGAAGTCGAGGGCCTCGAGGCGACGACCAACGGGCGCTAATGCATCCCTAGTTTCATTTCACTGGAAAATTTCTTTTCTTTCCTTTTTTTTTGTCAGATCTCTCGAAATCGACCCTAACTTAGCATCACACCTTCTCTATGTCCGAAGGGATCCAATGCCCAACTACCGACTCCTCCCGGAATTGCATTATCGGAGCCGAGCCAGGAATGGCCGTTAGTGGACACCCACCACTTTTCACCGGAGCCGACTCCTCCTCACTCTCTCTTCTTTCTTCTCTCTCCATCTCCCCCTTCCTCTCCCTCTCTCTATAGAGAAGAAGACAAAGAAGAAACAGCTCCAAGCTCGTATTTTTTACACCAATGGAGCACAACACCTCCTCCAATGTGACTTTCTCTCAGAAGTTCAGCAGCATCCACAAGAGCTTCAATAGCACGAGCATATACGACGGTGTATTCTCAAACTCTTCAAAATTTGGCGTCTCCTCAAGTTTCTATGGATTGTGTTGGGGAAGATCTACAAAAGCTAGGAATGGGATGAAAGACAAAGAAAGGGATTATGGGGCTTTATGATCGGAGAAAGGGAAGGGGAGTGGTTCACTTCCACAGGCCACTACGGGTCATCGCGGGCCAACCCGTATTGGCCTACGGGGCAGGGTGGGCCGACTTTCCTGACCCGCTAGACTTGCGGGCCAGCCCGCGATGACCCGCGAGCCGGTCCATTTGGCCAGCATTACCGACCCTAACCCTCTTCCACTGATGGTGGGCCCCACGCTGTTGACTTGGTTAACTTGTCAAGTTCATCATCTGCCTTTTGAGTTACGTACAGGTACAGGAAAGGGAAGCATATACTCCGATTGCGTCACAATTATCATCTAGCCAAAATTGGACCGATTTCATCTATTATTCTTTATTCGCAAAATCTTCAAAAAAAAATAAGTAAATAAATATAATAAAAAACAATCGGACAAAATTATGCTAAAAAGGGACATGAACGGGTATTTACATATTTTGGACTATTTTATCCATATTACACAAACTTGAGCATCAAGTTAGGGTTTTAGAACCCTATTATATTAATAAGAAACATATAAATACTCAGAAGGAGGCCGACATCCACCTTTGGAGAGAGATTGAAACTTTCTCTCACTAGACCCGAAACCCACGAATTCCTAAACTTCTCTAAAATGAGATGGAAACCTGGAATCAAATCCCCAACATCTGAAGTGCGAAAGCCCTCGATTCGTTGCACGAAAACGACCCAACAGTGGCTTCAATTTGAATCAACCTAGAGTCAAATCCCCACCATCTGAAGTGCGAAAGCCCTATTCAAATTGAGGCCATTGTTGGGTTATTTTCGTGCAACGAATGGAGGGCTTTCGTACTTGTGATGGTGGGGACTTGATTCCAGGTTTCCATCTCATTTTATTTTAGCCATGGTGTGAGAAATTCTAAAGAGAAATTTAGGAATTCGCGGGTTTTTGGTCTAGTAAGAAAAAGTTTCAATCTCTCTCCATAGGTGGATGTTCGCCTCCTTCTGAGAATTTACATGTTTCTTATTTATAATAGGATTCTAAAATCCCTAACTTAATGCTCAAGTGTAAAATGGATGAAATCATCCAAAATATATAAATATATAAATCCCACTTATAATGTTTAAGGGTTTTATATATATATATATTGCGTCTCAAAAAACTTTTATCTTATCTTAAAATAGTTAAAGAACTCGGATGCACAAACTTTAACACAAAGTATATGTATATTTATGAAAATAACAAATTTATTAAAAGAACATCACTATTAATATATTAACAACATTTCATAAATTATTTCAATTATAATACAAATAACCATTAACATGGTATTTTTACATTTGTCAACATATTAACAATATATGAGAATTTTTCTTCATAAGCATTTTCTACAAATTAAAGAAGGGAAAAAAATGGAAAAAAAAGAACATATAAATTAAAACAATATATGATAACATATAAGCCTTCTCTCTCAGGAAGTCTATTCCTATTACGGTGGCGGCTTGGCATAAATTCTTGTATTGCGGGTCTTATCTGGGCAAGGTACATTTGGTGAACGGCTCGGTATATAGGTGCAGGAGCTTCCTGGAGGAGAGACTGGATCCTTGTTTAGCTGTTGAAATTGCAAGAGATGTCGAGTATTTTGAGTCTCCTTAGTCCCTTCTTCTTGCTGATTAAGCCCTAGCGACCTACATGCCTCAACATGTTGAAACTTTGTCACAAGAACATTCATATTGACAAATATCGTATCTCTTGCTTCAACCTTCAGTTTTAAACTCAAGAATTATTTAGGACCGGGCTAAAAGATCAAAATATGTTTGTGAAGGTATGAAGATTTTCGCATCTGACAATGTTACAGAATCCTACTTTTCAAGACTACAAAAGATTTGGTAAATGATAAATCAATGTCCATTAAACCTTTCAAATAACGATGCGATAAATATGCCAAACAGGTAAAAATTAACCATGTTAGAGTCGGCAAATAAAAGAAAAATTCACATGCAATATAGGAATAAAGGTCTCGGTTGAAAAATAAGAAAATTCAACGCATATGCTCTACATAAATGCAACGAGAAAGAGCACCACATTAAGGAGTGTAGATTTTTAAAGAAAGCTATGAAAGAATCCCCACCCCAAGCGATAAGCAAACGTAGTTCAAGAAGACAACCTTGTCGCCATGGCTATTATAACGGTGGAAAAGTTATACATTGGTAAGACTACCAAGATGAGCAAGGAAACTTGACTACCCTGAGGTTTTCGAGAGTTATAAAGATATCGAAAGCTAATAGATCTTGATGGGTGATGGTAGTTTTGTAGTGCTTGTGTAGTGGATTCGAAGTAATGGATCTCCATCCCTCCGTAAAGAAACTAACTCTTTTCAGCTATTTATCGGATCTGATGAAGAAATTTTAGTTTCTATATGAGCTTGTGGTTTGTGGGTTCAACATTTCGTTTGTGCAATGGAATGATTATATGTCTATCAAGAATGTCTTAGAGTTGGATCCGAACTTTAGATTACAAAACATAAAGCATGCAGCTAGAATGAATATGACCCATGGTTTCATATGGAAAATCTTAAATCACGTACCATTATTTGATGTCCCGGGTGTACTCGGTGGCTGGCCCGATATACCGGTGTAGGAATTTCTTGAAGGAGAGATTGGATCCGTGTTTAGTGATTGAAATTGCGAAAAATGTCGAGATTTTGGAATATCCTTAGCCCATTCTTGCTGGTCGAACTCTAAAGTCAACCTGCTTGCCTCCAGACGAGGCACTTTTATCACAAGTACAATTATGGTGACTAATACCACAGCTCTTGTTTCAACCTTCATTTTTAAACTTAGGATTTGGGATCAGGCTATAAGAAAAAGTTGGAGAAGAAAACAATCGGTACATAAGAAACATGGTCTGCGATTGTAAGCTATATTATAACACAAAAACTTTCTAGAAACTTCTCAGTCAGACGATATGGCTGATTTGACCATCTAGAAATTAAGACTTCTGAATGTTGCTCTTTTTTTCTTTCTCAGGATGTAGCAATAGCAAAGGCCAACTCCGACGCGTGGATAAACTCTGTCTGTACACTACCTACTCAACTATAATAAATGAAAATAATTTTAGGCACACCTTTTTGAACTATTGATTGGTGTTGAAGAATTTTTAAAATGTCTCTCACGGTAATTTTTGGAAATATAAAAATAAACTCCAAATTAAGAACACTGAAATTGTCCCTATAACAATAATTTTTGTGCTAATAAATTTTTTCCCCACTTAACTACGACAATATTTAAACCGAAAAAAAAAGGCCTACTGAATTTGAGAATTACATTGAATAGTCAACTTGAGAAATCCCTTCTACTTAATTTACCTCAATTTGTATTACTTTTCTATCATTGGATAAAGATAAATAAGAAGCTAGGGTTAGGTACTTAAATATTGCAGTTTTTTAAAAAAATTACGTAAATATTATATTTACAATAATTATTTTAAAATAAGTTTCAAAAATGTAAATATCATTTATGACTTTAGAGTAAAAAAAATTATTCAATTTAAATTTTTTTATCCTAAAATTGCAAATGACTTCTGCGTCTTCAAAACCTATTTTAAAAATTGTTATTATAAATACAATATTTAATATTTTTTTCAAAAAATAACAGTATTTAAGTTTATAACCCTAAAAAGCTAGACCAATCAACCAGACCAGTTTGAACGCATCACATACAAACCGACCACACACATTTCTTAGCCAGCCACAACCATATGTAATGAGGAAAATGAATGCACTAGGAAAACGGAAGACTTTCGTTTCTCGTACTTTCCTTTTTCAATATTGTTACGTAATGTTTGCATCCTAGTTGGATTGCCATAAGTCAAAGGTGGTCGGCTGTAAATGGCCTTCAAGCAAAGTGTAGTATGGATTGAACTATAGAATCTTTCAAAAGATAGATGTACTGTATTTTATAAATTTGTAACGGTAAAACAAAAGTAAAAGTTGGAAATAATAGCCAAATAAGCACACATCTAGGCCAAGCACGCATAATTTAATATTATACATGCATTCTGTGGCTATATGTGGTACCGATTGATTTCTGAATGATGATAAAAACCTGGACCTTTAATGCTTTGATGTTACAAAAGGTCTTTGCACTATAGAGCTGAATTTTTAGTTCAGCTTTAGATTTTAAGTATTGGATTATTATTATTTTATAAGTCTATTAATGATTTGTTGGGTGTCTTTTCATTTCAATTTATTTGGTTGATGGTTAATGGTTTCAATTAAGTTATTGATAAAAATGATTCTATTATAAGATTCGTTCATATATCTTTTCATAGACTATTCAATATTTTAAGGATCATAATTTTATATAACAGAAGTTAACTGTTTGAAGAAAAGACAAAAAAAAAAAAATTTTTTACATCATAGCGTTTAATTGCCCCTACGCTATTGAGACTGCTGGTATCAAGGGCGACAAGGGCTGGTCGTCCGCCATTGGTGTTTTCTTGTATTGTTATTCTTTTTTTTCTTTATTTTAGTTAATTTTAGCTCGATGATTGGTAGTTGAGACGTAAAACGGGAAACGGAACGCATGTCACTTGCATGTCGACGCGGCACAACACAGGTAGCAATAAATTGACTACACATTCGACGCAGAATAGGTGTGTGGTCCATGAGGTATGTAAGGAATCTACGGAACTGCACGAAATAGAATATTAATAAATTATATTCTTCCCCCAAACTTTAAAGTACAAGGTACACTTTCGCTTTTACTTACGTCACTGCGACGTGGCACAAACCCTAACATGTTATGTCGCGTCATTATCCCATTAATAATAATATTATATTATATTTAAATATTTAAATATATGATAATTAAATAAATTTGGAAAAATAGGAAAGAAAAAAAATACTGAATTTTTTAAATAGTACATATATTATATAGAAACACATAGTCACCCATATATATATATATATATTAAATAATATAATAAAAATAGAAAAATCGAAGTCTCACTCTCTCTCTCTGCTTGTCGTTCTTCGCACTTTACGTCGACATTTTCGTCGAGAAATCATCCTCCTTTCAATTCAAACTAGGTAAAGATCTTTCTTTTATTTGGAATTTGAACTTATCAGCTTCAGTCCTATGCATTAGGTCACTGTTTTGAAACAAAATTATTATTTTTTTATTTTAAAAAATTGCTATGGTGGATGAATTCTGGAATCCATGCAATAGAGAACTTCAATCGGTTCATTCAGAGTGGAATTGACGGATCGAGCAGTGGAATCATAAAAAAAGGAGGGATTTTTTTTATTATTGTCGAGGCACTAATAAATTTAATATAGAATATATATGCTATTTAAAAAAAAAGATTCAATATTTTTTCTTTTTTTTTTGAATTTATATTAATTTTTTTGTTATTTTAGTTATTAATATTAATACATATAATATTTAAACTAAATATATTATTATTATTGACATGACGATAATATATTATCATTTGTATTATATTAGCATTTTGTAAGGATACTAAATTTAATTCATGGGTTTACGCCATATTATTTTAATGGATTTGACTCTTTTGGTCGAGATAATAGGGTCCAAAGAGTAAAGTTTATATTATGAGATGATGAGAGGAGATTTGGCATGGTGGGTTTAGAGTAAGACACGTTGGATCAGCTCACCCGATTCAACTTTTTTTAAATAAAACTCATACACATATACACTAAAGGCTTTTGGTAGGCCTAAATCCATACAAGGCCTATTTACTAGGAACCATTGATTGTTATCACTATCCAATGGATAAGATTTATAACCAAACACTTAAATACCCCATGCCTCCTAACTAAAGGAGGTGACTTCTTTTGGAAAAAGTATGGTTACTTTATTATCATTTGTATTATATTAGCATTTTGTAGGGATACTAAATTTAATTCATGGGTTTAAGTCCTATTATTTTAATAAATTTGACTATTTGGATCGAGGTAATATGGCTTAAAGAGTAAAGTCTATGTTATGGGATGATCAGAAGAGATTTGACATGGTGGGCTTAAGTAGGGCATGTTCGACCCACATAATCCAACCTTTCTTAAATAAAACTCATACACATACACACTAAAGGCTTTTAGTGGGGCCTAAATTCATACAAGACCCATATGAGGCCACATTTGCTAGAAATCATTGATTGCAATGGAGGTTGTATACCTTTATATATATTTGCTATATATATATATATTTGACACGAGTGAGACATGGTCATGTTGAGAGGTTGTATACCTTTTTAAGTAGTCTAGGTTTTAACATGGGATATGATATAGCTGTGTTGGGAGGCCGTATACCTTTTTGTATATTTTAGGTTTTAACACGGGGTATGACACGATCATGTTGGGAGACTGTGTGCCTTTCTATATGTTCTTAGTTTTAATACGGGGTACGACACGACCATGTTGGAAGGTCATATATCTCTCATATGGCCTTGGTTTGACATGAGACATGACACGGCCATGTTGGGAGGTCGTATATCTCTCTATTCAGTACAAACTCTCTTTTTTCAATTTGAAACTCCTTATTCTTTCTAATCTTAACCTAATTTTCTAAATAAATATGTCAAATTAACTCCAATTTATGCTAATTTTATCATATCACAATGGATTTTGGTACTTACTCATTACGGGTCCTAATTTAGCTTCTTGGATTGATCGTTCCTATGCACTTTTTGCCTTACTCCTCATTCCAATTCCCAATTCCTAATTGTATGTTATCAAACAGTCTTTGATTTATACCACCATAACTATATAAATATAACCACATATTTAGATTCTTACTCGATTGTAATTGGCTTTACTCGATTGTAATTAGCTTATCCCTAATGTTCTTTAGCTAGATTTCTCTTAGGTCATACTATAGGTTCCGAAGAGGTTTCATTGGAGCGCAAATATGGTCTAGATTGGAAAGTGAGGGAAAGGATTAATGTTAAGTAAAAAGGGTTTATATACTCAAATTGCGAAAAGACCATGTTGTCCCTATTAATATATCTTATTCCTCATTTTGTCTTTAGCAAATATATATATATATATATATATATATATATATATATATATAGGAAATGTGCATATATATATTTATAAAATAATTTATGACTAATTACATGACCTAAAGAGTATCCTAAGAATATACACTGTTGACCTCTAACATCAAATTTATTATGAGAATTAGCAATAGTGAATGCATAGCATAAATAACCAATGGTTCTAAGGTCTAATGCTATAAAAAAGTATGTGGAAGTAAGAAAAAATGATTGCTTTGTTACACATCAATCTCCATGAATGAAATTGGTAACTTTATTTTGAGTCAAGAGAGAACTTTTTGAGTTAAAGAATGATGTATTCTTTTATTTCGTTATGAAAAGTCTATGGTGCATATTTATACTAAATGACTAGTGCATAATTTTTCTATGAGAGGGAAATATACAAATAAATAAAATATAACACTAATATTTTTACAACCTAGAATGCTAATCCCTAAATGGAAACTCAATTTGATTTCCCCAATCAGAAACCTTAATCCATGATTTAAGAAACCTAGTGCCAAATTAAAATAAATCTTGTATTGCCTTAATACAAATCTTAATTTCTACATATTTTGAAAAAATCCCAAATTTCCAAAGAAGATCAATGAAATTAAATAGGAAATTTTGGAGTCAATTAAATTAAAATTTACAAAATTTAGTGCTAAAGTTTTCCAAAATGACCATTTTTCCCTTAAACACAACTTTAACAAAAATATCCTCGAAATAGCCTAGTGATCTTAAATAAAATTTTAAGACCCATATTAAGTGAATAAAATCATTAAGGAATTATATTAGTCGGAAAAGGAAAAAAAAATCAAATTTAAGGATATATTTTGCAAAATAACCATTTTATCCCTAAACTTGATTTGACCTCAATTTGATGCCCAAAATCAATAGACATCTTAATTAAAGTCATATGGAGTTATTTTTAAGTCACTGGGAGTGATCTCTTGAGATTTGGAGAAAATTCATCAAAATTGACCTTTTTGCTAATTAAGGTGGTTTTATTAAATTGGAACCTGAATTAGCCTAGAGACCCTAAGTATAGCTTCAATGCTTTAATTAGGTAAATAAAATCATTTTCAAGTCATTTGAAGACAATTGAAAAAGGAAATTTTGAATACAAAAGTTAGTTGGGTAAAATGACCAAAATGCCCTTAAGCTTAATTTTATATAAGTGTGGCTAAATTTTTAAGTTCCTAAAGACAACTTAAGGAAAATAAGAAATTACTTTTCAACTGCAATGAAGTGGGAAAAACAAGTAAAAAAAAAAATTTCTTTTACGCTAAAATTAATAACACATGGCATCTTTTAGCAGAAACCCTTAAACCTTGTAGTTCTCCTTACTTTTTCCACTAAACCTTAGCTAAATCCCACCCATATAAACTACTTAGCTGAAATTTACCTGTACCGGCCCCCATTTTATTTTTCTTCAAGTCTTTTAAGGTAAACTTCCAAATAAATAAATAAACCATCTAAAACCCTAACTACACACTTCACCATTAATACCATTAATGCCCTTACTAATCTAGCTCCTTTTTCTTGAGTTTTATAGGTTAAACTAAGAGGAAAAACAAGAAGGGGGCTCTTTTGAATCACAATTAAGGGAAGTTAAGGTAATTAGTCATTTTGTGAAGATTTAAGCATGTAAATCCTTAGTCTTGATACTAAGTAAGATGGTTTAATGTAAAGGAATGAGTTAGAATCAAAGAAAACCCTATTTTGGAGGATTGGAGGTGGCAACCGGCATAAGGTAGGAAGGATTTGATTAAACTTTAGCAAGGTAAGGTAACTTAACTAAGCTATGTTGATTAGTAATAAGAATCTAGTTTAATTAGAGTTCTCATTGAGGTAATTAATGGAAATGAACATGAATAAAAGATAAGACCATGTAAATTGCCACCAAGAAGCTTGACTTAGTGCAATTTGTTTGATTAATAAATGGAGAAGATGATAGACGTGTGGGGTTGATGATGGAAAAGAGATTGATAACTTAAATTTGAAATTTAGGTGAAAGAGTGCATGTTGGATTGATCCAAGTGTTGCCACCACTTACATAGCTATTTAATGTTGATTCTCTTAATTAAAATCTGAATTAGATCATAAAATGTGGTTGGATGGTGATTAGAATGTTGATTTGTGGATTTAGAAGTAGTTTGGATGATGATTGTGATGAAAATGGCAAATCAAAGGTTGAAATTGATAAGATTTTGATAAATACATTAGCTAAATTGGGTGATAAACCATAAAATTCTAACAAGTTCATATTGTAATCAAGTGATAAAGCAAGTTGAATTTGAAGTTATATAATGAAATTAGGCTTAGCAAGACTTAGAAATGGTTTATGATGAAATAATGAGGTGATTGATCTTTGAGAATGTGTTTTCCCCTACTTGTTGAATCAATATGTTTAATTTAGAAAATTCATTATTTCATATGTTTAATTTGAGTAAATTTGGGCCTATTGAGTGTCATTTTATGATTAGGATGTTAATCTATGATTCAATATGCTTTATGTGTTGTTGGATGGTGGAATTGTGGTTAGAAATCAAGTTTGATACACATTAATAGAGCTTACGTTGAGTGTTGTTGTGACCACTACTATGAAGAGGGAATTGAGGCTTAATTTTTCTTCTTAAATCTGATTTGAATGTTAGCTAGAGATAAATTAATGATTGGAGTAAGAATTTGTGGTATCTAGAATGATTTTGATGATTAATTTATGGATATAGCATATTGAGAGTCGAAATTGATGGTATGATTGAATTAGTGGTTGAATGAGTAAATTCAATTATGAGTTTGTAAATTTTCAGCTTGTTATTTTATGTTCCTAATGTGATGAATTTGATGAAGATGGAAGTTATAAGATAAATATTGAGTTTTGCAAAGTTTGAAGATAAATTAGGATGAATTGGTGGATTACGTAAACTTGAGATTTTGATGTGCTTACATGTTTTTGGCCAATGTTTAATTTTGGAAAAAATATGATATATTATATTTATTTTGAGTAAATTTGATGGAATTATTATTCAACTATGAATAGGAGTTATATTGGATTTAAAATGAGGCCTAAAGTGATGATATATTAAAATTGGACTTATACAAATGAAATGGAGAGTTTAGGGCATGTTCTATTTTTTATGCTCTATTTTGGTAATGTTTTAGGCTTAAAAAAATGATGTTTTAGACTCTAGAAAGGATTAGAAATAAGTGAGCTTTGATTTGGAGTGACTTAGACTTAAATTAGATAAGTTATGGGCTCTTAAAGTTGAAAATTCCTAACTATAATTAGTCTAGTAATCCAAGAGCTCTAAATTAAATAAAATAATTTTTTTTATGTTAAAATGTATAGTGGAAATGATAAAGAAACAAATGGCTTTGGTTTCACTTAATTTGAGTTTAAATTGAGTAAGTTATAACATTTTAAAATTAAGGCTTTTAATTGTGATGAATTGAGATTAAATTAATTGTTGACTTTTATTAAATTGGAGCAAGGCCGACCTAAACTTAAGTTAGCCTAATCAAATAGGTTCAAAGACTACCTTCTTATTCTTCCCCTTAGGTGGCCTATATAATTAAACGTAATTTGGTAAATTAGGCTTAATTAATTAAACTATCCTAGTTAGACTAAAATAAGGTTTAACATGATAATGTGAGCCCAATAACCTATAGGCCCAAGATCCAAAATCCAAAATATAATTAGCTTTATTTTTTCTTAAGGCTTGTACCCTAAATAAGGTTTAATACAATAAATAACTCGATTGGGTTTCAAACCAATTCAAGACTTAAATCAAATTAACTAATTAAAAGAGCTAGGCATAGCCCTAATAGAGTAAAATAGACTTATATGACTATAATAAAACCTAAATGAACCTAAGACTCGAAACCTACTTGGACTCATTAATCTTTAAGATCTATACTCTAAATGAGTTTTGACGAATAAATCAAATTTAATTAGGCCTTCAACTATATAAGGCTCAAAATCAACATAGGCTTAAATTGAAATTTAAATTGGACTTAGTAATTAATAGAATTTAAGGCATAACCAATAAGATTAATTAAACATAATGGGTCTAGATTAATTAAAGTAGATTAAAGTAACCTAATTGGACTTAATGGGTTAGAAACTCAGAAGTTTACTTAGAACCTAAGAAATTAGTTAAAGCTTAATGTGTTGGACAATTAGAAGATTAGTTAGAATCTATATAGACTAAAGCCTAATGAGTAGGACACTTAAAGGGTTAAACAGAACCTATATGAACAAGTGAACAAATACTTAACAAGTAATATAATTTATTCTAAACTAATAAACATTAACAAGGTATGGGTCAAATATAACCAAAGGCTAATTAGGCCTTCATGGCCTTGTCGAGCCTATAACTAGAATAGGTTTTAAGTAGTCTAAAACAATCTTATAACAGAATTCAATTACTTAGTACAATCAATCGAGTTAAGTTTTCTTTTTGATACATAAAATCAATTCAATCAACTTAAATGGAATTCTGATTGCAATTCAGGAATCATTTACTCTTTTAATAACCTAGTAATATGCGTGTTGCTCGTTAAACCAAACTAATAATCAATTTGACTAAGTAACTACTTACTACTTGTGCATAGTTACTTGAGCTAACAAATGACAAACCTTGTATATCCTAAAATCATTTAGAGCACTAAGGTTGACTCAGTAGGTAGTTGATAAGTGAAAACATGTTAAATAATGGGCATTATAAATAAAGAGAAGGTATATCGGGAGTCATCTAAGGCTATGGGTCTTGATGGAAAATACAATATAGCTAGATTGTGATTAGTGAGGACTGCATAATGATGGATTCACTTAAACGAAGCTACTTAGTTACTCAATTTTTAGCAATGTGGAGTCTAGTTGCTCTTATTAACCCTCGATATCTACTAGATGGAATCGGACTCCATATCCCTATCGTGATGTTCGGAGTCATGAGTATTTCAATGTTGTATTTTTAAATAAGATAATTAAATGAATTGATTCATTGTCTAATGTATTAGTATGTAAGTCTATGTAACATACGTGTATGTGTTTACGTTACTGTATATTAGGCCCATATAACTCACTCTCCTTTTTTTTTTCTTTTTCAAGTGAATATATTTCTAATCTACCTTATGATTCAATGAGATATGACTTCAAGAAGGAGTATTGAGATGAGATTATGGATATAGATTATGTTGTTTACGATTATGACTGAGTTTTGTTTCATTTTCCAAACTATGTTTTTATATTTTGGTTTATACTTTTGGAGTTGACTATGGTTCTATAGTATGTTTCCTTTTGAATGTATTTGGTGAGCCCTATAGTCTTGAAAACTTAAACTATCTTTTTCTACTTAAACGAGTTTAAGGTCCTAAAACTGATTTAGAAACCCATTTAGTAATCATGATTTTACGTATTCTATTTAAATAAGATACATGACAAACTATTGTCAGTATAGTAAATTAGAGATGCGACATATTCTATGTATGAAATTATAAAAAAATTAAGCTAAGACATAACTCTCATTTAAATTATATTATAAATTGTGTGGAATTGACTAATCATTTTTAGTTTGACAATACTAGTTTTGCCTTAACTAATCATATAAACATGGAAAAGGGGAAAAAAAAGATTGTAAGGAAGTATAAGCGGAGGTTGACAGAAGCTAATGGAGATGATGAGGAAATGGAAGGAGTTTTCGAGACTTTACCTATGTGGAATAAAATGATAGCACCTTGTTGGGACTGTGGTGGACCTTACTGGGGATGGCATCTGAAAAGTTGTTTTGGGCCCAAACTTTTGAGTGGATGTGAACTCCAGCTCCTCATCCAAATTGGGCTATTCATTTTCGGCCACAATATAATCCAATGATTATTTTTTTCTATTGATTTCTAAAGGAATATATATATAAAACTGTATTTATTTTTCCAACTTCAGTGTTAGTCTATTATGATTCAAACGCAATTCTCTTAGCTAAAGCTTTATAACTCAGTAGCATAAATACCGTTCCCTCTTCACATATTATATAATGTTAATAGTAAAAAAATTAATAATCCTCTTGATTTTTTTTTTTCAAAGTTAGAGTCGCTGTAATTTATTTTTTGGGTTTAAAATATTACTCCAAATATGGTAAAATTACTCCACATGGGAAATATGTTTAAATAGATTCGATCTTTGATCTTTTATATTCCTTTGTGGCCATTTTTTAATCTTTTATTAGGTCGCAATATTCAATATCTAGTAAATATGATGTAAAAGCGGGTTATAGAAGCTATATAAGAAATTTCTCCACAGAGGTCTAACATTACTTTAGAAATGTACTAAAAAGCATATATTTATAAAGTTAAAAATAATAATAGAGCTACGATGCTTTTAAATGCAGGGATTTCAAAATTGTAGCAGGCGGCAATCTATCTTGAGCCATGCAAATGTTGTAATTCTAAGTTTTTTTTTTTCTTTTTTTTTTCCCCTCCTTTTGTGGGTAGATTGTAACCCAGGGGGCAGCTGCCTAGGCTGGCCAACCCCCTCCTGTGATTCCAAACCTACACCTCCTCCTCTCCTTTCAGTTTTCTCGCTCTTCTAGTTACTGCTTTAGGCAAAGTATTGAAGATGTCATGTGACGGCTGAAGAGAACTAATAGAGTTGAAATAAAAAATTTCAGCGTTCAAGGCTTAAATGCAGATTTTTCATTTTCATTATGAAATTGTATTGTTAAAAGGATATCTCAACCCTTACTTGTGAAAGAAAAATTGTTAATTTCGGATTGGATCTTTAGATCTCCATCTCTTTTTTGGTCTTTTGTATATTGGAAATTTTCTTATTTAAATAAAATGAGTTTCTGTTCCTTTGAGGGGAGAATAAAAAAAGCACCTTTGTCAACGTCTAAAAGTTATTAGTAAATATTTTAATCCACTTGACTGACTGTAAAACATTGAATCAACTTTGATTTTACAAGCAATAGATGTGGATCACCAATTTATAGTGCAAAAGAAGAACAAATTATTCATTAAGAAAAGGCACCTGTATACATCTTACCTTTGACTTTTTTCAGCACTTACATCCCAATTCCCGACCCTTCATGTAAAATGCCAAAATTCCACATCCAAACTCCATTACTTCCACTTTTATATTCTATCAATTTTTATAGATCTATAATTTAGTTCTTAGAGATGGGATTTTTAGGAATCCGTATAACTTTTGCTCTTACATTTCTTTATTTAGGATCATTAGTTGAATTCGTCATTCTTTTTTTCTCTTCTCTTTTCTTGATTTCATCACTTCACCAATTATGCTTTGTCAATGTCTTTTTGCAAATTGAAGAACAAAAAGACTCAAAATTACAACAAAGCCAGAAATAAAAAAAAAAGGACCTCTTTTTTCTATGGATCGCAACACACGAGTTCATGCGAATGTAGAATAAACTAATTGTTTATAAAATAAAGCAAGAATTTAGCATTGCAATCCCTTATCACATACTACTTTTTACAATTCCCACATTGAGCCTTGTCATTTAAGCATGGCCGACATGGACCATATGGTGGACGCTTAGCCTAATTTCAAGTGGAAAAGGTAGTCTTTTGAGTTTGGGCATGGTGCAACCAGTTCACATGGAGTAGGAGTCGAGGTATATTTGTTCCCTAGAGAAGGCTCACAGCCTTTCCGTAGTGATTGAGATTTCAAGAAATATTGATTGTCAATGTCTTGCGGTTAAACTTTAGCAATCTAGCTACATGCCTCATGAGGTTGAAGAATTGTCATAATAAGAGAAGAATGATTATAAGTGTTGTAATATTTGGATCTTCATTTTAACCTTTTAGGGTTTAGTATATGGTAGTAAAATGATAGAAATCAAATTCTTACAAGACCAATCACCAAAATCCAAGCTATGGGTTTACAAAATTTAGCTATAAAGATCCTCCATAAACAACTAAACTTTGAGGATGTTGATTTATTGTCTACTTTTGTATTATATAATTATTGTGCATTTCAGTAGGTATATTTATCAGTTTTACAATATGGCAAATAATACACGCTAAGGATCAAATTGGGGACATTTTTGGACTCACATCCAATGGTCCACAATGTGTTCACTTAAATTGAAGAACTGGCCACTTGAAGACTATTTTTGTACTTGCAATTTGTGTTTTGGGAACCGGTCACTTAAGTGGCATCTTTGTATTTTTTTGGTGTATTTTTACCTTAATAGGAGCAAGTATAAATACTTGTTAACTAGGGTTTTTGAGGAGCTTTTTAGCAATTGAGAAAATCATACACTTTGTGCCATGAGGGTTTGTCCTTTGCATACAAAGATTTCTTATCAATTTCTTAGTGAAATTATGGCGAGAATCAAATAAAGTAGATTGTGAGTTATATCAATCTTACTCTTGTTGTTTTACAAATTCTGTTTAGTGAGTAATATCTAAGTACAATTTGTTGGTTACTTGTTTTTATCACATGAATTATGGTTCTACATTTTTTAGATTTGATCACTTCAATTTGAGATTGAATTCTAGTTCATTTCCGTATTGTTCCATTGAAGTTTGTATACTTGTTTGTTCTTTACATCAATTTAGTGTTCAAATTCGTGAATTGGACTTTAATTGTGAAGTAATTTGAGCACGCCATTTTGTTGTTAGAGTTGGTTGTGCACGCCTCTTGATCGATGTGTTTGCCATCTAATTGGTTAGGTACATCATAATTTTTGTTATCAGAGCATAGGTTATAGGAGTAGGGTTTGTGTGAATAGTTGAGTGGTGCAACTTTAAACTACTCTATATATGATAAGGAATTCTATTCCTTAATGAAGGCATTGATGACATTGTAGCAATATCTCCTTCAGAGAATTCATCATCTATACAGATCATGGGTCACTGAAGCATTTCAGGGGTTAGCAAAACCTGTCTAAACGCCAAGCCAAATGGGTGGAGTTTCTAGAGAGTTATGCATATGTGAAAGGATAACCAGAATATGGTAGTTGATGCTTTGTCACGTAGGTATATACTTATCACTTTTCTTCAATCAAAACTGCTTGGTTTTAAATTATTGAAGGAATAGTATATTCATGATGATGATTTTAGAAAAATTATTGAGAAATGTTTTGAGGGAAAGATGTTTGAGGGGTTTTTACATAAAGTAGAGAAATTGTGTATACCTTGTAGGTTTGTGAGGGAAGCACATGTAAGAGGATTGTTTAGTCATTTTGGCGAGAAGAGAACCCTAGCCATATTAAAAGAAAATTTTTATTGGAAGGGTATGATAAGGGATGTTCATAGGGTGCTGGAAAGGTGTGAAGTTTGCAAAAGGGCAAAAGGGAAAAAAGGCGTTCAGGGTAAATATATGCCTTTACCTATACCTACTGAACTTTGGACTGATATCAGTATGAATTTTGTTTTGGGTTTGCCTGGACTCAAAGGGGAAAATTTCTATCATGGTAGTTGTTGATAGACTCAGCAAAATGTCTCATTTTGTGCCTTGTCACAAAATAGATGATGCACTTTTTATAGCTAACCTTTTTATGCAAGAGATTGTTAAATTGCATGGTATTCTACACAGTATAGTGTCTGACGGAGACACTAAGTTTCTTAGCTTCTTCTGGAAGGCACTTTGGAGAAGACTTGGTACTAAACTTATGTATAGTACCTCTTGCCATCCTTAAACTTACGGCCAACCAAAGTTGTTAATCGTACTCTTGGCACATTACTAAGAGCAATGGTTGGCAAGAATCTTACTGATTGGGACTTATGTCTTCCTATTTTCGAGTTTGCTTACAATAGGTCTACTCATAGTTCAACTAGTAAGTCTCCCTTTGAAGTTGTGTATGGCTATAATCTTACTCTTCCATTGGATCTTATAGTAGGACTGGCAACAAAGGAAGAGAGCTTAAGTGGAGTTGAGCGAGCTAAAGAGATTCAAAAACTTCATGAGAAGACAGTTAACATCTTCAAAAAACATAGGAGCAGCAAAAACTTCAAGAAAACAAGAACAAGAAGACGAGAATTTGTAATCCAGGTGACTTAGTCTGGATTAATCTTAGTAAAGACAGGTTTCCTTATAAGAAGTCATAGAAGCTATCACCTAGATTAGATGGACTTTCAGAGTTGTCAAACGCATCAACAACAACACCTATAGAACAGAATTACCTAGAGAATATGGCGTCTCAACTGCTTTTAATGTTGTAGATCTGTCACTATATTTGCTAGATGACATTCATGAAGACCTATCAGATTTGAGGACAAATCTTCCTAAGGATCGAGGAAATGATAGGAATCAAATTCCTACAAGACCAATCTCCAAAGCCCGAGCCAAAGGTTTACAAAATCTAGCTATGATGATCTTTCATGAACAACTAAACCCTGAGGATGTTGATTTAGTGTCTAGTTTTGTATTATATAATTGTTGTGTATTTCAATAGGTACATTTATCAGTTTTACAGGATGGCAAATAATACACGCTAAAGATCAAATCAGGGACATATTTAGACTCACACCCAACGGTCCATAATGTGTTCACTTGAATTGAAAAACTGACCACTTGAAGACCATTTTTATACTTGTAATTTGTGTTTTAGGAACCAACCACTTAAGTGGCATCTTTGTAATTTTTGGTGTACTTTTTCCCTAATAGGAACAAGTATAAATACTTGTTAACTAGGGTTTTTGAGAAGCTTTTTGACAATTGAGAAAATCATACACTTTGTGCCATGAGGGTTTGTCCTTTACATACAAAGATCTCTTATCAATTTCTTAGTGAAATTGTGGCGAGAATCAACTAGAGTGGATTGTGAGTCATATCAATCATACTCTTGTTGTTTTACAAATTATGTTTAGTGAGTAATATCTAAGTGCAATTTTTTGGTTATTTGTTTTTATCACATGAATTAGGGTTCTATATTTTTTAGATTTGATCATTTCAATTTGAGATTGAATTCTAGTTCATTTCTGTGTTGTTCCATTGAAGTTTGTACACTTGTTTGTTATTTACATCAATTTAGTGTTCAAATTCATGAATTGGACTTCAATTGTGAAGTAATTTGAACACACCATTTTGTTGTTGGAGTTGATTGTTCACGCCTCTTGATTGATGTGTTTGCCATCCTATTGGTTAGGCACATCATAAAAGTTCTAATATAAGGGAAAATGTGAATAATGAAAACTATATACGATGAGACAATCTAGGATACCTAGCTGTTTATAACACCATAGTTTTCATAACTTGATATGTTATGCCCTGTTATACGTGTTGACTAGAATGACCAAGTCTTATATTTGACTGTCCTACAGCTTCTAAACTTTTCAACTTTTGAATGAATGAGATGGAACAGGATTTCTTAAGTATACATGCTTAGAAGATAAACCCATGTCATGACATTATTCCATCTCATTCATACAAATGCATAACATCTAGCATAGACTTTATATGTGATGTTCTTATCATTGCATTGTATACATGCTTTAGGAGGTTACAAAGTTTACTTTGATTTTCTTATATTCAACTTTTGCCTTTCTAAGTATATATTTGCATTGGCAACTTTTTTTTCTTTTTTTCTTTTTTAGGCTGGTGGTTAGGGTGGCGCTATGTAAGATAAGAGTAGATATAAATGTAGACCAAATTGTTAATCAAGTCACATCAAACAGCATTGTTATGCAATATATATATATATTTGTTTTCCAAACAATTTAGTTCTTGAAAGTTCTTCAACAGAACTAGACCAAAATCTATATTTGGTCTAAGGGGCAACTATGAACCAAAGTGAAAAACCAAACCAATAAAATAAATAAATAAGAACATAATAAAATATTAAAGTATAAAAGTTTTGTCCTAGGATGTAAAACTAAATCTAATCCATAACCTTCTCCATCATTCTTAAAAAATGTAAATACTAATGTTTATTTATTTATTTATATTTTCTTTAAACTTTATTTCACTCTTGTAATAGTAAATTAGTTTGAAAGATGCAGGATAATATCTCACCAAATCATGCTTTGTGGAATACAAAAATTTGTGGGTATTTGTTTTGACAAAGTATTTCTATGAGCTCATATATAAGCGAAAGCAACAACTTGCATAATGTTGGGATGTCAATCCAATATCCCACATCGAAAAGCTAAGAAGAAATTGAGCAATATATAAGCATCCACACCCACCACAAAGTATGAGGCCTTTTGGGAAGGAGCCCAAGACAAAAAAAAAAAAAAAAAAACCGTGCGGGCTTAGCTCAAAGCGGACAATATCATACTATGTGGAGTGGATGGGCAAAGCTCGGGGGCCCAACAAGTGATATCAGAGCCTAGTGCGGAAGCAGAGCCCATAGATGGATCTATGTTTGGTGTGCCTTGTGTCGAAAGTCTTCCTGATATTGTAGTGGTCAGGCGGCGTGTCCCGTTGAGTAACGGCAGTGCAAGATGATAGTCGGATTGATGTCAATAATCGCTCAAGGGGAGGCCACGTAATGTGTTGTACGTGATGATGTGTGATCCTTGGCTTGAGAGGAGGTTTGTTCGGATGTCAATCCAATGTCCCACATCGGAAAGCTAAGAAGAAATTGAGTAATATATAAGCATCCACACCCACCACATAGTATGAGGCCTTTTAGGAAGGAGCTCAAGAACAAAAAAAAAAAAAAAAAAAAAAAAAACTGTGCGGGCTTGGCCCAAAGCAGACAGTATCATACTATGTAGAGTGGATGGGCGGAGCTCGGGGGCCCAACACATAATAAATAGATCTTTTTTTCTTCCTCTCCCTATATGACTTTAAAATTATGATATTGTCAATGTTTCTACAATTAATGTGTTTGTTTTTCAATTATTTCACATTTTAAGAAATAACTCTTTAATAAATATTTTATGGCTCGAGCCATGAATTGAATTGGTGATTAAAATATATATATATATCTTCAATGAAGTCATTCTTCATCATTTGGTTTTGATTAAAAAAAAAATGCTTAAACCGGACCATTCTCTATGGTTTGGTTTTGATTTGAAGGGGATCGAAGTAAACTATGTCCACAGTTAATATCAACTTTTGATTTATTTATTTTTAATCAACAAATAATCTTCATTTATTACTCAACCATGATCTACAAAGTTCATATGAAAACTGATTTCAAAAGATAACATTCACTCGGATTAGCCTAAGAAGAGTCAATCGGGGCTTAAATCTTCAATCTAACGGAAACATCCACTTCCTAGTATGGGAGGCTATCCTATCTCTAACTTTATTTGCATATCTTGGAGTCTTCACTAGTTCATATCTGGCAAAATACTACATTTCCATTTTAAAGTCTTCAATTAGCTATCTACAGGCCCAGCCCACTTTGCAGTCCGACCCAACAATGGACTCTATCACAATGGCTGCATTTGACTCCGCAATAATTTTCCTCCAACCTTTAGTCTTAGCCAGCATAATGGCTTCTTTAACAGCTACACATTCAACCATTTCCACATCTGATACCTTTATTTCCTTTAAAAACCCAGCTAACAAATTACCCAGACTATCACGCCCCACGCTCCCTACTGCTCCCGACAGTTCACATGGGTTGAAGGGTCCATCCACAATAATTTTAATGTTATTTGTACATGGTGGACGCCAGCTATCTCGCATCGAGTTTAAAATTTTTCCGTGTGCTTTTCTTCCTTCCTCCTCAACCTTACCCTTTCCTCTTGCGTGAAAAGCATCTTCCTCACCACCTTCTATGCATCTAGGGTTTTACCACCATATACCACATCACATCTTTCCTTTCATATTCCCCATGCAACCCACGCAAAACTCTCCTTCAACCCTTCCAATCCTCGCACTTCCTCCCTCAGTCGTGACACCAACAACTGCATCCAAGACTATAACTTTCCTCTAAAATCACAACTCTACATACACCTTCAAAACGCCAAACCGTACTGCTTGTGCCCATGGACACAATATAAGGGCATGTTCGACCATCTCCTTTTTACCACAAAAACAACAACCTCTTAATGAAGTGATTCAAAATTTAATATAGCAAATTTTTAGGAATATTTGAGTTTCTTCTTTAGTTCAAAGATTAGCATTCCTTATTTTTTGCACTTTTGTTAATGATCAAATAATATAAATATGAATAAAATCATATCTTTTATTGCCTTGCAAAATTTTGCATCCTTGCGCATACATTGAACTTCTACCAACAAAATAATAATAATCATCATAATAATAAGAATAATAATGATGATGAGAATAATAATAATAATAATAATAATAGGTGGCGAATGCGGGGAAACAAGTATAAGTCTCCATAGAGTGTGAAACGACATAGGTTTTGAAAAACAGGGGAAGATACATAAACCCGGTTGGCATCGAACCTTTCTAGGTTGCATAAATTTGTCTTGAAGTTGGCTACTATTGAAGCACACCATGATATGGGAAAAGTATAATTTTAGCTTTTAATATTTTAATATATTTTTTAATTTTTTTTAATTTTTAATTTTTTCAAACTCTTAAAAAAAGCCTTTTATTAAAATTTATTGAGTTTTTCATCCATTTATTATATATGTTAACTTCTAATCCAATTAAAATAATTAAATTAAGAAAAAAGTAACGTTAAATATATTTATATATGGAATATAATAAAAAAATATTAAATATATTTAATGATATATTAAAATAAAAATACAAAAAAAATTATTAAAAGTTAGGGAAAAAAAAAACAAAGATAAGCCCAAAAAAATTAAATATACCTAACTACCTAGGCCTAATCACGGGCAGGCCCTGAATTGGACACAGAAGAAGACCCCGCTCAAAAGTGGTCCTGTACGATCGACGAACCATGAATAGACTCGGCGGGAACTACTAAATCCATGCACTTCGCGAGTCCACCAATGTTGGCTAAAAAAATTAAAGAGAAAACAAAAATAATAAAAATATAATTAAATAAATCAAAATTAAAATGAGATTAATAATTTAAACTAATTTTATATAAAATAGGAGAAATAAATTTCATTCATAATATTTAATATATTATTGTTCATAAAGATGAGTAAGTAACCTTGTTAAATAAGATATTTACTCGTATCCTACATGATCAAATAGGTTTTATGCAAGTATTAAGAATCAAAAAGTATATTTTAAATACAAATTTTCCAAAAGTTACTCCCACGAGATTGGATAGGATAGGATTATGAATTCTTCCTACCATGCATCCACCATATAACTTGTATTTCAAGATATATGGAGTATAATTTATAGGATACCATATACTTATTCTATAAAATATTATTAAAAATGTTAATAAATAAATAGTAAATGGCATTATTATTATATTTTGGATAACAAATTTTTTAGTTTTTCTTCCCCATTTTCCTTGCTAATTTTAGGTTTTCTATTATTTTACCTTATCTTTTCCTATTTGCTAAGTCATAAGATTACAAAAACTTAAAATTATTAAGGTTAAAAAATTACTTTTCTTTTTTAATTTTATATATTTTATTATAGGTTTCATAAATTTTGCATATGAAGAACTTATAACATCACATATATATTACTTTTTTAATATCATATAAACTGAGAATTTATAGAAAGAAAGGTAAAATTTATAGGTTTTACAAAGTATCTTTTACATTGTAGATTTTACAGGGTGTAGGGTAATGGTATAGAGTATAGGGTAGTTCTAGAGTATTACTAAGTTGGTTTCAATTCCAAAATTTGAGACCTTATATTTTATAGGGTAGAATAAGGGTAAGGCTTCATAGCCTATCAACAGTATACCCGCTCACCCAATACATTGTAAAAGTATATTTGGTTAGATATTTATAAACTTTATTAAAAGTTTACATTCCTTAGTAATATGAAACTAAAATCCAATTTTCTATTTTGATTTTCTTTTCTGGAATTTTGTCTTACATTATTAAAATTACAATTCTAATTGGGTGTGATTTTATATAAATAAATACAAATAATTTTTAATTTATTCATAAAATGGGCTAAAAATTATTAAGAGTTTTTGACTCATAATCTTTTTATTTTAAATTTTCAACTTATTTTTTTTTAACTTAAGTTATTTAAGAAAATTGAAGGGCTAGTTCATAGGTCTTAGATTTGTGAATCACTAATTCGAAGGAATTTTCTTAGCTCACCTATCACGACTCTATACTTGATTTGGCCATTTTGAAACCATGACACAATGGGTCTGACTTAGGTTCTAAGCTAATTCAACCTTAATTAACAAACCCAATGCAATTGGAAATTAATATATGTCTAAGATAAACAAAAAGTTTAACATATTTAATAGAAGTATTGAAATAACCCAAAAGAAAAAAAAGAAAAATGTATAAATAATTTATATATATATATATGTATTTATTTGTGTTAAATAAAATATAGAAGAAAAGATAAAATGAGTATATACATCGTTGTTAAAATCGGAATTCCATCTAGAATCACTACGAGGTCTGTATAATGAAATTGTAGAATCATAAGATTTTACAATCTATATAAATTAGCTTTAAAAAGTTGTAAATATACTTATAACAGTAAATAAGAAACTTATAATATATAATGAAATAATTACAAATTTTAGTCACAATATAAGTTTAATACAAATAATTAAGTATAAACCATTATCTAAATACATGAAATTACAACATTAGTGTCAATACAAACTGTTGTGACATAAATAATTACAATTAAAATATAAAACTAAAACAAATTATCTAGTGCCTTGTCATCACCAAAACTATCACAATTTCTCTCATCACCACAATGAAAAGATCTTAGATTTGAAGTCACGATGAAAAGAGAACTGGAAAAAAAGCTAAGGTTATAGTGTTCAAAAGAGAAAAAACGGAGATAGAAATTTGAACTTATATATATTTTCTTATGTTGAATTGTGACTAGAGGCTAAGGAAAAGTAATGGAAGTGTATAATGAGTTAGTTTATAATCCAATTAAGTAAGAGTATTAGCCAATCAAATGAAAACTCTAAAACATATACAATTATAGAATCTCTCACAGAATTGGGATTCTTCTTAATCTAATATTTAAATCGAGATTCAAAATGATTTGACTTAAAAAGGATTTTATGTGAGATTCAACTAGGGAGTGCCTTGTAAAATCATAAAATCATAAAATTGTATGAGCTAAATTGGGATTTTAACAACCATTAGTATATAATATATGCTATAAAAATTTTTAAAGGGGAGAGCAGTTTAGTCTTTGCAAAAGGTTTTAACTTCCCACCACCCTTGCCAAAAGTTTAAACTCCCCACTACATCCCTTCCCCCATCCCCCCCCCCCCCTAAAAAAAAAGATACGTTTAGAATATTTCTTCCTTCTCTCTCTCTCTCTCTCTCTTTATTTAATTATTTATTTTTATTTTTACTTATGTTGAACTTAGCATTTTCATCCATCCTATCTATTAAAATTAAAGAAATTATTCAAGAAAGTTGAGGTTCTAACAAAAGGAAAATTGATGTAGACCGAGGATGTAGTTTTCTATAGAAACCCTTCAAATTGTATAGGTATAGTGTTGCTCCACATGTTTCTTATAAGTCTTGTGATCCTTAAATTGGTTTCTTTAAAGTTCTTCTTTGTATATGGTAAAATTGTTGTTAAACTAGGTGTGATTGTTGTTGCATAGGTGTAAACAGTGGATTCGAAGGAATTTAGGCATAGATTATGGTCCAATAAAGGGTGTAAGGAGTAGGAATGAATTACGTCAGATTTTGGGAGAAAAGGATGAGGAAAATTTAAACAAAGGAGAGCTGATATGCCTTAATTTGACAAAAGCATATACATACAAACAATGGGCATAACCTCAATCAAATCTGGACATAACCCTCCACAATGGCGTGAAGCCCTTAACCCTTTATATTCCAATTTGTAAATCCAATAATCTTAATACCAAAAGATAATGTGCTTAAATGGATCAAGCACATAACACAAGATTAATTGGAAATCCAATGAACAACAAACTAAAAATGGTGTAAACTTCTTATACAAAAGTCTCCACGCAAATGATGAATTCCACTAGCAATTGAATATCCACAATTAACAATACAATTTAGGATACAATTCCACTAAATTGCAAGCAATATAATGATAGAATTGACCCTACAAAAGACGTGAAATCAAGAACCAAAAGAACACAATCTAAATTAAAACTAGATATTACATAATAGCATGAAATGGAATCAACAAGGAAATGATATGACTCACAAATCCTTAAGTTGCTACTCGCCACAATTCCTTAAAGAATTGATAAGAGTCTTATGAAAATTTGAGTAGGACCCTAATTCGCACAAAAATAGGCAGCAAATTGTATACTCTCAATTAATTACATAAACCTTACTTAAGCAAGTATTTATACTTGCTCCCTTTAGGGTTAAAATGACTAAATAATTACAACTATGCCACTAAAGGGTAGTCGGTCCTAAACCCACAATTACAACCAAATAAAATGTTCCACAAAGCTTACAAAATAAATGGTTCAAAGATAAATTACAAGTACAAAATAATCTTCAACAAGCTAGCTCTTCAATGGGATTTGTCGATCTAGCTCATCATCGGTTTAGGTTGGTTCATAAATAACCCACAAGTTGAGTCTTAGTGAGTTTGTCCATCGCCTTGTAAAGCCTAACAAGTGTGCCTGTTGGAATACACAATACATAAGTAATAAAAAAGAGTTAGTATACAAATAATTCTGGGTTTATTTGTTAAACAAAGACCCTCATTGCCAAGATTTGAAATCCTTTGGTTCTTGTCCTATTGATAGGTCTTGTAGAATTTTGACTCCTATCATCTCCTTAGGCCTAAAAAAGATTTGCCTCAAATCTGACAAGTCAAATGCAATAGAGACTTTGTATCCTCCTAGCAAGTTATCTAAAGAAGTATCACTGCAGAATCTCAATATCTAAAATACCACAGGGGCGATTACTTTCTCTCCTCCATTTCTAGGATATACCTCATATGCAACACATGTAATGGTCCACTATCCACTAAGACCTCTCTTGTCTCAACCCGTTCCACTGATATTGTTACCCTCTTTCCTAATTCACCTGCATGTTTTTTACCCTCGTGGGCCTCTAATGGTTTGCTCAACTGCTCATGGCTCTCTGAAACCTCTGAAGGTGGACACAACTGTCTCTGAATAGTTTGGTCCTCTAGTGGTTGGCTCATCTAACTCTGACCCTCAGGATCCTCTAAAGGTTGGTACATCTGTGTCTAACAAGTTTTGTCCTCTATAGGTTAGCTCATGTAACTAAGAACCTCAAGAACCTTTGAAGGTTGGCATATCTGCTTCTATACAGTTTGGTCCTTTGAAGGTTTGATCATGTGGCTATGATCCTCAAGAATCTTTGATGGTTAACTTATTTGTCTTTGCATCTTTTAGACCCCTGATGGCGACATAGGGTTTAATACTATACGTTTACCATCCTATTAGAATATATAAGTATTTCTATACTCATCATGTAATACTATCCTGTCATATAACTATGGCCTGCCAAGCAATATATGGGATGCACACATTGGTAGAATATCACATTCAATGTCATCACAGTATTTATCCCTTATATTGAAAGGTACCTTAGCTCTTTGGGTCACATAAGACTTCCCTAATCATTCAACCAATGTAATGTGTAAGGCTTAGGATGTGGGGTCGTGGTAAGTTTCAATTTTGATACTAACAATGCTACTACCACATTTGTACAACTACCACAATAAACTATAATGACACATAGGTTACCTTGTATCCTACATGAAGTATGGAACAAATTTTCCCTTTGTTCATCATCCTTAGTAGTAAAAGTAGTCAATGTCCAGCATAATACATTAGTAGAAAGAAACATTTCACTTAACATGATTGTGTTTAATTCTAAAAACACAAAAATATAACCCTACACTCCATAGTTCAAGAAAGCAATCAAGTCAATAAATGAGTCTTGCCACTTTAAGTAAAGTCAAATAAATGTTTGTTAGTTAAGAAATTAAATTCAACCAATAAGTGTTTAAGTAATGAGTTCAAATACTTTCACACTTTAATGTTTGTTTTTTAATTCAAATTCTACTACTCAAACCATCCTTTCTTGCTCGGTTTACACCATAATAAATCACAATATGCAGCACCTTACACTACACACAATTGCACAATTCTCACCGCCACTAACTTCCCTTACTCACGGTGCAAACACTCACCACCACTACATACACCACTTGCAATCCCCTTTACTCAACACACACAAACACAACGCTACACACACACACCTTTTACTCATGGTGCAACACACACACACACACACACACACTTCCACATGTTACACTCCTCCACTTCAAACACACTTTTCAAACCACAACTTTTCAAAGGCAGCTCAATTCAAAGTCAAATGATTTCACTTATTGTAACCTTTCCACAATTGGTAAGAAGCCACTTTCAAATTCAAATGAACACACAAAAACTTCTATCACTAAATGTGTGTTTTGAAAATCAAATAGCTTCCATATATCTACACAATACAATTATGAAAAATGCACAAGTATACTCCTTATGTCTGAAACAACAAGTAATGGATTACACTTCCACTTCCACTTCCTTCACAAATGAGGTAATTTCTAAGTATGAAATTTGAATCAAGAACTACACTTTTACTCCTTTTCCTTCATGAAAATTATCAACAACAAGGAGCTAAACAAGATCTCAAATTCCATTTCAACAAGCAACAAATTCAACTTTCTTAACAAGATAATTATGCAATCTCAACTCTTAACAAATACAATTTCGGATCAAAAAATTGAAGAACCTTAATTGACAATGAAGATCATGAAATCAACCAACACTAATCCCTTCTCTTAACATGTGCTATGACACCAAAAGATGATATGCCTTAATTTGACAAAATCATATACATACAAACAATGGGTACAACCTCAATCAAATCCGAACACAACCCTCCACAATGGTGTGAGCCCCTTAACCCTTTATATTCCAATTTATAAATCCAATAATCTTAACACCAAAAGATAATGTACTTAGGATCAAACACACAACATAAGATTAATTGGGCCCACCTATTGGAGATGACCAATACTTTGGTTAGGATACTTACTCAATAGCAACGCTAAGTGTCAAGTAAGCCTATGTTAGGCATAAAGAGCAAATTAGCTTGAACAAGTTTCTAAGGTTAGCGAAGGAGTTTAACCTTAAGGTGAATGATCGAATTGAGGCCAAGCATTTGATGGAGAAGATTGAGAAAAATTTTGTAGCTTTTGGGGTGCTTAAGGAAAGGAAGGTAAGTTATGCCTCTTACATGCTAAATGGGTCTGCAGCCAATTAGTTGGCCATGGTTATTAGGCTAGTAAGGGGATTGATGGATTGGTAGAGGTTCAAGGAGTTCTTCTACCAAAAGTATTTCCTAAGTAGCATTTGAGATAAGATGGAGCTTGCCAATTATAATTATAAATTGGGCAATCGGTTAGTTGAGGAGTATGAGGTGGAATTGAATCACCTCATCAAGTTTTTGCCTAAGAATGTAAGAGTTAACGATGTCTCTAAAGCATGTAGGTTTGTATAGGGCTTAAAGCCTAACCTCCAGCATAAGGTAAGGTCCTTCCAATCACCTACTTATGTTGAGGTAGTAGATAAGGCTAAGTTTATGGAATAGAGCAAGTTGAGGACCAAGGAGTAACTAGCCCATAGACCGAGGGTGGTTTTAGGAAAGAGGCTAGCTTTGGGAGTTGTGTTTCAAGAGAGAGGTAAGAGGCCTTAAATGGCTTAAGCTTGGCCTATGGCTTTTCCTCCACACTCAATTCAGATAAAACTTGCACTTCCAACCTTACCAACAACCTTTAGTAGCTAAAGCAAGATGTAGGTGCCATAGATGTTTTGGGCCACAAGAGTTGAGTTAGTGCGACTGGTTTGAGGGAGCTTGTTTCTCATGTGGGAAAGTGGCGCATGCAAGTAGGAATTGTATTGAGAAGGCTATTTCCCAGATTCTCTACCATAATTTTAAACAACTAGGTCATTAGGCTTTTAAGTGTGGCACTATAAGAAGTCAAACAACTACAATTTTACAACCAATTTAGGTTTAGCAAGTAATCAAGCCTTTGATAGAGCCATTTTATACTCAATCCTTATAGTATAAATTGTGTTAAATTATTATTGATTTTATAGAAATCATAAGGAAATGGTACTTAATTCTAATCATGGTGATAAATCAGGTTAAATGGAGTTGAGGATGCTAATTCAAGTATATTAGAGAAGTCATCTACATCTTGGATCAAGACAACGAATTACACCACCGGAGGAAAGCACATGAGCGTGTATCGGAAGCACGGTTTGAGGCACGGCCATGGCGAAAACCATGCTACTCACTGGACAAGAAGGCAGATATGTAGATTTTGAACAGAGAGTGACACGGCTTAAGGCACGGCCATGGTGGAGGCCGTGGGAGAACTCGTGCTTGGAGCCGTGGTGGAAGCTAGGCGTGTCAAGGAGATGAATTTGTAGAACTTTGACAGAGGAAGGCACGGCCTAGGATCTAGCCGTGTGTGGAGCCGTGCTACACACTGGACACGGAATGAAGATTTGTAGATTATGCACAGATGGAGGCACGACTTGCAATCTGGCCGTGTACGTGACCATGGTATATACTGTGCGTGGATGAAGACTTGAAGAATAGGCACCGAGGATGGCACGGCTTAACCCACGACCGTGTGGTAGGGCGTGCCAGGCAGACGAATCTTCACTTCTCGAAATCTACTTGGAAAAGGAAAGGCAACTTCGTATCTTGCTCACAAAAGATCACATGTTATCCCTCTGACATTATAAATAGAGCCAACCCTAGAGGGTTAGGGGACAATCTTTGAATCTTTAATCTTTCTTTCAAACTTTTTACCTTTGATCTGGGAAACAAGAAGGAAGGCCGGAGGCAGAGCAAGCTATCCGGGTTTATTATGTCTTTACTTTTTATTTTCGTTTTTCTTATGAACATGAGTGGCTAAGCTACTTTTCTAGCCAAAGGGTCATAGATGTTTAATTCTCCACGAATTGTGAGGTCTAATTGACTTGTATTTATTCTATTCTTTGTTTTTGGGTATTCATATATCTTCTGATTGTTTTGTCATTATTATTTTGTTGATTGGTATGAATAGAGCTCTTCTACTTAATTAGCAAGATAATATATTGTCAACTAGCACGTCAAATCCGTAATTGTTTGATTGTTCTAGTCTTAGTGACACGATAACATGTTCGGTTATAAGAATAGATGATCGAATTCATGTTATGGAGGTGTATGATCATGTTTAAATAGGTTATCTTATAATCTACTGGCATGAATTTGTGGTTTCTCTAGAAAAGAAGAATGGTGGCGACAAGTATTATTGCTGTAGTTTGGCCTTCATAACTTTTGAAACTTTATGTAAAGATTTAGGATGAGGTGAGAAGATTTATATATTTATGAAAATGGGATGATGGATAATAAATTCATTAATGTATGAAGAAGCATGCTCGAGATATTGAGCTACTTATAGAATAAAATAGTTTCATGACTTCAACGTTGAACTTGTTAGACGTGTTCTAATACTTGACTAGTTAGTTGTTCTCCCAAAACAAATAAAGAATAATAATACTTGACCAGCTAGTTTCCAAATTTCTAGTTTTGGCTACTATTTCATGTATATGGTTTAGGATTTAGTAATTGTTACACATGTAAACATAATTGTCAAAATTACAATTCTATCCATATAATTCTATGAGTTTATGATTTTAGAAAACCTTTCCAAGTTAACTCAAGTATAAAATTGTTTCCATATAAACTCATAATACAATCACGAGTCTATATATAAAATTAGTAAAATCTTACTTTTTTAACCGAATTTATCGATTTTACATATTTTAGTCAAATGGGGTAAAAATTGAAAAATATAACTTAATTTTCACAATATATTAATGCTATTAGTTCTTTAAAAGAATTGAAATTATAATATAAGATAATATGATAGTAATACCAATAACGATGGTATTGATGATGAAGATGACAATGATAATGAAGATGGTGAAGAGAGAATTGGTGATAATTTTGACTTTTGATAATGATAAAAGGATAGGTGAGTTTTTTAGCATTATATTTGTTATTATAATTTATGCTGTAATTTACTTTATAATGGTATTGTTATTTATATGATAGTTTTATATATCAGCTTAACAACTTATAATAATTTATTTGTACTATAAGTATATAATTTTTATTATAATTTGTAACTAAAATTCATATTAATTTTTTTATTCTATCTTATATTTCATTTCTTTTTTATGAATATAGTAAATATATCTATAGGTTTTGAAAGTTGTTTTACATAAATCGTACAAACTTATATTTTTATAATTTGATTTTACGTTTCGATTTTATAAATCCTTTAGCGATTCTACTTAGAATCCCAAGTTTGACAACCTTGCATGTATACACTTACATTATTGCATATACCTTATTATGTAAAATATAATAGGATAATATTAAAAACATTATTTCAATTAATTTTATACATAAAATTTAAAGTTACTAAATATTATGTATCCTATTAAATTTTTACTTTTCATATTTTATGTTTATTTTAAAGTTATTAAATATCATACTGAATCAAAATTTTATTTGTTACTTTTGTTACTTGAAAAGAGATTATAATAAATAATTATTGATTGACGAGTACAAGTACAAATATTTGGAAGTATCGTGATAGATTTGAAAAGCAAAAGCTTAGTTAAACATGATATTTAATAATTTTAAATTTTAAGTTTAAAAACGAGATGAGAATCGCGTATACTCTCATCATGTGTTTCTAATTACGCGGTTTTTAATAGAATCTTTCTGAGTATTTGACCAATTTGCAACTTTTCTGTCACGGCTATTTCTTTCTAGACTACCGTCCGTAAGAACATACTGTCAAAAGTAACATTATTGGAAAGTCCAGCTTTCCATTATTATATTATATTATGTAACTTTTTACGAGGAACACAATACGATGATTCTTCCACACGAAGGTTTTTAAAAGTAAAATGAAAGGAAGATTTTGATTCTGCATTTTAGCGCGCAATCGTATTATATGGTTTGTTATATATGTTGCTAATTAACAACATATCGTTAAGTGCATTATTTCAATGTTAAATATGTTTTGGACTATATGTGGGAGAACATCAATTGCTTAATGACATGAAATGATACCAGTGATTTCAGGTGTTTTAATCATCTTGTGTCACTTAGATTTTGGTGTCTTCGGTGGAATGACATCCGATAAGAATTAGCACCCCATGTTCTATGAATAAAGATCTCTAATTCTCGCATCATACAACAAGGATTTTTGTTCTAGCAATTCTTCAGTTCAGCAGTGCAATCAACCTCGGAATGCTTGAAAAAGTCGATCGTTAAACACCATTTGAACACAATACGTATTTCGTCTTATCAAAATATCGACTATAATGAAATATGATGTTTTGAAGCAATACGGATCTGGAGAGTTTCAAAGGGCATTTTATGTATCTAATACGTAGAAATATATCAAGTGTCATAACATTCTATCGGTTATATTTTTAACATGAAATGCAATAAGCGAAATTCTCGTATATTATGAATGAGGACTTTGTTTTAGTAATTTTGTTGCAGTCATTTAGTGTATTTTTTAAATGCCTGAAAGAATTGACTAATGTATCTAGTTCCATTAAAAAAATTATTATAACAAAGTTCTTAAAATTTATTTATATTATTTACTGAATTCATAATAATATTTTCGGATAAAAATAATACTAAAGATAAAAAAAAAATTCAATTTTTTAATACTTTTTATAAAAAAAAAATTAATTTTAAAGAAACCTCATAGTATCATTCAAAAAATCTATAAAATGAGCTCTTAGCATAGACAATGGCTCATGGGTCCAATGTGTTGAGACACATAATAGTGTCATGTCATCCCACAATTATGTGATAAGAAAAGGTTGGGATTTATTTTAAACCATAAACCATGGTTTAATGAATGAGTGTTTATTTAAAAGTTTACAATAGATAAATTTGACCACATACACTAGAGATCTTTGATTCTCTACCACACGAATATTCTTTATATTACATATAAAATGTGTGTTTTGGAGAACCTTGGATTGTTATTCACTTTCTTTCGACATATTAATGGTATACTCATAGGATTTTCCATATAGTAAACTATGTGCAGGGGGCTCTATTATCTCCAGAAAGAACACCTTTAACTTTGTTTTGTCAATTATTGTTTTATTTCTGATAATAATTATTGTCAAATAATTTTCCCATTTGTTTTACACGTGCGTAAATAATTTTTTATGTATGCTTTCTCTAATATTTTTCAATGAAGTTTTGCAGGTAACTTAATTATAAATTATTAAAAGTGAATATATGTTGAAATTTTATTTTGTCGCCCGACCAACTTTAATTTGGGTGGCTGATGCTATTTTTTTTTTTCGATTTTCTTGTCATTTTTATTAGTTTAGTTAATTAATTTGTTTATATAATTATAATATTTAAGTAATTATTAGTTTTCTCTTCTTCTTTTTTAATATGACAATGACACATCGTTATTTTTGCTACGTATGCATCTATATAAGCAAAAGGGAGGAAAACTTGTTCTATTTTCAAAAAATAGTGTCCATTACTTAAATAGGAGTGCATTAAATCGAAAATTAAATATAACACTTATGAACCTTGATTTTATAAATAAATTAAGACATGAAAGATTAGATAAATATGAAATTAGCCAAAAACACCGATTAGGACCTTCTACCTAAAATTTAGTATTTCCAAAAATTTTCTTCAATCAACACTAAGATTTTTAATATCTTGCTTCAAAAGTTAGAAGAGACAAAATTACATTTTCAAAATGAATTAAAATTCTCGATATATCATTTATAAACTAAAGTTTATTGTATTAACTTTTAATTACTCTTTAGGCGATAAATTAAAATTTTATGTATACCAAGAAGTCTTACCCTACCTTTTAACATATTTTTAAAACTCTAATGAGTAAAGAGTGTAATGGAGATTATACTCCGAAAGTTGGAAAATTGTAATAATTTGCCACTATTTAACTACAATATTAATAAAATAATAAAGATTAAAAAAAAAAAAAGAGTAAAGACGAGTCAAGAATTTGGATAAGGACTTGCTGTTTGGTGTATGAAAGACAAAGCCACCGGTAAACATTCATTGAAAAGGTCAAAGTAATCATTACTAGAAAATATATAATAATATAATAAGAGTAATGAAGAAATAAGATAACTTATGCGGGAAGGGAATTTTTCGGATGAAGATTAACATGGACAACTCAAGACAGCTGGACGTCACGTGGCAAGACACGACTGGTTCCCACGAATTTTTTTCTTATTAAAATATTTGTATAAATACCTCTCAGCTGTGGAGAAAATACCCATAACACTTAAAAATTTCCAAAAAAATTTGTGAAGGGCTCTTAGGACCCACTTACTTTGACCGACACAACCCCACCACCATTTACTGCCGCCACTGCTCCTGACCACCATCCACCACACCGCCTGGAGACAGAAAATTCAAGAAAAATAGCAAACAATTGAAATTTTTCAAAAATTATAAGTATATTTTATACCGAACAGCATATTTACAAAGTCAATTTTTCATATAGATTACTAACTATTCAAAATTTATAAAAAACTTAAAAAAGATTAGTTTGACATACCTTTTGAGTAAGGCATTAGACTATCTAAATGAACTTTCTATTTCAAACTCTTTTAATAGTTTATTTGTCACTTTAATTTGATAATTGTGAAGCCAATTTATGTAAATACCAAGAAAATTTATATATATATAAACAGCTTATTAGAAATAACATTAGAAAGTCTTCCTTTTCACTTCGACCGCCACCGATTGTATTAAGTGACTTTTACTGAAACAATTCGTGATTCCTCCACGGTATTTATTAATTGCATTTGACTAAGTATTATATATATATATTGGACATATTGCCGAAGAAAATCATTTGGTTTAAGTGATGGTGGTCAGAGTAGTGCGGTGATCATGATGGTGCTAGTAAGGATACAATGGTGGAACGGTTGTGATGGTAAAAGCGTGCACGCAGATTATATGGTGGTGACAATGGTTTAATGGTAATATGGTGAACAGGGCCCGAGCTGTTGGACTTTTTTTTTTTTCTTTGGGGAAAGTTAGGAACCGTAGTTCTTGTTATTAAAATTTGAAGTAACAAAAGTGTTGTGCTGCCATTTTTGTCCACTATCTTCCTCAAAATTGCCAACAAAAATGGGACGAATAGAATTATCTAGTCTTGTTTCCTAAAGTTAAGGTCCCCATATTGTTTGATTATTATTATATTTTTAATTTTCAAATACAATTAAGATTAATAATATAGACCATGACAAAAATTATAAAATTTATAGAATTAATAACAAAAGTAAACCTCTAATAATAAGGGAATGTCACATTGCAAACTTTGGTATACGAAACTCCAAAATTAAAATCATTATACTCGAAATAAAATTTTCCAATTCCAATGTGGTGTACCATATATAAGATGGTAACCATCTCTATCTTTCTTTAGAATTTTTTTTCACTGCCACATTTCTTTCAGCTCTTGTTGATTCATTGCATCGTATCACTCATGGACCCGAAACCCCACAAAAGGCTTTGTATTTCCTACTTGGTGACCATCTTAAATTGTTAAGTGATGCAAAACATAGGAAGATATCCTTAATTTCGCAAATATAGTTCCCTTCATATTTGCTAGATTTTTACTTTACAATTCGGTTTATTTTTTGTCCTATGGATTCTATAAATTTAAGTGATATTTTATTGATTTCTTGTGAGAAAATTGCAGTAAAAAGGTTTGGATTTATTTGATTTATGCACTACAAGACCTATATTTTTGAAATGTGCATTTAAGGTATTTTAGAATAGAAAAACTTAAGCACCCTCCCTTGTTTTATCAACATTATCACAATTTCACATATCACTAACACTATTAAAAAATATATAAAAGAAGGGTCATGTTTAGGGGTTTTATGCATTATAGGGTTATATATTTTGAGCATGCATTTTAAGGATATATATTTCTAAAAAATGCAAATTTAAGGATTTCTATTATGTTTATTTTACACTGTAATTTTTTTTTTTATCTATCGTTGTATAGTATTACTTGCTATTAATATATATGGTTTAAAATGCATTATTTACAATAAGAAAAAGAAACAATGCTTGACCTTATATAATGCAATTTTTACTTTACTTCTACATAGCTTTAGACTTGAAATAAGCCTTCTAATAACAACATACTCATACTTAGACTGCTTAAGTGAAAGATAGTTGAGGAATAACATTTATAACATAAAATAGTTGAATGGTTTTAGCTATTTTACATGCATAGAACATATTACTCAATTGTGTGTGAATAGAAATGTTGTCAGATGAACCTTTCAAGATTAGGGTTGGCATTGATGTAGAACATATTTATCAAAAAATTTATTTTGTATTTCTTGTTAGTGTTTTCCATTGATTGTCCACTTTTAATTCAATTTGAATTAGAAATTTTATTTCTCAAAATCAATGCACATCAAGATCATTAGTGATGATATGATATTTGTACAAATCATTAAATTATAAATTTTTTATGTCCAAAAAAGTTAATCATTTACAATGTATAATACCTACAAACTTGAGCCTCTCTTAACAATCGCCAATGACATAGTTAGCTATGGCAACAACAATGTACATAGATCATTAAATCTTTATTTTCTAAAAATTATGAGGCTTGTGTTTATGCTCATAAAATATAGATTTTATAATACATAAGACCTATAAATCATCCAAGCCCTTATCTCCTACATTTCCTAAAATATATCCAAAAATTACATCACAAGAAGATGGAAAAGCAAGCATAACTCCAAATTTCATCTCAAGAGTAGATCTAGAAGTACTGATACAAAGCTTAAGTATTAGATTATAATAAGGCCACAATTATTAGCCTCAATTTAGTATATTTCACTAAGGAAGGCATGATTTAGACTACTATGTGCACATTCTAATGACTTTGATTTATTGAGAAAGGAAAAAAGAAATTGCACAAACTCAATCTTGCATTATCAAATTAATTAACATTCTAAATGGAAAGGAGGGGGAAAAAATCTTAAATCAAGCAATGGAGATGAGCCCTATAGTTTGCCTTGTACCTCAAACTTATCTTTGCCCTAGAATCCCCATATTATTACAAGCAGCCTTCATAGACATTATTCTTAAACATCATTCTTTTAACATTTTCTTCATGTCAAATAAAGAAAGAAAGAAAGAATGATTAAGTAAAAAATGGAAAAAAAAAACATTTCATATAATATTCTAATGATGTTAAGTCTTTTCATGTGGGAAGTATCGATATGGGGGAGGCTTAGCATAATTTCTAGCAATAAAGGTATTTTTGGAGGGTTTGGGCAAGGTGGACCTAGCAGACTTGGTGTACCAGCTAAGCAGGAACTTCTTGGTCGAGGGGTTGGACTGGCTTGTTTTACTGATCAAAATTGCAAGAGATATAGAGTATTTTCACTAGCTTTAGTCCTTTCTTCTTGCTTGCGATTTAACCCTAGTAATCTACATGCCTCAAGACATTGCATTTTTGTCAAAAGAAGAATGGTGGCGATAAGTATTGTAGCTGTAGTTTGAGCCTTCATAACTTTTGAAACTTTATGTAAAGATGTAGGATGAGGTGAGAAGATTTATATATTTATGAAAATGGGATGATGGATAATAAATTGATTAATGTATGAAGAAGCATGCTCGAAATATTGAGCTATTTATAGAATAAAATAGTTTCATGACTTCAACATTGGACTTGTTAGACGTGTTCTAATACTTGACTAGTTAGTTGTTCCCCCAAAACAAATAAAGAATTGTAATACTTGACCAGCTAGTTTCCAAATTTGTAGTTTTGGCTACTATTTCATGTATATGGTTTAGGATTTAGTATTTGTTACACATGTAAACATAGTTGTCAAAATTACAATTCTACCAATACAATTCTATGAGTTTGTGATTTTAGAAAACCTTTCTAAGTTAACTCAAGAATAAAACTATTTCCATATAAACTTGTAATAGGATCACGAGTCTATATATAAAATCAATAAAATCTTATGTTTTTAACCGAATTTATCGATTTTACATATTTTAGTCAAATGGGGTAAAAATTGAAAAATATAACTTAACTTTTACAAGATATGAATACTATTAGTTTTCTAAAAGAATTAAAATTATAATATAAGATAATGTAATAGTAATACCTATAATGATGGTATTGATGATGAAGATGACAATGATAATGAAGATGGTAAAGAGAGAATTGGCGATAATTCTGACTTTTAATAACGATATAAGGATAGGTGATTTTTTTAGCATTATATTTATTATTATAATTTATGTTGTAATTTATTTTATATTGATATTGTTATTTATATTATAGTTTTATATATTAGCTTAACAACTTATATTAATTTATTTTTACTATAAGTATATAATTTTTATTATAATTTGCAATTAAAATTCATATTAATTTTTTTATTCTATCTTCTATTACATTCCTTTTTCAAGATTATAGTAAATATATCTATAGGTTTTGAAAGTTATTTTACATAGATTGTAGAAACTTATATTTTTATACTTTAATTCTATGTTCCGATTTTATAAATCCTTTGGTAATTTTACGTAAAATCCCGAGTTTGACAACGTTGCATGCATATACAAATGTTATTATAGATACCTTATTATATAAAATATAATAGGATAACATTAAAAAATTATTTCAATTTTTTTTTATACATAAATTTTAAAGTTGCTAAATATTATGTATCTTATTAAACTTTTACTTTTCATATTTTATGTTTATTTTGAAGTTATTAAATATCATACTCAATCAAAATTTTATTTGTTACTTTTATTACTTTTGTCATCTTTGAATAGATATTATAATAAATAATTATTGATGGAAGAGTACAAGTGCAAATATTTGGAGGGGTCCTTATAGATTTGAAAAGCAAAAGCTTAGTAATATATGAGATTTATTAATTTTAAATTTTAAGTTTAAAATCGAGATGAGAATCGCATATACACTGATCACGTGTTTCTAATTACGCGGTTTTTAATAGAATCTTTCTGAGTATTTGACCAATTTGCAACTTTTCTGTCACGGCTATTTCTTTCCAGACCACCGTTCGAAAGAACATACTGTCAAAAGTAACATTGTTGGAAATTATTAAAAGTGAATATATGTTGAAAATTTATTTTGTCGCCCGACCAACTTTAATTTGGGTGGCTGATGCTATTTTTTTTTTTTTCGATTTTCTTTAGTTTAGTTAATTAACTTGATTATATAATTATAATATTTAAGTAATTATTAGTTTTCTTTTTTTTTAATATGACAATGACACATCGTTATTTTTGCCACGTATGCATCTACATCGGTGTCGAGTCTAATTTTGAATTTCCCATTCCTAATCCAATCTAGACTAGACCCTATGCTCATCTAATATAGATCCTCGACTTGAGTTAGGAATTTCGTTTAATTTTGAAGTCGTCACCCAACTGTTGTTGGGAAGGATTGAATTAAGACTAAAGGAGCGGATTAGTCTTAATTTGGACCACTAGTCATCGTGATTTCCTCTTCTCGTTTTTGTGAAAAAGAGGAAAAGGAAAAACCAGAGTTTCTAAGTTCGGAGGCTAACCTATTAAAACCCTAAGGTTATCACCTAATCTCCTAAAATTTACTCCTTCTAAAAATGTCTTTTCTTTTATTTCTATTGCCTTTTATTGTGTTTTTGAATTATTCTAAGAAAATGATTTTTTTATTCTTTTTAAGGTTGCCCCAAATGGGTGCCTACGTACCTGCTATTCAGGATCAAACAAGCTGTAGTTCGCTTTTCCTGAAAAGCTTTTAGTGTGTTTGTGAATTTTAATTGTGAAATCTCTTTTGATTTATATTTTTACCATTTTTGGGATTTTTCTAAAAAAATCTAAGCCTAAGCTTTAATTTGATTTTTGAAAATAATTTTAAGGGAAAACATCAATTTTGGATTTATTTTGAGAAAATGATTTTTCTAAGTGATAAAACTTATTTCTACTATTATAAGTTTTTATTGATTTTTATTAATTTTTGTGGATTTTATATTTTTATAATTTTTTATTATTTTTTATGATTTTTATGAATTTTCATGATTTTTATAAAAAAAATTATTATTTTTTATTATTTTTTTATTAAATTTTCATAATTTTTATAATTTTCATTTTTATTAAAAATTTTCTCCTAGATTTTTATCTACCCTATTCTAAATCTAAAGTTTTATTATCATTTTTCTAATATTTTTATAATTTTCTACATTTTTATTTTTATTATTATTATTACATTAAATCCTAAAAAAAATCTAATTTCTAACATTTTTCTATTTATTGAAATATAAATAAAAAATAACAAATAAGTAAATAGCAAATAAATAAATAGAATAATTTGAAATAAATAAAGTAACTAAATAAACAAAATAAATAAAAATATTTAAAAAAATCGAAAAATCCGACTTACCTGGATCCGGGTCGGTACGTAGGTCGAGTCGGTCGAGTCAGATCGAGTCGAAGCGGGTCGGGTAGGATCGGTCGGACACGGCGGCGGGGAGTGCTCGTTGACAGCATTTCGACGGCCTTCTTCAGTGATTGAGGTGTCGAATCCTAGGTTATCGAGGGTGAGGAATCCAATGGTGGCGGTGGTTTGCTTCAAAAACACCTCCTGGTGGTTGCCCAACTCTTGATCGACGGTCGCGGCTTCGAAAAACTCCGGCGGACTTCGATTCTTTCTTTTCTCTCACTTTCTCTCGCTTTTGATCTGTGATTTTGCTTCCTCACTTCATCCTCTATTTATAGGCATTCGAAATCAAGCTGGATAAGCTCGGATTTCCACCGATCGAAGCAAATTGGATTTGCGGTTAAATGAACCAACTCCAATTCGTGTAAATCCGTCGATTTGTTGAGATTTGATTCCAATTGGATGATGTTTATCTCAATTCTGTTAAAGATCTGTTGGATTTGTGCAAAAAATCGAATAAAACCGGCCGAAATTCGAATTTTTTCCCTCGCCAGCGATCTCAGACCGAGGTTAAAGACGATCACGCGCCCGGCGCGTGCGTTCGCTCCAGCCAATCAGATGCTTCCACGTGTCCCGAGTAAAAGAAAAATTTGTAAAACGCGGATTCTGCTCCCCTGGCGTTTCGAACCCCTGACCTCGCACCCGTGCGCACCTGCCTAACCGTGGTTCGGACCAGCTGAGCTAGCCCATTTTCCTGATTTTCTTTATTTCACAAATTGCATATATGCAATGCAATTTTTTTATTTTTTTTTATATTTTTTGAAATTTCAAAAATTTGTAAAAATTATTTAATCTTTATTATTGCCATTTCTGAAATTAGTTTTCAAAATTGATGTGTTTTCCTATTTATTTTTATTTTTTGAATATTTTTCCTATTTTTGCCAAACTAGAGAAAAATTGGAAAAAATTTGGAAAAATTGGAAATTGATTATTATTGATCCTTAGGGCAAAAATGGGGTATTTACAGCTGCCCCTCTTTGTGGTAAAGTTTGAAAAACTTGACTATAAACAAAAAAAAAAAAAGACGCCATTTTTAGCCTCTTGGTTGAATAGATAACACCTTGGTTTGGCTGGTTATTTGGAAATTGGCTTCTGGTAGGAAAATGCTCCATGAGCTAATAATCCCACAAGTCTGAAATAGTCCTAACAATCTAGAGTAATATTCCCTCCCAAAAACTGCTCTATGGGCTGACTAATTGGTGATAGGAAACATTTCAAGCATTGTTTAGGAATGTAGAATAACTGATGATAGGAAGCGTCTTATTAGACTAGCAACCTTGAAGAGAAGATTATTTTAGGAAGCGCCCTTATGAGCTGGCCACCTGTTAATAGAAGCGTCTGACTAGACTAGCGACTGTTTGGAAAAATACCTCCGAAAAGTGCTCCTATGAGCTGACTAATCGGTCATCAAAAGTTTGAAAAAGTGTTCGTATGAGCTGATTAATTGATAGATTCGAAAAGTGCTCATTTGAGCTAACTAATCGAGGGATTCGAAAAGTGCTCCTATGAGCTAACTGATCGATGGATTCGAAAAGTGCTCCTCTAAGCTAACTAATTGATAGATTCGAAAAGTGCTCCTTTGAGCTAACTAATCGATAGATTCGAAAAGTGCTCCTTTGAGCTAACTGATCGATGGATTCGAAAAGTGCTCCTTTGAGTTAACTAATCGATAGATTCGAAAAGTGCTCCTTTGAGCTAACTAATCGGTAGATTCGAAAAGTGCTCCTCTAAGCTAACTAATCGATAGATGTCTAGGAAAGTGCCCCTTCTCTGGGCTAATTGACCTATAGCGGGAAGTGTCTTTCTTAGACTCACTACCCTGGGGGAAATGTCTCAAAAAGTGCCCCTGTGGGCTGACCTTGAGACAAGATATTTAAGAGAGTTCCCCATTGTAAGCTGACTAACCTATAGCATAAAGAAATGTTTTCAAAAAGGTGCCCTTGTGAGCTAACCTTAAAAGAGGATGTCTAGGAAAGTACCCCTCTATGAGCTAACTAACCTATGACAGAATGTTTCAAAAAGGTGCCCTTATGGGCTGACCCTAAGAGAGGATGTTCAGGAAAGTGCCCTAATGTGGGCTAACTAACCTATAGCATAAAGAAATGTTTTCAAAAAGGTACCCTTGTGGGCTAACCTTAAAAGAGAATGTCTAGGAAAGTGCCCCTCTATGGGCTAACTAACCTATGACAGAATGTCTCAAAAAGGTGCCCTTATGGGTTGACCCTAAGAGAGGATGTTCAGGAAAGTGCCCCAATGTGGGCTGACTAACCTATGGCAGGAATAAATGTCTTGAAAGGTGCCTTTATAGGCTGACCTTAGGAGGAGATCTAGGAAAGTGCCCCTCTTTGAGCTGACTAACCTATTAAAGGGGATGTTTAGACAAGTGCTCCATTATGAGCCGACTCATCTTACGCTTTTGAATATGCTTCTATTGACTAGGCTAAATGATGTGATGCTTTTCATGATATGCGGATGATAGTCACTGTTTTTTTATGTTTGCCAATTCATTGTGGATAGTAACCAAACAACCGAACCTTCGTGCTGGTCTGCTTCTACTTCACTTCTTGTTATCTTGACACGGGGTTGAAAATCTTAATGTGCTTCCTTTCTTGTGCGCATGGCTCTGTTGACGGTAATGTTACCCTATTAATGCACTAAGTTCTAATGCTCAAGAGTAGATAGAATTATATTACGAAATTTATTGAGATTCATTATTATTTTAGTGTTTATTGTTCATTGGTGAAGTGATAGGTAATGTGTTTAGGAATATTCGTTGTAATGAGAATTGGTTGGGATTATGGACAATTCAGGGATATTAACTTTGCTTGTAAAAAAATAAAAACTCGACTCAATGAAATTTGCATTGAACATTGGCTTTCATAAACATTGGCAAAATTTCAATTCCCTTGCCTAAGGATAGTACGTCTTTACAGCATCTGTGTTAATGGGGTCTCTCAATTTCGGACCATCCATTTGAGTTAATATCAAAGCACCTCCTGACAAAACCTTTTTCACCACATAGGGGCTTTCATAGTTTGAGGTGAATTTCCCTCTGGAGTCTTAGGCATTCGGGAGAACCTTCCTTAGCACCAGATCCCCTTCTTTGAAATATCGGGGCCTCATCTTCTTATTAAATGCTCAGGCCATCCTTTGTTAGTAACACTGGCCATGACATAGTGCGGTAAGTCTTTTTTCATCAATCAGATTTAGCTAATCAAGCCTCTTCTTTACCCAGTCTGATTCAGTTAGCTGAGTTTCTGATAGAATTCTGAACGATGGTATTTCGACTTCGATTGGTAACACTACTTCTGTACCATATACCAATGAATAAGGGGTAGCTCCAGTAGATGTTCTTATTGAAGTCCTATAAGCCATGAGAGCAAACGGCAACATCTCGTGCCAATCTTTGTAAGTTGTTGTCATTTTTTCGATGATCTTTTTGATATTCTTGTTAGCTACTTCTACTGCCCCGTTCATCTGAGGTCAGTAGGGAGTTAAATTTCTATGGTTTATGTGGAATTGTTGACATAAACCCGTCATCGATTTATTGTTAAGATTGGTACCGTTATCGATGATGATGGACTCAGGAACTCCATATCGGATTATTATGTCCCTTTTCAAGAAGCGGACTATTACCCCATTTGTGACATTGGCATATGACGAAGCTTCTACCCATTTGGTGAAGTAATCGATTGCTACCAGTATAAACCTGTGGCCATTGGATGCTGTCGGAGTGATTGAGCCAATTATGTCGATTCCCCACATGGAGAAAGGCCATGGTGCTGACAACAAGTGTAACTCGTTGAGCAAAGCATTTATCCGGTTTGCGTATACTTGACACAGATGACAGTGCTTGACATGATTTATGCAATCCGATTCCATGGTTAACCAATAGTATCCTAACCTCATGATTTTTCGAGCTAACATGTAGCCATTCGTATGAGGTCCACATACTCCTTCATGTACCTCTTTCATCAGTTCGCAGGCTTCGTTTTCGTCCACACATCTCAACAAGGTGGTATCAAATGATCTTTTATAGAGTATAGACCCACTTAATAAGAAATGGCTTGCTAACCTTCTGAGTGTTCTTTGGTCATTCTTGCTAGCCATTTCAGGGTATTTACTCTCTTAGAGAAAGGTTTTGATGTCGTGATACCAGGGCTTGTCATCTTGTACTTTTTCAATTGTTAAACAGTAGGCGGGCCGATTTTCGATGTCTATTTTTGTCGGTTAGACTTTGGCTCCCCCTGTTATCTGGATCATAGATGCTAATGTGGCGAGTGCATCTGTAAACTGATTCTGAGTTCTCGGGATGTATGTGAAAGTGATTACCTTAAATCCTTCTATTAGCTCTGTCAAATGTTGATGATACGGTACCAGTTTGTGGTCTTTAGTCTTGTATTCCCCTTTTGTCTGTAGTATGATGAGCGACGAATCCCCGTATACCTCTAATTCGTGGATTTCCATTTGGCAGGCCATTTTGAGGCCGAGAATGCACGCCTCATATTCCTCGATATTATTGGTATATGGAAATGTGAGTCCTGTCGCTGCAGGGAATTGTGTGCCGTTTGGGGATATCAACACTGCCCCAATCCCATAACCGAATACGTTGGCAGCTCCATCGAAAAACAGTTTCCACTTTAGGTTCTGTTCTACCCCATGGTCTTATACTAATATATCTTCCACTGTTAATATATTTTCGTCCGGGAATTGGGCTTGTATTTCTTGGGAATCTGTCTCGACAGGGTGTTCTGCTAATTGTTCGGCTAAGACTTGCCCTTTCATCGAGTTCTGATTCATGTATGTGATGTCAAACTTGGATAGAAGCATTTGCCATTTAGAGATTCTCCTTATCAAGGCTAGTTTCTCTGCCAAGTATTTCAAGGGATCATGTTTTGTCAGTAGCTCAATATGATAGTAGAGGGTGTATTGCCTTAGTCGATGCATGACCCAAATTAAAGCATAACAAGTCTTCTCCACCTCTGAGTACCTTTGTTCCCCATCTGTGAATTTCTTGCTCAAATAATATATGGAACGCTCTCTTCCCTCTTCATCTTTCTGCCCTAACACGCATCCCATGGATTCAGGGAGTATAGTGAGGTATAAGAATAAGGGCTTCCCTTGCTTCGGGACTATCAAGACCGGAGGTTTTATAAGGTAGTCTTTGATCGTCCTGAATGCTTCTTCGCATCCGTCGTCCCATTCTACTGTGGCGTTCTTCTTTAACAGACGGAATAGTGGCCGGCACTTATCAGTAAGCTGTGAGATAAAACGAGCTATATAATTTAATCTTCCCAGCAAGCTTCTTACTTCTTTAACGGAGCATGAGGAAGGTAACTCTAATATAGACTTTACTTTGTCATGGTCAATTTTAATGCCTTCCTGGCTTATGACAAACCCTAACAATTTCCCCGTTGTGACCCCGAAAGTGCATTTCTCTAGGTTTAACTTAAGCTGGAATTTTCTCAATAGTTTGAACAATTTCCTCAAGATAGCTATATGGCTTTCTTCTTCTTTAGATTTGGCTATCATGTCGTCGACGTATACTTCGACCTCCCGATGCATCATGTCATGAAGTATCGCGACCATGGCTCTCTGATACGTTGCCCCGGCATTTTTCAAACCGAAGGGCATGACTTTGTAACAGAAAGTTCCCCATGTTGTGATGAAAGTCGTTTTGGTTTTATCTTCTTCAGCCATTTTTATTTGATTATATCCTGAGAAACCGTCCATGAATGAGAAAAGATGGTTTCCCGCAGTGTTGTCCACTAGAACATCAATGTGAGGTAGGGGGAAGTTATCCTTTGGCGTGGCTTGGTTTAAGTCCCGGAAGTCTACGCATACGCGTACCTTTCCATTCTTTTTCATAACGGGGACTATATTTGCTACCCATTCTGGGTAATCGGATACTTCAATGAACCGTACTTCTAGCAGTTTCTTAACTTCTTCCTTAATCTTTAGCAAGATGTCAAGCCGAAATCTTCTTAGTTTTTGTTTTTTAGGTTTGACATCTTCTCTTGTGGGAAGCCTATGAACCACTATTGATTGGTCTAGTCCTAGTATGTCGCCATATGACCAGGCGAACACATCTGCATATTCTGTTAATAGCTCGGTTATCTCACACTTTTGCTCGGTACTTAAACCGGTCCCGATTTTGAGGTTTTTAGGGTTTTCCATGCTTCCTTGATTTACTGTCTCCACCGGCTCGTCGATCGAAATTCCGCTTTGTTCATGTTTTTGCCAATTTTCTTGTATTATTTCGTGGTCAAGGATATCACCTTCAACAACTGACCCAGCAGCGTTGGAAACGATATCAGTGTTTTTATTTTCTACCTGCGCGAAATATCCCTGATGTTCGATGGTAAGAGATCTGGGTAAAGTAAAAATGAAAGTATATATATAAGCCAAAAACAGACTGTAATTGAATCGATAAAGAGTCTCAATAAAATTTGTTTAATAATCGTTCTCTACTTTTGAGCTAACCTAGAGCTATTGATAGGATAACAAAACCAATTATTCAGAGCCGGATGTTGATTGGACGTGTGGGGGGTTGGGCTCCCATTGCTGACGTCGCCTTTACTTATCCGAGGCTCTTGAATGATATTTGCTTTTCGGAAAGATTGTTGGAGAGGTGGAATGCATATCTGGGTATTGATTGGCTTTTCCTTCATTCTGCCTTTGACACCTCTTGCTTGTGCTTCTTCTCTGGCTGTAGGAACGTACCCTAGTCCAAACGTCCCTTGCTGCCCCTCTTTAAACTGATGGCCCTCCTTGCTAGTCACCACGTTCACTTCATTAAAAATTTGTAAACCAAGGTCTTCTGAACCTTCCTCCCCAATATATGGTATGGCAGTTTCTTTGTATATGGCGTAATCCTGTTCGCCCAGCACGGTGACTATTTAGCCACTCGCAATAAATTTAACCCTTTGGTGGAGACTAGAGGGGATGGCTCCAGCAGCATGTATCTAAGGTCTTCCTAAGAGCAGGTTGAAAGATCTTGGGATGTCAAGGACCTGGAAAGATATGTGGAATACTTGTGGACCAATCTCCACTGGTAGGTTTATCTCCCCTACTATATCTCTTTTTGACCCATCAAAAGCTCTGACCACCATTGAGCTAGGTTTTATATTACTTGGATCGATCCCCAATAAGTCGAGGGTAGCCAATGGGCAAACGTTGAGGGACAATCCGTTGTCGATGAGTACTTGGGAGACAATTGTGTCATTACACCTTACCACTATGAACAATGGTTTTGTATGTTGGTCTCCCTCCTCTCCTAGCTCTTCCGGAGAGAAAGATATCTGATCCATCGTGAAAATAGAATCCGCCACGTGACTTATCTTGTCTGTAGCGATGCCTTCTAGGACCTGAATCTATTTGAGCACTTTAAAGAGTGCTTCCCTGTGGGGCTCAGATGTTGTAAGAAGGCTCATGAGTGATATCTGTGCTAGAACTTTATTTAGCTGTTCCATTATCTTGTATTCACTTACCTTCACCATCTTTGTAAACGCAGCGAGCCCCTCTTCCTCTTCCTCTTCCTCTCCTTTCTCTATGTTGGGCTCTTCGGTCGAGGCTTTATATTTTGGGTCGTATATTCTCCCAGAGCGGGTGATTCCTCCCACCATAGGAGATCGCTCTTGTTTGAGGGTCCGATAGTCGAAGGGTGCAGCCTTATAACTCTCTGTCGGTATTGGGACATTAAATACATATCTTTTCTTCGGGATCTGTATCTCGGTCGAGTGTCCCTCATAGCATTTTATAACCCTGGGCTTCTGATGAGAATTGATCATGTTTATAGTCTTCTCTTCTTCCTTCGGCGGGTTATCCTCCTTCTCAAACTCTGGCCCCCATCCGCTAGGCGGCCCACACTCAGTTGGGGTGTAAGAATAGTTCACCAAGTACTCGAACCTCCCATGTGATTCTCCCAAAGTGCCGACTGTTGGGTCTCTAGCTAACCATCTCCTCTTGATATGTGACTTTAGGGCTTTCTCTGAAGCTTGACAGGATTGCTTTTTCTGTTGGTCTGTCGTCTTCTGCTTAGGGGCTTCCTCGGGAGTTGACTCCTCAGATGTGATCATGTTGATGGTGGGCTTATGATTGGGCAGTGGATTGGTGTTAACATTGGGTGCTGGGGTGTTTATAAAATCCAGCTGTACGATTCCTACGTGGATTAGGTCTTGGATTTTGTGCTGGAGCCTCCAGCACCTATCTGTAGAATGCCCCTCCTGACCCATATGGTAGTCACATTTGAGGCTTGAGTCGAAATTCTTGGGCTTGTACCGGTCGTTAGGGATTTCGAAGCTGATCAAGTTGTCCGCCCGCAGCCAAGCAAAGACCTGGCTGAGCGGGATTGGAGTGAACTGCCTTAGGGCCCTGGTGGCCTGGGTATGACTTGTCGTGGATTGCTGGGCTGGGGTACTCGTGGTCTGGAATGTCACACGAGTTCCATCTTTTTCTGCCTTACCGGAATGGACCGTGCTGACGGTAGACTCCTTGGCTCTATTACCACCTAAGGGCATTTGTGTTGGTATAACCCGGGGAGAATCCATTATTTGGAGTCTGCCGGTAGTGATGGCACTTTCAATCTGGCACCCTACAGCTACCACCTCTACAAAGCTAGATGAGGTCTGGCCTACCAGATGTGAAAAGTAGGTCTTGTCTAAGGTGTTGACAAATATGGATGTCAACTCCTTCTCAGAGATTGGGGTTGCTACTCTGGCGGCCTGGGCTCTCCAGCGCTGAGCATACTCCTTAAACGGCTCAGTATGTCTTTTCTGGAGATTCCCCAGATCAATCATGGAGGGGGCGACCTCAATATTGAACTTGTACTAATCATAGAACGCCCGGGCTAATCTTTCCCAAGTGTTGACATTGCTGAAGTCCAGGTGGGCGTACCAGACCAATGCAGGGCCCGTGAGGCTGTCTTGGAAAGTCTGGATCATGAGTTGGTCGTATTGGGCATACTTGCTCATTTTTCGGGCATATAGCCTTGTATGCATTTTAGGGCAACCCGTCCCATCATACTTTTCAAACTCTGGGGTCTTGAATTTCTCAAGGTATACCTCTTCCCTGTACACTGGCAGACTGGTGATTCCGGCTTGCTCGAAACCATCAGGACCTTCAATTGTTTTCATTTTATCATGGAGCTGCTGGAAGAGTCTCTTCTCCATCTCTTTCTATCTCTCTTCCATCTCTCTCTTTAGGTCATCAGAGGTTGGCCCCTGGTTGATCCTCGGCTCATATTCAAAAGCCGGGTTAAGGTGAGAATTGATTTCTTCATACTCTAGAGGCTGTCCCTCCACTACCTTCCCTTTCCTAGCCCCTGAATGCTCCTCCTGGGTTGGTTGGGTAGAACGAAGGAGGCCGATGCTTTCAGTTAAGAGGTGGACCTGGGCAGCCAATTGTTGGACCGTTTGTTCTAGGGACACGATCCTGGAGTCCGAGGCAGCTTCAGCATTTGTGTTGTTGCGGTTGTCGCTACTGTTTGCCATTTTTTCTCTTGAACGTGTGCGAATTGGGTTTCTGAGAGGGTTTGGTTGCTTGGGAGCTATTTTGATACCTAGAGCGCATTTTTCTTTTTTTAGTATGATGTATGCAAATGCCATGCATGTGTCACACGGATGCTAAAAATAAAAAAGGGTTGACAATTGATTGACGATGTAATATTGAAACTTTACTTTTATTAATATTGAAAAAATTTGGAGTTCGATACTCAAAGAAAACAAATAAAAGATTACAATGATAATCTATTTCCTAGCTCTCTTGGTCTTCTGTTGTGGAGGCTCAGGCTTCCCCGTTGATGACGGCTTCCAGTTCTTCGACTCTAGCTTTGGTCTTCTCCAACTGTGCTTCCAAGGCTTTGTTCCTTTGGTCAAATTCCTTGAATCGTCCTTTCCAGATGTCTTTCTTATAATCTGCAGCTTTAAAATAGACCTCCATCCGGGTCTTGACCTGCTCTAGGTAGATTTCTAGCTCCGGATTTATCTTGTTTGGCTTTGGTTGAGTGACATCTGGGACTCGGTATGCTCTTTCCCCTGTCTGATATAGCTGGTGGATCACAAACTCTCTGGTGGCTCGGTGCTTTCCCACTTCGCCATCTAGCTCACCGAGGTCTACATTCGGGCTTTCAATTCTGGCTTCCTAAAGTGCTTTGACCTCTGCCAGCTTAGCAAACTTTTCAGCCACCAGCAAATTCGGATCTTGGTACTCGAAGGTGATTGCTTCCAGCGAGAGCCGATAAACTATGTCTTTGATAGTACCAAACTGACGGACCATTGAATTGGGGTGATATCCAATACATCCACTGATTCTGATCAAAGGCACAGCTTGAAAATTACTGCAGGTCAAAATAATTTTGTTACAGCAACTCTACCTGGCTGTCCACAGAATATCCTCGGCACTGAAGCTTCTAAGCACTTCTACCCAACTGTGGCTGGTAAGATCGCCGGGTAGCTTTATCTTTTCTATGCATGAATCCACAAGATCCACCTACTGAGCCAAGGTTTTTCGGACCATGTTCAACCCGAAACACTTAAGGTGGCTCATGAACCATATCAGCATAAGGTTGATACTTGAGCGAAGGATCCCATGGCCTTTCTTCTTGAGGAAGTTCAAGTTCCGGATCTATTCAGCCAATAGAGTTAGGATGTAGGATCTTCCTTCCAGGAATTGGGTCACTGGCTCTGCAACCAAGTAGTGGACATAGAAAGTTCCGGTGGGGAATAGTATGGTGGCGAAAGCTGTCAAGATGAAAGCGTTCACTCTTCTCTGTCTGTAAGTCTTGGGGTCCCCACACAGTATGTCTTTTCTATCCCCATTGTCTTCTTGGGCGATGAACCAGGCTTCCAAATCGTCCATCCGGATGCAGTATCCATTACAGTCTGATAAAGCCTTGTTGACTGCTGTTTTGCGGATACTTAGTAGTCTGCTGAAAGTACCAGCTGGCCCGGCCTCAAGGTCTGGCACATAGATTTGATCGGCTAATGCTGGAGCCTGTAGTAGTTGGGTGTACTCTTCCAGGGTAGGGGTGATTTCATGTGGCCCGATAAAGAAAGTTGCAGGCTCTTCTTCCCATAACTGGAGCATGGCCCGTACCAAAGTCAAATTCACCTCTATCTTTGTTAGTGAGAGGATGGGCCCTATTTTCTACTAGATGAAGGCCTACTCCTCTGGATTGTACAAGGTAAACCAGTGGTCCAGTACCAACTTTGGGTCCAAAGGTTTGTACACCCGAATCTCTTTGCGGAGGAGGCGGTCGACTGCGGTACTAGCCATCTATTACAACAAGAAATTTTCTAATTACAAACAGAACTATGAAAATATTACAGGGAAATAGATCCAAACTCCATGAACAAAACAACAAATATTACATTATCGTCAATTGTCAACCCATGACTTTATGTATGCAAATAGGTCGGTTCTAACTGGTCCCCAAGCTCTGTGGCCTCCCGCATTCTTGGAGAAATGGATCTCAGGCCATATCGAAGCATAGGGTAGGGTAGCCTAATCGGTCCCGAACGGTGATCAACTCACTTCGCCCGAAACCTACACAATGGCTCCCCGTCTTAGGGTCCTAGGACGGTCCAAGTTCGACCGCATCTATTCACAACAATATATGCATGTAGACCCAAAAGTAAAAACAACTGAATTATGAACCCTGAAAAGTTAGCAACAAAATAATAATTGAAAGACATCTCTTAAAAGAATAATTTGAGGAGATTTAGGTGGCTAGCCTACTGGAATGAGTCCCTAGTAGAGTCGCCATCCTGTCGAGTCTAATTTTGAATTTCCCATTCCTAATCTGATATAGACTAGACCCTATGCTCATCTAATATAGATCCTCGACTTGAGTTAGGAATTTCATTTAATTTTGGAGTCGCCACCCAACTGTTATTGGGAAGGATTGAATTAAGACTAAAGGAGCGGATTAGTCTTAATTTTGGACCACTAGTCGTCGTGATTTCCACTTCTCGTTTTTGTGAAAAGAGGAAAAGGGAAAACCAGAGTTTCTAAGTTCGGAGGCTAACCTATTAAAACCTTAAGGTTACCACCTAATCTCCTAAACTTTACTCCTTCTAAAAATTTCTTTTCTTTTATTTCTGTTGCCTTTTATTGTGTTTTTTAATTATTCTAAGAAAATGATTTTTTTATTCTTTTTAAGGTTGCCCCAAATGGGTGCCTACGTACCTGCTATTCAAGATCAAACAAACCGTAGTTCGCTTTTCCTGAAAAGCTTTTAGTGTGTTTATGAATTTTAATTGTGAAATCTCTTTTGATTTATGTTTTTACCATTTTTTGGATTTTTCTAAAAAAATCTAAGCCTAAGCTTTAATTTGATTTTTGAAAATAATTTTAAGGGAAAACATCAATTTTGGATTTATTTTGAGAAAATGATTTTTCTAAGTGATAAAACTTATTTCTACTATTATAAGTTTTTATTGATTTTTATTAATTTTTGTGGATTTTTATAATTTTTTATAATTTTTTATGAATTTTCATGATTTTTTTTATTATTTTTTATTAAATTTTCATAATTTTTATCATTTTCATTTTTATTAAAAATTTTCTCCTAAATTTTTATCTACCCTATTCTAAATCTACAGTTTTATTATCATTTTTCTAATATTTTTATAATTTTCTACATTTTTATTTTTATTATTATGATTATATTAAATCCTAAAAAAAATCTAATTTCTAACATTTTTCTATTTATTGAAATATAAATAACAAATAACAAATAAGTAAATAGCAAATAAATAAATAGAATAATTTGAAATAAATAAAGTAACAAAATAAACAAAATAAATAAAAATATTAAAAAAATCGAAAAATCCGACTTACCTGGATCTAGGTCGGTGCGCGGGTCGGGTCGAAGCGGGTCGGGTCAGGTCGATCGGATGCGGCGGCGGGGAGTGCTCGTTGACAGCGTTCCAGCAGCTTTCTTCAGCGGTTGAGGTGTCGAATCTTAGGTTATCGAGGGTGAGGAATCCAATGGTGGCGGTGGTTTGCTTCAGAAACGCCTCCTAGTGGTTACCCAACTCTTGATCGGCGGTCGCGGCTTCGAAAAACTCCGGCGGACTTCGATTCTCTCTTTTCTCTCACTTTCTCTCGCTTTTGATATGTGATTTAGCTTCCTCACTTCATCCTCTATTTATAGGCATTCGAAATCGAGCTGGATAAGCTCGGATTTCCACCGATCGAAGCAAATCGGATTTGCAGTTAAACGAACCAACTTCGATTCGTGTAAATCCGTCGATTTGTTGAGATTTGATTCCAATTGGATTATGTTTATCTCAATTCTGTTAAAGATCTGTTGGATTTGTGCAAAAAATCAAATCAAAACGGCCGAAATTCGAATTTTTCCCCTCGCCGGCGATCTCAGACCGAGGTTAATGATGATCACGCACCCGGCGCGTGCGTTCACTCCAGCCAATCAGATGTTGCCACATGTCTTGGGTAAAAGAAAAATTTGCAAAACGCGGATTTTGCTCCCCCCGCGTTTCGAACCCCTGACTTCGCACCCACGCGCACCTACCTGACTGTGGTTCGGACTAGCTGAGCTAGCCCATTTTCTTGATTTTCTTTATTTCACAAATTGCATATATGCAATGCAATTTTTTTATTTTTTTTGTATTTTTTGAAATTTCAAAAATTTGTAAAAATTATTTAATCTTTATTATTGCCATTTTTGAAATTAGTTTTCAAAATTAATGTGTTTTCCTATTTATTTTTATTTTTTGAATATTTTTCCTATTTTTGCCAAATTAGAGAAAAATTAGAAAAAAATTGGAAAAATTGGAAATTGATTATTATTGATCCTTAGGGCAAAAATGGGGTGTTTACAATAGGTAAAAACGGTGGAAATTTTGTTGTATTTTCAAAAATTAGTGTCCATTACTTAAATAGGAGTGCATTAAATCGAAAATTAAATATAATACTTATGAACCTTTGTTTTATAGATAAACTAAGACACGAAAGATTAGATAAATATGAAATTAGCCAAAAACACCAATTAGGACCTTCTACCTAAATTTAGTATTACCAAAAATTTTCTTCAATCAATATTAAAATTTTTAATATCTTGCTTCAAAAGTTAGAAGAGACACAAAGTTACATTTTCAAAATGAATTAAAATTCTTGATATATCATTTATAAACTAAAGTTCATCATATTAACCATTAATTACTCTTGAGGCGATAAATTAAAATTTTATGTATACCAAGAAGTCTTACCTTACCTTAACATATTTTTAAAACTCTAATTAGTAAAGAGTGTAAAGGAGATTATACTCCGAAAGTTGTAAAATTGTAATGATTTGCCACTATTAATCTACAATGTGGATAAAATAATAAAGATTAAAAAAAAAAAAAGTAAAGACGAATCAAGAATTTGGATAAGAACTTGCTGCTCGGAGTACGAAAGACAACGCCAGTGGTAACATTCATTGAAATAAGATAACTTATGCGGGAAGGGAATTTTTCGGATGAAGATGAACATGGACAACTCAAGACAGCTGGACGGCACGTGGCAAGACACGACTGGATCCCACGAATTTTTTTCTTATTAAAATATTTGTATAAATACCTCTCAGATGTGGAAAAAATACCCGTAACACCTAAAAATTTCCAAAAAAAATTGTGAAACGCTCTTAGGACCCACATACTTTGACCGACACAACCCCTCCACCATTTACTGCCGCCACTGCACCTGACCACCATCCACCACACCGCCTGGAGGCAGAAAATTCAAGAAAATAGCAAACAATTGAAATTTTTCAACATCATATTTACAAAGTCAATTTTTCATATAGATTACTAATTATTCAAAATTTATAAAAAAACTGAAAAAAGATTGGTTTGACATGCCTTTTGAGTAAGGCATTAGACCGTCTAAATTAACTTTCTATTTCAAACTCTTTTAATAGTTTATTTATCACTTTAATTTGATAATTGTGAGGTCAATTTATGTAAATACCAAGAAAAGTTATATATTTATCTAATATTTATTTAATAAAGAGTTATGTCAAAAGCATAATTTTTATAAGATACAAAGAGTAACTCGGTCATTTCGTGAACATGCTATATATACCCCAATTTGACTTATTGCTCCTACCTTTACCATTTTCACAATAGTAAATAAGTGATACTTTCTAGAGAACTCTAAGGCAATCTAACGATCAATCATAAGGTCCAATCCAATTACATCAAGTAAGGGTTTCAATAATTGAATTAGTATTCATGATTATAGAATTGAGGATTTATGCAAGTGTTATGTTATGATTAATAAAATTCGAATTAAGAAAGGGGCAGAACGAGCATAGAGATCAAACGATTAAGGATTCAAAACAGTTATTGAAGCAAGTTTATTAATCCCCACAATGCATTAAGAATTGACAAATTTAAGGACTAATTAGGCTTAAAATCATACAAATTAGGTTAAAGAACCAATTGAAAAAGAGGAAAAAGGGTCCATGAAGAACAATGTAGTACATAGTCAAGTACACACTCGTGTACCTACTCATGTAGCAATACGCATGGTGTATAGAAAGGTACATGGACAAAGGACATGCCAGTGTACTTACGCATGTTGAAATATGGAAAGCCATAGAAAGGTACATGGCCAACTACACGACCGTGTACCGAGGTGTGCCGAAATACTAAATTATATAGAAATGTACATAGCCAACTACACGATTGTGTACCTAAGCATGCTAAATTGCGAAAACACATAGAAAGATACATAACTACTATATATGGTCATGTATCCAATTATGCCAAAGTACACAGTCTAAAGCATTATCATGTACTTAGGGATATTAAGTTACTCAAATTATTTTCTACCTAATCGGATTTCCATGCGACCTAAACACTTAGTGTAACTCTAAAATGTTCAATAGAGTAAGAGAAGGAATCATATAATGGTTAAGTGAATAGAATTAAAAAATATAAATTATTCTTATATTAGTACTAAGAACGAATTAGTAGTGTTTTGATATATTTCAAACTAGCTTTAAGTTCAACACCAACCATGCTTAGGAACACTCTTCTAGGTACATGTAACCTTTGTTTTTGTTTGTGATTATTATGATAGTTGCAAATTGCATTAAGATAAGGGATTAGTTTAAGCTACTTATTGTATGTGCTTGACTTAACCTAAAGGCTTGTAGTGGTAGATCCTTAGGGGATACCTCAATGATTCTTGTGTGATGTTGTCCTTAGTAAAGCTATGCTTGGAAATTATCTAGGTAGGTTAAGGTTTAAGGACTTATGAATATTGAGGCCCATAATGGTAGTTCCCAATATCGTATTGTGTATTAAGTACATATATATGTTTGGTCAGGTCATGAGTACCCCATTGGTGATACATAGACTTAAGTGAAGCAATAACTAATTGTATGATGTTTAAATTCTGCATTGATGCATATGATTTAATTCATCTTTGTTCATGGGTATGTATTTGTGGTTATATGTACTGAGCATTATCTCACCCTTTAGGAATTTTTTTTTTAGATGTAGGTATAGATGAAAATGCTACCCATGATGAGGAGATAAGGTTGGATGTGTAAGAAGGGGACAGTATAGATTACTTCTACTACTATAGGAATTGAGTCTAGAATTATAAGTTGAAGCATATGAACTACTATATGATTTTTTTTTCTTAATTTTGAAAATGGAGAGTTTAGAATAGTTAAATAGACAAAGCGTTTTGAATTAATGTAGTAAGGGTTCTTGAAGAAGTATGCAAATTGTGTATGGAACTTATTTGAGTTAATTGTTATATTGTTAAATGTTATTTGATTGTGATTAACAAGAAGTGTAGGCTTAAATGATATCAAAGTAGGGTCAAGAGCCTTAATGTGTCCTTGTGGCAGGCTATAGCGTCCCAAGTTTTGGGGCATTACAACTTATATGGTATCAGAGCAAGTTTGATGATCCTTAAAAACTAGGAAATTATCAATAGGTATAGGTTTCAAATAATAGAAAGTAAGATGTGATCTTAAGAGGAATTAAGCATTTGATTTGTAGGATGGTGAGATATAAAGAAAGTAGGTGAAATTATGTGATGATTATTTTATTCAGTAATTTATTTTACTGTATTATTATTTTATTTGCAATTCTTTTAATTTCTAAATTATTCAAATATATGTATACAAATATATGTAGAGGTATATATGTATATACTGACACATAATAACACTAATAAAACACAATAACATTAAAAATTGAACTGATACTAAGTCTCGAGTCTATCCAAATTATCTCTTTTCAAATAGAATACCTCTAAGAAAAATCACCAGACCAAGCTTAGCAAGGGGTGATAGAAGTAGCAACCTAAATGAGGGGAATCCCCAAGGGCAATAGCCACAAGGGGAATAGGGTCAGGAAGTAGAACAAATCGCTCAACTTTTGTAGACTATAAACAACTTAGTGAGGTTGTTAACACAGCAACATCAAGCCCATAATGCCCCCACAGAACAAAACTGCAAAAGAACTAATTCGTTTTAATAGGTTTATTAGGCTGGCAAAGGAGTTTAACCCTAAAGTAGATTATTCGATTAAGATAAAAGGTTGGATGTAAGAGATTGAGACATAATGAAAAATGAGTATTATAACTATGAACAAGGGAGTAGGATAATGGGAGAATATGAGGTGAAATTGAATCGCTTAATTCAATTCCTACTTGAGATGATCTATGCTAATGATAGATCCAAGGCAAGAAAATTTTTGAAGGGATTGGAGCTAGATCTCCAACGTGAGGTTGGACCCTTTCAACTAACCACGTATGTTGAAGTGGTTGACAAAGCCAAGTACTTGAAATAGAGTAGGAGAAAGATAGAGGAATAGAGGAACCACAAAGCAAGGATAGCTTTAGGTAAGAGACCTACCTTAAATATGATGGTATAAGACAAGGGAACGCCTCCTCTACATATTAGACTAGTGTCTTTAGCACTTCATACAATATCACCTACCTTTAGGTGCACTAAGCGTTATGGGCCTTATGAATTAAGAGAATGCAAATGGCTAGAAGGTGTGTATTTTTCCTGTGGGAAGATAGGACACATCAACAAACATTGCAATGAAAAGTTAGTTCCACATGTATTCTACCATGTGTGCAAATAGAGGGGACATAAGGTAATAGACTATCCTCAAAGGCAAGCAGAAAATCAAACAACCCTAGCTCAATAGGCAACAAGACCTCTAGTGAGAGTACAAGCTGGTAAGCTATAGGTAGGGGGCCCTAGACAATGAGTTCCCACCAAGATACTTATGATTCAACAGCAACAGCACTAAGACCTCTCAAATATAGACATCATTGCAGGTATGCTTCAAGTATAAACTTGCAATGCTTGCATGTTATTTGATACAGGTGCTTCTATTTCCTATGTGTCTGAATCATTTGTACACGTATGAACTGCATGTTGAATATATGAATGATAAATTGGCTATTAATACTCCTTTAAGAGTTAGAGGGAAGATAGATAAAATCTGTAGAAGAGTAAGGATAGAGATAAAGGAAAGGGTGATGCCAGTAGATCTATTGATCCTGAAAATGGTAGAATTTGATATCATTTTAGGCTTCAATTGGTTGTTAGAATACCATCCCACCATTGATTGTCATAACACAGTGGTATATTTTAACACACTTAAGGAAGATTATTTTAAGTATAAATTGGAGGCCTAAAGACCAATAGGATTACCTACTTATAAGTTGTGGAGAAAGAATATGTTAGCAATTGTGACTGCTGAAGTTAGTGAAGAAGTGAAATTGGAAATGGTGTCAGTAATGAGGGAATTTCTAGATATATTTCTAAAAGATCTTCGCGGTTTACTCCCAATTAAGGGGATTGAGTTTAACATTGATTTAATACAAGGTATTGTCCTAATGTAAAAACCAATGTACCAAAAAGCACCAATTGAGTTAGAAGAGGTGAGGAAATAGTTGCAGGATCTTCAAGATAAAGGCTTCATAAGACCTAGTATATCTCTTTAGGGTGAACCGATTCTTTTTGTCAAGAAGAATGATGAAAGCATGAGACTCTACATGAACTATGGACAACTAAACTGGATCACCATCAAGAACAAGTATCCCCTTCCTAAGATAAATAATTTGTTTGACCAGCTTTAGGGAGCTCAGGCATTCTCAAAGATCAACTTGAGATTAAGGTATCACCAGTTAAGAATTAAGGAAGGGGACATATAAAAGACAACCTTCAGGACTCGATATAGGCACTTTGAATCTTTAGTAATGCCTTTTAGGTTGACCAATGCACTTACAACGTTTATAAACTTAATGAATAGGGTGTTCAAGGATTTGCTTGACAAATTTGTAATCATCTTCATAGACAATGTTTTGATGTACTCAAAAAATAATGAAGAACATGAAGAACATTTAAGATTAATGTTGGACAAGTTACAAGAAAAAAGAATGTGTGCTAAATTTAAGAAATGTGAATTTTGGTTAGAGCAGGTGGTTTTCTTAGGTCATGTGATTAATAAGGATGGGATATACATAGACACAAAAAAGGTGAGAGTTGTAATAGATTAGCCTAGACCGAAGATAGTAATAGACATCAAAAGCTTTCTAGATTTTGCAGGTTTCTATAGAAGGTTTGTCGAGGGATTTTCCAAGATAGTGACTCTTCTCACTAGATTAACATAAAAGAATGTGAGGTTTCAATGGGATAATAAATGTGAAGCCAGTTTCCAGGTGCTTAGGGAGAAGCTTGTGTCAACACCAATTTTATCACTACTCGAGAGTGGGGAAGAATTCACTATTTATAATTACGCCTCAGCCTAAGGGTTATGATGCATTTTGATGCAAGGTGAGCAAGTTATAGCATATGCATCCCACTTACAGAAGCTATACGAGAAGAATTACTCGACATATGACTTAGAGTTGATGGTAGTGGTACTAGCCTTAAAATTGTGAAGACACTACTTATATGGAGAGAGATGTAAGGTTTTTACTAATCACAAGAGCCTTAAATACATCTTCACATAGAAGGAGCTAAATAAGCAACAAAGGAGATGGTTAGAATTGATAAAGGATCATGACCTTGAAATCCGGTACCATTCAAGAAAAAATAATGTAGTGGTAGATGCCCTTAGTAGAAAGAAATAGGGTAATGTTGCTACTCTCATTACTTTACAATAGAAGTTGTTAGATGACATGTGTAAGCTAGAATTAGATATTTTAACCTAAAAAGTGGGAGAGAAGATGGCTACGTTATGCATACAATCAACCTTAGTGGATGGAATTAAGACTGCTTAGGTTCTATATGAAATAAATGCAGATCTTTATAACATTAGGAAGAAGTGGGGAGAAAGACAAATGTTGGGATTGAAATTGGTCTAAGAGGTTGTGGATAAGGTAAAATTGATAAGGTAGAGAATATAGATAGCTCAAAGCAACAAAAGATTTATGTTAATAAGAGATGATGCCCCTTAGAATTTCAGGTATGAGGTAAAGTACTATTGAAAGTGTCTCCCACTAAAAGGGTAATCAAGTTCGGTCTGAGAGAGAAGTTAAACCCAATATATGTAATTCCATTTTAGATCCTAGAGAGAGTGGTTAATGTAGCTTATAGATTGGCTCTCCCACCAAGTTTGGCTAGAGTACATGATGTATTTCATGTATTGATGCTGAAGAAGTTTATATAAAGTTGTGGGATTTTGTATTGATACCAAACTTGTCCTCTATTAAAAGATTGGTCAAAATTGTGGATGTCAAAGAATAAGTATTAAGGAGAAGAGTTATTCCCTATGTCAAGGTATAATGGAAAAATCAAACTGAATGTGAAGCGATGTGGGAATTGATAGATGATATGTAGAAGGAATATTCAAAACTCTTCCAAAATCTAGTAACTTTTAAAGATGAAAGTCTTTATAAGGGGGGAAGAAAGTAAATGCTGGGAAAAATTATACATTTGTCTAACATTTATTTAATAAAGAGCTAAGGTCAAAAGTATGATTTTTATAAGATACGGGGTTTAATTTGGTCATTTTGTGAATACGGTATATATACCCCAGTCTGACCTGGTGCTTCTCTCTTTACCATTTTCACAGTAGTAGACAAGTGACAATCTCTAAAGAACTCTAAGGTAATCTAACGATAAAATATAAGGTCTAATCTGATTACATCAGGTAAGGATTTCAATTATCAAATTAGTATTCATGATTATAGAATTGAGCATTTATGTATGTGTTATGTTATGATTGATAGAATTCGAATCAAGAAAGGGGCAGAACAAGCACAGAGATCAAATGATTAAGGATTAAAAATAGTTACCAAAGAAAGAAAATTTACTAATCCACATATTGCATTAAGAATTGACAAATTTAAGGACCAATTAAGCTTAGAATCATATAAATTAGCTTAAAGAATGAATTACAAAAGAGGAAAAAGGATTCATGAATGATAGTGTAGTACACAGTCAAGTACACACTCATGTACCTACCTGTATAGAAATATGTATGGTGTATAGAAAGGTATACAGATGAAGGATACACCTATGTACTCAGGTGTGTTGAAATATGGAAAACGATAGAGAGGTATACAGTTAACTACATAACCGTGTACTTAGGTGTGCCAAATTGTGAAAACACATAGAAAGATGCATGGCCACCATATACGATCATATATCTAATCATGCCAAAGTATATGGCCTAAAGCATGACTATGTACTTAGGGATATTAAGTTATTCGAATTATTTTCTACATAATTGAATTTCTATGCAACCTAAACACTTAGTGTAACCCTAAAAAGTTTAGTAGAGTAAGAGAGTGAATCATATAACAATTATGCGAATAGGATTAAGAAAATTAAATTATTCTTAGATTAGTATTGTCGAGTCTAATTTTTGATTTCCCATTCCTAATCCGATCTAAACTAGACCCTATGCTCATCTAATATAGATCCTCGACTTGAGTTAAGAATTTCGTTTAGTTTTGGAGTCACACCCAACTGTTGTTGGGAAAGATTGAATTAAGACTAATGGAGCGAATTAGTCTTAATTTAGACCACTAGTCGTCGTAATTTCCTCTTAGCATTTTTGTGAAAAGAGGAAAAGGGAAAACCAGAGTTTCTAAGTTCGGAGGCAAACCTATTAAAACCCTAAGGTTACCACCTAATCTCCTAAAATTTACTCCTTCTAAAAATGTATTTTCTTTTATTTCTGTTGCCTTTTATTGTGTTTTTGAGTGAATTATTATGAGAAAATGATTTCTTATTCATTTTATGGGTTGCCCCAAATAGGTGCCTACGTACTTGCTATTCAGGATCAAACAAGCCGTAGTTCGCTTTTCAAAAAAACTTTAAGTGTGTTTGTGAATTTTAATTTTGAAATCTCTTTTGATTTATGTTTTTACCATTTCGGGATTTTCTCAAAAATCTAAGCCTAAGCTTAATTTGATTTTTGAAAATAATTTTAAGGAAAAACATCAATTTTTTGGATTTATTTGAGAAAATGATTTTTCTAAGTGATAAAACTCATTTTTTTTCTATTTTCTACTTATTTATGCTATTATAAATTTTATTTATTTTTATTAATTTTTATTATTTTTTATGATTTTTTAATAATTTTTTATTAATTGTTTTTAATTTTTATTGGTTTTTATTAATTTTTCACAATTTTTATTTTTATAAAAAAATTTCTCCTAGATTCTTATTTATCCTATTTTATAAACTAAAGTTTCATTATCATTTTTCTAATATTTTTATAATTTTCTTTATAAATTTTCTACATTTTTATTATTTATCATTTTGATTATATTTATTTTTATATCATTAAATCCTAAAAAACCTAATTTCTAACATTTTTCTATTTATTGAAATATAAATAACAAATAACAAATAAGTAAATAAATAACAAATAAGTAAATAAATTAATTCAGAATAAATAAAATAAACCAAATAAATAAATAAACAAAAATATTATAAAAAAAATCGAAAAATCGATTTCCACCGATTGAGGCAAATCGGATTTGCGGTTAAACGAACCAACTCCGATTCGTGTAAATCCGTCGATTTGTTGAGATTTGATTCCAATTGGATGATGTTTATCTCAATTCTGTTGAAGATCTGTTGGATTTGTGCAAAAAATCGAATCAAAACAGTCGAAATTCGAATTTTTCCCCTCGCCAGCGATCTTGGACCAAGGTTGAAGACGATCATGCGCCTGGCGCGTGCGTTCACTCCAACCAATTAGATGTTGCCACGTGTCCCGAGTAAAAGAAAAATTTGCAAAACGCGGATTCTGCTCCCCCTGAGTTTAGAACCCCTAACCTCGCATCCGCGCGCGCCTGCCTGCCTGTGGTTCGGACCAGCTGAGCTAGCCCATTTTCCTGATTTTCTTTATTTCACAAATTGCATATATGCAATGCAATTTTTTTTATTTTTTTATATTTTTTGAAATTTCAAAAATTTGTAAAAATTATTTAATCTTTATTATTGCCATTTCTGAAATTAGTTTTCAAAATTGATGTGTTTTCCTATTTGTTTTTATTTTTTGAATATTTTTCCTATTTTCGCCAAATTAGAGAAAAATTGAAAAAAAAAATGGAAAAATTGGAAATTGATTATTATTGATTCTTAGGGCAAAAATGGGGTGTTTACAAGTACTAAGAATGAATTACTAGTGTTTTGACATATTTCAAACAAGCTTTAAGTCTAAGGCTAGTCATGCTTAAAAGAGGATGTCTAGGAAAGTGCCCCTCTCTTGGCTAACTAACTTATGACAGAATGTCTCAAAAAGGTGCCCTTATGGGCTGACCCTAAGAGAGGATGTTCAAGAAAGTGGCCCAATGTGGGCTGACTAACCTATAGCATATCGAAATGTTTTCAAAAAAAGTGCCCTTGTGGGCTGACCTTGAAAGAGGATATCTAGGAAAGTGTCCCTCTATGGGCTAACTAACCTATGACAGAAATGTCTCAAAAAGGTGCCCTTATGGGCTGACCCCAAGAGAGGATATCTAGGAAAGTGCCCCTCTGTGGGCTGACTAACTTATGGCAGGAATAAATGTCTTGAAAGGTGCCTTTATAGGCTGACCTTAGGAGGAGATCTAGGAAAGTGCCCCGCTTTGGGCTTATTAACCTATTAAAGGGGATGTTTAGACAAGTGCTCCATTATGAGCCGACTCATCTTATGCTTTTGAATATGCTTCTATTGACTAGGCTAAATGATGTGATGCTTTTCATGGTATGCGGATGATAGTCACTTATTTTTTTATGTTTGCCAATTCATCGTGGATAGCAACCAAACAACCGAACCATCATGCTGGTCTGCTTCTACTTCACTTCTTGTTATCTTGACACGGGGTTGAAAATCTTAATGTGCTTCCTTTCTTGTGCGCATGGCTCTGTTGACGGTAATGTTACCCTATTAATGCACTAAGTTCTAATGCTCAAGAGTAGATAGAATTATATTACGAAATTTATTGAGATTCATTATTGTTTTAGTGTTTATTGTTCATTGGTGAAATGATGGGTAATGTGTTTAGGAATATTCGTTGTAATGAGAATTGGTTGGGATTATGGACCATTCAGGGATATTAACTTTTCTTGTAAAAAAATAAAAACTCGACTCAACGAAATTTGCATTAAACATTGGCTTTCATAAACATTGGCAAAATTTCAATTCCCTTAACTAAGGATTTACAGCATCTGTATCAATGGGGTCTTTCAATTCCGGACCATCCATTTGAGTTAGTATCAAAGCACCTCCTGACATAACCTTTTTCACCATATAGGGGCCTTCATAGTTTGGGGTGAATTTCCCTCTGGAGTCTTAGGCATTCGGGAGAACCTTCCTTAGCACCAGATCCCCTTTTTTGAAGTATCGGGGCCTCATCTTCTTATTAAATGCTCGGGCCATCATTTGTTGGTAACACTGGCCATGACATAGTGAGGTAAGTCTTTTTTCATCAATCAGATTTAGCTGATCAAGCCTCTTCTTTACCCAGTCTGATTCAGTTAGCTGATTTTCTGATAGAATTCTGAACGATGGTATTTCGACTTCGACTGGTAACACTGCTTCTGTACCATATACCAATGAATAAGGGATAGCTCCAGTAGATGTTCTTATTGAAGTCCTATAAGCCATGAGAGCAAACGGCAACATCTCGTGCCAATCTTTGTAAGTTGTTGTCATTTTTTCGATGATGTTTTTTATATTCTTGTTAGCTGCTTCTACTGCCCCGTTCATCTAAGGTCGGTAGGGAGTTGAATTTCTATGGTTTATGTGGAATTGTTGACATAAACCCGTCATCGATTTGTTGTTAAGATTGGTACCGTTGTCGGTGATGATGGACTCAGGAACTCCATATCGGGCTATTATGTCCCCTTTCAAGAAGCGGACTATTACCCCTTTTGTGACATTGGCATATGACGAAGCTTCTACCGATTTGGTGAAGTAATCGATTGCGACCAGTATAAACCTATGGCCATTAGATGCTGTCAGAGTTATTGGGCCAATTATGTCGATTCCCCACATGGAGAAAGGTCATGGTGCTAACAACAAGTGTAGCTCGTTGGGCGGAGCATTTATCCGATTTGCATATACTTGACACAGATGACAGTGCTTGACATACTTTATGCAATCCGATTCCATGGTTAACCAATAGTATCCTAACCTCATGATTTTTCGGGCCAACATGTAGCCATTCATATGAGGTCCACATACTCCTTCATGTACCTCTTTCATCAGTTCGCAGGCTTCATTTTTGTCCACACATCTTAGCAAGGTGGTATCCGACGATCTTTTGTAAAGTATAGACCCACTTAACAAGAAATGGCTTGCTAACCTTCTGAGTGTTCTTTGGTCATTCTTGCTAGCCATTTCAGGGTATTTGCTTTCTTGGAGAAAGGTCTTGATGTCGTAGTACCAAGGCTTGTCGTCTTGTGTTTTTCAATTGTTAAACAGTAGGCGGGCCGATTTTCGATGTCTATCTTCATCGGTTGGACCTCGACTCCCCCTGTTATATGGATCATAGACGCTAGTGTGGCTAGTGCATCTGCAAACTGATTCTGAGTTCTCGGGATATATGTGAAAGTGATTGCTTTAAATTCTTCGATCAGTTCTGTCAAATGTTGATGATATGGTACCAGTTTGGGGTCTTTAGTCTTGTATTCACCTCTTGTTTGTAGTATGATGAGCGATGAATCTCCGTATACTTCTAATTCACGGATTTCCATTTGGCAAGCCATTTTGAGGCCAAGAATGCACACCTCATATTCCGCGATATTATTGGTATATGGAAATGTGAGTCTTGTCGCTGCAGGGAATTGCGTGCCGTCTGGGGATATCAATACCGCCCCAATCCCGCAACCGAATGCGTTAGCAGCTCCGTCGAAAAACAATTTCCACTTAGCGTTCTGCTCTACCCCACGGTCTTCTACCGGTATATCTTCCACGGTTAATATATTTTCGTCCGGGAATTGGGCTTATGTTTCTTGGGAATCTGTCTCGACAGGGTGTTCTGCCTATTGGTCAACTAAGGCTTGCCTATTCATTGAGTTTTGATTCATGTATGTGATGTCAAACTCGGATAGAAGCATTTGCCATTTAGAGATTCTCCCTATCAAGGCCGGTTTCTCTGCCAAGTATTTTAAGGGATCATGTCTTGACAGCAGCTCAATATGATAGTAAAGGGTGTATTGCCTTAATCGATGCATGACCCAAATTAGAGCACAACAAGTCTTTTCCACCTCTGAGTACCTATGTTCCCCATCTGTGAATTTCTTGCTCAAATAATATATGGAACGCTCTTTTCCCTCTTCATCTTTCTACCCCAACACGCATCCCATGGATTCAGGGAGTATAGTGAGGTATAAGAATAAGGGCTTCCCTTGCTTCGGGACTATCAAGACTGGAGGTTTTACAAGGTTTTCTTTGATTGTCCTGAATGCTTCTTCGCATTCGTCGTCCCATTCTACAGTGGCATTCTTTTTTAATAGACGGAATAGTGGCCGGCACTTATCAGTGAGCTGTGAGATAAAACGAGCTATATAATTTAATCTTCCCAGCAAGCTTCTTACTTCTTTAACGGAGAGTGGGGATGGTAACTCTAATATAGACTTTACCTTGTCATGATCGATTTTAATGCCTTCCTGGCTTATGACAAACCCTAACAATTTCCCCGTTATGACCCCGAAAGTGCATTTCTCTAGGTTTAACTTAAGCTGGAATTTCCTTAGTCGTTTAAACAATTTCCTCACGATATCTATATGGCTTTCTTCCTCTTTAGATTCGGCTATCATGTCGTCGACGCATACTTCGACCTCTCGATGCATTATGTCATGAAGTATCGCAACCATGGCTCTCTGATACGTTGCCCTAGCATTTTTCAAACCGAAGGGCATGACTTTGTAACAGAAAGTTCCCCATGTTGTGATGAAAGTCGTTTTGGTTTTATTTTCTTCAACCATTTTTATTTGATTATATCTTGAGAAACCGTCCATGAATGAGAAAAGATAGTTTCCCGCGGTGTTGTCCACTAGAACATCAATGTGAGATAGGGGGAAGTTATCCTTTGGCGTAGCTTGGTTTAAGTCCCGGAAGTCTACGCATACGCGTACTTTTCCATTCTTTTCCATAATAGGGACTATGTTTGCTACCCATTCTGGGTAATCGGACACTTCGATGAACCCTACTTCTAGCAGTTTCTTGACTTCTTCCTTAATCTTTAGTAAGATGTCAAGCCTAAATCTTCTTAGTTTTTGTTTTTTAGGTTTGACATCTTCCTTTGTGGGAAGCCTATGAACCACTATTAATTGGTCTAGTCCTGGCATGTCGCCATATGACCAGGTGAACACATCTGCATATTCTGTTAATAACTCGGTTATCTCACACTTTTGCTCGACACTTAAACTGGTCTCGATTTTAAGGTTCTTAGGTTTTTCCATGCTTCCTAGATTTACTGTCTCCACCGGCTCGTCGATCGAAATTCCGCTTTGTTCATGTTTTTGCCAATTTTCTTGTATTATTTCGTTGTCAAGGATATCGCCTTCAACAACTGAACCAGCAGCATTGGAAACGATATCAGCGTTTTTATTTTCTACCTGCGCGAAATATCCCTGATGTTCGATGGTAGGAGATTTGGGTGAAGTAAAATAGCAGCATATATATAAGCAAAAACAGACTAGAATTGAATTAATAAAGAGTCTCAATAAAATTTGTTCAATAATCGTTTTCTACTTATGAGCTGACCTAGAGCTATTGATAGGATAACAAAACCAATTATTCAAAGCTGGATGCTAATTAGATGTGCGGGGGGTTGGGCTCCCATTGCTGACGTCACCTTCGCTTATCCGAGGCTCTTGAATGATATTTGCTTTTCGAAAAGATTGTTGGAGAGGTGAAATGCACATCTGGGTGTTGCTTGGCTTTTCCTTCATTCTTCCTTTGACACCTTTTGCTTGTGCTTCTTCCCTGGTTGTAGGAACGTAGTCAGTGTTGTTGCAGTTGTCGCCACTATTTGCCATCTTCGTTCTTGACCATGTGAAAATTGGGCTTCTGGGAGGGTTCAGTTGTTTAGGAGCTATCTTTTATGCCTGGTGCGCATTTTTCGTTTTTTTTTTTTTTTGTATGCAAATGTGATGCATGTGTCACGCGGATGCTAAAAATAAAAGGGTCGACAATTGATTGATGATGTAATATTGAAACTTTACTTTTATTAATATTGAAAAATTTGGAGTTCGATATTCAAAGAAAACAAAATAAAAGATTACAATGATAATCTATTTCCTAGCTCTCTTAGTCTTCTGTTGTGGAGGCTCAGGCTTCCCGTTGATGACGGCTTCCAGTTCTTCGACTCTGGCTTTAGTCTTGAGTGGGAGTGATCTCGCATGGCCCAATGAAGAAAGCCGCGGGCTCTATTTCTCATAGGTGGAGCATAGCCCGTACCAAGGGCAAGTTCATCTTCATCTTCCAATGAGAGGATGGGCCCTATTTTTTGCTGGATGAAGGCCTGCTCCTCTGGGTTGTACAGAGTGAACCAGTGATCCAATACCAATTTTGGGTCCAAAGGTTTGTACATTCAGATCTCTTTGCGGAGGAGGCGGTCGACTGCGGTACTAGCCATCTATTACAACAAGAAATTTCCTAATTACAACCAGAACTATGAAAATATTACAGGGAAATAGGTCTGAACTCTATCGAACAACACAACAAATTATTACATCATCGTCAATTGTCAACCCATGACTTTATGTATGCAAATAGGTTGGTTCTAACTGGTCCCCAAGCACTATGGCCTCCCGCATTCTTGAAGAAATAGATCTCAGGCCATATCGAAGCATTGGGTGGGGTAGCCTAATCGGTCCCGAATGGTGATCAACTCACTTCGCCCGAAACCTACACAATGGCTCCCCGTCTTAGGGTCCTAGGACGGTCCAGGTTCAACCGCATCTATTCACACCAATATATGCATGCAGACTCAAAAGTAAAAACAACTGAATTATGAACCCTGAAAAGTTAGCAACAGAATAATAATTGAAAGACATCTCTTAAAAGAATAATTTGAGGAGATTCAGGTGGCTAGCCTACTGTAATGAGTCCCCAGTGGAGTCGCCATCCTGTCGAGTCTAGTTTTTTATTTCCCATTCCTAATCCGATCTAGACTAGACCTTATGCTCATCTAATATAGATCCTCGACTTGAGTTAGGAATTTCATTTAGTTTTTGAGTCGCCACCCAACTGTTGTTGGGAAAGATTGAATTAAGACTAATGGAGCGGATTAGTCTTAATTTAGACCACTAGTTGTCGTAATTTCCTCTTCTCATTTTTGTGAAAAGAGGAAAAGGGAAAACCAGAGTTTCTAAGTTCGGAGGCAAACCTATTAAAACCCTAAGATTACCACCTAATCTCCTAAAATTTACTCCTTCTAAAAATGTCTTTTATTTTATTTTTGTTGCCTTTTATTGTGTTTTTGAGTGAATTATTATGAGAAAATGATTTCTTATTCATTTTATGGGTTGCCCCAAATAGGTGCCTACGTACCTGCTATTCAGGATCAAACAAGTCGTAGTTCGCTTTTCATGAAAACTTTAAGTGTGTTTGTGAATTTTAATTTTGAAATCTCTTTTGATTTATGTTTTTACCATTTCAGGATTTTCTAAAAAATCTAAGCCTAAGCTTAATTTAATTTTTGAAAATAATTTTAAGGAAAAACATCAATTTTTTAGATTTATTTGAGAAAATGATTTTTCTAAGTGATAAAACTCATTTTTTTTCTATTTTTCGACTTATTTATGCTATTATAAATTTTTATTGATTTTTATGATTTTATTAAATTTTTTAATTTTTATTAGTTTTTATTAATTTTTCACAATTTTTATAATTTTTTTTTTATAAAAAAATTTCTCCTAGACTCTTATTTATCCTATTTTATAATCTAAAGTTTTATTATCATTTTTCTAATATTTTTATAATTTTCTTTATAAATTTTCTACATTTTTATTATTTATCATTTTGATTATATTTATTTTTATATCATTAAATCCTAAAAAACCTAATTTCTAACATTTTTCTATTTATTGAAATATAAATAACAAATAAAAAATAAGTAAATAAATTAATTCGAAATAAATAAAATAAACCAAATAAATAAATAAACAAAAATATTAAAAAAAATTGAAAAATCCGACTTACCTGGATCCGGGTCAGTGCGCGGGTCGGGTCGGATCGGGTCGAAGTGGGTCGAGCGGGTCGATCGGATGCGGTGGTGGGGAGTGCTCGTTGACGGCGTTCCGGCGGCCTTCTTCAGCGGTTGAGGTGTCGAATCCTAAGTTATCGAGGGTGAGGAATCCACTGGTGGCGGTGGTTTGCTTCAGAAACGCCTCCTGGTGGTTGCCTAACTCTTGCTCGGCGGTCGCAGCTTCAAAACTACTCTGGCGAACTTCGATTCTCTCTTTTCTCTCACTTTCTCTCGCTTTTGATCTGTGATCTAGCTTCCTCACTTCGTCCTCTATTTATAGGCTTTCGAAATCGAGCTGGATAAGCTCGGATTTCCACCAATCGAGGAAAATCGAATTTGCGGTTAAACGAACAACCTCCGATTCGTGTAAATCCGTCGATTTGTTGAGATTTGATTCCAATTGGATGATGTTTATCTCAATTCTGTTAAAGATCTGTTGGATTTGTGAAAAAAAATCGAATCAAAACGGCCGAAATTCGAATTTTTCCCCTCACCGACGATCTTGGACCAAGGTTGAAGACGATCACGCGCCTGGCGCGTGCGTTCGCTCCAGTCAATCAGATGCTGCCACGTGTCCCGGGTAAAAGAAAAATTTGCAAAACGCGGATTCTGCTCCCCCCGCGTTTAGAACCCCTGACCTCGCACTCGCGCGCGCCTGCCTGACCATGGTTCGGACCAACTAAGCTAGCCCATTTTCCTGATTTTCTTTATTTCACAAATTGCATATATGCAATGCAAATTTTTTTTATTGTTTTGTATTTTTTGAAATTTAAAAAAATTGTAAAAATTATTTAATCTTTATTATTGCCATTTCTGAAATTAGTTTTCAAAATTGATGTGTTTTCCTATTTATTTTTATTTTTTGAATATTTTTCCTATTTTCGCCAAATTAGAGAAAAATTGGAAAAAATTTGGAAATTTTGGAAATTGATTATTATTGATTCTTAGGGCAAAAATGGGGTGTTTACAAGTACTAAGAATGAATTACTAGTGTTTTGACATATTTCAAACAAGCTTTAAGTCTAAGGCCAGTCATGCTTAATAACACTCTTCCAGTTACATGTAACTCTTGTTTTTGTTTATGATTGTCAGAATAGTTACAAATTATATTAAAATAATGGATTAGTTTAGGTTGCTTATTCTATGTACTTAGCTCGACCTAGGGGCCCATAGTAGTAGATCCCTAGAGGGCACCCCAATGATCCTTATGTGACTTTGTCCTTAGTAAAGCCATGCTTGAAAATGATTTGAGTAGGTCAAAGTTTAAGGATTCATAGGTGTTGGGGCCTATAGTGGTAGTTTCCAACATTGCATTATGTATTAAGTATGTATATATGTTTGAAGGGGTCATGAGTACTCCATTGGTGATATATGGACTTAAGTGAAATAATAACTAGTTGTATGATGTTTAAAGTCTACATTGATGCATGTGATTTAATTTATGTTTATTTATGCGTATGTGTTTGTGGCTATATGTACTAAGCGTTAGCTTACCCTTTAGGGATTTTTTTTTTTAAATGCAAGCACATATGTAAATTCTATCGATGACGAAGACCTTGGGTCAAATGTGCAAGAAGGGGACAATGTAGATTATTTAAATTACTATGGGGATTAAGTGGGGGAATTATCAGCTACAGCCTATGAATTGCTATAAGATTTTTAATTTTTATTTTTTAATTTTGAGAATGGAGAGTTTAGAATAGTTAAACAGCTAAAGTGTTTTGAATTGATGTAGTAAGATTTCTTAAAGAAGTATGCAGGATTGTGTATGGAACTTATTTGAATTAATTGTTATATTGTTAAATGTTATCTATTTGTGATTAACAGGAAGTATAGACTTAAATGGTATTAGAGTAGGGTTAAAAACCTTAACATGTCCTTATATAGTAAGGACACATGGCAGGCCATAGCATCCCAAGTTCTGGGATATTATAATTTATGCAAATCACAACTTTAAAATTTTTGTGTTTTATTAGCTTTATTTGATTATGAATTTTTAATATAATTAATAACAAATGCAATTTTATATAATCTTTCCCAAAGAAGCTAATATATTCTTATTTTTCACTTTCCAATATGTATGATTATCGTAATTTTTTTATTTGGGTATATTAGTTACTTATAGCAGATATACAATGTTGTGCAAGCAACGAATTTATATTAAACTCCATAATATAGCTTTGTCTGGCAAGACTATACTTGCGAACTATAAAACATGAATTTACAAGCATAATCATGATATATTTCATCTTAAAAACTTTTGAAAAATAGATTCAAACTCCTATATTGAAACTTCTAAAGAAGATGATAACATCTTTACTTTTAGTGTAGAATAGGATTATATCTTGAGCAAATTTATTTGGTCTATAGGTGATTACATTAATTTGGAAGAGTTATCAAGGGGTATTTTGATGAGTGAGATATGGATCAATGAGTACCTAAGAACTTATCATTATTTGTTTGTTGTTATGCCATAATGCTGAATTGATGCGATATTATGATTTTCATTTTAGTTATATTATGTGGTTACCTTTAACTAGATAAACACTTAATATGGTTAAGAATTTGAATCCAGCATGCATTGCATTATTGCATATTCTAATGGCTGCTTAGCTTGCCTTGATAGTCATGGTAGGGGGTGGATATAGCCTATGCTTACTTCTTTTTAGGGTAATAGATTGACTCTAAGAATTATTGATAGGAATCAAAATTTTATAGGACCTATCACTAGGGTAAGAGCCAAAGAATTACAAAATTTGGTGATAAGGGTCCTCTTTGAACAAACCAACCCAAAAATATTTGTATACTAACTTCTTTTCTATTACTTATTTGTTGTGCATTCAAGTAGGTATACTTATCGGTTTTTACAGGGTAATGGATAAACTCGCTAAAGCTCAGCTTGTAGGTTATTCATGAACCGACATAAACCAAAGAAGAACTAGTCCAACAAATTGTTCACTTGAATTGAAGAAATGACCACTTGAAGACCATTTGAATATGTAATTATTGCTGTGAGAACCGGTCATTTTTGTTTATTTTATACTTGTAATTTTGATCTTTGGAACCAGCCATCTAATGGCAACTTTGTAATTTTTGGTTTGTTTTAACCCTAATAGGAGTAAGTATAAATACTTGCTAATAAGAGAGCTTCCTGAAACAATCTTCTGTTTAGGGTTGCTAGTCCAATAGGATGCTTCCTATTATCAACTATTCTACTCACAATAACATACTCCTAAATAATCACTAAGATGTTTCTTATCGTCAATTAGTCAGCTTATATAACACTTTTCGAGAAGATACATTACTTTAGATTGTTAGGTTGTTTAAAACCATTCCCTGAGCAATACCAATCATCACAAAGCAAAGCACTTGTGAGATTATTAGCTCATGGAGCATTTTCCTACTAAAAACCAAATTTTATATAATCAGCCAAACCAAGGCGTTATCCATTCAGTCAAAAGGCCAAAAATGGCGTCTTTTTTGTCTTTGTAGTTAAGTTTTGCAAACTTTACCATAAAGAGGGGCAGTTGTAAACACTCCATTTTTTACCCTAATAATTAATAATAGTCAATTTTTAATTTTTTTAATTTTTTACAATTTTTTTAATTTAGCAAAAATAGGAAAAATATTCAAAAAATAAAATAAATAGGGAAAATAGATCAATTTTGGAAAATAATTGTAGAAATAATAATAAGAGTTAAATAATTTTTACAAATTTTTGGAATTTCAAAATAATATAAAAATAATAAAAATTGTATTGCATATATACAATTTGCGTAAATAAAAAAAAAAAAAAGTAAGTGAGCTAGCCCAATTGGTTCGAGCCATAGCCTTGTGCACGTGGGGAAGGGGTCAGGTCAACGGTTCGAAATGCAGGGGAAGCAGATTCCGCATTTTGCCTATTTTTCTTTTTGCCCAAGACACGTGTCAGCTCGTGATTGGATGGAGGGAGCGTACACACCTAGCGCGTGATCGTCTTCAACCTTCGTTCGAGATCATTGCCAACCACTAAAAAATTTGAATCCGACCGTTTTAATTCGATTTTTTACACAAATCCACTAAATCTTTAACTAAAACAAGATAAACATCATCCAAATGAAATCAAATCACAACGAAATCCAAGATTTACACGAATCAAAGGCAAATCGGAAGAGGGTTTCAACCGCAAATCCGATTCATCCTAATCGAAGAAAATTCGAGCTTATCCAGCTCGATTTCTTGTGCCTATAAATAGAGCACGATGTGGGGAAGCTAAAGTACGAATCAAAAGTGAAAAAAGGAGAGAAAATAAGAGAGATCGAAGCCACACCGGAGTTCTTCAAATCGTGACCGCCGACCAAGCTTCGAACCACCACTAGGAGCCGTTTTTGGAGAAATCCACCACTACCATTGGATTTCCTACCCTCAAAAAGCTAGGAAGCAACCTCTCAACCTCCTTGAAATTCACCGAAACACCACCACCAAGGACCTTTAGCCGCTGTGATCTATCCGACCTGACTCGCACACTGTACCTGGATCCAGGTAAGTGGGATTTTTTGTTTATTTATTTTATTTACTTATTTATTTATTTGTTTATTTATTTACAATTCGAAAATAATAATATTAGGAAAAATGGTAGAATTTAGATTAGTTTATTATTTTCATGTTTAGTTTAGAATAGATAAAATAATAAAAAATAAAAAAAATATTATAAAATGATAAAAAAATAAAAATAAATAATAATAATAATAATAATTAGAGGTAGGTTAATAATAGGGAAATCAAAATATTTTTTTATCACTTAGAAAAATCATTTTCTTAAATAAATCCAAAATTGGTTTTTCCTTAAAATAAATTATTTTTTTTTCAAAAAAATAAAATAATAAAGCTTAGGTTTAGATTTTTTTTCAAAAAAAAAAATACTAAATTGATAAAACCTAAATTTGAGGTATTTTCATAATTAAAATTAACAAACTCACTAAATTTTTTTATAAAAAAGAGAACTACGGCTTGTTTGATCCTGAATAGCAGGTACGTAGGCACCCATTTGGGACAACTCTAAAAAGAATAAAAAAATCATTTTCCATATTAGAATAAGTTGTTTTTAATCAATAAGTAAAAACACAACAAAAAAAATAACAAAAATAAAACAAAATAAATAACAATAAAAGACATTACGATATGGTTTAAATTTTAGGAGAATAAGGTGGTAACTTTAAGGTTTTAATAGGTTAGCCCCCGAGTCTAGAAACTCTGATTTTCCCTTTCCTCTTTCACAAAAATGAAAAAAGGAAATCTCGTTGACTAGTTGTCCAAATTAGGATTAATCTGCTCAATTAATCTTAATTCAATAATCTTTCCCAACTTCAGTTGGATGGCGACTTCAAAATAAGATGAAATTCCTAGTTCAAGTCAAGGATTTACATTAGATGAGCATAAGGTCTAGCATAAATCGGATTAGAAATGAAAATGAAAAATAAAAAATTAGACTCAATAATTACTTATTGAGGAATTAAGCTAGGGAAATTTTATTGCATGGTTACAAATTGTTGATGGTATTAAAATCCATTAAAGATTAATTGTGATAATAAAGCTACTGAACTAAATTCCAAGAATAATAAAAGCTGATTGAAATCAAAACACATCAACATAAAGTTTCTTATTGTTAAAAAGAGAGTTCAAAGTTTTCAAGTATCAATTGAACATATTAGTACAAATTTCGTGATTATGAATTTGCTTACTAGGGTCTACCACTTAATTAAAGTATTTCATGAGAATGTCGCTCATATGAGTATTGTTTATCTTGATGATGTAACAATATAGTGGGAATTTTGTTTTCTGTTGATATTCACCTGTATTATACATTTTTTTTTTATAATTAACTTATATATAGTTGTTTTGAATTTTCTAACAAAATTATATATACTTCTATTGTGGTTGTACATAAAGTAAGAAGTATATTAAGTAGGGCTGATTGGAAATAAGCATATTAAGAATCATATTGTATGTAATTTCCATGCTGCACATCTATACTTGATTTATTAAATTGGTTATATTGATATTAGTGACTATTGATAGGTCCTCTCATGACAAAAAGTGATAAAAGGTTGTTTTGATTTTATTGATATGATTGATGAACTAGATTGTTTGAAGATGAGACTTGGTATAGATAATAAAAGTTGAGTTCATAAAAGTTTTGCAATATACAACTATTAAGTAATACATTTGGCTCAAGTGAGAGATTATTGTAATTTTGTGGGCTACTAAATTAATTAATTGTATATTATTAACTATCTAATTAATTTAAGAAGTTAAATATATTAAATAAAAGTGACTATTTGGTAAATTGATGGAGACTTAAACTCATGTCTATAGACATTTAGTATGGGCCTTAATGTATAAAAACCTAAATATTTTATTTCGCTTACTATGATGAATCACAATAAAATAAAACAATAGATCTTATAATCTGCCTTTTTATATATTATTAAGTGATAAAGTTAGAAGCAGTCATTATTATATATTAAAAGACTAAACCTTTGGAAATTGGCTTTCTCTATAAATTCAAGTATGTCTTCTAATCTCTATTTTCTTTTTTATTAATTTGCTATGACATTTGTGTGGCTGATTTCAACCTCATCATAAAATTTTTAGACCAAAGTTTTTCTTACAGCAAATAGCAGGTTGAATATTACCGACCAAAGCACATAAAAAAGTAAGCTACTACGAACCGGGGGTAAGCATATTAGCAGGGGAATTGACAAGTTCCGTTCTAGCAGCTCTGCTGGAACCAAGATCTTTAGCATATTTGAGCTTTATTATCAGTTTAGGTCCTGTTCAAAAACCAAGAATATCCACTGATTTAGATGTTAACTTCTTGATTCAGACTTGTGTCTAGTATCTTCATGGATTCCCAGTACGGTCCTTGTTACCATTTAAAAGCCATCCTAGTAACCACAAATATTCTAGTATGCATATACATCTGACGATTATATGGAGGGAAATATTAATGGTGCTTGGAGGCGACTTTTAATGCACAAAATAAGAACGTTTTATACCTTTCTTACACTTGCTATTTTTTTTAAGTGTATAATCATCATCCTAAAGATGATTTTTTTCCTGTTTTTTTTAAACTCATTGACTAGTGCCATTAAGACTTGTTAATGGGACTCTTATGGGAATTCAGCTAAATGTAGAGCCAACACAATGCACATTATATATTATTCACTAGTTAAAAAAAAAAAAAAACATTTGAAACAAACTAGTCACAAACCAGTAATGATGGAATCAAGATAGAGCAAATATGATATCATAGTTTTATTAGGTAGGTTTTGTTTTATTTTATATTATTAGGGTTATATATGATTTTATTATTATTTTTTATGTGATTAATCTGATTTCTTATACTAAAATTTGGTTATATTTATATTTTATTTATAGGATAATAACTTTTTAGTTTCTCTTTCTGTAATATTTTTTTTTAATTTACTTTCTTTTCTACTTGAATAAGTTGGGCTTTCATTTAAACCAATGAGACTTCATAAACATGAAGGTGACATTGATTGAATGAAAAAAGAAAAAAGCAAAAACAAAAGTTATTTAATGTCAAAAGAAGTGGTGTGATGCCTTAGTATTATTATTATTTTCATTAATTGTATAAAATCATTATAAAGCATAATGTGATGTGAAAGTATATAAATTTTTAATGCATAAAGTTATTATCTAAATTTTATGATAGTATGATACCATCAATTATTACTTTTGATATTTTATCAATCATTCACCAATTGTTATATTGTTTTCGTGGGATTCCGGCACCGTTTTCTACTAATTTTTTACAAATCACGAGACTTTGGGAGCATGCGTTAATCAGTTTTGGCAATTTTTGAAAATTTATAATTACTTAAATTTGTTAGGATCTCAAGGAGGCAGCGTCCTTTGAATGTTAGTAGACTTTTAGCAATTAATTACATATTTATTTATTACAAGTTTAAACTTGAGCTATGAATAGATATTATATATATATTTTTTTCAATTATAATTACATGATGAAAAGCGAAAGAGTAAGGTACTAATTATAGTAGAATTATCTACTAAACATAACCCTAATTAATAGATAAATCAGGATAAAATCTTATATTTTTATTTTATTTATTTTTTAACTTATTTATATGCACCCGACCCTAACAAAATTATTCCTATTGAAATCAAGAGATTACTTACCATCCATACTAGAGTAAATGAAGTTTTTCAAAAAAAACCCACTAGTAGAAGACCTTTTAGATATAAGAGATATAAGGAAGAGAGAGCTAAAAAGGATTTTTCATGTATAATTCTTATGTATACTTTTATCAATATGTAAATACTTATACCAATAATGAATTATTAATTTTTTTACTAATTTTTAAATATTTATATCAATAAAAAAAGTTTTATTAAATATATATATATATAACAGAAATTTAAAAATAAGTTTTTATGCGCGACTTTTCTTATGACTTTGCTTACATTCATGGTTTTCTGCAGTTTGACTTGAGTGATGGGAATATGACCGGAACAGTTATTGCTGATTTGACTATGACGCTGTTCCTATGCATTGTCAATCGATTAGTTTAAAGTAGTATCAAATTTTATTTTCTTTATCACGCCAGTTTAATTTGGTAACGACTATCTAGTAACTTCCATACATTTTTTAAGTGATTATACTTCACGATTCTTGATTATTATTTGACTTAGCTTTTAGATTGATTTTTATATTTTTATTTATAATTATCCTATCTTATATATTAATAATCTATGACTTTCTTTCAGTGATATTATAAGGATTGATTTGAGCAGGCCATTGAAAGGGAGCTTTTCGAGAGGGCTTCCTTGGCTCGGAAATCGGACTATTCTACCACTACATGCTAACTGGAGTTACGTCCATAAAGTGAATTCTTTTAAGTTAAGAGAGCTCTTTGCTCATGGTAGACCGGTTGGTAATCATCAAAAAGCTTCTTTTTTTTTACTCACGTAATAGATTTGTCCTTCCTTTGTCCTTTAATTCCAAGAATCCAAATAGGGGGCTTTTTTACTTTATGCTTTAAATTACCTCTAAACTATCTATAGCTAACAATTTCGTTTTACTATTGCTAAAAGCTAACCAGGAATAAAGAAGATATTTTATTTATCCCCTTTTTCCGTACGTGCTTTTTGACTATATGTAGAGAGGACCAACTATCATGTTTATGATTATTTATTTCCACCGTTTTATACTGAATCAGTCTTAGAGTTTTTTTTTTTTTTTTTCTACATCCTCAATAAAAAATTGTATGAAAGTGAGCGAAATGTCAGCAGCCGACCACAACGTACATCGTACATGACTTTTTTGCGCAGATATGATCCGAGTGTTTCAAAGCCTTCTCTCAATCCTCGAGAAAGATACAAAAGAAAAGAAATTTAATTCTAGCTGTTGAAAACGATTGAAAATGAGAGTTTGAAAATAAAAAATAAGAAAGCGATTTCGGATATTTCCTATCACTTAAAATAAATATTATAAATGCGGGGTCCGTCAATTATAATTTTCGGAACGTTTCTGTATATTTCGCAACTTAAAGAACGAAAAAAAAAATGGAAAAAAGGAGCATATAAATAAAAACTATATCTGGTAACATATAAGACTTCTCTTTTAGGAAGTCTATTCCCATTATGGCGGTGGCTTGGCGTAAATTCTTGTAGCGCGGGTCCTCTTTGGATCTGGGCAAGGTCCATTTGGTGAATGGCCCGGTATATAGGTGCAGGAGCTTCCTGGATTAGGGACAGTAGCCTTGTTTAGCCGTGGAAATTGCAAGAGACGTCGAGTATTTTGAGTCGCCGTAGTCCCATCTTTTTCCAGGTTAAACGCTAGCCAGCTACATGCCTCAAGATGTTGAAACTTTGTCACAACAATCATATTGACAAACATCATAGCTCTTGCCTTCAACCTTCAGTTTTAAACTCAAGGATTATTTAGGACCAGGCTAAAAGATCAAAATATGTTTGTGAAGGTATGAAGATTTTCGCATCTGACAATGTTACAGCATCCTACTTTCTAAAACCACAAGAGATTCGGTAAATGATATACCAATGTTCATTAACCCTTTCAAATTAACAATGCTAGAGTCGGCAAATAAAAGACAAATCCACATGCGCAATATAGAAATAAAGGTCTCGCTTGAAAATAAAATAAGAACACTTAACGCATAAGCTCTACAAAAATGCAACGAGAAAGAGCACATTATTGAAAATGATCCATGATTATATATGAAAATCTTAAATCACGTACACATGATTTGATGGTCGAGGTGCATCTGGTAGTTGACCCGATACAATGGTGTAGGAATTTCTTGCAGGAGGGATTGGATCCTTGTTTAGTGACTGAAATTGTGAAAAGTGTCGAGTTTCTGAGCTTTCCCTAGCCCATTCTTCTTGCTGGTCGAAACCTAGAGGCAACCTGCCTGCCTCCAGACGATTCGCTTTTGTAACAAGAACAATCAGGGTGACTAATATCAGAGCACTTGTTTCAACCTTCATTTTTAAACTTTAGGATTTGGGACCTGGCTGTGAGATCTAAAATGTAATTAGAAGCTGGAGAAGAAAAACAACGGCGTAGGAGGGACTTATGTAGCGAGGTTCGTATAAAGAAAAGCTAGCTGGAGGATAGTTCCAACACGATGCCAAAAAACAAGAAAAAAAGAATCTCACTGATTCGTCTGCATGATAGGAGGCATTCGATCTGACCCATGAAAATTCCCCGTCCCCCACTAATCCGACGGAACAACCCTTATTCGAGTTGGGAACTACTCATCTCGTCACCATGTGGCCGAAACGTTTGACTTATTAGATATTGACAGGTGCCGTTAGTCTTTACTAAATCGTCGATAGCTAGAAATCAACAGGGCTAATAAGTAACAGTCTAAATATGTTTATAACATTGTCTAGTTCAACACGGAAGTCAACATGAATTACCCTCATGTGTTTCTATTTTCCCTTATAAGTAATACTGTAAATATATGTTTATAACTCATTTTAACATAATAAATTTATTGGATATGACAGAAAAATTTTAGTCATGAGCTCGATGTATGGGTTCAGTATATTAATTGAAGCTAACGATGCTATACTTCTCAGGGGAGAAATATACAGAGGGAGGACTATTTTTGTGATGGCTTATTTAAACCAAGGGAAAGTAATACAGCGTTTGTGTCGTTTATGCAAGGGAATGATTATATTTCTATTAACAATGTTAGAAACATTGATCGGGCTTTAGGTCATAATGCAGAGTCCATGAGATAAACAAGAGTAAGTAAATAAGAGAATATCACACATGGTTTTACGAAGAATATCAAAAAAGAAAGAGGATTAAAAAACTAGGAGCAAGATTGAATGTCACAAAGCACTATTTCCTCTAATGGAGCCTTAATTTTTTCTCATTGATTTATTGTACCTAATATATATGGTAAGGTATATAAAGTGTTATAAAAGGTCCAAACCATAATATATGCATTGAGAAACAACTTAGACATTAAGAAAATATGAAATAGGAAATTATTATAGACATAATGAGCTTGTTTTCACCCCTTGCTCATATCTTTACCTAAATACTCCTCAAAACCCAAATTTCATATAAATTCAAGGGGTAAACTCCGTAAACAAAATTATTAAAAAAATAATAAAAAATGAGACGCACATGTTAATTACTAGGAAACATTTTCATAAAACATAAGGAAAAACTCAATTATTAAAGATTAATGACAACTGGTCATACTATACTAATGTATGTGGGTTTATTTGACTTCGAATATGATTTGTTTGATTTTACGGTCCTGCAAAAGGGAATTAATAAACTCGCATTAGATAACACTATTGACTACACAATGAAGGTGAGTTCTTGCATCCTAGCTGATTTTCCTTGAAGTCAAGCGTGGATGGCTGTAAATGGCGTTTAAATGAAGGTCTAATATGGATTGAACCATAAAATCATTCAAAGATATAAGTACATTAGACATGAACTGTATTTTATAAACTTATAATGGTAAAAAAAGTAGAAGTTCGGAAATGATATGTTCACTAAGGATGTGTCCTTTTCCAATAACGCGACAATAGAACAAATCAAAACCCTTTGAATCCCTAATACGCCACTCCTAATTTCAACCACACAAGGTATCATCATAAAATCCTCAATTGAATTCTGAATTATCTTAAAAAGCTGACCCTTATATATGCTTTGATGTTACAAAAGGTCTTTGCATTATGGAGCAGAATTTTTTGTTCAATTTTGGATTTTAAGTATTGGATTCTTATTATTTTATAAGTCTATGAATGATTTTTCTGTGTTTTTTCATTTTAACTTGTTCGGTTGGTGATTTCAATTAGGTTGTTCATGAAAATTGTTTTATTGCAAGGTTATTTCAAATATATTTTCTAAGAATATTTAACACTTTTAGGACCAGTTATTCTAATTTTTTTATTAATTCTTATTAATTTTAGCTCAATAATTATATTTTGAGGAAACTTCTTATTCTATAAATGTTATGCTAGTTGGCATGTCATGTTATCTGGAATGATTGGGCGTAAAGCGTCTGTAGGTGGCTTTTTAAGTCTACCGTCAAATCTTAGGGCTCAACCCTAAACAGGCGGTGGAAACTACCAAGCTGGAGTATGGTAGGGGCAGAGGGAATTTCTGGTGGAGTGGTGAAATGCGCAGAGATAGAAAGAACACTTGGGTTTTTTTTTTATAAAAAACTAAATGAATCGATACCAGGAAGCACTCGTAATATTGTAGTTTTTTTAAAAAAGTTTATAAATATTATATTCACAAAAATTATTCCAAAAATAGGTTTTGAAGGCATAGGCCCGATTTGCAACTTTTTTATTCCAAAATTAGCAAAACTAAAGGCATATACTCGATTTGCACCTTTAGTTTTTTATTTTTTTTATACTTCGACCGATGGAAACATAATAATTTGATCTTTATAAAAATATCAAATGGCAATGTGGTTTAATCTTAGTCATAGTACAATCAAATCAATCTTTTTTATATATATTATGGATTCTATAACTTCAAACAAGTAAAAAGTTATGATTTTTTAAAGTTAAAAAAATAAAAATAATGATCATAACATTTTGCTTATTTAAAGTTACAAAGCGCATAATATAAAAAAAAAAGAGAAACTAATTTAAGTATACTATAGCTAAGATCAAATAATGTTGCTGCTTTGTATTTTTATAAGGGTTAAATTACTATATTTTCATTTACCGAAGTTTTAAAGAAAAAAAAAAAACAAACAAAGTTACACTGAAGTGCAGCTAACATCTGCACCTTTAAGCAAGATAAAGTATGTGCCTTCAATACAAATTGTATTAAAGTTGTAAACTCGGTTTGTACTTTTTTCAAATTTTGAGGAAAAAAATTGCAAATCGAATTTATGTTTTCAAAATCTATTTTAAGAATAATTTTTGTTGGTATAATATTTATAAATTTTTTAAAAAAACTATAATATTTATCAATATTGTCCGATCAACGCCGGGGCGGTCCAAACAGCTTTTTTTAAAACAACTTTAAAAAGACAAACATTGGTACGTGGGGCATAATATCTAGCGCCTCTTGACAAATTCGGCATGGGTGGCGGATCGATTGGAAAATTCGATCTTTGGAGGAGTCTAAACAACCTTTTCAAAACAGCTTTCTTTGAAAAGACAAACAATCGTACGTGTGGCATAATATCTAGACACAGTTACCAGATAGAATCACCTCAGACCCAAACCTGGATCAAGTAATTTCGAGTCTTTAAAATGGGAAACTGATTCTGGATCCGTGAGACTTGGTTCCGGATTGGATTTAAAAAATGATAACTTTTTCCAAATAAATTATATAAATATTTAATTAAATATGCTTTTTTAGCATATTTATTTCTTCTATGTTAATAATAATAATATAGTAAATATTTATTCACTTCACTTGTACTTTTTTGTTTAGATACCTATGATTGATTTTTGTTAACAAAAAAGTTTACATGAATTTTAAGTTTTTATTTCATTTTTTTATAAATTGACAGTTACATTTCAGTTAATATATATACTTCAATGAAAAGCTAAAAAAATTATTCTTTTTGCCTTTTACAAAGTGCATTAAGCACCCATAATTATTATATAAAAAAAAGTTTAAATTTCCCTTTCTACAATGTATTAGATTATGTTGAGGGTGTACTTATTAACAAAATCTTTGTATATATATAAGATACATTATAATTTTAATAATAAGTAAATATTTTTTTATATGTAATTCTAATATTAACTTAAATACTATAAGTTTGGCCCCTCCAATAATACTATTCTACATCCTTGTTGGCGGTGACATAATCCTTAGGAAAATTGATAAATGAATGATGTTAGAAGAGAGGATATAAAGAATGTGATCTAGATGAATAAGAAAATGTTAGTTGAGCTAATGAACTTAGTTAAACATTATGGATAAAGTATTTAATCTAAGTAGGTGGACATTTGAATCCACTTGATTGTCAAACAATTGCCTAATTATCAAAATTATCATAAACAAAAGTTCAACACCTAAGAACAACAAGTTTAGATTTTGTAGAGATAGGTATAGAAAGAAGAGCATAATGTTGCTCTTCATGTTCACCAAATGTAGAATCAATAGAAAATAAAATAGTTACATCTTCATTTGAAGTAGATTGATAATGAGAATCTAACTTGAAAGGAAATATATGCTTATGAAAGACTATATCATGCCTAACTAAATAATTTTTATTGAGATTATACAATTTGTAGCCTTTTTGACCTGAAAAGTATCTTAAAAATACATCATTGACCTCTAGCATCAAATTTATCATGAGAATTAGTAATAGTGGATGCATAGCATAAGTAACCAATGGTTTTGAGCTTTGAATATGAAGGAATTTTATGGAATAAAAGTTGATATGGAGTTTTCCATCCAAAAGATTGAACTGGCATTCTATTAATGAGAAATGTGGTTGCTAAGACACTTTCTCCCCAATTTTTTTTTTTAGGTAAATTGACATGAAATGTAAGAGCATGAGCTATATCTAACAAGTGCCTATGTTTTTGTTCAACCACACCATTTTGTTGTGTTGTGTAAATATTGGTTCATTGGTGATCAATCCCATATCTTTTGAACAAATCTTGGCAATCATAGGAAACAAGTTCATATCTATTATCAGTTTTGAGTACTTTTGGTGAGGTAAGAAAATGGTTCTTAACATAAGAAAGAAAAGCATTTAAAGTGTTTAAGGTTTGATAATTAGAATGAAGCAAACATGTTCATGTACATCTGCTCATGTCATCAACTATTGTCATGGAAAAATTGCCACTTGAAATTGATGGTGTATTATAAGATCCCCAAAAGTTACCATCAACAAGATCAAAAGTATTGAAAGAATTAAAATGATTGATACAATTGACGGTGTATTATAAGGTCTCCATATGTCAAGAATTTAGACAATTTTAAGTCTTTATAGTCATTAATATGTTGCATTTTTAAATGAAATATGTCCTAATTTGTTGTGTAATAATTTTAAAGACATCTTATTACTAGAAACATCATTAAGCAATCCTTTGTTTCTATGGTAAAGAAAATGACTCAAAATAAGCAATGCTTGGTTTTGAAATTATCACATAGAGGCTAAATTGAGCATCCACTTTCGCTATGTATTTCTTAATGAACAAGTCTTGAAACAAACATTGGCTGGCTAGGATTAAAAATTGTACACATGTTAGAATAACCAAGCAACTTGCAAACAAAAAGTAAGTTATAATAAAAATCTAATACCAACAAGACCTTTTTAAGTAATATATGCTCATTTATTTGAAAATCCATTTGGTAATTTGTTAGAAATTGGGTGTTTTAGTGTTTGTTTATTGACTACAAGAGTAGAAAAGGGAATCATGTGGTCTAAAGCTCCTGTGTTTACAATCCACTCACCTATCAAGCTATCATTATTGCGTAAAGAAGTTGTAAAACAAACAATATGTAAAATTTGACCTACAAAGTTCACGATTGAAACATTAATGTTATTCTTTAGTTGTTACCTTCCTTTTAACATTCTCACATCTTCATTGCATACATTTGAGATGAAATCATTTTCATTTGCCACTGATCTATTAACATTATCAGTAAAAACATGTTTATTGAAAGGTTTATCATTTTATCACTCCACTTGAGCCACAAGTTTTGCACTTCTATTATCCCTTATATTATTATTAAAATTATGAGTCAACTATATGATTTTATAAATTTACAATTTTATGAAACTTTTAAAGATCAAAATGAATGCAAAATTATTTAGGTCTAAACTTTTAAGAGAATTGAGTTTTAAGTGTACAAGTCTATAAGTTTTCAATTTTACTAATTTTATACAATTTTATGTAATTTTATCGATTCTATACCTTTCAAATTTTCGTAGATTTGCGAGTTTGACTATTATGGTCCCTTTGACCCTTGTACTAGTTAGGATTCAAAGCATTTTCAATACTATGCTAAGTTCTTTTACAATGAGGATAAGTTCTTTTATTGCCCATCTGCCCTTTCCTATCATTCTTATCATTACTTTGCATCCCTTGTTGAGTTCTTGTATGAAAAGCTAAACTCTCACCATTGCTTCTAGATTTTCTTGTCATTTACTTTTTTTTTTCTTCTTAAAACTCCAAATAAAACGTGATTTCTTACACTTCCAAAAGAATCATTTTGCTACATGAAAACTACATGACTCTATTCCTATTCTCTATGTCTAAAACTTTTCCAACTATATCACATTCGCAATAATTAAACTTACCACAAGTGCATTCATGTACTCCACATAAACTACTAAGTTCATCCAAGAATTTTTTTTTTAGTCTATTGTAATACATCATAACAACAACACTTCCTTATTTAACATTTGCAATCTTGTGTTGCATCTAATATAACAATGGATCATTAGTTTGGTCAAAATGTTCATATATGTTATCCCATAGTTCTTTTGTGGATTTTGCATACATAAATCTCTTTGATAATTCTTTGTGATTAAACTCAAGATCCAGTATTTAATCGTACAATTGCAATGAATTCATCTTTACACATCATCATGATTATTACCTAGTTTCTTACATGTTCTATCTATAAACCTAACTTGGCTTTTGTCCCCTTTAAGTGAGTTATAGCAATCTACTCCAACCACGTCAATTAGATCTATTGAAAATTAAACTTGTAATTACACTTCCATGATTACTCAATCGAGACAAATAGAACAAGTCGTTATAAGAAAAATCTGGATTTATGATCGACGTAGCAGTCTCCATTACAGCAAATCAAGAAAATCATAAAAATGCAAAGAACGAACAATAGGCGGATGTACGTTGCTCTGATGCTATGTTAAAGTATGTGGAAGCAAGAAAAAAATGATTGTCTTGTTACACATCAATCTCCACAAATGAAAGTAGTAACTCTGTTTTGAGTCGAGAGAACTTGTTGAGTTGAAGAATGATATATTCTTTTATTTCCGTTGTGAAAAGTCTACAGTTTGTATTTATGCTAAATGACTAAAGCATAATTTGCACGTGAGAGGGAAATATACAAATAAATAAAATATAACACTAATATTTCTACAACCTAGAACCCTAATCCCCAAACTAAAACTCAATTTGATTTCCCCAATCAGAAACCCTAATCCATGATCTAAGAAACCTAGTGCTAAATCAAAATAAATCCTATATTCCCTTAATACAAATCTTAATTCCTACATTTTCTATCTATGAAATTATAAACAAATTAACAATTAAGTCATAACTCTCATTTAAACTATATTATAAATTGTGTGGAATTGACCAATCGTCTTGAGTTTGATAATATTGATTTCTTCTTAATTAATCATATAAACATGGAAAAGAAGAAAAAAGACTAAAAGGAAGTATAAGCAGAGGTGATGCGGGCATCGTGGAGGACATGGGTTGATATACGACTAGTTACACGACCGTGTAACAAGTGAAGGGAACTCCCAGAAAGACACACGGCCTGAGGCACGACCGTGTATCCATTCAGGAAATCCCACAGAAGCATATACGGCCAAGACACACGGCCTAAAGCACGGTCGTGTACTCGATCAGGATATCCCACAGAAACATACACGGCCAGGGGCACGACTGTGTATTCGGTCAGGAATGTTCACAGATTCATACATGGCCTAGAGGCACGGTCATGTACTGCGCTCGTCACATGCCTAGAAACATACACGGCCTAGAGGCACGGCCGTGTATGCGATAAGTTATAGACGTGTATATCATTATTTATTTCCACGTGTACGCTTAGAACTTCTCCTTTTAGGTATTTTACGGGGAAGTATAAATATTCTTTTGTCAGACATGTTAAGGTTACGCTTTAGTCATATTTTGAAATACACTTCGAGAGAGAATTTTCTCCCTTTAGGGTTGTGTACAACCCCAGTTTGTGTGTGTGTGCGAGATTCATTCGTTGAGTGATTCTTTTGCTTCTCTATGCTAACTCGCTGCATCAGTTGGTATCAGAGCAAGGCAATTTCCTGCGGAGATGTCAGCTAACGACGGTGTTGACGGCGGTCGTATTCTTGACGGTGTTCGGGGTACGGAAGTCCTACGTTACGGGCAACCAATACGAAGGGTGGTAGTGGAGACTATGGGTAAGAAAATCCAACGAGAGGAATAGCGTCGTGAGGCCCTAATCTATCGATCCAATACCAACAGTAGCAGGTAGGATTATTGGAGACGACCGGAAGGCGATCTAATGAACAGTTCTGTTACTTATGATACGGATGATGAGGATGAGATTTTTGAAGATCTGGCTAGGAGAAGAGGCCATGGTAGCATAAGACGATATAACAGATGTAATTACAGGTATAAAGATGAAATCTTTTCTCAATTTAAATATGTTGTATCTGCGTTCGATGGTACTGGGAGTTTGAATGAATTTTGGGTTTGGGTTGAGGATGTTGAAAGATTCTTTGACAATATGAGGATTTCTGAGGGAATGAAGATAGAGTTAGTGGAGAGTTGTTTGTGGGGTGATGCGTTGTATTGGTGGGAACGACTTCAGGCAATAAGACGCTTTAAGGGTAAAGATCTAGTGAGGACTTGGTTTATGATGCAATACTTGCTAGAACGAAAGTTCTTTCCCCTTGATTACGAGTAAATCCTTCCTCAGGAAATTCCACAAACACCTAAGCCAGTAAACTTAATTCCAAAAGCGTTTAAGGAGGAGAGGGTTGAACAAGAGGAAAACTCAACCCTTAACGATCATAGTACTTCGATTGATGATGGTGAGGGCAATGGTAAGGCAATTGAGGCCTACAAAAATTGTGTTAGTAAGGAAGCTATTGTGGAAGAGCCTTTGTTGAATGATCGGCAAGTGATGACAGTTACTGAAGAGGTGAAGACTGGAGATACTCTGAGCAAATCCATTGCACCAACGAAGGAGATCAAGGAGGTAGAGTTTAATGCTTTGCCCAAAAACTTATATTTCAACCCAGAGGAAGTGCTAGAGGTAACAAGTGCAAGTGTTCTATTGCTTCCTATCAACATAGAAAGTGATTCTCCCATTAATACTCCAATCCATCCGGATTGTGCACAAAAAAATTTAATAGAAAATTCGGTGACAAGTGTTACTCTGGGTGTGGTAGTTGATGTAGTGCGAATCACAATCAAGAGACGAGATAAATGGGATAAATCAAGACGATTCAAAGAGAGGGTACGACATGGAAGGCATATTCACAAGAAGAAAACTCGGGGTCGAGTTCCTTGCAGGTGGGAGAGAATGATGGAGAACTCGAGGTCAAGTTCTTTTATAGGTGGGAGAGAATGATGCGGGCATTGTGGAGGACACGGGTTGATACACGGCTAGTTACACGGCCATGTAACGAGTGAAGGGAACTCCCAGAAAGACACACGGCCTTTACACATGACCTGAGGCACGGCCGTGTATCCATTCAGGAAATCTCACAGAAGCATACACGGCCTCGACACACGGCCTGAAGCACGAACATATACTCGATCAGGATATCCTACAGAAGCATACACGGCCAGGGGCACGACCGTGTATTCAGTCAGGAGTGTTCACAGATTCATACACGGCCTAGAGGCACGACTGTGTACTGCGCTCATCACATGCCTAGAAACATACACGACCTAGAGGCACGGTCGTGTATGCGATAGGTTATAGACGTGTATATCATTATTTATTTCCACGTGTACGCTTAGAACTTCTTCTTTTAGGTATTTTACGGGGAAGTATAAATATTCTTTTGTCAGACATGTTAAGGTTACGCTTTAGTCATATTTTGAAATACACTTTGAGAGAGAATTTTCTCCCTTTACGGGTTGTGCGCAACCCTAGTTTGTGTGTGTATGCGAGATTCATTCGTTGAGTGATTCTTTCGTTTCGTTACGCTTTTCACGCTGCGTCAGGAGGTAAACAGAAGCCGACAGAGATGATGAGGAAATGGAAGGAGTTTTCGAGACTTTTTTGATGTAGAATAAAATGATGGAACCTTGTTGGGACCATGGTGGACCTTACTGGGGAAGGCATCTGAAAAGTTGTTTGGGGCCCAAAAGTTTGAGTGGATGTAAACTTTGGCGCCTTATCCAAAAATGGATTATTAATTTTAGGGTACCTAGGAGCGTAACAGTTCTAAATAATAACAACGCATAAGTTCGATGAATTAAAACATGAACATGGGATCAATGAATTAAAACTAGAACCTAGAAACTAAGGCAACCAACCAAAAGTGAGCTAGAAAGTGGGTGAACCCAAGTTAACTACAATCTAATTTCATATAAGTCTTACGAAATTATTGAACCAATAATAAAAGATAAAAAATGAACTCTCATATTATAGATTACCTTCTACGAGGCATGGGATCATTGGATGACCTTCAGGATGCGAGATGAAGAGAATTCACTAGAGTATAAACGATGCTTGCGGCTTCTGTGTGAGGACTTAGCCCTGTTGGGAAGACCGCGGACCTTACAATCCGTGATGACTTGGTGGATGGCCGGACTCGGTCAGCATTGGTGTATTGTCAAATGAGGTGGTTTAATAATGAGTTGTACACCAAGGTAGAGATGGTTTATGTGCTGGAGAGGCAAACAGTTTTCATGGATGAAGTTGAAGCACCAGTAGACATTTCATATGTGATGGCAGCTTCTACGATGCTGAGTTTTCCGGATTTCCTCGAGTGGAGACGCATCAAGCCTAACCTTATATATGCCCCGGGATCAACGTAAGGATCATCTCCGATTCCAAGTTGAGGAGATTGCCCATACTATTATAGATTTGTTGGACTCTATGGAAAATTGGGCTATGTTTCCACGCCTTCTTACCATGGGTGAAGACAATGAGGTTTAGAGAGAGAGATTTGAGCCATTGAGCCACCCCCTACACTATTTGTGAAAGCCATAACTAAATACAAACACATAAAACGCAGCGGAAATAGGAAAATCACTAACCTCTAGCCATTGCTTAATATGAAGAGGAGCAAAACCGTCAAGTCCTAGAACCTTCAAGATCTTCAGAACATTCAAAAACTCACAAGATGGTAATGTGTTTTTAATAGAATTTTCATGCTTTGGGACCTTGAATCCAATAGATATTTATAGAGAAACTTTCCATCAAAGTTTCCTAAAAACATGCTAATGGGTTAGTGGGTAATGTGGTTGATTAGGATTAAGTGGATAGTGGGAACATGGGAATTGTAGTTAGTGGAAGTTGTGGTTTGTGGTTCCTAAAAAATAGGACCATACTTCCACCATTCCAACATTCTCCCACTTGGTCCGTATATTTTACTTTAATACCACAAATCCTTAGACTTTAAGAAAACACAATACACGAATCATGGCGATATTTTCCCTTTATTACTCGAGTAGTATCTTCCATGTATTACAATGTATCAAGTTTTCAAACCTCTTTCCCAACAGCTTAATGAATAAACCTAACGTTTATTCTAGGTCCAAACTTTATTGATATTTCTCCAAATAAACAAATGTGCACAACAAATATGAGAAATATCTACTCTATAGAGTTTCACTAACACATAATAGAACCAAGTCCCATATTGACAACATGATCCTTAAATCTTTGTGGTGGCATGCCTTTAGTCAAAGGATCGGCTAACATCAGCTCTGTGTTAATATACTGAATGACCACTTTGTTATCTTTAACACGTTCCCTTATGGCCAAATACTTTATGTCGATATGTTTGCTTCAACTTCCACTCTTATTATTTTTAGCCATAAAGACTGCAGCTGAATTGTCACAATACATCCTCAGCGGCTTAGATATAGAATCCACAAGTCTAAGCCCTTCGATGAAACTCTTCAACCATACACCTTGTGAGGTAGCCTCAAAACACGAAACGAACTCAGCTTCCATAGTAGAAGTAGCAGTTAAAGTCTGCTTGGCACTTCTCCATGAAATGGCTCCACCGGCTAACATGAAAATGTAACCTGATGTTGATTTTCGAGAATCAACGCATCCGGCGAAGTCTGAATCAGAGTAGCCAATTACTTCCAAATCATCTGACCGTTTGTACATAAGCATGTAATCTTTTGTCCCTTGAAGATATCTCAAGACTTTCTTTGCAACTTTCCAGTGGTCAAGTCCCGGATTTGACTGATATCTTCCTAACATTCCAACAGCAAATGCAATGTCAGGTCTAGTACAAACCTGAGCATACATTAAGCTTCCAACAGCTGAAGCATAAGGAATGTTCTTCATTTGCTCTCTTTCAAACTCGTTTTTAGGGCATTGGTCCAAATGGAGCTTATCACCCTTCATGATAGGAGCAACGTTAGGTGAACAAATTTTCATCCGAAATCTTTCTAAAATTTTGTTAATATATGTTTCTTGAGATAGACCTAAGATTCCTCTATGTCTATCTCGATGAATCTTAATCCCAATGACATGAGATGCATCACCCATATCCTTCATATCAAAATTTTTAGAAAGAAATTGTTTCACCTCATGTAACATACCCTTATCATTTGATGCAAGTAGGATATCATCCACATATAGGATAAGAAAACAAATCTTACTCCCACTAACCTTTTGGTATATACATTGATCCATTATATTCTCAACGAAACTAAATGAAGAGATAACATCATGAAATTTTAAATACCATTGACGGGAGGCTTGTTTTAATCCATAAATGGATTTCTTTAGCTTGCAAACCAAGTGATCACCATCACTAGAGGAAAATCCTTCAGGTTGTTTCATATAAACCTCTTCCTCTAGATTACCATTTAGGAAAGCTGTTTTCACATCCATTTGTTGTAACTCAAGATCAAATTGAGCTACTAATGCTAATATTATGCGTAAGGAGTCTTTCCTGGATACAGGACTGAAGGTCTCTGTGTAATCAATTCCTTCACGCTGAGTGAACCCTTTAGCAACAAGTCTAGCCTTATATCTTTCAATGTTGCCCAATGAGTCTCTTTTAGTTTTAAAGACCCATTTATTACCTATGGCTTTTATACCGTTGGGCAACGGGACAAGATCCTAGACTTCATTACTCTTCATAGAATTCATCTCATCTAACATAGCATTATACCATAAATTTGACTCATCACAATTCATAGCTTCCTTGAAAGACTCAGGATCATTTTCAGCTCTAATATCGTACTCAGATTCTTGTAAATACACAATATAGTCACTAGGGATTGCTGATCTCCTTTCTCTAGTGGATCTCCTTAAAATTGGGACAACATTTTCTTGTGGATCATGTTGCTCAATCATTTCTTGATTTTGATCTACTATGATTTCCTCAGCAATTTGTGGATTTTCATTGATTGGTTGTTCAACACTTATTTGAACTCGAGGAGTGTTGTGAACAACAACCAATCTCTCACCTGATGTGGAAGGTAGATCTTGCTCATGAACTATGTCTTGAGATAGATCACTCCCACTTATTGAGTCATTTTCAAGAAATTTTGCATTTCTTGATTCCACAATCCTAGTAGTGTGAGATGGACAATAAAATCTGTATCCTTTGGACTTTTCGGCATATCCAATGAAATACCCACTTATAGTCCGAGGATCCAGTTTCTTTTCTTGTGGGTTGTAAACTCTAACTTTAGACGGGCATCCCCATACACGCATATGACGCAAACTCGGTTTCCAACCTTTGAACAACTCAAATGGTGTTTTAGAAACAGCCTCGGTTGGAACTCTGTTTAATATATACGCAGACGTCTTTAATGCTTCAATCCATAAGGATTTAGGCAGTTTAGAGCTACTAAACATACTTCGCACCATTTCCATTAATGTTTGGTTTCTTCTTTCCGCAACACCATTCTGATCAGGTGAACCTGGCATGGTGTATTGGGCAACTATACCGTTATCTTGAAGAAACTTAGCAAAAGGACCTGATGCTTGTCCATCTCCAGTGTATCTACCATAATACTCACCACCTCTATCGGTTCTCACAATTTTGATTTGCTTACCGCATTGTTTCTCTACTTCAGCTTTGAAAACCTTAAAGGCTTCCAACGCTTCACTTTTATGATGAAGCATGTAGAGATACATGTATCGTGAGTAATCGTCTATAAATGTGATAAAGTATTTCTGACCTTGATTATCCATATCTGGACAACAAATATCAGAATGGATAATTTCTAATATGGCTGAACTCCTTTTGGCACCTTTCTTTGACTTGTTAGTCTGCTTTCCCTTTATGCAGTCTATACAAGTACCAAAATCAGTGAAATCTAAATGACTAAGTATACCATCATTCACCAATCTTTTAACTCTCTCTATAGAGATATGACCTAGTCTACGGTGCCATAAGGTAAAAGAATCCTCATTCATAACACATCGTTTAGTACTAGCTTGTACATGCATAACATCATGAGTAGCATTATTATGTAAATTTAATAAATAAAGACCATCCAATGAAGAACCATCACCAATATGATTGGATTTATAAAATAAATCAAAACCATTGTTTGAAAAGTTAAAAGTAAATTCCGAAGGTACAAGTTTTGAAACTGAAATCAAATTCCTATAAAAACTAGGAACATAAAAGGTCTTTTCAAGAATTAAATTAAAGCCACTCTTAAGTACTAATATGCATGTCCCAATAGCTTCCACATGCGATTCTATCTTGTTTCCAGAATAGATAAATCGCTCAGCTCCTACTGGTTTCCGCAGGTTTTGTAAACCCTGCATGGAATTGGAAATATGGATCGTAGATCCAGAATCAATCCACCATGTGTTACAATTCACATCAACCATGTTAGACTCAAAAAAAACATATGAGACTAAGTTACCTTTCTTTTCAAGCCAATTTTTATGCTTGACACAGTCTTTCTTTATATGTCCCTTCTTTTTACAGAAAAAACACTTGGACTCTTTCTTGATGTCAGCATTGGGTTGGATTTTACCCTTCCCTTTTCCTTTGACTTTGCCGGTTTTCTTTCCTTGAGTAACCATCATTGCATTTTCTCCCATCTCCAGAGTTAATCGGGCTTCCTCTTCTTCACACATGGTCAATAGATCATCTATTGTCCATTTGTCCTTATGTGTGTTGTAAGAGATCTTAAAAGGTCCATACTGTGATGGAAGGGTCGTCAGAATAAAATGCATTAGGAAAGCATCCGACATCTCAATCTCTAGAGCCTTCAAGCGATTTGCTAAATCACGCATTTTGTTGATGTGTTCTCTAACGCCTTTCACAGAAGTCAACTTAGCAGATGTGAACTTCATAATCAGGGTGCTAGCTAGAGACTTCTTAGAAGTCTTAAATTGCCTTTCAAGGGCATCTAGCAACTCTTTGACATTTTTATATTGATCCACTAAGCCACGGACATCCGCAGTGAGTTTGCTCTTAATGAACATGATACTAAGTCGGTTAGACCGTTCCCATTTCTCATGAAAATCAAACTCAGCTTGAGTGCTTTCTTCACTCAGAAGTGGCTCATCCTTAATAGTGGCATAGTCAATGTCCAAACACCCCAAATGAAGAAGTACATTATCTCTCCAAGTCTTAAAGTTTTCACTTGTTAAAATAGGGATTTCCACTTTAGTATCAGTCAAAGGTTGCATAGCTGCAAACACAAACATGCTTAATTCTTAATTTGAGACTATAACATAAATCATAATTTACCAATGCAAATTATGCAATAATGAATCTAGTGACATAAAAATTGCCTGTGGGCTAAATTTTTAATTCAATAAGATTCATTCCTTATAATAGACATTATATTTCTTTTATTTCATAATCACTTTATGAGATCCGTCCTTAATAAGGCTGCTGTGGCTATACCTCAATGCTTTATGGATCATCAAATAAAATAAATGTAAAGTCTAAACATTTCTTATATGATACCGTATAAATAACTTCGTTCAATAGAGACTGCTTTGGCTAAATCTCAGTCAAACAAAATTATTTTTATCACTTGAGATCAGATAAATTTCCAGGAAAGACGCGTAGGTTAAACAAAAGGTCCCACTTAAAATCCAGCCTCCTTAGACAGAATTCGAACGAATTCCCAGGAAAGACGTGGAGGGGTCACATTTGTCCCACGATAATGTCTCCTTAGACAAAATTAATCTGACTCAATTTAGACTTTTAACTTAATGTTTTATGAAGTTATTTAATGTCTATAATACTAAATGTGATTTCTAATAAATAATCCAATCTAAATAAGGCTGCTGTGGCTACGCCAAAATTTATTAGAATTATTTAATCACAAGACAACAATAACTGCTATTGCTAAACATCATGCAATAACTCTAAATGTACTTAAACATGAACAATATATTGCATGCATAATAAATTCGAAACATACATACAATCACATACCAATTTAAGCACCTTGAACAAATACTAAAATTGCAAAATCCCAATGCAATTTTATTAACGATATTTTAAATAATTAACAAGCTAGTATATATAAACCATAAATTTATATATACACAAATTATTTAAAATAAATACGGAATTTAATACAAAATAAAATTCCACAAAAGTTTTTCACAAAACTGTAAGTGAAAATGTTAAATAAAATTGACATGTTAAATTTCAAGAAAAAATTATTTAAGAAAAATAATAAATAATTTACTCTATTTCCAATTTAACATGTCATAAAATCCAACATTATTACTCAATTATTATACTTGAAAATTGAGTAAAATTAAGTACAAAATTAATAAAAATTAATTTGCACCATAAACCTAGACAAGAGTATTCACAGAGTCATACACGGTCAGGACACACGGTCGTGTATGTGGACCGTGTATGCTTCTGTGGAAATCCTGATAGAATACAAGGTTACGACACACGGCCGTGTATAGGGACCATGCATGCTTCTGTGGAAATCTGCAGCGGGTGCACGGTCGTCTCCTGGCCGTGTGAGGAAGCCGTGTATTCATCTGTGAACTCTGATTGAGTACACGGTCTCTATACACGGCCGTGCATTCAGGCCGTGTGTCCCCTGTCTCCATCATTATCAACTTTTCTGGAGAAAATTGATTTTTCGAACTCGCAAGGTAAAGGTTTAATTACGGCTTTGATACCAAATGAAAGCCATAACTAAATATAAACACATAAAACGCAGCGGAAATAGGAAAATCACTAACCTCTAGCCATTGCTTAATACGAAGAGGAGCAAAACCGTCAAGTCCCAGAACCTTCAAGATCTTCAAAGCATTCAAAAACTCACAAGATGGTAATGTGTTTTTAATAGAATTTTCATGCTCTGGGACCTTGAATTCAATAGATATTTATAGAGAAACTTTCCATCAAAGTTTCCTAAAAACATGCTAATGGGTTAGTGGGTAATGTGGTTGATTAGGATTAAGTGGATAGTGGGAACATGAGAATTGTAGTTAGTGGAAGTTGTGGTTTGTGGTTCCTAAAAAATAGGACCATACTTCCACCATTCCAACAATTTGGAGATAGTGCAGCTATGATTCCAGCCCCCATTGGACTTAGGCTACTTCCGAATGAGGCAGCCGATGCCGGAGAGGACCATTTATCCATGCCAGCTAATTTCTGGGCCATACCTACTTTACCTCCTCCCACTACGGAGCCATCTTATGTGCACCCAGTGCCCATGGGTCTAGATCTAACCCCTTGCAAGCCAGTACTGTTGACCGAAGAGAAGATGCGCTAGACTTGGATGACATGATTGCGGAACACGACCCATTGGATTTCATGACAGCAGCGGAGTGGCAGAAGGCACACAGGGAGAGCCAGTAGACAAAGCGAGCGAGCGACACTCTGGGCATTCTAGTGTTGGTTCTACTGGTTCACGATTTCTGAGTAGGAGTCGTATGAGGTCAACACATTCTTTAGATGCTGGATCTACCATCGGACCGTCAGTTATTCGCACTCGTTGGATCAGCGATGGATCATCGAGCAAAGGAGGATGGGTTGAGTAGGACTTACAACTGATTTTGCTGTATTTTAGACCCTAATGTATTAGGTTATACATGATCGCTCTATGTATGCGTCTACTTCATTAATTACAATGATTAATTTATTAAACATATCATGTATGTCAACGTATCCAAGCTATATAAACAAATATCACATTAGATGTGCATATAGATCCTTTAATCACACTTAAACACGTTGATGGGTAAGTCTGATCCATTAAACATACAACAACACTAATTGATCGCGCTAAACATGCTAGTAAATGTGCAAGTTATTAATAAGTGAAGCGAAATGCTCAAACATGTAATATATGATTCAAATCTAACGATATGCTACATGATGGTTAATAGCTAATAATGCAAAAGTCAACAATATTATATTAAACTAAAGATATCGATCCTGCAAAACAAAATAAAAGGCAGTGATTGATATATATATTTTTAAAGAAAATCTTTTGTTTGTGTTATATATATATAAATAAATAAACAAAGCAAACTTCCTAACGAACCAGTCGGCTAAGAACTGGCTGGGCATGTGGGTCAAAGCTACCTGCTTGGAACTGTAGCGCGTAGCGAGTCACAAGTCGGGTCTCACAAGCGGAGAAGCAGTAGCCTCTTCAGAGTGGAGGCACCATTAAACTGGTTTGATAAGCGCAAATCAGATTTAACGCATCAAACCTTAAATCTTATGTCTCTATCAATTCGATTTGTTTTATTAAATATTGATATTAATATGCAATGTAAAACAAATGGTCAGTTGAAACCCGATAATGATGTCATTAGGATTTCATAAAAATTAGTTTGACTAGCTAGGATCTGTACTCGTCAGTTCGTCCTCTCTCTGTCTCGCTTCTTTCGTGCAGGTTGTCTACAGCTGGAAGAAGATAGTTGCATGCAGCACACGGGACTCGTCCACACCAATAACTGATGCCACGTGGCATTCCAACTTGTCCTAAAATAAAACGCACATTTTTCACATAGTGTCACCCATGCAAGTGACGACTGACGTGGGCCTAAAATACTACCTGGGCTGAACTTTATTAAATGGACTGGACTTCGACTTGTTATAAAAGACCTTGCCTGATTCTATTTATTAGCCCAAAATGACATTTTCATTCTTTATATATTTTTATTCTATTATTTTTTATGCATTTTCCATTATTTTTCATCATTTCTCATTTTTTATTATTCATAAACTTAAATTTATTTTGATGAAAAATTATTCTAAATGAAAGTAAAAATGAAATGTTTACAGTAACTATAAATGGAAATTTTATAGTTGTAACAAGATACATAGGAAGCCCCCATAACAATTGAGTAACTAATGAATCGAAACAAAACTAGACTCGAGATAGGTTTGAGGAGGTCCTTCGAATTATTGAAAGGCAAAATGAGTTAGTTCGAGCATGAACCCTAGTCGGCTCAAGCAACACCTTTAGTTGCAATGGGGGAAGTACCTCCACCACCACCTCCCCCATCGGTAATACTAGTTGAGATGCTACTTGTGGTGCCACTAGCATCCAGATGCTAAAAAGAGTGTGTTGCTAGCATTCACTTCATGTAATAGATATTTTGAGGGTACATTTGGACATCCATATGAGATCGAGGATTTGGTCAACTATTGAGAGGTCATTTGTAGCCTTCGAGGTACCCCCTCATCTAAGAGTGAATTATAGTATTTATTTATTGAGACTCCATGCAAGGATATGGTGGTAATACAAAAAGAGGACTATGAGACTACCATTTAATGGGATGCACTCAAAAGGGAATTTCTCGAGCATTACTTTCCAAACAACCTTAGAGCTAAATACAATAAAGACCTATTCACTATCACATTAAAAGGTCATATCATCAACCAATATGAGGTAAGTTTAGTAGGTTGTTGCAATTTGCTCCCATGGATTATTAGGAGAGTGATGAATTAAAGATGTAGATTTTTGTTCATAGGTGATTAGCTAAGTTTGAGGTCCACACTTTCTAAGAGATGATGGAAAAGGTGAGAGTGTTGGAGAACGCTAAGAAATAGGTGACTAAATCATCTAAAGGTAATAGTAAGAGGCCCTACGACAGATCTAAACCAAGTGGAAAGGTTAAGAAGTTTGTGTACCATCACGGCACTGGTTATTTAGGGTAGAGACCAATTAGCCCCACTATTTAGTGTTGGAAATCTAAGGGTAAGCATTGTTGAGCCCAAAATTTCCCTTTTTTTTTCTTTTTTTCCTTCATTCAACTTATATTAAGCCAAATCCACTTAATATAAGCCACTTGATAAAAATCAGGGAAAAAATGTTTTTTTTTTTTTTTAAGAAACCTTTCCAAAACATTTTTTTTCAAAAGATTGGAATTAGCACCCAATTGAAGTTGGGAAAAATGGGAAATTAGAGTCAAGATTCTAATTTTAGTCATTAGTTTGCATAAAAGCTCTTTTATGGAAAAAGATTCTTAAAATAAGAGAAAATTCAGTCTGAAGGTTATCTTATTTAAAACATTTTGGTTTCCATATAAGAATTTTTGACAATTTTTTTTTTCAAAAAGAGGTTGTTATTTAAAAATCCTTTCCCTTTCCTTTATCTTATTTCCAAAGAAAGATTGTTGATGAAAAGCATATACATAAAATTAAAAGGAAAGCATATAAATTTATTTGTGTTTTAATTTTCCTATAAAACTAAAAGTATAGTTAGCATTAACAAAAGATCTAAATGAATTGAAATGGAAAACAATCAAGACAAGACTTCATATTTTCTTGCAAGAAAGAAAAGGAAAGTTAGTACTCATAAAAAACAAATAAACTGAAAAAGAAAGAAAAGAAAACAACTAGAATAAGATTAACTAAAATCAAAAAGAATTTTTTTTTGGTTATATTTTCCTACAAAAGAAAAGAAATTGGTAATATGTCAAGAAACAAATATATATGTGTGTGTGTGTGTGTGTGTTATTTTTTTTTTCTTCTTTTTGTTTTATTAGCTTTTTGGAAAAAATAATTTTTTATTTTTTATGGTCACCTTGTAGGTACTTATGTATCCATTAATTGGAATCAAACTACCGTATTTCCCTTTTTATAGAACTTTAATTTGTTGGTTTATTTTATTTAAGAAAAGCCTAAAATTTATTGAAAAAAGACCATTTAAAGTTTTTTTATTTCTCAAAAATATTTTTCTATGTTATAGAAAATTTACTTATTTTATAAAAGTAATGAAAAATACAAAAACAAAAATTAATTAGATGAAGCACTTTCAACAAATCAAAGTCTTGAAAACACAACAATTAACATTTTAGTGTGTAAAAGCATAGATAGATATAAGCATACAAAATTTTTCCTTTATATTTTCAAATTTTTTAATTTTTAGCTTTTCCGCATACTAAAGAATTCCAAATTGCAAATATTAAAGTTTGAAAGCCTACCAATTAACTATATTAACACAAAAGGACATGATAACATGCATGAAAACATAAAAAGTCTTTTTAATAAACTTTGGGATTTTTTAATGATTTTTTTTTTTTTGATAACAAAATACAATGACAACATGAAACATGCAACAAACAATATCCTAATATTAATCCAATTACTTAAATATTCCTTAAAAAAAATTATTATTTAATGTATTATTGTATATATTAATACAAAAAAATAAAGAAAAGAAAATAAAAGTTAGAAGACTTACCTTGCACACGACTTAATTGACAGTGGTTTAGGGCACTTCAATCAATGGCAATTGGTGGCGGCAGGTTAGCATGACTCTTGGAGGAATGGGCAAGCAAAGCCATTAATGAATTTTGCAATTGGAATGGTGCAATTAATCTAATTTTACTTAAATAGTGATATCAAGAACATGAAACTCTAGCTTTAGTTTAGACTTAAATTGGAACAAATTGTGACACTTTGAGAGCAATTGATCAATGGGCTTTGTTCTCTAGCATGTGGAGAGTTAATTAGTAGCTTTGGTTCATCTAGAGTTTCTCTCATTTAAGAGAAATCGAAGAGAGAGAGAAATGATAGTGTATGTACATGTTAGAGAGAGAAGGTGAGGAATTCAAGGGAATGAGGACTTGTTAAATGGAAAGGCTTGTTCTAAGCAATCCTTCGGATTCCTATTTATAGTGATTAAGCTTTGATTGCAAGCAAGGAAGCTCTAGATGTGATAAAAATCAAATCTTGTTCAAAAATGGGTATGCTCAATTTATGAATATTTATTACCAAAATTGAGCATGACTTCAAGAAAATTAAATAAATCTAAAGATATGTTCATCTTCCACAAGTCTTGTTTGCCCCAAGGAAGCAGATGAAGCGTAGGAGTGAGTAATGCACATAGCACGTTTGTTAGGGATTGAACTACAAACCCTTGGCACTATCATGCATGCATAAGCATATACTAAACCAATTGAGCTGATGCTTGGTTTATGTTTACTATTGAATTATATCATATATGTTCTTTTCCTAAACTGATTTTCTCATGGGTCACACTTTATGAGCCTAATATATATATATATGTAGAACTAATTTTTGTAAATGGCTCAATTTGATAGAATTATGAGTTTGGTTTCATCTAGCACTTGGCTTAACTCAAAACTTTAATTATTATAAAATGAGAAATTTAAACCTAATTGAGGTACCTTTGAAGCCAAAACCAACTTAGATTGTCTATTTTTCAAGATTTTACAAATAAGTAAGCTAAACCCAACTTGAAAAAAATGAACTTTTGCGCTAGAAACTCATATTATATCAAATTGCATATGTATGTTTTAAATAAAAATTTTTTCGACCATGAAAAATTAATTTAACCCCTAAATGAGCCAAATGGACCAATGCATTACTATATTTGTATTTATTTATTTTCTATTTTTTTTCATTTATTTATTATGTTCTTTATTTTTTTCCCTTTTTTGTGTCCTTTTTTTTCGTTTTTCTATCTTAATTGTATTTTAGGCCTTTTCCCTAAAATTGGGGCTTCTTTTTTTTTTTTTTAATTAAACTAAAAGAAATTGAAGGGGCAAAAAATGGGTTGTTTATAAGTATTATCCCTAAAAATGCCCCTGGTTGAGAAATAAGTGTTATTTCTATGGAGATGGATCTCATCGCATGACCAAATGCCTTAAGAGAAACATTGCAACTTGTATTATCTATAAACAAGTGGGGCACTTGTCAAGCAATTGTCTTCAAAGGCAAGCCTTGACAACTTAAACAACTTAACTTTTACCAATAATAGGATAGTTAGTGATGAATAAAAATGGAAATGGTTAGGGTAATGCAAGTAACCAATCAAGAGCCTTGATTGTAGTCGCCCAAGTTTATAATCTTAAGGGAGCATGGGACTATAGGGATGCTAAAGAAGAAGAGCTTAATACTTATGAAGTTGATGATGCCACTGACACCAATTTAGTAGTAGGTAAGTACCTTAACTTAGTCTTTAAGTATAAAGGATGATAATAATGAATTACTTATAAGAACCATATAAATATGATTTTAAATAGCAATAAAAGCTTTCCTAAAAGATTTGGTTTAATCTTAAGACCTAAAACAAACTAAAAAAAATTTTGAATTTAGGAAATATTCTCACATTCGACCAACTAGTACATACCCTCTATAATATGGGAGCAACCGATTCCTTCTTCGCTCTTGAAGTTATTAAGAGAGATGAATTGCCTATATCTTCTACAAAATCCAACTTTGGAGTGAAAACTCTAATAGAGAGTGTAGTGGTAAAAAGGGAGATGATTGAGAGATGCTTAATAGGAATGTAAGAGCACAACAACGAAGCTAATTTAATTGTTATTAACATGGACAAGTATGAAGCCATATTAAGTATGAGTTAGATGTCTACAATCAAAGCTATGGTTGATTGTCGAGAAAAGAAAGTTACTTTTGAAGATACATCCAAGTCAAAAGTATAGCCTTCATAGGAGAGACCACTCATTTAAAGGCCCAAGAGCTACGTTCCTTTGAAATCATTGCTACTAATGAACATTTTCTATAGAATGAAAGCATGATAAATATAGTTGAAGAAGAGATGGTGAAGCTTAAGTTGGAGGACATTAGAATGGTCAATGAATTTCTAGATGCATTTCCTATAGAGCTTTTAGGATTACTACCTAAAAGAGAGATTGATTTAGTTTCGAGAACCAAACCTGTCTCAAAGGCCCCTTATAGAATGGCCCTAATAGAGCTCAAGGAATTAAAAAAAAAAATTGCAAGAGTTGCTTGATAAGGGTTTTATCAAACTAAGTGTATCACCTTGGGGAGCACTAGTATTATTTGTGAAAAAGAAAAATGGGTCCATGAGATTATGCATTGATTATATAAATTTGAATAAGGTGACCATCAATAGCAAATGTTTGCTACCTTGAATTGATGATTTGTTTGATTAACTACAGGAAGCCAATGTATGGATATTAAGAGTTTCTAGTAATGCCATTCGAATTGACTAATGCACCAATGAATTCATGGATTTAAGTGCTTGGATCACTCTTAGATAAATGTGTAATTACCTTTATAGACAATATCTTGATATATTCAGCCTCAACTTAGTAACATGAGAAACACTTGAGGAATCTGCTTCAAATTTTAAGAGAGCACAAATTGTATGCAACATTGTTGAAATGTGATTTCTATCTAAAAGTGATTTCCTTTCTCAAATGTGTCATATCTGGATAAGGAATATTGGTTGATCTTGAGAAAATCAAGGCTATAATAGATTGGAAATAGCCTAAAACAGTTACAAAGGTATAGAGTTTTCTAGCCTAGCAAAATATTATCGGAAATTCATCAAAGACTTCTCAAAGTTGCTAGACTACCTACCTAGCTCACTCAAGAAAAAATAAGTTTCTAAAAATTGAAAAAGAGATTGGTGTTAAAATCTATCCTAATGTTACCAAACAATGATGAGCCATTTACAATATACATTGATGCCTTAAAAAATGGACTCAGTTGTGTGTTAATGTAAGGAGGAAAGGTTATTGCGTATGTATCAAGGAAATTGAGATCACATGAATAGAATTATCTAACACAACATGGAACTTGTAGTGAATGTGTTTGCCCTCAAATATTGGTGACATTATTTATATGGCCAGAGGTGTAATATATACACCAAACACAAGAGTTTGAAGTACCTATTCATGTAAAAAGAATTGAATATGAGGCAAAAATGATCGCTAATGCAGATCAAGAATTACAATTTAGGCATCAATTATTGCCTTAGGAATGTGAATGTGGTAGCAGATGCCTTAAGTCAAAAAAATTATGTTGAAATTGTATCATTACTAATCAATTAGCAAGAATTGATTTGAGAGTTTAAAAGGCTCAAAATAGATTTTGCATGGTATGTTTCAAACATAGATTTATCTAGTTTGGCTATTAAACCTACTTTGACTGAGAAAATCAAGGAAGCATAGTAAAGTGACTCCACCTTAATCTAAGTAAAACAAGAAAGCTAAAATAGGAGGTACTCTGACTTTGAGATTGGCAGTGACAAGACTATTCATGTAGAAGGTAGAGTACGTGTATCCAATGAGCTAGAACTACGAAAGGAAATCATAATTGAAGAATGCCATTCAAGTTAAACTATTTACCTTAGTGGAACAAAGATGTACCAAGATCTTAAGAAGAATTTTTGGTGGAATGGAATGAAACAGGACATTGTAGATTTTGTTAGTGTTTGAAAATAGAACACTAGTGACCTAGAGAACTACTATAACCCATATAGATTTCGAAATGGAAGTAGGATGAGATTACAATGGACTTTATGAGTGGATTACCCTAAAATATAGCAAGGTATGATTCAATATGGGTGATTGTCGATCATCTCACCAAATCTACACACTTCCTCCTTATTAATATGACATACTCATTGAAAAAGTTGGCTAGAATTTACATTAGAGAGATTGTGCAACTTCATGAGGTGCTAATGAGTATCATGTTAGATAGAGATCCTCAATTTGTATCAAAGTTTTAAAGTCTACAAATTGCTATGGAGACAAAATTGTAGTTTAGCATAGCATATCACACTCAGACTGATAGACAATAAAAAAGGACCATATAAACCATAGAAGACATGTTATAGGCATGTAGGATTGAGTTCAAAGAGAGTTGGTATGTTCACTTACTACTATTTGAGTTTGCATACAAAAACAACTGCCACTTCACAATCAAGATACCCCCATCTAAAGCTTGTATGGTCAGAAATGTACATCTCTATTATTTTAGGATGATGTAAAAAGGATTGCTTTAGGGGATAGATTTGGTACAAGAAATAGTAAATAAGGTAGCTATCATCAAGAAGAAAATGAAGAAAGCTCAAGATCAACAAAGGAGTTAGGTGGATTTAAAAAGATGGAATATGGAATTTGAGGATAGAGACCATGTTTACTTGAAAGTGAGCCTAATTAAAAGCATTTGTTGAGTTACAACCTAAGGGAAGCTTTAGGAAGCTCAACCTAAGATATACCATCCCATTTGAGGTACCTAAAAGGGTTAGAAGTTAGGCATACAAGCATGCCTACCACTTAATTTATTAAAGATTCATAATGTGTTCCATATATCAATCTTACGAAAACACATTCCAAACACCAACCAGATCATTGAACTAGAACAAGTGATTTTAAAGGAGAACCTGACATATGAAGAGCATCTAGTTCAGATATTAGACCATAAGACTCAAAAGTTATGGAATAAGGAAATCAAGTATGTCAAGGTCTTATGATAGAACCATGAAAGAGAGGATGCTAACTAGGAAGCTAAAGGTGAAGTTAAACACAAGTATCCTCACTTGTTTAAGAACTTAGGTATGGATTTTAAGTTTTGAGAATAAAACATATTTTAAGGGAATTCTTAGTATATATTTGAACTGCAAACTTAAAGATGCTAAAACAATCAACCTAACATATGACCTTGGACCTAGAAACTAGGTCTAATAACCCTAAAATACTATAAGAAACCTTAACTTGAGACAAAAACCTTAAAACTATTATCAAAACCCTAAACTAACTTATAAATCCTAAAATGATGATATAGAAGACCTAAACCCTAAAATGATCAGTCAAAACCTTAAACTAACTTAGAAGCCCTAAATTAATCAATTGAAACCCTAATCAAACTTACAAAACCCTAAAAGATAACTAATCCTAAAATGCCCCAGTACCCTCCAATATGTAATGATGACCCATAATAGATATCAAATAATATCAACTAACACAATTTGATGAACATTAACCCTAAACTCCAACCCTAATTGGTGCTATGTGTAAGGGCATCTATGTCCTTCAATTTTCCAATTAATCAAGCAAATTAAATCACCCTTAATCTAGCTTAATTAGCATCACTAATTAGGAGGAGTGTTTTGACCAGCAGACAAAGCAAGTGAACTTAAGGCCCACTCCTTTAACCACTTGCCACCTTTGATTAAGCCACATCATCTAGATCCAAGGGTGGAGCTTAATTTAAGGAAAATGTGGTTGTTACATGACATATGATGAGATGAAAATTGGAAAGTTTCCAAAGTTGGTAAATTGATTTAACCTAGAACTTTACCCTAAATCATTAGACAAAACTTTTAACCAACTACCTAGAATTAATCGATGGACAATGATGCAGCATTAAGCAAAGTAGGGTGTAGGTTAGCTATGTTATCTACATGTGATTGGATTTTTCCAAAAGTAGTGATAGACATAAACTAAAATCTTTTCTTTATCTAATAAAACCTACTATTGACCAATGTACCCTATCATCCAATATACCAAAGAGTTGCAACAAGTAAGCTTTTTCTCTGATATATTTCACCATTCCACCATCGATTTCCTCTTCCCTTTTTCCTTTCACTTTCCACCAAAATTCTCTCAACCATTCATCATTTTCCTTAAGAGAAATTCTAAGTTAAAACAAATAGTTCTTCCTTAACCCACATCCTCACCATTGTTTTTTTTTTCTTTCTCTCCTTATATGACTTTAAAATTATGATCTTGCTAAAGTTTTAATAATTAATAGGTTTCTTTTTCAGTTATTTCACATCTTAAAAAATAACTACTTGATAAATATTTTATGACTCGAATCCTGAATTAAATTGTTTTTGGGTTTTTTTTTTAAAAAAAATCTTTAATGGAATCATTCTTCATGGTTTGGTTTTGGCTAAAAAAAAAATTCTTTAACTGAACCATTCTCTATGGTTTGGTTTTGATTTGAAGGGAATCAAACTAAATTATGCCCACACTTAATATCAACTATTGAATTAAGGTCAAAACACTAAATTGATCCCTAGAATTTTTTGCCCAGATTAATTTAGTCCCCGGACTTTACTTCAGGCTAGTTAGATTCGTAAATTCTATAAATGGGTCAAATCAATCCTTTAGCTTCACCAAAAACCCCTAATTAGTGGAAACCTCAAGTCTTCTTTGAACACTTATCTTTTGACTCACTTGGTGTACATGTAACCTAAAAAATTGAACTAAAATTCTGAAATGTCAAATATTTTCTTTCAAGTGAATAAAAAACCTCATTTTTATTGAACAAGAAAAGAAAAAACCAACTTTTTAGCAGTAAAAGAATATGAAACCACTATAATATGTCTTGTAACACCGATCTTAGTTATGTAGAGAAAGGGATACGGACTCTTGAATGGCTATGCAACTTCACTTTTAGATTGGAGGGGAGCGTGAATCATAGTGAAAGAATAGCAATGACAGAGAAATATATTGACGACACAACTTGGCATCCAATTTTATTCGTGCAAATCTTCATAGAGGTTATGGATAGACGGAGTTCAATAGGTCCACACTTTAATGTCACTCATTTCGAATAGACTAGATATGCATGCCTTCATTGTTTTATTGTTTTATGTGTCATGTAATTATTTCATTTCTTGCTCCATTGCATTGGTGCCAAATAATGTATCACAAGAAAATATTATAAAACTAATAATTATTATCTAAAGTACTTTGTTTTGTTTTAAGACACATATAACTTGGTCATATTATAAGATAATATAATCGGATTAGATAGTTTACTTTTTGGTTTATTATACATTATGCTTTAGAATTTAACACAAAATCCAACTTTACATAATTTGATTTCGTTGTCTTATATATATTATACTATTTATGGTTTCAATTAGAAAAAAGTGTAACATTATTTCTTTCACTTTTTTTAATTTCTAATCAAGCACTCCAACTTTTAAAATATCTCAACCAGGCCCTCCACATTACAAATGTAATTATTAATAAAATTAATAATCTGCTTTGATTTCCATAAAAGAAAAAATAAAGTGAAAATTTCCCTTCTCATTTGTAGGACTATTTCCATTTCAAGCACAACTCTTGACCCCCTTTTGAAGTCTTAGTACACTACAACAATGTGGTTATATAGTTGTTTCAATTTGTAAACTATAGTGGTAGTTTTTTTTTTTAAAAAAAAAAAAATCTGTAGCAATAAAGTTATGAATTACTAACACTTATAAAAATTGCTACAAAATCATGTTTAATAGTAGGGATGCAATCAGGATGAGTTTGGGACGGGTCTTATAAGATCCTAATTCACCCCTATAGGATTTAGCATATCTTAAAACCTTATAAAAACTCTATTGGGTTTTTCCTCCTAAATCTAAAACCTACCCCTGCATGGTCATGAAGCCTATACAGGTAGGTTGGTTTTTTATTAGGTTAAGATGAAACAAAGGAGAAAGTAACGTAGATAATAGTTAGGTAGGATTAATGTACCACTTACTAATTTACATAAATGAAATTTGAAAACTAAATGTATTGTACATTATAGAAATAGTATATAGCATGCAAGATAATAGTTATGTAGGATTAATGTATCAAATTTTCTATTAGGTTGTTTTTATAATCCCAAAATCCGACCCAAAGGTAAGGTGGGTCAAATATCCAATCACAACCTACTTGATTACATCCTTATCTAATGGATTCTGTAAAGAAAAAAACTTAGGCCATTAAACTAGCCCACTTATTAAGAAAAGAAAAATACTTGTCCTTTGTCTCTCTCTCTCTAGCCCCCAACCCCTAATAGGGTTTTTATAGGTTAGGGTGGTTGGGCACTTTGTAATGTCCCACATAGTTGCATCCTTATTTAATAGATACCACAAACAAAAAGACTTAGGCCTTTAAATTAGCTTTTCCTCTCATGCTCTTTTTCCTTCTTTCTCTCTCTCTCTTTTTTTTTTTTCTACTAACGACCTTCCACTATCCATGGCATGCAATTTCTAAGAGGTAATATGCTTCCATCACTTAGTTTTTTTTTTTTTTTTTGTATTGAATTAGGGTTTCATAGGCTAGAAATTTCAATTTATTGTTGCACCGTAAGTTGAATATTGTTATTGTTTGGTGAAATGTCCTAGAAATTACTAATTTCTAGAGATAATCTTAGTCGAATTTTCATTTCTTTGGATCTCAATGAGTCATCTATTCAAATCCCCAAGTCGACTCTGTAATTCATTTTCGCAACATGGTTTTGAACGCTAGTTTTTAGTGATTGTGGTTAATTGTTGAAGAGAATCCATTGCTATTTATCAAATTCGTACGATAGTATATAAGGATTATGTTAATATTTATTATATTTATAAAGATTCTGTTTACAAGGATATAGTAATTGAGATGTTGGTCATTGTAGCTAAATTAGTTATAGTGCGATGATTTGAGGCTCTTATTCTTCAACGTTCTGCACAGTGATGAAAGAAGACGATTTTTCTATTTTATTGTTTAATATCCAATTGTTTTGTTATTGTATTATACAAGTACAGAAATGGCTTACAACTTGCAAGGGAAAATACTGGAGAGATTGATGACTTATAATTACTTTTGATTGATTTCAATTAAATCAATCCTATTGCAGTTGAGAGAAAATTGCTGCAAGAAGGTCCGCAAGGACCGAACTTGATTGCTTTGGAAATTAAGGTTACCAGATTCGCCATCTCATGATCATAAGGATACTACATAGTTCCTAACGCAGCGTGGAAAGCGTAACGAAACAAATCTGAAATTGGATTGGTTTCACAACAACAAAGATTAGCTCTTTGATGCAAACTCCGATTGCGCACAACCGATAAATGGAGATAATTCTCTCTCGAAGTGTATTTCAAAATATGAATAATGCGTAACCCTAACATGTCTGACAAAAGAGTATTTATACTTCCCCGTAAAATACATAAAAAGAGAAGTTCTAAGCGTACACGTGGAAATAAATAATGATATACACGTCTATAACCTATCGCATACACGGCTGTGCCTCTAGGTCGTGTATGTTTTTGGATGTGTGACGAGCGCAGTACACGACCGTGTCCCAAGCCGTGTCCGAACCCATGTAAGCTTCTGTGACAATCTTGATGGAACACACGGCCGTGTCTCTGGCCGTTCCTGAACCCGTGTTTGCTTCTGTGAGGATTCTGATAGATCGCACGGCCGTGCCCCTTGCCGTGCCTGAAACCGTGTATGCTTCTATGAAGACCTGTGTTCGCCACGATGTCCGCATCATTCTCTCCCACTTGCAAAGAACTCGACCCCGAGTTCTCCATCATTCTCTACCACCTGCAAAGAACTCGACCCCGAGTTCGCTTCAGGATATAACGCCTCATCGTCAGGATAGAAGGGGAAGATATCAGCGACGTTGAAGGTCTTTGAAATGCCCATAGTGTTCAGTAAACCAACCACATAAGCATTATCATTGATTTTCTGCACGATCTAGTACGGACCATACTTCTTAGGTTAAAGCTTGCTGTACTTTCCAATAGGGAACCGTTCCTTGCGTAAGAATACCATAACATGATCATCCACTGAAAACACTTGTCGCCTTTGATGCTTGTCAGCTGCAGCTTTGTACTTAGCATTAGATTGCTTAATTTTCGCACGCACCTCAGCTGTAATGTTCTGCCAACTATCCGCTAGGTTCTTGGCTGCTATGTGAAACTCAGTACCCCTTGGAAGCTTGATCAAATCCACAACATGGTTAGGAGTATTGGTATAGACAATAGAAAATGGAGACTTGCCTGTTGTCCTGTGGATGGCACTGTTATAAGCAAACTCCGCCCGAGCCAATGCCACATCCCATTGCTTGAGCTTCTCACCACAAATACTCATAATTAGGTTGCCCAAAGTTCGATTTGTAACTTCTGTCTGACCATCCGTTTGTGGGTGAACCGTGCTGCTATAGTTCAGTGAGGAATCAAATAACTGCCATAAAGTTCTCCAAAAGTGACTTAGGAACTTGCTGTCTCTGTCTAAAGTAATGGACTTAGGCACCCCATGGAGGCGTACCACTTCTTTGAAGAACAACTTGGCAATGACTTGAGCATCAGCAACCTTCCGACACGAGATAAAATGGGCCATCTTGGAGAACCTGTCAACCACAACAAAAACAAAGTCAACGCCTCGTTGGGTACGGGGCAATCCAAGGACAAAGTCCATGGACAAATCCTCCCATATGTTATCAGGAACAGGGAGTGCAGTGTAGAGGCCAGTGTTTTGGGCCTGGCCTTTGGACATCTGGCATGTATAACACCGTTGTACAATCCTTACAACATCACATCGCAAGTGTGGCCAGTAGTATCTATCACTGACTGCAGCAACAGTCTTATCCCTTCCCAGATGACTTGCTAATCCACCCCCATGTAAGTCACGGATCAGCTTCTCCCTCAAAGAAGACTCGGGAATACACAGTTGATTTCCCCTCATCAAATACCCATCATAAATATGGAAATCACCACGAGGCTGTTTACCTCGATACATCTCCCAAGTATCTTTAAAATCAGTGTCAGTCCCATACAGGTCTTTCATATATTCAAATCCCACCACTTCAGTATGAAGTGTCACCAACAAGCTGGTTCGCCTACTCAAAGCATCTGTAACTTTATTGTATACTCCCGATTTATGTTTCAGCCTAAACGAGAATTTCTGCAAAAATTGTATCCATCTTGCATGCATATCTTTGCTAATCCTAGTTTGATTTCTCAAGTGTTTAAGGGCATCACAATCAGAATATAGCACGAATTCTTTGCCCACTAGGTAATGCTCCTAGGTCCTCAAGGCACGCATAACTGAGTAGAATTCTTTGTCATATGTGGATCAATTGCACCTAGACTCACATAACTTCTCACTAAAGAAGGCAATGGGTCTTCTTTCCTAAGATAGTACTGCTCCTATGCCAACCCCACTTGCATCACAATCGACTTCAAACAACTTATCAAAGTCAGGTAATGTAAGAACTAGTGCATTACACAACTTTTCTTTCAATAACCCAAAACTACTTTCAGCTTCGTCATTCCATTGGAATTTCCCTTTCTTCAGGCACTCAATCATAGGTGCAGCAATGGTACTAAAATGCTGAATAAACCGTCTATAGAAACTTGCTAACCACAGAAAACTCCTAAACTCATTCACTGTTTCAAGAAGGGGCCATTCCCTAATAGCTCTGACCTTCTCATCATCCACAGTAATCCCTTCGTCACTAATAACAAAACCCATAAACAACAATCTCCTAGAGAAGAATACACACTTTTTCAAATTCACAAATAGCTTGTTCTCCCTCAGAACTTTCAACACCTCCCTCACATGCTTGATGTGCTCCTCCTCAGTTTTGCTATAAACCAGGATATCGTCGAAGTAAACTACTACAAACTGACTAGAAAAGGGTTTAAGTACCTGATTCATTAGGCGCATGAAAGTGCTTGGGGCGTTGCTAAGGCCAAAAGGCATGACCATCCATTCATGTAGACCCTCTTTGGTTTTAAAGGTCGTCTTCCACTCATCCCCTGGTCGAATTTGAATCTGATGGTAGCCACTTCTCAAATCGATCTTGGAAATGAACATGGCCCCACTCAAACAATCTAACATGTCCTCCAACCTTGGTATTGGGAATTTATAGCCAATGGTAATTTTATTGATCGCCCTGCTGTCAACACACATACGCCAACTCCCATCTTTCTTTGGGGTTTACAAGGCGGGCACTGCACAAGGACTCATGATCTCCCTGATGAATCCCTTCTGGAGTAGTTCTTACACCTTCCCCTGCAATATCTTTGTTTCTTTTGGATTCATTCTATAATGTGGGAGGTTAGGTAGACTAGCTCTTGGGATCAGATCAATGTGATGTTGGATATCCCTCATGGGAGGCAATCTATTAGGTAGCTCCTCAGATGTTATCTCTTTAAACTCTTCCAATAGTTCCTTTACCCTGTCGGGCAGCTCTTGAGCACTACTCTGGCCTTCCTCCACTGTCATCACCTGGCGAACAATTAGCGCATGGACTGTCTGCGCCTCCTTAATTGCTTCCTCCATCTCCCTTCCAGATTGGGTGATAGTGAGGAAGGAACGCCCTTCCACTTTAGAAGCTTTAGGGTGGTGTGACACTTTGAGAGGTAGAAGAGTAAACTTTACCCCATCCTTTTCTAGCCGGTAAACATTCTCTCTTCCTTCATGCTTGGCATCAACATCAAATTGCCAAGGCCTCCCAAACAAAAGATGACATGCATCCATATCCACGATGTCACAATAGACCTCATCCTTATACTTCCCTATAGAGAAAGGTACCCTACATCGCTTAGTGACTTCGATCTTTTCAGCTGCTTTTATCCACCCAATAGTGTATGGGTTCGGATGTTTTTCAGTCGGCAAGTTCAATACCTTCACCGTTTCTCTACCAATGATATTCTCACTACTCCCACTGTCCACAATCAACTCAAACACCCGACCATCAACAGTACATCTAGTGCGGAACAACTGATGTTTCTAGGTCTTCTCATCACACTTTGGTGCTAACATCAGTTTTCTAATGACGTATGCCTCCTCATTATACCCATAGCCATCATCACCATAATACTCATCCCCTCCGTCCGGTTCACAACACACCTCATCATCCTCCCCTCTGTCAATAACATTGACTGGTCTCCTACTGGGGCATTCATTAGATCGATAGCTCGGTTGATTACACCTATAGCATTTTCCCATAACTGGTTTAGTGTAGGGGTTTTTCTGTTTAAGTGCCTCCTTAGTCTCCATTGGTTTCCTACTTACCACTCTATCATCTCTCTTATCATTAACCCCACCTTGGACTCCCTGGATAGCCGTCCCTTTGTTTGTACCTATTGTATTGAATCCATCATTCCTAAACCTTCTGTTACTCTCATCAAACCTGTTGGTCTTCTCTTGCAGCATCAACTCTGCCCGAAAAGCCATGTTTCTCACTTCATTGACATTGCGTAAAACATGAACTCCTATCGTCTCCCTAATTTGCAACCTCAGCCCATCCAGATATCTAGCCACCTGCTGCCCTTTGCTCTCCCTTAGATCGTTCCTCTCAGCCAATCTCATGAATTCCGCCGTATACTCATACACCGTCCTTGGACCCTGTCTACACTTCTAATATTGCTAAAATAATATTTGTTCGTAGTCAGGAGGTAAGAAATCCCTTTGAATCAATTGTTTCATCCTTTAACATGTCTGCACCGGTTGCTTACCCTCTCTATATCGCCTGTTCTGCAACCTCTCTCACCATGCCGAAGTCCCTCTTTTCAATCTACAAGCCACTAACTTCACCTTACGATCCTCCGGCACCTCCATATAATCAAAGAAACGGTCTACCTTTGCCAGCCAATCTAATAAATCCTCAATACTCAAATTACCGGTAAAAGGGGGTATATCTACCTTTAATTTGAAATTGCTAGTGTCTCCTTGATCATACCCTTGGTGATTCCTGCGATATCCACCACCACCATATCCCCTTCGCTGTGGTTGTTGATTCCTGATCAGCCAATCATCTTCCTCGTCAGAATCCACGTCACACGCTTGGATTCTTTGATTTGCAACGACAGGTCTATTGATAGGAACGCCAAGAGCAGGATTTGCCCTGGGTCGTACTCCTCTAACGTCTCTATCTCTGTTCGTATTGGCTCCCATTGCGTCAAAATGCTCAACCAGATCATCAAAGCACTGTTCGAAACGCCGGAGTCTCTAATCCATGGTGTCCAACACTACCCTTTGAGCCTGCACTTCGGCTCGCAGAGTTTCCATATCCCGAGCGACGTCCGGAACATGACTGCCTCCTGAACTACCGTCACCTGACATCTCCATAAGAGATTTTCCTTGCTCTGATACCAACTGACGCAGCGTGGAAAGCGTAATGAAACGAATCCGAAATTGGATTGGTTTCACAACAACAAAGATTAGCTCTTTGATGCAAACTCCGGTTGCCACAACCAATAAACGGAGATAATTCTCTCTCGAAGTGTATTTCAAAATATGAATAATGCGTAACCCTAACCTGTCTAACAAAAGAGTATTTATACTTCCCCGTAAAATACCTAAAAGAAGAAGTTCTAAGCGTACACGTGGAAATAAATAATGATATACACATCTATAACCTATCGCATACACGGTTGTGCCTCTAGGCCATGTATGTTTCTGGGTGTGTGACGAGCGCAGTACACGGCTGTGTCCCAAGCCGTGTCCGAAACCGTGTAAGCTTCTGTGACGATCTTGATGGAACACACGGCCGTGTCTCTGGCCGTTCCTAAACCCGTGTCTGCTTCTGTGAGGATTCTGATAGAACGCACAGCCATGCCCCTTGCCGTGCCTGAAACCGTGTGTGCTTCTGTGAAGACCTATGTCCGCCACGATGTCCGCATCAGTTCCTTTTTGAATTAGTGCCACTGTTTTATTGTGTTTTAGATTGTTATACTGTTTAAGGTAAAAATAAATGAGTGTGTGTGTAAACACTCCATTTTTGCCCTAGGAATCAATAATAGTCAATTTTCATTTTTTTTCCCAATTTTTTCCAATTTTTCTCTAATTTACTATAAATAATAAAAATATTCAAAAAAATAAAAATAAATAGGAAAACACCTCAATTTTGAAAAATGATTTCAGAAATAGAAATAATAAATAATAAACAATTTTTACAAAATTTGGAATTTTCAAAAACTACAAAAAAATAGAAAAATCGCATTGCATATATGCAATTTGCGAAATTAGAAAAATCAGGAAAGTGGGCTAGCTCAGCTGGTCCGGACCATGGGCTAAGGCATGGTGCAGGTGTGAGGTTGCAGGTTCGAATAGCGGGGGAAGCAGTTTTCGCGTTTTGCGAATTTTTTCATTTACCCAGGATATGTGGCAGCATCTGATTGGCTGGAGGAAGCACACTTGCCTGGCGCGTGATCATCTCCTACCTCGGGCCCGAGATCGCCGGCGGAAGGAAAAATTCGTATTTCGACCGTTTTGATCCGATTTTTTGCACAAATCCAATAGATCTTCAACGGAAATGAGATAAACATTATCTAATTGGAATCAAATCGCAACAAATCAAAGGATTTACACGAATCGGAGTTGGTTTTTTAAATCGTCGATCCGATTTGGTTCGATCGGAGGAAATCCGAGCTTATCCAGCTCGATTCGAAGTGCCTATAAATAGAGGAGGAGACGAGGAAGTGAGGGGAGGAATCAGAATTGAGAGAAAGTGAGAAAAGAGTGCAAATCGGAGGAAACCCAAAACCGCGAGTGCCGACCGGAGTTGAACCACCACCAGGAGGCGATCTGGGAGTAAACCACCGCCACCATTGGATTCAGCACCCTCGAGAAGCTAGGATTCAACACCTCACCCGTTGCAAAAGGTCGCCGGAACGCCGTGAACGAGCCTTCTCCGTCGCCGTGTCCGACCGATCTGACCCGATCCGACTCGACCAGCGCACCGACCCGGATCCAGGTAAGTCGGATTTTCCGGATTTTTTTATTTTATTTAATTTACTTATTTTATTTATTTATTTTTTCCGAATTTATTATTTTTTATTTGTCATTTGTTATTATTTATTATTTATTTATTTATTTATTTGTTGTTACATTTTCAATAGATAGGAAAATGTAGAAATTAGATTTTTCTAGAATAGAAAATGTAGAAAAATAAAGAAAAAAAAATAAGAAAAATAAAAATAAAAAAATATAAAATGCAGACAAATAATAAAAAATATTAGGGAAATAATAATAAAATTTTAGATTTCAAAATAGGATAGATAGTAGTTTAGCACAAAATTTCTTAACAAAAATTCACAAAAGTCATGGAAAATCATAAAAATCATGAAAATCATGAAAACTAATAAAAATTTCAAAGAATCATAAAAAATAAGTTTTAGCACTTAGAAAAATCATTTTCTTCAAATAAATCCCAAATTGATGTTTTCCCTAAAAAAATCAGACCAAAACTTTGGCTTAGAAACTTTTAGAAAAAAAAAAAATTGGTAAGAACATAAACCAAAAGAGATTTCATAAATTAAAATTTACCAAACCAACTTAAGGTTTTCAGGAAAAGCGAACTACGACTTATTTGATCCTGAGTAGCAGGTACGTAGGCACCCATTCGGGTCAACCCCTAAAATGAGTGAAAAATCATTTTCTTGAAATCATCCAAGAACATAATAAAAGTAACAGAAATACAATAAAAACACATTTCTAAAGAGGAACAATTTTAGGAGATTAGGTGGTAACCGTAAAGGTTTTAATAGATTAACTTCCGGACTTAGAAACTCTGGTTTTCCCTTTTCCTCTTTTCACAAAAACGAAAAGAGGAAATCACGACGACTAGTGGTCCAAATTAAGACTAATCCGCTCCTTTAGTCTTAATTCAATTTTCCCAACAACAGTTGGGTGGCGACTCCAAAAATCAAACAAAATTCCTAACTCAAGTCGAGGATCTACATTAGATGAGCATAGGGTCTAGTCTAGATCGGATTAGGAATGGGAATTCAAAAATTAGACTCGACAGTGTGCTTTTTGGATGATGTGCTTTATGAGTATTTTGATTCCTAGTAGAGGACACAAATATTGTGATGAATTAATGATGTGCTTTCATTCTCTATCCTTTATCTTTTGCTCTACGTTGCTATCATTTTTTTTTTTTAACAATCCTCCAAACGCATTAGCACCTCAATTATCATATTGTGTCCTTCAACGAAGTTGCCCCTTGAAACCCACCATCATGCATACTGTAATAATGAATATAATATTTGGCTATCTTCAAAACTTTTGATATGGAATGACAGTCTACAAGAGCACACATGTGGCATATGAAACACATATGAGCCAGTTAAGAAACATGAAAGCATAGACTCAACAAAAAGATATTTCCACACTTTTGCATGGATTCATCGAACTATAAACTTCTTGTAAACAACATCCAATTGTAAACTTCTTGTAAGCAACACAGTATTCTTTTTTGAATTAGTATCCATGTTCTACTGAAAAAAAGACGTTTTCATGTTTTTCTTCAACTTTTTGATAATGCAATATTTTTGTTTGATTTTTATTGGTTTCTATATGAGTTAGGGAAAAAAAAGAAAGAAAAACATGGTTATTGAAATTAAAAGTAGAAGTATAAAAATAATGTATGAAGATAAGCATCAACAACTCAATAACAATAGTAAATTTTATAACTACTCTAATTTTAATTCTAAAACTCTATGTCTAAAGTCTTGAACTCTACCCCTTTTATATTGATCAAATGCCTTATTGACGCAGCGTAGGAAAGCGTAAAACCGAGACCAATTCTAGGATTGGAACTCTAGAATAAACGAAGACGAATCCGAGTTTATTCTAGGATTAGGTCAATTGCTCACAATTAAAGATTAAGAGAAAACCGTCTCTCAAAGTGTATTTTAATGATAAAATAAAACGTAATCCTAGAATACTCTGACAAAGGTATATATACTTCCCCGTAAAAATACCTAAAAGGGGAAATATAAGCATATACGTGGAAATAAATATTAATATACACGTCTATTCCCTATCGTATACACGGCCATGTCTCAAGGTCATGTATGTTTCTAGGCATAAGTCTAGCGTAGTACACGGCCGTGCTCCTGGTTGTGCCTGAAACCGTGTATGCTTCTGTGAAGATCCTGACAGAACACACGGTCGTGTCTCTACTCGTGTGTCAACCCGTGTCCGCCACGATGTCCGCATCATTCTCTCCCACCAATGAAGAACTCGACCCTGAGTTCTCTTCTGGATAAAGGGGTTCGTCATCCGCATAGAATGGGGACAAATCAGCCACATTGAAGGTCTTGGATATTTTCATGCTTTCCGGGAGTCCAACCATATAGGCATTGTCATTGATCTTGTTGACAATATTTTAGGGTCCATATTTCTTTGGATACCACTTGCTATACGTTCCCACGGGAAAGCGTTCCTTCCTTAAGAATACCATCACTAGGTCTCCCACCTTGAACAGCTTCTTCCTCCGGTGTTTGTCGGCGGCTTTCTTATATTGCTCATTTACCTTCTCAATTTTCCCCTTCACGTCCGTAGCCACCGCATGGTACTGTTCTGCCAGGTGTTTCGCAGCAACATTGGTCTCCACACCCTTGCGTAAAGAAGCTAAATCTAAGGCGTGAGAAGGTGCCTTGGTATAGACCACTGAAAAGGGTGACCTTCTGGTAGTTCTATGGATGGAATTGTTGTAGGAAAATTCGGCTTGAGACAGTGCCAGGTCCCATTATTTCGGTTTCTCTCCACAGATGCTTCGTATCACATTTCCAAGGGTCCTATTCGTCACTTCGGTTTGCCCATCGGTTTGGGGTGGGCTATGCTGCTGATGTTAAGGGACGAATTAAACATATACTAGAGCATCCTCTAGAAATGGCTAAGGAATCGGGTGTCCCTATCAGAAGTGATGGACTTGGGAACCCCATGTAATCTGACCACCTCCTTAAAGAATAGCTTGGCCACGCTCTGTGCATCCGACGTCTTCCTACAAGGGATGAAGTGAGCCATCTAAAAAAACCTGTCCATAACTACAAAAACAGTGTCAGCACCTCGTTGGGTATGAGGCAAACCTAATACGAAATCCATGGATAGATCCTCCCAGATATTCTCAGGTACGGGTAACGGAGTGTACAACCCAGTATTCTGATAATGGCCCTTTGATGTTTGACAGATATAACATCGTTGCACTATTCTACCTACGTCCCTTCTCAACTGAGGCCAATGGTATCTGGCAGCCACGGCTGCTAGTGTTTTGTCTCACCCCAAATGGCCTGCTAATCCTCCTCTATGGAGGTCTCTAATTACTTTCTATCTCAAGGAGGATTCGGGGATGCAAAGTTGGTTACCCCTCATCAAGTAACCCTCCGGAATGTAATAGCTGTCATTGGGTTCCTTATTGGTGCATTTTCTCCAAGTAACTCCAAAATCTTCATCTGTTTCATACAGCTCATTCAACTGCTCAAATCCGACCACCTCAGCCCTCATGGTAATTAGTAAATCCGCCTTCCGGCTTAACGTGTCGGCCACCTTGTTTTGAACCCCAGATTTATGCATCAGACGAAACGGGAATTTTTATAAAAACTGTATCCATCTGGTATGCATGTCTTTACAGATGCGGGTCTGATTACTCAGGTGTTGCAGGGCGACACAATCTGAATATAAAATAAACTCTTTGCCAACTAAATAGTGCTCCCACATCCTCAAGGCTCTAACCACTGAATACAATTCTTTATCGTACGTGGACCATTTCCTCTTGCCCTCGTAGAACTTTTCACTATAGAAAGCTACAGGTCTCTTCTCTTGAGAGAGCACCGCACCAATACCTACACCACTAGCATCACAGTCAACTTCGAATAGTTTGTCAAAGTCCGGTAAGGTCAATACTGGTGCACTACATAGTCTCTCTTTAAGCATCGCAAATCCCGACTCAGCTTCCTCATCCCAGTGAAACTTTCCCTTCTTCAAGCACTCAATCAATGGGGCCGCAACCGTGCTAAAATGTCGTATGAAACGCCTGTAAAATCCCGCTAACCCCAGGAAACTTCTCAGCTCGGTGATGGTCTTGGGTGTAGGCCAATCCCTAATGGCTCGCACCTTATCCTCATCCACCGTAATCCCTTCACCACTCACTATGAAGCCTAAGAACAGCAGCTTCGGTGACATGAATACACATTTCTTGAGATTAGCATAGAGCTTATTCTCTCTCAGCACAGTAAAAACACCCTTCAAGTGTGCTAGATGCTCATCCCGAGTCTTGCTATATATTAGGATATCATCAAAATATACAACAACGAACCTACCTATGAATGGCTTAAGTACCTGGTTCATCATGCGCATGAAGGTACTCGGTGCATTGTTGAGGCCGAATGGTATAACCAACCATTTGTACAACCCCTCCTTTGTCTTGAAGGTGGTCTTCCACTCATCCCTAGGTTTGACCCGAATTTGATGATACCCGCTTCTGAGGTCTACTTTGGAGAATACTACCGCTCCACTCAACCGGTCCAACATATCCTCAATGCGACGTATTAGGAATTTATACCCGATTGTGATCTTGTTGATCGCCCGACTGTCCACACACATTCTCCAACTCCCATCTTTCTTAGGCATTAATAGCATTGCTACAGCACATAGACTCATGTTATCTTGGATGAATCCTTTGTTTAGTAAGTCCTGGACCTTCTCTTGTAAGACCTCCGTTTATTTGGGACTCATACGGTAGTGAGGGAGGTTAGGGAGACTAGCTCCAGGCACCAAGTCAATGTGATGTTGGATGTCTCGCAATGGAAGCAGTCTTTCTGGTAAATCCTCTAGCACTACTTCTTTAAATTCCTCTAATAACTTCTTCACTTCCTTCGGAGCCTCTACACTACTCACGTCCTCTCCTACATTCTTCACTATGAGAGCATGCATTAGACGGGACTCCTTAATGTCTTCAGTCATTTCCTTCTCTGACTGAGTGATCGTCAGAAAGGACTTTCCTTCCGCCTTCTGGGTCTTGGGTCGCTTATCCACCAATGGTAATAATGTATACTTCACCCCCTCCTTTTCCAGCCTATATTTGTTTTCCTTATCGGCATGTTGGGCATCTACGTCAAATTCCCAGGGCCGTTCGAATAACAAATGATACGCATCCATATCGACAATGTCGCAATATACCTTATCCCGATATTTGTCTATCGAAAAAGGAACTCGACACCTCTCTTTCACTTCGATTCGCTCTGCCGCTTTAATCCATCCGATGGTGTAAGGACTCGGATGTTTCTCTATTGGTAATTGGAGTTTCTTCACAACCTCCTTTTCGATGATGTTTTCACAACTTCCACTATCAACAATTAGGTCAAAGACTCTCTCACCAATCGTACACCTAGTGCGAAATAACTGGTGTCGCTATGAACTACCCTCGTCTCGGTGCCAACATCATCCTCCTAATTACGTAGTTAGGCTCCACCGCATCGTCAGCCTCTTCATAGTAATCTTCGTCACCATCTGGCTCACAACACACCTCCTCCTCCTCTTCCCTTTCGACAATGTTTACAGCTCGTTGATTCGGGCATTCATTGGATCAGTGTCCCGGCTGATTACATCTATAACACTTCCCCAATATCGGCTTGGCATATGGATTGTTCTATTTTGGGGCTTCTTTACTCTCCAGTGGCCTCTTTCCCTCAGCCTTGTCTTCTCTTCTTTCCATGCTTCCTATTGGCTTTTCAGCAACTCCTCTATGTCTTTCGCCAATCACCCTGCTACTACTACCGAGATTATCAAAAGTGTAGTTTCTCTTACCTCCTCCCAACCTTGCGCTCCGCTCTTGGATCATCATTTCAGCCTAGAGGGCTAAGTTCTTGGCTTCATTCACGGTTCTGAACACCGTCACTCTTATCTTATCTTTAACCTTAGGTTTCAACCTTCTACAAACCGTGCCACTTATTGACCCTCAGTCTCCCTCAAATCATTCCTCTCTGCTAACCTCATGAATTTAGCTGCGTACTCATGCACTGTCCTCTGCCCTTGACGGCACCGTTGATACTGCTGGAAGAGAATTTGCTCGTAATCGGGTGGTAAGAAATCTCTTTGCAATAGATTTCTCATGCGGTACCATGTTCTAATAGGTTGCCGCCCTTCCCTTTGCCTACGGTTCTGCAACCGATCCCACCATGCAGACGCCCCGCCTTTCAGTCTATAAGCAACCATCCTTACCCTTCTATCCTTAGGAACCTCCATATAATCAAAGAATCTATTGACCTCCGCAAGCCAGTCCAAAAATTCCTCTATATTGAGATTACCATTAAAAGAAGGGTCTACCTTAAGACGGAAGTCACCGCCATCAACATGATCGAAACCCCTGGTGGTTTCGCCGATACCCACCATCGTATGCTTGATCATTCCGGTCATCCACTCCACGATATCTACCACCACCGACGCCACCCCTTCTCGGTGGTTGTCCCCTCCTCTGCATAAATACTTCCTCTTCCTCAGAAGATCTATCATCAAGTCTTCGATTCCATTGATTTCTGGCAACAAGTTCATTGATAGGTCCGCCGCGAGCAACTGCTACCTTCGGTCGATTCCCAACAACACCCCTATGTCCGCTGTGGTCTATCACCATGGCGTCGAAACGCGCCACCGGATCCTCCAGACGTTGTTCTACATGCCCAAGCCTCTGTTCCATGGTTTCAACCACTGCCCTTGGAGCCTATTGATTGGCTCCTTAGACTTCCGCATCCCGATCAAGGTCGAGAATGCGACTACCATCAATACCATCGTTAGTCGACATCTCTGCAGGAAATTGCCTTACTCTGATACCAATTGATGCAGCGTAGGAAAGCATAAAACCGAGACCAATTCTAGGATTGGAACTCTAGAATAAACGAAGACGAATCCGAGTTTATTCTGAGATTAGGTCAATTGCGCACAATTAAAGATTAAGAGAAAACCGTCTCTCAAAGTGTATTTCAATGATAAAATAAAACGTAACCCTAGAATATTTTGACAAAGGTATATATACTTCCTCGTAAAAATACCTAAAAGGGGAAATATAAGCGTATACGTGGAAATAAATATTAATATACACGTCTATTCCCTATCGTATACACGGCCATGTCTCAAGGCCGTGTATGTTTCTAGGCATAAGTCTAGCGTAGTACATGACCGTGCCCCTGGCCGTGCCTGAAACCGTGTATGCTTTTGTGAAGATTCTGACAGAATACACGGCTGTGCCCCTGGGCGTGCTTGAAACCGTGTATGCTTCTATAAAGATCCTAACAGAACACATGACCGTGTCTCCACCTGTGTGTCAACCTGTGTCCGCCACGATGTCCGCATCACTTATATCTAGAAAAGTTGTAGTTTTGTAGAGTTGAATCATAATATTTGCAATTGAGGAAACTAGGCTTCAATAAATAAGAAATTGCATCTTTAAAAATTTGGAAACTTGGCTTCACAAGAAAGAAATTGAATCTTTTGAAATAATCACACTTTGGGAAGGTAATTTTCAATTTTTGCGATTGATTTGAAAAGTGATATCTTCATGTGACATAATCATAGCACAGTTGTGTAAATGCCCTGTAACTCCCATTATGAAATTTCTCATAAGCAACATAGCCTTCAACATGAATGTGTCTGTACCCTTGTACTCTTGCTCGGCTTTTGGCTTGGCCTTCCTTCAAGCTTTTCAAGTTAATACTCAACATAATTCCCAATGCAATCGTGTTAGAGATTGTGTCAACTATTCTAACTCTGGAGCTTTATTATTTTTGCTCCAATTCACATGAAAATTATGAGACTTTGCTTCATTTATCCAAAGTTATTTTTTAAAAACCTAAAACTAAAATATATGCTATTTAAGTGTAATATCTATTCAATTATACTTAGAAATTAGACCAAAACCATATAAAAAATAACAAGTAATAAGTGTTGAAAAATACTATCACTAGTTACATTGATTCTCAATTTTATTTTATTTTTAAATTGTAATTCTATTTCTATGTTGTTTTATTATGTAAACCAAATCTAGTTATCTTCCTCTACTTTTTCAGCACAGATGTATCAATAATAAAAAAAAAAACTTCATATTTTTATCAACAAATAAAATACATAGATTATATATATATATATTAAAGTTGTTAGCAATTGTTGGAAAGCACCATTAATATTTTCTATATATTGAACATCTTTTCGTGCCATGAGAAAAGGCACTAAAATAACGGCAGAAGTACGATTGATAATTTTGTCTTCATTTCCACCATTGCGTGATTCGTTGAAGAGCTATTATTTCACGTCGATAATTTTTCAAGACACTGTGAAAACACACTTGTGCTTGATCATAATATGTCAGTTACGTAAAATAAACTTTGAAAGTATGTAACAAGTAATTAACCGAAATTCCATAGTTAAGGTGTCACATTACATTACGTATCCTTTTGTAGTGATTGAATTGGCAAGTGGTGTTGATTATGGTCTTCTTCCCTTTTCACGGTCCATTCTTCGCGGTCGTTAAACCCTAGCGGTCTACATGCCTCATGAAGTTCCGCTTTTATAACAACATAATATTATAGCTTTCAATTTTAACTGTCGTTAAGGAATTAGAATATATAATAATAAAAATATCAATACGTGTATGAAGATGTGAATGATGAAACGATTGGCGAATAAACATTTTTGGGAATATTATGCTATTTTTAGCATAAAATAGATTCATGACTTCAAAAATGTATAACTTGTTTGACGTGTTTAAATACTTAACTAATTATCAAATTCTAAAATTTGACTGATTCATGTTTTAAGATGTTTGAATTTTTAAGCATGCACGTACCACGTATTTAGATATTCTTATTGATACATAAAAATAAAAATTTTATTTAGTCGAAACTATCATTATGTATATTCATAAGATATAGTATAACGCCAGTTACAAATGAAAATTTTCCTTCATACATTTTTTTTAATGGGTCGATGTTCTTGGAGATTGCATGGTGGTTAATTAAATTTATATGATATATTTGATGACTATTTGTAAGCTTTCGACGACAGCTAATTTTTTCCATACAATCTTCCATAGAACAGCTTGTTAGAATATTAGAAAGTTCTGCTTGTGAATATAAATATATGCAGATTCTGATCCGACTTTTTGATAACCATTATCTGTATTATATGATTTTTAAATGATGATTCTTTGACGGTATTTACAAAGAATTCCTGGTAACCAATTAAAATATACCATTTTTGTGTCATACGTGGCCGAACAGTTAATATTTTCACTTTGGACTTTTGCCGTTTATTGTGTGCCGTATGGTATGAAGGAAGGGGATGACCAAGATTTCTACTATTATTATGGTAATTAGAGGAAGGAAGAATTAGAGTTATTGGTGTGTATTGAATAGTGATGTTTCTTAAAAGATAATGGACAAGTAAACTCCATAAGTTCCATGTTTTTAGATTTTGATTAAAAATATTTTGTTAAAGTAGTGTTAAAGAGTTTGAAGGATCAAATAGGGATTTATTTGAATTATGTTGAAATATGATATTTATTTTATTGTGATGAACAAGTATTGCAGATTTTGAGATAAGAAATAAAGTTAAAAGTTTTAACATGTTATTATATGATAAAAATATATGATCGAACATAATATCCTGAGTTTCGAGACATTACATTCTTATTAAACAACTGTACGGAATCAGCCAAATATCAGCAGCCGACCACATCGTACATGACACGTTGTAGCTACACTGTTTTGCGCAGAAAGGATGCAAGTGGTTCAAAACCTTCTCTCATTCCTCGAGAAAGATCCAAAAGTCAACAAATGTAATTGTAAAAGGAGTTGTTGAAAACGATTGAAAATGAGTGATTTAACTCGGATGCACAGTCTTTAACTAAGATTGTAATTCTACGGTTGTCAATATATTAACAATATATGAGCATTATTCTTCATAAGCATTTCCCACAAATTAAAGAAGGAAAAAAAATGGAAAAAAAGAGCATATAAATAAAATATATATCTGGTAACATATAAGCCTTCTCTTTTAGGAAGTCTATTCCTATTATGGTGGTGGTTTGGCATAAGTTCTTGTAGCGCGGGTCCTCTTTGGATCTGGGCAAGGTCCACTTGGTGAATGGCCCGGTGTGTAGGTGCAGGCGCTTCCTGGATGAGGGACTGGACGCTTGTTTAGCTGTGGAAATTGCAGAAGACGTCGAGTATTTTGAGTCTCCTTAGTCCCTTCCTCTTGCTGGCTAAACCCTAGCCACCTACAATCATATTGACGAACATCATAGCTCTTGCCTTCAACGTCCAGTTTTAAACTCATGGATTATTTAGGATCAGGTTAAAAGATCAAATTATGTTTGTGAAGGTATGGAGATTTTCGCATTTGACAATGTTACAGAATCCTACTGTTAAGACCACAAAAGATTTGGTAAATGATAAATCATTGTTCATTAACCCTTTCAAATATTGATGCGATAAATATGCCAAACAGTTACTAAAATTAAACATGTTAGAGTCGGCAAATAAAGGAAAAATTCACATGCAATAGAGAAATAAAGGTCTCAGTTGAAAAATAAGAAAATTTAACGCATGCTCTACATAAATGCAACGACAAAGAGAACACTATATTAAGGAGTGTAGATTTCTAGAGAAAGCTAAGAAAGAATTCCCACCCCAAGCGATGAGCAAACGTAGTTCAAGAAAACAACCTTTTCGCCATGGCTATTATAACAGTTGAAAAGTTAAACATTTGGTAAGACTACCGAGTTGAGCAAGGAGACTATAGTGAGGTTTCTAATAGTTATAAAGATACCGAATGCTAATAGATCTTGATGGGTGATGGTAGTTTTTTAATGCATGTGCAATGGATTCGAGGCGATGGATCTCCATCCCTCCGCAAAGAAACCAATTCTTTTCAGTTATTTATCGGATCTGATGAAGAAAATTTTAGTTTCTATAAGCATGTTGGTTGTGGGTTCAACATTTTAATCGAGTGTGAGAGGAGAAATATATATATATATATAAGGTTGGACTATTTTTGTGATGGCTTATTTAAACAAAGGATTGAAAATAATAAAACTTTTTACTCCGTTTGTGCATTGAAATGACTATATGTCTATCAAGAATGTCTTAGAGTTGGATTTGAACTTTAGGTTACAAAACATGAAGCACACGGTAAATTAAGTGGAAATAACAAATAAATTAGAATTGAATATGATCCATGATTTCATATAAAAAATCTTAAATCACATACACATGATTTGATTGCTCAGGTGTATTTGATGGCTGACCCAATATTTTGGTATAGGAAATCCTGAAAGGAGGGATTGAATCCTTGTTTAGTGATTGAAATTGTGGAAAGTGTCGAGTTTTTGGACCGTCCTTAGCCCATTCTTCTTGTTGGTCGAACCCTAGAGGCAACCTACCTGCTTCAAGACCTTGCACTGTTATCGCGACAACAATCTGGATGACTGATATCACAGTTCTTGCTCTAACCTTCATTTTTAAATTTTAGGATTTGGGATCAGGCTATAAGAACTAATGTGTAATTAAGAGGTGGGGAGAAAACAATTGTTATATAAGGAAACAAGTTCTGCAGTTGTAAGCTAAATGCATATCCATACAGCGTAAGGCTTACGCTGTAAGCTAATATGGCTTTGACCATCTTTTAGTCTTGGTTTTTTTTAGCCGGTTATTTATGTTGTTAAAAAATGTAGCAATGGCGGCAAAAGGCCACTCCAACGCGTATGCGCATACTCAATTATAATAAATGAAAATAATTGGAAACATATCTTATTGACAGGTGCTGATGAATTTTCTAAAGTTTCAAAATGCAACTTTATATCTTCTCATGATTTTTGAAAATACAAAAATAAACCCCAAACTAAGAATACTAAAATTGTCACTAAAACAACAATTTTTGGGCTACTAAATTTTTTGTCTAGTTAACTATGACAATATTTAATTTATCTCAATTTGAATTAGTTTTATACTGTAAGCAAGACAGGTTACCTAGAAGCTCGACCAGTCACCTCGGTCCGTTTGAACACATCATCACATTCAAACCGACCACACACATTGCATTTCCAGCCACAAGCCTTGTGTAATGAGGATAGTGAATGCACCGGGGAAAATGAAAATCTTTCCTTTCTCTTACTTTCCGAATGTAACGGGGAAAGAAAAATAAAATCTAAATTAAATGCAAGGAATTTCTTGCATGAAATAACACTACACAGTGTAGTGTGATAAGGTTGGCGGCTTGTAATTGTTAGACGAAAGTAGATGGAAATAATAGTCAAATAAGCGCACATGTAGGCCAAACACGCATAATTAAGCTGCTCAGTGTTTGTTCATTTCAATTTATTTGGTTGATCGTTGATGAATTTAATTAAGCTGTTCATGGAATTATTCTGTTGTAAGATTATTCCTATATGTTTTCTTAAAACATTTGACATTTTAAGGATCATAATTTTATGTAACGGAAGTTAACTATTGAAAAAAAGAAAAAAAAGAACAAGTTTTATGCCATGTAGAGTCTAGTTGCCCCTACCCTAGTGAGACTGCTAGTAACAAGGGCGACGATCTCTGGTCCTCCACCAATGGTGTTTTCCTATATTGTTAGTAGTCTTTTTCTTCTTTTTTTTTTTTTTTTTTTTTAGCTTGATGAATGTATTTTAATGGAACTTCTGGTTCTATAAATTTTATGTTAGTTTGCATGCCATGTAAATGTGATGTGAGGTATATGGCTTAAAATAGATTAAAACATTTTCGCTTTAGAAGTTGGTAGCAAAAACATAAGCTAACAATGCACTCACGTCACTTTCATTATGATTTTCAAATTTTTAGCAATTTTTATGGTTCTTTACTTCACTAAATATAATGAAAACTATAATAAAATAGATATTACTAAAAAATAAAATAAATAATGAAATTAGTATGATGCTGTTTAGTTAGATATAATAAAATTGATATTACAATGTTTAGGTAAGAGAATAAAAAAAGAATAAGGTTGGAATAATAATAAAATTAACAAAAATACCCTTCTCTAAAAATAAAAATCCCTCACAACGCATACAGTAGGTATGGATGACAAACGAAAGAGGATGATGACATGGTGTGGGCTCCTAGCTTCAGCGTATAGTAAGTACGGATGACGACGGTGAGGCTCCCAGCTTCGGCATGCACTACAAGAACAACAGTGTGGTTTGGGTACGGAGGACGACAATGGTGAGGCTCCTAGCTTCGAGATGCACAATGAGGACGATGACCTGGGCTTCGACATGCATGGTGAGGACAATGGCATGGTGCGGGTATGGAGGACAATGATAGTGAGGCTCCTAGCTCCGGCGTACACAATGAGGACGATGACCTAGGGTAGGCATGGAAGATGACGGCAATGAGGCTCCTAACTCTGGTGTGCACAGCAAGGACGATAACATGGTGTGGGTATAGAGGATGACAACGGTGAGGCTCCCAGCTCCAGTGTGTAGCAAGGATGATGACTTGATGATGCGGAAGAGGACTATGTTTGTGGGTGTTTATCAGAATGATAATTTTGGAAAAAAAAAAAATCTACAATACTATGGAATGGTGATTTGGAGGTCCTCAATTGTAATTACAATTTAGCATTTCACTGCATTGTAATTCCTCATTGAATGTGCATTTTGTAATGAAGTCCAACTAAATGTCATAATTTTTATTTCGCATGAAATAAAGTTGTAATAGAATTGCTATCATGGCTAAATAACTATAACCTTAATATGCAAGCGTGTAGGTAGCTATTATGATAATCAAAGCTTCATTTGAAAACTACATTTGATGGCAGAAAGATGGGGTCTAGCATTTCTATAAAATATAATGACTATCTACAAGTTAGATCATAAGTTATTTCACTATCTTTAGGTACAAAACGTAGTGAATTGTATGAAATAGCATACTATTGGGAATTAACTCAATCAATTAAGTGATTCTAATAAATTTTGAAATCTAAGTTAAATGATATAATTAGGGGTGGGAATGCAGGCCAAACGGGTTGGTTTGTCCCAACCTACATAGGCCTATGGGTCAAAGTGGGCCGGTCCATGATGGCTTGCACCTTAGGTAGGTCAAAGAAGTCATCTCGATTTGCCTCATAAGCCAACATGTGCCAATTTGCCAACTCGCAAAAACACTATGTTTTTTTTCATTATATATTACAAATTTACAATAATATATATGAATTGGAAACTCCAAACCCGAAACCCCACACTACAGGTCCATAGCACAGTAGTTGGCTAAATTAAAAAAAAAAAAAAAAGAAGCATAACTAGACAAGGACTGATTGACCATGACTGATTGATGGTGACAAGTGACTGACGCATGGTTGGCAGACTATTGGATTGGGGATAATGAGTGAGGAGTGGTTGACGAGAGGAGGAGGATAATGATGACAAAGAGTTTCAGGTTCGTGTTTGAGTAAAGTGGCTAGGTTTTATGTTTAGGTTTTGACTTGGGTTCGTGGCTCATGGTCGTGGTGGCTGATGGGTGAGTGTGGTGGCCAGTAGTCTTGGATGAGGACTTGTTTGGGTCTAGTGGGTAGAGAGGTGTGTTGTGTGTGAGTGTGGTGACGATGAGTATTGAGTGAGTGATGATTGATATGTAACTTGTGTGAGTTGTGCTTGTGTGCCTGTTTTGTTTGCTCTATTGTTGTTTTTATTTTTTATTTTTAAATTTAGGCACGCCAAGCAAGCCAACTTGTCCCACAATGAGTTAGCCTGCTCGGACCTGTGGGCCACGCGAGATAGACCAAAAAGCCCACAATTCTTATAAGCTAATTTTTTTTGGCCTAACTCATAAAAAATTATGAGTTAGATGGGCTTGCTCCACATTCCCACCCTTAGATATAACTAATTAAGTGATTCTAGAAGATGTTGGAATCATTAGGAGGAGTTTTTTAACCAAGTGTCTAGTGATAAAGTCTAGTTCCAAACTTAAAATTATTTTACAAATTAAGTTATTTTTCTTTTCTTTTGGCTAAAAAAGAAACTTTATTTAAAGATATCAATAGTTTGGAGGGAAGGAATTTCATTCTAAGAAAAAAGATAGCTAAGTGGGGATAGGAGGTTTCAAAACCCCGATAAAACTGCAATGTATCCCTCGTTGGTGTTAATATCCAATGAATTAGTTCAAGCTTTTGTAAGTGATGTTTTTGTTTTGAGGAACAATGAAACCTCCAAATCAATTTCCACGCTCTCTTATCCACCATATGTAATTAACATGTGGAGGCTATAGTGATCGATAGAAGAAACGTGTTCTAATTCTAAGCTATATTTATAGCACAAAAAGTTTCACATGGCTTGCTTATCGGACGTAGTGCCTGACTTGTTCATCTAGAAATTGCCGAACTCTTAGATTTTAGTGTTTTTTTTTTTTTTTTCCTTTTTCTTATCCCCCAAATTATATATATGGTTGAGGATGTAGCAATATCAAGGGCAAATCTGACGCATGGATGCATTACTTCTATATATACTCCATCATAATAAATAAAGATATAATTATAAACATATCTTCTTAAATTATTGATCGGTATTTACTTCCAAAGTTTTTTAAAATGCCACTCCACCTTAAAATACTAAAATTTTCACAAAAAAGTAAATGATTGTAGATAATGAAAGTTTTTGAGCTTTAATGACAATTTGTGACACACTCAAATTTTTAAAAGTTACAAAAATATGACTTGACACCTCTAAAGCTTATGATCGAATTTTCCCTAATAAATAATATTCTAAATACGTTTATAACATTGTGTAGTTCAACACGGAATTTCAGATGAATTAACCTCATGTGCTTCTATTTTCCCTTATAAGTAATATTCCAAACATATGTTTATAACTTATTTTAACACAATATATTCATTGGATATGAAAAAAAAATTTAGTTATATGCTTGATGCAGGAGTGGGCTTAGTATTTTAATTGAAGCTAACAATGTCGTACTTCTCAGGGGAGAAATATACAAAGGATGACTTATTTAGTATTTTGTGATGGCTTATTTGAACCATGTGAAAGTAATAAAGCGTGTGTCTCATTTATGTAAAGGAATGATTATACTTCTATTAACACTGTTACAAACATTTGATCGGGCTTTAGGTCATAATACAGTGTACATGAGATGAAAAAAGTAAGTAAATAAGAGAATATCACACTTGATTTTACATAGAAAATCCAAAAAAGAAAAAAAAGAAAAAAAAAATGTTGTGCAAGATTGAATGTGACAAATCATATTTCCTCTAGTGGAACCTAAATTTTATCAGAAAATTGGTTTAGAATATGGTCCATTTTCAAATACGAGTCAACCTATATTTGTGTGAGAAAATCTCATGTCCAGGATTACGTCAGTTAAGATCTGTGATGAACAGAGATATCTAAAGGACATGATCTTTTGGTTGGGGTCCCTAATTTCACTCACTCATTTTAGAAAAATATATCATCAATCTAAGTGAGTTAGGGTTTAGAAATATTAGGCTGAAATAGAACAAATCTAATGCATTTGCAAAGCAATGGCTAGAGGTATGTACTCAATCCAATATTTTTGCTTCCGCATTCTGTTCTTAAATATTTATTGTGTTGTTGAACATAATTGGATTATACATGAACATATAACATTTGGTATAAGAGCAGTTAAAAATACCTTTACCTTACTCTGTTTTTAGTTAATTTTTTTCTAGTATATATAAGCGTTAGAAATTATTAGGTGATGATTCCTATCTTGCTGGGTTGGGGCATTTTGGCTTAGTAAATAATAAAAAACGCTCAGAAATGGATAAAAAAAAAAGAAATCATAAGTCAAAACCAAGTTATAGTGACCTGGCCGAAGGTTGAAGGCAACTTACATTTAAGTCATCTTGAAAGTATAAGTCGATTGAAAACAAAACAATGGGCAACCACATTTATTTTGAATCTGACTTTCGCTCAGTTGGCAAAGGGGAGGACTAGTTGTTACTTAGGTGGCATCGTCACTGGTCAAGGAATTGTAAGCTTCTAGTTTGCACATATGTTTGACCTATGCATGCACCAAGTCCTATGCATGCATTGCATGTATGTAATTGAAAAATAAAGCATGCATAGAAAGTGCCCATTCTAAGATTAGAACTTGAAACCTACTAGTCCTTTTACATGATTTAGCTATAGGCTTGGCTAACTGGGCCAAGTCTTTTTGCATTAAGTCTTCCAGCTAATTTTAATAGAAATCAAATGGGCTTTAAACTGGGATTCTTGATATTTGGTGATAATTAAACCTTTATAATTTTAATGTATCTATATTATTTATTGTTAATTACATAGATAACAATTAGTAAATAAGTTTACATATTAAAATTGGTTTGTGTTGATTATTGAAGTAAATTAATTCTTATTGGCTCTCTATGAATTTAATTATCATGATATGTGCTTATATTATTATTTGTTTATATGTATAGTTTATGATTTATCATTATACATGTAATGTTGACTAGATGATATAAGTATTTTAGAGTTAAGTCCATAACTTATTGCTTATGGTTTTATGTAATAATTGAGCCTAAGGATTTAGTTAATGTTTAAGTGATCCATACAATTTCAATTAATTAAGGAGTAGTCATAACATCTTTAATTAATTAAAATTTTATATATTAAAGATGATAAGGTCACATGTGAAAATAAACATTAATTGTAATTAATTATATGCAATATAATAGATTTTAACCTAAAGGAATTTTTATTATTTTGTGTATGATTAATTAGGATAAAATATCAAATTATATTTTCTAATTTGCCCATAGGGATTAGGAAAAGGAACATGATTTGATAGTTTTATCGTAAGACTTCAGATGAATCTAATTGAACTAGAATTTTAACCTATAGGCAAGTTTTATGTTACTAGATTCATATTTCAACATGATTTTACTTTGGTAAAACATGACATATCTTAATTAGCCTAAAAGAATTTTATAATATGAGCATGTATGCTTAATTATTGCAGCAATTCAGCCTATCAATTTTTCTGATATGCGATATGATGTTCTTAAACTTAAAAGGGATAGTTATAAGGTTTAGAAGGAGAGAGTTCTTCTTTATTTAGGATGGATGGACATTGATTATGCCACAAGGAAACCGAAGCCTCCTGCCATAACTGAAACCAACACTCCAAATGCAATAAGTCTTTATAAAAAAATGGGAGCGATTTAATTGCTTGTTAGTCATGTTCATAGAAACTAAAATTTCTGCTAGTATAAGGGTCTCCATTGAGCAATATCAAAGGGTCTAAGATTTACTAAAGGCCATTGATAAGCAGTTTGCCACTTCAGATAAGGCAATGGCTAGTACCCTAATTATAAAGCTTTTAACTTTGAGGCTCATTGGCATTAAGAGTGTGCATGATCATATCATACACATGAGGGACGTTGCAGCCCAACTGAAGACCTTAGAAGTTGAGCTGCCAGAACCCTTCCTTATTCACTACATCCTTTGGACTTTACCTTAGGAGTATGACCCATTTAATTTATCTTTTAACATGCATAAGGATAAATGGTCAATCAATGAGTTGTTGACCATGTGTGTTTAGGAAGAGGATAGACTACTTATGGAGGAAAAGGGAGAGGAAAAGGTGAACTTAACTACTCATTGAAAGAGCAAAAGAAAAGATCAAGCCTAAGAAAAAAGGAAAGGGAAAGGGACAATCCTTCCCTTAGAGGACATAAAGAAGGAGGTTATGTGCTTCTTCTATAAAAAGAAGGGACATATAAAGAAATAATGCTCTAAGTTCAAGTAATGGCTTGATAAGTAAAGTATTCAACTTTCACTTGTTTGTTATGAATCTAATATGATTGATGTTAATCATAACATATGGTGGATTGATTTTGGTTCTACAATCTATGTAACCAATTAATTACAGGACTTAAAAGACCTACGAAAGCTAATGGGAAGTAAGCTTAGCATCTATTTAAGTAATAAGATGTCCTCACTGTGGAGTTTGTTGAGACGTGCAACTTAGTTTTAAGTAGTGGTTATATTTTGAATTTAAAAAAAGGACATTTTATATCTTTGGTTATTCTAAGAATTTAATTTTAGTTTTCAGACTTGTATCAGATGGTTATTGCTTTAGCTTTTCATACTTAGGATTTAATTTACTTTAGAAATATGTTGTTATTAGATATGGTATCTTGTCTGATGGTCATTTTCTACTTAATTTACAAAATGATGATAACCATACTATTATACATGTTCATGAAAAAGTTTACACTAAATGATGTGTTGTGAACGGAGAATCGTCTATGTTGTGGCATTAGAGATTATGACATATTTCTATTGGTAGAACTAAAAGGTTAGTGAATGATAAGATACTTAGTGTTTTAGATTTTACCGACTTTAAGACTTGTATAAGTTGTATTCTGGGAAAACAAACTAACAAGTCAAAGAAAGGTACCAAAAGGAGTTTTGAATTCTTGGAAATCATACACACTAACATTTATAGTCCAGATATAGATGTGTATTGTAATAGCCATTTTGTCTCTTTCATAGATGATTACTTATGATATATGTATCTCTACTTGCTTAACAATAAGAATGAAGCACTAGATGCTTTTAAAGTGTTTAAAGCTGAAGTAGAGAAATAATGTGGAAAACAAATTAAAATCGTAAGAGTCGATAGAGGCGAAGAGTACTATGATAGATACATAGAGAGTAGATAAGCTACTAGTCCATTTGCAAGGTTTCTTCAAGAGAATGGGGTTGTTGCCCAATATGATTTACTTAGTTCTCCAAATTAAAATGGAGTAGTAGAAAGGAGAAACCAAACATTATTGGACATAGTGTAGAGCATGCTTGCAAGCTCTAAATTTCTAACTCATTATGGACTGAAGCTCTTAAAACAACTGTGTATATATTAAACCGAGTTCTAACCAAGGCTATAAAAAAGACACCATTCGAGTTATTCAAAGGGTTCAACATGTATGCATTTGAGGATGTCTATCTAAAGTAAGAGTCTATAATCCATATGAGAAGAAGTTAAACCCAATGAGTATTAGTGGATATTTCATTAGATATGCTAAAAAGTTTAAGGGATATAGACTTTATTGTCCATCTCATAACACTAGGCTTGTGGAATTAAAAAATGTAAAATTTCTTGAGAATGACTTGATTAGTGGGAGCTATCAATCTTAGGGCCTTGGTTTTGAGAAATATCATATAGATGCTCAATGTGCCACTTCAAGTAGCGAGTTGACACGCCTTTAGCACAAATGTGTGTTAAAGAGCCAGTCTCGAAGGTATCACAAATTGCTGATCCTGATCTAGTAAAAGCTAAAGTTTAACAGATGTTTGAAGCTATTAAACAACTGGTTAGACAACATGATCCCATTCCTTAAGAGAATGTTGATGTAGCATTAAGAAGATCTACTAAGGTAAGGAAATTAGCAGTTCTTAGTGACTATATTGTGTATCTGCAAGAGTTTGACTACAATGTTGGAGCTGAAAATAATCTTGAGACATTTTCACAAGTCATGAGTTTTGACGATTCAAACTTGTGGCATAGTGCCATGAAAGAAGAGATGGATTCGATGGCATCTAATAGAGTTTGGAGTTTTATCAAGTCGCGTGATGGAGTAAAAGCCATTGGATGCAAATGGGTCTTTAAAACAAAGGAATCACAAGGCAACGTTGAGAGACATAAAGTAAGACTTGTTGCTAAAGGATTCACTCAGATGGAAGGAATTGAATACACTGAGACATTTTTTTCTGTATCTAAGAAAGATTTCCTTCGTGTAATTATGGCATTGGTTACACATTTCGATTTAGCGTTACACCAAATGGATGTAAAAACGACCTTCCTTAATGATATTTTAGAGGAAGAGGTTTACATGAAACAACTTGAAGGATTCTCCACTATTAATGATGAGCATTTGGTTTGCAAGTTTAATAAATCTATATATGGATTTTGATTTTGTATCTTGTTTTGAGACTACCTCACATGGTGTATGGTTGAAGAGTTTTATGTCTAGGCTTAGAATTGTTGATTATATCTTTAGGCCATTGAGATTGTACTATGATAACTCAGTTATTGTATTTATGGTAATGAACAATAAGACTGATAGTTGGAGTAAGCAAATCGACATCAAGTACTTAGTCGTATGATAACATATTAAAGAAAAAAAAGTGGTCATTGAGTATATTAGCACTGTGTTAATGATAGCCGATCCTTTAACTAAAGGCATGCCACCAAAGAATTTTAAGGATCATGTAATGAGAATGAGATTTGGTTTCATGATGTAATCTTTAATTGCACATGCATTTGATATTTCAATGAAAATTTTATTCAGTTGATTTTTTTATTTGGTTTTGTATACATATTTTTGTCTACTCATTTGTTTTAACAAATGTCATTAAGTCTGGACCTAGAATAAACATATGGTTTATTCATTAAGTTTAAGAAATAGCATTGAAAAACTTAATATATTATAATACAAAGAAGATAATACTCGTTATAAGAGGACTTATTGTCATGATTCATATATTTTGTTTCTTGTTATGTTTGATGTTAGGATAAATGGACCAAGTGGGAGAATATTGAATTTTTCCATTTGGATTACACCTCAGATATTATGCTATTTTATCAAGAAATCGGTTCGGATTGTGTTCCACTTTCGAATATGAGTCAACCCATATCCAGGTGAGAAAATCTCGCGTCCAAGCTCGGATCACATTGGTTAAGATCTATGATGGGTAGAGATATATAAAGGGCGTGATCTTTCAGTTGGGATCCCTAGTCCCACTCATTCACTTTAGAAAAAATACACCATCAATCTGAGTGAGCTATGATTTAGAACTACCAAGCTGAAATCAAACAATCTACTGCTTTTGCAAAGCAATGGCCGGAGGTATGTACACGATCCAATTTTTTTGCTTTTGCTTTTGTTCTTGAATATTCATTGTGCTATTAAACATGACTAGATTATACATGAACGTATAACATAATGATCTTGGTTTCACCCCTCGCTCATATCTTCATCTAAATAGTCTTCAAAATCTGAATTTCATATAAATCCAAGACATAAACTTTGCAAACAAAATTATAAAAAAAAAAACAAAAGAAAAATGAGAAGCAAATATTAATTACTAGGAAACATTTTCCTAAAGCACAAAGAACAACTCAATTATTAAGATTATTTTATACGGTAAGGAATAATACATAGTAAAGTTTAATGATAACCGCTCATAATGTACAAATGTATGTGGGTTTATTTGACTTCAAAGGATAAAATGTTTGATTTTTCGACCCTATAAAAGGGAATTAATGAATAAACTCGCATTAGATAACACTACTGACTGCACAATGAAGGTGATAAGTTATCTTATCCTAACTGATTTGCCTTGGTCAAGGGTGGATGGCTGTAAATGGAGTTTAAATGAAGGTCTAATATGGATTCGACTATTAAATCTTTCAAAGATATATGTACATTAGATGTGTACCGTATTTTATAAACTTGCAATGGTAAAAAAAGTAGAAGTTCGGAAATGATGGACAAATAAGCACATTTTTAGGCCAACCATTTGACACCGGCGTTTATTGGTGATATTCTTCCCTCATTTGTGTATTCCCGTATTGTTACTCTTTATTATTACTATTATTATCGTTATTATTATTAATTTAGCTCAACCATTGTATTTTAGTGAAACTTCTTGTTCTATAAATTTTATGTTAGCCGGCATGTCATGCCAATGCCACATGAGATATATGGCCTAAAATAGATTGAAATATGTTCGCTTCAACACCCGGCCTCAGTCCAAACAACTTGTTTAAAAGGAGAAACAAAGGTATGTGTGGCACTTTCGATAAAATTCCACATCCAAATAAACGTTTTGAAAAGGAGAAACAAAGGCTTGTGAGGCACGGCTCTTGACAGATTTGACATGGGTGGCGAAATGACGATCACTTTCACCGAAAAGAAAACGACAATCGATTCGATTCTTCGTTCTGCAGAAGAAAAGTAAACCTGTGCTTGATTCATTTGAATCACGATTTTTTCTACGAGACTAACCCGTGTTAGATTCATGTCCCTTTAGTTAGAGCACAGTCACGTGGTGTTTACCGTTTAGACACCCTAACACTATATTTGAAAACAGGGAGGAATTAATGGGAAGAAAAATAGGCGTATTTAATTCCCTCGTATATAGGGAACTCCTATTCACTCCTATTTTTCTGGTAGAAAATTTTCAGAATAGGAGTGCTTAGGGTTCACGTGCAGATGGGAGAAAATAGGAGTGGTTTCGGTTACTTAAGTGACGGTTTTTCACACATTGGTTAATAAGGTGAGTTGGTCAATTAATTTACATATTGGGTAAAGGAATGTTTTGTGTCAAATCACTATACCTCTTTGAAAAATGGTTGCTTCCATCAGAGTTAAGGTCATATCTATAATCTATACCCTCACTCCTAAGTGTACTTGAAGCTTTTAGACCCTTGGATCACATAAGTTGTTCATCTCCTTATACTTGGAAGTGGCCGGTGCTTGCTAGGGAGTTTTGCTGCCTTTATTTATTTTGTTCCTTAGCTAATAAATGTAGGTTAATTAAGGTTTGATTAGGATAATTTTTAGAAGTCAAATTAGGTTATTCTTCAAGCTAATGATGGGTATAAGATGGCCAACTTACCTTTCATGTTCACGCAAATTAGGTGGTAGTTGATTGGGAATTGTTTTCCATCATTTACCTTGTCTAATTTGATTAATTACTAAGGTCAGTTTTAATTAAATTATTGGATCTTTTATATTATTCATGCGGTAAATTATTACTTTTAAGGTTTCGGTTTAGCCTAAGTTGAAACCTAGGTTTTCCCAAGCTTGAGATTGATTTGATAATCTTTGAGGTGGCTCTAGAGTTGGTTAATTGATTTAAGATTTTGGGATTTGAATTCGGGTCTTATGTAATCCTTAATTAAAGTTTAGGTCTATTAATATAATGTTCTATGGTTGGGATTCATTTAAGGTTTTGGTCCTTTAGGTTTTAAGTACATTAGTCAAGCCGAGTGTCTTAGAATAAATTCTAAATTTATAGTCATGCTTTCATTATCGTTTTCCGATATATTTCCTAATGCTTACATTTGGCATAGCTCTTGATCTTGAAAATTTCCAGTGTTTACATCCTCCTCCCCTTAAAATAAGTTTTGTCCTCAAAACTTAAAAAAAGTACCTAGATTTGTGAATAGGTGTGAATATCTTTTCTTCACCTTATTTTTTGCTTCTTAATTGGTCTCTTCCCTTTCGTGATTTCGTTGTGGGACCTTTGATGGGAATCTTTCCGATGACCTAGATGGATATGGAACTTGATTTGGATGATGATATCATCTAAATCATTCATATTTACACTCGTTTTCCTTATCTAATAAATATTTGAATGATAATATTACAGGCATAATGATATTTCTTCATAGGATGCCAAATAAATCTCATTGTTGATCAGTTAGGGACATCATTAGATTCTCACCTAATGGACCACTGTGATCAACATCGCCTCAATGCATTGGCTCTTTGAGGATTTTTATTATTTTGTACTTGTAATTGTTTTCTTTGGACTATTTATGTTGTAAGCTTTTGGGACACTTTTTCATTGATTGTAATTGTTGCTTTTCGGACTGACTACCTTAAAATGGCATAGTTGTAATTTTGTGGACATTTTAACTCTAAAGGGAGCAAGTATAAATACTTACTTAAGTAAGGTTTTGAGGGAGCTTTTGAAATTTGCAATAAATACACTTTTCATGTGAGGGTTAAGGTTTATCCTAAATCCATTGGCTCATATCAATTTCAATCTAAAAAATTGGAATTGTGGCGAGTAGCAACAAAGAATTATGAGTAATATCAATTCCTTTTTGTTGTGTTTCCTTTTCTTCACTAGTAAGTCATATCTAGGATTGATTAGGTTAGTTCTTGATCTAAATTTGATATTATTGTAACCTCTTTGTAATGATATAAGATTGATTGGTTTTAACACTTGTTATTATCATCAATTTTGCTTATATTTTGTGGCGTGGATTGGCCTTGTTGTGAGGAGGGTCATGAGTTTGTTTTTGTGTGTTGATGATTGGAAATCTCTTGGAATTTAAGTTGATTTAGTGATTCAATTGAGGATTATCATCTTTGTGGTTTTCATCTCCTTGAATTTTAGCATTCATATCATATTACATTAATTAAGGTTCACACAATTTGTTGCCCTTTGGAACCGAATTTGATCTTGTCCTTTAAGGATTGTAATTTGGTTCATTTGCATGTGTTTAAACTTGGTTTTAGGCAGATCATCTTTTGATATCAAAGCTTGTGGTTTAAGAGAAGGAATTTTGCAATTTGGAATTCAGAAATTAGGGGATTGTTGAATTATTACATTGATCTGAATTGTGAAGTAGAGTTGTGTGTTTATTCCTTGTGTTGTTGAAGTGCTATCTTGTTGTTTAGTTATTGTACACTTGGAGACTTGTAACATTCTTAGATTCCTTGAGACTTGACTGTGAATGTGAAGTATCTTTGAAGTGAAACGTGAAGAGAAAAAAGTGTTGATCCTTAGTGATCAATTGGAGAAATGTGAATTATCTTATTGTATTTTCGGAAGTGAAGAGTAGTACTTATGATTTTTAGATTTAAATTTTTGAATTGAGGTGTGAGTTAAGGAGGCAATTTGAATTTCAAAACAGAGATTGATTAATTGTGTGTTCATTTGAATTTGAAATAGCTCCTTACCATTTGTGGAATCTTGCAATTATTGAAGTTATTTTGAATTTGAAATTTGATCTACCTTTTGTTGTTTTAGTTGCGTTTTGTTACTTGTGTGGAAGTGGGGAAAGTGCACCGTGACTTGAAGAGGTGTGTGTGTGGTGTTGTGTTTTTGTAAATTTGGTGAAGGGTGTGTGTATTTGGCGTTGGTTGTTGTGTGTGTTGTATAGATAATTGTTGCTGGTGGCGTGAATGGTGTGGAATCGTGAGCAAGGGAGTTTTTGTGGTGGTGAAGTTATGTATTTGTGTATGTGTTGAGCTGCTGCATTTTGTGAAGTTAATTAGTGTGAAACCTTAACAAGAAAGGAAGGTTTTATTAGTAGAATTTGAATTAAAAAAAAAAAAACAAACAAACATTAAAGTGTGAAAGTGATTGAACTCATTACTTAAACACTTGTAGTTGAATTTAATTCTATTTACTTGAAAGTAGTTGTGTATACTTCATTTATTTAACTTTACTTATAGTACTAAGAATTATTTACTTGTGCTTTAAAGTTCTTGCAACGTGGGCTTATTACATTATTGTGGTTGTTAAACATGTGGATTGGTATTGTTGAAGGAGTGTGTTGTAATTTGTAGAATACTTCATCAAATCACAAACATGTCCAACGATAGTGTGAATGGGGGAATTTGCAATGGGGCCAATAGCCAGGTTAATGGAGGTCAAGGTCATAACACTACAGGTAGGAGGACTTTAGAAGAACAACTCTAGGATCTTATTACCATTGTTGGTACTTTAGCAATCAGGGTTGATAGGATGGCATTACCACAACCACCAGTGGTAATCTTTCAGGCACCACCTCGAGTAGCTCCACATAACCTCTAAAGAGAAGGAGTAGTGGGAGGAGAAAATTTGGGTAGAAGGATGGAGTGAGATCATCACCCCTACAGGGAAGAGAGGGATGATAGCTTTGGAGCTAATCCTTATCTAAATAGGGATTTCAGGCTACCTAAGGGATTGAAATATGTGAAGTTGCAGATACCTTCTTTTGATGACAAGGGTTCAACTAATGATTATCTGGACTGGGAGGATAAAGTTGAGGGTCTCTTTGAATGCTATGAGATCGATGATAATACTTGAGTCTGACTAGCTGCTGTTGAGTTCACAGGGTATGTTGCCTTATAGTGGAAAAAATTGATTATTAGCAGGAGTAGGGATGGGGAGGTTGAGATACAGACATAGAGGGATATGAAGAAGGTTTTGAGGAAAAGATTTATTCCTGAGCACTATAGGCAGGAATTGTTCATGCGTCTTCAGACATTGAGGCAAGGAGGCAAGATAGTTGATGATTATGTGCAGGAGTTTGAAACCCTCATGATTAGATATGGGTTAATTGAGCCTTTAGAGAAAATCTTAGCACGCTTCGTCTCAAGGCTGGAATATAAGATAGCGTGTGTTGTTGAGTTGTAGAGATATAGTATACTTGATGACGCTATTCAATTAGCCTTGAAAGTGGAGAGGTAGAGGCGATCTAATTTATTCAAGGTTCCAAATAGCAGGCCCAATACTACTACCAAGCCCATGGGAATTGATGGTCAATCAAAGAGACCAAAGGTAGTAGGTGAGATAGTGACGGCAGTGGACAAAGCTACCCCCAGCATAAATAGGGAGAACATAACCTCTAGGAAGGGTAAAGAGGTAATAGCACTAGACGTGAAGCAGACTGTTCTAGGATCTACTAGTGGGAAAGTACACTAAATTAAATGCTTTAAATGCATGAGATTTGAGCATATGGCGGCATAGTGTCCTAATAAGAGGGTTATGACTGTTATAGAGGGTGCTGGAGAGGATGTTAAGGATGAGAAGGAACAGGTTGAGCCTATAGATCTATCTATAGCAATGCAGGAATACTATGATGATCAGACTGCAAAAACACACGAGGAAGGTATAAGTGAACAGTATTTACCCATTAATATGTTATGTAGGACTCTGACTTTATCTTTTGATGTTGGAGACAAACAGAGGGAGAACATATTCCACACTTCTTGCAAGATCAGAGGTAACCTTTATGTACTCATCATAGATAGTGGTAGTTGCACGAATGTTATATTTGCTGCACTGGTAGACAAATTACAATTATCTACTAGTCCACATCCTAGCCCTTATAACTTGTATTGATTGGATAATCGAGATAGTATGCATGTTACACTAAAAGCAAAGGTGCTTGTAAGTGTTAGGCAAAAATATCATGATGAGATCTTGTGTGATGTGATCCCCATGTGTGCATTCCACTTACTATTGGGTAAGCCCTAGATGTTTGATTGAAATGTGTTGCATGATGGTTTTAGAAACACCTACATGTTTAGTATGGGAGGTTCTCAAATAGTACTGTTACCTATGTTTCCATCCGAAGTACACAGATTCCAAGAGCAGATCAGGACTACTTCAGTTTCATCTAGTAATCAGGAAAACATGCCAACAGGGATGTTTAGGTTCAGTCCAAGAAATGACCCTTTAGATTTAAGGGCAAATCTTTTAGAAGCTTGAGGAGATGATAAGAATCTTTTCGGTGATTTAGATGGATATGGAATTGATTTGAATGATGATTCAAATCACTCATATTTACACTTGTTTTCCTTATCTAATAAATATTTGAATGATAATATTACAGGTACAATGATATTTTTTCATGGGATGTTAAATGAATCTCATTATTGATTAGTTAAAGACAACATCAGATTCTCACCCAATGGTTCGCTGTGATCAACATCGCCTCGATGCATTGGTTCTTTGAGGATTTTTATTATTTTGTATTTGTAATTATTTTCTTTAGACTATTTATGTTGTAAACATTTGGGATACTTTTTCATTGATTGTAATTGTTGCTTTTAGGACCGGTTACCCTAAAGTGGCATAGTTGTAATTTTGTGGACATTTTAACCCTAAAGGGAGCAAGTATAAATATTTGCTTAAGTAGGGTTTTGAGGAAGCTTTTGAAATTTGTAGCAAATACACTTTTCGTGTGAGGGTTAGGATTCATCCTAAATCCATTAGCTCTTATCAATTTCAATCCAAAAAATTAGAATTGTGCCGAGTGGTAACAAAGAGAATTGTGAGTATTCCTTTTCATCACTAATGAGCCATATCTAGGGTTGATTAGGTTAGTTCTTGATTTGAATTTGATATCATTGTAACCTCTTTGTAATGATATAAGATTGATTGGTTTTAGCACTTGTTAGTACTATCAATTTTGCTTATATTTTGTAGCATAGATTGGCCTTGTTATGAGGAGGGTCACAACTTTGTTTTTGTGTGTTGATGATTGGAAATCTCTTGGAATTTAAGTTGATTTAGTGATTCAATTGAGGATTATCATTTTTGTGGTTTTCATCTCCTTGAATTTTAGCATTCAGATCATATTACATTAACTAGGGTTCACACAATTTGTTGCTCTTTTGAACCGAATTTGATCTTGTCCTTTAGGGATTGTAATTTGGTTCATTTGCATGTGCTTAAACTTGGTTTTAGGTACATCAACCTTAATGTATTTGATCTTCATGTTCCTTTGTTTTTTAGTTTTCCGATCCAAGATTTGAACTTGTTGCTTCTCATATGTTAGGTTTTTCTTTAAGACCACTGGCTCAAGTGATAATTTTAAGTAGTACATTGTTAAGATTACTTTGTCAATTGGTATAAGTGAGGGAGTTTTTTGAAGAAAAATGTAATATTTTTTCCCGTCCCATGTTCAAATGTATATTAAAAAAACTAAGGAAAAAAAACGAGAACACTTCCCTTTTATTATTTCTTTAGAAATTTTGGGTTTTCAAATATCCATATGAGTCACACATATGAATACTTAATTTAAAATGAGTACATAATAAATATAAAAGTAGGATAAAAAATACATGTTTAATTTGTTTATTGTAATTAATCCCTTAAAGTATAATTATAGGAATATACTAAAATATTTATTGTGGCAAAAACGTTCGTGTTAGTGTCATATAAAATATACAAACACAATGAATATGCTTAACTATGGATATAATGACCATTGCATTTGAAATCATTTACATAATGATTGCATAAGCGATTATTAGACATAACAATACATACTCACTAGCATAATATTCAAAAGGTACATTGCCTTTAGGAGTAAATTATTGGCAAAGTAGTTATTAGAATAGTTGTGCATAATCATTTTGTTACCAAAACATCATGAATCATGCATGGATGGATCATTAGGTTGGTGTATTAGATGTTTCTATAGAATTTTAGAGTGTTACCATAGGTTATCTAATTTTTTTGACTCTACAAGTTGCAATAGTGTTGTTATGTGTATATAGCAAGAAATATTTGGTGCTTTAACTGCCAATTTTACTAGATCTTCAACTAAAATTAGCATTTACTATTATTGTGTGTATATATTAGGAAACAAGGGCATTTCAAGTGCTAGTTTTAGTTGAACTTGAACTAAAATTGGCATTTGGACTGAAATTATTAAATATTGATTTCAAGTGGTATATTTTTAGGAATATTATTCTAAATGGCACATTTTTAGAATCGTTTTTAAAAATAATATATTTTTTTCCTTCCCCCCCCTCGCCCCCCCCCCCCCCCTAAAATATTATTCCCATTGAGAAACTACTACTAAGAGCATACACTTACACTATATGTAGTTAAAAAATAAATTATGAATAATATAATAAGAGATAAACATAACATTAGCATATTAAGAAAGAAAAGTTTTAATATAAGTAGGTTAAAGAAATATTGTTGTATATAGAACATTTATTGGCTTTTTTTTTTTTAATTGTAGAAGTTTATACACTAAAAATAGGATGGTGAAAAATTGCTAGTGGCAAAATATAAATAAATAGAAAGGCGAGATTAAAAGTTTAAATTATATGCATTGCAGATGTTTAAAGGTATATGGAATTGAAAATGGGATGTATTTAGTTAATGTATATGGATAAAATTAAGTAGTATAATAATCTTAGTTAATCTCTCATGCTTCAGAATTGATTCCATCCTATTATCCTTATATTATTATGTTTAGTTTATTTAAACTTCGCACTATTAAAAAATATCAATAAATTGAAAATATATAATAACACAATAAAAGGGAAAAAAGAAGAAGAAGAAAAACACGGTTTTTGAGAATTCTCTTAAATCATAACAATTATTTTATTATCATTAGTTATTTGATGGTTCCATCAATCGACTGTTCATATTTTGATTCATATATACATTTATATAAATAAAATTATAAAAGAGTTATGATGCTTGAAATGTAAGAATGCCAAAATTTGTGTCAATCTATATCGAGTTCTCAAATATTGCAATTTAAATTATATTATTAAAAAATGGGTAATGCCTTGTGGAAAATGATAACTTATTGATGATGGATTGTCAAATGGCGGTAGATTTAGAAATGCGTTAAGTGGTAGAAGTCTTCGATATTATATATAAAAAATTTGTAGTCAAAGTCTTACACGTATGAGTACTGAGTGATGAATAGTCATGGTTAACAAGTAAAACTAATCTCAAACTTTTTAATCAACTTGACTAGATACAACTACATTCAATTCCGTTTGTATTTTGACTAGATACAACAACATTCAACATTCACCAACTTACGGTCCAAAAGAAGAATAAATTATTCGTCAGAGAGATCTAGAATACCCAAGTCCTAGATTTGAGTGCCGTGTTATTTCAACTTTTTGAACTTTGTCTAGGTTGAGGATGGAAATGGAGTCCAAAGTATACATGCTCAGAAGTTAGACCGATGTCATGGCATTCCTCTTTATTTATACAAATACTAATGTTTAGCATCGTTCCATTTTATTTATACAAATACTAACATTTAGCGGACACATAAATATAAAATTGAAAATCAGTCTTTATATGTAATTTTCTTATCATTGCATACACGTTCTTGGAGGATACACCATTTATTTCCATTTTTTTGTATTCAACTTTTGCCTTACAACCACAAATCCTAAGTATATATTTTGCATTGGAGATACATATGTATATATTTGGCTGGTGAATTGTAGCATGTGCACATGTACATACACGCATAAATATGATAAAACATATATTAGCTAGAAAAGTAGGTATAAATGTAGGCCAACTCATAAACCCAATGAAATCAAATTGAACTGAAATGTTTTGGTTCCCTTTTTCTTTTCAGGTTTGGTTCTTAGAATTTCTTAATAAGAACTAGGCTAAAATTTATGGTTGGTTAGAGGATGAATAAGAACGATACTGAAAAACCAAACGTATGAATAAGTAACAAATAAATAAATCTATATTCTAATAATAAAAAACTAACAAAATAACATATTAAAGTATAAAAAGTTTTGTCCTATTACGTGTAACTAAACCTAATCCATAACCTTTTCCATCATTCTTGGAAAATGTAAGTACCCAAATTTATTTATTTATCTATATTTTCTTTAAATTGCATTTCAGTCTTGTAATTCTAAATTAATTTGGAAGATCTAGGATAATATATTATCAAATCTAGCTTATAGAATTTGACGGGTATTATTTTGACTTGAAGCATTTCTCTCATCTCATACATACACAGTAGCAACTCACATAATGGATAGATTTTTTGTCTCCTTCCTATAATTTTAAAATTACAAACTTGCCATTGTTTCTATAATGGGGATATGTCTTTTTCAATTATTTCACATCTATAAAAAACAACTATTTGATTAATATTTTAGTAAAAACCATAAACAGAATTGGGTCTTTTTTTATTAAAAAAAAATTCTTAAATGGAATCGTTATTCGTGGTTTTGGTTTTGGTTAAAAAACATTCTTAATTTAAACCATTCTCCATGGTTTGGCTTTGGTTTGACGGGGAGGACATAACTGAACCATACCCATACTTAACATTGACTATTGAGTTTATACGAGGCTAAAAGAATTTTTGGTCCAAATCAATTTAATCCTTAAACTTTTCTTCGGGCTAATTAGATCATAAACTTCGCAACTGGAGTAAATCAATCTTTGAGCTTCATCGAAAACCCCAAATTAGTAAGAAATCTCAAGTCTTCTTTAAACACAGTCCTCTTATGAACGCGACCAGTCAATGACGTTTATTCAAGATGTCCTTGAGTTTGATTAGAGTGATGGGAATATGAACGCGACCAGTCAATGAAGTTAGCAATTTAGCCTGTAATCAAATTTTACTTTTGTTCGTTTGTACTATAATTATTTCTTGGTTTTGTTTTCTCATAGATTTTTATATTTTCTTTTATAATTATTAATTTCTTATCGGCAAACAAAAGAAAAATTCACATGCAATATAAAAATAAAGGTCTTAGTTGAAAAATAAGAAAATTTAACGCATATGCTCTACATAAATGCAACGAGAAAGAGAACACTATATTAAGGAGTGTAGATTTCCAAAGAAAGCTAAGAAAGAATTCCCACCCCAAGCGACGAGCAAACGTAGTTCAAGAAAACAACCCTGTCGCCATGGCTATTATAACAGCTGAAAAGTTAAACTGGTAAGACTACTGAGATGAACAAGGAGACTATGGTGAGGCTTTCAAGAGTTATAAGGATACCGAAAGCTAATAGATCTTGAAGGGTGACGGTAGCTTTTTAATGAATGTGCAATGGATTCGAGGCGATGGATCTCTATCCCTCCGCAAAGAAACCAACTCTTTTCCGTTATTTATCGGATTTGATGAAGCAAATTTGAGTTTCTACGAGCTTGTGGATTGTGGGTTCAACATTTTAATCGAGTGTAAGAATATATATAAGGTTGGACCATTTTTCTAATGACTAATTTAAACGAAGGACTGAAAGGCTGGATCATTTTTCTGATGACTTGTTCAATGTTTTTTCATTTCAATTTATTTGGTAGAGTCTAGATGGGAAGAGAACAGTATTGCTATGTAGAGGAACAGTGACAAGAGCTTTGAATTATTGTAAATTGATGCTTATTGTTAAATTTAAATTATAGAGATAGATTATAGTTTGAGATTTTATGATTATTAAATAATAAAATTTGAAATAACTCATCTATAAGTCATTTATTTAATTATAGTTATAGTAGTATGATAAATAATATATATGAGAAGGTTTTGAAATATGTTAAAGTTTTACATAACAGAAGTTAACTATTGAAAAAAAAAAAAATTTAATTGTTTAATCAAACTCAAGTAAATGTAAACATGGGCTCAATTAGCTTACCAATAGGCTTGTCTCGTTTATAACAACCCTTAGGATAAACACTTAAAATTTACAAAGCCTACTTTAGTATTCCTTGAGCACTTATAAATTTATATCACTAAAGGATGTTTATCTTTTAAACTATAAAAATTTATCAAAGTCAAGGTTAAGAATGTTAAAATATATTTTAATAAATTCATGTATATATTTGCACTGAGATTAAAGTTTATAATAATTATTTACAATCTCGTACAGCTATTTGACAAGTTATAAGAATTTAAGAGTATTAAAATATAACTTGTAAGATCAGAAGTATATATGTACCAAAATCAAGGTTAAGAGGTCATTTTTACTTTCTTCTATAACTCTTTAAATGACTAAATTTCACTTATATACCTAGGTTTTACATACTTTGTCATTGACATATTTTTATTTTCATTTTTTTACATTTTACATGCCTATATTGTACTTTATCATGTCACTATTGGTCTACCATTAAATAATAATATAAAAACTGAATGAAAAACACAAAGTAATTGGTTGTACCCCATTTTCTCCAAACTAAAGTACCTATTTCATTTCCCTCAACCTATGTTGAAGTATGTGGAAGCAAGAAAAATGATTACTTTGTTACACATCGATCTCCATGAATGAAAATGGTAACTCTATTCCATGTCAAGGGGGAACTTTCTAAGTTGAAGAATGATGTATTCTGTTATTTTCTGAGTTAAAGAATGTGTATTTATTATAAATGGCTAGCACATGAAAGGAAAAAATACAAATAAATAAAATATAATAGTAACAATATTTCTACATCCGATTCTCCCTCAAGTTGGACAGTCTAAAGTCTCAACTTGTAACAAAAAGAAAAGTAAAGTAGATTCGTGAACAAACTTTATCATGATGTCAGCAATTTGACGACAGATAAGTGTATATTTCTATGAAATTATTCTATTTTAAATCCTACAATTCTGGATTAATATATAGTGTTTTTATTGATACAACAACTTAAAAATAATAAGTTAAACAAAGATGATGAATGTAATGAAATAATGAAAAAGGATCAAAACTAGGGCATAAATGGTTTATATTATATTGTACTAATACGTCTTTACTCCACTTTTAAGCCATTTTAATGTTTGTTTTGTTATATTTGTAATAAAAAAAAATGGAGGCCTGGGATCCTCTCCTTAACTTCCATGAAGGAGAAAAACTCAATTTGCATCTTTCGGATGTGCTTTAATTGCCCTGGAATCCTCTCCTTGTATTTGCATTATGGAAAAACACGTTTGGAGAGAAGGAAAACAAATGCCAATAATTCCATTTTCATGCATATGTGGGAGCTCATACATTTTCCCACTTCCATTTTAGAAAACATGTGTACTTAAGGGCATTTCTAATCTTAAGTACCTCATTTATCCTTAAGATTTTTTCCTTAGAAACCTTCTCATTTTATCCTTAAGTCCTTAAGGAAAGTTCCTAAGCTCATCTTAATTCTTTGAGAAGAATTCTTATACAACACTTATTAAAAAAAGTTAAAATAATAATGAATTTATGTTAAAAGAACTCTAAAAAGTATAAATCTCTCTCTCTATTTTGTAAAAACCTCAAAAAGTAGATAATTTATCTTGCATTTAGTGGTAAGAACAAGGGATAGAAATACTCTAACAAAGATACGCATTTGTGAATTTCAATAGCCAACGTGGGCCTCATTTGCATTTGCCATATATTTTGAATGCTAAGAGATGAAAATAATTTTGTTTAGCTCCCAAGATGGGCACCTGCATAAGGCCATTAAGAATTCAAGATCTATTTGAAATCTCTCAAAAAGATAGGATTAGAAGAGGGAAATGTACTCAATAATATAACTGAGTTCTTTTTTCCTATTACTTATAATTTATGAACATGTTTCCTGAATTTGTATGTGTTATTCTTATAGTTTACCATGAACTAAATTAAATATTATGGGATTTCGATATTTGATTATTTAATTAAGACATGATTTTATTATATGTTACTATTTAATTAGTTAATTTTTAATCACCCCAATCATATAATTCATAACCTAGTCAAGTCTATACCCCCACAAACTTCTTCCCACATCCAGGTAATGCTAGAATTAGTGTAGATACAAGTAATTCTTAGCAATTTCTTTCACATTCTTTGAATTAACCGAATGTTAGCCTAGCTTACTTTGAAAATATAACTATATCTCCTCAATGCTCATGCCATTCTTGATTTCCTAATTATTGACCTAATCAATCTAAATCTTTCTTCCTCCATTTCTATCCATTCATACCTTTCTTTGCCAATTTTTTTATGATTTATCAATTTCATCAACCCTCAAACTTCTTGTAATTCCATAAAGACAAACCTTCCACTCGAGTATATTATATTCCTATTGTTTTGTTGTACAGTATCATTTTGAAAATTTTCATGTTATCTACTTTATCTCCCAAAAATGCTCGTAATTAACCTTATCTAATTTACTTAAAGATAGTTTCTATCATGCCTCGAAAGGGGGCCTAGAAGTCTCCACTAAAATCATCATAGCATGTGTGTACTCATTACATGATGATCGTCTTATATGTCAGAGATCGTCAGACTCTTAATAAATAATTACATTTATAAATAATCATAGTATATATAATTAGATAATAAAATATAACTATGGATCTCGTACCTTATGGTTAACTATGATCACAAAGAATCGGTACTCCCTACCAATTAGTAAAATAGGATAAATCCTAAGTTTCTCAATTTCAAATTCTATTCACACGGGGGTCTTAACATTTCATCTAAGTAAATCTATCATTCACAAATCTTATTTTGTTGTTTTGCTCTTCTAAAAATCTCAACACTTTACATCTTATCCCATCTCGTAATTTTGTAATTGCTACCTACAAAAGAGTCTATGAGGGGGTGAGTACACTATGACTCAATGAATGAGATGGTAACACTTTCAATGTTACATACATACAAGCAAATTACAATTTAAGTTATCAAACATATGCTATGTATAAGCAACCATATGAATGTAGCATCTTACGTGGTCTTCTAATAACCAATATGAAGTCGAGGGTTTATGCCCTCCTTGACCTTGGGTTGAGGATTCCGAAGCCACCATTAGTGCCCAAGTCATTACCCGATTCATTTATCTTATCACTTCGTTAACTATGATATTTTCTTAACTCAATAGTGAACGCTCTTGTACCTCTTTACACCAGATGGAGCAAAAGCCTTAAAAACAGGCCAGACTCGAGACCGTCAAGGCGTAACAATCCCCAAATCACTTAGTTCACACTTGGCAGAACAACAATCCTCTTGATCACTTCCGACACATCCTGTAGTAGTGATGGCCTTCAATCTCATGCACATGTCTCATGGAAATGCATGTCAAGTTTTAATCTCATCCACTTCTTACTTTAATTAATTAATTTAAAGTGATCAAACAAAATATATAATTAAAATTAATTCTCAATCATACCACATAGGTAAACATCAAACATTTCATTTCACACTCATTATAATAAAGCAAGGATCAAGCATTTGTTATCACATAAACCGACACCAAACCCAAACCCCATTGATGTAGACTTATCCAGTCTTATAAACAATTAAATTATCTCGGCACCTCTCTCTGCCATTTCCTTTTAAATGTCAAACCGCTCGAGTTGACTTACAATAATCATATCTGACACCTCTATGTCATTTATCTTACATGTCAAACTAACCATTCGGGGTTGATTTACAATCATCATCTCTGACACCTCTATGCCATTTCAATTCTCAAGTGCTTTATCATTTTCGCTTCCGAAAGCCAATAAGGTCATCTCGTATTTTCTTTTTGATGTCCTCAAGACATTTGTATATAATATATAGAAATATATAGATAAATATATATATGTTTTTGACATATCTTTAATTAAGGATAATTTACTAAACACTTTCCCTTATGTACTTAAGAAGGTAAGAAAATAGAATCGTTAAGTTATAAAAACTAAGGTTGCACTCATGATTTATATGATTGAGTTCATAAGTATATTTTGTAAATATAATATGAAAATAAGTTTGTTTAAGTATATGTATACACATTCAAGAACCAACTCTGATATGTATACATAGTGATACCTATACATCTTATTCCAACTAAGCATACCTACTCGATAGCTATAGAAGGAAAAGCTAAGTTTCTATATTTTGGTTTGATTTAGAAGAAAATAATTTGTAAAACATGGGTTAAGCCTATAGTTATAGCACTAGTGATATGGCGCTAGGTGCTATCATTAAGATAATGACACCTATACCCTCAAACTATTCATTCCTCTGTATTCTTTACTACTTCTTTCCTAACTCATAAATCTTCACTACATAACTCAACTCAACAATAATCACATCAATTGTAATTACAACAAGCCAACAATTTAACATGCATAGCAATCAACATACAACACAACAAGATAGTATATCATTAAGTTTCCCACTCACTTGTTTAAGGTTGTCGTAATCCTAACCAAAGTCAAGCGATTCTAGTGGGTAACCTCTTAGTGTTCCTCTTGAAATCAGTGTCCTTTTGTGATACTTTCTCAACCAACCATAGAAGGTCGCATCTTTACCTGACTTTGGTAGTTTTCTAGCTCGCGATATGTGTACTTTGCTTATCCTGTGTTTGATGGTAAGGCGTAAAGTTTCCTCCTTAAGGAGCTTTGAGTGGACAAGATTCGAACGTTGAATACTTCTTCAATGTGATTCTGATACATGGTTCCAGAAGGAATGATCTTCCTCGACATCCTTTGAATACTCCATTATGAAATCTATTTCATTCCAAATATCTCCCAGGCCATCCTCTTAGGTGTTGCTTGAATTTTCTTCACTATCTACACTATCATAGATGCTTCTCTTGTCTATGAGCATCTTTGAACCTTACATTTATCCAATTGTTTCTAATATCTTCCAACAAACTACTTGTAGGATAACTTGTAGGATTTAACAGTCCTTAGAGGTTTTGTATCATCTTCTTTCTTCTCTTCTTTATTAATATTTCTACTTATGGGTTCCTTATACTTTCTACTAGTTTTCATCCTCACTCACACTTCCACCATACATACACCAACCTTTCCCACATATCACATGCATACCAACATTTTCTTATTGGTTAACAATTTGATCGTTTTAACAAGTTAAATCCTATACTCAATCCTAGCTTACGATCAGTTCTCAGGCAAGTATACCTATCAATTAGCAGTATAGCATTGGAGTACATGTATCGATCCCACGAAGACTTATAAGTACTAGTACTAACGATTATCCTACTATTTAACTTCTCACTATTGATGAACTCAATTACCCTAATTACTGATTAAATCTGAAAGGAACGAATTAAATGATTAGATTAAAGATATTCAAATACTACTTTAGTTAATTCAATTATCTAAACATACCCTACCCAAGTTCCACCACTAATTATCATGCAACTTTTATTCAATTACAAACTTTCCAATGATTAATACACAACATCTCTGATTTGCGGAGTTTCTTACTCTAGATTAAGGTCTTTCTCAATATCAATAATCCCTAATCCTAATTAAGTCAATTAAGATCTCTCTTTAATTAACATAATTAAGATTGCAATAAAATCCTAGGACTCTCAATTGAACCAGACCACCATGACCTCATTCAATACAGAAAACCTCCTATAACCTATCTCTAGGATTACAGGTAGTCTTTTTATTCATGCCAAATCTACTCTATTAAATGATTTCTCAATCTTATTAACAGAGATCTAATTCGATCCTAATACTGCGCACATATCAAGATAAACAAACCATGATTGCAACATGAATAAACTCAAAGATCAGGATTAATCATTGAAACATCAACAAATCTGTTACATGACAATTAGGGGTTTCTTGAGGGATCAGGTATAAAACAATTAACTACTCATGGATCTAATGAAAAGAACAAAAGAGAAATTTTAGAATCCATAAATAAACCCATGAGATAAACACAAAGATCTTAGCTTCGATTCTGGAGACTCTTCTAACTTTTCTTCTCTATGGTTGTTCTCGTGCTGCCTTTTCCTTCTCTCTCTCTGATTGGTTCTATTTATACTCTTAAGGGAATGGCCGAGGATCTTCAGCTAGAAAGATACGAATATATCTTTTTCGAAGTAAATCTCGAAAAGCGAATAACATACGCCTGACACGCCCACCAACACGGCCAGATTTCAAACCGTGTCTCCCTCTGGTTGATAATCTGCAATTCCTCATCCTTGTTTAGTGTGTGGCACGGCTAAAAACACGGCTAGATTACAAACCGTACTAGGCTCTGGACTCTTCCTTTTCTCCTCAACGTCTACCATGACTTCAAGCACACCCATATCACAAGCCGTGCTTCCTTTCCAAGTGACAAATTTCATCCTCAAGCGTGCACACGGCTCATGACACGGGCGTAGCTTTCCCTATGTTGTCCATAAGTAGCTTTAACTTGATCTTTTGAGCTTCAATCATGCTCCTTTTGTTATCTTTCCACTTCTCTTGAGTATTATACCCTAAAACTGATATATTTATCTATTAAGTACTGAATCCGCATTGATATTATTCAAAAAATTACACAAATTCATCATTAACACCCATGATTTATAAGGATTAATTTACTCTTATCACTTATCCATATACATACACACTTTACACACCATGTACACACCTATATATATATACACACAACCATATCATACACCAAATTGCACACACCGACAACTGCACATTATTATCCTCTTTTCTTTGCAAGTTCACATGTATATACACCACTAGTGCATACATACACACATGCCCCACATATACTTCACACCATCAATACATACTTACCTACATACTCTACACATATTACACACTTCCCATATCCATACTCACATACCCACACCATAGATCATCTCATACACTTACTCACATACTCCATATACACCTTACACCATCAACACACATACCCACATACTTTGCACACACCACATTTGCCTTCCATACCCATATATACATATTCAAACTCCACACATCGTCTTATACTCATATATACATATCTCGCATACATCATCTTGAACTTCCGTACTTATACACATATACATGTCCTTACACCACGTACTATTTCGCATACATACATACATACATACTTACACATATGACTCATTCCTTATACATATATACATGCTACATACTCCACACACACCATCCATATACACACTAGTACCATACACCCTATACCTTTCATACATATACACATATACTTCGTACATCCCGCATCTTCCATACACATATATACCCTCACGCTACATGGCATCTACACATACACACACAAACTGCATTTACCACACGCTATCCATATGCATATACCCCTCTCGCATACACCACATATCATCCCATACACATACACTTTGCATACACCACATACCCATATATACACACATCTTCATATACATCACACCCATCATCACATACACCCATCTTCACGTACACTACATACCTTCATTCACATACACATACTTACACACACTTCATTCACGCATATACATATACACATCCTTCATTTACACACACCTCTTGTTCACCCTACATCTCCTTATACACATACACACACACATCTTCAAATACATCACACCCACCTTCCATATTTGCACACACCCACATACATACCATCTCATACTCATACATACATATTCCACTGATAGAGCCATTTAATACTCAATCTTTATAGTATAAATTGTGTTAAATTATTATTGATTTTATAGAAATCATAAGGAAATGGTACTTAATTCTATTATGGTGATAAATCAGGTTAAATGGAGTTAAGGATGCTAATTCAAGTATATTAGAGAAGTCATCTACATCTTGGATCAAGACAAAGAATTACACCACCGAAGGAAAGCACATGAGCATGTATCTACCTGGGAACTAGCACGGCTTGAGGCATGGCCAAGGTTCAAACCGTGTTACACACTGTACAAGAAGGCAACAATATGGATTTTCAACAGAGAGAGACACGGCTTAGGGCACGGCCGTGGTGTAAGCCGTGGGAGAAGCCGTGCTTGGAGGCGTGGTGGAAGCTAGGTGTGCTAAGGAGAAGAAAGTGTGGAACATCAACCAGATTAAGGCACGGCTTGAAATCTAGCCGTAGGTGTAACCGTGCTACATACTGGACACGGAATGAAGACTTGTAGATTATGCACAGATGAAGGCACGACTTGAAATCTGGCCGTGTTTGTGACCGTGGTACACACTGGGCGTGGATGAAGACTTGAAGAATATGCACAGAGGATGGCACGGCTTGACCCACGGCCGTGTGGTGGGGCGTGCCAGGCAGACGAATCTTCACTTCTCGAAATCTACTTGGAAAAGGAAAGATATTTTCATATCTTGCTAGCAAAAGATCACATGCTATCTTTCTAATAATATAAATAGAGCCAATCCTAGAGGGTTAGAGATAACTTTTTAAATCTTTAAATCTGGAACTTGGAATCATCTTGGAAACAAGAATGAAGGAAGGAGGCAGAGCAGGCATCCGGGTTTCATTATGTTTTTACTTTTTATTTTCGTTTTTCTTATGAACATGAGTGGCTAAGTTATTTTTCTAGCCAAAGGGTCATAGATGTTTAATTCTCCACGAATTGTGAGGTCTAATTGACTTGTATTTGTTCTATTCTTTGTTCTTGGGTATTCATATATCTTTTGATCGTTTTGTCATTATTATCTTTGTTGATTGGTATGAATAGAGCTCTTCTACTCAATTAGCAAGTTAATATATTGTCAACTAGCACGTCAAATCCGTAATTGTTTGATTGTTCTAGTCTTAGTGACGCAATAACATGTTTGGTTATAAAAGAGATGATCGAATTCATGTTATGGAGGTGTATGATCATGTTTAAATAGGTTATCTTATAATCTACTGGCATGAATTGGTGGTCTCTCTAGATTTTAATGCTATTGATAGATTAAATCCTAAGCGCTTGTCTAGGGTTGTTTAATCAATAAGGGAAATAATTCAAAGCGTTTGTCTGAGGTTATCGAGGAAGTAAGGAGAGATAGGTTGTTGGAGCTTGTTAATAACCATAACCAGTTTATCTAGAACTAAGAATAGAAAACATTTGCATTGATGATCAATTCCTAGAATTAAACTATCTTGATTCCTTTGGCTAGGCTTTTTATCAATATACAACTTTCTTATCTTATTTTAACTTTATTTGATTCACAAACAAAACCCCCCATTTTCCTTTTTCCTTTTATTCTTCTGGAATAGAAATAAGTTTAACCAATCTCTGTGGATTCGACCCTACTCACCACTATATGCAAATCATATAATTGTCTAGGAGTAGGTTTTATTTTTGTTGGATTCGACACCCATCAAATTTTGGCGCCGTTGCCGGGGATTGGTGTCAAATTTATTTCTATTCTTGTATGACTCGTTCTTCTCAGATAGGTGAACTAACGTATAATCCGGAGATTGAGAAGACTCTAAAGAGGCTGCGACAAGAAGCTAGATCATCCACTAGACTGAACTTAGCATCGAATTTGTTTGATTCATCCCTTGATTCTGAAAGAGAAGACGCTATGGCAAATCCCAAGAGAACCATAAGGGAATTGGCTGCACCAGATGTGAATCAACAACCCCTTTGCATTCACTATCCCGAATTAGCTGTGGAATTTGAGTTGATGTCTGGGTTGATACATCTACTACCCACCTTTCATGGTCTTGAGAATGAAGATCCTCATAAGCATTTGAAAGAGTTCCATATAGTGTGTTCTAGTATGAGGCCGCAAGGAATAACTGATGATCAAATCAAGCTACGTGCTTTTCCATTTTCTTTAAGTACTAAAGCTAAAGATTGGTTGTTTTATTTGCCTCCAGGTTCTATAACCACGTGGACGGACATGGTCAGACTCTTCTTGGACAAATTCTTCCCCACATCTAGAGCCGCTGGTATAAGAAGAGAAATTTGTAGCATAAAACAGAGGGACACCGAGACTCTTCATGAGTATTGGGAGAGATTCAAGCAATTGTGTACAAGCTGCCCACAACATAGAATATTTGAGCAACTCTTTATCTAATACTTTTATGAAGGCCTACTCCCGATGGAAAGAAAGATGATGGATGCTGCAAGTGGAGGCGCCATAGTGAACAAAACCCCTGGTCAAGCTAGGGAATTGATCTCCATCATGGCTGCCAATTCACAACAATTTGGGTATAGGCATGATACATCTTCAAAGAAGGTAAATGAGGTAAGTGTGTCTAACATTGAACATCAAATTTCTAATCTAACCTCCCTTGTGCAGCAGCTAGCTCTTGGAAAAACACAACAGGTGAAGGCTTGTGGGATTTGTGCTGCTCCTAATCATCCTACCGACATGTGTCCCACTTTGCAAGATGACAATCATGAACACGCCAATGCGATAGGAGGATTCCCAGGACAACCACAAAGGAAATATGATCCTTATTCAAATACTTAATGGAGGGATCATCCTAACTTCCGATATGGCAATAACCCACAACATTTCCAACAATTCCAGCCTAAGCCATCACACCAAGTGCCCCAAACTCCTTCCACTTCAGGTATGTCTCTTGAGGATATTGTTAAATCTCTCACTATTAATACCAAAAAATTTCAGGAGGAAACAAAGCAAAGCATTCAAAACTTGGGGAATCAGGTGAGCCAACTTGCTTCTACTGTCAATAGGTTAGAAACGCAAGGTAAGTTACCCTCTCAAACTATCACAAATCCAAAGCAAAGCGTTAACGCCATTACCTTGAGAAGTGGAACAGAATTGCAGGGATCAAATAAGAAAGGACACCCGTTCAATCATGAGGAAGAGACCAAGAAAGAGATTTCGACTCCAAGCCAGCAGGGCGACCGGATTAGCAAGTCTCTAGTTGAGCCATCAAAGTTTACATTGATATCACCTACTTTCCCCTCCAGATTGGCAAAACCCAAGCATGAAATGGAAGAAAAAGAGATTTTGGAAACCTTTCGCAAAGTCGAGGTAAATATTCCTTTACTTGATGCAATTAAGCAAATACCACGCTATGCTAGATTCCTCAAGGACTTGTGCACTAACAAAAGGAAGCTGAAAGGCAATGAAAAGATTAGTGTGAGTGAAAATGTTTCAGCTATTATTCAGAAGAAACTTCCTCCTAAATGTAAGGACCCATGTATGTTCACCATTCCTTGCAAAATAGGTAATCTTGGAATCGCTAAAGCCATGTGTGATCTAGGAGCTTCTATTAATGTCATGCCTTTGTCTGTTTATCAACGTTTAAATGTTGGTCCTTTAAATGACACGGGTGTTATTGTTCAACTTGCTGACAGGTCCAATGTTTACCCTGAGGGAGTTCTAGAGGATGTTTTAGTTCAAATCAATGGTTTGGTTTTTCCTGCTGATTTTTATCATACTTTATCATTGATATTATTAGGAAGACCATTTCTTAAGACATCCAAGACAAAAATTGATGTAAATGATGGTACCCTCACTATGGAATTTGATGGTGAAGTGATTAAATTTAACATTTATGATGCCATGAAATACCCTAGCGATATCTCTCCTATTTTTATTGCGGATGTTATTAACCCATCACCACAGGCACCAAAGCTGGAATCAAAATCCTCACCCGAACATCTGGCCTGGAATGTCTAGCCAAAGATGTTAAAGAAAGGCGCTTCATGGGAGGCAACCCATGTAAAAAAAAAAAAAAAATTCTTTTAGTTTTGTTTTGCTTTAGTTTTGTCTTGTTTTAGTTTAGTGTTGTTTTGATTTTAGTGTAGTTTTGAACCCTTTGGATCAGCTGCAGCAAGGATACATATCAGTAAATGACACTTTCCAGAGTTTAAAGGGGAGAACTCCAATACCAGGGAAGTACCAGTATTTCCTTTCTCTTATTCTCTAATGTGCCTTGTGTTGTTAATTCCTCTTCAATTGTGTTGAATTAGAAACAGTGAGGACACTGTTTAAGCTAAGTGTGGGGGAGAGGATAATAAAATATAGAGAATAGAGAATTGATCCATACTTTGAATGTTTTTCCTTAAGCAATTTTAAGCCAAATTTTTTTCAAAATTATCATGAAATCTGGAGATTGTACTAAATGTTGTAATAAGCATCTACAAAAATGGGAAATTGACTTGTTCAAATGTGTTACTCACCCACTGTTGTGATTAGAATACTTGGTTAAAATTAAGTAGTGAAATCTTTAAGAAACAAATTTACCTTGTATTTAGCTTTAGAATTGGAAGTCTAAGAGTAGGTCGAGTCCTTACGTGAAAAATAAACAAGTCTACTTCTAGGTTAGATTAGCTACTATATACCCTTTGAAATGAAAAAAAAAAAAAAGTTCAAGCATAGCCAGTACTCCAATGATTCAAGTAATTGAGTTAAGAGTATTCAAACTTGAATGTTAGAGTGAGGAAGAGTCCGTAGGGGTATCTCAAAACCCGGTCACTTGAGTGATGAGCTCGAGATGTGCCAACTCAATGAACTCACTATAACGATAAGGGCGAAAAGGCAAAAAGCTCATGAAAAGAAGCGGGCAAAAACCCGTCAAAATAGATGCTTGAATAAATCAAAAGAACATGAATGCAAACATTCATTGAATAAAACAAGACTTATAATAGAAAAGGGAGAAAATCTAAGCAAAGTGCTTATACCATATGCTTTTACTTTATGTTGCAAGGATTATATGTCTGCTAATGTCCAATGAAGTTTAATTAGGTGTTTTTTCCTTAATGGATTAAGTATTTACTTTTGGAATAAAAATTCTTTTGCTAAACATGAGGATTAAAGTTTGTTTTGTTTAGATTAGCTATTGAATTTTGTCCATAGTAATTTGATCACAGGAAACCGGTTTGGTTGAAGTGGTAGACATTAAAGTACAAGTCATGAATTACAAATGAATAGATGCTTGGAATGATGAAAAGAAAGTTTGTATAATCTATGACAAATCTCTCAATTGATTTGATGCAATTGCTTGAGGACAAGCAAGAGTTTAAGTGTGGGGGAATTTGATAGAGCCATTTTATACTCAATCTTTATAGTATAAATTGTGTTAAATTATTATTGATTTTATAGAAATCATAAGGAAATGGTACTTAATTCTATTATGGTGATAAATCAGGTTAAATGGAGTTAAGGATGCTAATTCAAGTATATTAGAGAAGTCATCTACATCTTGGATCAAGACAAAGAATTACACCACCGAAGGAAAGCACATGAGCATGTATCTACCTGGGAACTAGCACGGCTTGAGGCATGGCCAAGGTTCAAACCGTGTTACACACTGTACAAGAAGGCGACAGTATGGATTTTCAATAGAGAGAGATACAGCGTAGGGCATGGCCGTAGTGTAAGCCGTGGGAGAAGCCGTGCTTGGAGGCGTGGTGGAAGCTAGGTGTGCCAAGGAGAAGAAAGTGTGGAACATCAACCAGATTAAGGCTCGGCTTGAAATCTAGCCGTGGGTGTAACGGTGCTACATACTGGACATGGAATGAAGACTTGTAGATTATGCACAGATGAAGGAACGACTTGAAATCTGGCCGTGTTTGTGATCGTGGTACACACTGGGCGTGGATGAAGACTTGAAGAATATGCACAGAGGATGGCATGGCTTGACCCACGACCGTGTGGTGGGGCGTGCCACGCAGACGAATCTTCACTTCTCGAAATCTACTTGGAAAAGGAAAGATATTTTCGTATCTTGCTAGCGAAAAATCACATGCTATCTTTCTAATAATATAAATAGAGCCAACCCTAGAGGGTTAGAGATAACTTTTTAAATCTTTAAATCTGGAACTTGGAATCATCTTGGAAACAAGAAGGAAGGAAGGAGGCAGAGTAGGCATCCGGGTTTCATTATGTTTTTACTTTTTATTTTCGTTTTTCTTATGAACATGAGTGGCTAAGTTATTTTTCTAGCCAAAGGGTCATAGATGTTTAATTCTCCACGAATTGTGAGGTCTAATTGACTTGTATTTGTTCTATTCATTGTTCTTGGGTATTCATATATCTTCTAATCGTTTTGTCATTATTATCTTTGTTGATTGGTATGAATAGAGCTCTTATACTCAATTAGCAAGTTAATATATTGTCAACTAGCACGTCAAATCCGTAATTGTTTGATTGTTCTAGTCTTAGTGACGCAATAACATGTTTGGTTATAAAAGAGATGATCGAATTCATGTTATGGAGGTGTATGATCATGTTTAAATAGGTTATCTTATAATCTACTGGCATGAATTGGTGGTCTCTCTAGATTTTAATGCTATTGATAGATTAAATCCTAAGCGCTTGCCTAGGGTTGTTTAATCAATAAGGGAAATAATTCAAAGCGCTTGTCTGAGGTTATCGAGGAAGTAAGGAGTGATAGGTTGTTAGAGCTTGTTAATAACCATAACCAGTTTATTTAGAACTAAGAATAGAAAACATTTGCATCGATGATCAATTCCTAGAATTAAACTATCTTGATTCCTTTGGCTAGGCTTTTTATCAATATACAACTTTCTTATCTTATTTTAACTTTATTTGATTCACAAACAAAACCCCCCATTTTCCTTTTTCCTTTTATTCTTCTGGAATAGAAATAAGTTTAACCAATCTCTGTGGATTCGACCCTACTCACCACTATATGCAAATCATATAATTGTCTAGGAGTAGGTTTTATTTTTGTTGGATTCGACACCCATCAAAGTGTATATACATATACACATCCTTCATTTACACACACCTCTTGTTCACCCTACATCTCCTTATACACATACACACACACATCTTCAATTACATCACACCCACCTTCCATATTTGCACACACCCACATACATACCATCTCATACTCATACATACATATTCCACCCATGCCATACTCTCCTATACTTATATGCACATTCTTGCACACATCACGCCATCATTGCCATATACGCACACATATACATCTTTACACACACACACCATGTACCATCATTTACACACATACACACTTTCCCACATACATCACACCTTTACACACATCACACATCATTATACATACGCACACATACATCCTTCTACATTTTGCACACTACCACCTACACTTACATACACAGCCTTACACCCCCGCACACTTTCACCCACACATACACACATCCTCACACACCTTCAATCACACATACACATATACACATCCTTATACACACACACACATACACATCACATTCACCCTACACCTCTTCATACACATACACACACATCTCCATATACACCTCACATTCCCTACATTTACTTTCTTATTATTTTCCCCCTCCTTTTCTTCCCTTTCCTTCCCCTTTTCCCTTTTTCTTTTCTTCCCCCTTTCTCTTACGGCTTCACCCTAACTAGGCATCATCTCTCGGGACAACATTTCCTTCTTACATTTTACTCCACTTCATCCTTTCCTCCTCGCTGGTCCATCGATACACACATGCCTAAGACTTGATCACCTAAGGAGGTTGTTGCTGTGGTTGTCATTGTGGCTGTTGGTGTAGTTGTTGCTGCCACTGTTGTTGTGGTCCTCTTTCCTCATGCGCATACGCACACACACAACCATCCACCATGACTCCTTTAGTGCCTACCAATCAGAGCATTCGTAGCCATGATGTCGTTGTTTCCAGTTGGTGATCTACTGTAGTCGTTGTCATCACTATCATTATGGGTGCGATCTACTGTGGTTGCCGTTGCTGCCATTTATCATTGTTGTTGCTATTACTATCATCACCATAGTCGCCATTGCAGTTGTTGCTATGGTTGTTGTCATAGTTGTTTTTGTTGTTGTCGGGGCTGTTATCATGGTCGTTGTTGTTGTCATCGTGGTTGTTGTCATAGTTGTCCTTTGACTAGATGCTCTCGTCACTGTCGTTACTGTCATCACCGTTGGATTCTTCTCTCATACACACACATCTTCATGCCTGCTCACGTACAAACACCAGCACACCCTCATGCACACACATTCATGGCCTCCATCTATGCACACCTACACACTCCCACATATACCCACTTGCTTCACCTGCATACACACACACACACCTCCTTACACACATTCAAACACACCATCTACTGTCGTTGCTGTTATTGTTGAGGGCCATCATTGCTGCTACCATTGTTGTAATCGAGGTCATTATGGTCACTTCCATTGCCGTCGTTGCTGCAGTTGTTGCCTCTGTCATTGGGAAAGGAGACAAGACGGACACAATGCCACTATCGTTGTTATTGGGATCGTGGTCACTACTACTACCATCATTGGGGTCACCATTGCCACTGTCGCCATGTCGTTGTTGCTATCCCCATTGCTATGTCGCTAAAGTCCTTACTAATGAAGACGCAACTCAAAGGTGTGAGAAGGCAGTCGAAGAAGAAGAAGAAAAAGAAAAGAACGAAGGGAAGTAGAAGAAAGGGAGGGAACGTAGGGCTGCTTGGCCATGATTCGAGAATGAAGAAGAATTGAAAAAGTAAAGGGAGGAAGAAGAGTGTTGTAGAAGGAGAAGAAGAAGAAAAAGAAGAAAAGAAAAAGAAAAGGAAGGAAAGAAGATGGTCGAAATTGAAGAAGAAGAAAAGAAAAAAGAAAAGGAAGAAAGAGGGAGTGAGAGATAGGACGGGATGGGCTATCATGCCTCCCCTACTGCGGCTGCTGTGGTATTTGGTCAGACGTGATCTGACCGCTACCCCCCCTTTTTATTATAGCTAGATATAAATAATATATTACAATGTCTCTATTTTATTATTCTGCTTGCATGCGAGAATGTCTTTAAATTTTATATTTTTAACGTTTTACTACAAAAGCTTATGTTTAAGCTAATTTGTTTATCCCGAGTATAAATATTTACTCTAAATTTTAATTTGATATTCTTAGATTTAAAATTTTCAATTAATTTCGTTATTTAACCAAATATCATTTGAAAATTACGTTTAAGATAATTTATTATTCTATTTATTTTCTTTAATTGTTTATATAACTTTTCAAAATTTTTAGGACTTAATAGTTTCAATCTCCATATTCTTTTTACCAAATATCTCTACTTAACTCCATAATTCTCACCTAACTCTTAAATTCCAAAACCAACTTAGACTTTACTTATGTCACTTAAATTTAGACCCTTTTGCAATTTCTAGCTACGATAAACTATCATTAGAAGATATTACCAATAATAGCATTGTAAAAGTAAGCAACAACCATCACACACAATTTCAAGAAAATTTCAAAAGTCATGACAATTATTCACAAATTAAACTTATGTTTCTCACTTTGGAAATTGATTGACATGCCATAATTTATTATTCCTATAATTTGAACTTTTACTATTAGGTTACATAACCATTTTTATTTTTATTTATTTTGTAATCATTCATTATTTGAATTTAGTCCGCTTATTGTTTTGTTGTTTATTTAAAATTTTCCTTTTTGTTATTGTTATGGATATGTACCAAGAATCTATGCTTGTTCATCTCAGTATTTTTATTGATAATCAATTGAATTTCTTTTTCTTTCTTTTATTCTTTTCATTAAATACTTTGTTATCATTTATCATGTCTTCCATTATATAAGATTGGTATTTCATACTATTTAGCATAAATACCAATATGAATAAGATAGGTGACTCTTGACCATCTACCAACTTAGCTTTGTCAAGAACAACTAACAACTTAACTTAACTTAACTCAACTCAACATGACACCATAGTAGATTGATGACACATGATGACTCAACACAAAAATACAAAAAGATAGAGATTCACCATTTCATCCTATTTGTACACATATGCTAATGTGCATGTATACTGTCTCTTAATTTCGCATTCAATGCTTTTTATTTTAACTATATTGTCCACTATGGAGTGTTTAGTGAGACAATTTTGAATGCATTTTAAGTTATTCCTTCTACTAATGTTTTATTATTAATATTATTGCTTTATTTCACTATTCCTCATCATTATTGTCGTCTTCATGGAAAATGATTAAAATGGTCTCTTTTGACTTTTACTTTTGTGTTAAGTTGCATTAATTATTATGTAATTTTATTTTAAGCTATGTTGGAAATTCTATTTACATGATTGATTGTGTCTCTTCTCACTATGAGGTTATAGTGAGATAGTTCATACATTTTGGAATTTTCTATTGCCATTGTTGCTACTATTATTATCCCATTTGGTCATTTCGTGTTAACTTTTCCATTTTTAAGGAGACTAGATAAGATGTTGCATTTGGAAATAAATTCTATTCCTTCTATCGATATTTTTTAGTGTATTTTAAGTTATATTTGAAGTATCCTTATCGTTGTGTATGTGCTAAGCATTTTGTCATTATTCCTTTCTCACTATAGGTGAAGCAAGTAAATTTATTTTCTTTATTGGTATGCCCTCTTTAATCACATGTAATATGGTTATTACTATTTAATTTACAGTCATTATTTAATTACAATAGCATCTCCATCAATATGAGAAGGTAGTAAAGATGGATCGCACTTGCTTATGTACTTTTGAAAATAGTTTTGTTATTTGTTTGAAAGTTTAATTTTTTTGTGATGTATTAAATTTATAGTTACCTTTATAGTTACCTCAAACATTTTGGTATACTATCAACTTAAGGGGTAACAATTGACTTGTTTTATTCTAAACATTATTTACTAGGCTTGGATCAAGTTTTTGGTATTTGATTTGATGTTCTTTTTCCACTATGTTTTAGTTTTGTGAATATATCGAACATTTCAATCAACTTGGAGGTGCCAAAGCCAACCATTAGGTGTTAATTCATTATTCCACCTTTTGTTTACAACATATAATTGTATTCATTGGGTGTTTTAATGGTAATCCTATTATATTCTATTTACTTATCAAAATAAAGTATAAAAATTCAACCAAAGCAATCAATACCTAAATAAAGTACTGAGAAAATGTATATTATAATACATTTGACCATTATAATAACCACTATAACACTACAAAAGTTATACATTTCATTTCACAAGATAATTACTACCTTGTGTCAAATAAATTCACAAAGATATCATATTAATCCATAAGTAATACCCCAATTCAATTTCCTACATATGACATAATATTCATAGCAAAGTAAGCATAACATGGACAATATTTTAATTTTCGATTTCATGTTAGAGTATAACTTTCTAATTTCTAATTATTTCATGTCTATTTACATATTTTTTGTTCTTAGTATGTTGCATGCTTAAGTCTGGTTACACATCAAGTCAATCACACAATTTTACATTTAAAAATATCAAAAAGGTTCCCACTCACATGCTTATCATCTTATAACAAAATTCCTAATTCATTTGATCCTACAACTATAATACCATCTAAATTGTCATGCCCCAAAACCTTAAGGGCAAAAACAGTTCACCACGTATTCTACTTAAATAGAATATATTAAGACTTATTACACAAAAAATAGGTTTCTAAACTAATTTTATTTATTGAAATTGTTCATTAGTTTTGGAAAATGTTTTGATGTTTAAAAATGTTTTAAAAAATCCATAAAATATAAAAAACAATTATTGATATTAACTAGAAAAGTAATTCCTCTATAAAGTTCACAAAATCTAGTGTTTACAAAATTTATAAAGTCATTTTACATCAAAAAGAAGTGACAATTATCATCGAGGCTCTTTAACTAGAGATATCCTAATCCCTAAAGTAGCAATTAACCTATATCCAGCTCATATGTTATCAGTAAACTTATTAACACTTGAGAAAGGAAAGTAAGGAATGAGTAAGAAGGACATAGCACAAAATGGCTTCAAACATATACTCACATGTCATGCACACCTAAATCTAATGGATTAGCACAAATTCATTAAGTTATTTAAATTAAAGTGAGATGAGTAGTACTAGAGTACTCATAACATTGGACATTCTTAGAAACAAAATGGGTTTAATCCTATTTGATAGGCGTTAGGGGATTGTCATGGCATATCTAGCTTCTATAACCTTATTTGAGACCCATACCCTATATAACATTTAGTTGACTTCTCTTTGCTTCCATGACCGCTTCATGTAAGTATTAATCTTATTGATTACCCACCACACCACTTTTGTGACCTAGATGCCTAACTACTACATCTTCCCATCATTTTGAACCACAACCTAAAACCTAGTCCAAGGGTGTCACTCTCTAGATCAAGTAACCATAGATAGATAGCATTATAGATACTTAAACTAAGTTTAAATATTAATTCATATCCTAAATCTAGCATGTAACATACAACTTGTGAGGACCTAAACTTAAGCAATAATGTTAAAATTAAAATAATATATATATATATATATATGTGTGTGTGTGTGTGTGTGTGTGTGTGTGTAAGGTCAAATCAATGTATATATATGTTATATGCTAAAAAAAAAATAAACATATATAATGATAATAATAATAACAATAATAATAATAATATGAATTATATGGACATATATATATGTGTAAAAAAAAATGTACATATTATATTATATTATAGCTAAAAAGAAAATAAATAAAAGAGGAATGAAAAAAAATAAATATAGAACAACACCCTCTTTCAATGTCAGCAAAATTAAGTAATATTATATATATATATATATATATATATATATATATAGACATTAGAATAGAGAGGAAAAAAAATCATCAAAAATTAGATAAAAAAGAAACCAAAACTCTCTTCATTTCATCCGAATTTTTTGGGCAAATTGAAATTGAAATTTCCAACATGCAATCATTAGGATAGGAAGAAGAACAAGATTGAAGTAGGATGCAATAAGAATTTGAAGAAATTGAAGAAAAAAAAATCAAATTAAGTAGGGAGAATTTTGTCTGTTCGTTCGAAGGGCGTAGGGTAAAACTGCTGCTAGGCCAAGCTAGGGTTAAGGTTTTGGGTGGGAGAGGATTCCGGCTGACATAGTAGTTGCCGGCTTTGGTGGCCGGGTGCTGGTGAACGAAGCAGCCCCCGGTAATGCCCGAAACTTCCTATTTTTGTTAAAGATATCAAATGTTGATGAAAAATTATTTTTTTTGGTATTCTAGCATACTTTTGTATGAACATTAATGTGATAATTTTATTTTTCTGAAATTTGATTCACAAATAAGTGCTCCTTAAGAAATGCTCTGTTTTGGTCGTAAATTAAATTGGAAACTAAATAGGTCAAATGATGTATTTTTGATGTAATCTTTAGTATATAAGATCCTTATATGATTTATTAGATCACCAAATCAATAATTGTTCAGATTGGAGTTGTTTTCTATTTTTAGTGAATTTTTCAAGCTAATTACCTTGTTCTGGCCGAATTAAATCCTTAGCAAAATTAGAGAATTTGATTTGATTAGTTGAATTTGATGTTCAGTTGAGGTTCATTGAAGCATAATATGATTTTGAGAAGCTTGGGTTAGTTATGAAACAAAAACGAGAGTGTTCGGTGCAAGATCGTGATAATTTAGAACCATACGATTCAATATAGAATCAGATCGAAATTTAATTACATTAATATATAATAGAGCGTAGTATACCCGTATGTATATGAATTAGAAGTTGTAGGAAAATAGTGGATTATACGAGGTTAGGATGGAATTTAAGGGTTTAGAATACTGAATTAGCAATTTAGGGTTCAATAGAGTGAATCAGGTAACATTGATTGGTATACTGATGATTCAGGTATTTCTGTTGAGTAAGGAGGACAAAGGAACTTGGCCGGTGTGACTGTTTGGATTGGCATATATTGTTTCAGGTGAGTACCCCCCTTAACTTTTCTCTTGGGTACAAGTGGTTAATAATGTAAACTACTTGTTGTTGGCTAAAATTACCCTGTACGATCACTTACTGTGATCAATGCAGGAGGATTGTTGAATTACATTGGTTTGCTGATGGCTGGTTGTGTGTCATGATATGATTGGATTATGAGAAAAAAAGAAGGGAACATTCTAGAAAATCCTAGAATGAGAGTTGGGTGCGGGATTTGATTATACTATTCCTGATTGTATGTGATGTAATGAACTAAAATTATTGAATGCTTAATGATTGTGATGTAATGCTGGGTTATTTTTAGCTTATTAGATGGGGTTTATATGACTGATTGAGTTAATACTATTGTTGTCTTGGTAACGATGAAATATCTAAATGGATAATAAAATGGGATTTAGGGTATAAGTACCTACTAACCTAAAACACTTAATGTAAGAAAAGTCTTGTTTCCTGCCTAGTAAGTTTGTAGTACGACCTTTGAGTCGACCCGGATGGGTTTGAAGCACGATCGACAGACCGGACCGGTTCAGTGACCTATGGGGATCTGGTCACCCCTTTTATTCGAGGCAAGTGAAATGCAAGCTGAATGTTTCTAACTAAAAAGAATATATAAGGATGTCTTAATTGGTTGAGAAAACATTAAGTTTTGAAAAATACATGAGGGTACTTTATCTACCAGTTGATATGCTTTTCCTGGATTAATTGAAAAATATTTGTGACCTATGAGTAAACATGAGTGATTGAAATGATTTCCAATGAAAAGGTTATGAGTTTAACAAAATGGAATTATAGGGAAAATATCACTAAGTAAGATCATGGTGATGTTAAAATGTAATAAATTGAATTGGATTTCTTGCAAGTATAACTTGAGTTGAAAACTTGCTTGCTTGAGTAATCAATTCGAGGTATTTGATAATATTGTTGATTACTATTATGTAACTTTGTTGTTTGTTTTTGTTGGGTTGCTTAATTTTGTACTCACTTTGCTTCTTAAGAAGCTGAGGGGTTAGTGTTTTTGCTAACCTCAGGTACAGGTACTAAAGAAAAAGTTATTGGAGACTCGGGTTTTTGGAAAGCATCAATAGAGGCAAAGAAGCCCTTAGTTTTATTTTGGAACCTCTATTATTTGTAATAAGATCTATAGGTGTTAATCTTCATATTGTAATGTAAATATTTGTATGTATAAGGTTGGATTTGTAATATTTTGAGCCACTTAAGGCTACAGGATTAATCATGGGCTATGCCTACTTACCGGGAATGCAGATCTTGATGGTATATATATATGATGTATGATGTGACAGAAGATTTTAAGTACATGAGTTTAGATATGATGTAGATATGAAATGATGGTGCTGTTAGCGCCATTTTACAGGATGCTTATAAAATTTCATACAGGTTGGAGTTACAGGTTCAATATTAGCAGAACTTGCCTTATCTCTAATTCAGATATGGCATAGCAACCCACCTACAGGTACCAAGGATAGTTATAGGAATTTTGGAACATGTTCAAGAATCAGACCTAATAGGTGGGTCGCTACACAACTATCCTGACCTTGTAATCCATAAGCCATTACCAACTAATAATCCAAAGATTCTTTCAACTTAATTATAAGTTTATATGCAATTAAGAACATAATTAGCACTTATTAGTATTCATGTAAGTTCATTTAATTTTATTAAATATAGTTATTAATTCAATTTGTGTTTAACTGCCATTTAGGCTCATTGGGCTTAACTTAATTTGCAACTAAGGGTAAACCCTTTAGGCTAGTGATCCCATTGAATATTTCTAAATACGTCCACTATCTTAGTGTAGTTATTAATTATATTAATTCTTAATTAATTAATTAATTAGTGATTTGGCTTATTAATTTAATTGGTTCAAAGGTTATAAACCGACTGGGATAAGATTAAACTATTTGGGAATAAATTGGATTTAACTTATCTTTAGGTTTCAATCTTAATCTATTTCATTTTAATTTCGATTTATTAATTAATTAATTTTTCTTAAATTTTTAAGTTGGAACCAGTTTAGGTGAGTTGATTAGGTAGTGACCGGTTTGATTCAATTAAACTAGCTTTTAGATTGATTTGGTCTTCCTTTGGGAATTATCCTAGCCCTAAACTATTTCATTTTAATTTTGATTTATTAATTAATTAATTATTCTTAAATTTTTAAGTTAGAATTGGTTTAGATGAACCGATTGGGAGGCGACTGATTTGATTCGATTGAACTAGGTTTTAGATCAATTTGGTCCTCCCTTGGGAATAATCCTAGCCCATTCTATTATTTGTTCAATTACTTATTTTATTACATAGCCCAATTTGATTATTACACAAATTACGACTTTAGCCCATTTGTTGCTTAATAATGTAACTTATGTATTAATCCTCTATGATAACACTTAAGCACACAAACACCTTTTAACAGTAATAATTATCCTCATAAAGATCAAACTCCTTTCTTAAACATTCTTGATCCAATTCTTTAATCTCTTGTTGGGTGAAAATAGTTTTAATTTTGAAGAAATAGTTTATAGAAATTTGTTATTGAAGTAAACTTATACATGAAAAGTTAATTATCTCAAATCTTATGTAAAAATACAGTTTTTATTATTTTCAATGAAGAAATTGAATCAACTTTGAATTTTACAAGGAATGGTTTAAACCTCATGAAGAACATGAGTACATCTAAGGCGTTCAACCATAACTCCATGAGTTGCTTAGTGTGTTGACTTCTCTCACTTAATAAAGTCATCATCATAATTCATCAAACATACCAAAAGATGAATATTCAAACATAAAATTTCCAAATTTGTCATTTTCATCTCACAACATTTAAACTCCATTAAATCTAATACGATTTAACATAAATTATAAAAATTTTCCAAATTTCATTTTTCTTACACGTCATAAAAATGTGCATAACTTAATCATTTCAACTCCAAATAAGTTAAACTAAAGTCAAAAGATTCCTAACTCATTGCTCCATGAATTTCATTATAAATTTTCAAAGTTTAAGTAAGTTAAACATCCCAAAAATGCTACAACTTTTCGGTTACAAATTTCAACTGCAAAATATCCTAAGTCACTCATTTTAACTCAAAATCCCTTCAAATAAAAACTAAATCTTTCTAAATCTTATCCCATCTTCAAATTAACACTTTGACTTCATTTTAACATCACATAGCCACCTCAAATTTCTAGATTAATACTAAAAATGAATTAAAATCTCCAGCTTATCCATTATACTCAAATCTTTACTAAATCAACACTATTTACACTTTATTCTCTAAAATATCAACCCCAAACCAATTCCTTTCAGTTCTAAATCATTTCAACACACCAAGATATCATTCTAAAGAGTAAAAAATACCCATTTAGCCCCTAATAGCTTGGTTACAGAAATTATTAACCCATTTCATCATCTATCTTAACATGCTCTAACTTGCTAAATTAACACCTTCTACTTACAATTACCTATTCCATATTACTAAATCAACAAAATCAAATCAAGAACATGTTCATATCATAATAAAAAAATCACAACATACTTGTGACATATCATTTATCAAATCAAACATTGAATACTCTAATACACTACACGTTACCTATATGTATATATTCAAACCAATCTCTTCAACGAATTATCCCTACAAATACTTTCAAACTCCAATTAAGTAAGAATTAAACACTTACCTCACCTCATTAGCTTGTAGGGCCACCAATTACCACTTGAATCTTCAAGAAATCTCCCCAAATCTTCTAATACTACCCATGCAAAAGCTATAGATGGAATCGAACTCTATAACATATCTCAATTGGAGATGTATTTACGTTACTTGAAGAGGTTCTCCGCACCAAAACCTATGCCTCACCTATCAAAATCACAATCGAACATCTAAATTAACATTATAATCCATTGATAGAAAGATTCTAAATAACATATCTAAACTCCAAACCCAAAATCAAACTCTTACCAAAGTGTAGGTTATGGCTAAGCTTAGTCCCTAGGCTCTCTAATTTCTTCTTCAATTTCTTGACTTAAATCCTTATGTAAATCTATAATTAACTTGATATTAGATCAATTGAGCTTTGAAATCAAAATTCAACTTGATATAAGCTAATTACTTACCCAAATATGCTATACTGCTCTTGAATCAAGCTTAATTACATATTTTAATAATGTATAGATGTAGTGTAATGAAGAGGAAATTTTGGTTAAGGGAGATTGAGATGGAAAGAGAGAGACAAGAGGAATGGAGAGAGAGGGTAAAGACAAGAGAGAGATAAGGAGAGTTCTGAGAGTGTTGAGAGAGATTGATTGGAAAAGAAAGAAAATGAGAGGGGAAAATAAGACTTTTGGAAAGCATTTTCCCTTAAATACTAACTCTTATTAGATACTAATATTGATTAACATTAATTACTCTTCTACCCTTCCTCCACTCTTTAATACTTGAGGATAATTTAGATAGTTGGCCTTAAAATATCAAACATATACTAATCACTATTCTACTCATACCAAATAATATCATGTTTACATTTCCAAAGTTGTAGTTTAACCTCCTAATTCCACTTAATTAATTCCTTTGAATTTAATCAATGATTTTGCTAACCTTAGGATATTTCACTTAATACAATTGATATTAATTTTTATGCTAGAGATATATGAATGAATTTTAATATTAATTAGGGTAACAAAATTTGTAAGAAAAATAATTACTTAATTGACATTTATAGATTAACCACTCAAGAAAAGTGTTTCGACTATAATTAGGACAATAACAATTGAAAAGGGGAGTGAGTATTAGTGAATCTAATTAAAAGCCCATTAGTTAGTTTTAACATATTTTAGGAGAATGCATTAGTTTGTCAAATGATGGCTTAGTCAAATCCCATACATTTGATTTACTAACCTTTTGCCTTAGTGACATTTCTTGTTTTAATTAATTTTTTTTGTAATTTCAATTCACTTGAACATTTCATTTCTATTGCCTAACTAAGGAAGGAATTGATATAATATTATAATTAGTTCTAATCCCTAAGGACATGACCTAGTTCACATCAGTTATTTTTATTACTACAAATGCAATCTAGTATACTTGTTAGTATAAATCACATTTTTTAAGTTCACATGTATCAATGACCTTAAGATACATAGTGAATATGAAGAAAACCAAAGGAAATGTGATCATAGGTAAAGTGAATATCTACTTCAATAAGCTTGATCCATCTATGAAACTAAGGATTGTTTACAATGAGTTGAGCTAAATGACTATCAGAAAAGGAGCAATGGGATTTGAAATAGGAACATTTAAATTATGAGCACATATGAAACCCATCATAACTCTGGAATTGTAGATGCCATGCTCATATCTCAGCTACTACCAGTGAAGCAGAAATAATAGCTTGTTTCTTTTTTTTTTTTTCTCAAGAGACTAATGAAGTGCCAAGAAAGATAGAATAGCTAGACAAAGACTTTCCATCAACTCAAGACGAACCCCACTCAAAGTTAGAATAGCTAAGAAGTGATATGGAACTTGAAGAAGAGAAGAATGATCCTTTATCAATCAATCCCTTTAAGCAGCATAAAACATTAATAGCAACATGGAAATGAGATGTCAAAGGCTGAGGGACAAATTGACATAAGTGTTGGACCACAAATGTAATATTTGGTCAAGTAATAGTCAAATACAATAACCTTTCAACAATTCGTCTTTGCATAATAAGATCATTAAGTAAATCACTTGTCAAATGATCAATTCTTAAATTTTGAGGTAGAGAAACCTTAGTAGGCTTTGCATTAGTTAGTCTAACATTCCAAAGAACATCAAATAAAAACTTCCTTTGATTGAGCATAAATCTATTTGAAGTTCGACAGATCTCAATTCTATAGAGAAAAAGGTACAACTTTAAGGTCTTTAATAGTGAAAGCTTGGTCTATTACATGTTTAACATCAACAATGGCAATGGTAATTGTTCCTATCATTAAGACATCATCAACATAAATGTGTATAGCAAAGAAATCATCACCATTCAACTATGTAAAAAGAGAATAGTCACTTTTGAGTCAACTAAATCCTAAGAGATAATGAACTTATTGAATTCTTTGTTCCATTCTCAAGAAATCTAGTTTAAACCACAAAAGGAATGAACAAGTTTACCAACTTACCTTAGAGAAGCCAAAAAAATAACCCTTAAGTAGAGTCATATAGCTCTCCTCATCTATACACCCATGCAAGAAGGTATTATTCATATTAAATTGATAAATTACCCAATTCTTCACCGCTATAATTGCTAAAAGAATACATACAATGGACAACTTTACAACTAGTGAAAATGTATGAGTATAATCAAATTCTTCTACTTTGTTATATACTTTTGCCACAAATTGTGCCCTAAACTTCTCAATTGAGCCATCAATTTTGTAATTAATTTATAAATGTATTTAGAATCAATCACCTTTTTCTTCGATGGCAAAGAATTTAACTCCCAAGTATGATTAGATTTTAATGCCAACAATTCTTTATTTATTACCTTAACCCAATTACGATATTCTTTAGCTTCTTGATAACTACAAGGCTCATGTACTACAAACACATTCATTAAGGAAGTGATTGGGGGCAGACCTAAGGGAAGTCGAAGTAGAAAATATATATTATATTTATATTTTTTAAGTGCAAATATTATCATGTAATTAAATATGATTAAGTGGTTAAGTGTTTGTTTTTACATACATAAAGTCATGAGTTCATACTTTTACTTTTTCAATTTGCATTTATTATCTGTTTCTCAATAAATTACTTTCATTCTCTTTTTTTTTCCCGATCATAATTAGTAAAATTAACTTTCATTAATAAAAAAAATAGTTAACAAAATAAATTCTTATTAAATGTTATTTATTCATTAGTAGCTCTATGATAAATAATAATTGCATTAAATTCTGCAAGTATGTTAGTCATATCACATAAAGTAATAGTAAATAATAACAGTCACATTATTTAATCTTGAATCTTTCAATATTTGATTTTGGAGACAAGAAGGGAGGCCGGAGGCAGAGCAAGCCATCCGGGTTCATTATGTCTTTACTTTTTATTTTCGTTTTTCTTATGAACATGAGTGGCTAAGCTACTTTTCTAGCCAAAGGGTCATAGATATTTAATTCTCCACGAATTGTGAGGTCTAATTGACTTGTATTTATTATATTATTTGTTTTTGGGTATTCATATATCTTCTGATCGTTTTGTCATTATTATTTTGTTGATTGGTATGAATAGAGCTCTTCCACTTAATAAGCAAGATAATATATTGTCAAATAGCACGTCAAATCCGTAATTGTTTGATTGTTCTAGTCTCAGTGACACAATAACATGTTCGGTTATAAGAATAGATGATCGAATTCATGTTATGGAGGTGTATGATCATGTTTAAATAGGTTATCTTATAATCTACTGGCATGAATTGGTGGTCTCTCTAGATTATTGTATCAATAATAATTTAACATAATTTATACTATAAAGATTGAGTATAAAATGGCTCTATCAAATTCCCCCACACTTAAACTCTTGCTTGTCCTCAAGCAATTGCATCAGATCAATTGAGAAATCTATCATAGATTATACAAACTTTCTTTTGATCATTCCAAGCATCTATTCATTTGTAGTTCATGACTTGAAACTTTAATGTCTACTACTTCATCCAAACTGGTTTCTTGTGATCAAATTACCACGGTCAAAATTTAATAGCTAATCTAAACAAAACAAACATTAATCCTCATGTTTAGCAAAAGAATTTTTTATTCCAAGAGTAAATACTTAATCCACTAAGGAAACACACCCAATTAAACTTCATTGGATATTAGCAAACATATAATCCTTGCAGCATAAAGTAAAAGCATATGGTATAAGCTCTTTGCTAGATATTCTCCCTTTTATACGTCTTGTTTTATTCAATGAATGTTTACATTAATGTTCTTTTGATTTATTCAAATACCTATTTTGACGGGTTTTTGCCCGCTTCTTTTCATGAACTTTCGCCTTTTCTCCCTTATCGTTATAGTGAGTTCATTGAGTCGGCACAGCCCAAGCTCGTCACTTAAGTGACTGGGTTTTGAGATACCCCTACGGACTCTTCCTCACTCTAACATTCAAGTTTGAATACTCTTAACTCAATTAGTTGAATCATTGGAGTAATGGCTATGCTTGATTTTTTATTTTTTTTTTCAAAGAGTATATAGTAGCTAATATATCTTAGAAGTAAACTTGTTTATGTTTCACTTAAGGACTCGACCTACTCTTAGACTTCCAATTCTAAAGCTAAATACAAGGTAAATTTGTTTCCTACAGATTTCACTACTTAATTTTAACCAAGTATTCTAATCACAGCAGTGGGTGAGTAAAGCATTTGAGCAAGTCAATTTCCCATTTTTGTAGATGCTTATTACAACATTTAGTACAATCTCCAGATTTCATGATAATTTTGAAAACATTTGGCTTAAAATTGCTTAAGGACAAACATTCAAAGTATGGAACAGTTCTCTATTCTCTATATTTTATTATCCTCTCCCCTACACTTAGCTTGAACAGTGTCCTCACTGTTCCTAATTCAGCACATTTGAAGAGGAATTAACAACACAAGGCACATTAGAGAATAAGAGAAGGGAAATACTGGTACTTCCCTGGTATTAGAGTTCTCCCCTTAAGCTTTGGAAAGTGGCATCTACGTATATGTATCCTTGCTGCAGCTGATCCAAAGGGTTTAAAACTACACTAAAATTAAAACAAAACTAACTAAAACAAGACAAAACTAAAGCAAAACAAAACTAAAAGACTTCTTCTTCTTCTTCTTCTTCTTCTTCTTCTTTTTGACATGGGTTGCCTCCCATGAAGCGCCTTTCTTTAACGTCTTTGGCTAGACGTTCCTGGCTAGATGTTCGGATTAGGATCTTGATTCCAGCTTGGGTGCCCGTGGTAATGGGTTAATAACATCCGCAACAAAAACAGGAGAGATATTGCTAGGCTGTTTCATGGCATCATAAATGTTAAATTTAATCACTTCACCATCAAATTCCATAGTGAGGGTGCCATCATTTACATCAATTTTCGTTTTAGAAGTCTTAAGGAATGGTCGCCCTAATAATATCAGTGATGAAGGATTTGACTCACTATCGTCCATGTCAAGCACATAAAAATCGGCAGGAAAAACCAGCCCATTGACTTGAACTAAAACATCCTCTAGAACTCCCTCAGGATAAACATTGGACCTGTCAGCAAGTTACACAATAATACCTGTTTCCTTTAAAGGACCAACATTTAAACGTTGATAAACCGACAAAGGCATGACATTAATAGAAGCTCCTAGATCACACATGGCTTTAGCGATTCCAAGACTACCTATTTTGCAAGGAATGGTGAACATACCTGGATCCTTACATTTAGGAGGAAGCTTCTTCTGAATAATAGCTGAAACATTTTCACTCACACTAATCTTTTCATTGCCTTTCAGCTTCCTTTTGTTAGTGCACAAGTCCTTGAGGAATCTAGCATAGCGCGGTATTTGCTTAATTGCATCAAGTAAAGGAATATTTACCTCGACTTTGCGAAACGTTTCCAGAATCTCTTTTTCTTCCGCTTCGTTCTTGGGTTTCGCCAATCTGGAGGGGAAAGAAGGTGGTATCAATGCAACCTTTGATGGTTCAATGAGGGGTCCTTTGATCTGATTGTTCTGCTGGCTTGGAGTTGGAGTCTCTTTCTCAGTCTCTTCCTCAGGATTAGACGGATGTCCTTTCTTATTCGATCCCTGCAATTTTGTTCCACTTCTCAAGGTAATTGCATTAACGCTTTGCTTTGGATTTGTGATAGTTTGAGAAGGCAACTTACCTTGAGTTTCTAACCTATTGACAATAGAAGCAAGTTGGCTTACCTGATTCTCCAAGTTCTGAATGCTCTGCTTTGTTTCCTCCTGAAATTGTTTGGTATTAACAGCAAGAGATTTAACAATATCCTCAAGAGACATACCTGAAGTGGAAGGAGCTTGGGGCACTTGGTGTGATGGCGTAGGCTGGAATTGTTGGACATGTTGAGGGTTGTTGCCATATCTGAAGTTAGGATGATCCCTCCATCTGGGATTGTAAGTGTTTGAATAGGGATCATACTTCCTTTACGGTTGTCTTGGAAATCCTCCTACTGCATTGACGTGTTCATGATTGTCTTCTTGCAATGTGGGGCACATGTCGGTAGGGTGATTAGGAGCAGCACAATTTCCACAAGCCTTCACTTGTTGTGTTTTTTCCAATAACTAGCTGTTGCACAAGGGAGGTTAGATTAGAAATTTGATGTTCAAGGTTAGACACGCTTACCTCATTTACCTTCCTTGAAGATGTATCATGCCTATACCCAAATTGTTGTGAATTGGCAACCATAATGGAGATCAATTCCCTAGCTTGACCAGGGGTTTTGTTTACTATGGCGCCTCCACTTGCAGCATCCATCATCTTTCTTTCCATTGGAATCAGGCCTTCATAGAAGTATTGGATGAGAAGTTGCTCAGATATTCCATGTTGTGGGCAGCTTGTACACAATTGCTTGAATCTCTCCCAATACTCATGAAGAGTCTCGGTGTCTCTCTGTTTTATGCTACAAATTTCTCTTCTTATACCAGCGGCTCTGGATGCGGGGAAGAATTTGTCCAAGAAGAGTCTCACCATATCTATCCAAGTGGTAATAGAACCTGGAGGCAAATAAAACAACCAATCTTTAGCTTTAGTACTTAAAGAAAATGGAAAGGCGCGTAACTTAATTTGATCGTCGGTGATTCCATGCGGCCTCATGCTAGAACACACTATATGAAACTCTTTCAAATGCTTATGAGGATCTTCATTCTCAAGACCATGAAAGGTGGGTAGCAGATGTATCAACCCAGATTTCAACTCGAATTCCATAGCTAGTTCGGGATAGTGTATGCAAAGTGGTTGTTGATTCACATCTGGTGCAGCCAGTTCTTGCAATGTTCTCTCGAGGTTTGCCATTTCGTCTTCTCCTTCTGAATCAAGGGATGGATCAGACAAATCCGATGCCAAGTCCAATCTAGTGGATGATCTAGCTTCTTGTCGAAGCCTCTTAAGAGTCTTCTTAATCTCCGGATTATAAATGAATGCACCTGTCTGAGAAGAACGAGTCATACAAGAATAGAAATAAATTTGACACCAATCCCCGGCAACGGCGCCAAAATTTGATGGGTGTCGAGTCCAACAAAAATAAAACCTACTCCTAGACAATTATATGATTTGCATATAGTGGTGAGTAGGGTCGAATCCACAGGGATTGGTAAAGATATTTCTATTCAAAGAGAACAATAAGGAAAAGAAAAATGGGGGGGTTTGTTTGTGAATCAAATAAAGTAAAACAAGGTAAGAAAATCAGATATTGGTAAAAGCCTAGCCAAAGGAATCAAGATAGTTTAATTCTAGGAATTGATCATCGATGCAAATATCTTTTATTCTTAATTCTAGATAAACTGGTTATAGTTATTAACAAGCTCTAACAACCTATCTCTCCTTACTTCCTCGATAACCTCCAACAAGCGCTTTGAATTATTTCTCTTATTGATTAGACAACCCTAGACAAGCGCTTTGAATTATTTCTCTTATTGATTAGACAACCCTAGACAAGCGCTTAGGATTTAATCTATCAATAGCATTAAAATCTAGAGAGACCACCAATTCATGCCAGTAGATTATAAGATAACCTATTTAAACATGATCATACACCTCCATAACATGAATTCGATCATCTATTCTTATAACCGAACATGTTATTGTGTCACTGAGACTAGAACAATCAAACAATTACGGATTTGACGTGCTAGTTGACAATATATTATCTTGCTAATTAAGTAGAAGAGCTCTATTCATACCAATCAACAAAATAATAATGACAAAACGATCAGAAGATATATGAATACCCAAAAACAAAGAATAGAATAAATACAAGTCAATTAGACCTCACAATTTGTGGAGAATTAAACATCTATGACCCTTTGGCTAGAAAAGTAGCTTAGCCACTCATGTTCATAAGAAAAACAAAAATAAAAAGTAAAGACATAATAAACCCGGATGGCTTGCTCTGCCTCCGGCCTTCCTTCTTGTCTCCAAAATCAAATATTGAAAGATTCAAGATTAAAAGATTAAAAAGCTTATCCTAACCCTCTAGGGTTGGTTTTATTTATAATGTTTGAGGGATGGCATGTGATCTTCTACTAGCAAGATACGAAAATAGCTTTCCTTTTCCAAGTAGATTTCGAGAAGTGAAGATTTGTCCGCTTGGCACGCCTTACCACACGGCCGTGGGACAAGCCGTGCCTTCCTCTGAGCATAATTCACTTATAAACTTCCATGTCCAGTGTGTAGCACGACTCCACACACGGCTAGATATCAAACCGTGTCATCTTCTGTGAATAATCAACAAGTCTTCATCCTTATCCAGTGTGTAGCACGGCTCCACACACGGCTAGATCCTAGGCCATGCCTTCCTCTGTCAAAGTTTCACAAGTTCTTCTACTTGGCACGTCTAGCTTCCACCACGGCTCCAAGCAGGGTTTAACCCACGGCTCCCACCACGGCCGTGTCTCTCTCTGTTCAAAGTCCACATTTCCGCCTTCTCGTCCAGTGAGTAACACGGTTTTCACCTTGGCCGTGCCTCAAACCGTGCTAGTTCCTAGGTAGCTACATGGCTGTGTACTTCAACCGTGTATCTTCCTGTTGATTCAAAAACAAGTACACGGCCGTGTACTTCAATTACACGCCCATGTACTTCCCTCTGGCGGTGTAAATCCTTGTCTTTGAACCAAGTTGTAGATGACTTCTCTAATTTACTTGAATTGGCACCCTTCACTCCATTTAACCTGATTTATCACCATAATAGAATTAAGTACCATTTCCTTATGATTTCTATAAAATCAATAATAATTTAACACAATTTATACTATAAAGATTGAGTATAAAATGGCTCTATCAATAATAGTAAATAATAACAGTCACATTATTTAATATACTAACATTTACTTTCACAATTAATATTATGAAAAGAAATGCATATTATTGAATAATCGATTATCTAATCCCTTATATTGAAAAAAATGTATTATATTTTTTGTAACATTACTAATAAAATAGTAATGTAAATTCAATATAAAGAAAAATATAAAATACCACTTATGATTGATTTTTATTAACAAAAAAGTTTACAAAAGTTTTACATCTTGATTTCATTTTTTTTTTTCATAAATTGACAATTACATTTCAATTAATATATATACTTCAATGAAAAGCTAAAAAATTTATTCTTTTAACCTTTTATAAAATGCATTAAGTAGTTGTAATCATTATTTGAAAGAAGTTTAAATTGTCTTTTCTATTCAATGTATTAGATTGTGTGAGGGTGTACTTATTAGCAAAATCCTTCTATATATATAAGAAGCATTATAATTACAATAATAAGTAGATATTTTTCTATGCATAATTTTAATATTAATTTAAATACTATAAATTTAGCCCCTCCAGTAATACCATTCTACATCCTTCCTGGATTTAACACAATCCTTAGGAAAAATGGTAGAAGAATGATCTTAGAAGAGGGGGTATAATGAATGTGATCTAGATGAATTAGAAAATGTAAAATGAGCTAATGAACTTGGTTGAATTCTATAGATAAAGTCTTTAATCTAAGTGGACATTTGACTTTACTTGATTGTCGAATAATTAGTTGATTATCAAAATTGTCAAAAATAGAAGTTTGACACCTAGGAGCAACAAGGTCAAATTTTGTAGAGGTAGATATAGAAAGAAGAGTAGAATGTTTCTCTTCATGTGCATCATACATAGAAACAATAGGAAATAAAATAGACTCATCTTCATTTAAAGTAGATTGATGATGGGAATCTAACTTGAAAGGAATATATGCCCATGAAAGGCTATATCATAACTGACAAACAATTAATTTGTATTGAGATTATACAATTTGTAGACTTTTTGACTTGAAAGTATCCTAAAAACACATCTATAATCAAATTTATGATGAGAATTAGCAATTGTGTAGATGCATAAAATAACTAACCAATGGTTTTTGAGGTTTAAATATGAAGGAATTTTATGGAATAAAAGATGATATGCAGTTTTCCATCCTAGAGATTGAACTAACATTCCATTAATGAGAATTGTGGCTACTAAGATACTTTCTTCCAATTTTATTTTTTTTTAGGTAAATTGGCATGAAATGTCAGAACATGAGATATATCTAATTGGTGCCATTTTGTTGTGTTGTGTAAATATTGGTTTATTGGTGAACAATCCCATGTCTTTTCAACAAATCTCGGCAATCATAGGAAACAAATTCATTGCCATTGTTAGTTCAAATTACTTTTGGTGAGGTAAGAACATGGTTCTTAACATATGAAAAAATAGTGTTTAAAGTATTTAAGGTTTGATAGTTAAAATGCAGCAAATATGTCAATGTGCATCTACTCATATCATTAACTATTTCCATGGAGAAATTACCACTTAGATTTGATGGTGCATTTTAAGCTCACCACAAGTCAAGAATTTAGACAATTTCAAGTCTTTATAGTCATGAATATTGCTAGAAACATCATTAGACAATGGAACTTTGTTTCTATGTTAAAGAAAATGACTTAAAACAAGCAATGCTTGATTTTAAAATTATCACATAGAGGTTACATTGAGCATTAGCTTTTATTACATATTTCTTAAAGATTAGGTCTTGAAACAAACATTAGTTAGGATTTGTAAACACCCAATTTTTGCCCTAGGAGTCAATAATTCTAAAAAATAATCAATTCTCAATAATTTTTAATTTTTTCCAATTTTTTCTAATTTTTCTCTAATTTACCATAAATAATAAAAATATTCAAAAAATAAAAATAAATAGGAAAACACATCAATTTTGAAAAATGGTTTCAGAAATAACAATAATAAATAATAAACAATTTTTACAAAATTTGGAATTTTCAAAAAATACAAAAAAATAGAAAAATCGCATTGCATATATGCAATTTGCGAAATTAGAAAAATCAGGAAAGTGGGTTAGCTCAGCTGGTTTGGACCATAGGCTAAGGCGCGCAGTGCGGGTGCGAGGTCAGGGGTTCGAAACGCGGGGGAAGCAGTTTCCGCGTTTTGCGAATTTTTCATTTACCCAGGACACGTGGCACCAGCTGATTGGCTGGAGGAAGCGCACGCGCCGGGCGCGTGATCGTCTCCTACCTCGAGACCGAGATCGCCAACAGAAGGAAAAATTCGTATTTCGGCCGTTTTGATTCGATTTTTTTGCACAAATCCAACAGATCTTCAATAGAAATAAGATAAACATTATCTAATTAGAATCAAATCGCAACAAATCGTTGGATGGACACAAATCGAAGTTGGTTTTTCAACCGAAAATCCGATCAGCTTCAATCGGAGGAAATCCGAGCTTATCCAGCTCGGTTTCAAGTGCCTGTAAATAGAGGAGGAGGTGAGGAAGCCGAAGGACAAATCAGAATCGAGAGAAAGTAAGGAAAGAGTGCAAATCGGAGGAGACCCAAAACCACGAGTGCTGGCCGGAGTTAAACCACCATCAGGAGGCGATCTGGGAGTGAACCACCGCCACCATAGGATTCAGCACCCTCAAGAAGCTAGGATTCGACACTTCACCCACTGCAAAAGGCTACCGGAACACCGTGAACGAGCCTTCCCCGCCGCCGCGACCGATCGATCCGACCCGACCCGATTTGACCCGACCGCCCCGACCTGTGCACCGACCCGGATCCAGGTAAGTCGGATTTTCCGGATTTTTTTTAATTTATTTATTTTGTTTATTTATTTATTCCGAATTGATTTATTTATTATTTGTTATTTATTATTTATTTATTTAGTTATTTATTTATTTGTTATTATTTATTATTTTCAATAAATAGAAAAATGTAGAAATTGTTTTTTTTTTAATAATGTAAAGAAAAAATAATAAAAATGTAGAAAAATAAGAAAAATATTAGGAAAAAAATAATAATAACATTTTAGATGTCAAAATAGGATAGATATTAACTTAGGATAAGATGTTCAACAATAATTCCCAAAAATCACAAAAATCATAAAAACTTACAAAAATCATAAAAATTAATAAAAATTCAAAAATTATGAAAGAATCATAAAGAATAAGTTTTAGCACTTAGAAAAATCTTTTTCTTCAAATAAGTCCAAAATTGATGTTTTTCCTAAAAAATCATTTTCAAAATAAAATCAAAACTTAGGCTTAGAAATTTTCAGAAAAATCCAAAAAACGGTAAGGACATAAATCAAAAGAGATTTCATAAATTAAAATTCACAAACACAATTAAGGTTTTCAAAAAGCGAACTACGGCTTGTTTGATCCTGAGTAGCAGATACATATGCACTCATTCGGGTCAACCCCTAAAATGAATGAAAAATCCTTTTTCTTGCAATAAATTCAAAAACATAAGTAACCGAAACACAATGAAACACATTTCTAAAGACAAACAATTTTAGAGATTAGGTGGTAACCGTATAGGTTTTAAGAGGTTAGCGTCCGGACTTAGAAACTCTGGTTTTCCCTTTTTCCTCTTTTCACAAAAACGGAAAGAGGAGATTACGACGACTAGTGGTCCAAATTAAGACTAATCTGCTCCTTTAGTCTTAATTCAATTTTCCCAACAACAGTTGAGTGGTGACTCCAAAAATCAAACGAAATTCCTAACTCAAGTCGAGGATCTACATTAGATGAGCATAGGGTCTAGTCTAGATCGGATTAGGAATGGGAATTCAAAAATTAGACTCGATAGGATGACGACTCCATTGGGGACCCATGCCAGTAGGCTAGCCACCTGATTCTCTTCGGATTGTTATCTTTAAGAAATGTGTTTCTTTCTTTTTACTCTGTTGCTAACCTTTCAGGGTTTAGTTAGATTGTGAATTTTCTTTATTATGGGGGTTTGCATGCATATGTGTGTGTGTGAGTAGATGCAATCGAACCCGAACCGTCCTAGAAGCTTAAGATAGGGAGCCATTGTGTAGGTTTCAGGCGAAGTGAGTTGATTCACCGTTCGGGACCGATTAGGCTACTCCACCCTATGCTTCAATATGGCCTGAGATTCATTTCTTCGAGAATGCAGGAGGCCATAGAGCTCGGGAACCAGTTAGAACCAACCTACTTACATACATAACATTATAAGGGGTTGACAATTGAATGACAATGTAATGGTTTGTTGTTTTGTCCTTGGAGTTCAGGACTATTTCCCTGTAATGTTTTCATAGTCCTTGTTGTAACTAGGTTGTTTCTTATTGTAATAGATGGCTAGCAGCGTAGTTGATCGCCTCATCCGCAAAGAAATTCGGGTGTACAAGCCTTTGGACCCAAAACTGGTACTAGACCATTGGTTTACCTTGTACAATCCAGAGGAGCAGGCCTTCATCCAGCAAAAGATCGGCCCCATCCTCTCACTGACAAAAATAGAGGTGAATCTGCCTTTGGTACGGGCCATGCTTCAATTATGGGAAATTGAGCATGTTGCCTTCTTTATTGGGCTGCATGAGATCACCCCTACCCTGGAAGAATACACTCAGTTGCTACAAGCTCCAGCACTAACCGATCAGATATACATGCCAGACCTTGAGGTCGGGCCAGCCGGTACCTTCAGCAAATTACTAGGCATCCGTAAGACAACAGTCAACAAAGCCCTAGCAGACTACAATGGATATTGTATACGGATGGATGATTTAGAAGCCTGGTTCATCGCCCAAGAGGACAATGGGGATAGAAAGGACATCCTATGTGGGGACCCTAAGACTTACAGATAGAGAAGGGTAAACGCTTTCATCTTGACAGCCTTCGCCACTATACTGTTCCCCACCGAGACCTTTTATATTCACTATAAGGTCGTAGAGCTAGTAGCCCAATTCCTGGAGGGAAAATCCTACATCTTGGCTCTATTGGCTGAACAGATCCGGAATTTGAATTTCCTCAAGAAGAAAGGTCATGGGATCCTGCGCTCAAGCCTCAATCTTCTGCTGATATGGTTTATAAGCCACCTCAAATGCTTCGGGATGAACATGGTCAGGAAAACCTTAGCCCAACAGGTGGATCTTGTAGACTCATGTATAGAAAAAGTGAAGCTACCTGACGACCTTACCAGCCACAGTTGGGTAGAGCTGCTTAGAAGCTTCAGTGCCGAAGACATTCTATGGACAACCAAATGGAGTTGCTGTGACAAAATCATCCTGACTTGTAGTAACTTCCAAGCCATGCCTTTAATTGGAATTAGCGGATGTATCGGATATCACCCCAACTCAGTGGTTCGCCAATTCGGTACTATCCAAGACATAGTTTATCGGCCCTCGCTCGAAGCAGTCACCTTTGAGTATCAAGATCCGAACCTATTGGTAGACGAGAAGTTTGCTAAGCTGGCAGAGGTCAAAACACTTTGAGAGGCTAGAATTGAAAGCCCAAATGTAGACCTCAGGGAGTTAGATGGCGAAGTGGGGAAACACCGAGCCACTAGAAAATTTGTAATCCGCCAGCTATATCAGACAGGAGAAAGAGCATATCGGGTTCCAGACGTCACTCAGCTTAGACCAGACAAGATCAACCTAGAGACAGAAATCTACCTGGAGCAGGTTAAGGCCTGAATGGAGGTATACTTTAAAGCTGCAGATTATAAGAAAGACATCTGAAAGGGACGCTTCAAAGAATCTGACCAAAGGAACAAGGCTTTAGAAGTGCAATTAGAGAAGTGCCAAGCCAAAGTCAAGGAACTAGAAGCCATCATCAGTGGGAAGTTTGAGCCTCCACAATAGAAGACTAAAAGAACTAGGAAGTAGATCTTTATTTGTAATATTTCATTTTGAACTCCAGAATTTTATTAATAAAAGTGAAGTTTCAATATTACATTGTCAATCAGTCGTCAACCCTTCTACTTTTTAGCATCCGCATGACACATGCATATCATTCCTACATTCATTACATTAAAAAAAAAAAAAAACAAAATGCGAATCCAGGTATTAAAATAGCTTCCAAGCAACCGAACCCTCCTAGAAGCCCAGTTCTCACGTGCTCAAGAGCAAAGATGGCCAACACCAGTGACAATCGCAACAACCCCAATGTTGAAGCTGCCTCGGACTCTAGGATCATGTCCCTAAAGCAAACAGTCCAACAACTGGCTGCCCAGGTTCACCTCTTAACTGAAAGCATCGGCCTCCTGCGCAACACTCAGCCAACCCAGGAGGAGTATTCAGGGGCCAAGAAGGGAAAAGCAGTGGAGGGATAGCCTCCAGAATATGAGGAGATCAATTCCCACCTTAACCCGGCTTTTGAATATGAGCCAAAAGTCAACCAGAGGCCGACCTTTGATGACCTGAAGAGAGAAATGGAAGAGAGGCAGAAAGAGATGGAGAAACGACTCTTCCAGCAGCTCCATGACAAGATGAGAACCATCGAGGGCCCTAACGGTTTTGAACAGGCCGGAATCACCAACCTGCCAGCATACAGAGAAGAGGCATATCCCGAGAAGTTCAAGACCCCAGATTTCGAAAAGTATGATGGGACCGGCTGCCCCAAAATGCATACCAGGCTATATGCCCGGAAAATGAGCAAGTATGCTCAATACAACCAGCTGATGCTCCAAACATTCCAGGACAGCCTCACAGGCCCTGCCTTAGTCTGGTATGCCCACCTGGACTTCAACATCATCAACACCTGGGAGAAGCTAGCCCGAGCATTTTATGATCAATATAAGTTCAATATAGAAGTCGCCCCATCTATAATCGACTTGGGGAATCTCCAGAAAAGACATGCCGAGCCGTTCAAGGAGTATGCTCAGCGCTGGAGAGCCCAGGCCGCCAGGGTAGCAACCCCGATATCTAAAATGGAATTGACATCCATATTTGTCAATACCCTGGACAAGACCTACTTTTCACATCTGGTAGGCCAGACCTCCTCCAGTTTTGCAGAGGTAGTGGCCGCGGGTTGTAGGATTGAGAATGCCATCACCACCGGTAGACTCCAAACAATGGAGCCTCCTAGGGTCGCACCAACATAAAGGCCCTTAGGAGGAAACAGAGCCAAGGAGCCCACAGTCAGCACGGTACATTCCGGTAAGGCAGAAAAAGCCGAGACTCGGGTGACATTCCAGACCACGAGTACCCCAGTCCAGCAACCCTCTACGGGTCAAACTCAGGCCGTCAGGACCCCAATACAGTTCACTCCAATCCCCGTACCGCTCAGTCAGGTCTTCGCTCGGTTGAGGGCAAACAACTTGATTAGTTTCGAGATCCCCAACGACAGGTACAAGCCCAAGAACTTTGACTCAAATCTCAAGTGTGACTACCACATGGGTCAGGAGGGACATTCCACAGATAGGACACAAAATCCAAGATTTAATTGATGCAGGAATCATACAATTGGATTTCGTGAACGCCCCAGTACCCAATGTCAACACCAACCCCTTGCCCAATCACAGGCCCACCATTAATATGATTACATCTGAGGAGTCAGTTCCCAAAGAAGCCCTGAAGACCGAGCCACAAAAGAAGCAATCCCGCCAAGCTCCAGAAGAGACTCCAAAAACACACATTAAGAAGAGATGGCTAGCGGGAGATCCAACGATTGGCACGTTAGGAGAATCACACAGGAGATTTCAGTACCTGGTAAACTATTCTTATACCCCGACTGAACAAGGGCCACCTAGTGGATGGGGACAAGAATTTGAGAGGGAAGACAACCCGGTAAAGGAAGAGGGGAAGACTGTCAACACGATCAACTCTCATCAGAAGCCCAGGGTTATACAATACTATGAGGGACAGTCAGTTGAGGTACAAATCCCAAGAGAAAGATATGTATTCAACGTTCCTATACCGGCAGAGAATTACAAGGCTGCACCGTTCGACTATCGGGCCCTCGAACAAGAGCAACCTCCTATAGTGGGAGGCATCACCCGCTTTGGGAGATTATACGATCCAAAGTATAAAGGCCCGACTGAAGAGCCCACCGTGGAAAAAGGGGAAGAAGAGGAAGAAGGACTTGCTACATTCACAAAGATGGTTAAGGCCAGTGATTACAAGATCATGGAACAACTAAATAAAGTTCCAGCGCAAATATCGCTCATAGGCCTTCTCACAACATCCGAGCCTCACAGGGAGGCACTCTTTAAAGTGCTGAAAAAGATTCAGGTCTCGGAAGGTATCGCTACAGACAAGTTGGGTCGCGTGGCAGGCTCTATCTTTGCAATGGACCAAATATCCTTCTCGCCGGAAGAGCTAGGGGAAGAGGGAGACCAACACACCAAACCACTGTTCGTAGTGGTCAGGTGCAATGACACCATTGTCTCCCGGGTACTTATCGATAACGGATCATCTCTCAACGTTTGCCCATTGGCAACGCTCGACTTATTGGGGGTCGATCTAAGCAATATAAAACCTAGCTCCACGGTGGTCAGAGCCTTTGACGGGTCCAAGAGAGACATAGTAGGGGAGGTGAGCCTACCGGTGGAAATCGGTCCACAAATATTCCACATCTCCTTCCAAGTCCTTGATATCCTAAGATCTTTTAATTTGCTCTTGGGACGACCTTGGATACATGCTGCTGAAGCCATCCCCTCTAGTCTCCACCAAAGGGTCAAATTCATCGCAAACGGGTAGATAGTCACCGTACTGGGCGAGCAAGATTATGCCATATATAAAGAGACTGCCATACCTTACATTGGGGAAGAGGGTTCGGAGGACCTGGGGTTGCAGATTTTCAACGAAGTAAACATGGTGACCAGCAAGGAGAGCCATCAATTTAAAGAGGGGCAGCACGGGACATTTGGACTGGGGTACATTTCTACAGCCGCGGAAGAGGCATTAGCAAAAGGTGTCAGAGGCAGAATGAAGGGGAAGTTGATCGACACCCAGATGTGCATCCCACCTCTCCAACAATCCTTCCGAAAGGCAAACAACATTCAAGAGCTTCAGATAAATGAAGAGGACAACAACAAAGGGAAATCAATTCTCCGCACGTCCAACCAGCATCCGGCTCTCAGCAATTGGTTTTGTTATCCCATCAGTAGCGATAGGTTAGCTCAAGAGTAGAGAAAGATTATTAAACAAATTTTATTGAGACTATTTATCGAATTCTATTGCAGTTTGTTTTTCCTTCTTACATATATATGATTTCATTTTTTTTACTCAGATCTCCTACCATCTATCACTAGGGATATTTCGCGCAGGTAGAAAGTAAAAATGCTGATATCGTTTTCAACGCTGCTGGGTCAGTGGTTGAAGGCGATATTTTAGACCATGAAATAATACAAGAAAATTGGCTAAAATATGAACAAAGCGGAATTTCGATCGACGATCCTGTGGAGACAGTAAATCTAGGAAGCATAGAAAACCCTAAGAACCTCAAAATCGGGACCAGTTTGAGTACCGAGTAAAAATGTGAGATAATCGAGCTATTAACGGAATATGAGGATGTGTTTGCTTGGTCATACGGTAACATGCCAGGGCTAGACCAGTCAATAGTAGTTCACAGGCTTCCCACCAGGAAAGATGTCAAACCTAAAAAACAAAAACTGAGAAATTTTAGGCCTTACATCTTACTAAAAATCAAAGAAGAAGTCAAGAAACTACTAGAAGTAGGGTTCATTGAAGTGTCTGATTATCCAGAGTGGGTATCAAATATAGTCCCCATCATGAAAAAGAACGGAAAAGTACGCGTATGCATAGACTTTCGGGACTTGAACCAAGCCACGCCAAAGGATAACTTCCCCCTACCTCATATTGACGTCCTAGTAGACAATATTGCGGGAAACCATCTTTTCTCATTCATGGACGGTTTTTCAGGATATAATCAAATAAAAATGGCTGAGGGTGATAAAACCAAAACGACTTTCATCACAACATGGGGAACTTTCTGTTACAAAGTCATGCCCTTCGGTTTAAAAAACGCCGGGGCAACGTATTAGAGAGCCATGGTCACCATACTTCACGACATGATGCATCGTGAGGTTGAAGTATATGTCGACGACATGATAGCCAAATCCAAAGAAGGAGAAAGCCATATAGGTATCCTGAGAAAATTGTTCAAACGACTGAGAAAGTTCCAGCTTAAGTTAAACCCAGAAAAATGTACTTTTGAGGTCACGACGGGGAAATTGTTAGGGTTTGTCATAAGCCAAGAGGGCATTAGAATCGACCCTGACAAGGTAAAATCTATATTAGAGTTACCTTCCCCACGCTCCGTTAAAGAAGTAAGAAGCTTACTGGGAAGATTAAATTACATAGCTCGATTTATCTCACAGCTCACCGACAAATGCTGGCCATTATTCCGTCTGTTGAAGAAGAACGCCGCAATAGAGTGGGACGACGAATGCGAAGAGGCATTCAGGACAATCAAAGACTACCTTATAAAACCTCCAGTCTTAATAGTCCCGAAACAAGGAAAGCCCTTGTTCTTATACCTCACTATACTCCCTGAATCCATAGGATGTGTGCTGGGGCAGAAAGATGATGAGGGAAGAGAGCATTCCATATATTATTTGAGTAAGAAGTTCAAAGATGGGGAATAGAGGTACTCGGAGGTGGAGAAGATGTGTTGTGCGTTAATTTGGGTCATGCATCGACTAAGGCAATACACCATTTACTACCATATTGAGCTGCTGACAAGACATGATCCCTTGAAATACCTGGCAGAGAAGCCAGTTTTGATAGGAAGAATATCTAAGTGGCAAATGCTCCTATCCGAGTTCGACATCACATACATAAATCAGAACTCGATGAAAGGGCAAGCCTTAGCCGACCAATTGGCGGAACACCCTGTCGAAACAGATTCCCAAGAACTACAAGCCCAGTTTCCAGACGAAAATATATGGACAATGGAAGATATGCCGGTAGAAGGCTTTGGGATAGAGCAGAATGCTAAATGGAGATTGTTCTTCGATGGAGCTGCCAACGTATTTGGTTGCGGAGTTGGGGCAGTATTGATATCCCCGGACGACACTCAATTCCCTGCAGCGACGAGACTTACATTTCCCTATAACAATAATATCGCATAATATGAAGCATGTATTCTTGGCCTCAAGATGGCCTGTCAAATGGAAATCCGCGAACTAGAGGTATACGGGGATTCGTCGCTCATCATACTATAGACAAGAGGGGAGTACAAGACTAAAGACCCCAAATTGGTCCCGTATCATCAACACTTGACAGAGCTAATTGAAGAATTCAAGGAAATCACCTTTACATACATCCCAAGAACTCAGAATCAGTTCGTAGACGCCCTGGCCACACTAGCATCCATGATCCAGATAACAGGGGGAGCCGAAGTTCAACCGATGAAAATAGACATCGAAAGTCGGCCTACCTACTGTTTAACAATTGAAAAGATACAAGATGACAAGCCCTGGTATCACGACATCAAGACCTTTCTCTAAGAAGGTAAATACCCTGAAATGGCTAGCAAGAATGACCAAAGAACACTCAGAAGGTTAGCAAGCCATTTCCTATTGAGTGGGTCTATTCTCTACAAAAGATCAGCTGATACCACCTTGTTAAGATGTGTGGACAAAGATGAAGCACGCGAACTGATGAAAGAGGTGCATGAAAGAGTATGTGGACCTCACATGAATGGCTACATGTTGGCTCGAAAGATCATGAGGTTAGGATATTATTGGTCAACCATGGAATCAGATTGCATAAAATATGTCAAGCACTGTCATTTGTGTCAAGTCTACGCAAATCAGATCAACGCTCCGCCTAACGAGCTACACTTGTTATCGGCACCATGGCCATTCTCCATGTGGGGAATCGACATAATTGGCCCTATCACCCCGACAGCATCCAACGGCCATAGATTTATACTAGTAGCGATCGATTATTTTACCAAATGGGTAGAAGCTTCATCATATACCAATGTTACAAAAGGGGTAATAGTCCGCTTCTTAATAAGGGACATAATAGCCCGATATGGAATTCCTGAGTCTATCATCACCGACAACGGTACCAATCTCAACAATAAATTGATGACAAGTTTATGTCAACAATTTCACATAAACCACAAAAATTCAACGCCCTATCGACCTCAAATGAATGGGGCAGTAGAAGCAGCAAACAAAAATATCAAGATCATCGAGAAAATGACAACAACTTACAAAGATTGGCATGAAATGTTACTGTTTGCTCTCATGGCTTACAGGACTTCAATAAGAACATCTACAGGAGCCACCCCTTACTCATTGCTATATGGTACAGAAGCAGTGCTACCGGTGGAAGTCGAAATACCATCATTCAAAATTTTGGCTAAAACTCAATTAACAGAGTCAGATTGGGTAAAGAAGAGGCTTGACCAGCTGAATCTGATTAATAAAAGAAGACTTACCGCACTTTGTCATGGCCAGTGTTACCAACAAAGAATGGCCCGAGCATTTAACAAGAAGATGAAACCTCTGTACTTTAAAGAGGGGGATCTGGTACTAAGGAAGGTTCTTCCGAAAGCCCAAGACTCCAGAGGAAAATTCACCCCAAACTATGAAGGCCCTTATGTGGTGAAAAAGGTTCTATCAGGGGGTGCTTTGATATTAACTCAGATGGATGGTCCCGAGCTGAGAGACCCCATTAACTCAGGTGCTGTAAAGATGTACTATCCTTAGGCAAGGAAATTGAAATTTTGCTAATGTTTATGAAAGCCAATGTTCCATATAAATTTTGTCGAGTCAAGTTTTTACTTTTTACAAGAAAAGTTAATATCCCTGAATGATCAACAATCATTTTTCATCACAACAAAGATTCTTAAACACATTACCCACCATTTCACCCATGAAAGATAAACGCTAAAATGATAATGAATCTTAATATGGTTTGTGATATAATCCTATCTATTCTTGAGCATTAAAACTGAGCGCGTTATTAGGATAACATTACCGTCAAAAGAGCGTTGTGTATAAAGAAAGGGAGCACATCAAAATTGTCGACCGTGTGTCAAGATAAGAAGAAACGAAGCAGAAGCAAACCAACCTGAGGGTTCGATTGTTTGGTTGCTATCCACGATAAAACTGGCAAGCACATTGAAAAATAATAACTATCATGAAAGGCATCACATCATTTAGTTCAGGCTGTAGAAAGCATATTCGAAAGCACAAGATGGGTCAGCCCGTAATGAGGCACTTGTCTGAACATTCCCTAGATCTCTTAAGGTTAGCCCACAAGGGGCACCTTTTGAGCCATCATTTTCATAGGGTAGTCAGCCCAAAAAAAAAGGGGCACTTCCCTAGATCTCTTCCAAGCTCAATCTATAAAGACGCCTTCCTAGATATCATTTTTATATTAGGTTAGTTAGCTCATAAGAGGCACTTTCCTAAAAACCTTGTTCTCATGGTCAGCCCATAGAGGGCACTTTTTGAGACAAGTCCAATCCAGGTTAGTCAGCCCATAGGGGGCACTTTCCTGAAACTTTGTCCTCATGGTCAGCCTATAAGAGGCACTTTTTGAGGCAAATTCAAATCTAGGTTAGTTAGCCCATAGGGGGCACTTTTCTAAAAACCTTGTTCTCATGGTCAGCCCATAGGGGGCACTTTTTGAGACAAGTCCAATCCAGGTTAGTCAGCCCATAGGGAGCACTTTCTTAAAAAAACTTTGTCCTCATGGTCAGCCTATAGGGGGCACTTTTTGAGGCAAATTCAAATCAAGGTTAGTCAGCCCATAGGGGGCACTTTCCTAAAAAAAAAGAAAAAACTTTGTTCTCATGGTCAGCCCATATGAGGCACTTTTTGAGACAAATTCAAATCTAGGTTAGTCAGCCCATAGGGGGTACTTTCCTAAAACCTTGTTCTCATGGTCAGCCCATAGGGGGCACTTTTTGAGACAAGTTCCATCAAAGGTTAGTCAGCCCATAGGGGGCACTTTCCTAAAAATCTTTGTCCTCATGGTCAGCCCATAGGGGGCAATTTTTGAGGCAAAATTCAATTCAAAGGTTAGTCAGCCCATAAGGGGCACTTTTTGAGGCAAATTCAAATCTAGGTTAGTCAGCCCATAGGGGGCACTTTCCTAAAAATCTGTTCTCATGGTTAGCCCATAGGGGGCACTTTTTGAGACAATCCTATCAAAGATTAGTTAGCCCATAGGGGGCACTTTCCTAAAAATCTACCTCAAGGTTAGCCCATAGGGGGGCACTTTCTAAGGAATTCCACTTAAGGTTAGTCCACCCATGAGGGGCAATTTCCTAAACCCTACCGATTAGTCAGCTCTCGGGGGACTTTTCGGAAATGTTCTTCCAAACGGTTGCTAGTCTAACAAGACGCTTCTATTGACAGGTGGCCAACTTATAAGGGCGCTTCCTGAGTAAATTTTCTTTCCAAGGTTGCAAGCTTGATAAGACGCTTCCTGTCATCATTTCTCGTACATTCTACACAATGCTTGAGATGTGTCCTGTCGCCAATTAGTTAGCCCATAAAGCACTTTTTGGAGAGGGAACATTACCCGAAATTGTTAGGACCATTTTTAATTGTGGGATTATTAGCTCTTGAGGCATTTTCTTACCAAAAACCTATTCAAGAGGCCAAAAATGGTGTCTTTTGTTTGTCTTTGTAGTCAAGTTTTTTAAACTTTACCACAAAAAAGGGCAGTTGTAAACACCCCATTTTTGCCCTAGGAGTCAATAATTCTAAAAAATAACCAATTCTCAATAATTTTCAATTTTTTCTAATTTTTTCTAATTTACCATAAATAATAAAAATATTCAAAAAATAAAAATAAATAGGAAAACACATCAATTTTGAAAAATGGTTTCAGAAATAGCAATAATAAATAATAAACAATTTTTGCAAAATTTGGAATTTTCAAAAAATACAAAAAAATAGAAAAATCGCATTGCATATATGCAATTTGCGAAATTAGAAAAATCAGGAAAGTGGGCTAGCTCAGCTGGTCCGGATCATGGGCTAAGGCGCACGGTGCGGGTGCGAGGTCAGGGGTTCGAAATGCGGGGGAAGCAGTTTTCGCGTTTTGCGAATTTTTCATTTACCCAGGACACGTGGCACTAGCTGATTGGCTGGAGGAAGCGCACGGGCCGGGTGCGTGATCATCTCCTACCTCGAGCCCGAGATTGCCGGCAGAAGGAAAAATTCGTATTTCGGCCGTTTTGATTCGATTTTTTTGCACAAATCCAACAGATCTTCAACAGAAATAAGATAAACATTATCTAATTAGAATCAAATCGCAACAAATCATTGGATAGACACAAATCGGAGTTGGTTTTTCAACCGAAAATCCGATCAGCTTCAATCGGAGGAAATCCGAGCTTATCTAGCTCGGTTTTCAAGTGCCTATAAATAGAGGAGGAGGTGAGGAAGCCGAAGGACAAATCAGAATCGAGAGAAAGTGAGGAAAGAGTGCAAATCGGAGGAGACCCAAAACCGCGAGTGCCGGCCGGAGTTGAACCACCATGAGGAGGCGATCTAGGAGTGAACCACCGCCACCATTGGATTTAGCACCCTCGAGAAGCTAGGATTCGACACTTCACCCGTTGCAAAAGGCCACCGGAACGCCGTGAACGAGCCTTCCCCACCGCTGCGACCGATCGATCCGACCCGACCCGATTCGACCCGACCCGACCCGTACACTGACCCGGATCCAGGTAAGTCGGATTTTCCAGATTTTTTTAATTATTTATTTATTCCGAATTGATTTATTTATTATTATTTATTTATTATTTATTTATTTAGTTATTTATTTATTTGTTATTGTTTATTATTTTCAATAAATAGAAAAATGCAGAAATTGTTTTTTTTTTTTAATAATGTAAAGAAAAAATAAAAATAATAATAAAAATGTAGAAAAATATTAGGAAAAAAATAATAATAACATTTTAGATGTTAAAATAGGATAGATATTAACTTAGGATAAGATGTTCAACAAAAATCCCAAAAATCATAAAAATCATAAAAACTTATAAAAATCATAAAAATTAATAAAAAAATCAAAAATTATGAAAGAATCATAAAGAATAAGTTTTAGCACTTAGAAAAATCTTTTTCTTCAAATAAGTCCAAAATTGATGTTTTTCCTAAAAAATCATTTCCAAAATAAAATCAAAACTTAGGCTTAGAAATGTTCAGAAAAATCCCAAAAACGGTAAGAACATAAACCAAAAGAGATTTCATAAATTAAAATTCACAAACACAATTAAGGTTTTCAAAAAGAGAACTACGGCTTGTTTGATCCTGAGTAGCAGGTACGTAAGCACCCATTCGGGTCAACCCCTAAAATGAATGAAAAATCCATTTTCTTGAAATAAATTAAAAAACATAAGTAACCGAAACACAATGAAACACATTTCTAAAGACGAACAATTTTAGAGATTAGGTGGTAACCGTATAGGTTTTAATAGGTTAGCCTCCGGACTTAGAAACTGTGGTTTTTCCTTTTTCCTTTTTCCTCTTTTCACAAAAACGAAAAGAGGAAATCACAACGACTAGTGGTCCAAATTAAGACTAATCCACTCCTTTTGTCTTAATTCAATTTTCCCAACAACAGTTGGGTGGCGACTCCAAAAATCAAACGAAATTCTTAACTCAAGTCGAGGATCTACATTAGATGAGCATAGGGTCTAGTCTAGATCGGATTAGGAATGTGAATTCAAAAATTAGACTCGATAGGTTTAAAAATTGCTCACATGTTAGAATAAACAAACAACTTGCTAACAAATAGTTAGTTATAATGAAAATATAGTACTAATAAGACCTTTTAAGTAAAGATGTTGGGTGTGAAAGTGTATGTTTATTGACTAGAAGATTGGAAAAGGGAGTTATGTGGTCCAAAGCTCTTGTGTTTTCATACTACTCACTTATCAAGCTATCATTATTGTGTAAAGAAGTTGTAAAAGAAGCAATATTTGAAACTTTACCTACGAAGTTCACTATTGAAACTTGCATGTTATCCTTCAGTTGTTACTTTCCTGTTAGCATTCTCACAACTTCATTGCATACTTTTGAGATGAACTCATTTCATTTGCTATTGACCTACTAACATTCTCAATATATACATGTTCATCAAATGGTGTATCATTCCATCACTTCACTTAAGCCACAAGTTTTGCACTTCTTTTGTCCCTTGTATGGTTATTAAAATCACGAGTTATTTATACGATTTTACAAGCTTATAATTTTATAAGGTTTTTTAAGGTCAAAATGAATGCAAAATTATTTAAGTCTAGACTTTTAAAAGAACCAAGTTTAAGCGTACGAGTCTATAAGTTTCTAATTTTACTAATTTTATATAGTTTTATACGATTATATTGATTTTATACTTTTTAATTCTAAGTTAAATTGCAGTTTAACAACTATAGTCCCTTAGACCCATATACCAGTCGAGATTCAAAGCATCCTCAATACCATGCTGAGTTCTTTTACAATGAAGGCAAGTTATTTTATTTCCCATCTTCCCTTTCTTATTATTTTTATCATTACTTTGTATCCCTTTGTTAAGTTCTTGTATTGAAAGCTAAACTCTCATCATTCCTTCTAAATATTCTTGTCATTTACTTTTGTTTTTCAACTTGCAACACTAGATAATATGCCTTTTTTATAGAAGGCAAACAAGCTATAGACAAAATGTGATTTCTTACGCTTTTGAAAGAATCATTTAGCCCCGTGAAAAAATGCATGAGTCTATTCCTATTCTCCATGTCTAAAACTTTTTCAACTATATCACATTTGCAATGATTCAATGCACCACAAATACATTAATGCACTCCACATAGAATACTAAGTTCATCCTAGAATTTTTTCAGTCGATAGTAAAAAAACATTACACCAACTATCCAAATTAATATGACTATGTGCAAAAAGAAGATGCAAGTCTTGTCGCTTGTTATTTTTACTCTAATAAAAATGGATTTCATTGATTGAAAAAAATCTACTTCAATCAAATTGATTGATAATAAGAAAGTGCTTAACTACTATATTCATATTATGTAGCGACTTTGATTTGTTAAAATGAAATGGTATGGTGTTACCTAAAAAAGAAGTACAATCTCAATTTGCTCACATGACTAAATTAATATTCCAATTGAAAATCTATAAAATTAAGCAGTGTGATGATCCTACTTAGTCTCTCATACTTCAGACTTTGTATCCATCCTATTATCCCTACATTATTACATTAAATTTAAACTTCATACCCCTCAAAATTGTCAATAAATTAAAAAAAAATCAAAATTCAACAAAAAGAGGGAAAAAAAGAAGAAGAAAACACCAATTTTTAAGAACTTTTTTACACCATACTAACTTTTTATTATCATTAGTTATTCTACAGGTATCTTCAGTGGGATTGTCCAACCTATCATATGACGTTCGAGTGATAGGGCCATGGAAGTTTCCATACACGTTAAACCTTCTCATTTGGGAAGCATTTATATGGTAGCTGCTTAGCATGATTTCTCATAGTAAGGGTCTTCTTATTGTCCGAGCAAGGTGCAACCGGCTGATCAGGAGTGCGGATGCAGTGATTTCCTGGAGAAGGGACAATACCCTTTTGTAGTGAATGAATTTGCAAGAGGTGTTAATTATGGCCATCCCTTTCATAATCCATTCATCTCACAAGTTAAACCCTTGCAGCCTTCACGCCTCAAGAAGTTGCACATTCGTCACAAGAAGAATTATGGTGACAGGTATCATAGCTGTAATTTGAGCCTTGATTTTAAACTTCAGTTAGGGATTTAGAATATGTAATAGAATAATAAAAATACTAATATGCATATGAAGATGAAAATGACGAAACAATGGATGGAGAAAGATGTTTATGGGATATTATGCTATTCATTGTATAATCAATGGTTTAAATTGTCTAATTTTTTAAAATATTTTTATGAAATTATCATGAATACATCTCTTTTCTTATAATCTCAACAATTAATTACATATATTAACGTATTAAGAGGACAACTCTAAGAACATTAGGAAAAACAACTTTAATTATAGATATGTGATCATGGATTCAAAAGTCATAAGACTTAATTTACTTTTTTAAGTTCCATTTATTACTTATACGACATTCTCTCCCTCTCTCAATTTTTCTTCTATAATAACTAGTAAAATTAAATTTTATTCATCGCAAAATTACCGCTATCAAAATATATTCCTTTGAGTTGGTATTTTTTTTAATTAATAGTTCATCTATATAATGATAATACTAATGTTGCAAATGTTTAAATCTTATTGCATAAAATTCTACTAAGTAATATCAATCATATGACTTGATTTATTAAAACTTTCTTTTTTTTTACCATTAATATTATGAAAATAAATATTGATTAATGAATTACCATTTGCCTCATTCACTTTTATTTACATTGATATTTTTTTGAAGTACTACTAATAAGAAATCTTGTAAAGTCATAACAAAAAGAAACTATAGAATAGATATTTATGTCATATCACTCTTTTCACTTTATTTTCATCTTGTTTAAATATTTTTTGTGATATATTTTTATTGATAACAAATTTATACAATTTTTATATATTAATTTTATTTTTTATAAATTGAATGTTAAATTAATATATATAGCACAATAAAAAGATAAAAAGTTTATTTACTACAACCTCTTACAAAGTGCATTGAACATTCTTAATTATTTTCTTAAGAAAAATTAAAAGTTTCCATTCTATTAACTATTAGAAATTATTGCGGTAAAATCATTAACAAAATCCTTATATATATATATGAAATGTAATATAATTATAATAATAATTGATTTTTTTATAAATAATTTTAATATTAACTTAAATAAAGTAAATTCCATTCCCAATTGCATGATTCTACATCCGTTTTTGACTTGTGAGATATAGTACTGAATGTATTTAACTAAGTAGCATTGCCAAAGAAAATCATTTGGCTGAAATATTGTGATGAGATTGGCGGGGCGAATATAGTTGTAGTACAATGATGGAGTAATTGCGGTGAACGTAGTCATGATGATTGTAGTGGTGGTGACGGCTTAATAGTGATCCTTAATTATTTTCATCCTTGTTTACAATTTTTTTTTTTTTATTCCCTACCACATTTAGTTCAACTCTCCTTGACTCAGTGCTTCGTATTGTTCATGGAATCTATAAAATTTAGGTCATTTTCGGTTGATTTTTCACTATAAGAAATTTGATATTTTATAGCAAATTGTAACGTGTCAATCTTTTATTATAGTACATATATTTTTTAAATTAGATACTGAAAATATAAACATACCTTATTTTACTTTATTAGTAAGGGATAATTACACTTTTAATACTTTATATTTTTTTATTTAAGTTCTTAATTTCTTTTTTCTATTCAAATCCAATCTCAAATATTTTTCAAGTTTTACAAACTAGAATTTCCATTAACTTTATTAAGTTTTAAGTTTTCCATTCATTACCAATTTCTCATTGATCAACAGTAATTAATTCAAATAAAAGATATTATTACATATATTTACTTAGTAAAATAATCAAAATAATAAAAAAATGTAAAATAAAATAATGAAATTAATTATAAAAAAAAAAGAAAAAGAAAATTCTGGCCACGGTGACTGAAGTGGGCCACGACCACCCCAATCGATCCATTCAAGACAAATCCATTAATTACACAATAAAATCACCGAAAAGGAAAAACACAACATATATATTTAATCCAGATATGAGCGATCCCAGTCGGACTCAGATGACGTGGACGCTTAGATGTTGCTTACTTTAGAAACATGAGATGTTAATTACGATGATTGAGGGAAAATCTATTTTTAGTTTTTATTAATTATTTTTTATTTAAATCATTAACTCTTTTTATTTTAATTGTCAACAGTTTCAAACTTTTAAAAGGAAAGGATTTTCATAAAATTCATTAAATCTTTTACTCATCCATACCACATATTAACTTTCAATAGAATTATGATAATTAAATTAATAAAATAATAATATTAAATATATTTATTTATATAATATAATAAAAAATAAAATTAAATAAATTTAATAAGATATTAAAATAAAAATAATGAAAAATATTTTAAAAAAAAGACCGAACGCAAAAAGAGAAAACGACTAAAAAAAATTATACATACCCTAACTATTTAGACTCAGTCACATGTTAAGCCTTGAACTAGACCCGAAATAGGACCTCACTAGATGGGGCTAGAACTGAAACTGGCCCCATATGGCCAGTTCATGAACCAAGAATAAACACAGCGGGAGCTGCCAAAATTTGTAGTCCATTTGGGTCGGCAAAAAAATTTAAAGAAAAAAACAACAAAAATATATAATTGAATAAATTAAAATTAAAATAATATTAAAAATATAAACTACTTTCATATAAAATTGGAAAAATTAATTTTCATTTATAATATTTAATTATTGTTATTATTAACAATATAAAAAATAAATATATTGTAAAGTATGTTTAGCTTGATATTTATAAACTTTATTAAAAAAAAGTTCTCATTCCTTAGTAATGTAAGATTAAAACCAACTTTTATTTTTTAAGTTTCTTTCTTAGACTTTTATTCCACAATGCTAAAATGATGATTCTATTTGAGTGTGGTTTTATATAAATAAATATAAATATTCTTTCAATTTATCTACAAATTGAGCTAAGAACTATTAAGAGTTTTAAACTCATGATTTCTCTATTTTTTTAAAAAAATTTTCAACTTGATTTTATTAAGTTTAAAAAACAAAACTAAAGGACCATTTCATGGGTCTTGAATTGTGAACAGTTTGGTTTAAAGGAAATTGCTTAGCTTACCTATCATGATTCCATGGTTGGTTCGAACATTTTGGAACCATGACCCAATAGGTTCAAGTCTAGTTCTAAGCCAAATCAGACCCATGATGGAGTCTATCACTACCTTGGCCAACTAACTCAATGTTGATTAAAAGGTAATATATGTCCAACGAAGATAAAAAATTTGACATGTTTAATAGAAGTATTATTTTTATAAGATTTAAAAATGTTGAGAATTTAAATAGAAAAAAAAATTAAGAACATAAATTAAAAAAGGAATAAATATTAAAAACTAAAAATATACTTTTAAATTTTATTTAATATTGTGTAAATAGAAATTGGAATTGGTATATCTCAAAAGAAGATACATTTGATTATTCTTTTCATCCTCTTTTTTTTTTTAAAAAAAATATTCAATTGCTTATTATTTTGATTATTTAACAATAAGGCTTGCGATCGTGATATATCGAGTTTCTTAGTTTCTAATTCCACATCTTAAAATATAATGTGACCTTAGAAATAAACTCTTTAGCATATAAAGTTAATAGTATGACATAAAATGACATCAAAAGAATATATATACTCACTAACATGTGCCCTTAAAATCCAAGGATTTATAAATTAATCTAACTAAATCATATAAGAACCCCTTACATCCATACATTGCAGCAAAACTATGAATCACCTAGCTTGAGTTGGGGACAAGACATCTGAGTAATAATCCTTGGAGAATTTCATAAAGGGACTCCTGTGTACTCAGATATCTGTTAGAGATCGTACCGATGAGAAGCTGCTTAAGGGTAAGGAAATTCCAACAGATCGCAATTGGAAATTTGTAAAGTATACCAAAGAAAATATTTGTGAATCACATGGGACTTACATCTGGTAGTTGGAAAAACCCAATGGAGGTAGTGACTCGCCTGCTTCTTAATAAGGATACTGGACACCTAAACACTCTTCTTTTATTTTCCTAATGGACCGACTAGCACCTCTTAGTTATAGAATTCTAGTAACATGAAACAACATTAAAGGGATTATTGCACTAACATTATTCAGCAAGTCGACACTTGGCAAGGGAGATAAAGGTCTTGTGAAGTTTTATTAGTTGGAGTACCGTACAAGTAACTTAGCATTATTTCTCCTTAGCTTCTTTCAACCGACGAGGAGAGGCTTCACTTCGGGAATTTAAGTCTAGTAACATAAGTGAGTATCAAGCTTTCATAATTTATGAAGAAAATGCAAAAGCACCCCATCCCTAATCTGTCGAATGTATTAGAAAATTTGAGAAGAATGATGGCGAAAATCACTATCACTTGTCCTAGATGTATCTTGCAATGACCATCATCAAATTCCATCACATTAGCCTCCACGCCATTATAGCAGCAACAAGACACACTATTTGGATCATTACAGCCAGCCTAATAACCAAGTGAAGCCAAAGATCATCATAGCTAAGGTAAAGGAAGTGGTCATCAACAATACTCATGTTTAAGCTGGATGGATTGAGATATAGTACTAAGACCTTGCTGGTACCTTTTTGTATTTTACTGCTATAGATCAATTTTGGAGAATTATCAAAGTTCCAAGGTGTTGTAGGCTTGAAACAAAAGTAAGCAAGGTAAGTGTCAATGGTTCGATACAAGTATAGTGAAGTTATATGCATGATTATGCACTCTTAGGTGGAAATCGGAATTTAATATGAAACCTCAGAGGTCTCTTTTTATTTTACGGATAAAAGTCTGATATATCAGTGAGTTAGTGAGTGATAACCCATATTCGGGAGCTAAAAACAGTCCTAAATCTTGGATAGACGTATTGGGATGATGAGATGGCCAACTAGAAGCTAAATGGTGATTTATCTGAAGTGTAGGCATGAAAAACTGTAATCCTGCTATACGAAAACAAATTGAACATGTCTTATATGGGATGCTTCATGCCAATAATGATGCCATCTAAAGGATTAGTAGTTATACTACATGAAGTAAAATTAGAATTAAGTTATAACAAGTTTCGTGTTGGATGGAACTTTGCAAGAACTAGTGTAAAATGGTTTTCAATCTAATTAAGGTAGGGAATGTGCCATGTTTTTCTTCCTGTTATTGCTGCTATTTGATGTGAAAAACGTGATACAGTGATATGTATAAGTCCTTAGCAAATCTAGGAACGAGTCCATATAGAAAATACGAAAATGTGGTAGTTAGAAACAAAGAATTGAAAAAGATCAGTTTATAAAAGCGAAATTCTATAGATTTTTCTAATCTAATTCTTCCGCTGTCATGACATATCTAAATAGTTCTTGAATGAACGAACACAATGATATAAAACTCATTAAATTCAGATAAGAAACAAAGAAATTATGGCCGTTAGAAATACTTAATATAAACTAATCACTTTTTCATAAGTTTCAATAATCAAGACTCAGAGAATTAGTTCAATTAATGGTTTTATTATTTTGCTGCTGATACCATTTTGTGAAGTAGTGTTTTTTGGTTGTTTATGTACGTATGACAGTTAGAAACATGTGTCATTCATAGATATGCATTCTACAACAATAAAATGGATGGAATAGAAGTTAAATGATGTTTAGTCTTTCAAAATCAAGATTTGCTCATTCAATCTGATTTTTGCTGCTAAAATGGAACTTTCGAAATCTGTTGGGGGTTACAAGTTACAGATATTGATGTCAGATTAAGAGATTTTTCAGGATAGTAATTGGACTAGAATTAAAACTATGAATTATCATGCTGGAACTTGTAAGAATTAGTGTCAAATGAACTTCAGTCTCTTTGAGTAAGGAAATACGCTCTATTTTTCATTTGATGATTGCCGCTATTTTAAGGCTAAAATATGTTAAAGGAATATACTTTTACTCTAAAGAAATCCTAGGAACAAACCAGTATGATAATATATGAAAATGCAATGGTTGGAAGCTATAAACTTAAAAAGGGCATAAATAGTTAAAGTTTAACATAGAACTTCGGTAAACTGCAGCAGCATGGTTCTGTTTAGCAGATCTTTCACACCATGACGAGAGGGGCTTTAAACTGACCTTCCATCCTTTAATCACCTACAAAGGCTGCTCAAACTTATAACCAAAACTCACTACTTCCTACTTCCTAGAATAGGTATATGATTATTTGATTACTTTTACTAGTTTCTAAACTTAGGTTGCTGTTTGTTTTTGATTCTTTTGGAATTTAATCATTAAACTTGTTCATTGTATACATAATGAGGCTTATATGGTTCAAAAAGATAAACTCATATAGCAAAACAACTCAAAAGGTTCAAAATATAGCTAGTATAAAAACTCTGCAGGAGGCAGTAACATTTTATTTGAATTTCACCTTTTATATGAATATGTAAGTTAAATATGATTTGAGAAATGAAAATATATGCTCCCAGCTTTGAAATGCCTACTCATATGTGCAATTTTTATTTAAAATGAGTAAACTATGGCCAATCTAAGCTAAGAATCAACACTAGCAAATTTCAAGCAAATTTTAGAGTTCCTTTCTAGGTTCCCTCTTTTCCATAATTTATTTGTTTAATATACAATAGGTCCACTTGAGTACTAGATTGAAAGATGATTGCTAATGCTAGGTGAGTACCTCTCTAATTGACTATTTGTGATGCGTGTGACTAATATTGTAAACAACTTGCATGTTCTTTAGCTGCTAACCTTGTAAAATCACTTACTATGATCATTAAAGGAGCATACAGAATAAAGTTTAGATTTTCTTGTTGAGCCTGAGGGTTGTTCCATTATTGAATGTGGTGTATTTCCTTGGATGATTTTTGAATGCTAGTTTGGCGAAGTATACTAGTATTACTATTATATAGAGCAAGTGTGGAAAATTTAATAATTTGTGATAGCTGGATGAATGACTTGTGAACATAATTTGAATATCTATTTTAGCTTAATAAATGAATCGAAATCATGGATGCATTGCAAAATATGTGCACATGGCATACGCATGATCATCATTGGTCATAAGCTTTACAAAATATACATGTATGGAACTCCTGTAATAAGACTTGATTGCAAACAAAGATACTTAAGTAAAGCAAGTCCCATTCCCCACTTGATAAGTTTGTAATACAATCTTTGAATTGACCTAATAAATTTGTGGCATGATTAACGAATTGGCCCAATATTAATGACATAAGGGGATCTGGTCCATTTCATTTGTGGTAGGTGAAAAGTACATTAAATTCTTTCTAGCATGTAAGTGAAAGCATATAAGGGTGGCAATATTTTGCCAAGTGCTAGATTAAGTTTATGATAAACATGTGTAAGGGCGAGATCCTTGCCAAGTGCTAGGTAGATTCATGATAAATTATTTTGGGTATTGAAGAAGAAACTCAAACTGAGTTGTAAAATGAAAAGTTTTGGTAAAGGACTTTTATTTATTTATTGCAATTGCATTTGCACTTCAAGCTCATCCATACCATCGTGCCTTGCATAAGGAAAGATTAGGTGGAGTATGGTTGTGTCATTATTTGTTTCCTATGTTTCTTGCACTCACTTTGCTTTATAAGAAGTTGAGAAGTTGGTGTTTTATTGACCTCACATGCAGATGCAAAGGTTTAAGGCAATAATTTGGCTTTAGGGATTTTGAAAGCATGAGCTTAACAAGATGGAGACTTAGGCTTTTGTTACTTTTTGTTTAATATATCACTAAGTTACATTATAAATAGGCTCATTAATCAAATTTAAGTATAAAGGTCTATAAAATTTTTCTAGTTATGGTTTTGTGAACCTTAATACAGGTGAATCAAGATGCTTGGAAGATCAATTAAACCAAGTAAGTAAGTTGATTAGTTAAGCCTTGCCTCATAGGTTGATAATTTGATTGATACCTAATATAGTAGAGAAATGATCCACTAGTTAAGCATGTATATTTAAAATTCATAATACAAGTCGAATGCATGAAGATACCTCCAATTGGATTGTTATAGTGCTAGTTGTGAAAAACAAGTTCAAGTTCTAAGTGAAATTGCCTCATCCTTACTTTAGGAATGGCATAATGACATGTCTTTCAAGTATTAGGTTTAAACGGTTGAAGGTTATAAGTAGTTAAGCAAACATCCTGAAGACGAGGTGTTACACAATGGTAGGTTTCATTAAAATTTTTAGACTAAAAAGTCAAAGCTTAAGTAGGGATAAAAAAAATGCAAGCTTAAGTGAATCAAATCCAAACCCCACTTAATGATTGCCTTTAAAAGCTTGTTGTCTTTACTACGTGGTTTTAGTGAAGAGTCTACTTCTTCTATACTAAAATATAGATATAAGGCAGTAATAAAGTCAAATGTTTCATTTGGTCAGATGAAATAGATATTCATACCCTCTAAAGGTATTATAGCATTTGGTTTATGAGAAAGCTATTATATGGAAATCCTATTATTGCAAATGAAGAGTTGAAGTATCTTCATAGGAACAAAACAATATTTATTCCTTAGTCTTTTCTATAATATTTTTGTATCTATTGATGTGCTTGACTAATTGGATGGAAAACACATCAAATAATAGACATGAACAACCAAATCCCTCAATGAAATGGTGTGTCAAATCAATTCAAATTGGAATCCAAATCACGAGTTTGAACCAAAATATGATGTAAGAGCAAATAATTGTATAATCTCCAATGGAACACACACAAATGAACTAGAATTCACTCTCAAATTGAGATGATCAAATCTAAAAATGTACAACCCTGATTCACGTGAAAGAACAAGTAATTCCACAAATTGTACCTAGATATTACTCACTAAACACAATTTGTAAAACAACAAAAGTAAGATCGATATGACTCATAATCTACCCTTGTTGATTCTTGCCACAATTTCACAAATAAATTGATAAGAGATCTTTATTTGCAAGGAAGAACCCTCACGGCACAAAGTGTATGTTTTTCTCGAAAATGTCAAAAGCTTCCTAAAAACCTAGTTAGCAAGTATTTATACTTGCTCTAATTAAGATAAAAATATACTAAAAATTACAAAGATGCCACTAAGTGACCTGTTTTCCAAAGGACAATTTACAAATACAAAACGGTATTCAAGTGACCGGTTCTTCAATTCAAGTGAACACATTATTAACCATTGGATGTGAGTCCAAGAATGTCCCAAATTTGATCCTTAGCGTGTTTTATTCACCATCCTATAAAATCGATAAATGTACCTATTAGAATGCACAACAATTATATGTAATATAAAAGTAGATACTAAATCAACATCCTCAGGGCTTAATTATTCATGGAGGATCCTCATAGCTAGATTTTGTAAACCCTTGGCTCGGGATCTAATGATTGGTCCTGTAGGAATTCAATTCCTATCATTTACCTATAAAATAATGGTTCAACAGTCAAGTCATAGACTAGGATGTGTGTATGTTGGTATCTTTATGTATATTACTAGTTGATATTAGTCTATCTTGTTACTCTAGGACCTAGAGGCACTACAACAAATTCAATATTAGACAATGTAATGAGGACCAGCTAGCATGAAAAAGGAAGGAGCCAAAATTCCATGATCTATTACATGACATTGGAGGCCTGATGACCTAAGTTAGAGCTAAAAGAATAAACGAAGCTCTATAGGGACTAGTCATGGACTTGCAAACTAGGGAATCAAGCTATCACTAAAGGGGCACATACATATGTCAACTTGATTCACATGACCAAAGGATGAAATAATTTAGTGACATTAAATATTTGCGTGGACTGCTACACTAGATGATACCTATACAATAATGGTTCAATAGTCAAGTCACAAACTAGGATTTGTGTATGTTATTATCTTTACATATATTACTAGTTGATATCGGTCTATCTTGTAACTCTAGGACCTAGAGGCACTACAACAAATTCAATATTAGATGATGTTTGATAAACGTTGTTAAACATAAAATAAACATTGCAAAAAAGATTTAGCTACGTTTAATAACTGTTGCTAATACACGTTGCCAAAGGTCCGTCACAAAAAATATTTGCAATGTTAATAAAATAAATACCGCTAAAAGTAGACACGTAGCCAAATGTGTTATATTGTGTGACATTTAAATATAACTAAAAATAGCTTATAAGGGACATTTAAACGTAGTAAAATCATAATTAAAAATATTAATAGACAAAAAAGGGTAAATGAGTAACATTTACAATATTTAAATGTAGTAAAAGAGTAAAATTAGTGATAGTTACATGTAACTAAAAGTAATTATATGCGACGTTTAAATGTAGTAAAACCACAATTATATAAATTAAATGAAATTACAAGCATAGTAAAAGAGTAACATTTGCAATGTTTAAATGTTGAGTAAGTTAAACTATTTGTGATGTTTAAAAGTTGAGTAAATTAAACTATTTGCGACATTTAAGCGTTTGAGTAAGTTAACCCACTAGTGATGTTTAAATATTGCCAATCAAGGATAATCTATTCTGCTTGGAGGTGAAAAAGAGGGGAGAGAAAAGAAAAAAAAAAAGGTAATAACTAGCGTCAACCAAAATCATAGCTATTAAATCTAAGGAAATAGAAGCATCAAGCCATGCACTAAAATGCCTTCAATAGACTGAAATTGGCTAAATCCAATCAATCAAACACATCACAAAAGACACCATCTTATGAGTTTCAATGAGAACCAACAAACCAAAGATACAAGCTAATAACAATTAGTTAGATTATTTGTTGTATCCCCCTTCCAAGGAACAAAATCTATTCAAGATGGACCTAATAAAGTCTCTGGCAATATTTCCTTCTCCTCGTTTCACCAAATATATGAACCAATGCCTCTTTAGGAGTCTTTGCACTAAATGATCCTGCACAACTATAGCAGTAAGTATACTTGATTTTACACTCTCAAGACCAATTTAAAGATTTAAGAGGTACTAAGGAAGTACCAGCCCAATGTTCTCATTGCTAAAGAGTAGTAGGCGAGGTTTGTAAACTAGACGAATAGAAGAACCATAAGAAAGCATTGAAAGGTTGGTCAACTCTAAAGAGACTGCTAAATGATAAAAAATATCTTTTTGCACTTTGGTGTTGATAAATCATCGTGATCGACATTATTCTTATTACTGTTGATTTGTGACCTCAAAGACTTGTACCTTATCATCTACATAAACATCCATATGCTTTAGCTCTCATCTCAATAATATAAAATATTAAATGGTTACTAGAGATTAATCTTGCAATTGACTAGCAAATAGAAAAAATACTATCAGATCTTATTACTCTTGGAATTAATAGCAAAAGACACCTTTTACTTAATCTAGCTCCAAAAGAAAATTAAGTTCACACAGCAGCACCCTCCTAAAGCAATGCCTAATCTTATTACTTTAGATATTCATCTAATGATAGGTCAAGAACGTAAATTAGTGAAAATTAATGGAAAGAGAAGTAAATGGATGAATCATTTCCACTTCAAAACTTGTTTTGTTTCTTTCAATTGAGGAAAAAGGATGGAAATTTGAACAAATGTTATTTTAAATCATGTTTCTTTCTCTTCATTTCCTTTTTAAAATACCAACCAAATAAAGGAAAAGGAAATATCCCTCTCCATTTCCTTTCCTTTTTTTTACTAGTATTCCAAACAAAAATTGGAAATTATACTTCTTCCGTTTGCACTCATTTCTTTCAATTTCTATTCAATTCTATCAAAAACCTCTAGTGTAATTACCACCTATTATGCTAACATAGGAGTGAATCTATTGTGCTTTCATGGGACCTCTTCCCTTCTCTTGAAAATTGCCAAACATAATGTAAATCATTTCCTCCCAAACATAAATTTCTAACTTATCTAACTATACTACTAAAAATTCTACATCCTAAAATTATTTACAATGTCATATGATCCACATTTTTCATCTTAAAAAAAAAAAAGATTAGATAAGATGGAGGAAGAATGAAATTAGAGCTCAGGATCTAGACCTCTCTATATTCTTCGGACTTGCATTAACCCTTGAGTTTTGGCCTATGGGGTTTGCACTAGACATGGTGGTATTGGAAGTACTACTAGACTGAACTTTATGCATATCCCCTTCAATTGTATCGCTAGACACAAAGCCAAACAAAGGCGATGAAAAAAAAAAAGTTAAAATGAGCTTAAAGATTCCCTCGATTCTAAAGGAAAATCAGAAGAATATATGTTTTATAGATATGTATTGTCTAAAGTTTAGAGTTTTCAAAGCACTATTATAGCTCCATAGAAGTGTGTATTTTGTAGGTTTGATTTTCTATCTAAACCCTAGATCTAAAAATAGGTAATTGAGATAACAAGATAGGCAATCCTGACAAACTTGATTGTTCTAATACCAAATGATACGAATCCTATTAACCTGTGACGAAACTTGACACTCAATTTGCTAATCTCATAACCTATGGATTTATCAAGAACAATAGACACCGCAACCCTTTATCTATAAATGAGACAAGGACCATGGTAGAAGTGATAATGCCACAATCGATTATGGAACGATCGATTGATAAATTTTGGATGAATGCCATAGAGTCAAAATTTGATAAATTCAATTAGTTCTTTATAGAACCAAAGAGAAATAACTCTCAATTTATGAATAAAATTTTTCCAAAAGATTCCTTACAAATGAATATGTGACGACTATTTATAGTCTCACAACAAAAGACTATACAAAACGTCATAAAAAAAAAAAAAACCTTAATGTGACTAAGGAAAACATTATACGCTGGCGACCTAAAACTGTCTAAAGTCGGCCTACATTTACTCTTAAGCTAGCACTCAAAACCGACCTTCTTTATCAACGCCGACAACTTAGGCCAACAGCCTTCTTCTCATGCTAGCCACTTAGGCCAGTGGCCATAAGTGATTCTGAAGCAATTGGCCTTTTATTCCTTCCCCGACTTCCACCTTTGTGATTCACACTCTAAATAAGGCCATGCTCCTTGCTCCCATCTCCCTATCTTTTCTTTGATCATCCTTGGACCAATCCTCCTAGTGTGATCTTCATCAATATCAATCCTAATTGATTTTATTAAATTTGTTGGTTCCATTGATTTGGGTTGTTTCGATGTTTTAGTCATAACGTTTTCATTTCAAGTCTGTTTTTTGCATATTTAAATTCATTTCAATGGTTTTTGCGTGTTCATTGTATTTCTAAAGTCATTTTGATCATATAGACTATAGAAAACTAAATTACGTTCTGAACAGCTTTGAGTGCACATTGTTTAAGTTTATTTTGAAGGCTTTTTGGCGTAATTGGGTCAAATATTTAAAGGAAGTTATTTCTAATCAACTTACAGAATTATTTAGGCTTTTTCTTAGACATGTGAAGGCCATGCATTTGCTGTGATTTTGAGGTTTTTGCCCACTATTCCATGTTGATGGTTTTTGGTTTCGATTTTACCTATTTTCGACCTGTGTGCCTCATCTTTTGTATTTACTCCTAAGGTTTCATTTTCTACCTTTTCCTAATGACATTTCTCCATGTTCATGTTTTATAAATTTTGTAAAACATGAATAAAAATCCTTTTTTGGGTGTCTTTTTGGTGTTTTGAGAGTGAGCCTTGAACATTTTCAACTTTATCCCATTACTAATATATATTAACTACTACTTAGCCTCCCAGGGATTGAAGTTCACTAAATACATAAAAAAAAAGAAGATGATTCATAGCTTCTTAAACATGGAGTCTAGAAGTGCACAATAAGGTATTGATTTCATTTGCATCACTTGTCTCTAAATCTTATATGGCTAGCTCAATACAAGATGGCTATTGTACATTATCCTCTATCATAGTCTAAGTTTACACCAAAATCTTGAATTTTTAGCTAGATACAACATAAATGTACAAGAAAAATTACAAAATCAAAATAATAATAACTATTCTAATCCAATTTACAAGGACACATTACAAGAAATATAAAGGTATAGATGTAAGTTAGTATCCTATACTTGGTGGTCTTCTAGTTAGTGCTCATAGCTTCATTCCTTAGCTTCCTCCTTGTGTGAGGTTGATACTGGGTTTCCCCCCTTGATTCTTAGCTCCTCAAATGTCCTCCTAATTGGTATGAAAGACTTTTGGAATTGAGCTTACAGTGGTGATGCTGGTGTTGTGATTTCTTATTGGAGTGGTGGTGTTGAGTGTGGCGATAGACGACAGTTTAGGTAATTGGGTGGTGATCAGTTTTTAGGGCTCCACTTGGAGAGTTTTTAAGAGGTTTTCTGGTGAAAATTTTTCAAAATAGGAGTGCTTAGGATTCACATGCAGATGAGAGAAAATGGGAGTGATTTGGGTTACTTAAGTGATGATTTTTCACACATTGGTTAATATGATGAGTTGGTCAATGGATTTACATGTTGGGTAAAGAGATGTTTTATGTCAAATCACCATACCTCTTTTGAAAATGGTTACTTCCATCAGAATTAAGGTCATTTCTATGATCTATACACTCACCCTTAGGTGTACTTGGAGCCTTTTAGACCCTTGGATGACATAACTTGTCCATCTCCTTATACTTAGAAGTGGCTAGTGCTTGCTAGGGAGTTTTGCTACCTTTATTTGTTTTGTTCCTTAGCTAATAAATGTGGGTTAGTTAGAGTTTGATTAGGGTAATTTTTAGAGGTCAAACTGGGTTATTTCTTCAAGCTAATAATGGGTATAAATGGCCAACTAACCCCTTATGTTCATGTAAAGTTGGGGGTAGTTGAGTGGGAATTGTTTTCCATTATTTACTTTATCTAATTTGATTAACTAGTAGGGTTAGTTTTAACTAAATTATTGGATCCTTTATATTGTTCATGAGGTAATTTATTACTTTTATGGTTTCGGTTTCGATTGGGTTGAAACCTAGGTTTTCTTAGGTTTGAGGTTGATTCAATAATCCTTGAGGTGGTTCTAGAGTTGGTTAATTGATTTAAGATTTTAGGATTTGAATTTGGCTCTTGTGTAATCCTTAGTTAGAGTTTAAGTCTCTTAATATAATGTTCTATGGTCGGGATTTGTCTAGGATTTTGATCCTTTAGGTTTTGAGTACATTAGTCGAGTCGAGTGTCTCAAAATAAATTCTAGGTATATATAACCATGCTTTTGTGTTCATTTTATGATATATTTCCTAATACTTACACTAGCCCTAGCTCTTGATCTTGAAAATTTTTAGGATTTACATCTTCCCCTCCTTAAAATAATTTTTGTCCTCAAAACTTTCTAGACTTGTGAACAGGTGTGGATATCTTTTCTTCACCTCATTTTCCGCTTCCAAAGTGGCCTCTTCCCTTTCATGGTTTCACCATAGGACCTTAACGTATTTGATCTTCTTGTTCCTTAGTTTTTGAGTTTTTTGATCCAAGATCTAAACCAAGTATTCCTCATACATCAAGTTTTGCTATAAGACCATGGTTCAAGCGATAATTTTAGGTAGCACGTTGTTAGGATTACTTCATCAATTGGTATAAAGGAATTTTTTTGAAGAAAAAGGTAATATTAAAAAAAAAAAACTAAAGAAAAAAAAATAACCAAGAACACTTTCCTTTTATTATTTCTTTCGAATTTTTGGGTTTTCTAATTCTTATGAGTCACACATATGAATACTTAATTTAAAATGAGTGCATAATAAATATTAAATCAGATAAAAAATACATGTGTAATTTATTTGTTGCAATTAATCCGTTAAATTATTATTATAGGAATATAAGAAAATATTTATTGCGGCAAAAAAGTTTGTATTAGTGTCATATCAAATATACAAACAGGACGAATATGCTTAACCGCGCATATTCATCAGAGAGATCTAGAATAAGCAAGTGCTAGATTAGACTGTCGTGTTATTTCAACTTTTTGAACTTTCACCGGGTTGAGGATGGAATGGAAGCCAAAGTATACATGCTCAAAAGCTAGACCGATGTCATGGCATTCCATTTTATTTATACAAATACTAACATTTAGCAGACACATAAATATAAAATTGAAAATCAGTCTTTATATGTAATTTTCTTATCATTGCATACACGTTCTAGGAGGATACACCGTTTATTTCCATATTTTTGTATTCAACTTTTGCCATACAGCTATAAATCCTAAGTATATATTTTGCATTGGCGATATATATGTATATATTCGGCTGGTGAATTGGAGCATGCGCACATATACATACACACATATATATGATAAAACATATATTAGCTAGAGAAGTAGGTATACTCATAAACCCAATGAAATCAAATTAAACTGAAATGTTTTGCTTCCCTTTTTCTTTTAAGGTTTGGTTCCCAGAATTTCTTAATAAGAACTAAGCTAAAATTTATGGTTGATTAGAGGGTGAATATGAACGATATTGAAGAACCAAACGTATGAATAAGTAATAAATAAATAAATTTATATTACAATAATGAAAAAATAACAAAATAACATATTAAAGTATAAAAAGCTTTATCCGTGTAACTAAACCTAATCCATAACCTTCTCCATCATTCTTGGAAAATGTAAATACCCAAATTTATTTATTTATCTATGTTTTCTTTAAATTTTATTTCAATCATGTAATTCTAAATTTATTTGGAAGATCTTGGATAATATCTTATCAAATCTTACTTATAGAATTTGATGGGTATTATTTTGACTTGAAGCATTTCTCTCACCTCATACATACACGACAGCAACTCACATAATGGATTGGTCTTTTTTTTTTCTCCTTCCTATAATTTTAAAATTACAAACTTGCCATTGTTTCTATAATGGGGATTTTTCTTTTTCAATTATTTCACATCTTTAAAGAACAACTATTTGATAAATTTTTTAGTAAAAACCATGAACAAAATTGGGTCTTTTTTTTATTAAAAAAAAATCTTAAATGGAATTGTTATTCATGGTTCGGTTTTGGTTAAAAAAAAATTCTTAATTTAAACCATTCTCAATGGCTTCGCTTTGGTTTGAAGGGGAGGACATAACTAAACCATACCCATACTTAACATCGACTATTAAGTTTATACGAGGCGAAAAGAATTTTTGATCCAAATCAATGTAATCCTTACTTTTATTTGGGCTAATTAGATCATAGACTTCTAAATGGAATAAATCAATCCTTGAGCTTCATCGAAACCCCCAAATTAATAAGAAATCTCAAGTCTTCTTCAAACACGGTCCTGATCTTATGAACGCGACCAGTCAATGAAGTTAACAATCTAGACTATAGTCAACTTTCACTTTCACTTTTGTTGATCACATGAGCTTTAGTCAGGATGTCCTTAGAGTTTGATTGGATTGATGGGAATATGAACGCGAGCAGTCAACGAAGTTAGTATCAGATTATCTTTCTCTCTTTTTTCCCTATATCCTTATTAAAAAATTATACGAAAATGAGCCAAATATCAGCAACTGACTTCATATTAACTATACACGAGCATATCCTTCAAAAGTATTTTCTACAAATTAAAGAACGAGAAAAAGTGGAATTAAAGAACATATATATATATATATATATAAAACTATAGGCCAGTATATTGGTGCAGGAGCTTCCTGGAGGAGGGACTGGACACTTCTCTTTTAGGACGTTTATTCGTATTTTGGTGGCGGCTTGGCATAAATTCTTGTAGTGCGGGTCTTCTTTGGATCTGGACAATTTACATTTGGTGAATGGTCTGGTATATTGGTGCAGGAGCTTCCTGGAGGAGGTACTGGACCCTTGTTTAGATGTTGAAATTGCAAGAGACGTCGAGTATTTTGAGTCTCCTTAGTCCCTTCTTGCTGGTTAAACGCTAGCGACCTACATTTCTCAAGATGTTGAAACTTTGTCACAAGAACAATCATATTGACAAACATCATAGCTCTTGCTTCAACCTTCAGTTTTAAACTCAAGGATTAATTAGGACCAGGCTAAAAGATCAAAATATGTTTCTGAAGGTATGCTGATTTTCGCATCTGACAACGTTACAGATTTTTTTTGAGACCACAAAAGATTTGGTAAATGATAAATGACCGTTCATTAACCCTTTCAAATAATGATGCGATAAATATGCCACACAGTTACTAAAATTAAACATGCTAGAGTCAGCAAATAAAAGAAAAATTCACATGCAATATAGAAATACACAGGTCTTTGTTGAAAAATAAGAAAATTTAACGCAAATGCTCTACATAAATGCGACGAGAAAGAGAACACTATATTAAGGAATGTAGATTTCTAATGAAAGCTAAGAAAGAATTCCCACCCGAAGCGATGACCAACGTAGATCAAGAAAACAACCTTGTCGCCATGGCTATTATAACAGTTGAAAAGTTAAACATTTAGTAAGACTACCGAGATGAGCAAGGAGACTATAGTGAGGTTTTCAAGACATGAAGATACCGAAAAGCTAATGGATCTTGACGGGTGACGGTAGTTTTTTAATGCATGTGCAATGGATTCGAGGCGATGGATCTCCATCCCTCCGCAAAGAAACCAACTCTTTTCCGTTATTTATCGGATCTGATGAAGAAAATTTTAGTTTCTACGAGCTTGTGGTAATTTGTTTAAACAAAGGAATGAAAATAATAAAACTCTTTACTCCGTTCGTGCAATGGAATGACTATATGTCTATCAAGAATGTCTTAGAATTGGATCTGAACTTACAAAACATGAAGCACATAGTAAATTAAGAGGAAATAATAAATAAATTAGAATTGAATACGATCCACGATTTCATATGGAAAATCGTATATCACGTACACAAGATTTGGTGGCCGACCCGATATTTTGGCGTAGGAAATCCTTGAAGGAGAGATTGAATCCTTGTTGAGTGATTGAAATTGTGAAAAGTGTCGAGTTTTTGGACCGTCCTTAGCCCATTCTTCTTTCTGGTCGAACCCTAATCTACCTGGTTCAAGACGTTGCACTTTTATCGCAACAATAATCAGAATGACTGATATCACAGCTCTTGCTCCAACCTTCATTTTTAAACTTTAGGATGTGGTATCAGGCTATAAGAGCTAACATGTAATTAAAGGTGGAGAGAAAACAATTGTTATATGAGGAAACAAGTTCTGCAATTGTGACCTATATGCATATTTATACATTGTAAGCAAATATGGCTTTGAGCATATAGTAATCAACACTTCTTGATTTTATTATTTCTTTAGAGTTTTTGGATTTTTTAATATCTATATGAGTCACGCGTATGAATACTTAATTTAAAATAAGTGCATAATAAATATAAAATCAGGGTAAAAAATACATGTTTAATTTGTTTGTTGTAATTAATCCCTTACAGTATTATTATTGCAATATAATAAAATATTTATTGTGGCAAAAAAGTTTGTATTAGTGTCATATCAAATATACAAACAGACGAATATGCTTAACCGCGCATATTCATCAGAGAGATCTAGAATACGCAAGTGCTAGATTAGACTGTCGTGTTATTTCAACTTTTTGAACTTTCACCGGGTTGAGGATGGAATGGAAGCCAAAGTATTCATGCTCAAAAGCTAGACCGATGTCATGGCATTCCATTTTATTTATACAAACACTAACATTTAGCAGACACATAAATATAAAATTGAAAATCAGTCTTTATATGTAATTTTCTTATCATTGCATAGTCTTTATATGTAATTTTCTTATCATTGCATACACGTTCTCGGAGGATACACCGTTTATTTCCATATTTTTGTATTCAACTTTTGCCATACAGCTATAAATCCTAAGTATATATTTTGCATTGGCGATATATATGTATATATTTCGCTGGTGGATTGGAGCATGCGCACATATACATACACACATATATATATGATAAAACATATATTAGCTAGAGAAGTAGGTATAAATGTAGACTAGCTCATAAACCCAATCAAAGCAAATTGAACTGAAATGTTTTGTTTCCCTTTTTCTTTTCAGGTTTGGGCAACTAAATATTTTCCCCAGTTAACTATGAAAATATTTAATTTATCTCAATTTAAATTAGTTTTGTCATCTAGAAGCTTGACCAGTCACCTTGACCCGTTTGAACACATCGATTTGACTTAGATCTATCCTTTCTCATACTTTCCGATTGTAACAGAGAGAGAAAAATAAAAATCTAAACTAAAAGCTTGGGATTTCTCGTATGAGATAACACAACACAGTGTAGTCAGATTAGGTGGGCGGCTTGTAATGGTTACACAAAAGTAGAAATTGGAAATAATGGTTATGTAAGCACACATCTAGGTCCAATCTCTGTCTACACATAACGAATAATCGAAGCCTCGTTTGAAAACTACATTTGACGACGAAAAGATGGGTTCTAGCACTTTGTAAAATATAGGACTATCTATGTGAACATGATATATATAATATATAACACACACAAATAAATAAATAGTATAAGGTTATGAGAATTTTGCAATTACAAATAAAAGATAGGGTAATTTTGTTTTTTCTAGTGGGACTATATATATGCTAAAATGATCTAGGGTTCTCCTTTTTTGCAAATCCGACAATCTCAGCCATCTAAAGAGATCATTGACACAAAGATCGAGACAAAAAGAGAGGAGGTGTGTCTAAGAAGACCTAACAAGATTCAAGGGAGTAGCGTGGCGAAGTAAACGTAACGTAAAGAAAAAGGAATTCTTGATCAAAGAGTTGATACGCGGAAAAATTTGTTGTGAGTATTCTAACTACGTTATTTGAGAAATAATTACATATCTTTAAGATTTAATAGATTTAGGGATAAAAAGGATTAAATTTAGGGGAAGTTGGAGTTAAATATTAGGTTTATGGGATTGCTAAGATATGCACGGCCTCCTAACACGACCGTGTTATGATCATGTTGAATTACAAAGTGTATCGAGAGATATATGACCAATCAACACGGTCGTGTTGCCCCTGTGTTACAAATTCCTAACACAGTATGCTTTGACTGTGTTAAAGTCATGCCGAGAGATACACAATCTTCCAGCATAGTCGTGTTTTGACCGTGTTTAATTAAGAGAAACACGGCTTTTCAACACGACTGTATTCCAATGTGTTGAAGTCAAATCTCACCAAGAGATACACGACCCCTAACACAGTCATGTACTAGCCCGTGTCGAGTAACACGACCTCTAACATGGCCATGTTAAGTGATGACATTATTATGATACATCATATTATCTTCTTAATTAACCAAGTTCCACACAACCAAAATAATTAGTAAAACCTTAGATGACCTAATAGATTAAGTGGAATTAGAAGAAGTACACTATAATTGGATTAGTGCTAAGAGTGATGTCTTGATGAACATACAAATATCGATTTAGCTTAAGCTTGGGACAAGAAGTGTGTAAGGTTAGAATTCCAGGTACGTGTTTACTTTGTTTACCATGTGTGATTATTAGGAAGTTATATAATGAGTTATATGTGAAATAATGAAATGCTGAGACATAATGTGAATCATGTCGCATCGTGAAGTAGTGCATTGTTATGTGAATAGAATGAGATATGTTGTTTGTGTTTGGCTCAACCTAGGACCTGTAATGGCGGATCTCTATGGGACACCTCGATGATTGGTATGTCGCGTTATCCCTAGTAGAGTCGTGTATCAAAATAATCTAAGGTGATTAGGATAGACGAGGCCCATAATGAACAGTTCTCATTAGGGTTAGACAGGACCCGTAGAGGCAATTCTTATTATGACAAATGTTATGTGTATTAGGGTCATGTGTAACCTTATGTATGATAATTCCTTTAGTATTGATGTATTAATGGAATTGTGAATGAGTTGTGGAAAAATGTTGCATATATGTATGTGATAGAAATGTGGTGTGTCATGCGCATATGAGTGTGGTACTCACGTACTGAGCTTAGCTCACCCTTCTTTCTATGTTTTTTTAGCTGCAGGTGAAAATGATGAACAACTAGAGTATGATAAAAACGAAAACTTAGTATAATATTACGTGGATGAGATTGGAAGATAACATTATTGCTATGTGAAGGAACAGTAATAAGAACTTTGAATTATTGTAAATTGATGCTTATTGTTAAATTTAAATTATGGAGGTAGATTGTAGCTTGAGAATTTATGATTATTAAATAATAAAATTTAAAATGACTTAATTATGAGTCATTTATTTTATTATAGTTATAGTAGTATGATGAATAATATATACGAAAAGTTTTGAAATATGTTGAAGTTTTATATAACAGAAGCTAACTATTGAAAAAAAAGAAAAAAAGAACAAGTTTTATTCCAAGTAGATTAGTTGCCCCTACCCTACTGAGACCGCTAGTAACAAGGGCGACGATCGCTGGTCCTCCACCACTGGTGTTTTCCTATTGTTATTCTTTATTTTATTTTTATTTTAATTAATTTTAGCTTGATGATTGTATTTTAATGGAACTTCTTGTTCTATAAATTTTATGTTAGTTAGCATGCCATGTAAATGCGATATGAGGTATATGGCTTAAAATAGATTAAAACATTTTCGCTTCATTAAAACGCTCACGGCACCTCTAACGACTCATAATGGATAATCGAAGCTTCGTTTGAAGACTATATTTGACGGTGGAAAGGTGGGGTCCAGCATTTCTGGAAAGCACAACGACTATCTACAAGTCAGATCACAAGTTATTTCATTTTGAAATCCTGTCTTTAGGTACGCAACCTAGTGAATTGTATGAAATAGCATACTTGGGAATTAACTTAATCAATTAAGTGATACTAATAAATTTTGAAATCTAAGTTAAATGATATAACTGTAAGTGATTCTAGAAGATGCTGGAATCATTACGAGTTTTTTAACCAAGTGATTAGTGGTAGGTCAAGATCCAAACTTTGAATTCTTTTGCAAATTAATTTTTTTTTTTTTTTAAAAAAAAAGAAACTTTAATTAAAGATATCAGTAGTTTGAAGGAAAAGAATTTCATTCTAAGAAAAAAGATTGCTAGGAGGGGATAGGAGGTTTCAACACCCCGATAAAACTGCAATGTATCCCTCGTTCATGTTAATATCCAATGAATTAGTTCAACATAATATATTTACCCTAATACGCAACTTCTAATTTTAACCACAGGCAAGGTATTATCACAATCCTCAATTGAATTTTGATTATCTTAAAAACCTGACCCTTATATATGCTTTGATTTTACAAAAGGTCTTTGCCTTATGGAGCTGAGTTTTTAGCTCAATTCTGGATTTTAAATATTGGATTCTTATTATTGTACAAGTCTTAATGATTTTTTCGGTGTTTTTTCATTTTAACTTATTCCATTGATGATTTCAATTAAGTTGTTTATGAAAACTGTTTTATTGTAAACTTCTATTGCATATATTTTTTTTAAGAGTTTGATTTTTTTAGGATCATAATAAGACCTCTCTTTAAATTATAGTGTTAGTTGCCCCTACCCTAGTGAGACCGCGAGTAGCAAGGGCAAAGATGCTGGTGTTCCCTCATTTGTGTTTTCTGTATTGTTACTCTATTTATTATTATTAATTTTAGCTCAACAATTGTACTTTAATGAAACTTCTTGTTCTATAAATTTTATGTTAGTCGGAAGCCATGCCAATGCCACATGAGATATATGGCCTTAGATAGATTGAAATATGTTCGCGTCAACGCCGGCCTCAGTCCAAACAACTTGTTTAAAAGGAGAAGCAGAGGCTTGTGAGGCACGGCTCTTGACAGATTTGACATGGGTGGCGAAATGACGATCACTTTCACCGAAAGAAAATGACAATCGATTCGAATCTTCGTTCTACGGAAGAAAAGTAAACCTGTGCTCGATTCATTTGAACTATGATTTTTTCTACGAGACCAACACGTGTTAGATTCATGTCCCTTTAGTTAGAAAAACTAATTATAAGTAGAGATAAAAAGTGATGCAATAATTAAATGATTGAAATGTCTATAATAATTAATTATTTAATTATTTAATCAAACTCAAATAAATGTCAACCTGGGCTCAATTAGCTTACCAATAGGCTTGTCTCATTTATAACAACCCTTAGGATAAACACTTAGAATTTACAAAGCCTACTTTAGTATTCCTTGAGCACTTATAAATTATATCACTAAAGGATGTTTATCTTTGAAGCTATAAAAATGTACCAAAATCAAGGTTAAGAATGTTAAAATATTTTAATAAATTCATGTATATATTTATACTGAAATTAAAGTTTATAATAATTATTTACAATCTCGTAGAGCTATTTGACAAATTATAAGAATTTAAGAGTATTAAAGTATAACTTGTAAGATTGAAAGTATATATTTACTAAAATCAAGGTTAAGAGGTCATTTTTACTTTCTCCTATAACTCTTAAAATGACTAAATTTCACTTATATACCTAGGTTTTACATACTTTGTCGTTGACATATTTTTATATTCGTTTTTTTTTTTTTTACATTTTACATGCGTATATTGTACTTTACCATGTCACTATTGGTCTACCATTAAATAATAATATAAAAACTGAATGAAAAACATAAAGTAATTGGTTGAACCCCATTTTCTCCAAACCAAAGTACCTATTTCATTACCCTCAACCTATGTTGAAGTATGTGGAAGCAAGAAAAATGATTACTTTGCTACACATCGATCTCCACGAATGAAAATGGTAACTCTATTCCAAGTCAAGAGGGAACTTTCTAAGTCGAAGAATGATGTATTCTGTTATTTTCTGAGTTGAAGAATGTGTATTTATTATAAATGGCTAGCACATGATCTGCACATGAAAGGAAAAAATACAAATAAATAAATATAATAGTACTAATATTTCTGCATCCCATTCTCCCTCAAGTTGGACAGTCTACAAGTGTCAACTTGTAACAAAAAGAAAAATAAAGTAGATTCGTGAACAAACTTTATCATGATGTCACTGGTAAGTGTATATTTCTACGAACTTATTCTATTTTAAATCCTACAATTCTGGATTAATATATAGTGCTTTTATTGATACAACAACATAAAAATAATAAGTTAAACAAAGATGGATGAATGTAATGAAATAATGAAAAAGGATCAAAACTAGGGCATAAATGGTTTATATTATATTGTACTAATATGTCTTTACTCCAATTATAAGCCATTTTAATGTTTGTTTTGTTATATTTGTAATAAAAAAAAAAAAAATGGAAGCTGGGATCCTCTCCTTAACTTCGATGAAGGAGAAAAACTCAATTTGCATCTTTCGGATGTGCTTTAATTGCCCTGGAATCCTCTCCTTCTATTTGCATTATGGAAAGACACGTTTGGAGAGAAGGAAAACAAATGCCAGTAATTCCATTTTCATGCAAATGGGGAACTCATACATTTTCCCATTTCCATTTTAGAAAACATGTATACTTAAGGGCATTTCCAATCTTAAGTACCTCATTTATCCTTAAGATTTTCTCCTCAAAAACTTTTTATTTTATCCTTAAGTTCTTAAGGAAAGTTCCTAGGCTCCATCTCAGTTCTTTGAGAAGAATTCCTACATAACACTTATTTAAAAAAGTTAAAATAGTAATAAATTTAGGTTATAAGAACTCTAAAAAGTATAAATATCTCTCTCTATTTTGTAAAAACCTCAAAAAGTGATCGTTGATCTTGCATTTAGTGTTAAGAACGAGGGATGGAAATACTCTAACAAAGATACGCATTTCTGAATTTCAATAGTCAATGTGGGCCTCATTTACATTTGCCATATCTTTTGAATGCAAAGAGATGAAAATAATTTTGTTTAGCTCCCAAGATGGGCACCTGCAAAAGGCCATCAAGAATTCAAGATCTGTTGGAAATCTCTCAAAAAGATAGGATTAGAACAGGAAAATGTACTCAATAATATAACCGAGTTCTTTTTTTCCTATTGCTTATAATTTATGAACATGTTTCTTGAATTCGTGTGCGTTATTCTTATAGTTTACCATGAACTAAATTAAATATTATGGGGTTTTGATACTTGATGATCTAATTAAGATATGATTTTGTTATATGTTACTATTTAATTAGTTAATTTTTAATCACCCCAATCATATAAATCATAACTTAGTCAAGTTCATGAGTTGAAGCATTGCAATACACCACAAACCTCTTCCCACATTCAAGTAATGCTAGAATTAGTGTAGATACAAGTAATTCTTAGAAATTTCTTTCACATTCAAACTTCACATTCTTTGAATTAACCAAATGTTAGCTTAGCTTACTTTGAAAATATAACTATATCTCCTCAATGCTCATGCCATTCTTGACCTCCTAATTGTTGATCTAATCAATCTAAATCTTTCATCCTCCATTTGTATCCATTCAAACCTTTCTTTACCAATTTTTTTTACCATTTATCAATTCCATCAACCCTCAAACTTCTTGTAATTCCATAAAGACAAACCTTCCACTCGAGTATATTATATTCCTATTGTTTTTGTTGTACAATATCGTTTTGAAAATTTTCATGTTATCTACTTTATCTCCCAAAAATACTCGTAATTAACCTTATCTAATTTACTTCAAGATAGTTTCTGTCACGCCCCAAAAAGGGGCCTAGAAGTCTCCACTAAAACCATCATGCACGTGTGCACTCGTTACATAATGATCATCTTACGTGTTAGAGATTGTAAGACTCTAAATAAATAATTGCATTTATAAATAATCATAGTATATATAATTAGATAATAAAATACAACTATGGATCCCATACCCTATGGTCAACCATGATCATAGAGAATTGGTACCCCCTTACCAATCAGTAAAATAAGATAAACCCTAAATTTCTTAATTTCAAATTCTATTCACATGGGGTCCTAATATTTCATCTAAATAAATCTATCATTCACAAATCTTATTTATTGTTTTGGTCTTCCAAAAATCTCAACACTACACATCTTATCCCATCTCGCACTTTTGTAATCGCTACCTACAAAAGAGTCTGTGAAGGGGTGAGCACACTATGCCTTAGTGAATGGGATGGTAACACTTTCAATGCTATGTACACACAAGAAAATTACAATTCAAGTTATCAAATATATGCTATGCATAAGCAACCATATGAATGCAGTATCTTACGTGGTCTTCTAGTAACCAACGTGAAGTCTAGGGTTTATACCCCCCTTGACCTTGGGTTAAGGATTCCGAAGCCACCATCAATGCCCAGGTCATTACTCAGTTCATTTATCTTATCACTTTGTTAATTATGATATTTTCTTAACTTAATAGTGAACGCTCTCATACCTCTCTGCACCAGACAAAGCAAAAGCCTCAAGGATAGGCTAGACTCGAGACCATTAAGTTGCAACAATCCCCAAATCACTTAGTTCACACTTGGTGGAACAACGATCCTCTTGATCACTTTCGACGTATCCTATAGTAATGATGGCCTTCAATCTCATGCACATGTCTCATGGAAATGCATGTCAAGTTTTAATCTTGTCCACTTCCTACTTTAATTGATTAATTTAAAGTGATCGAACAACATATATAATTAAAATCAATTCTCAATCATGCCACAGAAGTAAACATCAAACATTCCATTTCACACTCATTATAGTCAAGTAAGGATCAGGCATTTGTTATCTCATAAACTGACACCAAACCCAAACCCCACTAATGTAGACTTATCTAGTCTTATAAACAGTTAAATTATCTCGGAACCTCTCTGTGCCATTTCCTTCTAAATGTCAAACCGCTTGGGTTGACTTACAATAATCATATCTGACATTTCTGTGTCATTTATCTTACATGTCAAACCAACCATTCAGGGTTGATTTACAATCATCATCTCTAACACCTCTGTGCCATTGCAATTCTCAAGTGCTTTATCATTTTCACTTTCGAGAGCCAATAAGGTCTTCTCGTATTTTATTTTTGATGTCCTCAAGACATTTGTATATAATTTATATACATATATAGATAAAAATATATATGTTCTTGACACATCTTTAATTAAGGACATTTTACTAGACACTTTTCCTAGACACTTTCTTACACATTTAAGAAGGTAAGAAAATAGAATCGTTAAGTTATAAAAACTAAGGTTGCACTAATGATTTATATGATTGAGTTCATAATTATATTTTGTAATATAATATGAAAATAAGTTTGTTTAAATATATGTATACACATTCAAGAACAAACTCTAATATGTACACATAATGATACCTATACACCCTATTTCAACTAAGCATAGCTACTCAATAGCTATAGAAGGGAAAGCTAAGTTTCTATATTTTGGTTTGATTTGGAAGAAAACAATTTGTAAAACATGGGTTAGGCTTATGGTTATAGCACTAGCGATATGGCGTTAGGTGTTATCAATAAGGTAATGACACCTATACCCTTAGACCATTCATTCCTCTATATTCTTCACGACTTCTTTCCTAACTCATAAATCCCCACTACATAACTCAACTCAACAACAATCACATCAATTGCAATTACAACAAGCCAACAATTTAACATGCATAGCAATCAACATACAACATAATAAGATAGCATATAATTAAGTTTTCCACTCACTTACTGATACGAACCACGCCAACCCGTGACGAAACCCAATACCAATACTGTTCGGAAATTCGTTGGCTAAGACGCCCAAACACCTAAAGTGGAAACTGCGACCCGTTGTCTATAAGTGAGACAAGAACCTTGGTATAAAGTGAAGACGACACAATCGGGATGGAAGACCGATTGATAAGTCGGGGATGAACGCCACGGAAATCAATCCGATAAGTTAGATTTAGTTCTTGAAGAACCAAGAGAGGAGCCTCTCAAATATGTTTAATGTTCAAAGATGTCTAATCTAATTATGTTCTAAACCCTAGGAGCTTTTATACTAGGGTTACAATTCGTGTAAAATAAGTCCAAAACGATGTAATTTAAATAAGTGGCGTAAAAAACGCGAAAACAGAACAAGTTGCCGGTAGGGGATACATGGTCGTGTACACGACCGTGTACTTTTCTGTGCAACTTTGGCAACATACACGCCCGTGTACTTTAGCCGTGTATCTTTCTATGCAACTTCTGGAAACATACACGCTCGTGTACTTTGGCCGTGTATCTTTCTGTAGATTTGCTTGACTCCATACATAGCCGTGCCTTGAAAGTACACGCCCACTTCAACCCATGTCCGGTGTAACTTGTATAAAAGCAAGGGTCTTCTCATGGTTGTTCCAATCCGTTCTAACTTCATGATTGCTCCAATCCTTTCCGGCTTCATGGACAACCTTTATCAACCCGTTAAGTGCTTCCTTGACTCGTTTAGCTCGATTTCTTATGATCGATCCAAGCGGCACTTCAAGAGGATCCACATTTCTTCTTCCGGCTTGGCTCTCATCATGGATCTCATCATTCCCCTCCTTTTGAAAAGGATTTGTCCTCAAATCATTGCCTGCATCAAATGGACTTGAAATCAGTAACATTAAACATGACACTTACTGGATACTCACCTGGTAAATCTTTCTTGTATGCATTATCATTGATTCTCTCAAGCATCGGAAATGGACCGTCTCCCCTAAGGTTCAACTTGGATCTCCTCTGCAATGGAAAACTCTCCTTGCGAAAATGCACCCAAACCCAATCTCCAGGCTGAAAAATCTTGGGTCTCCTATCCTTGTTCACTCTTGAAGTGACCCTAGCATTTTGTTTTACAATCCTAATCTTTACCTGTGCATGTAGCTTTCTCATGAATTCTGCCTTAGAATCAACCTCAAAACTCACAAACTTGTTAAGTTGCAATGGCAATAAATAAATAGGATCCAGTGGGTTAAAACCAAACACAATCTCAAATGGTGAACAGTGCGTAGTGCTATGTAAAGCCCTATTATATGCAAACTCTACAAATGGTAAGCGGTCCTTCCAAGTCCTAATGTTCCTTTTATGATTGCCCCTAACAATTGAATTAAAGTACTGTTAACCACCTCAGTTTGCCCATCAGTTTGTGGGTGACAGATAGTCGAAAACTTCTGTTTAGTTCTCAACTTTTCCCACGATACTCTCCAAAAATGACTCAAAAATTTCAGATCTCGATCACTAGCAATGCTCCTAGGTATACCATGCAGACGCACTACCTTTCTAAAGAACAAATCAACAATGTGTAAAGCATCATCAGTTTTATGATAAGGATTGATATGAACCATTTTAGAAATCCTATCCACAACCACAAAAATAGAATCTCGACCATAGCTTAGGCCTAGATAATCCTAACACAAAATCTATGGACATGTCTATCCAAGGCTCATGAGGAATGACACTATACTCATATAACCAATCTAAGAAGTCATCTAAGTAAGGAATAGGATGACAATACTTTACCGTAATGTTGTTGATAGCGCAGCAGTCAACACACATTCTCCATGACCCATCCTTCTTAGGCACCAATATCACAGGTACTGCACATGGTCTCATGCTTTCTCTCACGTACCCCTTCTCTATTAATTCTTCGACTTGTCTTTGGAGTTCCTTTGTTTCCTCCGGGTTGCTCCTATAAGCTGGCTTGTTTGGAATCGATGCTCTGGGTACAAGGTCAATCTGGTGCTCAATACCACGAATAGGTGGTAATCCCTTTGGAATCTCCTCAAGGAAGACATATTCAAAGTCCTGCACAATAGACACAACCACACTAGGCAAAGCATTAATAAATCGTTAGTAGTCAAACATGTTTCCTTAAAAACCAAAACAACATAGGTTGCTTCATCACTAACGCTCTCCTCACTACACTTGCTCTTGCCACACAACTCTCCTTTTGTAAGGCTGCCCTCTCCTTTTCACTCACCACCAAAGTTGATTCCCCTTCAACTTGGCCTCTCACACTCTTTCCACCCTTCCTCTCTTTTTCCTTTTGATCTTGACTTTTATATTCCTTTTCTTTCTCATTGTCTTTTGCTCTCTCACTCTCCCTCTACTTTTTACTCACCTTGTGTTTTGCAAATGATTGTTGTAGCTGCAACTGATCCTCATACACTTGTTTAGGTGTTAAAGGTTTAAGGTTAAAACTTTTCCCTTAGTGAACAAGCGTATACTTGTTAGAAAAGCCATCATGAACAGCCTTCCTATCAAATTGCCATGGCCTCCCCAACAACACATGACATGCTTGCATTGGCACTACATCGCATAACACCTCATCCTCATATCTACCAATGCGAAAACCAATCAAAGGCTTGCTTACTCACCTTAGTCTCACCACTATCATTCAACCACTGCAATTTATATGGACTAGGGTGTCTAACAGTTTTGAGCCCTAGCCTCTCAACAATAAAATTGCTCACTACATTGGTGTAACTTCCCCCATCAATAATCAAACTACAAATGTGATCTCCTAGATAACATCTAATATGAAATATATTCTCTCTTTGCACCTCCTCTTCTTCCTTCACCTGCACATTCAGCGCTCGCTTCACTACTGCCACTAACCTTCCCATTGCAGGCTCCTCATCATCACTAGCATCCTCTAATGGTGGCATATCATCTTCTTCATATTCCCCTCAGTCTCATACTCACCATCATCATGCAAAATCATCACACGCCTATTTGGACATTGACTAGCAATATGGCCTTTACCTTACATTTAAAACATCTAATGTCACGATTTCTAGAAGTAGAAGATTCGGGGTTACCTTGATTACCAGGAGTAGAACCCGCTTGTCTCAGCTCACCTTTTGGTTTGGTGGGTAAAGGCTTTTCTTCTTTCTTCCATTGATTAGTCTTCCAAGTGGATGAACCACTACCCTGTTGCAACCGTGCATTACTACTACCTCTCCTCTTGTGCTGGTTCTCAACCTTTATAGCCATATAGACCATATCCTCCAACTCTACATAATGTTGCAATTCAACAACATTTTGGATTTCTCTATTCAACCTAGCAAGAAATCTAGCCTTTATAGCCTCTCTATCCTCCTCTACATTCGCCCTAATCATAGTGACTTCCATTTCCTTGAAATACTCATCTACACTTTCTTTTTCCTTGCCTCAGAGTTTGCAACTTGTTATGCAATTCACGATAATAATACGCAGGCACAAACCGCTTCTTCATCACTCTTTTCATCTCTTCCCAAGACTCAATAGGTGGCTTGCCACTCCTTCTTCTATTCAACATTAGTTGATCCCACCACACTATAGCATAATCCGAAAACTCAATGGCAGCAAGTTTTACCTTCTTTCTCCCACTATAGTTGTGACAATCAAACATTATCTCCACCTTTTTCTCCTACTCTAAGTACGCTCGGGATCATTTTTCCTTAGAAAGGAGGAATCTTCATCTTTATGCTACCCAATTGATCATCCTCTCTATTCCTATCTCCTCTATCTTCCCAATCTCTAGTTCCTCTATTCCGACCACTATATCCTCTATAACTCCCAACAAAGGCTCATCAAAGTCATCATCCGACATCTCATCTCCACTCCCCGGTACTCTCCTAGAACGACTCTCCCTCTTACGCCTTGGAATATGTTTGTGGATTGCTCTAGTTTTTGCTCTACCATCTCATGAATTTGTTCCATTCCCTCTTGGAACATCCTCTTCATTTCTCCCCTCAACGCCTCAATTACTAACCTAGCATCAAACCTTCCCCTCTCACCTTCAAGAGAATGTTGTCTCGACATAGTTCCTGCAGAAAAGATTAGTACTAACACAAATATATATATAATTAAACCTCATGATACACTCCCTTACGTGTTTCGCTCAAATGATGATATCACATAGTCACTCGTGTATGCTCACAAATAATGATGATATCAACTCACCAATTTCATCTTCTCAATTCTCTTGGAACTAACCCGAACTACACCAATTTCCTTCCGTAGAATTCAAAACAACTCTAGGGTTCGTAAATTTTCCTCTATTTTTCTACCCGATTTTTTTTTTTTTTGGGTTGTTGCTCTTGATCACGTTTTTCTTTTCTTTTCTTTTCTCTTCCTTTTTTTTTTGTCATGATTTTTACTCTTTTTTTTTTTTTTTACAATCGACTAGTAAATACTATACTATTAAAAGACAATTAATATTGCGGAATTGAATGCTAACAATGGATATGAACGATTGGAGTTAGGGTTTTTGATATTACCTTCCTCAACCGAACTTGATGTTTTGACAAACCTAAGCTCTGATACCAAACTGATACGAATCACGCCAACCCGTGACGAAACCCAATACCAATATGTTTGGAAATTCGTTACCTAAGACGCCCAAACACCTAAAGTGGAAACCATGACCCGTTGTCTATAAGTGAGACAAGAACCTTGGTATAAAGTGAAGACGCCACAATCGGGATGGAAGACCGATTGATAAGTCGGGGATGAACGCCACGGAGATCAATCCGATAAGTTCGATTTAGTTTTTGAAGAACCAAGAGAGGAACCTCTAAAATATGTTTAATGTTCAAAGATGTCTAATCTAATGATGTTCTAAACCCTAGGAGCTTTTATACTAGGGTTACAATTCGTGTAAAATAAGTCCAAAATGACGTAGTTTAAATAAGTGGCGTAAAAAATGCGAAAACAGAACAAGCTAGCCGGCAGGGGATACACGGTCGTGTACACGACCGTGTACTTTGGTCGTGTACTTTTCTGTGCAACTTCTGGCAACATACACGCCCATGTACTTTGGCCATGTATCTTTCTGTGCAACTTCTGGCAACATACACGCTCGTGTACTTTGGCCGTGTATCTTTCTATGGATTTGCTTGACTCTATACACAGCCGTGACTGGAAAGTACACGCCCTCTTCAACCCGTGTCCGGTGTAACTTGTAATAAAAGCAAGGGTCTTCTCATGGTTGTTCTAATCCGTTCCAACTTCATGATTGCTCCAATCCTTTCCGGCTTCATGGACAACCTTTATCAACCCGTTAAGTGCTTCCTTGACTCGTTTAGCTCGATTTCTTATGATCGATCCAAGCGGCACTTCAAGAGGATCCACATTTCTTCTTCCAGCTTGGCTCTCATCATAGATCTCATCACTTACTCACTTGTTTAGGGTTGTCGTAATCTTAGCTAGAGTCGAGCGATTCCAATAGGTAACCTCTTAGTGTTCCTCTTGAAATCAGTGTCCTTCTATGATACTTTCTCAACTAACCATAGAAGGTCGCATCTCTACTTGACTTTAGTAGTCTTCTAGCTCCCGATATGTGTACTTTGCTTATCTTGTGTTTGAATGGTAAGGCGTGAAGTTTCCTCCTTAAGGAACTTTGAGTGAACAAGATTCGAACATTGAATACTTCTTCAACGTAATTCTGATACAAGGTTTCGAAAGGAATGATCTTCCTCGACATCCTTTGAATACTCCATTATGAAATCCATTTCATTCCAAGTATCTCCCAAGCCATCATCTTAGATGTTACTTGATTTATTTGCTTCACCATCTACACTATCATAGATGCTTCTCTTGTCTATGACCATCTTTGGAATGAAGTGAAGTGAGTATTAGTGAATCTAATTAAAAGCCCATTAGTTAGTTTTAACATATTTTAGGAGAATGCATTAATTTGTCAAATGATAGCTTAGTCAAATCCCATACATTTGATTTACTAAACTTTTGCCTTAGTGACATTTCTTGTTTTAATTAATTTTTTTTTTGTAATTTTAATCCACTTGAACATTTCATTTCTATTGCCTAACTAAAGAAGGAATTGATATAATCTAATAATTAGTTCTAATCCCTAAGGACATGACCTAGATCACACCAGTTATTTTTATTACTACAAATGCAATCTAGTTTACTTGTTGGTATAAATCACATTTTTTAAGTTCACATGTATCAATGACCTTAAGATACATAGTGAATATGAAGAAAGCCAAAGGAAATGTGATCATAGGTAAAGTGAATATCTACTTCAATAAGCTTGATCCATCTATGAAACCAAGGATTGTTTATAATGAGTTGAGCTAAATGACTATCAGAAAAGGAGCAATGGGATTTGAAATAGGAACATTTAAATTATGAGAATATATGAAACCCATCATAACTCTTAAATTGTAGATGCCATGCTCATATACTCAGCTACTATAGTGAAGCAGAAATAGTAGCTTGTTTCTTTTTTTTCTTAAGAGACTAAAGAAGTGCCAAGAAAGATAGAATAGCTAGACAAAGACTTTCTATCAACTCAACATGAACTCCACTCAAAGTTAGAATAGCTAAGAAGAGATAAGGAACTTGAAGAAGAGAAGAATGATCCTTTATCAATCAGTCCCTTTAAGTAGCATAAAACATTGATAGCAACATGGAAATGAGATGTCAAAGGCTGAGGGACAAATTGACATAAATGCTGGACCACAAATGTAATATTTGGTCAAGTAATAGTCAAATACAACAACCTTTCAACAATTCGTCTTTGCGTAATAAGATCATTAAGTAAATCACTTGTCAAATGATCAATTCTTAAATTTTGAGGTAGAGAAACCTTAGTAGACTTTGCATTAGTTAATCTAACATTCCAAAGAACATCAAATAAAAACTTCCTTTGATTGAGCATAAATCTATTTAAAGTTCGACAAATCTCAATTCTATAGAGAAAAAAGTACATCTTTAAGGTCTCTAATAGTGAAAGCTTGGTTTATTACATGTTTAACATCAACAATGGCAATGGTAATTGTTCCTATCATTAAGACATCATCAACATAAATGTGTACAGAAAAAAATCATCACCATTCAACTATGTAAAAAGAGATAATGAACTTATTGAATTCTTTGTTCCATTATCAAGAAATCTAGTTTAAACCACAAAAGGAATGAACAAGTTTACCAACTTGCCCTAGAGAAGCCAAAAAATAACCGTTAAGTAGAGTCATATAGATCTCCTCATCTATACACCCATGCAAGAAGGCATTATTCATATTAAATTGATGAACTATCCAATTCTTCACTATTATAATTGCTAAAAGAATACATACAATGGACAACTTTGCAACTAGTGAAAATGTATGAGTATAATCAAATTCTTCTACTTTGTTATATTCTTTTGCCACAAATTGTGCCTTAAATCTCTCAATCGAGCCATAATTTTTGTACTTAATTTATAAATGTATTTAGAATCAATCACCTTTTTTTTTTTCGATGGCAAAGAATTTAACTCCCAAGTATGATTAGGTTTTAATGCCAACAATTCTTTATTTATTACCTCAACCCAATTATGATCTTCTTTAGCTTCTTGATAACTACAAGGCTCATGTACTACAAACACATTCGTTAAGGAAGTGATTAGAGGCAGACCTATGGGGGAGTTGAAGTAGAAAATATATATTATATTTATATTTTTATGTGCAAATATTATCATGCAATTAAATATGATTAAGTGGTTAAGTGTTTGTTTTTTACATATATAAAGTCATGAGTTCAATTCTTTAGAGTTACTTTTACTTTTTCAATTTGCATTTATCTATCTGTTTCTCAATAAATTACTTTCATTCTCTTTTTTTTTCCGATCATAATTAGTAAAATTAACTTTCATTAATAAAAAAAATAGTTAACAGAATAAATTCTTATTAAATGCTGTTTATTCATTAGTAGCTCTATGATAAATAATAATTGCATTAAATTCTGCAAGTATGTTAGTCATATCACATAAAGTAATAGTAAATAATAATAGTCACATTATTTAATATACTAACATTTACTTCCCGATTAATATTATGAAAAGAAATACATATTATCGAATAATTGATTATCTAATCACTTATATCGAAAAAAAATGTATTATATTTTTTTGTAACATTACTAATAAAATAGTAATGTAAATTCAATATAAAGAAAAATATAAAATACCACTTATGATTGATTTTTGTTAACAAAAAATTTTACAAAAGTTTTAAGTCTTGATTTCATTTTTTTTTTCATAAATTGACAATTACATTTCAATTAATATATATACTTCAATGAAAAGCTAAAAATTTATTCTTTTAACCTTTTATAAAATGTATCAAGCACTTGTAATCATTATTTGAAAGAACTTTAAATTTTCTTTTCTATTCAATGTATTAGATTGTGTGAGGGTGTACTTATTAGCAAAATCCTTCTATCTATATAAGAAGCATTATAATTACAATAATAAGTAGATATTTTTCTATGCATAATTTTAATATTAATTTAAATACTGTAAATTTAGCCCCTCCAGTAATACCATTCTACGTCCTTCTTAGAAGTGACACAATCCTTAGGAAAAATTGAAGAAGAATGATCTTAGAAGAGGGGGTATAATGAATGTGATCTAAATGAATTAGAAAATATAAAATGAGCCGATTAACTTGGTTGAATGCTATAGATAAAGTCTTTAATCTAAGTGGACATTTGACTTTACTTGATTGTCGAATAATTAGTTGATTATCAGAATTGTCAAAAATAGAAGTTTGACACCTAGGAGCAACAAGTTCAAATTTTGTAGAGGTAGATATGGAAAGAAGAGTAGAATGTTGCTCTTCATGTGCATCATACATAGAAACAATAGGAAATAAAATAGACTCATCTTCATTTAAAGTAGTTTGATGATGGGAATCTAACTTGAAAGGAATATATGCTCATGAAAGACTATCATAACTGACAAACAATTAATTTGTATTGAGATTATGCAATTTGTAGCCTTTTTGACCTGAAAGTATCCTAAAAACACATCGTTAACTTCTATAATCAAATTTATCATGAGAATTAGCAATTGTGTAGATGCATAAAATAACTAACCAATGGTTTTGAGGTTGAATATGAAGGAATTTTATGGAATAAAAGATGATATGCAGTTTTCCATCCTAGAGATTGAACTAACATTCCATTAATGAGAATTGTGGCTACTAAGACACTTTGTCCCAATTTTTTTTAGGTAAATTGGCATGAAATGTAAGAGCATGAGATATATCTAATAGGTGCCATTTTGTTGTGTTGTGTAAATATTGATTCATTGGTGAACAATCCCATGTCTTTTCAACAAATCTTAGCAATCATAGGAAACAAATTCATTGCCATTGTTAGTTCAAATTACTTTTGGTGAGGTAAGAAAATGGTTCTTAACATATGAAAAAATAGTGTTTAAAGTATTTAAGGTTTGATAGTTAGAATGAAGCGAATATGTCAATGTTTATCTACTCATATCATTAACTATTTCCATGGAAAAATTACCACTTAGATTTGATGGTGCATTTTAAGCTCACCACAAGTCAAGAATTTAGACAATTTCAAGTCTTTATAGTCATGAATATTGCTAGAAACATCATTAGACAATGGAACTTTGTTTCTATGGTAAAGAAAATGACTTAAAACAAGCAATGCTTGATTTTGAAATTATCACATAGAGGTTACATTGAGCATTAGCTTTTATTACATATTTCTTAAAGATTAGGTCTTGAAACAAACATTAGTTAGGATTAAAAATTGCTCACATGTTAGAATAACCAAGCAACTAGCTAACAAATAGTTAGTTATAATGAAAATATAGTACTAATAAGACCTTTTAAGTAAAGAAGTTGGGTGTGAAAGTGTATGTTTATTGACTAGAAGATTGGAAAAGGGAGTTATGTGGTCTAAAGCTCTTGCGTTTTCATACTACTCACTCATCAAGCTATCATTATTGTGTAAAGAAGTTGCAAAAGAAGAAATATTTGAAACTTTACCTATGAACTTCACAATTGAAACTTGGATGTTATCCTTCCGTTTTTACTTTCCTGTTAGCATCCTCACAACTTCATTGCATACTTTGAGATGAACTCATTTCATTTGCTATTGACCTACTAACATTCTCAATATATACATGTTCATCAAATGGTGTATCATTCTATCACTTCACTTGAGCCACAAGTTTTTCACTTCTTTTGTCCCTTATATGGTTATTAAAATCACGAGTTATTTATATGATTTTACAAGCTTATAATTTTATAAGGTTTTTCAAGGTCAAAATGAATGCAAAATTATTTAAGTCTAGAGTTTTAAAAAACCAAGTTTAAGTATACGAGTCTACAAGTTTCTAATTTTTCTAATTTTATATAGTTTTATACGATTATATTGATTTTATACTTTTTAATTCTAGGTTAAATTGTAGTTTAACAACTATAGTCCCTTAGACCCATATACCAGTCGAGATTCAAAGCATCCTCAATACCATGTTGAGTTCTTTTACAATGAAGACAAGTTATTTTATTTGATGGAGAACTCGGGGACGAGTTCTTTACAGGTGGGAGAGAATGATGGAGAACTCGGGATGAGTCCTTTGCAGGTGGGAGAGAATGATGGAGAACTCGGGGTCGAGTTCTTTACAGGAGGGAGAGAATGATGTGGACATCGCAGGCTAAAAACATACACGGCTAGGAGACACGACCGTGTATATACCAGGATAATTCCAGAAAGACATACGGCTTTATATACGGCCAGAGGCACGATCGCTTACTCGGTCAAGATTTCTCCCAGAAGCATACATGGTCTCCTTATACGGCCAGGAGACACGGCTGTGTATTACACCAGACATACACCCAAAAACATACACGGCTTGGAGGTACGGCCGTATATGCGACAGAGGATAGACATGTATAATTATATTTATTCCACGTGTACATCTATACTTCCTTTTTTTGATGTATTTTCCAGAGGAGTATATATATAGTTGCTAGGTCATTTTAGGGTTACGTTTTATTCAATATGCATTACACACTTTTGAGAGACGGATTTCTCTGTAATTTTCAATTGTGTGATCCAAGAATAAACACTGATCCTTTTTTGTTTATTCTAGAGTTCCAATCCTAGAATTGGTCTCGGTTTACGCTTTCCTACGCTGCGTCAGTTGGTATCAGAGCAGGCAATTTCCTGCGGAGATGTCGGCTAACGACGATGTTAATGGCGGTTACGTTCTTGACCTAGATTGGAATGCGGAAGTCCTACGTTACGGGAAACCAATACAAAGGGTGGTAGAGGAGACTATGGGTTAGAAAATCCGGCGAGAGGAACAGCGTCGTGAGGCCCTAATCTATCAATCCAATACCAAGAGTATCAGACAGGTTTATTGGAGACGACCGGAAGGCGATCCTAATGAACAGTTCTGTTACTTATGATACAATGATGAAGATAAGATTCTTGAAGATCTGGCTAGGATAAGAGGCCATGGTAACATAAGACGGTACAATAGATGTAATTATAGGTATAAAGATGAAATCTTTTCTCAATTTAAATATGTTGTATCTGAATTCGATTGTACTGGGAGTATAAATGAGTTTTGGGTTTGGATTGAGGACATTGAAAGATGCTTTGACCATATGAGGATTTCAGAGGGAATGAAGATAGAGTTAGTGGAGAGTCGTTTGTGGGGTGATGCATTGTATTGGTGGGAACGACTTCAAGGAGTAAGACATCTTAAGGGTAGAGATCCAGTGAGGACTTGGTTTATGATGCGATGCTTGCTAGAACGAGAGTTCCTTCCCCTAGATTATGAACACATCCTTCCTTAGAAAATGCCACAAACACCTAAGCCAGTAAACGTAATTCCAGAAGTACTTAAGGAGGAGATGGTCGAACAAGAAGAAAACTCAACCTTTGACAATCATAGTACTTTGATTGATGATGGTAGGGACAATGGTAAGGCAGTTGAGGCCTACAAAAATTGTGTTAGTGAGGATGCTATTGTGGAAGAGCCTTTGTTGAATGATGAGTGGGTGATGACAGTTACTGAAGAGGTGAAGACTGGAGATACTCTGAGCAAATCCATTGCACCAACGAAGGAGAGTGAGGGTATAGAGTCTAATGCTTTGCCCCAAAACTATATTACAACCCAGAGGAAGTGCTAGAGGTAATAAGTGCAATTGTTCTATTGCTTCCTATCAACACAGAAGGTGATTATCCCATTAATACTCAAATCCATCCGAATTGTGCACAAAAAAATTTAATAGAAAATTTGATGACAAGTGTTACTCTAGGTGTGGTAGTTAATGTAGTGCGAATAACGATCAAGCAACGAGATAAATGGGATAAATCAAGACGATTCAAAGAGAGGGGACGACATGGAAAGCATATTCACAAGAAGAGAACTCGGGTCGAGTTCTTTGCAGGTGGGAGAGAATGATGAGAATTCGAGGACGAGTTCTTTGCAGGTGGGAGAGAATGATGAGAACTTCGGGGACGAATCCTTTGCAGTGGAGAGAATGAGAACTCGGTCGAGTTCTTTGCAGGAGGGAGAGAATGATGCAGACATCATCAGAAACATACACGGCCACATACACGGCCAGGAGGCACGACCGTGTATATACTAAGGATAATTCACAAAAGACACATGGCTTTATACACGCAGAGGCATGATCGCTTACTCGGTCAAGATTTCTCCCAGAAGCATACATGGTCTCCTTACACGACCAGAAGACACGGCGTGTATTACGCCAGACATACGCCCAAAAACATACACGGCTTGGAGGTACGACCGTGTATGCGACAGAGGATAAGCGTGTATAATTATATTTATTTCACATGTACATCTATACTTCCTTTTTTGATGTATTTTCCAGGGAGTATATATATAGTTGCTAGGTCATTTTAGGGTTATGTTTTATTCAATATACATTACATACTTTTGAGATACGGGTTTCTCTGTAATTTTCAATTGTGCGCAATTGATTTGATCTAAGAATAAACTCTGATCCTTCTTTGTTTATTCTAGAGTTCCAATCCTAGAATTGGTTTGGTTTACGCTTTCCTACGCTGCGTCATTATTTCCCATCTTCCCTTTCTTATCATTTTTATCATTACTTTGTATCCCTTTGTTAAGTTCTTGTATGAAAAGCTAAACTCTCATCATTCCTTCTAAATATTCTTGTCATTTACTTTTGTTTTTCAACTTGCAACACTAGATAATATGCCTTGTTTATAGAAGGCAAACAAGCTATAGAGAAAATGTGATCTTACGCTTTTAAAAGAATCATTTAGCCCCATGAAAAAATGCATGAATATATTCCTATTCTCCATGTCTAAAACTTTTTCAACTGTATCACATTTGCAATGATTCAATGCACCACAAGTACATTAATGCACTCCACATAGAATAGTAAGTTCATCCTAGAATTTTTCGGTCTATCGTAAAAAAAATTACACCAACTATATAAATTAACATGACTATGTGCAAAAAGAAGATGCAAGTCTTGTCGCTTGTTATTTTTACTCTAATAAAAATGGATTTCATTGATTGAAAAAAATCTACTTCAATCAAATTGATTGATAATAAGAAAGTGCTTAACTACTATATGCATATTATGTAGCGACTTTGATTTGTTAAAATGAAATGGTATGGTATTACCTAAAAAAGAAGTACAATCTCAATTTGCTCACATGACTAAATTAATATTCCAATTGAAAATCTATAAAATTAAGCAGCGTGATGATCCTACTTAGTCTCTCATACTTCAGACTTTGTATCCATCCTATTATCCCTACATTATTACATTAAATTTAAACTTCATACCCCTCAAAATTGTCAATAAATTAAAAAAAAAATCAAAATTCAACAAAAGAGGAAAAAAAAAAAAACAGAAAACACCAATTTTTAAAAACTTTTTTACACCGTACTAATTATTTATTATCATTAGTTATTCTAAAGGTATCGTCAGTGGGATTGTCCAACCTATCATATGACCACCTCATTTGGGAAGCATTTATATGGTAGCTGCTTAGCATGATTTCTTATAGTAAGGGTCTTCTTATTGTCCGAGCAAGGTGCAACCGGCTGATCAGGAGTGCGGATGCAGTGATTTCCTGGAGAAGGGACAATACCCTTTTGTAGTGATTGAATTTGCAAGAGGTGTTAATTATGGCCATCCCTTTCGTAATCCATTCATCTCACAAGTTAAACCCTTGCAGCCTTCACGCCTCAAGAAGTTGCACATTCGTCACAAGAAGAATTATGGTGACAGGTATCATAGCAGTAATTTGAGCCTTGATTTTAAACTTCAGTTAGGGATTTAGAATATGTAATAGAATAATAAAAATACTAATATGCATATGAAGATGAAAATGACGAAACAATGGACGGAGAAAGATGTTTATGGGATATTATGCTATTCATTGTATAATCAATGGTTTAAATTGCCTAATTTTTAAAAATCTTTTAATGAAATTATCATGAAAACATCTCTTTTCTTATAATCTCAATCATTAATTATATATATTAACATATTAAGAGGACAACTTTAAGAACATTAGGAAAAACAACTTTAATTATAGATATGTGATCATGGATTCAAAAGTCATAAGACTTAATTTACTTTTTTAAGTTCCATTTATTACTTATACGACATTCTCTCTCTCTCAATTTTTTTTCTACAATAACTAGTAAAATTAAATTTTATTCATTGCAAAATTACAGCTATCAAAATATATTCCTTTGAGTTGCTATTTTTTTTTAATTAATAGTTCATCTAAATAATGATAATACTAATGTTGCAAATGTTTAAATTTTATTGCATAAAATTCTACTAACTAATATCAATCATATGACTTGATTTATTAAAAATTTCTTTTCTTACCATTAATATTATGAAAATAAATATCAATTAATGAATTACCAATTGCCTTATTCACTTTTATTTACATTGATATTTTTTTTAGTACTACTAATAAGCAATCTTGTAAAGTCATAACAAAAAGAAACTATAGAATAGATATTTATGTCATATCACTCTTTTCACTTTATTTTCATCTTGTTTAAATATTTTTATTGATAACAAATTTATACAATTTTTATGTATTAATTTTATTTTTTATAAATTGAAAGTTAAATTAATTTATATAGCACAGGTAAAAAGTTTATTTACTATAACCTCTTACAAGGTGCATTGAACACTCTTAATTATTTTCTTAAAAAAATTAAAAGTTTCCATTCTATTAAGTATTAGAAATTGTTGCAGTAAAATCATTAACAAAATCCTTTATATATATATAAAATATAATATAATCATAATAATAATTGAATAATTTTTATAAATAATTTTACTATTAACTTAAATAAAGTAAATTCCATTCCCAATTGCATGATTCTACATCCGTTTTTGACTTGTGAGATATAGTACTGAATGTATTTAACTAAGTAGCATTGCCAAAGAAAATCATTTGGCTGAAATAGTGTGATGATAGGAGTGATGAGATTGTCGGGGCGATAATAGTTGCAGTACAATGATGGAGTAATTGCGGTGAACGTAGTCATGATGATTGTAGTGGTGGTGACGGCTTAATTATTTTCATCCTTGTTTACAATTTTTTTTTTTTTTACTCCCTACCACATTTAGCTCAACTCTCCTTGACTCAGTGCTTCGTATTGTTCATGGAATCTATAAAATTTAGGTCATTTTCGGTTGATTTTTCACTACAAGAAATTTGATATTTTACAGCAAATTGTAACGTGTGAATCTTTTATTATAGTACATATATTTTTTAAATTAGATACTGAAAATATAAACATACCTTATTTTACTTTATTAATAAGGGATAATTACACTTTTAATACTTTATATTTTCTTCTTTTTTTATTTAAGTTCTTAATTTTTTTTCCTATTCAAATCCAATCCCAAATATTTTTCAAGTTTTATAAACTAGAATTTCCATTAACTTTAGTAAGTTTTAAGTTTTCCATTCATTACCAATTTCTCATTGATCAACAGTAATTAATTCAAATAAAAGATATTATTACATATATTTACTTAGTAAAATAATCAAAATAATAAAAAAATCGTAAAATAAAATAATGAAATTAATTATAAAAAAAGAAAAAGAAAATTCTGGCCACGGCGACTGAAGTGGGCCACGACCACCCCAATCGATCAATTCAAGACAAATCCATTAATTACACAATAAAATCACCGAAAAGGAAAAACACAACATATATATTTAATCCAGATATGAGCGATCCCAGTCGGACTCAGATGACGTGGACGCTTAGATGTTGCTTACTTTAGAAACATGAGATGTTAATTACGATGACTGAGGGAAAATCTATTTTTAGTTTTTATTAATTATTTTTCATTTAAATCATTAACTCTTTTTATTTTAATTGTCAACAGTTTCAAACTTTTAAAAGGAAAGGATTTTCATAAAATTCATTAAATCTTTTACTCATCCATGCCACATATTAACTTTCAATAAAATTATGATAATTAAATTAATAAAATAATAATATTAAATATATTTATTTATATAATATAATAAAAATAAAATTAAATATATTTAATAAGATATTAAAATAAAAATAATGAAAAATATTTAAAAAAAAAGAAGACTAAACGCAAAAAGGAAAAACGACTAAAAAAAATTATACATACCCTAACTATTTAGACTCAATGACATGTTAAGCCCTGAACTAGACCCGAAATAGGACCTCACTAGATGGGGCTAGAACTGAAACTCGCCCCATATGGCCAGTTCATGAACCATGAATAAACACAGCGGAAGCTGCCAAATTTGTAGTCCATTTGGGTCGGCTAAAAAATTTAAAGAAAAAAACAAAAAAAATTAATAAATTAAAATTAAAATAATATTAAAAAGGTAATATATGTCCAAAAAGGATAAAAAATTTGACATGTTTAATAGAAGTATTATTTTTATAAGATTTAAAAATATTGAGAATTTAAATAGAAAAAAAATTAAGAACTTAAATTAAAAAAAAGGAGTAAATATTGAAAACTAAAAATATAATTTTAAATTTTATTTAATATTGTGTAAATAGAAATTGGAATTGAGATATCTCAAAAGAAGATACATTTGATTATTCTTTTCATCCTCTTTTTTTTTTTAAAAAAAAAAAAATCAATTGCTTATTATTTTGATTATTTAACAATAAGGCTTGCGATCGTGATATATCGAGTTTCTTAGTTTCTAATTCCACATCTTAAAATATAATGTGACCTTAGAAATAAACTCTTTAGCATATAAAGTTAATAGTATGACATAAAATGACATCAAAAGAATATATATACTCACTAAACATGTGCCCTTAAAATCCAAGGATTTATAAATTAATCTAACTAAAACATATAAGAACCCCTTAGATCCATACATTGCAGCAAAACTATGAATCACCTAGCTTGAGTTGGGGACAAGACATCTAAGTAATAATCCTTGGAGAATTTCATAAAGGGACTCCTGTGTACTAAGATATCTGTTAGAGAACGGACCGATGAGAAGCTGCTTAAGTGTAAGGAAATTCCAACAGATCGCGATTGGAAATTTGTAAAGTATACCAAAGAAAATATTTGTGAATCACATGGGACTTACATCTGGTAGTTCGAAAACCCAATGGAGGTAGTGACTCGCCTGCTTCTTAATATGGAAACTGGACACCTAAACACTCTTCTTTTATTTTCCTAATGGACCGACTAGCAGCTCTTAGCTATAGAATTCTAGTAACATGAAACAACATTAAAGGGATTATTGCACTAACATTATTCAGCAAGTTGACACTTGGCAGGGGAGATAAAGGTCTTGTGAAGTTTCATTTGTTGGAGTACCGTACAAGTAACTTAGCATTATTTCTCCTTAGCTTCTTTCAACCGACGAGGAGAGGCTTCACTTCGGGAATTTAAGTCTAGTAACAAAAGCGAGTATCAAGCTTTCATAATTTAGGAAGAAAATGCAAAAGCACTCCATGTCTAATCTGTAGAATGTCTTAGAAAAAATGAGATGAATGATAGGGAAAATCACTATCACTTGTCCTAGATGTATCTTGCAATGACCATCATCAAATTCCATCACATTAGCCTCCACGCCATGAGAGCAGCAACAAGACACACTATTTGGATCATTACAGCCAGCCTAATAACCAAGTGAAGCCAAAGATCGTCATAGCTAAGGTAAAGGAAGTGGTCATCAACAATATTCATGTTTAAGCTGGATGGATTGAGATATAGTACTACTTGCTGTTATCTTTTGGAATTTTACTGCTATAGATCAATTTTGGAGAATTATCAAAGTTCCAAGGTGTTGTAGGCTTGAAACAAAAGTAAGAAAGGTAAGTGTCAATGGTTCGATACAAGTATAGTGAAGTTATATGCACGATTATGCACTCTTAGGTGGAAATCCGAATTTAATATGAAACCTCAGAGGTCTCTTTTTATTTTACGGATAAAAGTCCGATATATCAGTGAGTTAGTGAGTGATAACCCATATTCGGGAGCTAAAAACAGTCCTAAATCTTGGATAGACGTATTGGGATGCTGAGATGGCCAATTAGAAGCTAAATGGTGATTTATCTGAAGTGTAGGCAACTGTAATCCTGCTGTACAAAAACAAATTGAACATGTCTTATATGGGATGCTTCATGCCAATAATGATGCTATCTAAAGGATTAGTGGTTATACTACATGAAGTAAAATTAGAATTAATTTATAACAAGTTTTGTGTTGGAAGCTTACAAGAACTAGTGTAAAATGGTTTTCAATCTAATTAAGGTAGGGAATATGCCATGTTTTTCTTCCTGTTATTGCTGCTATTTGATGTGAAAAATGTGATACAGTGATATGTCTAAGTCCTTAGCAAATCTAGGAACAAGTCCATATAGAAAATACGAAAATGCGGTAGTTAGAAACAAAGAATTGAAAAAGATCAGTTTATAAAAGCGAAATTCTATAGATTTTTCTAATCTAATTCTTCCGCTATCATGATATATCTAAATGGTTCTTGAATGAACGAACACAATGATATAAAGCTCATTAAATTCAGATAAGAAACAAAGAAATTATGGCCGTTAGAAATACTTAATATAAACTAATCACTTTTTCATAAATTTCAATAATCAAGACTTAGAGAATTAGTTCAATTAATGGTTTTATTATTTTGCTGCTGATACCATTTTGTAAAGTAATGTTTTTCGGTTGTTTACGCACGTATGACAGTTAGAAACATGTGTCATTCATAGATATGCATTCTACAATAATAAAATGGATGGAATAGAAGTTATATGATGTTTAGTCCTTCAAAATCAAGATTTGCTCATTCAATCTGATATTTGCTGCTAAAATGGAACTTTCGAAATCTGTTGGGGGTTACAAGTTACTGATATTGATGTTAGATTAAGAGATTTTTCAGGATGGTAATTGGACTAGAACTAAAACTATGAATTATCATGCTAGAACTTGTAAGAATTAGTGTCAAATGAACTTCAGTCTCTTTGAGTAAGGAAATACGCTCTGTTTTTCATTTGATGATTGCCGTTATTTTAAGGCTAAAATATGTTAAAGGAATATACTTTTACTCTAAAGAAATCCTAGGAACAAACCAGTATGATAATATATGAAAATGCAATGGTTGGAAGCTATAAACTTAAAAAGGGCATAAATAGTTAAAGTTTAACATAGAACTTCGGTAGACTGCAGCAGCATGGTTTTGTTTAGCACATCTTTCACACCATGACGAGAGGGGCTTTAAACTGAACTTTCATCCTTTAGTGACCTACAAAGGCTGCTCAAACTTATAACCAAAACCCACTACTTCCTACTTCCTAGAATTGGTATATGATTATTTGATTACTTTTACTAGTTTCTAAACTTAGGTTGCTTTTTCTTTTTGATTCTTTTGGAATTTAATCATTAAACTTGCTCATTGTATACATAGTGAGGCTTATATGGTTCAAAAAGATAAACTCATATAGCAAAACAACTCAAAAGGTTCAAAATATAGCTAATATAAAAATTCTGCAGGAGGCAGTAACATTTTATTTGAATTTCACCTTTTATATGAATATATAAGTTAAATATGATTTGAGAAATGAAAATATATGCTCCTAGCTTCGAAATGCCTACTCATATGTGCAATTTTGATTTAAAATGAGTAAACTATGGCCAATCTAAGCTAAGAATCAACACTAGCAAATTTCAAGCGAATTTTATAGTTCCGTTCTAGGGTCCCTCTTTTTTCATTTGAAAGTATCTCCATAATTTATTTGTTTAATATACAATAGGTCCACTTGAGTCCTTGATTGAAAGATGATTGCTAATGCTAGGTGACTACCTCTCTAATTGACTATTTGTGATGCATGTGACCAATATTGTAAACAACTTGCAAGTTTTTTAGTAGCTAACGTTGTAAAATCACTTACTATGATCATTATAGGAGCATTCAGAATGAAGTTTAGATTTTCTTGTTGAGCTTGAGGGTTTTTCCGTTATTGAACATGGTGTGTTTCCTTGGATGATTTTTGAATGCTAGTTTAGCGAAGTATACTAGTATTATGTTTAGGTAGAGCAAGTGTGGAAAATTTAATAATTTGCAATAGCTGGATGAATGACTTGTGAACATGATTTGAATATCTGTTTTAGCTTAATAAATGAATCGAAATCATTGATGCATTGCATAATATGTGCACATGGCATACGCATGATCATCATTGGTCATAAGCTTTACAAAATATATGTGTATGGAACTCCTGTAATAAGATTTAATTTCTAACAAAGATACTTAAGCAAAGCAAGTCTCATTCCCCACTCGATAGTGGCATGATTGATGAATTGGCTCAATATTAGTAACATATGGGGATCCGGTCATCCCATTTCATTTGTGGTAGGTGAAAAGTACACTAAATTCTTTCTAACATGTAAGTGAAAGCATATAACGGTGGCAATATTTTGCTAAGTGCTAGATTAATTTTTTGATAAAATTGTGTAAGGGCAAGATCCTTGCTAAGTGCTAGGTAGATTCATGATAAATTATTTTGGGTATTAAAGAAGAAACTCAAACTGAGTTGTAAAATGAAAATTTTTGGTAAAGGACTTTTATTTATTGATTGCAATTGCATTTGCACTCCAAACACATCCATACCAATGTGCCATGCATAAAGAAAGATTAGGTGGAGTATAGTTGTGTCATTATTTGTATCCTATCTTTTTTGCACTCACTTTGCTTTATAAAGAGTTGAGAAGTTAGTGTTTTATTGACCCTAGATGCAGATGCAAAGGTTTAAGGCAACAGTTTAGCTTTGGGGATTTTGAGAGCACTAGCTTAACAAGATGGAGACTTAGGCTTTTGTTACTTTTTGTTTAATATATCACTGAGTTACATTATAAATAGGCTCATTAATCAAATTTAAGTATAAAGGTCTATAAAAATTTTCTAGTTGTGGTTTTGTGAACTTTAATATAGGTGAGTCAAGATGCTTGGAAGATCAATTGAACTAAGTAAGTAATTTGATTAGTTAAGCCTTGCCTCATAGGTTGATAATTTGATCGATACCTAATATAGTAAAGAAATGATCCACTAGTTGGGCATGGATATTTAAAATTCATAATATAAGTTAAATGCACAAAGATACCTCCAATTGGATTGTTATAGTACTAGTTGTGAAAAATACGTTAAAGTTTTAAGTGAAATTGCCTCATCCCTACTTTAAGAAAGGCATAATGACATGTCTTTCAAGTATTAGGTTTAAACAATTGAAGGTTGTAAGTTAAGTAAACATCATGAAGACGAGGTGTTACATAATGGTAGATTTCATTAAAATTGTTAGACTCGAAAGTCAAAGCTTAAGTAGGGGTAAAAAAATGCAATCTTAAGAGAATCAAATCTAAACCCCACTTAACGATTGCCTTTAAAAGCTTGTTGTCTTTATTACATGTTTTTAGCGAAGAGTCTACTTCTTCTATACTAAAATATAGATATAAGGCAATAATAAAGTCAAATGTTTCATTTGGTAAGATGAAATAGATATTCCTACCCTCTAAAGATATTATAGCATTTGGTTTACCAAAAAGTTATTATATGGAAATCCTATTATTGCAAATGAAGAGTTGCAATATCTTCATAGGAACAAAACAATATCTATTCCTTAGTCTTTTCTATAATATTTTTATATCTACCTATAAAATAATGGTTCAATAGTCAATTCATAGTGTAGAATGTGTTTATGTTGCTATCTTTATATATATTACTAATTGATATCGGCCTATCCTATTACTCTAGGACCTAGAGGCACTACAACAAATTCAACTGTAGACAATGTTAATAAACATTGTTAAGCATGAAATAAATATCGCAAAAAAGATTTAGCTACGTTTAATAACTATTTTAATACACATCACCAAAGGTTTGTTATAAAAAATATTTGCAATGTTAATAAAATAAATGCTGCTAAAAGTAAAAACGTAGCCAAATGTGTTATATTGCGTGACGTTTAAACATAACTAAAAATAGCTTATAAGTGACATTTAAATGCAGTAAAAGAGTAAAATTAGTGATAGTTACTGATGTGCCTAAAACCAAGATTAAGCACATACAAAAACTAATTTGAAAAATACACAAACAATGTCAATCAAACTAATGTCAATCACATGAACAATGGTGTCAAATCTCAATGTTTATAACCAATTCTTCTAATGAGGATATGGTCAATTTTAAGTGTCTAAATTAGATTGCTTTGATACTAAAAGATGATGTGCTTAAAACCAAGGTCTAAGCACAATCAAATAAACTAAAGGAACACTTCAAATCTCAAACATAACCGGTTCAATTGGAATCAAGTTGCGTGACCCTAATGGAATTTTGATGAAATCCAACGGTCCAATGATACAATCACAATCCAATAATGATAAACTTCACTAAATAACAACAATTATAAGTGAATTCCACGTGAAATATATGAAGAAGAAAAGAACCAAAACTGTGATTCAATCCTCTCCCAATAAGCACAATTCACATCACAATTGATTCCAAAATTGATGATGATATCAAGTACTAAACATTCAACCTTATAACAAGATAATTGATCACAAATGCAATAAAAAATTTGACCGAAAACTATCTCAATTCACCCCTAGATATTACACACTAGAGAAGAAAAGAAATCACAACAAAATGAAATTAATATTACTCACAATTTCAAAGTGTTGCATTCGCCACAATCTTAACTCTTAGGATTGAAATTGATAAGAGTCTAATGACAATTAGGAGAACCTTAATCCTCTCGCAAAGTGTATCTCAATTCTGCAAATTTTGGCCTCCTCAAACCCTACTATAAGCAAGTATTTATACTTGCTACCCTTAGGGTTAGAAAATGGATAAAAATTACAACTATGCCACTTTTAAGGTGGCCGATCCTAAATGAAAATTACAATCAAAATAAAAGTGTTCCAAAATGATTACAACATAAATAGTCCATGAAAATGACAAATATATAAAAGAAATTGGTCTTCAAGATGCCGATCTTCTATAGGATTCATCGGCCCAACTCATCGCCGGTTTAGGTCGGTCAATGGATAACCCACAAGCTGAGTCTGAGTGAGTTTGTCCATCGCCTTATAAAATTTGATAAGTGTGCCTATTGGAAAACACAATACAAGAATAATATAAAAGAGATTAATTTATAAATAATTTCGGGATCAATTTGCTCAAAATGGGCCCTCATTGCCAAGATTTGAAATCATTTGGCTCTTGCCCTAATGATAGGTCTTGACGGATTTTGATTCCTATCATCTCCTCGGGCCTTAAAAAGATTTGTCTTCAAATTTGATAGATTAAATACAGTAAAGACTTTGTTTCCTTCTAGCAAGCCATCTAAATAAGTATCACTACATAATCCCAATATCTAAAATACCACAGGGGGTAAATGTTTTCTCTCATGTATTTCTAAGATGTATCTTATCTGCAACATAAATAATGACCCATTATCCACTGAGGTCTCTCTTGTCTCAACTCGTTCCACTGAAATTGTTTTCTCTTTTTTCTAACTCATCTATATGGTGCTGACCCTCATGGCCTTCTAATATTTGGCTCAACCACTCATGGCCCTTGAAAGCCTATGATGATCGACACAAATGTCTCTGAATAGTCTAGCCCTCTGGTGATCTGCTCATATTACTCTGACCCTCGATATCCCTTGAAGGTTTACTCAACTGCTCATAAGCCTCTAATATCTCTGAAGGTGAACACAACTGCCCTTGAGCAATTTTGTCCTCTAGTGATCTAATCATCTAACTCTATTTATCAGGATCCTCTTAAGGTTGGTACATCTGTGTTTGACAAATTCTGTGCTTTAAGGTTTGGCTTAATGACTTATGGCCCTCTAATGGTCTATTGATTTGTTGTTGAACCCTTTGAACCTCTAAAGGCGACATCGGATTCATAATAATTTATTTTTCCTTCTTCTGGAATACATAAGTATTCCTAAAGCCATCATGTAAAACCTTCATGTCATATAACCAAGGCCTGCTAAGCAATATATGGAATGTACACATAGGTAGAATATCACACTCAATCTCATCAAAGTATTTATCCCCTACACTGAATGGTACCCTAGCTCTTTGGGTCACATGCAAACTCTCCTGATCATTAAGCCAATGTAATGTATACGGTTCAAGATGTAGAGTAGTAGCAAGTTTTAGTCTCGACACTAATGATGCTGCTACCACATTGATACAACTACCACCATCAACTATAAGTATACATAAATTTCCTTGTACCCTACAAGAAGTATGGAACAAGTTTCCCCTTTATTCATCATCCTTAGTAGTAAATGTAGTCAATGTCTGGCGCAATACATTAGCATAATGAAACATTTCACTAGACATGATTGTGCTGAAATCCAACAATACAATAATTATCTTCACACTTCCAAGGTTCAAGTACACAACCAAGCCACAAATGAAGTACACTCAATTACTTTCAAGTAGATAGAATTAAATTCAACAGCAAGTGTTTAAGTAACTAATTCAATTACTTTCACACTTTAATGACTTGTTTGAATTTCAAATTCTACTACTCACTTTCCTTTTTCTTGCCTTGACTTCTCACCACTTAAATACACAATTGGCAGCAATTAAACACATACACAACACACCATTCACCACCACATAACTTCCCCTTACTCTTGGTTCCACACAATTCACGCCACCAATCAACACCTCTATATAACACATAAAACACCACACCAAAAATACACAAATCCTTTACTAAATTTACAAATACAATACTACATACACACTACTTTAAACCACGGTGCACTTTCCCCACTTCCACACAAACATTAAATCACAACTTCAACATAAAAAAAAAAAAAGGCAACCCACTTTCAAATCCAAAAGAGATTCAATAAGTGCACAACTCCACAAATGGTAAGAGGCTTTTCAAATTCAAATGATACACAATTAATTATGACTTAATGTGTGTTTGAAATTTCAAGTGGACCTCTTGATGTACACTTTCAATTCTGATTTCAAATTTGAAAATGACAATTGTGATTCCTCCACTTTTTCCGAAAACACACACTACACAATTCCACTTCACAATTAAAACCCCACTCTTCCCGTTTACGGTTTGTTATCCATGCACTACACTCTCACACTTTAGCTTCAATTTGCAGCACCTTACTCCACACAACTTCCACAAATTCACAACGCCACGCACACTTATACATTACACTAAACACACACAACTCTACACACATGCACCTTTTATACGCATTGTGGCACACACATACATACTCTTCCACACTTGAATTTCTCCACTTCTATACAAGTTTCAAACCGCAACTTAAAACAAAAGGCAGCTTAAATTCAAATTCAAAATGAGATCATTAATTGCAATATTCCACAAATGGTAAGGAGCCACTTTCAAATTCAAATGAACACATAATTACTTCTATCACTAAATGTGTGTTTTGAAATTCAAATAACTTCCTTAACCCACACACTCACTTCTGAAAATTATACACTAAGCCCCCCTTTATGCCCGAATCACTCCAAGAAAAAATATAACTCTACTTCTTCACAATTGAGATAACTTCAAGTTATGACTTTTGAATCACAAGATGTGCTATTATTCTTTTTTTTTTTTTTACACCAAAATATCAATCAAATGGAGCTTCAATAAGACCTCAAAACGCACTCCAACAAGTAGCAAGTTCAACTCCCCAAGCAAGATAATCACGCCACTTCAAATAATAACATAAACAATTCAATTTTCCACTTTCAATTTTGGAATCAAAATGTAAACTCAAGAACCCTAAATTTCTGAAATTCAATTGACAAATCCCTCCTCTAAAACCTCAAGCTCTGATACCAAAATATGATGTGCCTAAACCCAAGATTAAGCACATACAATAATCAATTTGAAAGACAAACAAACAATGTCAATCAAACTAGTCTCAATCACATGAACAATGGTGTCAAATCTCAATGTTTATAACAAATTCTTCCAATGAGGATGTGATCAATCTTAAGTATCCAAATTAGATTGCTCTGATACCAAACAATGATGTGCTCACAATCAAGGTCTAAGCACAATCAAATAAACCAAAGGAACACTTCAAATCTTAAACATAACCGGTTCAATTGGAATCAAGAAATTACATGACCCTAATGGAATTTTGATGAAATCTAAAGGTCCAATGATGCAATCACAATCCAATAATGATAAACTTCATTAAATAACAACAATTATAAGTGAATTCCACGTGAAATATATGAAGAAGAAAAGAACCAAAACCATGATTCAATCCTCTCCCAACAAGCACAATTCACGTTACAATTGATTCCAAAATTGATGATGATATCAAGTATTAAACATTCAACCTTATAACAAGATAATTGATCACAAATGCAATAAAAAATCTGACCGAGAACTATCTCAATTCACCCCTAGATATTGTATACTAGAGAAGAAAAGAAATTACAACAAAATGAAATTGATATTACTCACAAGTTCAAAGTGTTGCATTCGCCACAATCTTAACTCTTATGATTGAAATTGATAAGAGTCTAATGACAATTAGGAGAACCCTAATCCTCTCGCAAAGTGTATCTCAATTCTGCAAATTTTGGCCTCCTCAAACCCTACTATAAGCAAGTATTTATACTTGCCACCCTTAGGGTTAGAAAATGGATAAAAATTACAACTATGCCACTTTTAAGGTGGCTAGTCCTAAATGAAAATTACAATCAAAATAAAAGTGTTCCAAAATGATTACAACATAAATAGTCCATGCAAGTGACAAATATATAAGAGAAATTGGTCTTCAAGATGCCGGTCTTCTATAGGATTCATCGGCCCAACTTATTGTCGGTTCAAGTCAGTCCATGGATAACCCACAAGTTGAGTCTGAGTGAGTTTGTCCATCGCCCTATAAAATATGATAAGTGTGCCTATTGAAAACACAGTACAAGAATAATAGAAAAGAGATTAATTTATAAATAATTTCGGGGTTGATTTGCTAAAAATGGGTCCTCATTGCCAAGATTTGAAATCCTTTGGCTCTTGCATTAATGATAGGTCTTGACAGATTTTGATTCCTATCAGTTACATGTAACTAAAAGTGATTATATGAGACGTTTAAACGTAGTAAAACCATAATTACATAAATTAAATGAAATTACAAGCATAGTAAAAGAGTAACATTTGTAATGTTTAAACGTTGAGTAAGTTAAACTATTTGTGATGTTTAAACATTGAGTAAGTTAAACTATTTGCGACATTTAAGTGTTGAGTAAGTTAACCCACTACCAATGTTTAAATATTGCCAATCAAGGATAATCTATTCTGCTTGGAGGTAGAAAAGAGGGGGGGAAAAACAAAAAAGGCAATAAGTGGCATCAACCAAAATCATGGCTATTAAATCCAAACAAATATAAGCATCATGCCATGCACTAAAATGCCTTCAATAGACTGAAATTTGCTAAGTCCAATCAGTCAAACACATCATAAAAGACACTATCTTTTGAGTTTCAATGAGAACCAACAAACAAAGATACAAGTTAATAACAATTAGTTAAAATATTTGTTGTGTCTCCCTTCCAACGAATGAAATATGTTAAAGATGGACCTAACCAAGTCTTTGACAATATTTCCTTCTCCTAGTTTCACCAAATATATGAAACAATGTCTCTTTAGGAGTCATTGCATTAAATGATCCTGCACAACTATAGCAATAAGTATACTCGACTTTACACTCTCAAGACCAATTTAAAGATTCAAGAGGTATTAAGGAAGTACTAGCCTAATGTTCTCATTGCCAAAGAGTAGTAGGTGAGGTTTGTAAACTAGAGGAATAGAAGAACCATAAGAAAGCATTGAAAGGTTGGTCAACTCTGATGTGACTGCTAAAGGACAAAAAATATCTTTTTGCACTTTGGTGTTGATAAATCATCGTGATCAACATTATTCTTACTACTATTGATTTGTGACCTCAAAGTCCTATACCTTTTCATCTACATAAACATCCATATTCCTTAGCTCTCATCTCAGTAATATAAAATATTAAATGGTTACTAGAGATTAATCTAACAATTGACTAGCAAATAGAAAAAATATTATCAAGTCTTACTACTCTTGGAATTAATAGCAAAAGGCACCTTTTACTCAATCTAGCTCCAAAAGAAAATTAAGTTCACATAGTAGCATCTTCCCAAAGCGATGCTTAATCTTATTACTTTAGATGTTCATCTAATGACAAGTCAATAACTTAAATTAGTGAAAATTGATGGAAATAGAAGTAAATGGATGAAACATTTCCACTTCAAAACTTGTTTTGCTTCTTTCCATTGAGGAAAATGGATGGAAATTAGAACAAATGTTATTTTAAATCATGTTTCTTTCTCTTCATTTCCTTTTTAAAATACCAACCAAATAAAGGTAAAGGAAATATCCCTATCCATTTCCTTTCCTTTTTTTTACTAGTATTCCAAACAAGAATTGGAAATTATACTTCTTCCATTTGCACTCATTTCTTTCAATTTCTATTAAATTCTATCAAAAACCTCCACTGCAATTACCACCTATTATGCCAACATAAGAGTGAATCTATTGTGCTTTCATGGGACCTCTTCCCTTCTCTTGAAAATTACCAAACATAATGTAAATCATTTCCTCCCAACACACAAATTTCTAACTTAGCTAACTATACTACTAAAAATTTTACATCCTAAAATTATTTACAATGTCATATGATCCCATTTTCCATCTTAAAAAGAAAAAAAGATTGGATAAGATGGAGGAAGAATGAAATAAGAGCTCAGGATCTAAACCTCTCTATATTCTTTAAACTTGCATTAACCTCTAAGTTTTAGCCTATGGGGTTTACACCAAACATGGAAGTATTAGAAGTACTGCTAGACCAAACTTTATGCATATCCCCTTCAATTGTACTGCTAGATACAAAGCTAATGAAAAAAAAAAAAATAGTTAAAATGAGCTTAAAGGTTCCCTCGATTCTAAAGGAAAATAAGAAGAATATATGTTTTGTAGATATCTATTGTCTAAAGTTTAGAGTTTTCAAAGCACTATTATAGCTCCATAGAAGTGTGTATTTTATAGGTTCGATTAGTTTGCAATCTTTACTTGTATGTAATCAATCATATTCAAATAGCTTGTCCATGTAAGATAATTACCTTAAGCAATTCTACAACTACAATAACCATTGAAGTTGTCTCATCTCTAACTTCTTTATCTTAAAGCTCAGCTAATTCCATTAGTTATCCCATCTACTAATGAAGCCAGTGTGGCATTTAACAACTATAATAGAGGAATAGTTCTAAGACACTATTTTCCAATACATACTAATTTAAATGAGTACAATAAACATTATAGTTAGAACTACACAATGATATGATGATTATCAAGCATAAACATATTAAAGAAAATTATAAAAGGTCTAAACAGAGGGCACATAATCAAATTGTTCTAATTCAAATAAAGAAATTTAGGCATTAAAAGAGAAATAAGATCTAGCATAAACCTTAGAAGCTAAATCATCAACCTTTTGTTGCAAAGTCATTAGTATCTTTGATTGTTTTAAAAGTTTTGTCTCAAGTTCAAAAACATCTAGCCTAAAAGGAACACTAATTATAGAGACATAATATTAATACATTTATTTATGTTAATCGGCAAATATATGTCATTAACAATGGTACTATTCCTAATAAAATGTAGGAAACTTATGCACTAATAAACTCATTTCATGTTATCAACATAACGTACTAGAGAATGCAGCAGTTATGTTGTTTGTAGAGCCATTTTACTACAAAGAAAATACAATATTCATCTTGCTCTAAGTCTAGAGAAGGCTGCTGCCCTGACCCACGAATAGGAAAGAGCAGCACTCATTAGTTAGATTAAAATACATCAAGAACCTAGTGATACAATTATCTAGCAATTGAATATTGATGCAGCTCAAACTTACCAAAAATGAATAAGCACTCTTATGATCATAGTATGGAGTAGAGAGTGAACTTTTAAGATTTTCCTTTCCCTTGTCCATCAAGAAATCTCAAGGAGGCGTAGATGATACAATGCTTGCACTAACAAAATTATGGGACTCAAGGAAAGAAGAGACTAAAGGATGTCCATCATCAGGTATACTTAGTTATTGAATTAAAACCTAAGAAAAAAACCATGGTTATACTTGGTTAAAAGAGGAAAAAAGCTTACTATATAACAATGGTCCAAGTGAATCTAAATCTTCTACTATAACTACCATAAAAATTAACACTAGTCTTTAACAATTAAAAAAAAAAACATCTAAAAGTCATTATATTGCTAGACATGAGCTAACAAAAAATATGGTCACATAACCAAGATTTGCTAATCTTTACTAAGATATACACATGAAAATAGACAAACCTAATGTTGTTTCAACTTCAAAGGAAGGTTGTGATTTATCTAAAAATAGAGGCAACAATTTTTTAGAATAATATTTTATAGCAACATAATTGAAATTTTTCTATATTTCCACCATATAACCTATGTCATTTATATATTTTTCAATTCCATAACTTGAGCTTTTGCATCTTTTCATTTTATATTCATATATTCTTTAACCAAAAATCCATTGACTCTATTGTGGAAAGAAAATTATACAAAAAGATGAAGGATAATGAAAGGTCAAATGCCAAATTTCCTCTCTTTAGCATAAAAGCTTGCACACCAAATGTGGGATTCATGAAGATGAATATAAGTTAGAAGAGTTGGTATCCAAATGAATTTATAGAGACTAGTAACTCTGGCTACAAAAAAAGAGAGAGAGAGAGAGAGAGAGACAAGAATTTGGAATGTCAACATATGGGTAGATAAAGGTGGCAATGACCAATGAAACCAACAGGAAAGAACAGTTTACTAATCTAGTGTTATGGCAAATAGATTATTAGCTTAGCTTTGTTGTTCAATTTTCTCAACTTTGAAGGTTTCTTTCATGATTTTAGTTGCCACAAAGGGAAAAATAATTTTAAAACTTGTGTTTAAAAAATCAAATTTAGCTAACCAAAAAAAAAAAAAAACCATTGGTAATACAATGTAATAAAACCCTTGATTGTCATTTAACAATTTGCACAAAGATAATTACTCTCTCCCCCACTCCACCACCACCCCCCCCCCCCCCCCAAAAAAAAAAAAAAATAAAAATAAAAACAATTTGCACAAAGATTGTGGGTGATATAAGAAAACAAACCTCTAGCTATGAGATGAATCAATCATAATAGATTGATGAAACTCTACCTTGGTAATCTTAAGCCACTATAATAGCATATAAAAAGAAAAAGAAAAGGAATGAAAAAAGTAGAGGGAGAGTGAGGTGTAGGTAGGCAAGAGAGATGAAAGATTTACTTGCGTTGCTCTAGAGAGAGGATTGTAGTGAAGTTATAGAGAGATTAGGGTTTTTGGTTCGAGAGTCTTTTATAGTTTAGGATTCATTTTCTTCTTCTTCTTCTTCTTTCCTTTTATCCAAGCTTAATTTTAAGTGTTGTAGTACTCTTGTAGAGGTGGGTGGGATTAAAATTTTTGAGGAACTATCCCCACCACCCCCCCCCCCCCCCCCCCCCCCCCCCCCCCCCTAAATTAAAAGAGCAAATTTTTAACAAGTTCAATAAAAATTTAAAAGTTTATTTTCTACTTTAAATGTTTAAATTAAATATATAAATATATATCCAATATAACACATATATATATACATAATGTATTTGTATGTGTGTATATACATTATTAATATTTGTATTTTTATATATACAAATACTCATATACATATATATATATATTATATATTATAACATATTTATGTGTGTATGTGTATCTATATAATTATATATATATATTCTCGTATTTGTATATATGTATACTCATATACATACATATACATGTATATCTATATATATATATATATATATAATATTGTATATACATGTATACTTTAAGTAATATTGTATAAGGCATTTACTTTTCGAAAAAATTCAAATTAATTAATGATGTATTTAATGTTTGATTATAAATGTTGCTAATAATGAATTTTTAGCAATGTTTAATAAGCGTTAGTAAAACCAATAGAAAATGGTGATGTTTGCAAAATTTGCAGACATTGCTATATGTACAAATTATTACAGTGAGACAAGCGCACCTATTTATATTATAGTATAGTCAATAATAATACCGAGTGTCAACCTTATAGGAACTATGATTACTAGTATTAACCTTTTTCTCCTATTATCTAATCTATAAATTCAAGTGATAAAATTAATAAAAAATAACAAGTAAATTTAAAATAATAATCTGTAAAAAGTGTATCCAAATATTGAATCCCCCAATTATTACTAATGCAATTAACTAATTATTATTCAACTCCATTATTATATTCTTAGATTGTAAGAAATCTTAATTTGAACTAATAACTCTCTTAAGTCCACTAATTTCTAACTCTAGGTTGATTAATTGAAATCTCTTCTTCCTGATTAAAACCCTAGAGTTACATTACTTTCAATTTATGAATTCCACTATTAGGTTTGATTTTAATTCGGAAGATTTATGTTGTCTTATCTATAAGATTGCATGTAACTCCTTCTAATTATATTAGATCTATTTGAATAGGGTTTCTCAATTTCCATGTATGAAATCAAACTTCAATCTAATATATTAGCAATATTAATTTGAAAAAAATAAAGCACCCATAATTGGATCACAAAAATATCAATAATTTCAGTAAATCTTAAATCAACAATTAAATATTCATTCTAAGGTTCGTCATATTTGAGTAAAAAAAAAAAAAAATTAGTTAGCATAATATTGAAATTAAAAACAAAAGTATAAAAATAATGCATAAGGAAAAGTATCAACAACTCAATGACAACAGTAATTCTATAATTACTCTAATACTAGCTCTAAAACTTATATCTAGAGCCTTGGACTCTACCCCTTTTATATTAATCAAATGCCTTCCATCTAGAAAAGTTATATTTTCCTAAAGTTGAATCATATTCTTCATAATTGAGGAAACTAGGCATCATTAGATGGGAAATTACATCTTTAAAAATTAGGAAACTTGGCTTCATAAGATGGAAAATGAATCTTTTGAAATAATCATGGTTCAAGAAGATAATTTTTAGCTTCTATGATTGATTTAGAAAGTGATATCTTAATGTGACATAGTCATGGCACGGTTGTGTAAATGCTTCAACATGGGCATGTCTGTGCTCATGTACCCTTGCATGACTTTTAACATGGCCTTCCTTCAAGCCTTTCAAGTTTATGCTCAACATAGCTCCTAACATACCTATGTTGGAGACCGTATCAACCATTCCAACTTCACAATTTTACAATTTTTGCTCCAATGTGTGTGAAAGTTATGCAACTTCGCTTTATTTTATCCAAAGTTGCTTTCTAAAGACCTAAAACCAAAGTATATGTTGTTTAAGTTGACTTTGAATGTACCTTTTTCTAGGTGTTAGACTTCCATTGCCTTGTAAGGGTAGATCTTTGTGATGGTAAATAGCTTAGACCATACGGATTTATGCTCTTTAGGAAACAATCGAAGGTAAGAATTATACAACAATCCTTGGTCACCTTTCTAAGATTGTTTGTCTTACTAGATCCTCTAATCATGATTTCGCTTGGTGTATCTTTTTGTAAATTCTAGAGTTCTTATAGGCCATAGGCCCCATTTATCTAATTCATTCAGTTGGAGCTTCCTCTTTTCACATGTTCTTTGACAATTGTCACATGATTGAACATACCTGTAGGTGTCTTTAAACATGGAAAACTAATAAAAACCTAATTCTAAGACTTTTTGAGTAATCCTATTCACATTATAATCTCCTCCAGTCGACCCTACATGGCAATGTCCCATTATTTGCTATCTTTCAATATAGGAAATGCATCTCATAATTATTTGATCTACACACACTAGAAACAAGTATGGTTCCTCTTAAAAGTAGTATTTCAAATTAGAAAAGAATTTCTTCTTTTGCTGATAAGAAAGTCCTTTTGATAGGATTTAAGTAACCAAATAATTTGTAAGGTTAGAAAACTAAGGAAGTTTAGATTCCCTTACCTCTTGAAGTTAGTAGAGTCACTCTTCTAGGAACTTATCATTAATGTCCTTTTCATCTAGTTACTCTACATTTAGATTTTTCATGTGACAGGTGGTCTATTACTAGGTTTTTTGCTCCTTTCTTATCTCTTTTTTCCTAGTCAAATTCCTATAACAACAAAATCTACCCAATAGGATAAGGTTTAGCATTTATTTTCTTCAAACGATGTTGTAGAGCAGAATGATTAGCATAAATAATGACTTTAGACAAGACTAACTAAGATTGAAATTTCTCAAAAGCAAAGACTATTGTTAGAAATTCTTTTTTTTTTTTGTTGTTGTGGTATAATTTTCTTGAGCAACTATTAGAGTCTTGCTAACATGGTAAATTAGTTGAAAGTGTTTATCCTTTTACTATCTTAAAACTACACCAACTACATAATCATTAGCATCACACATTTGTTCAAATGGAAGAGTCTAATCAAGTGTGATCATAATTGAGGCATTAGTTAATTTTTCTTTTAATGTATTGAATGCTCGTAAGCACTCCTAAGAGAAAACAAAAGGCACTTCTTTTTCATGTAATTTGGTTAAAGGCCTAACAATTTTAGAAAAGTCCATAATGAACCTTAATTCGCATGTCCTAAAAAACTTCCAATAGCCTTTACCAAAGTAGGGGTTGGTAATTTAGCAATCATTTCAATTTTTAAATTGTCAACCTCAATTCCTCTATATGAAATTTTTTTCCTAAATACCATGCCCTCTTGTACCATAAAATACACTTTCCCCAATTTTGCATTAAATTTGTTTGTTTGCACCTTTGTAAGACTCTCCCTAATTATGGAGACATTCATTAAAAGAAATTCCAAAAACAAAAGAAATCATCTATAAATACCTCCATAATGTGCTCTATAAGATCTTCAAAGATAGCCATCTTGCACTAATGAAAAGTTGCACATACATTACAAAGGCTAAAAGGCATCTAGAGATAAGCAAATGTACCATAGGGGCATGTAAAAGTGGTCTTCTCTTAATCTTTAAGAGTAATAGAAATTTTGAAACAACCTAACCATCAAGGAAACAATAATACATGTGTCTTACAAGCCTTTCTAACATCCGATTCACGAATGGGAGAGGAAAGTGGTCTTTTCTTATGGCATGATTCAACTTTCTATAATTGATATACACTCTCCATCTTACTACCATTCTCATTGGGATTAGCTTGTTCTTCTCATTAGTTATTAGGATCATTCCTCCTTTCTTTAGTATAACTTGCATAAGATTAAGTATTGTTGTAGGATTATTCTAGTACTTATTTAGATTCCCTATAAAATCAACATATTCATTAAAATTATTAAAAGAATCCAACTGATTTAATTTTTATGCCATGAATATTCCATCAATTTTCTTACTCAATGTTTCCATCATAAACTCCTACTACCCTTTGTTGTCTTACTTTCATTGAATTCCACTGATAACTATTCATGCCCATGTTTTTAATTAAATTTTAGGCTTCTTCAAGTGTTTTGGTATTTAATGTACCTCCAACCATCGCATCAATTATCTACCTAGTATTTTAATCTAACATAAAAGGTTTGGATTTGCATCTATAATAGAAGACCATGGTATGGAAACTTTCTCAATAGATCATTGAATTTCTCCCTTGTATTGTATAACGTTTCTAACTCTATTTGAACATAAGAGGAGATATTTTTTCATAGCTTTGTAATTTTTACTAGCAAGAAGTATTTTGCCAAGAACTAATATGCCATTTGCTGTTATGTAGTGATTAAACCTTTAGGAATAGAGTTTGACCATTGTTTTGCACTTTCTAAGGGAAAAAGGAAAAAGTATTAACTTGATACCATCATCTATTAGCTTGTTGATTTTGAAAGTACCTTACATCTCTAAGAAACTTGCAATATATGTGTTTAGGTCTTTGTCATTTAACCCATTAAATTGAACGAATTGTTGAACCATCTATACAATATTTAGCTTAATTTCAAAATTGTCGATTGCGAATACTGACTTAACAACACTAAACTCAACTCTAAAGAGTGATAGTCTTGCATATTCAAGCATTGTTCTTTCATCTTTGTTAGCCATGTTTGTGGATTGATTGTTGTTAAATTCTTGAGCAAGAACCTAATGGCTCTACTTTTATTTGTGACATCCCCTAGGCATAGACAAACTAAGGAGAAAAGTTATAGAATATGAAAAATAAAATTTAATGGAAAGTAAGCAATAAGAGAAATAATGATTAGATTAATAGAAAATAACAAGTAAATTTAAAATAACAATTTGTAAAAGCGAACTCAGATATTGAATCTTCCTAAAATTATGAATGTAATTAACTAATTATTATTCAATTCTATTCTTGTATTCTTTTACTATGAAAATTCTTGATTTTAACTAATAACTCTCTTAAGACTACTAATTCTTAACTCCATGTTAAGTAATCAAAATCCCTTCCTAATTAAAACTCCTAGAATCACATTACTTTTAATTTGTGAATTCCACCATTAAGTTTAACCCTAATTCAAAAGATTTATGTCTTCTTATCTCTAAGATTGCTTGCAACTCTTTTTAATTATACTAAATCTATTTAAACATAGGATCTCTCAATCTCCATGTATAAAATCAAACTTCAAACTAATACATCAAAAATATTAATTTGAAAATAATAAAGCACCAATAATTGAATCACAAGAATATTAATAACTTCAGTAAATAATAAATCAGCAATTACATGTTTATTTTAGGGTTCATCATACCCAATTACAAAAGCAAATTAAACTAACATCATATTGAAATTAAAAGTATAAGTATAGAAAAAATGTATAAAGATAAGCATCAACAACTCAATAACAATAGTAAAATTTTATAACTACTCTAATCTTAACTCTAAAACTCTATGTCTAAAGTCTTGAACTCTGCCCCTTTTATATTGATCAAATGTCTCCTATCTACAAAAGTTTTAGTTTTGTAGAGTTAACTTATTGTAATTGAGGAAACTGAGCTTCAATAGATAAGAAATTGTATCTTTAAAAATTAGGAAACTTGGTTTCGCAAGAAAGAAATTGAATCCTCTGAAATAATCATGCTTCGAGAAGTTAATTTTCAAATTTTGCGATTGATTTGGAAAGTGACATCTTCATGTGACATGATCATAGCACAATTGTGCAAATGCCAGTGTAACTCTCATTATGAAATTTCTTGAAAATCTTCAAAAATAAGCCTCAACATGACCTTCAACACAAATGTGTTTGTACTCGTGTACCCTTGCATGGCTTTTAGCTTGGCCTTCCTTCAAGCTTTCCAAGTTTATGTACAACATAACTCCTAACACAGTCATGTTGAAGATTGTGTCCACCATTTCAACTCCGTAATTTGTCATTTTTGCTCTAATTCAGATGAAAATTACAATACTTTGCATTTTATCCAAAGTTGTTATTTAAAGACCTAAAACTAAAATATAAGCTATTTAAGTGTAATATCCAATCAACTATACTAAAAAATTAGACCAAAGCCATATAAAAATTAACAAGTAGTAAGTGTTGAAAGATACTTATTGTAATACATGGTTAAATAAAATATATATAGGCATATAAATATATAAATATATATGTTATTACTACAAAACAATAAAATCAAATAAAATATAACAAGAGGTTAATCTAATAAATAATTGTATTAGTCGAGGGCAAAATCGTGTTTTAATGACTATAGTATAGAAGTTATTATAACCTAAGGTTTTTCCTTTTTGCTCATTTTACAATTTCTAAAGCAGCCTATAGAGACACAAAGAGAGAAAACCCCCTATAGAAAAACCTAAGGCAATCTTAAGGGGAAGCAAGTAGCAAATTCAACAGGTAAGAATTGTAGTTAGTAAAAAGGAGTCTATTATAACAATTGAGGTAAAATCATGAAATTAATTTGGTTGTTCATAAGGATCGGATCAAAGGTTAGGTTGAAACAAATAAAGAATCAATCAAATTTGACATTCCAAGTGCAATTTGAATTAAATAAGTATTTAAGAACCCAAAGTTACATTAGATTTGATGAATACAATGATTTATTAGGTTTAAAATCATAACAATTAAGATGAGGAATGAAATTCAAGAGAAAAAATAGGGTTTATGATGAATAGGAGGGTATATGGTCAAGTACTTGACCATGTACCTAGTGTGTTAAATTAAGGAAATTGTACAATAAGGTACATAGTCTTTGGCACGATCGTATACTTAAACATGTTGAAGTTTGAATGTACATAGCCACAAGCACAGCCATGTACCTAGGCATGTTGGAAAGTGAACGTATATGGTCATAAGCACAGCTGTGTACGTGGTTGTGCTGAAGCTTAAAGTTTATAGAATGATACACGATCTCTAGCACAATCATGCTTCAAGCCGTACTTCCCTATATGGTTACTTTCTTAGCCATGTTACATAATAATATGTCTTATTTAACTCTATTTTAATCTCATTTCAAAATATGAATTAAAAATGAAGATACTTTTGGGAAGGGTATTAAATGACTTGAACGAAGTAGAAAATTACTTATAGAATTAAACTAAGTGTAATTCCTTATAATGGAACAAGATTACCTACTTTGGCTAAAGACGTATAAGATCATTATAGAGACGTCTGTTCAGGTACGTGTTTACCTTATTTTGTTGGTAATGATTATTAGGTAGTTATTAAATGAATTGGAAATGAGAATTATATAATGTAATGTGATATATGAATGAAATATTGCATATTACTTGTGTTTAGCTTGGCTTAGGGGCTCGTAGTGGAAAATCCCTAGGGAGCACTTTGGTGATCGGTATGTCGCATTGTTCCTAGTAGAGTTGTGTATCGAAATGATCTAAGTTAGATTAGGGTTAGATAGGGCCTGCAATGCTAGTTTCCACTAGGACAGTATTGTATGTATTGGGGTTATGAGTACCCTTGTGCTATGTAATTGATTTTGATTGATTTGTAAGTTGATGTTTGATGGTTTGGTAGACTAATGTTGCATATATGCATGTGTTATTAATATAGTGTATCCTGTACATGCGGGTATATTACTCATGTACTAAGCTCAGGCTCACTCCCCTTTCTATATTTTTTTTTAGCTATAGGTGAGAACAATAAGCAATTAAATTACAATGAAAATAGAAACCTAGTGGGACATTACGTAGATGAAAAAGGAGAGAGTACTATTACTATTTAGATGAGTAGTGATGAAAATGGGAAGATTTATGATCAAGATTTTTAGTAATTAATCTAAGATTATAGAGATATCAGTAGACTTCTATTTATTTTAGAGTTTTAAACATAAACATAGTTTATTCTGAATTTAAAAAGAAGAAGATTTATGTGTTGTTTAAATATCATGGATTAGACTAACTCATCTGAGAGTCATTTGTTTTTATGTTATCGGGGTTATATTTTCATGAATGAATTTGAGAAAGTAAATAGGTTAGAAGTTGTTTGGTGTTTTAGAGACTTAGCGTGTCGCTACATAATAGTAACATGTGGCGGGTTATGATGCTCTCGGTTTTTGGGTGTTACACTTATCACTAGTCTATTACTAATATAATAATAGTTGTTAATTATGATACCCCATATGTTTAAGGGAGAAGTTATACCCTATGATAATATGAAGTCCCCCCACATGAATAATGGGAGATGTTGAATAATATTATATAAGACCAAGTAGCAAGTTACATGTCAATTGATTAGAAACTTTTTTGTCAAATGGTTGAAAGAGACTTATTAGTATTTGTTAGCTTAATTATTGACTACTCTTGACCTAAAGCGGTACATTGATTCTCAATTCTATATTTTAAAAATTGCAATTCTATTCTTATCTTGTTTTATTATGTAAGCCAAATCCAATTATCTTCCTCTACTTTTTTAGGCCCAGATGTACCAATAAAAACAAACCTTCATATTTTTATCAACATATAAATTAGATAGATTATATATATATATGCACCATTAATATTTTCCATATATTAAACATCTTTTCATGCCATGAGAAAAGACACAAAAATAACGGCTGATGTACAATTGATAATTCTGTCTTCATTTCCACCATTGTACGATTCGTTGACGAGCTAGTATTTCACGTCGATAATTTTTCAAGACATCGTGAAAACACACTTGTGCTTGATAATAATATGTCAGTTAGGTAAAATAACCTTCGAAAGTATGTAAAAAGCAATTAACCGAAATTCCATAGTTAAGGTATCACATTACAATACGTATCCTTTTGTAGCGATTTCCTAAAGAAGGGACTGTACCCTTTTGTAGTGACTGAATTTGCAAGTGGTGTTGATTATGGTCATCTTCCATTTTCATAGCCCACTGCTCTCGCTCGTTAAACCCTAGCGGCCTACTTGCCTCATGAAGTTCCACTTTTGTCACAGCATAATACTATAGCCATAGTTTGAGCTTTCATTTTTAACTTTAGTTAAGGATTTAGAATATCTAATAATAAAACTATCAATATGTGTATGATGTGAATGCTGAAACTATTGATGAATAAACATGTTTGGGTTTATTATGCTATTTTTTGCACAAAATAGATTGATGACTTCAAAAATGCATAACATGTTTGACATGTTTAAATACTTGACTAATTACCAAATTCTAAAATTTGACTAATGCATGGTTTAAGATGTTTGAATTCTTAATCATGCACGTACCATGTAATTACATATTTCTATTCATACATAAAAATGAAAACTTTATTTAGTTGAAAGTATCATCACGTATGTTCATAACATATAGTATAAAACCAATTATAAATGAAAATTATCCTTCATACATTTTTTTTAACGGGTCGATGTTCTTAGAGGCTGTGTAAAAACTGGTACAAGCATTTTATTTAACATATATTTTTAAAACCTAAACCAAGGTCAAAGACAAGAATATATATAAAACGAGGGCTAAATAAACCTCGTGCTAACCTAACGTTCCTCCTTGTTCACATCATCATAGTGAGAAGGTAGGAAAAAGGAGAAAATGCTCCCTAGAGAACCCTAAGGATGAGTAGAAGGATTTCATAAAAAGTCAAAATTGATTTCGTTGAGTAAAGATTATGATGATGAAATTGTTATTTACAATTATTAAATTATGGATTAAATTGATTTCCATCAATTGTTCAGTCTAATTCAAATCAAGGAAGGGACTGAACAAGCAAAAGGTCAGTGATTAAGGATCCAATTTATGGGATTTAAGAATAAGTAATCTAATCTATGCAATTCGATTATAGATTGCAAGTATTAGGATTAAATTAAATGTAGGAGCAAGGGATTTGGAATTAGAATGAATTGGTAAAAGAGAAATTAAGGTTCGTGAAATATAATATAGAACACAGTCAAGTACATGCCCATGCACTTGTTTGTGCTGGAATGTGGGTGTGTACAAAGGGTACATGGCTAGGGTATATGCCCTTATACAAGGGCGTGTCGAAAATAAAAAATTTACAAAAAGGTACATAACCAATGACACAACTGTATACCAAGGTGTGCCAAAATGTCAACATTCACATAAAGGTGCACAACCACTCTACACGACTATGTACCTATCCAAACATGAACATGTACTTAAGGAAAACTTGTTTCTTGAATCGATATATAATTAAGTGAATTTCCGTGCAACTTAGTAAAACCTTAGAAAATCTAATAGGTTAAGAGAATTAAGAGATTAAATTATTCTTAGATTAGTAATAAGAAGTAGTCATTAATGCATTTACAAATTACAAATTAGCTTTAAGTCTAGGACTAGAAGTGCTTAAAACTAAGACTCAAGGTGTGTGTAACTTGTTTATTATCTTGTGCTTGTTAAGATAGTATGCATTAAATTTGATTAAGTTGAACAGTTTAAGCTTAGTTTAAGTGATTGTTGTATTTGCTTAGCCTAGCTTAAGAACCCATAGTGGTAAATCCCTAGGTAGCACCCCAATGGCCCTTATGTGACATTGTCCTTAGTAGAGTCGTGCTTGAAAATGATCTAGGTTAAGTTTAAGCTTTAAGGGTTCATGGGTGTGGAGTCTATAGTAGTAGTTCCCATCACCAAGTTTAAGGTTTAAGAGTTCATGGGCGTAGGGCCCATAGTAGCAGTTTCCATCACCACATTTAAGGTTTAAGGGATCATGGGTGTTGAGGCTTGTAGTGCCAATTCCCAATCACCAATTCAAGGATCAAGTGTTTAAGTGTTGAGGGGGTCATGAGTACCCTATTGTTGCTTATGGACTTAAGTAAATCATGAACCAATTGCTTGCTATTTAAGTTCTACATAATGTATGTGAATTAAGTTTTTGTTTGCTCATGCGTGTGTGCTAGTGTTATGCATACTAAGCATTAGCTCACCCTTTAGGGATACATTGTTTTTAGATATAGGTATTGAGATAATTGATAAACAAGAACATAACTTGTGAGTGAATGAACTAGAGAGGGAGGAAGAAGAGTTTCACTATTATTATGGTAATTAGGCTTTAGGAGATATTGTATTACATATATGTAGTGAACTTTGAAACCATTGGAAGAAAATAAACTAGTGTTTTATAAATATTCAACTACTTTAGATGTTGATCATGGATTTATTGTTAAACTTGTTTCAAGGTTTGAATGAAGGTTTGGAATGTATTTTTATTGTGTTGGTAGTATTAATTATATTGGCTTGTGGTTATAAGATTTACAAGATTATGTGGTATCAGAGTATGTTTAGAGTCTTAATGTGTCATTGCCTATATGGACATGTGGCGAGCAGTAACACTTATTGGTTTTAGGATGTTATAACTAATGTGGTATCAAAGCATAGGTTAATGATCCTTAGGGACTGAAGTTTTGATCTATAAAACATAGGTTGATGATCCTTAGGAGCTTAGATTGATGATCTTTAGGAGCATAGGTTGATGATCCTTAGGTAGCGTTTGGTTGGCATTGAAATTCGGCACTAGACTGGACAAAATTTTTTGTCCCTCGTTTGGTTGCTACACAGGAAGGAAGTACTGAACTAAACACCAATTATGTACTGGACAAAATCAGAAATTTTAGTACCGCGTGTAATTCGGTACTAAAAATTACGTACTGGACTAAATGTAATTTTTTTGAAATTCCGAATTTGCCCTTCATACTTTCCTTGAAAGAAAATAAAAATAGTAAGTATAATAACAAATGATAAAAATGTAAAAATTCATAAAGAAAATAATAAAAAGATTAGAAAAATAAAAATAAAGATTTAGATTTTGAAATAAGATAGATAAAAATCTAGGAGAAAATTTTTCAATCAAAATTTAATAAAATTATAAACATTTAATATAAATTATGAAAATTAATAAAAGTTAATAAAAATAATAAAAATTATAAAAATCATAATAAATTAAGTAAAAAATCAATAAAAATTTATAATAGTAGAAATGAGTTGAAAAATAAAAAAAAAATGAATTTTTATCACTTAGAAAAATCATTTTCTTAAATAAATCCAAAATTAGTGTTTTTCCTTAAAATTATCATTTTCAAAAAAATCAAATTATCAAGCCTAGGTTTAGATTTTTTAGAAAAATCCTAAAATGGTAAAAACATAAATTAAAAGAAATTTCATAATTAAAATCCACAAACACACTAAAGTTTTTCAAGAAAAGCGAATTACGACTTGTTTGATCCTGAATAGTAGGTACATAGGCACCCATTTGGGGCAATCCTAAAAAAGAAATAAAAATCATTTTCCTAGCATAATTAGGTGGTAACCTTAAGGTTTTAATAGGTTAGCCTCCGAACTTAGAAACTCTAGTTTTCCCCTTTCCTCTTTTTACAAAAAACCGCGAAGAGGAAATCACGACGACTAGTGGTCTGAATTAGGACTAATCCTCTCCATTAGTCTTAATTCAATCTTTCCCAACAACAGTTGGGTGGCGACTCCAAAAATAAAACGAAATTCCTAACTCAAGTCGATGATTAAACCTTCAAATCATTTTTTTTTATAATAATATCAAATATATATAAATAACTATGATATAAATAAAAAGGGCAAAATTTTCAATTTTACTCTGTCCAGTCCAGTACTTTGTAATTTCAAACACTACACAACACAAAAGCCTTCTCCAGTAATTAAAAAGGGCAAAACTGTCAAATTTACTATGTCCAGTCCAGTACTTTGCAATCTAAACACTAGACAGCACAAAAATCCTTGTCCAGTACTGAACAAACCAAACGTAGTACAAAAATATTTTTTGTCCAGTCCTTCTTTTTTAGTACTGTCCAGTACTCTTATTATGTCCAGTACCTAGTAACCAAACGGTACCTTAAGAGCTTAGGTCTTAACCTATAGAATATAAGTTGATAATCCTTAGAAGCTAAGTGATGATCATGAGACATAAGTTGTAAATAGTGAAAAAATAAGATGTGACCTTTAGGAGAATTAAGCATTTGATTTATAGAGCAGTGATACATAAAGAGAATGGGCAAAGTTATGGGAATTATATTTGCACTTCTTCTAATTGTTAAGTATTCATATATAAGTATGTAATTATGTGTAGAGGTATATAGGCATATACCAATACATAACAATGCTAACTTTTAAATTGATACTAACTCTCAAATATTTTGAATATTTAGATAATCATTTGAGTGTTTAAACTCCCTTAGAAATTGAAAAGAATTCAAATAGATTTTGCATAAAAGTAAGAGTAGAGGTACAAGGTAGGGTGATGCCAGCAAATCTATTGATATTGGAGATGGTAGAGTTTGATATTATTTTGAGAGTAAATTGGTTGTCAAAATATCTTGCTATCATCGATTTTCATAACATGGTGTATAGCTCAACATACTTGGGGAAGATTATTCTGAGTATAAGTTTGAAGCTCAGAGACCAAATAGAATACCTACTTATGAGATGTGGGGAAGGAATATGCTGGTAACTGTATCTATTAAAGTTAGTGAAGAAACTAGACTGGAAGTGATGCCTATAGTGAGAGAGTTTCTAAAAGTGTTTTCAAAAGACCTTCTTGATTTATCCTTAGCCAAAGAGATAGAATTTCAATATTGACTTGGTATAGGACACAATACCAATATCAAAATTGGTCTACAAGATGGCACTAGTAGAATTAGAAAAACCGAGGAAGTAGTTACAGAAGCTACAAGATAAAGATTTCATAGGACCTAGTGTATATCTTTAGGGTGCACCAATCATGTTTATCAAGAAAAAGGACAAATGCAGGAGGCTCTGTATAGATTACAAAGAGTTAAACAAGGTCACTATAAAAAAAAAATATCCTTTCCTTAGGATAGATGGCCTGCTTAACCAGCTGTAGGGAGCTTACATGTTTTCAAAAATAGACTTGTGATTAGGATATCACTAGTTAAGGATTAAAAAAGAAGACATCGGGAAGATAGCTTTCAAGACTAGATATGAGTACTATGACTTTTTGGTGATGCCCTTTGGATTAACTAATGCACCTGCAGCATCTATAGATTTAATGAATAAAGTATTAAGGAATTTTCTAGACAAGTTTGTAATTGTCTTTATAGATGATGTCCTGATATACTCAAGAAGTAATGAAGACCATGAAGAGCACTTGAGATTAGTGCTACATAAGTTGCAAGAAGAAAGACTGTCAAATTCAATAAATGTGAATTTTGGCTAGAATAGGTGGTTTTCTTAAGTCATGTGGTTAATAAGGATGGGATAACAACTCTTCTCACCCGGCTAACATAAAAGAATGTGAGATTTGAGAAGGATGATCGATGTGAAGCCAACTTTCAAACACTAAAAAAGAAACCCGTATCAGCACCAGTTCTAACGTTGCCTAAGAGTGGAGAGGAATTTACTATGTATAGTGATGACTCAGTTCAAGGGTTAAGATGTTTATTAATGCAAAGTAGACAAGTGATAACTTATGCATCTTACCAATTGAAGCCTTATGAGAAGAATTACCTAACTCGTGACTTGGACTTAGCAGTAATAGTATTGGCCTTAAAGTTATGGAGGCATTACCTATATGGAGAGAGGTGAATCTTCATTAATCATAGAAGCCTAAAGTATATCTTTACATATAAGGAGCTGAACATGAGGCATAGGAGATGATTAGAGCTGATTAAGGACTATGACATATAGATTCAATACCATTCAAAAGGTCAATGTGGTAATAGATGCCTTTAGTAGAAAGAAATAAGGTAATGTAGATACTCTCATCACTTCATAAAAGGAGTTATTTGATAACATGCGTAAATTGGAGTTAGAGATTTTAACTCAAGAAGTAGGAGCAAAAATGACCACTTTACTTATACAACTAACCATAAAGGACATAATCAAAACTAGTAGATAAAGGATAGGAATATACAAGAGATTAAGAACAAAATGGAATAGGGCAAGGCTCCTGAATTCAGCTTGGACATAGAGGGGATCTTGAAATATAAAGCCAAGTTATGTGTGCTAGGGGATATAGAATTGAAGAGAGAGATAATGAAAGAGGCACATTACTCAACCTACACAATATATCCTAAAAGCACCAAAATATATAGGGACCTAAAGAATTACTACTTGTGGAAGAACATGAAAAGTGAGATAATTGAGTATGTAGCCAGATACCTGACGTTCCAACAGATCAAAATAGAGCATTAGAGGTCAGTTGGAGAATTATAGCCTCTTCTAATACCAAAATGAAAATAGGAGCATGTGATAATGGACTTTGTTACAACCTTTTCGAATACTAAAGAGAAGAAGGATGCGATTTGGGTAATAGTGGACATGTTAACTAAGTCTGCTCATTTTCTACCTATTAGAGTAGGATACAAACTAAAGAAATTAGCCCAGATATATATATATATAGGAAATAATCATATTAGATAGAATTTTAGTGACCATTACTTCTGATAGAGACACAAGATTTGTAAGTAGATTTTAGAATAACTTACATAAAGCTTTGAGCACTAAACTATAGTTTAGCACTACATTTGACCCTCAAATGGATGGGCAATCCAAGGGGACTATACATATTCTAAAGGACTTGCTTAAAGCCTATGCATTGGATTTTGGTAGAAACTAGAATGAGCATATACCTTTAGTTAAGTTTGCCTATAATAATAGCTACCACGCAACCATTTAGATGACTCCTTGTGAGGCTCTTAATGGAAGAAGATGTAGGAATGAAGTGGGAGATAAGCGGATGTTGGGACTTGAACTAGTCCAAGAGGCAGTGGATAAGGTGAAACTGATAAGGCGAATGATACAAACAACTCAGTCTCGACAAAAGAGCCACAAATATAAGAGAAGGTACCCCATAGAATTCCAAGTAGGAGATAAGGTTTTTTTTTTTTTTTTTTTTTGAAAAGCCAATATGGCTATTTCTTTTATTAATTTTGTCAGAAATACCTTACAGTGAGCAGTATTTGAAAATACTGTACAAAAAGCATTCCTCCAGTTGGAGGAAGTATACAAAAGGACTGTAGGTTAGGTTGCAATGGAAGCTATCTACTTCTAATATATAGACAACCAGCAAGATTTAAAAGGTAGATACCTTTGAGTTTTCCGAGGAGATCTTACCAGCGCACGATAGTGGTACTAAAGGGGTAATCAGGTTCGATTTGAGAGAGAAACTAAACTCGAAGTATGTAGACCCATTTGAAATTTGAAAAGAATAAGTACAATGACTTATAGTTTAGCTCACCCACCAAGTTTGGCTAAAGTACATAATGTGTTCCACATATCCATGTTGAGGAAATATATACCTAACCCAGACCAAGTAGTGGCTTTGGAGCCATTGAATGTGTAACTAAACTTATCTTATGTGGAAAGACCAGTTAGTGTTGTGGACACAAAAGAACAAGTGTTAATAAGGAGAACGATTTCCTAGATCAAAGTACAATGGATAAATCAAACTGAACAGGAAGTGATGTAGGAATTGGAAGATGAGATGAGAAAGAAGTATTTAGAACTCTTCCAAAATCAACTAATACTCAAGGGAAAAAGTTTTTATAAGGAATGGAGAATGTAAATACCCATACAAGTATTTTATTTAACAAATATTTTTAAAACATAAATAATATATATATATATATATATATATATATAAAATGAGGAATAAATGAATCAATTTGTGAATAGGGTATATAAACCCTATGCTGACTTGAGAGTCAACACTACGTAAAATGATCATATAAACTTCAATATGCTACTACGATAACTGTGTAAAAAATTGATGTAATTAATATAAATACAATTCAAGAATGTCGAACACATAATAAGTCCAGCAAACAGTCTCAATACAAGAAGTAGAAATGACAGACTACGATGACTGTAATGGTCCACCTAAAGGACTTGATCATGACTTCATTGAAGTCTCTTAATCTCCTTCATTTAAATTGATATTGGTATTGATCCCCAGAGTTACTGCAAGGAGCCGCGTGAAGTATGGATCGGGTGGGGATCATTATAGTTTGGTGGCGGTTGCCATTCTGTGGACGGATGCGATTGGGAGGATAAACTATCCACCGCGCAAAGGAATGGAAGGAGGCAATGGATACGGTCCAATAGGAGGAAGCTGCTGTGACTGGCCACCTTAGGTTTTATAAGTTATAGGGATATATAAATACATATTGAACATGTATTTTAAGGGTCTATATTTCTAAAAACTGCACATTCGATGAGGATGTATATGTTTACACCACTATTTTCTCTGTGACATTCTACAATATTACTCGTTATTATTTATTAATATAGTTTTCAATGCATTATTTACAATCCGAAAAATAAACAATGCCCAATAACTAATATAATAAATTTGTTATTTCACATCTACGTAGCTTTACGCATGCATGAAATAAGATTTAGAGAAGGAGCATGATCAAACCTTCTATAACTGCTTCTGAAAAATATTAACCTTAATTTTGAAAATCCTAATTCCAAAATTGAATTATATATAAATTATACACACTAATATGTATTCATTTTATGGAATATGATCTCAAACTTTGACTGCTTAAGTGAAAGCAATTGAGGAATAACATCAATAAGGTAATATAGATGAAAGATTGTGGCTACTTTATGTGTAATACCTTAATTTTTAGTAATTTATCAATATGTGTTATAAGGTTAAAACCAAGGCCAAGGACCGGAATTTTATAAAAATTGAGGTTCAAATTGGACATTTCCCAAAAGGAGCATTTAAGTCTCAGTTGACCTAGCGTTTCTTTCTTTTGTCATCTTATGTAGTAAACAACAAGAGACTCTCTAAAGGAAAAAGGCAATCTATCAAATCATAAGGATGATTTTGAGTAAACTAGGTAAGAAGGGTAGTAAATTGGTGATTTTTTCGTGAGGAATTGATAATCTAATCACTTTTAATCCTTGTGTAAATCAGAATTCAAATTTTGGGAAAGGACATAACGAGAACGAGAATTAATAGCTCAAGGATTCAATTTGTAGAAATTTTGATGTAAGTACCATAATCCATGTAATTGATTTTGAATTACATGTTTTAGGAATGAATTAAACCTAGGAACAAACATAAATGAGATTAGGATGAATTAGTATAGAAGAATTAGGGTTTATAACATTTTATCGAGAGATACATGGCTATGTTTCGACTGTATTGAACCTTAAACATACTGAGAGATACATGGCCTGTCTACACGGTCATGTTTCAACCTTGCTGAATGTAAAACATATCAAGAGATATGCGGCCTATCTACATGGCCATATTCCTACCATGTTAAACCCAAAACTCACTGAAAGATACACAAACTTTGACATAGTCATGTATTAGCCCGTTTAGAGCTACACGACTTCCAACATGGCCATGTTGAATGAAACATAACTTTATGGTATATCTATTTAACTACTAATTAAGTTAATTTCCATGCAACCTAGATAACTAGTAAGACTATAGAAAATTTAAGTGATTAAGAGAGTTAAGAGATTATATTAATCTTATATTAGTACTAAGAAGGACTTTTTTATGTTGTACAAATTTCAATTTAGCTTAAGTTTAGGACAAGACATACTTAAGGCTAGGATTTAAGGTACATGTAACTTGTTTGTCGTTCTGTGCTTGTTTAAGCTACTTTATGAATTGAAATGGATAAAGTTAAATGAAATGGTTTATGTGCTTAAGTGTATGCTATATGTGTTTAGCTCGGCTTAGGAGCCCATAGTGATAGATCCCCCGAGAGTATCCCAATGGTTCTTGTGTAATGTTGTCCCTAGTGAAGTTGTGCTTGAAAATGATCTAGGTTGAATATTGAATTAAGTAGTTTAAGTGAACATGGGTGTGGGGCCCGTAGTGACAATTTTCATCACCAAGTTTAAGTGCTTAAATGGACATGGTTGTGGGGCCCGTAGTGGTAGTTTCCATCAACAAGTTTAAGCAAATTAAGTGTACCATGGGTATGGGACCCAAGTAGTAGTTCCCATCACCAAGCTTAAAGGTTAAGGGAACATGGGTCTAAGGCCCGTTGTAGCAATTCTTATCACCAATTCATGTTCCAATGTGTTAAGTTTGTCAAGGGGTCATGAGTACCCTATTGTTGCTTGAAAACTTAAATTGTATCATGAAGTAGTTGCTTGTGTTTAAGTACTACGTAATGCATGCGATACTTGTTCATGTTTGTTCATCCGTATATACTTGTGTTATATGTACTGAGTATTAGGTTACACTTCAAGAAATGTTTTTTTTTTTTTTAAATGCAGACATTAAGGAAGATGATAACTTAGAAGATAACTTGGGATTTGGTAAACCACAAAGAGAAGAAGAAGATGCTTACCATTATTACTATGGTGATTAGAAATTAAGGAGAATTTTGTTATTTGGATATAATAGTTAGTATTATCTAGAGAATGTTAATTTATATTTTTATAGACTTCCACTGTATTAGATGTTAAATATGGATTTATGATATTGGTTTAAAAGTTTGTGGGATGGATTAAATGTCTTTACGTAAGAATTACAAGTCCAAGAGGTATCGGAGTAGATTAGAGCTTTAATGTATTCTTATATGATAAGGACACGTGGTGAGCAATAGCACAACCTAAGTTTTAGGGCGTTAGATTATGTGTCTATAATAGATTACTTATTGAGATTGGGATTAGCACCATGAAGAATGAATATACAATTTAAAGAAAATTAAATGTTATTCTTCAATTTATTTACTAATTTGTTCTTCATTTCTAATTTAACATTTTCCATTGATTATACCTCGCATTTAGTTTGAATTAGATATTGTATTTCTTAAAACATCAATGTACTTTGATATCTTTAGTGGTGATATGTTATTGTACCAGTTATTCAATTCATATATTCCTTTTAATTTGAATTTGTAAATAAGGGATGACTAAATTTAAGGTTAATAATTTAAGAAATTTTGAGAAGGTTTAAGATTTATTGCTTTTGTGATCTTATGAGAAATTGTGAGGAATGAAATAGTCTCATAAGAAATTGTGCAAAGCTTTTTTTTTTTTTTTTACAATTTTATACCTAAAGTTTCAGTTACTAAATGTCATATACCCTATCGAACTTTTGCTTATCATATTTTATACCTAAAGTTTGAAATTATTAAGTATCATATCCCCAATCATATTTTCATTTGTTATTTTTACCTTCTTCTTTTTTTTTCTTCTTCTTTGAAATGATATTACAAGTACTAAAAAGAGGTGTCCAAATAGATTTGATAAGTAAAAGGCTCGATTCTATATGATATTTAGTAACTTTAAGTTTCAAGTATAAAATTGAAAAACCACAAAATGTTCAACATAATAATTTTGAAATTGTCCCAAATATAAATGAAAAGATGCTATTTAGAAGAAAATATTCTAACTTACATTTAAAACGGCATATAGTAGATGCTGTTAACACCGGCCTTTACCTGCTGGGAACTATGGAAGGCTAGGAACATAATGGTTTTTGAAGGGTGCACAACATCAATTGGAACCCTTTTCCACCGGGTTAAGGATCAGCTGGTCTTAACTCTTAGATCCTACTCTCCCAAAGCAAGTACCATGCAAGAAGCTGATGCTATCAAACACCAATTTGCAACCACTTTAGAGGTGAAGGTGAAAAAACGAATAATTATCAAATGGTTGAAGCCCACATCAAGTTATGTCATCAACTCCGCTGGTTCATCTACTTTAGATAGAGCGGCTTGGGCTTACACTTTGCGACGGAATGATGGCTCGTTTATACATTCAGAAATGAAATGTGTAATGGATACATCACAGGCATTATCCACAGAATTGGAGGGTATTCTTTTTGGCCTACACTCATGTGTTACTAATAATATCTCCCCAATACATATTCAAATCAGTAATATGTCACTAGTGTCTTACCTTCAAGACGGAGTAGAGTGTCCGTAGCAACTATCCCTCAAAATAACGGAGGCAAAGAACCTGATGCAATTACTATCAGCGTCCGTTGTTTATGTGTATCGTGAAGCAAATGCTTTAGCGGCAGGACTTTCTCATTATGCAACTCAACTTGATAGTACCAATATCGTGCGTTGGCAAGATCTCCCCGGAAGACTCAGAGGTATCTACCTTTTAGATCTTTCTGGGTGTCCATACATTAGAAGTCGATAGCTTCCTTTGTCACTTTACTTACAGTTTTTTGTATACATCCTCCATCTGGGAGAATGCCTTTTGTACAGTATTTTCAAATACTGCTCTCTGTAAGGACTTTTGACGCAATCAATAAATGCAATAGCCATATTGGCTTTTTCTAAAAAAAATAAAAAAAAATGGCATATAGTAGAACATGGAATTAAGATGAGAATTACAATTTGTCGAGGGCTAAATTTGATTTATTAGCTTTTAGCTCAACAATTGAATAGAATTAGCATTTCAAGCTACGGTAGTAAGGCCTTGAGAGTCAAGTCCATGAAATGAGATGATCAAGTTAAATTTAGCATAGTGGTCTTAAAGTAATGCTTATTGAATCAGACAGTCTAATACCAACTTTCTCAATAATGCTTGTGCATTTAGAATGCCTTCAATGGATTTGAGTTCAACATAAACCCATGTGAGGATCCATTATAGAAGAATGCATTTCAACTATCAATTGCCAATATCATTCAACAGATAAGATCAATAGTCAAGCTCTATAAATACTCTTAAGTTACTCTCATTTGGGAGGAAGACAATTCTAGAGGGAAAGCCATTAATCTACTGAATTACCTTTAATTTAGTGTTGAGCAATCTCACTTCTCATCATCGTTAGTAGAGTTTGATATTTGAATAGCTCCTCTACTTATCATTTAAGTATTTAAGCATATTGAGATTGTCTACTTATCCTTCTTACTCTAGTTATCACTATTCGTTCTCCTACATGTTATTATACATCACTTTTCTTAAGTTATGTTTAACACAAAAATCACTTGTGTACATGACCATACTACAATTGAATCTGTACCTCAATACACTCTGGTCGTGTTTCTAATCAAGTCAGCGTTCTCAAAGTTTAATTACACGGTTAAATATGCTTTTCTTTTTTTTTTTTCGAGCCATGTAAACTGGGACGGTTAAATATTTTCACCTCGAATAATTGCCGTGTATGCAGTTAGCTATACAAAACTGTCAGATATACTATTAATTACATTTGACACACACACACACTATATATATATATATATATATATTGGACATATTGCCGAAGAAAATCATTTGGTTTAAGTGATGGTGGCAAGAGTAGTGTGATGGTCATGGTGGTAATAGTAAGGATTTAATGGTGAAACAACTGCGATGGTAAAGGCGTGTATACAGATTATATGGTTTGACGCCAGTTAGGCACCGTAGTTCTTGTTATTAAAATTTGAAGTGACAAAAGTGCTGCGCGGCCATTTTTATCGACTAACTTCCTTAAAATTGCCAACAAAAATGGGACAAATAGAATTATCTAGTCTTGTTTCTTAAAGTTACGGTCCCCATATTGTTTGATTTTTTCTTTTTAATTTTCAACCACAATTAAGATTAATAATATCGACCATGACAAAGATTATAAATTTTATATAATTTATAACAAAATTAAACCTCTAATAATATTGGAATGTCACGCTGCAAAGTTCGGTATTTCCTACTTGGTGACCATCTTAAACTGTTAAGTGACGCAAAACACAGGAAGATATCATTAATTTCACAAATATAGTTTCCTTCATAATTGCTAGATTTTTATTTTACCATTTAGTTTATTTTATGTCCCATGGGTTCTATAAATTTAGGTGATATTTAGTTGATTTCGTGTGAAAAAAATTGCAATAGAAAGGTTTCGATTTGTATAATTTATGCATTACAAGATCTCTATTTTTCAAATATGCACTTAAGGGTATTTTAGAAGAGAAAAATTTAAGCAATCTCCTTTGTTATATTAAGATTATCACAAATTCAGTATCTCTAACACTATTAAGAAAATCTATAAAAAAAAAAAAAAGGGTCATGTTTATTGGTTTTACGGATTATAGGGTTATATATTTTACACGTGCATTTTAAGGATTTGTATTTCTAAAGGTAGCAAATTTGAGGATCTCTATTATGCTTATTTTACAGCACAATTTTTTTTTCTGTGATATTATACAATATTACTTATTATTAATATATCTGGTTTAAAATGCATTATTTACAACGGGAAAAAGAAACAAATATTGACCTTATATAATTGAATTTTTGCTTCACTTCTACATGGTTTTACACTTAAAATAAGCCTTAGAATAACAACATACTCAAATTTGGATTGCTTAAGCAAAAGACGATTGAGAGATAACATGTATAACATGAAAAAGATGAATGGTTTTAGCTATTTTAAATGCATAGAGCATATTACTCAATTGTGTATGAACAAAAAAGTTATCGACGGAAGTATTAAGATTAAGGTTGACACTGATGTAGAATAGATAAGCAAATAAAATAAAAGTTAGCTGTTATTCCCCAATTTATTTACAAATTTTTTCCGTAATTCCATGTTAGTGTTTTCCACCGATTAACCTCCACCTTTAATTAATCAATGCAAGTTAAGGTCATTAGTGATAATATGATATTTGTACAAATGATTCAATATATATATTTCCTTTCACTTAATTTTGAAAATTAGGGATGATTAAATTTAAGGCTAATGTTTAAAGGACAATTGTGAAGGTTTAAGGATAATAATAAATACAACGGAGTTCCATATTCAAATTAATATAGAGACCTTCAATTGTGTTTTTTGAAAGTATAGGCCATATTTTGTATGCTCAACAAAAGCATTTACAATGCATAATATCTACAAACTCAAGTCATTCTTATACAAACTTTCATAACAACCATTAGTGACACGGTTTGGCTATGGTAACAACAATGTACCTCAATCCTTAAATCTTTATTTTCTTAAAAAATATTATCAGTATATGCTAGTATAGATCTTATAATACATAAGGTCTATAAATCCAAACTCTTGTCTCCTACATTTTTCCAAAATTTATCCAAAAATTATTTCGAAAGAAGATGGAAAAACAAGCTTAACTCCAAATTTCATCTTCATAATAGATCTAGAAGTGCTTATACCAAGCTCAAGTATAAGATCATGATAACCCCACAATTATTAGCCATAGTTTAGTATGTTTCACTAACGAAGGCTCGATTTAGACTACTATATATAAACATACTCTATCCAGTTTGATTTGTTGATAAAGGAAAAAAGAAACTACACAAACTCAATCTTGTATTATCAAATTAATTAACATTCCAAATGGAACAGAGAAAAAAAAATTATAAGTCAAGCATTGGAGATAAGCCCTATAGTATGCCTCATACCGTAGACTTATTTTTGCCCTAGAATCCCCACATTATTACAAGCCCTTCACAATTATTATTCTTAAACATCATTCTTTCAACATTTTCTTCAAGTTAAATAAAGAAAGAAAAAACAAAAGAATAAAAATGAAAAAGAACCCATTTAATATAATATTCTAATGATCTATTATCATATGCTATCTTTTGTAATTCCACGTTGAGTCTTCTCACTTGGAAAGTATCCATAAGGGGGAGGCTTAGCATAATTTCTTGGAGTAAGGGTAGTTTTTGAAGGGTTTGGGCAAGGTCGACTTGGCGGACTTGGTGTACCGGCCGAGCAGGGATTTCCTGGTGGAGGGGTTGGACCTTTTCGTAATGATAGAAATTGCAAGAGGTATGGAGTCCATTTTTCTTGCTTGTATAACCCTGGCAACCTACGTGCCTCAAGGCGTTGTACTTTTGTCACAAGAAGAATGGTGGCAACAAGTAGAATTATAGCTATAGCTTGAGCCTTCATAACTTTTGAAACTTTATGTAAGGACTTAAAATCAGGCGAAAAGATCAATATATGTATGAAAATGGGATGGATAACAAATTGATTAGTGTCATGAAGAAGCATGTTCAAGGTATTTAGCTATTTATAGAACAAAATATTGATGACTTCAGACGTTGAGCTTGTTAGACGCGTCTTAATTACACGGTTTTTAATTTGATTCTTTCTGCGTACTTGACCAGCAATATGCAACTTTTCTATCACGGCTATTTTCTTCGTAGACCATTGTTCGTCAGACCAAATTGTCAAAAGTAACATTCTTGGAAAGTACTGCTCGTGCCTTAACTGCTTGCATGTCTGGTATGGACTTCGACCCCGCACCACTACTAGTATTAAATTATATTAAGAAATAATATGATGATTCTTCCACGAAATTTGGAAGTAAAATAAAGTAATTTTTTCATATTGCATTTTTTAGCTATCGGTTTATTCTATAGGTTGCCAATAACATACTCTGACGTGCATTATTGTAATGTTAAATATGCTTTCGACTATGTGGGAGAACGTCAATTGCTTAATAATGACATGAAATGATACCAAAGCGATTTCAGGTGCTGTGATCATCTTGTGTCACTTAGATTTTGGTGGCTTCGGTGGAATGACATCGATGAGAATTAGTTTCCATGTTCTGTGAATAAAGTTCTCTAATTCTGGCATCATATAATAAGGATTTTGTTCTAGCAATCTTCAGTTCTGCAGTACGATGAACTTCGGAATGCTTGACAGTGTCGATTATAAACACCATTTGAGCAATACATATTTCGACTCATCAAAATGTCCGCTATAATAACATATCATATGAATGACGACTTTCCTCTAGCAATTTTGTCAGCTATACAGCGTAATTTTACACAGGTTTCTTATGATTTTTTTTTTTTTTTGTAATTACTTTTAGGATCCATAACACAAACTTTGAATAAATATAACATTAAAGACAGAAAAAAAAATTAACTACAAGTTTTTTTATAAATAAACTCTAATTTTGAAATTACACCTTGCTCGAGAATCCCATGAAGTGCATTCTTAGCATTAGAAATTGTAAAATACTGAAAAATAAGGAAATAAATAAATTTGATATCACGGGATATTTGAGTAATTTTATGATTATGAAGAGAGTATTTAAGATTTTTTGACTCTACATTATATAAGCCCTCACAAAACTCTATTGTCCCCGTTTCTAAATTTTATTCCTCTTTGCGAACATCCATCAAACAAGTGATCCAAGAGTCTCTATAAGCTAACTCAACACTAAATTCACAAGGTAAGTATTGATTTAGTTTATTCCTATATAAGTTTTCTTGTGTCTATGGGTAGTTGGAATAAAGGTAGGGTTTTGTTACAATGGGGACACATCAAATACAAACAAAATTGAGGGTACAATTGATTAGAACAATTTTAAAATCAATTTGGCGAAGACACACGACCATGTACCCTTCTGTAGTGAAAATAAGAGCAAATTTTAAGAAATGTGGTACACAGCTAGGTACACACTCATGTACCTACTCATGTTAAAGTATACGGCCATTACATGACCATGCACTTCAATGTATCAAAAGGCCTTGATACATAGAAAGGCACACAGCCATGTACACAATCACTTTCCCACTTGTGCACTTTTACATAGTTACATACATGACTATGCTATCCTGTAAAACATCCAAAATAACTCTTCTTCCCTATTTCTTAAATTTTCTAAAATCCAAAACCCTTTTTGCACCAAATAAAGTTACTAGGAAGGGAAATCATTAAACCACACTTAGAATTGCAAACTAGGTGAAGCTAGATTGACTTGTAAATTAGGGCTAAGTTAGTTCTTTATGTATAATAGGTCATACTTAGGCTTGCAATTATTACTCAAGTAACCACGAAATAGTTCCTTTAAGTACATGACTGCCCTATTTGTGGTTTGTGCTTGGTAACATAGAATTAAAATGCAATTAAATGATATTTGGTTAAGAATTGGTTGTGTGCTTCCACTTAACTTATCCTAGGGGCCTATGATGGCAAATCCCTAAGGTGGCATTCCAATGATTTTTGTGTAACATTGTCCCTAGTGAAGTCACATACTAAAATGATCTAAGTAAATTTAGGATGACTCATAGGTATTAGAGTCAAGAGTAACAGTTCCCACCACCATAGTATTGAGGCCACCAATGGCAGTATCTTGAATATATAAGATTATATATATTAATAAAACTTTTAACAACTTCATTGTGCAGAATTAGAGACTGCACTAGGATCCCTCGTATTCGTTTGCCATAACCCAAATTTCATGTAATACCAAATTGGGACATAGATTTTTTATTACTAGTCACTTTAAATTCAAATACATGAGATATAACCAAGTAAAGAATAAAAGAAAGGCAAAAAGAATTTATAAACAACATAAGCCAAATGATGGAATACATTAGATTTAGATTATCATAACATGAGTTCAAAAGATTTGAATTCCTTTGTATCCACTCATGTGGCACTTCATTATACCATATAGACAAGATTCATTAAGCAAACCATGCCATACCCCTATGGAAAGCTCAAATGACTTTAAACAATAGGCCACCTATACTTGAGACTAACATAGAGTGGTAGGTAGTGAATACTTAAAGGTGAGACAACTCTTTAAGGAACTTAGCAAAATAACCTCATAAGTAGTAAAGGAAGATGAAACCCAATAAAAAAGGTAAAAAGATAAGATTAAATGAATTCATAAAGTCGTAACAATAATATTACAATGGCTCTCTCACAATATCAAACAATCATTTTCTCTAACAAGTCCTTAAGGTTTTTTGCACTCTCACTTACTCTATCCAACATACATAACATCTAACCCTATTGCACATAACAAGAAACAATTAGATACCAAAATAACACAAAATAGGAAATTGTCAAGTATTAAACAATCATGATTTAACCCTTTACCTAATTTTCTTTTTTAAAAAAATAAAAGTTCAAGTGTCTAAATTTTATAATAATCATTTTACTTTTTAAATTTTGTATTTATTTTATATTTCTTAAATGAAAATTATTTTTTATTTTTATTTTACTTTTTCCATAATAATTAATAGTATTAAATGTCATTTTTCAAAAAATTTGTAATAGCATTTTTTAGTATTGTCTCAAAATTTTAAAATCTTCTTTTCTATATACATATTAAATAACATCACAGGATGCACTCGCCAAAAAAAAAAAATGAGGATAAGCTCAACCCTTTAAACTACATGGTTTTAGGTTTGCTCTTGAAAATTAATTCAAAATATAAACTCGATACTAAGAATAATAGGATATCCATACAATATATAGTACTTTTGATTTCCATTAACAAATTATTTTTATATATATATACATATGAGAAAAGCGCAAAATAAAAATCCTCACACTCTTATTGTCTATCATATAAGTAATACTCCAACCTTTGATCCTTCATCACACTTTAAGTGTCATTTATACTCCATTATCATCTAACATGATTTGTACCTAAGATACAGTTAATTAATGTTCTTCTGTTGATATATATAAAAAACGTAGTGCAAAACTATTTATTCTTAGAGAAAATTATAAACATAATTCTCATCTTTTACTACCATTTTATTCAAGTTGTTCACTTTTAAAATTAATAGAATTCTTCACTTTTTTAACTATTCGATTTGAGTTTTTCAATTTAAGTTTTTTATTCAAGTCCACTATCTTTTTATATATTTTTCTCCATCGCTCTTGACATTAGTCAATTTCTTTATTTACTTATATATTTTTTTGGTTATATGGCAATTTTCTAATCAATTTTTATTTGAAAATTTTACCTTTAGTAACGATAGATTATAAGAAAGAAACTTTTTTTGGTCAAGTATAAGAAATAATTTTACTTTTGAGCGTTGGTAAATGATTTTATATTCATAAAATAAAACATATTTAGGCAAAGTTAAAGTTGTTAGAATCACCGAATCTTATGCTAGATACAATTTTAAATGACATTAAAGTTTGGGAGAAAATTGCTAAGAGTAATGGTACAAACACTTTTTATCTATGGTAATAAAAATAATCTATAAGTATAAAAAATAGTTTAAAACGCTAAAAATGGAAAAACACAATTGGAAGCTAAAGCCAATCATAATTTTTATAATTCTATATGAAATTTCTAAGTAATTAAAGTGTTTGATATTGCCTTAGAATTTATTTTAATATAAAACTGATTACTGATTACTGATTATTTAATGTAAGTTATATCCATTGTTCATTTGATTTCCAAAAATACATTATAATTATTGAAAATATTAGCATAATTAATTTTGAATTTGTTTATAATATGATGATACGACAATAATCAATACATTGACCTATTTGGTTTAAGTATGGAGTTATATTATTGAAACTTTAAGTGCACTTTTGAATTATTTACAAACTTCTAAGGTGTCATATAATCTAGAATATTAAAAATCACCTTAAGGAGTTTAAACTTTACGAGTATTATAGAAAATTTTTATTTTTATACACCTATAATGCGGATACGTTACCTGCTAGTATTTTAATAATTTTAAGAAATCTTACTATCTCTCCCATATTCTGAAATTTAAAATAAACTTGCTTTACTCTTTGGCTCACATTGCGAAGAGAACTATCAAATAATAGTTTTCCAGCACATCCAGTCACTCACTTTAATAACCACACTACGAACTAAACTCTCTTTAGCACACGTCCGTGAGTACCAACAATGAAAAAAACTCCCTAGCCCGCATTCACGAATCTTCCCTTTTAACTTTCCATATTTACTAAGAACTATTCATCATTAAAACCTATCAAAGTTAGCAGAAAAATAACTTTCCTTCTAGCAATTATATACATCATCAAAACCCATCAACTTTACCATCGAGCAAATTCATTCCATCTACATGTTTAACATGAGGGTATGAAGGCCTACTTCCACAAGATCGTGTTTGAGTAAAATTTACTATTATCAAAATTCTCTTTCATATATTTTCATTCTTTGTTGTGAATATGTATCTTATCTTTTATTTTTGTCTAACTTTTGGTCCCCTTAATACGTAAATGTATTTTTTCTCCCATTGATATGTGTTTGATCCGTTGTTTCCTAGACCTCTTTGAACATGTTTCATGCACCCTATCATATCATGATTCAAGAATTTTATTGATAAGGTATGTAAGTTTTTAATGAAAATGTCTTAGTGAATTATGAAATCTCTTTTTTATGTTAAAGCGTAAACAAACTTAAGCTTTGTTCTTTTTCCTTTTGAGGTCGATTTGGTGAATCACAACTTGAATAATAACTTTTCAAAGATAAGTACTTCAATTCTCAGAAGATTTGTTAGCATTTGCAAGGTTAGTGTTTAGCCTGGATGAGTATTTATTTGATTATTGTGAAATTTAGGTTATTTTTTTACTGTCTAATTAAATATTGATTGTGATAGTATATTTATTTGAAATTAGTGATTATGTTCTTTTTTTTTTACAGTTTAATATACAATGAAGAAAGTATTACATTTGTTCAATTTTTACTTTTTTAATAAATTATATAATCATCTTTAAAATGTTCTTTTTATAAACCCTTTAATTAGTGTTCCATGATAGCTCATTGATTGGGTCAACTTATCACATATAAAAAATCATAACATTGCACTTCTCCCAAATCGCATAATGTCGATTGCAAATGCCACAGCAAGTGCTGATGTTAGAAGTTCTTGCCTTTTTGGATTGACAAAGCCAGACTGCCATTTACGATGGTTTGAAGTTTTTCCTATACTTATATTTCAAATAAACAACCTCACATTCCTTTTTTTTTTCTTTTTTTTTTCTCCTTTTAAGTAAATAAAATAACCCAAAATTCATGATATATTTCTAATTTCCATAATAGGAAAAGCAATAAATGTTTACTGTTCCATTAAGTATGGTCAATTTTCCATTATTAAATCATCAATAAATATATGGTTGCGCATTATCACCGAGTTATTTATATTCTATAAGGATTTCTTATGTCATCAGAACAATGATTACTTAATCAAAATATTTTTCATTACTTTTATAGGTACATGAAAGATTACACAATGTAACACCAACACTAAACTATGATTAATATTACGTCCTACAATGTTTTAGCTTTTAAGTTAAACTTTTTTTCAGTTGAGTTATATAATTATTGTATATTCCTCTTGACTAGTCATGTATATTTTAATATGGATGGTTTTTATATATTATTTTAGCACAAGTATGCAGGTGCATTGACAGCTAGTGTACGTGTAAGGGCTTGGTTTTTTTAACAAAAAAAAAAAAATGACGACTTTTGCCATATTAACTTTATCACAATTTGAAGTATCACTAACACCGGTAAAAAAAATTGTAAAAGAAGGATGTTCTAGGCATTATAAATTATAGGGATATATATTTTGAACATGTATTTTAAGGGTCTATATTTCCAAAAACTGAACATTTGCTGAGGATGTATATGTTTACACCACTATTTTTTATGTGACATTGTACAATATTAGTCATTATTTACAATGGGAAAAATAAACATTGCTCAATAGCTAAGATAATGAATTTTTTATATTGCAAATTTACGTAGCTTTACGCATGAAATAAGATTTAGAAAAGTGACATGATCAAACCTTCTATAACTGCTTTTGAAAAATTACTTAGCTTAATTTTGAAAATCCTAATTCCTGAATTGAATTATATATAAAATATGCATCACTAATGTATATTCATTTTAAGGAATATGATCTCAAATTTACACTGATTAGACGAAAGGCAATTAAGGAATAACATTAATAGCGTAAAATAGACGAATGATTGTGGCTATTTTATGTGTCAAAACAATATTGTCGATGAGTTTATTGAGATTGGGATTAGCACCGAATGAGGAAAGAATATGCAAATTTAAAGAAAATTAAATGTTATTCTTCAATTTATTAAAAATTTGTTCCTTAATTCCAATTAAGCATTTTCCATCGATTATATTTCGCATTTAGCTTGAACTAGATACTGTATTTCTTAAAACATCAATGTACTTCGATATTTAGTTAATGGTGATATGTTATTGTACCAGTTATTCAATTCATATATTCCTTTTAATTTGAATTTGTAAATTAGGGATGACTAAATTTAAGGTTAATAATTTAAGAACTTTTGAGAAGGTTTAAGATTTATTGCTTTTATGATCTTATAAGAAATTATGAGAAACGAGATGGTCTCATAAGAAATTAATCATGTATTACAGATTCATTAACATTCTAAATGAAACAAAAAATAAAACAACTTAAAGGAAATGAATCCTTGTTTTCCTCGCATGTCAGACTTGTTTTTCCCTAGAATCCCTACATTATTAGAAGCAATCTTCACAAACACTATTCTTAAACATCATTCTTTCAATATATTTTCTTCAAGTCAAAGAAGAAAACAAAAGGTAAAAATTAAAAAGGAACCCATTTCATATAATATTCCAATGATTTATTATATACTATCTTTTAGAATTCCACATGGAGCCTTCTCTTTTGGGAAGTATCCATATGATGTGGTTTAGCATAATTTCTCGTATTGAGGCCTTCTTGTGATTCAAGCAAGGGGTACTTGGTGGGACCGGTGTATGCCCACAAGGATTTCTATGAGAAGGGACTAGACCAGCCTGTTTCACTGATCGAAATTGCAAGAGATATAGAGTATTTTTACTATCCTTAGTCCACTGTTCTTGTTGGTTAAACGCTACCAACCTACATGCCTCAAGAAGTAACACTTCTGTCACAAGAAGAATGATGGTGACAAGTATTATAGTTTAGTTTGAGCCTTCATAATTTTCAATCTTTAAGGATTCAGGTGTAGGTGAAAAAATGGAATATGTATGAAAATGTGATGGACGAAATGATTTGATGTATGAAGAAGCATGTTCAAGATATTGAGCTATTTGTAGAACAAAATAGTTTCATGACTTTAGATGTATAACTTGTTAGACATGTTATTAATACTTTGACCAGCTAGTTATAACAAATGTCTAGTTTTAACAACTATTCAATTTTATGTATGTGGTTCAGCATGGAGCAATTCTTATGCATGCACACACTGGAGCATTTCATATTTTATTATATAAAATATAATGGGATGAAATAAAAAATATTATTTTAATAATTTCTTGTATATTTCTTTTTAATTTTATACCTAAAGTTTCAGTTACTAAATGCCATATATCCCATTAAACCTTTGCTTGTCATATTTTATGCCTAAAATTTGAAATTGCAAAATATGTATATCAATTGAATTTTTATTTGTTATTTTTACAAATTTTTTCATCTTTGAAAAGATATCGTTACAAATTCTTAGCCATCGGAGAGTGCAAGTGCTAACAAAGGTTTCCTAATAGATTTGATGAGAAAAAGGCTTGATTCTATATGAAATTTAGTAACTTTAATTTCAAGTGTAAAATTGAAAAACCACAAAATGTTAAACATATTAATTTTGACATTGTCCAAAATATAAATAAAAAGATGCTATGTACAAGAAAATATTCCAACTTATATTTATAACGTCATATATTAGAACACAAAATTAAGATAAGAATTGCACTTTGTTAAGAGCTAAATTTGATTTATTTACTTTTAACTCAGTAATTAAATGAATTTGACTTTTTAAGTTAAAATTACAAGGCCTAAAAAGTCAAGTTTATAAAATAGGATCATCAAATTAGATTTCGCATGTTGGGCTTAAATAAGGCCTATTAGATCGATGGCCAACATCAACATTTTTCAATAATGTTGCACACTAAAAAAATCTTCAATGAATCTACATTCAAGATAAACCTTTGTGAGAATCCATTATAGATAGACATATATCAACCATTTTATATCAATTCATTATCTATTTTATTCTCTAATAATATATATTTTATTACAATCATATTTATTTAACAAAGTAAAGACTGAAAGTAGAGCATGAAATCAAATAGAAAATTAAATTACCCTTCATATTTTTCTAATAGGTCCATTTTTCGGAGATTGTACGTCATTTAATTGAATTTTATTTGAAATATTTGATGATCATAACTTATTTTCGCTCACAGGTTTTTTCCACACGAAAAGCTTATTTGAAATAACATTAGAAAGTCCTCCTTTTTACTTTGACCGCCACTGATTGTATCATATGACTTTTACTGAAAAATTCGTGATTCCTTCACGAAATTTGCAAATAATTCCCAATGGTCAGTTAAAATATAAGCTAACTTCCTTAAAATTGCCAACAAAAATGGGACAAATAGAATTATGTATCTAGTTTCTTAAAGTTACGGTCACCATATTGTTTGTTTTTTTTTTTCTTTTTAATTTTCAAGTACAATTAAGATTAATAATATTGGCCATGACAAAGATTATAAAATTTATATAATTAATAACAAAAGTAAACCTCTAATAATAATGGAATCTCACATTGCAAACTTCGGTATACCAAACTCCAAAATTAATTAAGATTTTCCAATTCCAATGTGGTGTACCAATATAAGATGGTGACCATCTCCATCTTTCTTTATAATTTTTCTTCTTTTTTTTTTTTTCACTGCCACATTTCTTTCAGCTCTCCTTGATTCATTGCATCGTATCACTCATGGACCTGAAACCCCACGAAAGGCTTTGTATTTCCTACTTGGTGACAATCATAAATTGTTAAGTGACGCAAAACATAGGAAGATATCATTAATTTCACAAATATAGTTTCCTTCATAATTGCTTGATTTTTATTTTATCATTTAGTTTATTTTATGTCCCATGAATTCTATAAATTTAGGTGATATTTAGTTGATTTCTTGTGAGAAATTTTCCGTAGAAAGGCTTCGACTTATATAATCTATGCACTACTAGACCTATATTTTCCAAATATGCACTTAAGGGTATTTTAGAATAGAAAAACATAAGCAAGCTCCTTCGTTATATTAACGTTATTACAAATTCATGTATCTCTAATACTACTAAGAAAATTTGTAAAAGAAGGGTCATGTTTATAGGTTTTACACATTATAGGGTTATATATTTTGTACATGCATTTTAAGGATTTGTATTTCTAAAAGTTACAAATTTGAGGATCTCTATTATGCTTATTTTAGACAACAATTTTTTTTTTTGGTCACATATTATAATGTTACTTATTATTAATATATCTGGTTTAAAATGCATTAATTACATCGAGAAAAAGAAACAAATCTTGACCTTATATAATTAAATGTTTGCTTTTCTTCTACATAGCTTTACACTTGAAATAAGCCTCAGAATAACAACATACTCAAACTTAGTTCGCTTAAGCAAAAGAAGATTTAGGAATAACAAGTATAACATGCAAAAGATGAAGGGTTCTAGCTATTTTAAATGCATAGAAACATATTACTCAATTATGTGTGAACAAAAAATGTTGTCCACGGACTTATTAAGATTAAGGTTGACACTGATGTAGAACAGATAAATAAATAAATAATAGATGTTTTTTCCCAAATTATTTACAAATTTGTTCCGTAATTCCATGTTAGTGTTTCCTTCGATTGTCCTCCACCTTTAATTCAATTTGAATTAGAGATTTTATTTCAGAAAATCAATGCAAGATCATTAGTGATAATATGATATTGGTACAAATGATTCAATATATATATTTCCTTTCACTTAATTTTTAAAATTAGGGATTATTAAATTTAAGGCTAATGTTTAAAGGACATTTGCTAAGGTTTAAGAAAAATAATTAATACTATGGACTTCCATATTGAAATTAATATAGAGACCTTCAATTGTGCTTTTTAAAAATATTGGCCATATCTTGTATGTTTAAAGAAGATAAGCATTTATAATGCGTAATATCTACAAACTCGAGTCATTCTTATACAAATTTTCTTAACAATGTTAATGACATGGTTTGGCTATGGTAACAACAATGTACATCAATCCTTAAATCCTTGTTTTCTAAAAAAATGTGATCCTTTAGTATACACTTATAAAAGATAGATCTTATAATACATAAGACCTATAAATCCAAGCTCTTGTCTCCTACATTTTTCTAAATTATATCTAAAGGTTACTTTGAAAGAAGATGGAAAAACAAGCTTAACTCCTAATTTCATCTTGATAATCGATCTAGAAGTACTTATACAAAGCTCAAGTATTACATTATGATAAGCCCACAGTTATTAGCCATAGTTTATATATTTCACAAACGAAGGCACATATTAGACTACTATATATAAGAACATTCTATTGAGTTTGATTTGTTGGAAAAGGAAAAAAGAAACTATGCAAACTCAATCTTGCATCATCAAATTTTAAATGGAAAGGAGAAAAAAAAATACTTAAATCAAGCATTAGAGATGAGCCCTATTGTTTGCCTCGTACCATAGACTTATTTTTGCCCTAGAATCCCCACGTTATTACAAGAATACTTTGCAAACATTATTCTTAAACATCATTCTTTCAACATTTTCTTCAAGTTAAATAAAGAAAGTAAAAAAACAAAAATAAAAAATGGAAAATAACCCATTTCATATAATATTCCAATGATCTATTGTCATATGCTATCTTTCGTAATTCCATGTTGAGTCTTCTCATTTGGGAAGTATCCATATGGGGGTGGCTTAGCATAATTTCTTGTAGTAAGGGTATTTTTCGAGGCATTAGGCAAGGTGAATCTAGTGGACAATGTACTTGTAACTCTCTAAAATTTTATTCAATAGACACTTTATCTAATAGGCTATAATAAGAAGATACATTCAAGATATAACTCCAAATAAACCCAAGATTAGTTTGAAAATTAAAGATAACTCAATATATCATAAGTTGACCTAAGTCAACTTAATTAAGGTAAAAGTCAACAAAAGTCAACTAACTCAACCTAACTTATTAACTTAGGTCTTCCATTCGACACCCCCAAAAAGACTTCAATAGACTTGATGCATTAAGAATTAAGACTCGATATAAATTAGGATAGACTTAAAAGATAAGACATCGTAAATTTATAAGATACCTCTTTTCTATAAAACTAATGAATTTGACTCAATAAAATTTTCGTCAGAAACCATTAATTTCACCCAGCATCACTAAACTCCTTATTTAAGGATTCATTTTCACCTTAAGATTTTGTCTAGCAAACCAAGTATTTTTTTAATATTGAATTTAAAAAAAAAAAACTTGAACATAGTTACCTAAAATTCACTCTAATTTAACTGAAGTCAACTTTCCATGAATAATTAAACGATTTAAAAAAAAAAACAAGTGTTGACTTGAATAAAATCCTTCCTCAATCCAACCTATCTTATCTTAGTCATAAGGATTAATATCCTTGAACATAAATTATCAAAAATAAATAAAAATTAATAACAAACCTAATTATAAACCCAAATCAAAATCGGAAGTCCTTTAAACTTTACCCTAAAGCCTTCTAAACGATTAAGCTTGAAACCACCCCGAAATCTTAATCTATTTTAACTAATTTTTTTCCTAATTCAATATTACATCCTTAATTGCCCAATAACAAAAAAAATATCAAAAAAATTAGACAAAACTCTACAGTTGCACCTCTTTCCCCAAGAAGCTACCACAAGAGACAAGTTTCCACCTTAAGCTTTGAAAATTCAACCTCTATCTTATCTTATCAAGACCAAATTTATTACAATTGATCTTATCTTAATCCTACCCTATTTTTTCTTGTCTAACATACGAAAAAGACAAGAAACTAATTTGGAAATAAGCATAAGGTAATCAAATCCAAATTGGATGAACTAAACTTGTGATTTTTCCAATGTTTGCAAGGGTTTACTTACCCTAATCTATCTTATCCTATCCTTATTAAATCTTACCCAAATTTTACCATATTACACCTTAACTATAGCTTGTTTTCCCAGTAAAAGGACGTGAAAAAATTCAAAAAGATGAGCCCCCAAAAACATATTAGAATCCCCTTCTTCACGTAGGCATCTTCACGTAATTCCATCTAGTTTGTCACCATCCAATTCAACCCTTTCTTCTATTAATTTAATCTAATCTAAACTACCCTAAATTAACTTGATTAAAATGGGATACGGACCTAGAAATATCATGGAAAAATTAGAGTTTTAAAGTCTTATGAACAAAAGGAAAATTACATGTAAATTTCATCTCCAAAAACACCTTGTTACTTAACCATATTTCATCTCATATTTGAGGCCATCTTACCTAATCTTAACCTAATCAAAATTAACCCAAAATTTACCATGACTAAGCTAAGGAAGTTAATTGCAAATAAACTAAAAATTAGCCTAGTAAACTTCTTGGAAGCTATTGAAATCTGCCCCCCTCCATTGACTATGTCAATACCATGTGATTTTATCCATATGTCCTTATTAACCTGATCTTATCTTGTGCAATTACTACCCTAACTTATCCTATAAGATATTAAGCTAATTAAAATCCTAAAATCTGCCCAATCTTGTTCCCTTAGGCATGGAAAATCAGAGCTCAAATTAATTTACAATACAACAAAACTTTACTAGTATAAAAAAAAAAAGGTAAAAAGCAAATTTACTGTTGTAAACAACCCCACATTTACATGCCACCTTGCTGCCTTACCCCCTGAATTTTCTTCCACTAACTTTCCCCCAAACACACCTCATATTCCCCTAAAAAGTCAAGAAGTTTCACCAAAAGTTAACCCCACTTTCATCTCTAAAGCCAGTCATAGTTTTGGACCACTAACTCCTTAATCTAAGGCAAACAACTTCCAAGAAGATTGAGCCATCTTTAAACTCTCTAAAGGACGTTATTAACCTGACTTATTTTCTATATTTTAGAGCCTCTATTTTAGGTATCCAATGATTTTTCATCAAATTAAGGTAATCCCAATTAACCCAAGTCATTTTCGTAGCATACTCTTCATGTATATAGACTAACATCACTTATTTGTAAAGTTGTAGGTTCTACCCACAATTTCACATCAAGCAAACTTTATCTTCATAAGATTATCCTATTCTTTTTCATTTAGGGTATTTTTTTAGGATTTAGACATATTTTAAACCCCTACAGAATATAAAAGTGCAAAGAAAAGATATTAAGATCTTATTTTCAAACCTTGAGGACTTATGACCATTTATGACTATCTATGATCTATTGAACATTCATAAACATATTCTTGACATATTGTGAACAAATTCCTGACATATATTCACGGACATTTGCTTAACATATATTCACGGACATTTGCTTAACATATATTCATGGACATATTCTTAACATATATTCATGGACATATTCTTGATATATACCTCGAACACTTATTGGCCTTATTATGGCAAGGATAGAACTTTACCCAAACAAGGACCTAAGCATAAGCCTTAATGACAAACTGATTCCTAAACAAAGTACTTAAAAGACTCTAAATGACTTTAGTAAAACATGGGGTTAGCAATGGGATACTAGAATAGTTTATCTTAAAAATAGTTATTTCTTATATGTATTTCTCCATGTTTATATAGGTTTTTCAAAAGCCTTCCAGGTTTTACTCAAGGATTATTACGATCCTTGAAAAGAATGGTAAGGTGAGTATCAATGATGATTGTCACTTGATTTGTGTTTGCACATTTAGTAGCACCTAAAGTTGAATATTAATGAACTCATGTGTGTGTTTGATTTGATTCATCATTTAATTGATAAGGCTAAAAGAAAGAGAAAGTAAAGTTGCTTGTATTCATGGCTATTCTTGTAGTTGATGAAGTGTCTACAAAATTGTTTGGTCACCCCTTAACTTATGTTAAGCATATCGAAACACTTATTTTGAAATGGATCATGCATAGAATCTTTTTGCATATTCTTATATATTCCATCATAGTTATACAAGTAATAAAAGGATGTCCTGAGGGAGTATCTTATTCTAACAATACAAAAAATGACTTAAGGATTGTTGTGTATTTATATAAATACATGTTCATTATTCTGTTTTGAGCGTACGCATCTGGAGGTGTGCAAGTAGGGAAAACATTATTTTCTTTTGGTCTGACTCGAGTCCTTGCTTAGAAAATCATCCTTTTAGCATAATTATTTATATGTAAAGTAAGGCTCTAACTTTGCGTAGCCAAGGATGTGTGATCGTGAAACGAAATTAGTAGCTCAAATTCTAATGAAATTTTAAAATAATCCTCAACCTAAGGTCAAAAGAGGGGTATATTGATCCTTACACTTCATGTAGTTTCCAGTTGACTAGATGTGATGATTAGCATATGATTGTTTATGCATTAAAATGTTAACTTGCTTGTCTTGCATGAAAGGTGCTTTTGAGCTAGGATCTCAATTAGTTTTTATAGCTTACACCCTCAGAATTTACCCTTTTTGTAGGCACCATTTTGGTTTTACCCTGGTAAAATCAAGCTAGCGGTGAAAATCTTCAAGATAATAATAGATGGGTGAGTGAGGATGGAGACAACTAGAATAGATATTTTTAACATTGAATAAACTTTTTTAGGTGAATGTAATATTAACTATTTAGACTTATATCTCTTTCTATTATATATGTAGAACTCTATGTTTTACGTTAATATATGTTAGCTTTAATATTTATAAAACTATTATCTTTATGGTGGTTTCTAGAGTAACAATACCTTATATACCATGTTGAAGTTTGTATATTTTAGAATCCAGCTAATCATAGACCTCAGTATAGTACATGGCAAGCTGTTACGACTAAAGTATTCCCTAGGGTGTGACTGTATCGGCCAAGCTAGAACTTCCTAGTGGAGGGGTTGGACCTTTTGCTAATGATGGAAATTGCAAGAGGTATGGAGTCCGTTCTTCTTGCTTGTCTAACCCTAGCAACCTACATGCCTTAAGGCATTGCACTTTTGTCACATGTAGAAAAATGGCAACAAGTATTATCGTGTAGTTTGAGCCTTCATAACTTTTGACACTTTACTTAGGGACTTAGGATCAGGTGAAAAGATCGATATATATATATGAAAATGGGATGGATAATAAATTGATTAATGTCATGAAGAAGCATGTTCAAGACATTAAGCTATTTATAGAACAAAATAGTTTGATGACTTCAGATGTTGAACTTGTTAGACATGTTTTAATTACACGGTTTTTAATTTGATTCTTTTTTAGTATTTGACCTGCAATTTGCAACTTTTCCCTCGCGGCTATTTTCTTTGTAGACCATTGTTCGTAAGAACAAATTGTCAAAACATTGTTGGAAAGTTCTGCTTGTGCCTTTACTGCTTGCATGTTTCGTCTGGACTTCGACCCCGCACCACTATAAGTATTATATTACATTAAGAAATAATATGATGATTCTTCCACGAAATTTAGAAGTAAAATAAAGTAATTTTTTCATATTGCTTTTTTTAGCTATCGGTTTATTCTATAGGTTGCCAATAACACATTCTGACGTGCATTATTGTAATGTTAAATATGCTTTCGACTATGTGGGAGAACGCTAATTGCTTAATAATGACATCAAATGATACCGAAGCGATTTCAGGTGTTTTAATGATCTTGTGTTACTTAGATTTTGGTGGCTTCGGTGGAATGACATCCGATGAGAATTAGTTTCCATGTTCTGTGAATAAAGATCTCTAATTCTGGCATCATATAATAAGGATTTTGTTGTAGCAATCTTCAATCCAGTTCTGCAGTACGATGAACTTCGTAATACATGAAAAAGTCGATTATAAACACCATTTGAACAATACGTATTTCGTCTCATCAAATTGTCCGCCATAATAAGAAATTTCGAAGCGACACGGATTTGGAGTTTCAAAGGGCATTTAATATATCTGCCATGTAGAGATATATCAAAGTGTACTAACATTCCATGGGTTATATTCTTATGTTGCTCTAGCAATTTTGCAACATCCTAGAACTTAGAATCTGTTCTCATTAGATGAAGACACAGAAAAGCTCAATCACTACAATTCTTCAATATTTACATTTATGTACTTTGATAATAATTAAAAATATCTACTATATACTAGAGATTTACAAGAATTTCTATAATAATAAATCATCAATAGTCTTCTCAAACTATTCAACAAAAGCATTTAATATTCAATTCCAACAAAAATTCTCCACAACAACTTAACAAGTAATTCCAGCATATGTTTTTCCTTAATCTAACTACTAATAGTCATAATAAACGTATTCTACATTCTCCTTGTTATCTTGATCTTGAATTATCCCCACCAAGGTTTTATCATACCTTACAATTCCTACTATAGCATCTGCAAAAAAAAATAATAATAAATAAATAAATAAATAAATTCCCATGGGGTGTAAGCTAATGTCCAATACAATGCATACCTATACACACAAGCATGCCATGCTAGACATATCATCACATACATAATGCAACATATACACAATTTGTTCATATTTCACAGTATTTAATCAGCACACAATTACATTAGCATCACACAACCTTACATAAATTCACACAATCCTTCTACAAACAATTATATATATATATATGAATATATGATAGTGGATACTCCCCACTATCCATGAATCTATCTATACATAATATATATATATATATATATATATATGTGTGATAGTGGATATTCCCTACTATCCATGAATCCTTTCACAACATATTTCCACATCTTACCCAGATCATTTCGGTACACAACTCCTCTACGGACAATATCACATATTGATCATCAAGGTGCCACCTTAAGAACACCGAGCCACACTTGGTTTCTTAGACCCAACAAATCACAAACACATGTGCACACAATCAAGTTCACTTACAATAACAATTAATCTACACGTAATATCTAACTTAACAAGCATAAACAACACACAAGGTATACATGTACCTAACTTTGCAAACCTTGATTTTTCCTTATACTTCTATAGCTTCACAAATCCTCCAAACCTAAACATGATCCAAATTACATGTTCTTAGAATTTTATGTCAATAAAGTAAAATGGAAGGGAAAACTTTTCAACTCAACATGGTCATGTTAGAGGTTGTGTAGGTTAACACAAGATAGTACACGACTACACAAAATGTCGTGTACATTTCTATTTAATATGCACTTAACACAACGAAACACAGCTATGTTATAGGCTATGTAACTTTTTGTGTATGTTATATTTTGACATGGGACGAGACATGATGGTGCTAGAAGGCCATGTATCTTTCTATTTGTTTTATGTTTTAACACAAGCTTAACACAATCGTGTTTGCGGGGAGGGGTTGGGGGGGTGGGTGGGCATGTATCTCTTTATATAGTTTAAGCTTAACACGTGACATAATACGGTTGTATTGGGAGACCGTGTATCTCTCTATATGATATGGTTTTCAACATGGGATATGACACAACTATGTTAGGAGACTGTGTAGGTTACTATTCATTACAAAATTCCATTTTTCCTATTCATAAATTGATCCCTCAGTCCAATTTCTAATAATTTGAGCCTAATTGATTCATTTACTATGTAAATTCTAATGTAATACACAAATTGGTACATCTACTTGACTCATATCATAATGGAGATTCTTGAATCACCTGTTTGTGTATATGTTTCATCTTACTCCTCATTCAATTTCTAACCACACGTTAATGAATGATCTCGGATTTAAAAATAAAAAATCTCCATTATATATTTAAATGATCAAGATTTTTACCTGACAAAATGGATTCAATCACTACTATTTCCTTTCAAATTACTTTGGGATCCTTAGGAGTGTTTTCCTATGAAAGGGGTTACGGATCTATAGCAAATGGAGGAAAAGAGTTAACCTTAAGTTAAAAGGGTTCATATACCTAGGTTGTGAAAAGACCATCTTGCCCCCACTGCTTTAAACTAATTATTATCTAATCCTTAGATTAATTATTTTTATAAAATATTATTACATATACTTATACCTATATATATAACTACATAATTATTAATTTGAGTATTTATATTCTTCCCCCTTACAAAAATTTTCATCTTAAAAAATTACTTGGACTATGGAAGAGTTTTGGGTATCTTCTCTTCATCTCTTCTTCTAACTCCTAAGTTGCCTCTCTTTCTGTTTGGTTGCTCCATTGTACTTTAACATACTTGATAACCCGTCTTATCAGAATTTTCTCTTTAGTGTCCATAATTTTGATAGGTCTCTCTATTGTCGTGAGGCCTGGCTGCACTTGTAGTGGTTCCAGTGCAGTGATTTAGTTTTGGGTTAGGTACATATTTCCTAAGCATGGAAATGTAGAATACATTATGTACCCAAGCTAGACTTAGTGACAATGCTAGTCTATATGTCACTGGTCCAATTATCTCCAAGACTTCAAAGGGTCTCACAAATTTGGGGTTCAATTTCCCCTTTAAGCTAAATCTTATCACTCCCTTTGTAGGTGAGATCTTTAGTAATACATAGTCTACCACTTGGAACTCCAATGAGCATCTCCTCTTGTCTGCATATGACTTCTGATAGCTTTAGGTAGACTGCATACTCTTCAGTTTAACTTTTTCAACTACATCTTGTACCAAATCAAGTCCCAATAATTATTTCTCACCCACATCATTCCAATGCAAAGGTGATTGTCACTTTCTTCCATATAATGTTTCAAAAAATGCCGTTTATATGGAAGCTTAGTAACTGTTATTTTAAGCGAAGTCTATTAAGAGTAGATGTTCGTCCTTATTTCCACCAAAATCCAACATACATGTCCTCCAATATCTAAATAGTTCACTCAAACCAGACATCTATCTGTAGGTGAAAAACTGTACTAAATTGTAATTTTATGCCTAGAGCCCTATGCAAACTATTCCAAAATCTTTCTACAAATTGAGTATCCTTATCTGATATTATGGAGACTAATACCCCATGCAACCTCACAATCTCTTTGATGTAAATTTATGCCAGCTTTTCAAGTTTATACCTTGTGACTATAGGTATAAAGTGAGCAAATTTTGTAAACCAGTCCACAATCACCCATACAGTGTTTAACTTAGTCATAGATCTGAGTAATGCTGTGATGAAGTTCATGTTCACATGCTCCCATTTCCACTCTAGTATAGGTAAAGGATGCAACATGCCAGCAAGTCTCTAATCTTCTATCTTTATCTATTAGCATATCAGGTACTTCGATATATAATCGGTAATTTCTCTCTTCATGTTCTTCCACTAATAATGGCTCTTCAAATCCTTATACATCTTGGTAGCTCCATAGTATATGGAGTACCCAAAATAATGTGCCTCCTTCAATATTTCATTCTTGATTTCATGTATAGTCGGCACACACAGTTTATGACCATACCATAACGTTCCCTCTTTATCTTCATTAAATTCTATAGCTCTTTCCTCTTCCATTCTTTTCTTAATCTCTTGCACCCCCATATCATCAACTTGTGTAGTTTTTATTCTATCTATTAACACTAGCTGTATCCGTAAGCTAACAAGTCTAGCCTCGATCTCTTGAGTCACAATCACCAAATTTAATTTCTACATATCTTCTAATATATTCTACAAAGTTATGATTAATGTCACCAGATTACCATGATTCTTCCTACTAAGTGCATCCGCTACTATGTTTGCCTTCCCAAGATGGTACTAAATGTCTAAATTATAGTCTTTTATTAATTCTAACCAGCATCTCAACCTCATATCTAACTGCTTCTAGGTAAAGAGGTACTTAAGGTTTTTATGATCTGTGAATATTTTGCACTTCTCCCCATATAGGTAGTGTCTCCATAATTTGAGTGCAAATATCACAGTAGCTAACTCCAGATCATGTGTTGAGTAGTTCTTCTCATAAGGTTTCAAATGCCTAAATTCCTAAGCCATTATCCTCTCATTCTACATCAATACACACTCAAGCCCTTAAATGGACACATCACTATACACTACAAATTCTTCACCACTGACTAGTGATGCAAGCACTTGTGTAGAAGTCAATCTCTCTTTCAATGTTGTGAAACTTGCTTCACATCGGTCATCCCATGCAAACTTTACCCCTTTTTTAGTTAACTTGGTTAAAGGGCTATCAATTTGGAGAATTCTTCTATAAATCTTCTATAGTATCTTATTAACCTTAAGAAGCTTCTAATTTTTGTTATGGTCTTCAGCCTGGGCCATTCATTCACAACCCTAATCTTCTTAGGATCTATAGCTAACCTATCTTTACTAATCAAATGTCCTAAAAGGTTACCTACTTCAGCTAGAATTCACACTTCTTAAATTTGGCTTATAGCTTCTCTGTTTATAGTCTACCTAACACTACCCTTAAGTGTTGCTCATGATCTTTCTCACTCCTAAAGTATATCAAAATGTCATCTATGAATATAATGACAAACATATCCAAATATTCCCTAAATATCTAGTTGATTAAGTCCATGAAAGCTGCTAGTGCATTTGTGAGTCCAAACAGCATTACTTGGAAGTCATAATGCCCATATCTAGTCCTAAATGTGATCTTCTAGATATCTTCCTCCTTAATTCTCAATTAATGGTATCCGAATCTCAAGTTTAATTTTGAGAAAACTAGAGTTCCTTATAACTTTTAAACCAGTCATCAATCCTCGAGAGAGGGTATTTATTTTTAATGGTAACCCTATTCAACTCTTGGTAATCTACACATAACCACACGCTATTGTCTTTCTTCTTTACAAATAGTACAAGTGCACCCTAAGGTGAGACACTTAGTCTATTGAACTTCTTGTCCAGTAGTTCTTTTATCTAATCCTTTAGTTCTTTTAACTCTAGGTGCCATATGGTATGGGGCTTTTGGTATTGAAGCCATACCAAGTACTATATCTATGCCGAACTCAATCTCCCTTGTTGAGGATAAACCTGGCAGGTTATTCGGAAATACTCTAGTAAATGCCTTCACTACCCTCACTGTATCAATTTTCACCAGATCTTCAACCTAAACTACTATGAAAGCCATCATACTTTTACCCCACAATTCATATGTTAGTAGTCCTACTGGCCTATTTGCTTCTAATTTAAAACTAAATTAATCTCCTATTGGTGTATTGAAATGAATAGTTATACCATAACAATCTATTGTTGTATGATATCTAATCAACCAATCCATTCCTAGAATTACATCAAAATTAGTCATGTCTAACACTAAAAGATCTGCAACCAATACTCTACCCAACACTTCTATACAAACCTTTCTACATATTTTATTCAATCCTCTACCCACACCCATAAGTGTACTCAAATTCAATACAACAACCAACACTTGAATACATACATCATATTTACTTCTAAATGCATTAGATATACATGAATGTGATGCACCCGTATCAAGTTACACATATGCTTTAGTAGAATTTACCAATAGTGTACCTAGCTAAGGTTTCTATATTTGAAGTGTCATGTTGCTGTAAAGCAAACACTCGTGTTAGTGCTCTTTACCTTAGCCTTGCCTACTAAGGTCTGCTATTATCATTCTTAGTTTGATTCCTTCTTATTGGTGCCGATTGTACATTCTATCCTCTATTGTTTGGGCAGTCCACAATTCTATGACCTCTTTATTTACATGAAAAGCAAAATGTCAAGGGTATTGATCTCTCCCAACAAGTTTTGTGATGAGGATCGACTAGCATCTAAGAATAAGGAACCAAAATCTCAAGATCCATTGCAAGGAATTAGAGGCCTAATGACTCGAGCTAAAGCTAAACAAATGAAAGAAGCTTTACAAGGATTAATCATAGACCTACAAGCGAAGGAACCAAGTTACACTATGATAGGAATCAAAATCCATCAAGACCTATCATTAGGGTAGGAGCTAAAGGATTTCAAACCTTGGTGATGAGGGCCCATTTTTAGCAAATTGACCCTGGAATTATTTATAAATTAACCTTTTTTCTATTATTCTTGTATTGTGTTTTCCAATAGGTACACTTGTTTGACTTCACAAGGTGATGGACAAACTCATTAAGACTCAACTTATGGATTATCCATGGACCGACTTAAAAACTGAAGATGAGCTGAACCAATGAATTCCATTGCAAAGCTAGCTTATTGAAGATTATTTTTGTATTTTTAATTTATTCTTTGAACTATTTATTTTGTAAGCTTTGTGGGACATTTTATTTGGTTGTAATTTTTCTTTTAGGACCGGTCACCCTAAAAGTAGCATAGTTGTAATAATGTGAACTTTTTAACCCTAAAGGGAGCAAGTATAAATACTTGCTTAAGTAGGGTTTTAGGGAGCTTTTTGACATTTTGAGAAAAAAAACCTCTTTTATTGCCGTAAGAATCATCCTTGCTTGAAATTGATCTCTTATCAACTTTATCCTTGAACTTGTGGTGAGAACCGACTTGAAATCGATTGTGAGTAATATCAATCATTTCTTATTGTTTACAAATTATACTTAGTGAGTCATATCTAGGTGCTATTTGTTGTTCCTATCTTTCACGTAAATTAGGGTTCTTAATTTTCATATTTGAATTCAATTCAATTTGATTAGAATTCTAATTCATCCATATCTTATCTATTGTTCATTTTGTTCTTACATTGATCCATATCACAATTTGTTCTCATTTTCATTTGAATCCACGTGAATAGGGGTTTAAGTAAATATTTGTTGATCACGCCAAATTGAGGAATTATTCCCATTTGTTATTTGATTGTGCTTAGTCATTTTAGGCATATCATAATTTGGCATCAGAGCTTATGGCTTAAGAGGAGGGATTTTGTAATTGTTAATTCAGAAAATTAGGGTTCTTGATTTTAGTACCTTAATCCGAATTGTTGAAGTAAAATTGAGTTATTTAATTGTGTTGTTGAGGTGTTATACTTGTTGCTACTTGTTGTAGACGTAGAGTACTTGTTATATTCCTTGTCTCTTAAGTTGGTTGTGAGTGATTTAGGAGAAGTGATCATTGTGATCATTTGAGGGAAGTGAAATTTGAAGCCAAGAAGAGTGTGATCTTGAATTGTTGCAAGAGGATTTCAGAAATTGAGTAGTGTGCTTGCAATTTTCAGATTGCATTGTGTGGAAAAAAAGGAAATCATTTGAATTCAAACATCCATTAACTTGAAGTAGTTATTGAGTAACATTAAGGAGTGTTGTTTGAATTTGAATTATCTTACCTTTTATGGAAAAGATTGCATTTAGTGGACTTATTTGAATTGTTATTTACTGCCCTTATATGTGGACTACGGTATAGATTGCAACGTGAAGTGTTGTGTGTGTTGTATTAGGAAGGTTGTTGCACCATGGTTGTGTGTATGTGGGTTGCAATGTAAAAAAGAGTGTAGTGAGTTATTAGAGTTATGCTACAACGTGTTGTAAGTTTGTGTTAAGAAGACCAAAGCAATGTATTGTGAGTTTGTTGAGGAGAACGGTGCTACCATGGAGTGGAAGTGTGTATATGTGCCGTGGTTGAAAGGGAGTTGTGGTGATTGATTTTTGAAATTCAAAACACACATTAAGTCATTGTTTAATTGTGTGTCATTTGAATTTGAAATTGAATCTTACCATTTGTGGAAAGTTGCATTAAGGATATCAATTTCAAATTGTTGTTGTGTTTATGTATGTATGTGTGGCAATGCAAAGGAGTATTGAATTGGCAGAGTTTGTGTTGTGTGTATTGAGTAGAAGGGTGTTGCACCGTGAGTGAATTGTTGTAAGTTGAAGTGAGTGCACTGTGTGGGAGTGTAGTGTTGTGGCATTGTGTTTGTGTGTTGAGTAAAGGAATTGCCATTTGTGAATTTGAGGATTTATGTATAGTGTAAGGTGCTGCACATTAAGGTCAAGTGTGAGTGTAAACCATGGCTAAGGAAGGAAGTTCAGTAGTGAAGTTTGAAATTCAAAAATAAGCATTTAAGTGTGAAATTTATTGAGTATTATTACTTAAACACTTGCTTAGTTGAATTCAATATCTTAACTACTTAGAAGTGTTTAACTATTGCTTCCTTTATTTTATCATAATTGAAGTGAGGATAAGTGTTGCACCATAGTTAAGGGTGTGTGTTGCAACGGTTATTTGTGCACTATAGGTGTATGAGTGTGTATTGTCGTGGTTTGTAGAGTGTATGTAGTGTTGTATTTTTATAAACTCAGTGAAGGGTGTAAACATTTGGTGTTGGTTATTGTATGTGTTATCAAGATCATGGATGCTAGTAGTGTGAAACATTGTGAATCTTGAGCATAAGGGGAATTTATGTGGCGATGAATGGTATGTTGTGTATGTGTTTTCCTTGCTGCCAATTGTGTATTTAAGTAGTGAGAAACCAAAGCAAGAAAAGGAAAGTTGAATAGTAGAATTTAAAATTCAAACAAGTTATTAAAGTGTGAAAGTAATTGAACTAATTACTTAAACATTTATAGTTGAATTTAATTCTATCTACTTGAAAGTACTTGAGTGTACTTCACTTGTAGCTTTGTTGTGTACTTGAACATGGAAGTGTAAGGATCATTATTGTGTTGTTGGATTTAAACACAATAATATCTTGTAAAATGTTTCATTATGCTAATGTATTGCACCAAACATTGACTACATTTACTATTAAGGATGATGAACAAAAGGAAAACTTGTTCTATACTTCTTGTAGGGTACAAGTAAATTTATGTGTCCTTATAGTTGATGGTAGTAGTTATACCAATGTGATAGCAGCATCATTAGTATCAAAACTAAAACTTGCCACTACTCTACATCATAAACTATATAAATTGCATTGGTTTAGTGATCAAGGGAGTTTGCATGTGACCTAAAGAGCTAGGGTACCTTTCAGTGTAAGGGATAAATAATGTGATGAAATCGAGTGTGATATTCTACTTATGTGTGCATCCCATATATTGCTTGGCAGGCCTTGGTTATATGATAAGAGGGTCTTACATGATGGCTTCAGGAATACTTATGTATTCCAAAAGGAGGGAAAACGAATTATTTTGAACCTAATGTCGCCTTTAGAGGTTCAAAAGGTTCAACAACAAATCAGTAGACCATTAGAGAGCCATGAGCAGTTAAGCCAACCCTTAGAACACAAAATTTTTCATATATAGATGTGCCAACCTTTAGAGGATCGTAATGATCATAGTCAGATGAGCAGACTACCAGAGGACCAAACTATTCTTGGATAGTTGCGCTCACCTTCAAAGGTATTAGAGGCTCATGAGCAATTGAGTAAACCATTGGAAGATTCTGAGAGTCAGAGTCAGATGAGCCTATCATTAGAGAGCCAGACTACTCAAAGACAGTTGTGTTCACCTTCAGAGATTTCAGAGGGCAATGAGCAATTGGGCCAACCATTAGAGGGCCATGAGGATCAGTGCCATGCAGATGAGTTAGAAAAGGAGAAAACAATTTCAGTGGAATGGGTTAAAACAAGAGAGACCTCAATAAAAAATGGGTCATTACTTGTGTTGTAAATGAGATACATCCTAGAAATGGAGGAGAGAAAACAATCACCTCCTGTGGTATTTCAGATATTAGGATTCTACAGTGATACTTTTTCAGGTGGCTTGCTAGGAGGAAACAAAGTCTCTACTGCATTTGATCTATCAGATTTGAGGATAAATCTTTTTTAGGCCTAAGGAGATGATAGGAATCAAAATCCATCAAGACCTATTATTAGAACAAGAGCTAAAAGATTTCAAATCTTAGCAATGAGGGTCCATTTTGAGTAAATCGACCCCAGAATTATTTATAAATTAACCACTTTTCTATTATTCTTATATTATGTTTTCCAACGGGCACACTTATTTGGCTTCATAAGGCGATGGACAAACTCACTAAGACTCAGCTTGTGGGTTATCCATGGATCGACTTAAAAACCGAAGATAAGCTAAACAGACGAATTCCATTGCAAAGCTAGTTTATTGAAGATTATTTTTGTATTTGTAATTTTTTTTTTGAACTATTTATTTTGTAAGCTTTGTAGGACATTTTATTTTGTTGTAATTTTTCTTTTAAGACCGACCACCTTAAAAGTTATATAATTGTAATTTTATGAACTTTTTAACCCTAAAGGGAGCAAGTATAAATACTTGCTTAAGTAGGGTTTTAGGGAGCTTTTTGACATTTTGAGAAAACCCCTCTTTTGCTGCCGTGAGGATCATCCTTGCTTGCAATTGATCTCTTATCAATTTCATCCTTGAAATTGTGGCAAGAACCGACTTGAAATCGATTGTGAGTAATATCAATCATTTCTTATTGTTTACAAATTGTACTTAGTGAGTCATATCTAGGTGTTATTTGTTGTTCCTATCTTTCACGTGAATTAAGGTTCTTAATTTTCATATTTGAATTCAATTCAATTTGATTGGAATTCTAATTCATCCATATCTTATCTATTGTTCATTTTGTTCTTACATTGATCCATATCACAATTTGTTCTCATTTTCATTTCAATCCATGTGAATAGGGGTTCAAGTAAATATTTGTTGATCATGCCAAATTGAGGAATTGTTCCCATTTGTTATTTGATTGTGCTTAATCGTTTTAGGCACATCACACTAAAGGAGAACCAACATTTATCAACTTTATTTACGTTTCCATGAAGGGATGCATGGATATAGAAGTCTTAGAATAAATTAGTTTGAAAAATAGGAAACTTGAACCGCAAAAGGGAAAAGCACTCGGTTTTATGTGTTATGATTTGTTTTATTTGTTTAGTTTGTGTTTTACTATATTTAGTTAAAATATTTTGGTCATTAGGAATGAAGGCCGGTTTAGCTATGTTTGGAAACTTAGGACATTCATTTGTCATGTGATAGCATTATATATATCACGGCAATAGGTGGAAACAAAAGACAATTATCATATTATTAAAAACATATTTTTTTCATGGAAAAGCTCTCTCTTGTTCTTTAAGAAAGAACTCCACAATTCTCTTCAACATAAACACTTAGGAAAATCTTTGATAGCTTAGGTTTCAATCAACAAGTGTGGTTGGGGTCCAGTTACGAATTCAACTTGTTCAAGATGATTCATAGGAATTTCGATTTCAATTACGATCGTCGGGTTCTAGGTTTGACATACCTAGGGTTATGCACATCATTTGATATCAAAGCTTCGACTTCTTGAATTAAGTAACATCTATCCTTTGTTAATTGTTTGTTCATTCATTCCATAGTTTTTTCTTTTTTTCATACCCTAGAAATTCGTATAAAAAAAATCTAATTGGGTTATAGAAAGTCTATTTGGTGACCGAGAACAACAATTTGTTATCTTAGCAAATTGAAATCCAATCTTTAATTCTTGCTCCCTGTTCTTGGAAAGTCGTATAAAAAAAAAAAAGAAGAAGAAGAAAAATTCAAGATTTGGCAGTGAAATATTCAATTGCCAATTACAAGACAAAAAAAAAAAATCCATGCTTGAAATCACATAATCAAGTGATACGAATACACTTTCCAATTCTTACCTTCAACACTATCTTACCTTTTCCATATTGTAATTGAATTACATTGTCTTCCATTACATCTTGGTGCAATATTCTACTTTCCTAATTTATGTTGTGGATTTCTCTTGGCTTGTGTTTCCAATTTTTTGTAGTGACTCTTATCATATCAATTAATTCATGATTGTATCTTTACTTGTCGTGACTTGGAACCAATAGTTAATCAATATATTTGCTTAGTGGTTTGCGTTGAGGAAGTTTTTCAACCCGAGTTCATATGAAAGAATTGTAAGAGCGGGTTATGAGAACATTATTATTGTGAGTTAAACACGAGTGAATTGTGAGGACATTATTACTATGAGTAACACACAAGTGAATTGTGAGATATATATTTGTGTTACTAATCTCTTTTCTTGACTATAGAAATATGTTAGGACAAAGTCCAACAGGAGGGGAAAATAAGTTGATGTTTGATTCGTTGATGAGGGAGATGAAGAGAATTTTGACAGAAAAAAAAAATAACTACAAGTCTTTTATAAATAAACTCTTATTTTGGAACGACTCCAAACCATTGCTCGAGAATCCCATAGAGTGGATTCTTAGTGTTAGAAATGATGCCAAGCACCAAGCACTGATAATGTTCTCTATGTGCTTAATGTGTTGAAACAGATTAAAGTGTCATGGAATTCCTATCATGAAAAAGGTCAAAAATTTATTTTGAATTCTAAACCATGGTTTAATGAATGCGTGTTTTTTTAAGGATTCTTAGTTTTACAACAGATAAATTTGACCACATACGCTATAGAGATCTTTATTTAAGGGTCCTTAAGGGTGTATATATATATATAAAGTGTATGTTTTAAAGAACCTTGGATTGTTCTTCATAGCATTTTCTACAAAGTAAACTATGTTTAGGAGGTTATATATCTCTAAAGAATACCTTTAACTTGTTTTTTCAATTATTGTTTTATCTCTAACCATTTAATTTACGGTATGTACATAGAATTCTTATTCGTTCTAGTCTGAGGATATAAGTGACATGAAACAGCTAAGACAAAAGCTTATGAATGATAAATTTATGATTTGAACAGATAAAATCGAACTTGATATATAATCTCTACTCCAACACACAATTTGCAATAGATTTGGTCATGGACAATTTTTTCAATTTCTTCCGTAATCCTACAATTGTCGTATTCCCCATGACTACAACATACTATTTACTAAACTTAGCTAGATTACCACAAGGGCATTCCCATCAAGAACTATCCACTCACCATCTTTAGGACATTACTGACTACTGATCTAAAGCAATTTCAAGCTTAATTAGTGACTACACTAGGATCCCTTGTATTCGATTGCCATAACCCAAATCTCATGCAACATCAAGCTAGGATCTAAATTTTTTATTATTAGTCACTTTGAATTCAAATACATAAGATATAACCAAGTAAAGAGAAAAAACAAGGCATCATAAAGAATCCATAAATAGCATAAGCCAAATGATGGAATACATTAGATTTAGAAGATCATAACATGAGTGATTTAGAAGATTTGGATTTCTTTTCATCCACTCATCTACCACTTCATCATACCAAATAGATAAGATCCATAAAGCAACCCATGCCATACTCTTAGGAAAAGCTCAAATGACTTTAAACAATAGGCTACCTATACTTGAAAATGACATAGAATTGTAGGTAATGAATACTTAGAGGCTAGACAACTCTCTAAGAAACTTGGCAAAATAGCCTCATAAATGGTAAAGGAGGATGAAACCCAAGAACAAAGATAAAAAGGTAAGATTGAATAAATTCATAAAATTGTAACAATAATATTACAATGGCTCTCTCACAATATCAAAGCACTCATTTTGTCTAACAAGTCCTTAAGGTTTTTTTGCACTCTCACTTACTCTATCCAACATACCTAACACCTAACCCTAATGCACATAACAAGAAACAATTAGATACCAAGATAATATAAAATAGGAAATTATCAAGTATAAAACAATCATGATTTAACCCTTTACCCCCTTTTTTTTGGGTTAAAAAAAGGTCATGTGTTTAAATTTCATAATAATCATTTTACTTTTTCAAAATTGCATTTAATTTATATTACTAAAATGAAAATTATTTTTTTATTTTTTATTTTACTTTTTCCATAATAATTAACCATATTAAATTTCAAATATTAAATTTTAAAATTTTCTTTTCTATATACATATTAAATAATATCACAAGATGCACTCACAAAAAAAAGAAAAAAAAAGGTTGGGGGGAGGTAGGCGAGGGGGAAGGTGTGGGGGCGATAGGTTTGATCCTTCAAAATACATGGTTTTGGATCCACCCTTGAATGTGATATGCCTAAATCCAAGATTAAGCACATGCAAAACCAATTTGAAAGACAATTAAACAATGTCAATCATATGAACAATGGCGTCAAATCCTCAAAGTTTATGACAGATTCTTCAACTAAGATGTGAATCAATAATGAATCCAAGTATGATGATGCTCTGATACCAACAAGATGATATGCCTAATTCCACTTAGAAGCACAATTAAAAAGACTCAAGAAAAGCAATCTCAAGTCAAAGTGAAAACCAGATCCACAAGGCTAAATCACGTGAACCCTAATGAAGATATGATGAAATCCAAATGTTCAAAGATATAATTGTAATACCACAATGATAATATCTTCCAAAAACACCCTAATCTCAGATAATCCACGAAAATAATCCACAAATAACAAAGAAAACCTCAATTCCAAGAACTCCTTTCCAATAGTGAAGTACACGTTTTCAAGGGAATTCTTCAATGAAGATTCAAATTCAATGGCAAAGTACTTCAAATAAACACAATAATTCGTGAACGATAAGATGTATTTCTGACCAACAACTATTTCAATTCAACCCTAGATATGACACACTAGAGAAGAAAAGAAATCACAACAAAATGAAATTGATACAACTTACAATTTCAAGATGTTGCACTCTTCACAATTTCAACTCTTGGGATTGAAATTGATAAGAGTTTAGATGACAATTAGGAACCCTAATTCTCACGTGAAAAGAAGTGTTTGTTCTTCAAAATTAAGCCTCCTCAAACCCTCTCTTAAACAAGTATTTAGACTTGCTACTCCTAGGGTTAAAAAGTGCTCAAAATTACAAGTTTGCCCTTTTAAGGTAGCTAACCCGAAATGAAAATTACAAGGAAATAAAAGTGTCCCAAAACCAAAATACAACCAAAATAGTTCATAAAAGAAGAAATATATAAAAGAAATGGTCTTCAAGATGTCGGTCTTCTATAGGATCTATCGGCCCAACTCATCGCCAGTTCAAGTCAGTCCATGGATAACCCACAAGCTGAGTCTAAGGGAGTTTGTCCATTGCCCTGTAAAATATGATAAGTATGCCTGTTAGAAAACACAATACAAGAAGAATAGAAAAGAGGTTAATATATGAATAATTCTGGGGTCGATCTGCTTAAAATGGGCCCTCATCGCCAAAATTCGAATTCCTTTAGTTTTTGCCCTAATGATAGGTCTTGTCGGATTTTGATTCCTATCATCTCCTCGGGCCTCAAAAAGATTTGTCCTCAAATCTGGTAGATCAAATGTAGCAGAGACTTTGTTTCCTCTTAGCAAGCTACCTGAAGAAATATCTCTGCCGAATCCCAATATCTGAAATACTACTGGTGGTGATTGTCTTCTCTCCTCCATTTCCAGGATGTATCTCATTTGCAACACAAATAATGACCCATTATCCACTGCGGTGTCCCCTATCTCAACCCATTTTACTGACATTGTATCCTCCTTTTCTAACTCATCTGTATGTCCCTGATCCTCATGGTCTTCCAATGTTTGGCCCAACTGCTCATTACTCTCTATAACCTCTGAAGGTGAACATAATTGTCTCTGAACAGTCTGGCCCTCTGGTGGTCTGCTCATCTAACTATGATCATTAAGATCCTCTAAAGGTTGGCACATGGGTGTCTGATAAATTTTATGCTCTAAGGGTTGGTTCGTATCACTAGAGCCCTCAAGAACCTTTGAAGGTTGGCATACCTACATCTACATAGTTTGGTCCTCTGAAGGTTTAATCATGTGGCTATGATCCTCAAGATTCTGTGATGGTAGTTTTATCTGTCTTTGCATCTCCTGAACCTCTAATGGTGACATAGGATTCAATACTATACGTTTACCATCCTTTTTAAACATATAAGTATTTCTATACCCATCATGTAATACCATCCTGTCATACAACCATGGTCTACTAAGTAATATATGGGATGCACAAAGAGGAAGAATATCACATTCAAGCTCATCATAGTACTTGTCCCCTATATTAAAGGGTACCCTAGCCCTTTAGGTTACACAAAGACTATCCTGATCATTCAACCAATGTAATGTATAAGGTTTGGGATGTAGGATAGTTTCAAGTTTCAACTTCAATACTAATGATGCAACTACAACATTAGTACAACTACCACCATCAATAATAATTGCGCATAAGTTTCCTTGTACCCTACAAGAAGTATGGAACAAGTTTTCTCTTTATCCCTCATCAATGGTTTGAAAGGAAGTCAAGTCCCGATGCAATATGTTAGTAGACAAATACAACTCACTTGACATTTTTGCTTATTAATTTCAACAACCTCAATACACTTCACCATACCACGACAACACACCCTTACACACCCACAGTGCACACACTCAACCAATACAAGAAATGTTTATTGGTACTTCAAATAAAGTTAAGTGAGATACTTGAAGCATAAATAAATACTTCCAAGTAGTTAAGAAATTAAATTCAACTAACAAGTGTTGAAGTAATAAGTTCAATTACTTTCACACTTTAATGTTTGTTTTTTAATTCAAATTCTACTACTTCAATTTTCCTTTCTTGCCACGGTTTCACACCTACAATTGATCTTGATGTGCAGCACCTTAATCCACACAACTCCACAACACGGTAACAAATTCAAATAAACATCCTTAATGCACTTTCCACAAATGGTAATAATCAAATTTCAAATTCAAATGGAACATAACCAAAAAGATGATGTGCCTAAATCCAAGATTAAGCACATGCAAAACCAATTTGAAAGACAATTAAACAATGTCAATCAAACTAGTCTCAATCATATGAACAATGGCGTCAAATCCTCAAAGTTTATGACCGATTCTTCAACTAAGATGTGAATCAATAATGAATCCAATTATGATGATGCTCTGATACCAAAAAGATGATGTGCCAAATTCCACTTAGAAGCACAATTAAAAAGACTCAAGAAAAGCAATCTCAAGTCAAAGTGAAAATCGGATCCATAAGGCTAAATCACGTGAACCCTAATGAAAATATGATGAAATCCAAATGTTCAAAGATATAATTGTAATACCACAATGATAATATCTTCCAACAACACCCTAATCTCATATAATCTACAAAAATAATCCACAAATAACAAAGATAACCTCAATTCCAAGAACTCCTTTCCAATAGTGAAGTACACGTTTTCAAGAGAATTCTTCAATGAAGATTCAAATTCAATGGCAAAGTACTTCAAATAAACACAATAATTCGTGAACAATAAGATGTATTTCTGACCAAGAACTATTTCAATTCAACCCTAGATATGACACACTAGAGAAGAAAAGAAATCACAACAAAATGAAATTGATACAACTCACAATTTCAAGATGTTGCACTCGCCACAATTTCAACTCTTGGGATTAAAATTGATAAGATTTTAGATGAAAATTAGGAACCTTAATTCTCACGTGAAAAGAAGTGTTTTTTCTTCAAAATTAAGCCTCCTCAAACCCTCTCTTAAGCAAGTATTTAGACTTGCTACTCCTAGGGTTAAAAAGTGCTCAAAATTACAAGTTTGTCACTTTTAAGGTGGCTAACCCTAAATGAAAATTACAAGGAAATAAAAGTGTCCCAAAACCAAAATACAACCAAAATAGTTCATAAAAGAAGAAATATATAAAAGAAATGGTCTTCAAGATGCCGGTCTTCTATAGGATCCATCGGCCTAGCTCATCGCCGGTTCAAGTCGATCCATGGATAACCCATAAGCTGAGTCTAAGGGAGTTTGTCCATTGCCCTATAAAATATGATAAGTGTGCCTGTTGGAAAACACAATACAAGAAGAATAGAAAAGAGGTTAATATATGAATAATTTTGGGCTCAATCTTCTTAAAATGGACCCCCATCGCCAAAATTCGAATTCCTTTAGTTTTTGCCTTAATGATAGGTCTTATCGGAATTTGATTCCTATCAGAATGTTAATTCAAAATATAAACTCAATATTGAGAATAATAAGATGGTCATACAATATATAATTCTTTTAATTTCCATTAACGAATTATATATATATATATATATGTAGAGGGCAAAAAAATATTATGTAAATATATTGGGTTAAATCCATTGATTATTTATCTTTACTCATTAGGATAGGCGATAGGGCCTAGTGAGTCTAATCCAATTATTGGGATGACTTAAGGAGAATTGGCTTGATGGGCTCAAAACAAGGATTGTTAGACCGGCCTTTCTTAGGCAAGCTCATGTACTTATGAGGAAGGCTACTACTCTTGATCCTATAGCAAGCTCATTAATATAACCTCAAAATGAGTAGACTCCATCTCATTCATTGATCACTAAAGTGATCTAACGGATGTCATTAGGCCTAAGAGTTTATAAATACTCAACCATTTCTCCTCATTAGGGCACCTTTTCCCTGAATTCTAGATATCAAAGAAACGATATTCCACCAAGAGTTCTTTGCTCTCAAAGATCAAATAAGAGATTAGGTAAAAAACAATCTCTATTGCTCAAGAACTACGAGGTTAACGCTTAAGGTCCCCTTAGCTCCCTTGTTTATTACTTGTGTGTTCTAGACACTTGAGATTACCTGTTCCTCCTCCCTACCACTCTCTCCATATCATCTCATCACGTGCCATTTCTAAATTGCTTTTCTCTAAATTCATGTGCAGCGCGGTACCCACGTGATACATACATGACCACTCCTACCGAGACCCCCCATTTACATTTTGGCAACTTCACTAGGGATAAAACTAAGTGATAAAAGAGTAATGGCACTTGCTAAGAAGAGAGGACCATCTAACAACATCTATCAAGAACAAAATCCTAACACTGAATTAATGGAGTTGAACCTACCTCAAATACCACAAAATACTAGTCAAGGCAATTCATAACCTGAGGCTCCCATAGATCCTACACAAATGATGCAAACAATGTCGGAAAACACAAGGGCTCTAAATCAACTCATGACCATGCTTGCTCCACTCATCACAGGGTTAGATGCCACCATTGCTGTGAAACAAGGTGTGGCTCCGCCAAACACCAACATTGCTACGCAACAAGGCATCACCCATGCAACTCCATCACATGCAGTTTCTTCCATTAACCCTCCCATTGATGAGGAGAACATTCCTCAAGAGAAAATCACTCAACCAGATGTTCAACCTCCTAATGCCCTTAGTGAATTTAGCCGTCAGCCTACTCCCATACCTACTTCCATGGTATCTACCCTCAGGACTTCCTTTGTAACAAAGGAAGACTTAGACATATACCTAAAAGAAATACAAGTAAATTCAATTGTGGGAGTACCAGAGTTAAGACTCCCTTACCATCAGCACATTATTGAAAAATCGTATCCTAAAGACTATGTTAGTCCTAAGTTCATCCTATTCAATGGCAAGAAATGGAGCACTAAAGAACATTTACTTAAGTTTATCGGACATTGGAATTATACAAGTTAGATGATGACTTGAAGATTAAAGAATTCTCTGAACCACTAACTGAAAGGCATACACTTAGTATGTCAATCTCCCTACAAGGTTAGTTGATTCATTAGGGTCAATGTGTAAGTTATTCCTAGAGAAGCTCTTCTCCACCCAGGAACGAGTCACAATCATAGACATGGGAAGAACACGACATATGTGATGAGAAGGAGTTAGTGAAGATTTGCATCCATGGGATGTTCATTAAGTATGTCGTCCACTTAGAAAATCTCAACTTAGGTTCCTTTTCTACACTTGTCGAGACCACAACAAGAACTAATAACTCCATTGCAAGGCAACAAAGAGAAAATGGAAGGTTTAGGAAATGAGTAACATCTGCTAGCTTGACCTAAGTTGAGACTCCTAGAGATAATAAGAAGCCAAGGAATAATACATCACAAGGCTCTAAATCAACTCTTTCTTTTCCATGAAAAATGGAAAAGGTACATGCTTTATTTGACCAATGGTTACAAAGTGGTAATATTAAGCTCCCAAAGGTAGATTGTTTACCAACACAAAATGAGAAGAACGATCATAAGTTTTGTAAGTATTACAGATCCATAGGTCATCTTACAAAAGAGTATTAGACTTTGAAGAAGATTTTCAATGACAGAATCTGTAATAATCCACTTCCTACGCACAATAATTAGTGGGGTACTGCAAATACCATCAACCACAATCCTAGCATCAAAGAAAGAGATATGTCACCTGTCGAGGTACGTAATGTACAAGAGGCTATAACTAGGAATAATGAGGGCACATGTACCTTAAAGGTCATCACCTTAATGAAGACGGCTAACTTCAAAAAAAAAATTAATTTACTAGGGTTTAACGAGGATACACGGCATTTAACAGTGACTACCCTTACCTAAATTGTTGAGAGACAATATAGGGAGTATAGTCTAGCACAACCTATACGAATAATGGTAAAAGCACATAAGAATGCGATTCTCTTTACTAATGCAAACATGTGCGCCAAGAACCCCAATCACAACTGTTCTCTTTATGTGGAAAGCATGCTAAATGGGCATCCCATTAAAAGGACATTCATAGATAATGGCTCTTCTATAAATATAATGCCAATGTCTACACTCAAGGCTGTAGGGATAGACAACCAATGCTTAGTGAGACAATCTATTGTCATGAATAGTTTCACTAACTTGCTTGTAAACATAGTAGGGGTGTTAATGTGAGCTTTAAAGTAAGCCCTATACAAAGCTCCACATGATTCCATGTGATCAATGCACCCATATCCTACCATCCGTTGGTTGGAAGAAAGTGGTTATACGATCACAATCTCATACCCTCAACATGGTATCAATGCATTAAGGGCTATTGAAAGGGAAAAGACATGTTCATCCTCGATACGAACAATCCATTCAAGCATAATGAGGCATACTTCACTGAAGCCACATTTTTCGATGAATATGCCAAAGAGGGAGAGATTGTTATTACAAAACCCTCTAGCACACCACTATCCACTTGGGAGGACACTCAAGAGAAGTCCAAGAGAAAGAAGAGAATGCGAGGCTCTCGTGGGGGCAAGAAAAAGAAAAAAAAGAAAAAGAAATAAGGAAATAGAAATTTTCATCAGCGAAGATGGGTGAAGGTATACTCATGATAGTATACAAGATTCAAGAAAGTAGATTATCACGGCTTAAGAAGGATATTCCATGAGAGACTTCATTTGATAGTGATCAATGATTTATTAAGCACTAAAGTCAAAGTTAAAACTTGAAATCTATTTTGTAAATAAAGAGAAAATTTCACCACAAATGATGAAAGTTTCATTTTTTAATCTTTGCAATATAGTCTTATATACTTCTGCTTTAAGCCTAGGTAACACTCTAGCATCTTAGTTTACATGCCTTAAGCCTAAGCAAAGCCTTGGCATCACCACTCCCATGCCTTAATCCTAGATAATACCTCGACATCACAGCTCCCACACCCTAAGCCCTAGCGATGCCTTAGCATTCGGCTCTCATGTTAATGCTTCCAATTATGAGCAAGACTTGCTCATTCTTTTAAAGCTAACCATGAAGCTACTTCTCAACCTGAGCAGCATTTTTCCAATTTACTCTTATACCCCAATGAATCATCATGTTAAAATTTATAGAAGATTCATGATTCAATGGAACGAAGTATATAAGGGGTAGTGTAAACATCGATGTTGTCTAGTAAAAACTTTAACTCCTAGGCACACAATGAAAAGCTTGACATATACAGTATAGACTAGTAAAAGCTTTAACTCCTAGGTGCATGACAGAAAGTCAAGCATATACAGTGCAGACTGGTAAAAGCTTTGATTCCCAAGTGCATGATAAAAAGTCAAGCATGAACAATGTAAACTAGTATGAGCTTTGACTCCTAGGCACATGATAGAAAGTCAATCATATACAATGTAGACTGGTAAGAGCATTGTCTCCCAGCACAACCTAAGCCATTGAAGCTAAGTAAGAAAATCAATATATTTATGCTCAATCATAAAATTTCTATCATGAAGTATTTCTAATCCCCTAGTATCTCATACTAAGTAGGCAAGTAGTGGGAAATACCTCCTTAAATAGTAAAAGAGAGTTCATGACTTCAAGTAATGAATGCCATTATCGCTGCTTAAGCGCGATTGAATATTTTCTCTAAATTAATCTTTTATACATCATCACTAGCAAGAGATAACTTTACTTTAATGCTTAAGATGACTTCAAAGGCTTCTTAGATCTTAAGAATCTAAGCGGTCTCATATTCATGATGCCCCTCTAGGTGGGTCTTTGCATTGCTACTACTAAGTGAAGGGATTACCTCCTAAGCGCATAATGACCTACGCATATTTAAATAATGCAGGTTATCAAGAGGCCCTCTAATGGCGCTATTAGATGGGATAGCACAACAAAATCATAAGAGGAAAAGTTTTACCAGAAATCTAAAGTTGCTACCTTGTCTCAATGAGACAAGTTACCAACTGGGGGACGAGAGATATTCTAAGTGCAACATACAAAGAAGCAACGCATCAACAAAAGCATCATTCTCACTCCTCAACTTGTACCTCGATATCAAAGTAGCATCATCAAATCATTTAGATCTTCAATGCTATCACCATCGTCAACCTAAAAAGCTTCCAAGATGCTTAACCAATAACGGCCAATTAAGGGATGCAATCTCCAGTTAGCACATAGATGTCCTGATCTTCTTTAAAAGAGCTATGCACTCTGACGTCAAAGCTGACATGCTCTACCTAAGACTTCCACTTGAAGGGTGACTACTTGAGAGTGTAGTTTGGGTGATAAATAGAGGTAACTCTCTTCTTTCATTCATAAAGCACAACAGCAAATCACCTTTGATGGTGAACCTCCAGTCGGCTTGAGGTTCGCTATGCTCAAGACTTGATCCACTTGAGGCTAGCTATGCTTAAGACCTACTAAAGCCTACTACACACCAAGCCCACTATGCTTAAGTCCCTCTACATGCAACATATGCCATGGTCGAGGCTTACTTCACCTAAAACTTGCTAGGGTTTGCTGCGTACAAGGTTTGCTCTACTGGAGGTCTGCTATACTTAACCTTATGATATCCTTGCTCCAATAGGATTAACAAACCAACTTCTATCACTTTCAATGATAGAATGAAATATATGAGCTATCAATATTCATATGAATATGTAAGTACGCAAAATGAGAATACTTACTCTGCCTATGGTTTGGACCTAGAACTTGGGGATATCTCCCCTAAATCCTCAAAGAAACATAGGAATCACTCTTCCATCACACTCACATGTGGGAACCATGGTTAAGTGAATGTAGTAATGGCATAAAGGATCCCAAGTCATAACTACACTTCCATCTCACTCTTGTGTGAAAACCACAATCGAGTGGAAGTTAATGTCACAAAGGATCCTAATCTTCTTCAACAGAGCAATATCATCTGACCTTGTAGTAGATAAGAATGCTCTTGTTGAGAACTTTCTACCAAAAAAAGGAATGAAGTTCTTACTTTCTACTAACAAAAGGAACAAAGTTCTTATCACATTCATGATCAATGGAAGAGGAGGAATGAAGTTTTTATTTGCTCTCCTAGTAAAATTGCTTATTACAATTAGAGCAAACTTAGAGGAATGAAGTTCTCGTTTGCTCTCTTAGTGAAGTTGTTGATTCCAAATAGAGCAAAGCTAGAGGAACAAAGTTCCTATTTGCTCTCCAAGAAAACTTATGATGAAGTGTTGGGGTGATTTTCCCCTAAAAAATGATGAATGTGTGAGTTTGAGTACCCCATCGATAGATGACTGCTCGCCACACTTTTGACCCTCTCATATGTAGGAACCACAGGTGGGTAGAAGAAGTGATGGCATGAAACACGTCAACCTTCTCCAAAAGAGTTACATACTCTGACTTTAAGATGATATATTCCACCCAAGATTTCCATCCGGAGGGTAGCTACCTAGGGAAGGCAATTTGGGTAATAGTGAAAGGAAGTTCGCATCTTTCATTCTTAAAGCATAAGATTGAATTTGCATTGACGGTATCTCTCGAGTTGGTATGAGGCTCGCATCCAATAAATCGAAGCATACCATTAGTGCGAGCTATCACACAGAGCTCTCAATTGAATGGTAGACTTATATAAAGAATGTCAATCAATAGCGTGGGAGGCAATAAAATCATTATTAGGCGCAATATGAAGCATATGAGGAAGTGAATTTCACAAAGAAGATTGCCAGAGATATTATTACATGCTAAAAAAAAAAAAAACTAAATTATATGCAGTGTTCGCTCTAAGCTCTTGTATTATAAATCACACAAGATGTGTATGTGGCAGCAGTACAACTATTCCACAAGCATAGATGCACCAAGCAATTTCATAGCCATTAGAAAGGCTTATCTAATACCTAAACCCCTCCAACTTCATTCGAAAGATTTTAGTCAAGGGGCAAAATGTAGAGGACTAAAAAATATTATATACATATATTGAGCTAAGCCCATTTATTATTTGGCTTGACTCATTGGGCTTAGTGATAGGGCCTAGTGGGTCCAATCCAATTATTGGTATGACTTAGGAAAAATTGGCTTAGTGAGCTCGAAACAAGGACTGTTGGATCGGTCTATCCATGTCCAACCTTTCTCAAGTAATCTCATGTACTTATGAGGAAGACTATTGCTCTTATGCCTATAGCAAGCTCATTAGTATAACCTTAAAATGAGCAGACTCCATCTCATTTGTTGATCGCTAAGTGATATGACGGATGTCATCAGGCCTAAGAGTCTATAAATACTCAGTCATCCCTACTCATTAGGGCATCTTTTTCCTAAATTCTAGAGATAAGAGAAATAGTGTTCCACGAAGAGTTCTTTGCTCTCAAAGTTCAAACAAGAGATCAAGCGAAGAACAATCTCTATTGGTCAAGAACTACAAGGTTGATGCTTGAGGTCCCCTTAGCTCCCTTGCCTATCACTTGTGCATTCATGACGTCTGAGATTACCTATTCCTCCTCCCTGCCACTCTCTCCTTAATTATCCCATCACGTCCATCTCTAAATTACTTTTCTCTGAATTCATGTGCAATGTGGTGCTTGCGTGATACACACATGACCACTCCTATTGGGACCCTCCATCTACAATACATATATACATACATACATATGAGAAAAGTGCAAAATAAAAATCCTCATGTTCTTATTGTTTATTGTATAAGTAATATTCCAACCTTTGATCCTTCATTACACTTTAAGTTTCATATATATTCCATTATCATCCAACATGATTATTTCCTAATATATAGTTAATTAATGTTCTTCTATTAATATCTATTAAAAAAAAAACAGTAGAGTAAATTAACCTACTTGTGAGAACTGTTTATTCTTGGAGAAAATTATAAGCATAATTCTCATCTTTTATTATCTTTTTATTTGAGTTGTTCACTTTGAAAATTAATAGAATTCACCACTTTTTTTACTATTCATTTTTAGTTTTTCAACTTATGTTTTTTATTCGAGTCTACCATCTCTTTATATATTTTTATCCATTTCTCTTAACATTAGTCAATTTCTTTATTTATATATATTTTAGCTATATTGCAATTTTTTAATAAGTTTTATTTGAAAATTTTGCTCGTAATACATCACACTAAGGATAGATTATAAGAAAGAAGCTTTTTTTTTTTTTTTTGCCAAGTATAATAGAGAATTTTACCTTTGAGCATTGGTAAATGATTTTATATTCATAAAATAAAACATATTTAAGCAAAGTTAAAGTTGTTAGAACCACTTAATCTTATCCTATATACAAGTTTAATTGACAATAAAGTTTGGGAGAAAATGGTTAAGAGTAATGGCACAAACACGTTTTATCTATGATATATAAAATAATCTATTAGTATAAAAAATAGTTTAAAACACTAGAAGTGGAAAAACACAAACCCAAAATTACAATATATATCCATATTTATATATACAATTGGAAGCTAAAGCCGGTGTCATAATTTTTACAATTCTACATGAAACTTCTAAGTAATTGAAGTGTTTGATATTGCCTTAGAATTGATCTCAATATAAAACTGATTAATGGTTATTTAATGTAAGTTATATCCATTATTCAATTGATTTCAAAAAATACATTATAATTATTGAAAATATTAGCATAGATAATTTTGAATATGTTTATAATACGATGATATGACCATAATCAATACGTTGACTTATTTGGGTTTGAGTGTGAATTTGTATTATTGAAACTTTGAGTGCACTTTTGAACTATTTATAAACTTCGAAGGCATTATCGTATCACCTAGAATATTAAAAATCACCTTAAGAAGTTTAAGCTTTATGAATATTATAGAAAACACTGATTTTTATATATCTGCAATGTGGATGCATTGCCTATTAGTATTTTAATAATTTTAAGAAACCTTACTATCTCCTCCCATATTCTCAAATTTAAAATAAACTTGCCGCACTCTTTGGCTCACATTGCGAAGAGAATTGTCAAATAATAATTTTTTAACACATCTATTCACTTAATTCAACAACCACACTATCAACCAAACTCTCGTCGGCACATGTTCCTAAGTATCAACAATGAAAAAAACTCTCTAGTCCGTGTTCACGAAACTTCCCTTTTAACCTTCCATATTTAAAACCTATCAAAGTTAGCAGAAAAATAACTTTCCTTCTAGCAATTGTGTACATCATGAAAACCCATCAACTTTACCTTTGAGCAAATTTATTCCATCTACATATTTAACATGAGGGTATGAAGGCCTACTCCCTATAATTAATATTTATAGCGAATGAACCATATCCTTAATCCACGAGATCGTGTTTTGCTAAAAAGCATGAGCAAAATTTACTATTATCAAAATTCCCTTTTATATATTTTCATTCTTTGTTGTGAATCTGTGTCTTATCTTTTATTTTTTACTAACTTTTGATCCGCTTAATGTGTAAATGTATTTTTGCTCCCATTGATATGTGTTTGATCCGTTGTTTTCAAGACCTCTTAGAACATGTTTCATGCACCCTATCATATCCTGACTCCAGAATTTTATTGCTAAGGTATGTAAGTTTTTAATGACAATGTCTTAGTGAATTTGAAATCCAGAAAAAACTTAAGGTTTGTTCCTTTTCCTTGTAAGGTCGATTTGGTGAACCACAACTTGAATATTAACTTTTCAAAGTACTTCAATTCTTAAGAAGATTTCTTAGCATTATTTTTGCAAGGTTAGTGTTTAGCCTCAGCGAGTATTTGTTTGATTTTTGTGAAATTTAGATTATGTTTTTTTACTGTCCAATTAAAGATTGAGTATGATGGTATATTTATTTGAAATTAGTGATTATGTTCATTTAAAAAAAAAAAAACAGTTTAATATACAATGAAGAAAGTATTACATCTATTCAATTTTTTACTTTTTACAAAATTATATAATCATCTTTACAATATTCTTTTTTTAAACCCTTCAATTAGTGTTCCGTGACATAGCTCATTGATTGGATCAACTTATCACACGTAAGAAATCTTAACATGACACTTCTCCCAAATTGCAGAATGTCGATTGCAGATGCTACAGCAAGTGGTCATGTGAGAAGTTCTGGTCTGTTTGGATTGACAAAGTCAAATTGCCATTGACGGAGGTTTGAAGTTTTCCCTATACTTATATTTCAAATAAACACCCTTACATTCCTTTTTTTATCTTTTTAGGTAAATAAAATAACCCAAAATTCATGATATATTTCTAATTTCCATAAAAGGAAAAGCAATAAATGTTGACAATTCCATTAAGTATGGTCAATTTTCCTTTATTAAATCTTCAATAAATATATGAATGCGCATTATCACCAGGTTATTTATATTCTAGAAGGATTTCTTTTATCATTAGAATAATGATTACTTAATCAAAATGTTTTTCATTCCTTTTGCAGATACATGAAAGATTCCATGACGTAACACTTAACACTAAACTGTGATTAATATTACGTCCTACACCATTTTAACTTTTGAATTAAACTTTTTTCAATTGAGTTATATAATTATTGTGTATTCCTCTTCACTAGCCATATATTTTTTAATATAGATGGTTTTTATATATTATTATAGCACATTCATCGCAGATGCATTGATAGTTAATGTACTCAAAGGGCATGGTTTTTTCAACCAAAAAAAAAAAAAAAAAGGAAGAGGACTTTTGCCATATTAACTTTATCACAATTTGAAGTATCATTAACACCGATAAAAAAAAATTGTCAAAATATTGTTTATAGGTTTTATAAATTATAAGGATATATATATTGAACATGTATTTTAAGGGTCTATATTTCTAAAAACTGCACATTTGATGAGGATGTATATGTTTACACCACTGTGACATTCTACAATATCACTCGTTATTATTTATTAATATAGTTTTCAATGCATTGGTTACAATGGGAAAAATAAACAATGCTCAATAACTAATATAATAAATTTTTTATTTCAAATTTACGTAGCTTTACGTATGAAATAAGATTTAGAAAATTAACATGATCATGCTTTCTATAACTGCTTTTAAAAATTATTAACCTTAATTTTGAAAATCCTAACTCCTAAATTGAATTATATATAAATTATACACACAATGTGTATACATTTTATGGAATATGATCTCTAATTTAGACTGCTGAAGCAAAAGATAATTAAGCAATAACATTAATAACGTAAAATAGATGAATGGTCATGGTTATTTTATGTGTTTAAAACAGATTATCCATATGTGTCAAAAGAATATTATCGATGAACTTATTGAGATTGGGATTAGAACATATACAAATTTAAAAAGAATTAAATTTTACTCTTCAATTTATTTAAAAATCTGTTTCTCAATTCCAATTCAGCATTTTCCATTTATTATACTTCGCATTTAGTTTGAACTAGATATTATGTTTCTTAAAACATCAATGTAATTCAATATATAGTTAATGGTAATATGTTATTGCACCAGTTATTCAATTCATATATCCCTTTGAATTTGAATTTGAATTTGGAAATTAGGGATGACTAAGTTTAAGGTTAATAATTTAAGAACTTTCGAGATGGTTTAAGATTTATTGCTTTTATGATCTTATAAGAAATTGTGAGAAACGAGATGGTCTCGTCAGAAATTGTGCAAACTCAATCATGTATTACAAATTAATTTACATTCTAAATGAAACAAAAAATAAGACATCTTAAATCAAGCACCGGAAATGAATCCTAGTTTTCCTCGTATACCAGACTTGTCTTTTCCCTAGAATCCCTACATTATTATAAGCAATCTTCAAAAACACTATTCTTAAACATTATTCTTTCAATATATTTTCTTCTAGTCAAAGAAGAAAACAAAAGGTAATTAAAAATTAAAAAGGAACCCATTTCATATAATATTCCAATGATTTATTATATACTATCTTTTGGAATTCCGCGTGGAGCCTTCTCATTTGGGAAGTAACCATTTGGTGATGGTTTAGCATAATTTCTTGTATCGAGGGCCTACTTGTGGTTCAAGCAAGGGGCACCTAGTGGGACTGTTGTATGCCCACAGTGATTTCCGTGAGGAAGGATTAGACCAGACTGTTTCATTGATCGAAATTGCAAGAGATATAGAGTATTTTCACAATCCTTAGTCAACTGTTCCTGTTGGTTAAACGCTAGCAGCCTACATGCCTCAAGAAGTTACACTTTTGTCACAAGAAGAATGATGGTGACAAGTATTATAGTTGTAGTTTGAGCCTTCATAATTTTCAATATTTAAGGATTCAGGAGTAGGTGAAAAAATGGAATATGTATGAAAAAGTGATGGATGCAAGAAGCATGTTCAAGATATTGAGCTATTTGTAGAACAAAATAGTTTCATGACTTTAGATGTAGAACTTGTTAAACATGTTATTAATACTTTGACTAGCTAGTTATACCAAATATCTAGTTTTGATGATTGTTCAATTTTATGTATGTAGTTCAGGATGGAGCAATTCTTATAATAGGATGAAATTAAAAATACTATTTCAATAATTTCTTGCATTTTTTTTTTCAATTTTATACCTGAAGTTTCAATTACTAAATGCCATATATCCCTCCAAACTTTTGCTTGCTATATTTTATGCCTAAAGTTTGAAATTGCTAAATATCATATACTCTATTGAATTTTTATTTGTTATTTTTATTAAGTTTTTCATCTTTGAAAAGATATCATTACAAATGCTTATCCATCAAAGAAGGTTTGATTCAATATGACATTTAACAACTTTAAGTTTCAAGTATAAAATTGAAAAAGCACAAAATGTTAGAGATAATAATTTTGAAATTGTCCAAAACATAAATAAAAAGATGTTATGTACAAGAAAATATTTCAACTTATATTTATAACTTCATATAGTAGAACACAGAATTAGATAAGAATTACACTTTGTCAAGGGCTAAATTTGATTTATTAGCTTTTAGCTTAGTAATTAAATAAATTTGATTCTTTAAGTTAAGATGAAGAGACCTAAAGGGTCAAGCTTATAAAATTGGATTATCAAGTTAGATTTGGCATGTTAGGCTTAAAATAAGGCATGTTAGATCGATGTTCCAACACCAATATTTCTCAATAATACTCACACACTAAAGAAGGTGTTCAATGAATCTGCATTCAAGATAAACCTATGTGAGAATCTATTATAGAAGGACGCATTTTAACCATCAATGGCCATCATCATCCAACAAATAAGATTAGTAGTCAAGGTTTATAAATACCCCAAGTCACTCTCATCCAAGAGGGAGGCAATTCTAGAGAGTACACTATTACTCTATCGGATTACCTTCAATTTAGTGATGAACAATCCCAATTCTCATCATCGCTAATAGTGTTTGATATTTACATAGCTTTTTTACCTGTTATTGAAGCATTTAAGAATATTAAAATTGTTTACTCTTTCTCCTTATTCCATTCAACTCTAATCATCCCTTTACATGTCAATATATATCACTTCTCTAAAATTATATGGTAACATAAGGTCACGTGAACTGCGAATGAATCCATACCTCAACACACTTTGATCATGTGTTTCTAATTGAGTCGGAGTTCTTAGAGATTAACAGCACGGTTTCCAATTGAATATTTTTTAGTATTTGGCCAATTTGCAACTTTTCTTTCCCGGCTATTTTCTCTCTAAGACCATTGTTCGTAAGAACAAATTGTCAAAGTAACATTGTTGGAAAGTCCTCCTTGTGACTTTACTACGTGCAGGTGCATGTTTAGTATGGACTTCGACCACACCGCTGCGACATACATACACCGATGTTATTCGTTTTCATGCAGCAAAATCATGACGTTATATACATTTAGACGAAATTGTCATAATATATATCTTTATAGCAACATTTAGAGAGTAGAGCATGGAATCAAACAGAAAATTAAATTACCCTTCATATTTTTCTAATAGGTCAATGTTTCGGAGATTGTACGTCGTTCAATTGAATTTTATTTGAAATATTTGATGACCAAAACTTATTTTCGCTCACAGCGGTTTTTTACATACAAACTGCTTATTAGAAATAACATTAGAAAGTCCTCCTTTTTTACTTTTACCGCCACTGATTGTATTATATGACTTTATACTATTAACTATATTTCACTAAGTATTATATATATACATATATATATATATATTGGACACATTGCTGAAGAAAATCATTTGGTTTAAGTGATCGTAAAGACGCGTATGCAGCTTATATGGTGTTGATAATGGTCTAATGGTAATATGATCAATAGGGACGGAATTTGAAGTAAAAGGTGTTCCGCTGCCATTTTTGTCCACTAACTTCCTTAGAATTGCCAAAAAAACAAAAAGGGGGGGACAAATAGAGTTATATAAAAAAAAAAAAAAAATGGGCCATGACAACGATTATAAAATTCATATAATTAATAACAAAAGTAAACCTCTAATAAAATTTCGGTATACGAAACTCCAAAATTAAAATCATTATACTTTAAATAAGATTTTCCAATTCCAATGTGGTGTACCATATATAAGATGGTGACCATCTCCATCTTTCTTTAGAATTTATTTTTTTTCACTGCCGCGTTTCTTTTAGCTCTCCTCGATTCATTGCATCGTATCACTCATGGACCTGAAACCCCACAAAAGGCTCCGTATTTCCTACTTGGTGACAATCTTAAATTGTTAAATGACGCAAAACATAGGAAGATATCATTAATTTCACAAATATAGTTTCCTTCATATTTGCTAGATTTTTATTTTATCATTTAGCTCATTTTATGTCCCATGGATTCTATAAATTTAGGTGATATTTAGTTGATTTCTTGTGAGAAAATTGCCGTAGAAAGGTTTCGATTTATATAATCCATCAACTACAAGACCTATATTTTTCAAATACGCACTTAAGGATATTTTAGAATAGAAAAGCATAAGCAATCTCCTTCGTTATAATAACATTATCACAAATTTACGTATCTCTAACACTACTAGGAAAATTTATAGAAGAAGGGTTGTGGTTATGGGTTTTACACATTATAGGGTTATATATTTTGTACATGCATTTCAAGGATTTGTATTTCTAAAAATTGCAAAGTTGAGAGTCTCTATTATGCTTATTTTACACCAAAATTTTTTTTTTATGTCACAGTATATAATATTACTTATTATTAATATATTTGGTTTAAAATGCATTACTTACAACGAGAAAAAAGAAACAAATCTCGACCTTATATAATTAAATTTTTTTATTTTCTTCTACATAGCTTTACACTTGAAATAAGCCTTGGAATAACAACGTATCAAACTTAGTTTGCTTAAGCAAAAGAAGATTGAGGAATAACAGGTATAACATGCAAAAGATGAATGGTTCTAGATATTTTAAATGCATAGAAACATATTACTCAACTGTGTGTGAACAAAAAAGTTGTCCACGGACTTACTAAGATTAAGGTTGACACTGATGTAGAACAGATAAATAAATAAATAGATGTTTTTTCCCAATTTATTTACAAATTTGTTCCGTAATTCCATGTTAGTGCTTTCCATTGATTGTCCTTCACCTTTAATTCAATTTGAATTAAAAATTTTATTTCACAAAATCAATGCAAGTTAAGATCATCAGTGACAATATGATATTGGTACAAATGATTCAATCTATATATTTCCTTTCACTTAATTTTGAAAATTAGGGATTATTAATATAGAGATCTTCAATTGTGCTTTATGATAATATAGGCCATATTTTGTATGTTCTAAGAAGATAAGCATTTACAATGCATAATATCTACAAACTCAAGTCATTCTTATACAAATTTCTTAACAACCATTAATGACACAGTTTGGCTATGGTAACAACAATGGACATCGATCCTTGAATCTTTATTTTCTAAAAAGATATGATCCTTGAGGATACGCTTATAAAATATAGATCTTATAATACATAAGACCTATAAATCCTAGCTCTTGTCTTCTACATTTTTCTAAAATATATCCAAAAATTACTTCAAAAGAAGATGGAAAAACAAGCATAACTCCAAATCTCATATTGATAATCGATCTAGAAGTACTTATACAAAGCTCAAGTATTAAATTATGATAAGCCCGTAGTTATTAGCCATAGTTTAGTATATTTCGCAAATGAAGGCACAATTTAGACTGCTATATATAAGAACATTCTATCGAGTTTGATTTGTTGGGAAAGGAAAAATGAAACTATGCAAACTCAATCTTGCATTATCAAATTAATTAACACTCCAAATGGAAAGGAGAAAAAAAAAATCTTAAATCAAGCATTGGAGATGAGCCCTATAGTTTGCCTCGTACCGTAAACTTATTTTTGCCCTAGAATCCCCACATTAATACAAGCATCCTTCACAAACATTATTCTTAAACATCATTCTTTCAACATTTTCTTCAAGCTAAATAAAGAAAGTAAAAAAAACAAAAGTAACAAATGAAAAAGAACCCATTCATATAATATTCCAATGATCTATTGTCATATGCTATCTTTTGTAATTCCACGTTGAGTCTTATCATTTGGGAAGTACCCGTATGGGAGTGGCTTAGCATAATTTCTTGTAGAAAGGGTAGTTTTGGGGGGGTTTGGGCAAGGTGGACCTGGCGGACATGGTGTACCAGCGGAGCAGTTATTTCCTGGCGGAGGGATTGGACCTTTTGCTAATGATTGAAATTCCAAGAGGTATGGAGTCCATTCTTCTTGCTTGTATAACCCTAGCAACCTACGTGCCTCAAGGAATTGCATTTTTGTCACAAGAAGAATGGTGGCGACAAGTATTATAGCTGTAGTTTGAGCCTTCATAATTTTTGAAACTTTATTTAAGAACTTAGGATCTGGTGAAAAGATCAATATATGTACGAAAATGGGATGGATAATAAATTGATTAATGTTATGAAGAAGCATGCTCAAGATATTAAGCTATTTGTAGAACAAAATAGTTTGATGACATCAGATGTTGAACTTGTTAGACGTGTTTTAATTACACGGTTTTTAATTTCATTCTTTCTGAGTATTTGACCTGCAATTTGCAACTTTTCTCTCACGGCTATTTTCTTCGTAGACCAATGTTCGTAAGAACAAATTGTCAAAAGTAACATTGTTGGAAAGTCCTGCCTGTGCCTTTACAGCGTGCATGTTTCGTATGGACTTCGACCCCACACCACTATCAGTATTATATTATATTAAGAAATAATATGATGATTCTTCCACGAAATTTAGAAGTAAAATAAAGTTATTTTTTCATATTGCACTTTTTAGCTATCGGTTTATTCTATAGGTTGCCAATAACATATTTTGACGTGCATTGTTGTAATGTTAAATATGTTTTCGACTATGTGGAGGAACATCAATTGCTTAATAATGACATGAAATGATACCGAAGCGATTTCAGGTGTTGTAATGATCTTGTATTACTTAGATTTCGGTGGCTTCGGTGGAATGACATCCGATGAGAATTAGTTTCCATGTTCTGTGAATAAAGATCTCTAATTCTGGCATCATACAATAAGGATTTTGTTCTAGCAATCTTCAGTTCTGCAGTACGATGAGCTTCGGAATGTCTGAAAAAGTCGATTATAAACACCATTTGAACAATACGTATTTCATCTCATCAAAATGTCCGCTATAATAAGATATTTTGAAGCGACACGGATTTGGAGAGTTTCAAAGGGCATTTAATATAGCTGCTACGTCGAGGTATATCAAAGTGTAATAACATTCCATGGGTTAAATTCTTAATATGAGATACAATAAGTGAAATTCTCATATCTTCTGAATAATGACTTTGCTTTAGCAATTTTGTCAGCTATACATCCTTAAGAGTTTTTTTTTTAATATTATTTTTTGGATCCATAATACAAACTTTGAATAAATATAACATTAAAGACAGCAAAAAAAAAAAAAAGAAAGAAAATTAACTACAAATCTTTTACAAATAAACTCTAATTTTGGAACGACTCCATAGCATTTCTCGAGAATCCCATAAAGTGGATTCTTAGCATTAGAAATGGTGCCAAGCACCAAGGACTGATAATGATCTCTATGTGTTTAATGTGTTGAAACAGATTAAAGTGTCATGGAATTTCTATCATGAAAAAGGTCGAAATTTATTTTGAATTCTAAACCACGGTTTAATGAATGTGTGTTTATTTGAGGAGTCTTAGTTTTATAATAGATAAATTTGACCACATACACTATAGAGATCTTTATTTAAAGCTCCTTAAGGGCTTATATATATATATAAAGTGTGTGTTTTAGAGAACCTTGGATTGTTCTTCATAGCATTTTCCATAGAGTAAACTATGTTTAGAAGGTTACATATTTCCAAAGAACACCTTTAACTTGTTTTGTCAATTATTGTTTTTTTCTCTAACCTTTTAATTTATGGTATGTATGTAGAATTCTTATTTGTTCTAGTTTGAGGATATAAGTGACATGAAACAGCCAAGACAAAAGCTTATAAATGAAAAAATTAATGGTTTGTACAAATAAAATTGAAGTTGGAATATAATCTCTACTCCAACACACAATTTGCAATAAATTTCGTTATACAAAATTTCTCCAATTTCATTCATAATCCTACAATTGTCTTGCTCCCCATTATCGCAAAATACTATTCATTAAACTTAGCTGGATTACCACAAGGGCATTCCCATCAAGAACTATCCACTCACTATCTTCAGGACATTACTGTATACTGATCTAAAGCATTTTCCAAGCCTAATTAGAGACTACACTAGGATCCCTTGTATTCGTTTACCATAACCCAAATTTTGTGCAACACCAAGTTGGGATCTAGATTTTTTATTACTAGTCGCTTTGAATTCAAATACATGAGATATAACCAAGTAAAGAGAAAAAGAAAGGCATAAAGAATTTATAAACAACATGAGCCAAATGATGGAATACATTGGATTTAGAAGATCATAACATGAGTGATTCAGAAGATCTGGATTCCTTTGTATCCATTCATGTGGCTATTCATCATACCATATAGATAAGATTCATAAAGCAATCAATGCCATACTCCTAGGGAAAGCTCAAATGACTTTAAACAATAGGCTACCTATACTTGAAACTAACATAGAATGGTAGGTAGTGAATACTTAGAGCCGAGACAACTCTCTAAGGAACTTGGCAAAATAGCCTCATAAGTAGTAAAGGAGGATGAAACCCAAGAACAAAGGTAAAAAGGTATGACTGAATGAATTCATAAAGTCATAACAATAATATTATAATGGCTCTCTCACAATATCAAAGCACTCATTTTCTCTAAAAAGTCCTTAAGGTGTTTTTGCACTCTCACTTACTCCATCAAACATACATAACACGTAACCCTAATGCACATAACAAGAAACAATTAGATACCAAGATAATACAAAATAGGAAATTATCAAGTATTAAACAATCATAATTTAACCCTTTACCCAACTTTCTTTAAAAAAAGAGAAAAAAAAAGGTTAAGGGTTCAAATTTCATAATAATCAATTTTACCTTTTTTTAATTATATTTATTTTATATGACTTAAATGACAATTTTTTTCTATTTTTTATTTTACTTGTCCCATAATAATTAATAGTATTAAATGTTATTTATTAAAAATTATAATAGCATTTTTTACTATTGTCTCAAAGTTTTAAAATTTTCTTTTCTATATACATATCAAATAACATCACAACACTCCCAAAAATAAAAATAAAAAGGGGGTAAGCTTGACCGTTCAAATTACATGGTTTTAGGTCTGCCCTTGAATATTAATTCAAAATATAAACTTGATATTGAGAATAATAGGATAGCCATATAATATATAATTCTTTTGATTTTTATTAATGAATTATATATATATATATATATATATATGAGAAAAGCACAAAATAAAAATCCTCACGCTCTTGTTGTCTATCATAAAAATAATACTCCAACTTTTGATCCTTCATCACACTTTAAGTTTCATTTATACTCCATTATCATCTAACAGGGTTTTTACCTAAGACACAGTTAATTAATGTTCTTTGTTGATATCTATAAAAAAACAGTAGAGCAAATTAACCTACTAGTGAGAACTGTTTATTCTTGAAGAAAATTATAAACGTAGTTCTCATCTTTTACTACCAATTTATTCGAGTTGTTCGCTTTTTGAATTAATCGAATTCTTCAATTTTTTATTTTTTTTTTACTATTCGATTTAAGCTTTCCAACTTAAGTTTTTTATTCAAGTCCACCATCTTTCTATATATATTTTATCCATCACTCTTAACATTAGTCAATTTCTTTATTTATTATATATATTTTGGTTATATTTCAATTTTCTAATCAATTTTTATTGGAGAATTTTACTTTTAGTACATCAGGCTGACAATAGATTATAAGAAAGAAACCTTTTTTGGCCAAGTGTAAGAAAGAATTTTACTTTTGAGCATTGGTAAATGATTTTATATTCATAAAACAAAACATATTTAGGAAAAATTAAAGTTGTTAGAACCACTAAATCTTATCCTATATACAACTTTAAATGACATTAAAGTTTGGGAGAAAACGGCTAAGAGTAATGGCACTGACACTTTTTATCTATATTATATAAAATAATCTATAAGCGTAAAAAATAGCTTAAAACACTAAAAATGGAAAAACAAACCCAAAATAAACATATATATCCATATTTATATATACAATTGGAAGCTAAAGCCGGTTTCATAATTTTTACAATTCTATATGAAATTTCTAAGTAATTGAAGTGTGTGATATTGCCTTAGAATTGATTTCAATATAAAACTTATTAACGATTATTTAATGTAAGTTATATCCATTGTTCATTCGACTTCAAAAAATACATTATAATTATTCAAAATATTAGCATAGTTAATTTTGAATATGTTTATAATATGATGATACGATAATAATCAATATGTTGACTTATTTAGCTTTGAGTATGGAGTTGTATTATTGAAACTTTAAGCGCACTTTTGAACTATTTGTAAACTTTTAAGGTGTTATCATATCATCTAGAATAATAAAAATCACCTTAATAAGTTTAAACTTTATGAGTATTATAGAAAAAATTGATTTTTATACACCTGCGGTGCAAATGCGTTGCTTGCTAGTACTTTAATAATTTTAATAAACCTTAATACCTCCTCCCATATTCTCAAGATTAAAATAAACTTGCTGCACTCTTTGGCCCACATTGTGAAGAGAGCTATCAAATAATAGTTTTCCAGCACATCCAGTCACTCACTTCAATAACCACACTGTCAACCAAACTCTCTTTAGCATACGTTCCTAAGTATCAATAATGAAAAAAACTCCCCAGCCGGCATTCACAAAACTTCCCTTTTAACCTTCCATATTTACTAAGAATTATTTGTCATTAAAACCTATCAAAGTTAGTAGAAAAGTAACTTTCCTTCTAGCAATTGTATACATCATGAAAAGCCATCAACCTTATAATTCATTTTTACAGCAAATGAACCATATCTTGAATCCACAAGATCGAGTTTTGCTGAAAAGAATGAGTAAAATTTATTATTATTGAAATTCTCTTTCATATATTGTGCTTTTTGAAAATATAGGCCATATTTTGTATGTTCAAAGAAGATAAGCATTTACAATGCATAATATCTACAAACTCAAGTTATTCTTATACAAATTTTCTTAACCGTTAATGACACAGTTTGGCTATGGTAACAACAAAGTAAATTGATCCTTAAATCTTTATTTTCTAAAAAAAATATGATCCTTGAGTTTAAGTTTATAAAATATGGATCGTATAATACATAAGCTCTTGTCTCCTACATTTTTTAAAAATATATCCAAAAATTACTTCAAAAGAAGATGGAAAACAAGCTTAACTCCAAATTTCATCTTTATGATCGATCTAGAAGTACTTATACAAAGCTCAAGTATTAGATTTCGCTTACGAAGACATGATTTAGACTACTTTATATAAGCACATTTTATCGAGTTTGTTTTGTTGAGAAAGGAAAAAAGAAACTACGCAAACTCAATCTTGTATTATAAAATTAATTAACATTCTAAATAGAAAGGAGAAATAAAAATCGTAAGTCAAGCATCGGAGATAAGCCCTATAGTTTGCCTTGTACCTTAGACTTATTTTCGCCGTAGAATCCCCACATTATTACAAGCATCCTTCACAAACATTATTCTTAAACATCATTCTTTCAACATTTTCTTCAAGTTAAACAAAGAAAGAAAAAACGAAAGAAAAAAAAATTGAAAAAGAACCCATTTCATATAATATTCCAATGATCTATTATCATATTCTATCTTTTATAATTCCACATTGAGTCTTCTCATTTGGCAAGTATCCATACGGGGGTGGCTTAGCATAATTTCTTGTAGTAAGGGTAGTTTTTGAAGGGTTTGGGCAACATGGACCTAGCGGACTTGGTGTATCAGCCGAGCAGGGATTTTCTACTGGAGGGGTTGGACCTTTTGCTAATGGTTGAAACTGCAAGAGGTATGGAGTACATTCTTCTTGCTTGTATAACCCTAGCAACCTACATGCCTTAAGGCATTGCACTTTTGTCACAAGAAGAATGATGGCGACAAGTATTATAGCTGTAGTTTGAGCCTTCATAACTTTTGAAACTTTATTTTATTTAAGGACTTAGGATCCGGTGAAAAGATCAATATATGTATGAACTTGTTAGACGTGTTTTAATTACACGGTTTTTAATTTGATTCTTTCTGAGTATTTGACCTGCAATTTGCAGCTTTTCTCTTACTTCTATTTTCTTTGTAGACCATTGTTCGTAAGAACAAATTGTCAAAAGTAACATCGTTGGAAAGTCTTAGTTTTTAAGTATTGAAGTAGGTACCCGACTTAGTTCAAGTAGGGAGATTCTTAACGTAAGCAAAAATATTAAGAAGTAATTTCTTTTCTTTTCTTTTTTTCTTTTGCTTTTTTCTCGTCAACCGCAGGGAAACATAGAAACAGGTACTTAGGCACGTCGATACTCGCAGGATACTACATGGATATACTTATTTGACACACCATTTATCTGTCGGAAAATAATAAAAAATAAAAGAATTCAGATACACGTATTAAACGCCACACCTACATCATGTTCGATACATCGAAGGATACGACTTAGTATCTATTCAATGTTACTGAAAATTCTTTCTTTCTTTATTTATTTATGAAAAAATTATAAATTTAGTTATTAACATTTGTCATCTAATCTATTTTAATCTTAAATGCTTATTTTTTCTATTTCAATCCTTAATATTTATAAAAGTTTACAAACAAGTTCACCATTGATTCGCTGTTAATCTTTCCATTAATATTGATACACAATACAATCTGATTAATCAAAATAATTTATTTTGACCAATCAGAATCCACCATGTATCATTTTCTAATGGAAACATTAACATTGTTGCTAAAAGAACTTGTTTGCAAATATTTACAAATACTAAAAACTCAAATATAAAAAAAATAAATATTTAGAATTGAAATAAAAAATAAAGTAACAAACGTTAAGGATTAAATTTATACTTTTCCTTTTTATTTATTTCTTTTATAACTAGATTACGCAAGTAACAATATAAATACATTATAAATAATAGAAATGTAGAAAATATTCATTTAGATATTATTTATAATAATTATTTATTAAAACACATTAATACAACACAACACTTGTAGTTGGTAGAATTATAACTATAAATTTATATGATAAGACATAGATTTTTGTTGTTTTTTCTCTTTGGATAGTTTAATAGATTTTCTTTTAACAATCATGTTTATGTTATATAAAACTATATATTATTTTCATATAAGATCATATAAATATATATATATATATATAAAATATGTAAAAATAGAGAGAAGGATTTAGAGTGCCTAAATGAGAGTTTTATCAAAGTTTATGATCTAAAAGGTTCTTTTTTATCATGTGCATATTATGCTAGATTTTAACAAAGGATTGACTATTGTATGATGGAGATGCATACGAGTCATGAGTTTGTTAACACATAAAAGTTAATTGTAAAAGCATCAAAATACATTTTTTTTCCCCAAAAGGAATACTTGTATGGACCAAATATTTTAGAAAACTTACTAAAATAAATTAATATAATATGTTACTATGGATACATTTTTCAAATATTTTATTTAAAATATAAATATAAATAAGAATAATTTTGCAATGTGTATTATTACAACCTCTTTTGTTAAACTTTATAATTTTAAAAGTCTTTAATTTTCCTTTTTTTTTCTCATAACATTCTTTTTATGTTTAAAATATAATTTATAGGTCAATTATAACCAAAATAATATAAATATCATTTTATTAGAATCAAAATTCTTGCAAATGCTGATTTGAAAAACGACTTTCCATTTAAAAAATTATATATTTAAGTTGCTTTTCTAAGAAAAAATATGATTTATCTTTTAGTAGAAAAATATTTTTCCTTATAAAGAAAAGATTTTCTACTTAAAGATTTTTTTCCAGCATAAAAAGTATTTTCTCTAGAGACCTAAGCAAGGGCACATAATCAGCCAAATTAAAAGCCCTAGTTAGTCTCAGCATCACATGGATAATTCCTTTCAAATCATATCTTTCATTAGTACTATAACCCAATATCATTCTACAAGCCAAGTCTCCAATAAGCAGCCCCACCTTCTCACACACATCCACCACCTCATGTGCCGCGACCAAAGCCCGAATCTCCGCCACCAGACTCCTCAACTGCTCTCTCCTCGTTGGCGAGAAAGACTCAACCTTTGAAGGGCTAAGAAGATGTAACGTGGATAAATTCCTCATGCTTCGCCAATAAGATCTGTATGCTGAAAATGCCATACTCTTGTTTCCATAAGATAAAATTTCAAAGACTTGGACTTCTGGCGTGTTTGCAAAGGCATGATCATAAGTCTTTGAGTAATAATTCAGCGGCTTCCCAGGATGAGACGACGATAGCGGCGACTGAGCCGAGCCGGAGAGACATTAGCGGGCCATATTTTTGGGCTAGTGCTTGGAGAGTGCCATGAGGTTAGGCCATATTATTGTGTGTTTATTTAAGGAGTCTTGGTTTTACCATAGATAAATTTGACCACATACACTATAGAGATCTTTATTTAAGGGTCGTTAAGAGTTTATATATATATTGTGTGTTTTAGAGAACCTTGGATTGTTCTTCATAGCATTTTCCACATAGTAAACTATGTGTAGTGACCGGAAATAACTAAGGCAAAAGCTTATGAATGAAAAATCAACAATTTGTATGAATAAAATCGAAGTTGGATTATAATCTCTACTCCAACACATAATTTGCAATAAATTTGATCATGCACAACTCTTCCAATATCTTCCATAATCTTACAATTGTCTTATTCTCCATTACAAGTGAAATACTATTTGGTAAACTTAGTTGGTTTACCATAAGGGCATTCCCATCAAGAACTATCCACTCACCATCTTCAAGACATTACTAACTAACTAATCTCAAGCATTTTTCAAGCCTAATTAGAGACTAAATGTGGATCCCTTGTATTTGCTTGCCATAGCCCAAATTTTGTTCAACATCAAGTTAGGATCTAGATTTTTTTTATTGATCACTTTGAATTCAAATACAAGAGAATATAACCAAGTAAAGAGAAAAAGAAAGGCAAAAAGAATCAAATGATGGAATACATAGTATATAGAAGATTAGGGTATCTGTACATAATACTGACATAGGCAAGTAGGTAGTGAATACTTGGAGGCGAGACAAATCTCTAAAGAACTTGGCAAAATAGCTTCATAACTAATAAAGGAGGATGAAACCTAAGAACAAAGGTAAAAAGGTAAGACTAAATGAATTCATAAATTCATAATAATAATAGTACAAAGACTCTCTCAAATTATCAAAGCACTCATTTTTCTCTAAGAAATCCTTAAGGCTTTTTTGCATTCTCACTTACTCTATCCAACATGCATAGCACCTAACCCTAATGCACATAACAGAAAATAATTAGATACCAAGATTATACAATAGAGGAAATTATCAAGTATAAAATGATCATGATTTAACCCTTTACCCTTTTTTTTTTGTTAAAAAACAATCATGGGTTTAATCCTCATGATAATAATTTTACTTTTTTAAAACTATATTTATCTTATATTACTTAAATGAAAAACGTTTTTCTATTTTTTGCTTTTCTTTTTTCATGATAATTAATAACATTAAATGTCATTTGTTAAAAATTCTAATAGCATTTTTTACTATTGTCTCAAAAATTTAAATTTTCTTTTCCATATACATATTAAATGATATTAGGATGCTCTCACCAAAAGAAAAAGAAAAAAAAAAAGAAAAAAAGAGGATAAGTTTCATCCCCAAACTATATGGTTCTAGATCTATCCCTAGATATTAATTCAAAATATAAACTTGATACTAAGAATAATAGCGATACAATACATAATTCTTTTAATTTCCACTAACGAATATTATATATATATATATATATGAGAAAAGTGTAGAATAAAAATCCTCACGTTCTTATTGTTTATCTCATATAAGTAATATTCCAATCTTTGATCCTTCATTACACTTTAAGTTTCATTTATTCTCCATTATCCATCTAACATAGTTTTTTCCTAATATACAATTAATTGATGTTCTTCTACTGATATCTATACAAAATGGTAGTAAATTAAATTACTTGTGAGAACAATTTATTCTTGGAGAAAAGTATAAAGATAGTTCTCATCTTTTACTACCATTTTATTTGAGTTGTTCACCTTTTAAATTATTAGAATTCTCCATCCTTTTTACTATTCAATTTGAGTTTTTCAACTTAAGTTTTTTATTCAAGTCCACCATCTTTTTAAAATAACTAGTAAAAGTTCCTCCTTCATGTATGTCAAGATGAATCAATATCAGTTCTATAAGTGTCTATGTTCTTAATAAAATATCTATCCAAATATCTTGTTAAAATTATTAAAAGACCCAATAGAAGGGCCTTTTCTTATTCTTTTGAAAATATAGCGCAGAAAAGTTAAAAAAAAAAGTTAAGAACAGAAAATGAAAAACATAGAAAAAACAGAAGACTTAATGAGAAACTAAAATGTGAATTACTTATTTAGAACAATAATCAAAGGTGGAGCACCATTTTTATAAGCACCTTCAATTTCCAACACGATGTTGATCCTCCTTTTAGAATCCCACTAGCTTTAACATCTATATTCTTGTCATAAGTTACTTAAACATCATATTGCACTAAACATATCACAATATGTGAGTCAAATATAAGGTAGAAAAATATATATAACTCGACAAAACTCTTGTAATCTAGTGATATAAGCCACATAAATCTTTTAATAGGATGGACCAGGTTTAAATCCTTCATCTTTATTATAATCATTGAAAAAAATGTGCTTGGCTCTATATTTCATCTAAGAGATTTAGAAGCAAATGATCATATAAGAAATAACACAAAGAAGTTTATTTCACCAAAGAAGGCTAGACTCATAGTATTATAAGTACATTCTATCAACTTTTAATTGTTGTGAAACCAAAAGAGAATATGAGAAATAACACAAACTCAATCTTGCATTGCAAATTAAGTAACATTTCTAAATGAAAGAATCATAAATCAAGAACTAGAGATGAGCCCTAGTTTACATCATTCATCAAACTAATTTCAACCCTATAGTATCCCTACATTATTACAAGCAATCTTCACACCCATTCTTCCTCTTTTTGTTATGCTAGAGGTTGTACATGCAGAGCATCTCTAGGTAACATCCCCATAGCTTTTAGTGATTTAGCTCGTACCGGCTCATTGCACAGCCTATCTACATAGGGGAAGTTGTCAAGAATGCCTACATGTTTTACTAGTCTCATGATATATGGGCTAACACAAATAAAGTTAACCCGTGAATCATAAAACTAGCGTCTCATAAATCTAACTAAGGTGACCTCCAAATGAATGGGACACCTCTCGATCATGCTATGTAAGAAATAAACATCAAAAGTACCCACAACTCTAAAGCTATGTCTCCTCCCACTTAATGTATGTGCAAGTAGTTAGTGAAGGTACTTATGGGTTGGGTTGCATAGCATGGACGCCTTGGATCTTTTTAGCACATATAAACTATCGATACTGACCTAATGCTAATATTTTCTCTCTATCAATCCTTAAGGCATCTTGGTCAATCAAGCGACATGCAATGGTATAGGTGAACTCTTCATCGTATAGTCCCATCATGATGGGAAATTAGGTAAGACTTATATGGTAAGTGTTACCATCTACTTTGAACTGGATTTCGTCGTTGTTGTTCTATTCGATAGACTCTTGGGTCAATTGAAATGTAGCCAGAAACTCATGGGATAACTTAATGAATGTTGGCTCATAGATACTTAAGAGCTAGTCCCACCCTCCAATGCTAATCAAACCCCTAACCTCATCTGCTAAGTGAGCTTGCTCTAAGACATCCCAATTGATGTAGAGCTACTGCCTATATCTATTCTTGATTTAGGCATACCACTTCTTATGGCTGAAGCTATGGAATCGCAGCATAGATTGAGCAACTTTATGACTCACCTGCTGCAAGTTTGTGCCAACTGTCTCCACCTATGGTTTCTTTTGTGTACATTTGAATGGCATAGTTCCTACATGAAAAAGGGTACATTTAACGACATATATTCTTTCATGTAGTAGATTAATAGGAAAAATTATAAGAACATGACAAACTATATAAATAATTGCTTGGAAAATCAATCCATGTGTCAAATGAGCAGAAAATAGCATTATAGCAACCTAATGCATCAAAAAATCAATCCAAATCAACATATCTATCATAACAACACAAAATATTCCCTTAAAACAACAGGCCTCCACTACTAAAGTCATCAAAATCCAATTTTCATCAACGTATGCCAACAAAATCAGCTAAGACAGCTTAAAACTACCAAGTAACAACAGTATTTCCTAGTTCTAAAGAGAAGATGAAGAGAAAACATACTTGATTTAAGCGTACACTAAGCATGGTAATCAACACTAGCATGTCGATTACCCATGTACCTTTCTATGCAATTTTTACCCTAGTCGACACAACCATGTGCACGGCAATATATTTAAGCGTGTCCATTTTGAAACTTCATTTCTCCTCTTTTTCCTCCAACATAGTTGCGTTTGGGTCATGTAATCAAGTGTGCTTGTTAACACGGTTAGTAGCACGATTGTGCTACAAAGCATGTCAACCTTATATTCTTAGGCACAATTGTGCATTAGGTCATGCAAAGCTACATGCCTTTTAGCACGACCATGTACATCGATCGTGTAGCTTTTGTTGGTTCCCTTGTTCTTCATTGTTTTAGTTGTCATGCTGCACATACTTTCACAAGACAAAGATCAAGTGTAATTTTTTTTTTTAAAGTAACCAAGCGTAAATAAAACAATAATAAAGAAAAACAAAAATAAATCTAACCATACTAGACTAAACTATGGAAAACTAATCGAAAAAGTAAGTTAAACTCAAGTTGCCTCCTAAAAAATGCTTTTGTTTAACATCATTAACTCAATAGTCTTTTATTTTGCTAGTTAAAGGGATGGCCATTAAATTTCTAGTGTTCAAATTACTTGATTTGACCTTGAACCTATTGATTGCCATGAATAGGACATTGTTGTATTAGGTCTATGTAAATGCCATCCTACTTATAAGTATAATTAAGCAAGTTAGATGTATTCAAGAAATAGCAAGAATTGTTACTCTTTGGGGGATGTTAGATTGTGTCAGGCATTTTGAAGAGTCTTTCTTCCTCCCTAACTTTCAGAGTTAATGTTCTATTAACTACATTGATAACTGCCTTAGCAGTAGCTAGGAACGAGCAACCTAAAATTAGTGGTTACTCGATGTCCTCATCTATATCTAAGATTATCAAATCTACTGAAAAAATGAATGTTTCTATCTTAACCAATATATCTTTAAAGATATCAATAGGTTACTTAACAAACCTAATAAATAATTGATTGCTCATATGTGTTAGTTTAGGTTTCCCTAATCCTAACTTTTTCAACATATGATGTGGCATCAAATTTATACTTGCACCTGAGTCAACTAAAGTTTCATCTATTGATAAATTGCCAATAAGACAAGATAGAGTGAAAGTCGTTAGATCCTTCAATTTTTATAGCTACTTATTTTTCATCGGTACTAAACATTCCTCACTTAATGTGATAATTAATATCTCTTCCAACTTTTTCTTAATCAAGAGTAGTTCTTCTAAGTATTTGGCATACTTGATCATCTATGATCGAACATCAACAACTGGTAAGTTAATGTGTAGTTGTTTAAAAATCTTGAGAAACATACTTAATCACTCCTCATAGCATTCTTTCCTCAATCAAACTTAATAAGGAATGCATGGAGCATATTCTCTAACCTTTGAAAGCTACTCCCTTTTCTTTGACTTTTCATCTTCCATTTAGATTACACTTCTTTTTCGTTCCTCAAGAAGACTACCTTAAGCTATTCCCTAAGATTAGGTTCTATGTTTCCAAGTAGAGTTTCCTAAGGTCTTTTCGAAATAATCTTTGCAATTTGTCTAATTAGATTTTCAAGATACCAAACTGAAGCTTCATGATTCTGGATTAAAGCTTCTTGGTTCTGTAACAACACTTTTATAGCTTCAAAGTGTGTTTCAAAGATATGGATAAACTTTGTCATCAAATCTTCCAGATTTGGCTTCTTTTCCGGCAATTGATGTGATTACTAAAATCTAGGTGGAACATTCTTTTGCTGATTTCCCCAAGAGAAATTTAGGTGATTTCTCTAACTCAAATTATAGGTGTTACCATAAGGGTTATTTTTGCTACCTGTTTAGGTTCCCTACATAATCAACATGCTCATTATTGTTAGAAACAGAATCCAACTAACCTAGTTGTTATGTCAACAACATCCCATCAATTTTCCTACTTAGTGCTTCGACTTGTGCTGCTAAGTTAGTAACAGCATCCACATCATAAACTCTTACTACTCTTTGTTATCTTGCTCTTATAGCATTCCATTAATAGATCTTCATGGCCATATTTTCTATTAAATTTTAGGCCACTTTAGGTGTTTTGTTATTTAAAGTTACTCTAAAGGCTGCATCAATGATCTACCTAATGGTCTAATTTAGCCCCTTGTAAAAAGTCTAGATTTGCATCCACAATGCAAGACCATAGTGTAGACATCTTCTTAGCAAATCTTTATATCTCTGCCATGTATCGTTTAGTGTCACTAACTCTATTTGAGCATAGGAGGAAATAGTCATTTTGTAGTTTTGCAATTTTAGGTAGTGAAAAATACTTTACAAGAAATTTCTCTACCATATGGTCCCATGTACTGATTAAACCTCTAGAAAGAGAGTTCAGCCACTATTTAGCTCTATTTCTTAAAAAAAAAAAGGAAAACTCCATAACCTGTTGGTGTCATTTGTTGCCCCCTTGATTTTGAAGGCATCATAGATCTCAAGAAACTAGCAATATGTGCATTTGGATCTTTATTTTGTAAACTATCAAATTGAACCAATTTTTGTACCATCTATATAATGTTGGGTTTGATTTCAAATATGTTAGCTGCAATTGCAGGCTTAACAACACTTGAACTAACTCTTATAAGTGATGGTTTTGAATAATCAAATATTTTTCTATCATCTTCTTTGTTAGCCATGCTAATAGATTGATTATCGTCAAATTCTTGAGTCAGAACCTAATATCTTTTACTTACTCTATGACATACCCTTAGCATAAAAAAAGAAGAAAATCAAAAACTACAGAAAATAAAAATTAATGGAAAGTAAGTAACAAAAGAAATAATATTAGATTAATAAGATGTAGGTATTCCTAATATCGTAGTCTTCGGCAATAGTGCTAAAAACTTGATATTAGCCTATTTACTACCCTAGAGCTATAGGTAATATCAAGTATTGATCCCACAGAAACTATGATTACTAGTAATTATCTTTTCTCATATTATTTAATCTACAAAATCGAGTGAAGTGAGAAAAAAAATTAATAAGTAATTTAAAGAAAACAACAATCATTAAAAGCATACCTGGAAATTGAATCTACCTAAAATTACTAATGTAATTAACAAATTATTAATTAATTCCATTATTATACTCTTAGATCATAGGAATTTCTATATTGAACAAATAGTTCTTTCAAGTCTACTAATTCCAAAAATTCAAGTTAATTAATTAGAATCTCTTCCTAATGAAAGCTCCTAGAATCACACTACCTTCTCTATATGAATTCCAATATTAGGTTTAACCCTAATCTGGAAGATTACGTCATCCAATCTCTAGGCTTGTATGCAACTTCTTTCAATTATACTATATCTATTCATACATAGGATCTCTCAATCTTCATGAATGAAATCAAACTTCAAACTAATACACCAACAATATTAATTTGAAAATAATAAAGAATATATAATTAAATCACAAGACTATCAATAATTTCAATAAATAATAAACCAGATAATCACATTTTCATTATAAGATTCTTCATACCTAAGTATAACAAAAAAATTAAGCTAGTATCATATTAAATTTAAAACCAAAAATATAAAAACATTGCATAAAGGAGAATATCAATCAAACAAAAATAATAGTAAAATCTATAACTACCACTACAGGAATTTTTATATTTAGCGACATTTACATATTTTTCAAACGTCGCTAATTTTAATATATTTTAGTCATATTTATTAAACGTTGCAAAAAATATATCATTAGTGACGTTTTTAACTAAAGTGAAATATATAAACTATATACACATAAAATGTGTTAGTGTAAATGATAATAGAGGTCATGCTTAAATATATAATATATATATATATAATAACTAATAATGAAAAGGTTAAATATTTAAATTATAATTTTTTAAATCCTTTTTTTTCAAAAATTTGAAATTCAAATTATAATATATGCATAATTACTCCATCTTTTTTTCTTTATTATATCTAATTTGATTTGTATATGATACATGTATTTATCATTTTATTTTTTACTTTTTTATTCCCTTGAATACCTAGTTTTAAATGAGTGTAATATAATATAATACCAAAATAGCAATTAAATGATGAGTCAATAATACATGATATAAAATAAAATAAAGCCAATTTTAAATACCTTAACCTCCGGTGCATCTAAACCTCATTTCCATTCGCAAACCCTAACTCCGTATGCTATGCGTGGAATCCTTACCGCTTCACATCCTTATTTCTGCCGCCGCTCTCTCTCCCTATCTCTGCCATGTAACGACCCCCTCTTCCGGCTCTTCTCCACCATTCCATAGCCCCAGACCACTGGCATGGCAGCTCACCCGAAGGATGAAAAGTGCCTTGAGGTCGTAATTCCTAAATGCACCACTCTCTTCGAGTCTATCAAGGCGCAGCAACTCTCTCACCCACCAGTCAGTCCCTGCAGACCCCATCAAGTATGCCTTAATATAATATGCTTCACATTCGTTTTGTACATTATTTACTCGTGTTATTCATGTTATGAATAAGATAGGGGTGTTGGCTCACCTAGACTTGTAAAATCTGCAAGCTCCACCACATTCGCTATAGATCTCAAATACTTGGAGAAGAAGGTCTATTCTACTGTAAATTCTATCCCTTTGTGAAGCATGTTGTAAAATTTGCGATTCTCCCTTTAATTTCTCATGCCTAACTCTTCTACTTAGAATCCAATGCCAGCAGCTGCTAGAGTTGTGGCGGCTGCAGCTGTGGCTGATCAGATGGTTGGACCTGAGGACAACCATTTAGCCATAGTCTTGGTACTTTTTCCAAAATTTTCCCCTTGACAATGTATTCATGAAAGCATAATTATGTTTATTAGGGGGGCTAATCTACTCAAGAGGTTTATCTGTCAAAACAACAAGTATAATGAGATTTACTGCTTTAGCAAATTTATTATTCTTGTAATGTTTGTAGCTGAATTTCACATTTTGCTAAAGAAAGAGAGAGAGACTTACAGATTCTTCATGCTCTACATTGGTTTACCTGCTCGAGGTAAGACTTTTACTATAGCAAAACTTACAAGATACCTTCACTAGTTGGGTCATGAAACTAAGCACTTAATTGTTGGAAAGGTCAAATTTTTTCTTGCTCTAGTTGTCTTCCCTTCAAAATTCATCACAAATCTAGTCATAATTTTTCTCTAGTGACAATATCGACATCTCAAACATGGAGCTAATCAGGTATGCTTTGGATCTGGCACTTTTTCTATGCTCCTTTGGCTTACTTATTATTTATCAACCTGCTTAAGAAGATCTTTTCCTCTTCTTTTACTACAATATTTTTAAAGATCTTTCTTGAGTCCTATTTTTTAATTGTCAAGTAGGTATGAAAAATACATAGCAGAATATTGAGTCGTTATCTTAAGTTTTTAATTGAAATCGATTTTTTTTTTCTTTCTTTTCTTTCTAGTTCTTCTTGGATTTTAAGCTTGTACATATAGCCATTAAATAAATGAATAGAGTAAGTCTAATTTTGTCAATGCTTGAGAATTCTCTCTTACTCCCCATCAAGTTGAGTAGTAATATTTATTCATGTTATCCTGCATATAGAAGGAAATTTTTTTATGTTGTTCATTCATGTAGTTGTCTCAAACAGGTTGTTCTATTTTGGGATACTCCTTCAAGTTCTAAATGGGCAAGTTAATATATATTGAGAAGGGAAATGTCAAAACATAAATGTATAGATGCTACTATACTGATGCCAGATTAGCAGAACATCCAAAATCTGACTAATCAACTTATTGGAATAGATTATCAATACAAATCATCCCTATGCCTTGGAATGGAATGCATAGTTCAATGTGAGTAAAGTAGAGATGATGAATGACAAATCAATTTCTATACTATAATCCCCTCACGTTTGTCTTTTTCAGCCTCCATGGCCATGTAGAGTTTATATACAGGGTTATTTTGTTCGCTGATGTAAAAGGTAAGAGAAAGAAAGCAAATTTTAATGACTCTCAATTCCTCAGAATGGTTATAAGGAAGGAGAAGTAAGCTTTCCCCCGCCATTTGAAAAATTCCTCAATGCAAAAAAAAAAAAAAAAAAAAAAAAAAAAAAAAGAGAACCAATATTATTTGGTTCTCTATATGTGGATAGGTTTGTCATAAGTTGCCATTGCTGCTTCTGTCAACGCTTCACTCATTGTTAGATGTGCATGACATACACAAGCTATGTCTTCGCTAGTTGCATCATATTAATGGCCAGGACAGCCTCATGAATGAGCTCTCCTACATTCGATGCTATAATATGGATTCCTAATATCTTGTCTGTTTCCTTTTCAGTGAGGATCTTAACAATTCCCTCAGCATTACCAATTTCCTTGGCCCTGCTATTTGCCAAGAATGGGAACTTTCCAACATGATAATTGACACCAAGAGCCTTCACTTGCTCCTTAGTCTTTCCAACAGATGCAACCTCAGGGTATGTGCGCACAACACCCGGAACCTTATCATAGTCAACATGACTAACTTTACCAGATAAAAATTCTACACAAGCAAACCCGTCCTCTTCAGCTTTATGAGCCAACATTGGACTAGAAATTACATCTCCAATGGCATAAACTCCAAATACATTAGTGGCAAATCGTTCATTGACCAAAATGTGTCCTGCCTTATCCATTTCGACTCCAATCTTGTCTAGCCCCAATCCAAATTTAAATGGAGTTCTGCTAGCAGAAACTAAAACAACATCAGCTTTAAGTACAGTCTACTCTCCACCAGCTGCTGGGTCCAAAGTTAACTTGACTCTGTCTCTAGATGTGTTACATCCTACCACTTTAGTCTTGAGCATAAACTTCATCTTTTATTTCTCCAAGGCACGCTAGAATTGCTTGCGGATTTCTCCATCCATTGTAGGGACAATATCAAGTGCAAACACAACTAGAGTCACCTCTAAGCCTAGCCGGCCCCAAACTGAACCCATCTCGAGGCCAATATAGCCTACTCCAATCACCACAAGCTTCTTTGGAATTTCTGACAAAGCTAAAGCTTTAGTCGATGAGAATATGTTCTCTTCTCATCAATGGTAATCCCAAGTAAAGATTTAACGTCTAAGCCAGTGGCGATTATAATGTTCTTTCCCTTCTCAACCATGTTTTCTTGCTCGAGCTTTTAACATAGGTCACTTTGTTTTTTTTTAAACAGACCTTCAATACCTTGGTGAGATTGGCCACCGCTTTATCCTTTTGAGCCATCATCGCGGGTAAATCAATCTCAATAGATGGGACCTTAATTCCATGGTGAGCAAAGGAATGCTTGGCTTCATGGCATATATGGGATGAATGCAGCAATGTCTGGATCAAAGCAGCATACATACACAAAATAAGCATTAGTTCATGTTCTTTCTATGCCTGCATCTTAGTTTCTTTTTCTCATTGATGTTTTATCATTTGTCTTATTTATTTATTTATTTTTAGATATTCAGTTTTCTCATGTTTGAGGCTATTTCTTCACCTATTTGTAAGCATCGTTGATTTCGTTTGTAGATAGAATATCATTCTTTCTTTTATTTGGTTTAATAAAAAAAATATAATTTGAAAGTTGTGGTGTATGCATAATAGTTACATTATATTTTGTCAAATAGCGTTGAAGATACAATGCCATAGAATTATGTTACCTAACGTGCTTCCATAATCTCATGTGTCTATTTTTTTTTTTTTTGTAGTACAAGAATATATCTAAAAACTAGAAGAGGCAAAGAAATATGACCACAGATTATTGGGCACAAAATAGGAACAATTCTTTTGTCATCCACTCAAGTATATGGGTTGTAATGTAATTGTCAAGATCTGGTGCATATCCAATGGACAATGTTGTTGATTGTGCATTTCTTTACATGAATCAGACCAGGAAGTTGGTTCTTCCTTCCACATGGTGCTCGAATTTACAACAAGCTTGTGGATTTTATAAAAGCACAGTATAGAGAACAAGGCTACCATGAGGTTGTAGAGCCTGTGTATGGGTTATGTCATGTTTTTGAAAACATTTAAGAAGGATTGCTAAAGCTACTCAACTTTATCAGGTTTTATCACCAAATATGTACAATATGCAACTTTAGGAAACTTCTAGTCATGCTGCAAACTATAAAGAGGTTTGTTTTTTAGGTGAGAATCCCTATGCAAGTTGTAGATATTTCCTATGCAGCTTCCACACTTAGCTTATTATCCATGAAACTGATAACAAGGGTAGTGTAGATGGTTTTATAAAACAAGAGCCACAAATTCTGGGACAATTAGTGGAGAGAGCAAATGAACTTTAAAGAGTTGGAAGTTCAAATCATTTTAGCACAAATTATACTTGAGACTTTCTTAGCACTAGCAGAAAGAAGAATAAAATATCAGTGATGTGACCTTTTATCTGCAATAGCACTGGTTGAATTACTTAATTTGAGCTGATAAAAACATGGATTCTTTCTAAGCCAGTTGTATTGTACTTACTTCATAGGCTGATTTGGTTTTGAGGCACTTAATTTTTGTTTGAAGTTTGACTTTTTTTCATCTTATGTGGATTTTTTTAGTTAAGGATATTCCTCCCAAGTTTTTTTTATGTGAAAGCATTATGTTTATGGAGTTTATTTCAATATGTGAAAAAGAAATGTGCAGAGTATATATAATTGTGTATAACTAAATAGGTGTATGTTAGTTCATATGAAGATTGTGAATGTAGGTTGAAATCAATGCCTATTACAATTATTACGTTTAAACATTGCTAATCTAGCTTTATAGTGACGTTTAAACGTTGCCAATATACTATTTCACTACGTTTAAACATCATGCATAATTACCTTGTGGCTAAGTCTAAACGTTGCCAATGTAACTCTTTTACTATGGTTAAACGTTGCCAATATTACTCAACTACAACGCTTTTTTTGTCCACTAAATTTTTAAACTGTAGTTTAACTACGTTTAAACATCACCTATCATAACTGTCAGTTACATCTAAACATTGCTAATGGTAGTCTTTTACTACATTTAAATGTTACCAATATTACTCATTTATCGTGCTCTTTATGTCCATAAATTTTTTTATTGTGTTACTACTACGTTTAAACGTCGCCTATCATAACTATTAGCAATGTCTAAACGTTGCTAATGTTAGTCTTTTACTACATTTAAACATCGCCTGTAGTACTGATTTACTAAACCTTTTTTTTCCTTTAATTTTTTAATTGTCATTTTATTACGTTTAAACATCGTGTATTACCTATTTTTAGCAACGTTTAAACGTTGCCCAATATAACACATTTAGCTACGTTTCCACCTTTAGCAACTTTTATGAAATAAACGTTGTAGATATTTTTTGCGATGAACCTTTGGCTACATTTATTAGAACATTTATTAAACATGGCTAAATCTTTTTTTTGACGTTTATTTCATGTTTAGCACGTTTATTAAACATCGTCTAAAATTGAAATTCCTGTAGTGTACTCAATTACTAATTCTAAAACTCTACCCATAGGTAAAATTGTACTCCTTTTATATTAATTCGATGCCTCTCTCCCAAGAAGTTGTAGTGTCCCAGTAAAGATTGAAATCTTCATGGATGATGAAATATTGCTACAATAGGTAGAAATTGTATCTCTTTGCTATAGAACATGAAAGGAAGTTCAATCTTCAGAATAAATAGCTCCTTAGGAAAGTAAAACCGAGCTTGAAAAATTAATTTAGAAAGAAGAATTTCTACTTGGTATGGGCTAATTTAGAAAGTAGAATCTCTACTTGGTATGAGTATGGCACAGTCATGCCAAAGCCCATGTACCATTTTATCTTGAAAAAAATCCGAAAATTGCCTTCAATACGCCCTTCGACATGGGCATATATTTGATCATGTACCTCTACATGGCTTCTTTAAAAGGCTCTATTCTTGCTTTATTCAATATGGCCTTAGACACGGCCATGCTATAAACCATGTCATACTTCCTAATCTTAAAATTTTGATAATTGTGCTCTAAATTTCAAATATTTCTTCTATTTCTTTAAAAATTACAATTTAAAACTCTGAAATCAACATAAAGAATGATTAGATGTAATATCCATCCAAAATATGAGAAAATTAAACAAAATACTATTATAAATGTCACAAATAATAAATATTTTACTACACTCATCATATATCATATTATATGGTTTATTCTATAGGTGGCTAATCATCAAGGACAGATGTAGAATTATACACGAGGGGTCAAATCTATAATATTAAAATTGATATTGGAATCACTCATAAAAAAAATTTTATCATTACAATTACAATGCATTTTATATATATTATCTACAATATTAAAATTGATATTGGAATCACTCATAAAAAAAATATTTATTCATTACAATTACAATGCATTATATATATATATCTTCAACACAACATAATGCTAAATAGAAAAGTAAATTTCAACTTATTTTATATACCAATTACAGATACTTGATATATTTTTTAAAAGATTAAAAGAATAAATTTTTTAGCATTTTATTGGACCTATATAATAGTCAAAATGTTATTGTCAAATTATAAAAAATGTAAACAAAACATAAAACTAGTATAAGTTTTATTCTTAACAAAAATAAATCATAAACATTTAAACAAAAAAAATTACAAGTAGAATGAAAATAACAATTTAATATAAATAATACAATATTTTATAATTTTTTATACTAACTTTGCAAAATTATTTTATTAGTAATGTCATAAAAATATATGTACTAATATGTTTTTCAATATAAGTGATTAGACAATCATTTTTTTCATAATTTTAATAATAAAAGAAAATATTAGTACTTTAAAGTAATATAAACTACTATTATCTATTAGTATTTTATGCAATATGATTAAAACACTTATAATATTAAATATAATTATTATTTATCATAAAACTACTAATAAATAGTATCTATTAAGAATTTATTTTAGTTAACTATTATCTTTTTTATTAATGAAATTTAATTTTATTAGTTATAACCAAAAAAAAATCTAACCACTAGATCATATTAAGTTTTATGATTTATACTTAAAAAAATAAATATTATATATTTTTTTAATTTTAAAATATATTTGATTAAAATTTTTGTTTTTCAAACCCACCGGGGTGCTGGGACCCTTTCGGCCCCCCTCGGTCTGCCCTTCTGATCATAATATATTGTTAAGATGCAATATTTTGTTTCACCAAAATGTCCACCGTAATAAAATACGATATTTTGAAGCGACACGGATTTAAAGAAATTCAAATGGCAATTGATATATGTAATGTGCAGAAACACATCAAAGTATCATTACATATTCCGTAGTACGTTATATTCTTAACATTAGATGCATCAGGAATATTGAGATTAGTCGTATACTGTACTTTGAAATGCTTAAAAGATTTAAATATTGGACACTCTATGAACAATATGCACCTAGTCTTATCCAAATAACCATTATAGAGTAAGATGGCATTTCAAAGTGATACAAGTTTAGATGAGTTTCAGTTAAGGTCCATACTTATTTTAAATTATAAATCACGGTATATAATGATCGGGTGTTAATTTAAAGTGTGTCTTTTAGTTTTCCAATAGATAAATTTGACCAGATATATTATAGAGATCTTTTGCTCCTTTACCACACGAATATCCTTTATAATTGCATAAAGCGTGTTTTAGGGAAGTTTGGATGGCTATTCGTTTTCTCAAGACTAATTTATATTCATGGCATTTTTCATATAGTAAACCGTGTGTTGGGAGGTATATACCTCAGAAGAACACCTTTAAGTTGTTTTGTCTATTATATATTTATTGCATATGAAGTCTAGCCCTTCCCAAGGGCCGGTTTCGGTTCACCATCATCTCAATTTGTGACCTGACAGTTTCAAGTTGATTTTGAACCGATCCAATGTCTAGTTCACTCTATGTCAGTATCCTAGTCTAAATGCTCTTCTAAATGTGAGTTCCTTATAAATCTAAGATATAAACTTGGTTGAACAAAATAAATAAATAATAGGAAAGCAAAGATTACTGGTAATCATTTTCCTATGATGGAAAGAATGACTTTAATGAATTTAAGTCAATACGATGATTAATTGAATCTAAATAATTTAGGAGATTTGGAGCAAGTTGAAGGTACTATAATCATGAGAAGGGGGGTTAGTGTGGTTTTGTGAGGCCTAAGCTCTATGTACGCCAAGCTAGGAAATGGAAAGCATTTGTGGCAATTTAAAGTATGCATACAGCGTATGTGTAGCATGTATTTTATTATATAAATATATGTTACATCATATAATTTATAAATATGACTAGTTGAAAGTGCACATAATCTATGGATAAAAAATTAAATTATAATTGTAAATTTAATAAAAATAAAATAAAATGTAAATATGATACAAATGATTATGTCCCTAATTTACTATAACAATGACAGTTTGCTACATACCCTATTTAAGTAGAATATGTAAGACCACAATTACTAAATGGATTTCTAAACCAATTTTAAAATCTCAAGATTGCTGATTAAATTTTGAAAAAAAAATTAACAATTCGTTGATTTAAAAAAAAATGAGGTTCATAGAATTTAGAAAACACAATGGAAAGTATGAAATAAAAATCGAAGTCCTAAGACCTAAGGGGGCACAAAATACATATATAAGTAAACAGACCATAGAACCACAACTAGCTCGTGTAAGATATAAATACAATATCAAAACATAAACTACTAAGTCTATATCCAAACAAAAAGGCAAATGATAGTCCTCATAGTCTATATCTACAAACTCAACCCCATACTCCTTCTCGAAGTTAAAACCCAATAATTTAAAAGGTAGATCTATCAAATAGTTCTCATCCAAAAAAGAAAAAGGGATGAGTCATAATGACCAAGTACACAATAACGCAAACACATATGTGCATGTCACACAAGCGTACATATTAATGCATCAGACATTCAATCAAATCATTTAATTATCTTATTTAAACATCTAGTACGAGAGTACTCATGACTCCAAACATCATGACAAGAGACATAAGGTCTGATTCCACCATATAGGACATCAAGGGTTGATGGAAGCAGTTAGACTCCATATAATCGAAAATCGAGTACCTAAGTAGCTTCGTTTAACTGAACTCACCGTTATACGGTCACAAATCATAATCTAACTATATCATATCACTCGTTGAGACCCAAAACTCTTACTGAGCCACCCTTATTGAACTAAGCACCTACCTATTATGTCATTTCAAGATATATAATCACAATCATAATCTTAATCCAATATTTGTCACTTGTTGTCCTAACTAACCATGCACACATAACAAGCAGATACTTAACCGAGTTTAACTATTAATCCGATTTAATTGTCTAACCCAGTAAGCAACACACATGTTACTGCATACTTGAAAGGATTGACAATTTCTGAATCACAATCCAGGTTCCAATTGAGTTGAGTAGATTAATTTTGTGCATCAAAAGAGAAAAGTTAAATCAATTGATTATTCTAACTGATTAAATTTTATTCTAAGGCTAGTTTAAACTACTTAAGACCCATACTAGTTACAAGCCAAGTTAGAGTTACATAAGCCCAATTAGCTTTTAATTAATTGTAACCCAAATCATTTATTGTTTATTCATTTAATCTTAATAAGTTATTTAAATTTTAAGCCTAGCTTTGCTTAAGGCCCAATTAAGATACTTGGGTCCTTTAAGTATAGTAGGCCTAATTATGTTTAGAATTAGGCCCACTAGCCTTAATTGAGTTAGTTAAGTCCAATTATAATTATTAAGTCAATTTTAAGTTCAATTAGATTATTTTCATCTATTTTAATTAACTTAGACCCATTACATTTAATTATTTCTAATTTTTATGTCTTAAGTCCAATTGATTTATTAAGTCTTATTTTAATTTCATTTTAGGCTTTTAGCTGTTTTAAGGCTTTTGAAGGTTAAAAGCCCATTTAAGTTTGATTTATTTATTAGGGTTCATTTAGCATATACGCCCTAAAGATTAATAAATCACGTAGGCTTTGGGTTTTAGACCCATTTAGGTTTTATTTAGTCATATAAACCCATTTATTTCATTAAGCCTAAAGTTAGTTTATTTTAATTATTTGATTTGATTTGGGCCTTGAAATAATATGAGACTCAATTTAAGTTACTTATCTTAATAAAGCCCATTTAGGGTATGAACCTTAAAAGGAAATGAGCCTCATTATGTCTCCAATTTTGGATCTTGGGCCCATATGTTATTTGGGTTCCACTATTAAGTCAATTCTTATTTTGATCCAATTAGGATAGTTGATAAGTGTTATAAAAAAAAAAACTTATTATTTATAACATTTATAGTAGTCTTTTGTTTAATTCTCTTAAATTTTAGACAAATATTGCACTTAATCACTCTTTATTTTGATTTCAGAGGTTTAAAATGTAATTTATAATCTAAGAGAAGAATTTCATGAAATTTGAAGCAAAAATATCAATTTTACAATATTAGAAAGCACGTAGTAGTGAAGAGAATGGCCATGTCTAAGGCCATGCAAAATAGAACAAGGTAAAGCACTTTAGAGAAGTCGTGCAAGTAGCCATGTAAAAGTACACGGGCAAGTCGAAGGGTGTGTCAAAGGCAATTTTTGACATATTTGAAATAAAATGGTACATAGGCAATAGTACAACCATGCTATGACCATGCCAAGCCAAAATCTAATTTTCTAAAATTGATTTCCAAGCTCAATTTCAATTCCCAAAAGCACAATTCATCCTAAAGATTTGATTTCCTTTCAAGAGTAGCTAAGTTTCTACGAATCCAAAGAAGTCATTACCACCTATTAAATTAATATTCCTAATCTATGAAGATTCTTAAGATTGTTCTAGAAAACTAAAACTTTCATAGAAGAGCAGCAATTAATGGCTATACAAAGAGTACGAGTTTCCAACAAAGGAGGAGAATTGTAGATTGATAATAGCATAGTGATTAATTTTAGTATTATTTGTTTATTTGATGCTTTTTTTATGCACTATTTTTTATATTATCACTTTTAGATTCAATATGTTGCTAGCATAAACTTTCTTTCGTACTTAGGTATAATGAACCCTATAATAAATATGTAAATTTTCTAATTTATTATTCAATAAATTATTTGTTATTCTTGTGATCCAATTATGTGTTTTTCATTGTTTTCAATTTAATATTGTCGGCATATTAGTTGAAATTCGATTTCTTATATAGAGATCGAGAGATCCTATATTAGAATAGATCTAACATAATCGAAAGGAGTTCCACGCAATCCTAGAGATAAAATGATGTAAATCTTCTAGATTAGGGATTTAATAGAAGAGTTCATAGATCGAATGTAATACAATTATAAAGGTTTTAATTAGAAAGAGATTCTAATTATTCAACTTGGAATTGAGAATTAGTGGATTCAAGAGAGCCATTGGTTCAATTTAGGAATTCTCACAATCCAAGAATATAATAATAATATTGAATAATAATCAGTAAATATATTAGTAATTCTAAGGGGATTTAATATTCGGATACACTTTTAATAATTATTGTTCTCTTTTAGATACTCGTTGTTTGATTTTACTCACTCCACTCAATTTTTCATATCAGATAATAAGAAAAAGGGTAGTTACAAGTAAATATAATCCATGTGGAATCAACACGCGATTTCAATATCCACAATACTATATAATTGATTGGTGCACTTGCTTACAAGTCTAAAGCAGTATGATAGACTGTTACTAAGTTTTTGGTGCCATTGCCTGAGGTTAGAATATTAAGAACACCTATATCTTATTAATCTAATTATTATTTCTATTATTGCTTAATTTTCGTTAATCTCTATTTTCTATAATTTATGATGTTCTTCTATTGTTTATCTCAAGGGGAACCATAGAGCAAGTCAAAGATATCAAGTTTTAGCTCAAGACTTAGACAATAACCAATCAATCAACATAGCCAATGAATAGGATGAGAGAACAAGGTTTGACTATGCAAAGCCTTCACTTACAAGAGCTAATTCAAGTGTTGTTAGGCCTGTAATTGCAACCAACAACTTTGAAATTAAACTTAATATTATTCAGATGGTTTAATAGTTCATTCAATTTGATAGGTTGTAGGATGAAGATCCAAATGCATATATTTGCAAGCTTTTTAGAAATCTACAACACCTTCAAAATTAATGGGGCCATAAACAATGCCATTGGGTTATAGCTTTTCTCTTTTTCTTGGAGAAAAAGAGTTAAACAATGGCTAAATTCTCTTTCTAGGTGTTCGATCACTACATGAGATCATATGGCAAAAAAATTTGTTGCAAAATATTTTCCACCAGCAGAGACTAGGAAATTATGGAACAATATTTCTTCTTATGCTCAAATAGAGTTCGAGACACTATACAATACATGGGAGAAATATAAAGATCTCCTAAGAAGATGCTCACATCACGGTCTTCCATTGTAGATGCAAATTCAAACTTTTTATGAAGCACTAAATCAAACTACCAAGAAAATGATTGATGCAGCTACTAGAGGGACTTTGAATAATAAAACACCTAAAGAGGCCTAGAACTTAATAGAAAATATGGCCATGAATAGCTACTAGTGGGATGCTACAAGAGCTAAACAACAAAGAGTAGCAAGAGTTTATGATGTAAACATTGTTATTGCCTTAGCAGCACAAGTCAAAGCATTAAGCAAGAAGATTGATGAGATGTCCCTGATACAATAAGCAGGTTAGTCAAATTATATTGCTAACATTAGTGAGCATGCTAATTATGTAGAATTCTCGAATAGGCAACAAAACAATCCTTATAACAACACCTAAAATCCAGGCTGGAGAAATCATCTAAATTTCTCTTGGGGAATCAACAAAGGCATGTTCCACTTGAATTCTAACAAACACATCAACCACTAGGGAAAAAAAAAGCCTAATCTAGAAGACTTAATGACAAAGTTCATTCACACTACTGAAACACGCTTCTAAGCTACAAAAGTGTCATTACGAAATCAAGAAGTTTCAATCCAGAATCTTGAGAATTAAGTTGGACAAATTGCAAAAATGATTTTAGAAAGACCTTAGGGAATGCTTAGAAACATAGAACCTAATCCTAGGAAATAAGTTAAGCCAATCTTCCTAATGAATGAAAAAGAAGTGCAATCTAAAGGGGAAGGTAAAAATCTAGAGAAAAAGGGGCAGCCCCCAAAGGTTAGAGAATATATCCCAAACATTCCTTATCTAGCTCAATTGAGGGAAGAAAGCATTGAGGAGCATTCAAGTAAGTTTTAAAAATTTAAACAACTTCACATTAGTTTACCTTTTGTTAAGGCCTTGTTACAAATGCCGAAGTATACAAAATATCTAAATGATTGGCTTTCAAACAAAAGGAAATTAGAAGAGATCTCAACAATCTCACTTAGTGCAAAATGTTCAATAATCCTACAAAACAAGCTATCAAGAAAATTAAAAGATCCAAGAATTTTTACTTTGCGTTGTTTGATTGGTGACATATCTATAGAAAAAAGCTTTGTCTAAGGAGCTAGTATGAATTTAATGCCATATAAATCATTTAAAAGACTAAGACTAAGAGAACCTATGCCAACTAAAATGAGTTTGCAACTTATTAATAGGCCTATAAAATTTCCTAGATGCATGATTGAAGGTGTGTAAGTGAAGGTTAGCACTTTCATCTTTCTAGTAGGTTTTGTCATTCTTGAATAGATGAGGATATAGAAGTGCCATTAATCTTAGGTTGACTCTTTTTTGCCATTGTAAGAGCAATTGTTGACGTAGGAGATGGTAAATTAATTCTTGGAATTAGTAAGGAAGAATTAGTTTTTAAAGTTTCTAATGCAATGCAACACTCCCTTGAGCATGACAATACTTGTTATTTTCTTAACATAATTGATTTGTCTGTTGCTAATTGTGTATAGGAATACATTCATGTAAATCCCATGGAATTATGTCTCATGAAAAGTATGAAAGATTGTCTAGGGGTTTAAATAAAATAAATATGAGAAATTCAATCTTCAACCCTCCTAATTAGCGAGTCTGCAATACATCAAGCCAATGGCATTAACTAAAAGTGCTTTTTGGGTGGCAACCCAAGTTTTAATTAGTTTAGTTTACTTTTGTTTATTTTTGTGTAGTTTTAGTTTAGTTTTATTTTATTTTATGCTTTTACAGTTTTTTCTTTTATCTTCTTATTTTGCAAGGACTACTATACTTTTCAACTGAAATATTAAATCAAGGTACAGCTAAACTAATTAGATTAGAGAAGCATTACTTTACTTTATTTCCTTTTCCATGAGTTTTAACTTGTTTAATTTTATCTTTTATACTTATTTTGTACATTGGGGACAATGTATAACTTTAAGTGTGGGGGAGAGAAATAATATAAAAAATCTTAAATTTGTACTTTATCAAGAAATTACTCGAGGATAATTTATCGCTCTTAATAGTACTAAATAAATAAATCGCACTCATAATTTGGTGGATTATTGGAAATTTTTTTAATCCCTTGATATATTTTTACTTTTTCATTAGTGAACTTATAACACTTTATTAGAGTTAAATTGTGAAATCTTTGTAAATCAAAGTTGCATATTATTTAAGCTTAGAATTTAGAAACTCCATATTGGAATAATATTACTAATCAAGAATTGGAAATTTGGGTTTAAAACTTACTTTGATATATACCTATCTCTTAATAGTTCTTATAAGTTCTATGACCTCAAATAACTAAATTAACAAAATTTGTCTTTTAAATATTCTTCCTATAAATTAAAAGCTAGAAGATAAAATAAAGTAAATAAAGCTTAGCAGTGGTCCTCATTGACTTGAGTAATTAAGCCTGCGAGGTGCCCTTCAAGGGATAACACTTATTGACTTGAATAACAAACTCAGGATCATCCATTTAAAGCTTGCTACATGGGTTAAGAGAAAAGTTGAAGAAAACTGAACTAATTGAAATAAGTAATAGAGTTAATGGAGGCTCGAAGGAGTGTCTTAAAACCTAGTAGCCTAAGATCGTCTAGTTTGAGACTTACTAACTAATGAAATTTCTCCATGCTGCTAAAAAAATAAATAAATAAAAAAACTCTTCTCCTAGTAATTATTTAAAAAAAAAAGGAAGGATTTTCAAGGGATAAATAGAGAAAAGCTTTTGTTGGATGTCATGATACTTAAAGGGATGAAGAAGGGAAAGTATATGCCTTAGCTAAGTAGAAAAAATTTTGAAAGCCTTCTTCTAGATTAAATAATGTTTAATATAGTTTTAGGTTTATAAGTTTCATCTAAATGGAAAAATAAACTTTAATATTGCATAGATTAACTTTTGAACTCTAATTTTAGCATTTATAGTACACTAAATATGATTAGGTAAAAAATATGTTATAGATAAATAATTTTATCATGAATGTAATTTTTTTAAGTACGAATGTGGTGAATGTTATTTAAGGTAATTGATTAGGTAAAATTGTCCTTGATCTTTAAAGGTTTATCTTCGCTTAAAGATAAGCAAAGGCTTAAGTGTATGGGAATTTGATATATAAAATACTTATTATTCGTAACATTTATAATAACCTTTTGTTTAATTCTCTTACATTTTGGATGGATATTGCATTTAATCACTCTTTATTTTGATTTCAGAACTTTAAAATGTAATTTATAATTTAATAGAAGAATTTCATGAAATTTGAAGCAAAAATATCAATTTTACAAGATTAGAAAACACGATATGGTAAAGAGCATAATTATGTCAAAGGCCATGTAGGACAAAACAAGGCAAAGCAATTTTTAGAAATTGTGCAAGCAGCTATGTAGAAGTACATAGGCAAGAACATACCCATGTCGAAGGGCATGTCGAAAGCTATTTTTCAATATATTTGAAACAAAATAATGCATAGGTAATAGCACAAGCATGCTATGACCATGCCAAGCCAAAATCCAACTTTCTAAAATTGATTTCCAAGCTCAATTTCACTTCCCAAAAGCACAATTAATCTTGAAATTTTGATTTCCCTTTAAGAGTAGCTGAGTTTCCTAAAATCTAAAGAAGTCATTACTTCCTATTGAATTAATATTCCTAATCTATGAAGATTCTTGGAATTGTTCTAGGAAACCAAAACTTTCCTAAAATAGCAACAATTGATAGCTATATAAGGAGTGCGAATTTCTAGCAATGGAAGAGAATTGTAGATTGATAATAGCATAGGGATTAATTTTAGTATTATTTGTTTATTTAATGTTTTCTTTATGTACTCTTTTTATATTGTCACTTTTAAATTCAATATATTACTAACTTAAACTTTCTTTTGTACTCGGTTATAATGAACCTTAGAATGAATATATAAATTTTTCGATTTTTTATTTAATAAATTATTTTTTATTCTTGTAATCTAATTATGTGTTCTTCACTGTTTTCAATTTAATATTGTTGACATGTTAGTTAAAGTTTGATTTCTTATATAGAGATCGAGAGATCCAATATTAGAATAGATCTAGCATAATTGAAAGGAGTTGCATACAATCCTAGAGATAGGACAACGTAAATCTTCCAAATTATGATCAAACCTAATAAAGGAGTCCATAGATCAAGTGTAATGCAATTATATGGGTTTTAATTAATAAGAGATTCCAATTAATCAACCTAGATTTAGGAATTAGTAAACTTAAAAAAGCTATTAGTTTAATTTAGAAATTCCTACGATCCAAAAATACAATAATGAAATTAAATAATAATTAGTTAATTATATTAGTAATTCTAGGGAAATTCAATATCTAAATATACTTTCAATTATTATTATTCTCTATTAGATACTCATTGCTTGATTTTACTTATTTCACTCAATTTTTCATATTAGATAATAAGAAAAAAGGTCATTACTAATAATCGTAATCTCTATGGGATCAACACTCAATATCAATACCCACAATACTATAAAATTGATAGGTACACTTACTTATAGATCTAAAATAATAGGATAGACCAATACCAATAGTTAAGTTAATTAAGTCCAATTAATCAAATTACGTTTAATTATATAGTCTACCTAAGGGGAGGGTAAAAGGGTGGTCCTTAAGCCTATATAGTTAGGCCAACTTGGGGTTGAACCGGTCTTAACTCGAGTTAATTAAGTCAACCATTAATTTAATTCCAATTTGTCATAATTAAATGCCTTAACTTTAAAAGTGTCATAATTTACTCAATTTAAGCCCAAATTAGGTGAAACTAAAGGCATTTGATTCCTTATCACTTCTACTACCCATTTCAATATAAAAAGCCTTATTTTATTTATTTTAGAATCCTTTGACTACCAACATAAAGTTACAAATTTTAAACTTTACTAGCTTATATCTCATCTAATTTAGATCCAAATCACTTCATGGCAAAGCTCACTTGTTCTTATACCCTTTTAGAGCCCAAAACATTGTTTATTTTTCCATTTTTAAGCCTAAAACATCACAAAAATAGAGCATACAAAAAAACACATGCCCCATAACATTTTTATCCAATCTACAAGTCCAATTTGAGCATATTATTATTTGTAGACCTCATTTTATATTCAATTCAACTCCTATACATAAGTAAATCATAATTCCACCAAATTTACTCAAAATAAACATAATATATCATATTTTTCTTAGAATCAAACATGGTACTAAATCATGTAAGAAAATCAATTTTTCAAATCCATACAATCCTTTAATTTGACCTAATTCATTCTTAAGATTTGCTAAACTCAATATTTATCTTATAATTTAATTTTTCATTAAATTTAACACTTTGAAAGTATCATAACATGCTACAAATTCAAAGTTTAGCAATCAAATCAACTTGCTCATCTACTAAATCAAGCATACTACCCATTACAACTTCTAACGTGCCAACTACACTAAATTAATCACTTAAATGATTTCAAAATCATCATGTTCATACTCCAATCATCAATTTATCATCCAACATCCAAATCAAATTTAACAAGGAAATTAAATCTTAATTCATCAACCATGGAAGTGGTAACAGCAGCAAATTAACATATCTCCCACTAATGTATCAAACTTGATTTCTATCTACAATTCTAACACCGAAAATCGCAACTAACTTGTCACAACATAGATCTACAACCTAAACATCAAATTACACCCAAAATAACTCAAATTAAATATATCGATTCAAACATTTCCAAATTTAATCATAATAGTACTACAAGCACTAGTAACCACATATCTTAAAATTAACTACTCAATTTTTTTTCACTACAATTCATCTCATAATTTTGTCATACTTTATATTCATCGTGTCACTTCAATTTTAACTAAAATTTCCACTTCAAATAGATGAATATGCTAGAAATTTATGGGTTATTAACTAAATCGACTAATTTATTTATTAACTCAACAATATCATTAAGTTCAACTTGCCATATACACCCAATTCATCATCTAACCCACTTCTAAATCCACATACCTATACTTTAATCGTCAAATTACCATCATTCATCATCTAGATCAAATTTTATAAGAAAAATAAATCTCATTTGCTTTATCATAGTGGCAGCAATAGGACCCATATACGTTCTACATATTACCATGCATCAAACTTCACTTCTATCACCAAATCCAACCCCCAACATCACATTTATCATATTAGAACATGGATTAACATCTAAAATCATCAAATTAAACTTAAAAAATTATCAATAGGGGTAGCAATTCAACATGGGTTTTGTGCAAATCTCATCAAAATCTACACAATCATCAACTCTAATCTCATTAGAATCCAAGAAATCATCAAATCATTATGTCTAATTACTTCTAAACATCTTAAATCATCAAATAAACCATTGTATTTAAGCTACCTTATTGGAGATTTAACTTAAACTTCAAGTCCTCCCTCTACCATTCACAATAAGCCCTAAAGATGGTATTTTTCATGATTCTAATTAATTTCCCTTACATAGAATCACAAATCTTCATTTAGATTCATGTTTAACAAGCTAAAACTTACTTAAATTAAACTAAACATCACTTACCTTAATTTCCTCCTTGAAGTGTGATTAGGAGGCCCTTAGCTAAGATCCTCACTTGATTTTTCACCAAATCTCACCAAAAAAACAATTAAATTAATATAGGATTTAATGGGTATTGAAAAGCTTAAACTATAAATAAAGCTTAATGGATTTTTTTTAAGCATTTACCTTAGAGAATTTTTAGAAAATTAAGATAGGGGCTGCTATTTTTTTGTCCTAAAATGGGTTTTTTATAGTAAAGTTTAGTAATGGTTAAAAGTTAAGAGCAATTGGGAGGTTAAGGGCAATTGGGACTACAAGAGTTAGTAGGTTATAACATAATGTGATATATGTCCCCTTATTTAGCTTACTTTAGTGTTATGTTTCCTTTAATTTTTTCCACTTAATCCATCTGAAAAATGATGTTTCCTTTTACCTAAAATTCCCTAGAAAAGTAAATTAATTAGCTACTCATCCATAAAATAAGCTTAGGGGTATTTTGGTCATTTTACCCAATTGACTTTTGAATTTAAATTTTTCTTTTCCAATTGTCTCCAAATATTTTTTAATTAATTTTATTTACCTAATTGAGGTCTTAAAGCTATATTTAGGATCTCTAAGAAAATTTCAAGTCCAATTTTTTTATAGAATCGTTTTCAATGGCAAAAATTGTCATTTTTTGTAGTTTATCTCCAAACTCAAGAAATCACTCCTAATAATTTAAAATGATTCCAAATGACTTTAATTTAAGTTGTTCAGTGATTTCAACCAACTTCAAAGACTATAAATAGGGTTTAAGAGCAAAATGGTCATTTTGCAAAATTGATCTCCAAACTTAATTTTCTCTTCTCTAATTGAATCAAAATAATTCCTTAATGATTTTATTCACTTAATTAGGGTCTCAAAATTTTTATTTAAAGTCACTAGGCTATTTTAGAGCCATTTTCGATAAAATCGAGTTCAAGGGTAAAAAGCCATTTGAGAAAATTTTGGCCCTAAATTTTATAAATCCTTTCTTAATTAACTCCAAATTTTCTTTCTTAATTTCATTGACCTTATTTAGAATTTTAGGGTTTTCCAAAAATTAAACTTGAAATTTGGAGAAGCATAGACCAAATTAAGCACCGGCTTTATCTTTTCCTATCCTTTTTTTTTTTCTATAAACATTGGAAAACAACAATTTTCAAAAAGTATTACTCGATCAAAATTTTTAAAATACAAAAAAAAAAAATTCCTTATAAAGAATCACAAATTTCTTAGCATGATACAAATAATTATGATTATAAATCACTACTAATGTATTTTTAATATTGGTTAATATAATTATTTATTTTGTTAAAAAATAGATGGTTATATAACAATATAATAGATAAAAAAGTAAATAACAAAAGTGCTATAAATTATGGTAAGCTATTCATTGGATTATTATCCAATTAACAATTGGAGCTTCTAAGTCCTTTTGTTAAACATTTTCTTTTCCAATTATATAGAATATAAAAGCAATTAATAGCAATTGTATATATAAATAATGATAATTAATAGGAATTATATTTGCTAAAAATTATATATATGTATATATATTTATATAATTATTGCCAACAAAAGTTTTCAAAACTATATATATAATTAAAATTAATACGCATGTGTATATATATAATATACATTATTAATAGGTGTGAATTAAATATAATTAATTAAGTGTGCTAGTTATTAATATGTGATCTATTTGTGTTGTTACTCATAACCAAAATTACGGTACTTTCATTAAAAAATTAAAAAAGAAAAAAGGTATCTAGCTTAAGTCTAGACTCAAGATAAAGTATCAATAAATATTTTTCAATATCAACAAAATGCATATAGTATTAACGGCTTATTAAAGTAGTATTTATAAAAAATTCTATAAATAATAAATATAAATTCAATCCACAAATCTTATTTATTAGTATCAATGAATATTGTCAAATTGAATCAATATTAAAATTTGTAATTAATTGACATTGATAATAATCAAATTGAATTAACATTTACACATTTCTATTTCCATAAATATTAATATTTTTAAAGTAAATACAAAAAATTCCTATTTCTTTTCAATGTAATGAAAACTCTCGATCTCAAACAATTTTTTACATTTAAATTTTGTTCATGTCAATGCATAGTTATATCGATATTATATCTACAAAACAAAAGTATTACCATCATAAATTATTAGCATTTACTATATCTTTGTTTACATGTCTAGCATTCATTATATCTTTGTTTACGGTGTTATTATTGAATTGCCTTATATTGTACCTTAATTAATGTAAGTAATTGTCAAATTGAATTAACATTAAAATTTATCATTGATTAGCGTTGACTATCATAAGATTAAAGTCATAAGCTACATGTTCTACATAACTAAATGACCGATAAAAAGTAAAGAAGATAAATTTTGATAATGAAAACTTCAAAATGACTAAATGTAAAATGTATAACTTTATAAATTAAATGATTAAATAATCATATAAAATAGGATCATGTTATTTTACTTTTACATATAGGATATGATATATACTATATATTGATATTTGGTAGTGATTCACTATATTCCATCATATCATGCTAAACATTTGTAAATTTATATTCATAAATAAATAAAGATATATCGTGGTCATTATTATTTAATGGTATGAATACATATCATATGTAGATTATATATGATATTTTAATTTTATTTATATATGATATGAATTGAAAGAATTGTACTATTCCATATTAAGTTATGCAAAAATTGCAAACTATTTCATGTTCTATATTTTCATTCATTACATATTTTTTATAATACGCTTCTTTTTTATAAATTTCTGCTAATATATATATATATATGCAATTAATATTCATAAAGTAATTATAATAAGTTCTTATCTCTCTTTAAAGTAATAAAAACTTTCCATCTCAAATTGACATTTAAATTTTATTCATGTCTCATCATTTTCTAGCGATGCTTAGTAATACGGCACTAAATTAATGAGATCCTTTATTCCACCTTTGTTTATGGTGTTCTTATTAGATTTCCTCAAATTCCACCACTACTTGACATTGATAACCATCAAACTAAATTTGATAATCAACAAATTGAATTTTCCTAACTTACATTCTCTACAAAATGAAATGATCGATAAAAGATACATAATTAAAAAAAAAAATAGCCCATCTTTAAATTCCTATAAATACATAGAATCATATATATATATTTAAATTTTTACAATAAAGAAATGTAAATGATAATAATACAAGATGTTATTTATAACAAAAATCTTTCATATTATTATAGTGCAAAAATTGAAGACTATGTAAATTATCTATATTTTCATTCATTATCTCTTTTTCATTAATAAATCTTCATTTTCCATAAATTTCTATTAATATATATGCCATCAATATATATGAAGCAATTATAATAATTTTTTATCTCTCTTTAATACAATACAAATTTTTTATCTCCATGAACTTTTTGAAATTTAAATTTTCTTCATGTCCATTCATCTTTTGTGATGCATGACAATAAAGGTTAAAATCATCCTTCTCCTTTATTTTACCTTGGTTGACAAATTTCTTAGTTTTACCATTATTGACATTGACATTTATCAACTCAAATCAACCTTGCATTTTGTCATTGATTGACATTGATAATCATTAAATTGAAAAATATTGGGATATAATTTACTCCTTCACTTTTTTTTTTAGATATATATTAGTGAAATATTTATTTCCTTTAGTAATGGACATTATAACATAAAAAATTTGTTATGATTTCCTTGTTTTCATACATTTAGAATATTTTCAAACTAATATTTTCATGTCTTATTTTTAATGGATAAATGTTCTTATTGCATCTCTTAAAAAAAAAAATGTTAATTCTCATACCCCTTTTAATATTTGGAAGTTAATTCTCATACCCCTTTTCTATATTTGGACGTTATTTGTGCAATCTTTTAAATTTAGAAATTTATTGTTCTTTTGGAATTCCCTAAAAAATCGACATTTACATAGAATTAAATTAGAATGTAGCTAATATCATATTTAAGACGAAAATCAAATGATGGAATGTTTGAATATAAAAGAGGTTAAATTGGAACATAATTAATATGAGAATATGTCATCAATATAATAGTTATCATATTATTAAGATTTTTTAATAAACATTAGGGTGTATTGAGAGTTTAACAAAAACATCTCTATAATTAAATATATGGATGTTATTATCTAGGTAGATGTATGCTTAATAAATTTACTTTAAACATAAACACAATTAACATGTTAACTATATATATTTGCATTTTTTAAAGTAATAAGATAAATATTATTATTTAGTAATTGAAAAATATAATATATTCAAGTTTTATTTGACAATTGAATGATTTTCCATGAAATAAATTGATGTGTCATCTAAAAATTATTATAACTTTTCAAAATATAAAGGAAAAATTTTATGAATGCAAAGAATTGTGCCCTTTATAGTAAATTACACAAAAGTTGCATAATATTCCAAAAACTACATTACATCTACAAAGATGCATTTTGTATAAAAAAACTTTCAAAATTGCACATATAAAAATTTAGTTTTTTAATATAAGGTTCATATTTTACTTTCAAACTGATTGTAAGTTAAGTTTGATAGTTAATAATAATTTCTATGAAATTATGATAAAAGAAGTTTGTATATATTGGACTTTATTTATGGAAATTTTAAGAAACACAACAAAGAAAATTTTAAGGCAAATAAAAAGTAATTTTATAAATTTAAAATTCAGAAATTAATTGATTAATATTTTTTTTAATTTCAAGTTAATGATTTTTTTAATTTTCCAATTAGACCCTATTAGGAACCATTAGTAGCCTTATTTTAATATGATAATCTTTAAATAATTTTCAACGCTTGCCATGTGTATGTATCAATTTCCATCTAAAGAGATAAAACTATCAATGAGTATTTTTTTTATTAATAGTATAATACCTATATTTAAATTACTTTAAGGTAATGTTGGGTAAGCACAAGTTCAAATCTCATGTTGTAAATATGTTGAATTCTTGCCATTAGTATGCATTAAATTTTTGGTTTCCATTTATATCTTGGGAAATTAGGAGATGAAACTTTCCATGAAATGAATTGAGGTAAAATTGCCCTCTTTTATATTCAATGCTACATTAATAAAATTGATATTATATATATAATTTTTCCTTTCTAACTTTCAGTTATTTAAAGATAAAATTGTACCCATTTAGACTTAATGTACATTGATAATAAAATTTTAGTTACAATTTGAAATTAAAAAAATAAAATAAAATTTCATCTATAAATTCCTCTATCAATCTTTTTACCTTTATAGTTTCTATTAATCGATCCAGATTTATTCCCCATTTCATCTTCATAATGCATGAGTTTGTTTCTTAATCATCATCTACATAACAAATGAACTAAAACTTAACTAAGAAAAAGAAATTCAATAAAGAGTAGAAATGTACAAAAAGTGAAAAAATCATAATGTGTGTGAAATAGGTGAAATTGATATTACTAACTCAAATTACAAAGTACATCAATTCATAATATCAATATGGAATACATGCAACTCTAGCATTTATCCACATTTGTTAAAATAGTTACAACTACATTTATAAACCCCTATATGAATAGTTTTTTTTATTTTGTTGTAGTTGTTGTTACTCGATCCAAATCCATCTTCCCAATTCAACTTCACATGCAAACAAATAAATATAAATGTTAGTTTAAAAAATAAAGTAGAGAAAAGTTAGAAATATACAAAGAGAGAGAGAGAGAGAGAGAGAAATCATATCACATAAGTTTATTTCATGATCATCACCTGCATAACAAACAAATTAAAATTTAACTAAAAAAAAGAGATTCAATATAAAGTGGAAATGTACAAAAAGAAAAACAAAATTATGGTGCGATGAAATAGGTGAAATTGATATTATTAACTTAAATTATAGATTACATCAATTCATAATATTGCAATGGAATTTATGCTGCTCCAACATCTATCGATATGTAAAATTAAACAGTTACAATATTTAGAAACTCCTATATCAATCTCTTACTTATCTATCTTCCCAATTCATCATGAGTTGCCAAACAAATAAATATAAATATTAGAAAAAACTAATTAGAGCAAAAGTTAGAGAAATCTAAAAAAAAAAGAGAGAGAAATAAAAAAACATAATATGTATAATGTAGATGAAACTGAACTTGAATGAAAGAAGAGAGTGAAGTACTATTCAAAAAAATAAAGAAGGGGACTATTATGAGAGGAAGAGGAGGAGAAGAGAGAGAAGGGGAGAAAATATGATGTTATAATTAATAGATAATAGAGAATATTGGAAAATACATATGAAAAAGGTATTATGATTTGGAAACCATATAAGGTATATATAATGGAAAATAATATAAGGAAGATTTTTCTAAATAAATAAAAAGAAATTATGATTCGGTTGAAAATCTAATATCTTCTTCCCATACATCAATAACACCAAAAAAAGATAAAATTAAAAAAAAAAAAAGAAAGGAGCTTCGAAAACTATATATATGTTAAAATGCATGTGTTTTATCTAGATTTGGTCATGGGGCAATTTGGAACCATAAACCAACCCGGAACCGGTTTTAACAATTCTCATCCCTTAGTAACATAGAACTAAAACCAACTTTTATTTTTTTACTTTTTTCTATAAACTTATGTCCCATATTATTAAGAGGATAATTTTATTTAGGTATGATTCTATATAAATAAATGCAAATAAATATAAATTTGGTTAAGAAAAAATAAATTTTTGAGTTTGTAGTATTTTTAAATTTTAAATCTTTTAAATTATATATTTTTTAATTTGAAAAAAAAAAAACATAAGACCGATTAAAGGGTCGGTTTCCCATTTTAAGGATCCAAAACCTATGGGTCTAAATCCGGGTTCAAGTTAGGAGCAGTTTTACTCCATAACTGTGTCTAGTTTTATCATTATATATATCATATGATAACAATATAATGATATAGATTGCTTTAGCTCAAATATATAATTATTATTATTATTGATTTCACCACCAATTATTTCGTATTCCCATAAAATTAATACTAATCAAACTGGAAGGTAAGGCAGATTCTACAGCTGTTGATTATGGCATACCGGAAACTCTACTGTAAGGGTGAATAGGTTTGTACGGGTTAATTGAACACTTACCTACATGTTTGCATGGGTTAAATCAACACTTACCTATGTCAATTCTAGCTCATATATTAACTGGATAAATAGAAATTTGGACTAGATGGGGTTTTTTACTGTGGTCATCAGCAATCGTAGAGCTTATGGTGAAAAGGTAATAAGTCATCCATGTGAAAAATTTTATTGGCTCATTTTATTATTATATAAATATATAATATATTTATTTATCTATCCTATGGTCAATTTGAAATGACATGTTATGGGATGGAGACATCGCTTCATGGTCCTACTACATTCAGTCACTGAGACAACTGGGCCTTTCTCATGAACCCACCCAAGTCACAGTTTCTGGCCTTCACTAAAACAGTGATGTGTGGTCCACTGGGCCTCCAGAAGTAATTCAGTCTGTCTTTTTGTCCCTTTCTTTTTATAATTTGCCCCAACCACCCTAAAATCTTTCTACTATAAAATCTATGATGCTGGATTTTTATTATATTTTTATAAAACCTATCATTTATATCTAAAATTTATCTTATAACCTTTAATACCCATTAAACATTTTCTAAGCATATAGGGTAGAATAGGATATAGGTTTCAATAGGAACTATCCGGTTATCCTATTTTTCTCCTTTTTTAGCTCGAAGTTTTTTGTAAAAACAACATACTAATAATATCAACAAAATAAGAATAAGACATGTAATATAACATGCAACATAACAAAATGTTTATTAGCAATCAAATTTTAATTAAACACGAATAAGCATGTAAATAAGAGTCTCATAACAACACCCATAATAAAAGCTTTTTCGGCTAAATTTTATAACTTACACAAAAGACAGATGGGTAAAATTACATATAAAAATAAGGTAATTGCACCACTGGAGGGATGTATTGATTAAAATAAACTGTGATGGTGCGGTGGATGAAAGGGCTCGAAATGCTGGTGGTGGAGGTGTTCATAGAGACTGCAGTGGACGAGCGGTGTTGGGGGGAGGGGGGGTGGTTTTATTGAGCTGGATTCAATCAATGCCATCGGGCGGCTATGTGATTCCAATTGTTTAATGAACTTATACAATTCCCTAAAGTGCTACATCAATTTTTTAAAAAAAACTCTTTTTCTTAAGCAATTTTACGCTCTATCTTCAAATCCTTCATTAAAGTTTCTTAACAATTTTTTAATTCTTTGTAGATCCCATATTATTACTATTCTTAAATAATTACTTTAATATTTTTTAAGGCATTTGGCTCATAAGGAAAAAATTTTAAGAATATTAAAAATTTGGGAGAATTTAAAAAAATACACCAAAAAACAAAATAACAACTGCTTTGCGAAATTAGAGGCATTTGACGGTTTTGAATATTTTGTGAGTGCTCAAAAGCTGGTAAATCTTGAAAATTATTGGGATTCATGTGTTATCCAAATTTTCAATTAAGAAAGAGATTTGTAGAATGAGGTAAATTGTAATAAAAATTTAATGTAAAATATATATATATTCTCATTTTTCACTTATTTATATTGGAAAGAAAAATAAATAAATAAATAAGGTAGCCGTGGCTCAAATCTGCAAATAAACGTAAGTAAAAGCCTAGTCCAATAATGGACGTTGAAGCTCTAGAAAACAGCAATCAAACTAAAGTAACCAAAAAAAAAAATTTAAAAAAAAATTGCTTTATGAGTTCCTTACGAGAAGCCCATAAAAGTTAAAAACCGTCTTACAATAGAAAAAAAAAAAAAAACTCACCCCCACAATTACTTGGCATTCGAAATTGGGAGAATATACCTGCAATAAACATGCCCTTATGCCCTCTATTTTTCATTTATGCAGGGATGAGCTCAGCAAGTTCAGAAGTTGCAGGCTGAATTGGAGCCCGAAGAACTGAAATACAGTGGCTGATTACCTTGCTATACAAAGCCTAGATATAGGATATGACCTTACCTTTTTTAATGATGTTCCTGAACCTGTGTTACATGTTGCTGCTGTGGACTTAATGGGATGTAATGGGGATTGTAGGTTGCTGCCTGCTGAACCGGGTTAATCCTGGTTTGTTTGTGTTTTGTTCTGGATTTTTGTTGCTGTTGCTATTGTTCTTCTGAGAATGAATGTTTATATATGTAGCTCTCACAATTACATACTCAAATTTTAATTATCTGTTTCTTTGTTTTTTTTTTTTTTTTCCAATGAAGATGGATTAATTATCCAATTCATATCTAAATTATAATTATTTGTGTTAATTACAAGATTTTCACTTGTAGTTTGAAATTTTCGAAATGTTCTCAGAACTAACCGCTCACCCTTGACTTTTTTTGTAATATCACTTCCATTGAACTCTCACGTTGCCTCTGCCTTTTGATAAACTAACTTTTTAAGGACTAGGATTTCTCTCGTGTTGCATAGTAACCAGCTGACATTATAGCCCCTTCATGCAAGCGTATCATAGCATCTACCTCTGCCCCGCTTGTGGTGGGCAGCGTGCGTGCATGGCTCAGGTCAATTGTTGAATATGATTTGACATTTTTTTTTAAACCACAAAAAACCATTTTGGTTCGGATTTGTTTGCGATTTGAACCATGAATAATACGGAAAAGTTATTTCGTAGATGTAAAATAATTGAAGAAAAAGTCATGCACACGGTATCTGTAGAAGTGTTTAGAAGATCATAAATCTAATATCATAATATATAAGGAAGAGAAAATAAATAAATGAATAACAGATCCATACATCATGTGATCTATTGTTTTTATATATGTATGAGGTTAACAAGTTTAAGTGAAGATGAATACTCATCAAATTCCACAGTCCCACAGCATAAGATTTGGTTGAGTATTATCCCAAATCTTCCAATTTAGGTGAAATATGTAAATAAAAGAAACAACTAATAAATAGATAACTTTTAGAATTTAAATTAAAAAAAAAAAAAGATGAAGAAGGTCCAAGATTATGCTTAATCATCTTGTGTATATAATATAAGGACAAAACTTTTAAATTTTTTAACTTGATATTCCATAACTTTTTTATCTTTTTGTTTATCTTCTCTTCAACAATTGGATTCAGTTTTTCCAATTTAATTTAATTTAACTCTCCTAAACAACCATAAGTTTTTGTTCGGCCAAATTATACAAGAAACTGTAATTATGTTTGGCTTACTATTTGGTTTGATTTTGTGCACTCTTATTATAGGTATCTACTGAAGATGGGTATTAGATTCTCATATTAACTCTTAATAAATTTTGTGTTGTTCTAATATACCCATCCGAGCCCTTCATTTGATAAGTTATCTATTCAGCGTAGTTAGATTTCCTACATGTATATACTATACCATCTTACATTAATAAAATACCTATGATAAGATGAGTTACTACAGTATCTAAACTAAAGCTAAAATCTTCACCAAAATCGATTTAAATACTTCAAACTACTACGATTTCTTTAACAATCTGGATTATTTAACTTGATTTTGACCCCGGCTTCATGTCCAATTCGGCTAACTGGGAGCAACTAACCTAACCTATAAGGATATATTAATTAAAATTAGAGATGCAATTATTTTTGAAAATCTCGGATAAAATTGCACACCTATAGTTGTTTTTATAATTTGTCTTCTATTTGATGAAGAATGACGAATTATAGAATAGAGTATCTTCTTTTTCGTCAACCGTGTAGGTCAAGAGACAATCGTTCATGCTACATCAGTGATCTCTACTGTCCAACCATAAGGGATTCCTTTCAAATTTCAACGAAGAAAAGGTATGTAGTGCAGCGTGCTATCCAGGAAACAATGCCCTGATGCTGTTATCTTGTGCTGTAATTAAAGTTTGTCTTGCATAAGAGGTCACGACCTTGACCAAACTTTACTAGATTAATCAACATTGGATGCCAGCATGATATTATGACTGGACAAGTTGTCGTCAAATCTATTAACCAACGCAGTGTGAAAGCATGGTAGGAGTTTTGCAAGTGGCATTGCTACTGTTGGCCTAGAAGCTTTTCCTTCTCATTGTTTTGTCCTTTCTTCTTGCTTTGAATATTGGTACAGCTCTGAAGTCTAGGTGGAAGAAACCACAAGTAGTCCCAAATAGATCTAGTACGATGGATGACTAATGTCCGATCCAGTTAGTAAAGGGTTGTAGATTGCAATTATTTTCGTGAGCTGCTGGACCCACACCTAAATCTTTCTAAAAATGCTTCAGTAAACAAATAGACACAAAATAATAGGAAAATTATGTGTTCGCATAATTATTTTGGTGGTTTGATTGAGGGCTCAAATAATATACCGAAAAGGTGAAAGTGACACTAGATGTATATACTTATTAAAAGAGATTTGTGCTTAGGTGTCTCTAAAAACGTAAATATTTATATCCCCTTTTTATCGAGTAACTCTACTAAATCTCCCTTTTTATCCTTAAATGCAATAACAAAACTATTTAACACTTTATTCATCTAGAAAAACTAGGATTATCATCATCAACAATGAAGATATTAAAAGAAATAAACAACAAAAGTCTCATCTCTAGTAGATAATAATAGTCTCTCAACACTAATCTAGAACTTCAAATAACTCTTCTAATCTACTAATCATCATAATAATAATAGTACTTTACATTTTCTCTGTCCTGTGCATAGGTCACTGTATCCTCGTCATAGACCACATAATTATTCATATCTACGACTGAAAAGGAAGATCCCCAAAGAGTAAGCTAATGCTTAACACATGTAAACTAAAAGCACCTCCATATAAGCAAGCATTTCATAAATCGCATGCATCAATGTAAACAAATAGCCAAATAACTAATTATTTTCTCAATTAAATCCCTTAAGTAACAAAAGAATACTCATAACCCCACTACATTCGTTACATATATAGATACATACTATAGTATTGAGAACTACTACTACAAACCCCATATATATATATATACAATATGATATTAAGAACTACTACTACAAGTCCCAACACTTATGAATCACCTAGATCTATCGAATCACTTCGATATGCAATTCAACTGAGGATACTACCACATGTTGATCAACAAGTACCCTTTAAGGTTCTATCACTATGGGTTCTTAAGTCGAGTCAAGCACACACAATAACCAATTATTTAACCATATATACTTTAGGTTCATTTTTAATACTAACTTGACAACCACAAGCAACACATAAGATATACACATACATAGAAACAAGCTTTTAACAGTTAATTGGAACTCTACAACCTTAAATCCTAATACCAATGTATTACTTGCTAATAAGCAATTATCATAATAAACTTAACTATTTATTTCATTTTCTAGTATTAACTAATTTAACTCCTAATGCATACTTATTCTTTATTCACAATTTTCTATATTCATCAAGTTATTGTTATTAATATTTTTATTTATTTTATTATACTTATGTAATTATATACAATATACTACTCAACAGCTAAGTTGTAAAAATATAATTTATGTACACAAAATAAAATATAGGTTTAATAGTTAAAATTGTTTATAAAACAGAATAAAATGATAAAGAAAGTAATTTTATTTATTTATTATTATTATTATTATAAAATGAGATTGGTTGTTAACTGGTTGTAAGTTTGGTTACACTTAATTATTACCGGTTGCAACTTTGGTTACTTTTTGTTGAAACTAGTCATTATGTCTTGTTGCAAAACCCTTTCAACCGACTTATGGTTTATCATAAAATCACTCAAAACCATGTTTATTTTAGAAAAATTCCAATGCCTTTTTGCAAAATGAAATCAAAAAAAAAGTTCACATAATTTTAACCAAAACTTCACTTTTTTTAATAAGATTACAACTCCCCAATTTACAATTAAACAGCATTTATTATTTATTTCTTAAATCTTATTCATGCAATCATAATAATTCACCATCTTGATACCAAATTTAATGATGAGAATCAAATCACGATTCTTACAAAGTCATTCAACGCGAGACGCAAAGCACAAGAACCAAAGGTGGACGCCCTTAGGCCGACTATAAAGGCCGACAACTTGCCTCTTAGACCGACCTCAAGGCCGATGGTGTGGGAGATAGGCCGGCCATCTAGGCTGACGACATAGCCACTTAAGCCGACCCTTAAGGCTAGCAGCTTTTCTTCTTAAGCCTACCTTCAAGGCCAGTGGCTTATCTACTTAAGTTAACCACATAGGCTGACGGCCTAAATGACAAAGCCGACAGCCTTCTTCTCTCTAAGTCGGCGGCTTTCTTTTCCTAAGCCAACAATGTAGCTTTCCAAAGTCGACGACCTATGTCATTAAACAGGTTAAATTGTAGCTTTTCGAATGTTGTTTGCTATATATATGTTGTTTTATAAGAATTTGAGGACTTTTGACATTTGAGAAAATCTATTATGAAGTTTATTCTTGATTTTTACTCTTATCAATCCGTGGGATTGACGTGAGTGATAATATCAAATTGTTGTGCATCATATCAACAAATCCATACTAGGACTACTTTCTTGCTGGTGCATCATATCCGATAAGGGTTTAGGGATTTTATTGTATTCTTGTTCATTATTGTTCATTAATTGGATTGTTAGATTCGATTATCGTTGATTGTTGCTTAAGAATTAGAATCATTTGATCTGATCATAATTTTAGGCGCATCATCTTTTGGTATCAAAGCGCAGATTGAGATTAGGAAACTGTGTCTATTGGAATTCCTTTGACAAATTAAGGTTCTTGAGATTGTGAAATTGTGGTAATCGATTGTCATTGAATTGGGGTTAAACGTTGATTGTCAATTGGGTTATGTTGTTGTTGCTGTGCGATTCAAATTGGGATTGCTCGTGGAATTCATATCCAATTAAAAGTTAGGGTTTTCATACTTTAGTTATTGTTGTTGGTTGTGTGATTGAATTTAGACTGGTTGTTGTTGTTTGTATGTATTGAAGTTAGGGTTTGTATTGTTCGGTACGTTTGTTTTTTATTGGAACTGAATTGGAGAGTTATCAGAGATTGAAATTTGGGAATTGTGCCGATTGGAGACTGTTGTAGTTTGTAATTGAATTAGTGTCATTGGAGGATTATTGTGGTGTTAGTGACTCATGAATTCTATCTTGAGTTTGAGTTGAGGATTGAACGAAGGTTGTAATTGGGAATTGTGTCGATTGGGGTTTGTGTAGTGTGTAATTGTGATTTGGAATTCTAGTGTTGAGATTACAATTCAATGAAGATGTCAAACGATGGTGTCAATGGAGGATTCAAGAATGAGGCCAATAACTAGGTTGGAGGAGGAGTACAAGGTCGTCGTGCTGTAAGTGGAAGAAGAACAGTAGAAAAGCAATTGCAAGACCTGATTACCATTATTGCTAATCTAGCAACACGGGTCAATCAGATGACATTAACCCAACAGCTAGTGGCAAATCCATAGGCACCCCCACCTAAGGTAGCCCTTAATGCTGTAGGTAAAGAAAGAGCAATTGTAGGAAATAGAGGCAAACGGGTTGGAAGACAGTACCATGCTTACAGAGAGGAGAGGGATGACAATTTCAAGGATAAACTTTATCCTAATCTTGAGTTCAGACTGCTTAGGGGTCCAGAGTATGTAAAATTGCAAATGCCCTCATTTGCTAGAAAGGGACCGATAGAGGAGTACCTTGATTGGGATGATAAGATAAAAAGGACTCTTCGAGTATTATGAGATTAATGACCATATGAGAGTTCGTCTAGCAACAGTTGAATTTATAGGCTATGCTGCCTTATGATGAAAGAACCTGGTGGCCAATAGGAAGAAAGATGGTGATATTGAGACTCATATTTGGCAAGAAATGAAAAGGGTGCTGAGGAAAAGGTTTATACCAAAACACTACAGGCATGAGTTATTTATGCATCTCCAGACATTAAGATAGGGAGGCAAAACAGTGGATGAGTATGTCCAGGAGTTTAAGACACTAAGAATCCGATGTGGGACAATTGAGCCTCCTGAATAGACCATGGCGCGATTTGTGTCTGGGTTAAAATATGAGATAACATGTATTGTCGAGCTGTAGAGGTATGACACTCTTAACAAGGCCATCTAATTGGTTTTAAAAATTGAGAGGTAGAGGCGCTCCAATCCATACAGAGCATCAAGTAACAGGTATAGATCCACTATTCCGTTATATGGACTAGATAATCAGCATGTTAAAAAGGGGGAAATTGATAGGATTGTGGAATTAAATGCAATTGTTATTGATAGAGAGAGGGATAGTTCTAGAAAAAGCAAAGCGGTTGCAGGGGTTAATATCTGACAAACAGTATCGGGGTCATTAAGTGGAAAGATTTGTCAAACCCAATGCTTTAAATGCATGGGCTTTGGACACATGGTTGCTCAATGTTCCAACAAAAGGGTGATGACTACTATGGAGGTGAAAAATGAGGGTGACAAAGAAGGCATACTTGAGCCTACAGGTTTATCAACAGTGCTAAAGCAATACTATGATGATCTAAACGCTGAGGTTCATCAAGACAAGGTCAATGATCAATATTTGGTTATTAATGTACTGTGCAGGGTAATGACTACATCTCCAGATATTGAGGATGTGTAGAGGGAAAACCTATTCCATATTCCCTGTAGGGTCTAAGGTAATCTTTATACCATTCTTATTGATGGTGGTAATTGCACTAATGTTGTAACTGCTACATTAGTGAATAAACTACAACTAGTCACTACACCTCATCTTAAGCCCTATGAATTACATTGGTTGAATGAGCAAGACAGTCTGCATGTCACTTAAAGGATTAAGGTTCCAATCAACATAGGAAAAAAGGTACTAGGATGTAATTGATTGCGATGTTTTCTCTATGTGCGCATCACATATATTATTAGGTAGACTTTAGTTATCTAATATGAGGGTGTTGCATGATGGCTTTAGAAATACTTATGTGTTTCAAAAGGATGGTAAACAGGTTGTTTTAAATCATATGTCACCAACTAAGGTACATGAAGCCCAAGAGAAAATCAATAAAACCACCAACAAGAAGTCCTTAATAGTAAAGAGGAAGGGATTGGAGGATGACTTGAATACAGTGAATCAGATACAGGTGATTCAAAAGCCTTCAGGACAACCATGACTTCAGGACAACAGACACTTGCAAACTAAGATTTTCGATCCAGGGGATTCTTAAAAGTGCGCAACAAAAATAAAGGAACCATCAAATTTGATGACAAATCTTTCACATGTCCGAAGAGATGATGGGAATCAAATCACGGTTCTTACAAAGTCATTTAACAAAGGACACAAAGCGCAAGAACCGGAGGTGGATGCCGGCGGCTTGCCTCTTAGACTGGCCTTAAAGCCAGCGGTGTAGGAGATAAGCCAGCCATCTAGGCCGACGGCATAGCCACTTAAGCCAACCCTCAAGGCTGGTAGCTTTTCTTCTTAAGCTAGCCTTTAAGGCTGACGGCCTATCTACTTAAGCTGACCACATAGGTCGGTGACCTTCTTCTCTCTAAGTCGACGGCCTTCTTTTCTTAAGCCGATGGTATAGCTTTCCAAAACCGATGGCCTATGTCATTAAACGGGTTAAATTATAGCTTTTTGAATGTTGTTTGCTATATATATGTTGTTTTGTAAGAATTTAAGGACTTAGACATTTGAGAAAATCTATTGTGAAGTTTATTTTTCATTTTTACTCTTATCAATTCATGGGATTGTGGCAAGTGACGGTATTGGATTGTGAATAAACCACAACTAGTGGTTAGGGCATGTTTATTACTAATATCTTGGCTCACTTATCCAAATATAAAAAACTCTTATTGGGTTTCTTGAGTAATATTGTAAGTTTCTTACCTAATATAAGTTTCTTTTTAGAGGAATTTGTGAAAGTGCTTATATTCTTTCTTTCTTTTTTAATTTTAATTGGTTGAAGTGTGTTATTGAGACTTATAAAAATGTTTAAAAACTATGTTAAGAAACTTTTGTAAAAGAGTTAGGAATAAAGTGATAAGTTTCTTAAAGGAGAGAATTACTTAAAATATTGATGCAATAGTTACACAGTCTTAGTAGTAACCATAGTGATGATGAATTGGCAGCTATGTGAGAGTGATGGTAGCATGAATAGTATAGTATGGTAGAGGTGATAGTAATGCAATAGTGTGTAGTGAATGTGATAAGAATAATGGTGGTGAAGTTACATTGACGATGATGTTGTTGTAGTAGTGCTTAGTATTTTTAAGGTGGTAATATTGATAGTAAAAGATAGTTTAGTTGTAGTGATGCGAGTGACAGTGGCAATAGATTATGTTAATAATATGGTGATGATGATGACGACTTAATGATAGTGTTATCTTGATGGTGATGAAGATAGAGGTAGCGCTGGTGGTGGTAGAGAAGGTAATTATAGTAAAATCAAGATGGTAATCATAAGATAACGATTGTAGCAATATTGAAAAAAAAAGGTTAATTTAGAGGTTTATTAAAAGCATTTTATTTTGTTCTATCTCAATATTTTTATATTTTAAATATAAAATATAATAATTTCTATTCTATCTAATATCTCATGAAAGTTATAAACTAAATGCTATACAATAAATACCTCGAATTATCAATAAACTTCGTAATAGTTAAGTATATATATAATAATAATAATAATAAAAGAAAGAAAGAGAACTAAAATTGAGGGGGACTATATGTTCTTTTAACTCGTTTTGATTTTGTCCTATGCGGGAACGCGGTATGAAATCGCGGCAGGAGGGCATGCCCACGTATGAAACGACTAATATGTCCCCCAGTCCCGTCTTATTCCGATGAGGGTGTAGTGTGAGGAAACAGCAAAAGCAGTGTCGTGTTTTCTGCTTGCAGTCTTTTCCACTCCAGTCAGACAATCTCACGTGGTTGCTCCGCAACCTTGTTCCTACTCAATTCTCATCCCAATTTAAGCGATTATTAGTCGGATTCGTATTTAAATTTGAAAACACTGCCAAGTCTAACGGTCAGGTTAATATTATAACATTATTTTTCAACTCTCTAATCCCATATCACAAATTGAGCTTTTAGAATAGTGTACGGTAGATTGATACAAATACCTCAATTACTATTATTGTTAAATCGATAAAACAAAAAAAAGTTAATATCATTATTTTTCTTCAAAAAATTCTAGGAAAAGGAGGGAAAAAAATCACAATACGTGATTGATTTTATTTATTTTATTATTTCAATTAGAATTAAATTTAATATATGATTGCGATGAAAATAATAAAAAAATTTAAAAACCTTAGTTAATTGGCAACAATATATCTCAAATAATATAGAGTAACACACATCCATTGAGAAAAAGATTATCGATAACTTGAAATCGTTAACAAAGGTATGTAACAATCAATTTTAAAACATAGGACTGTTTCACTATTTAAGGTTATAGAAGTATGAAATTTGCTATTAAACATTATCTATCATTTGAGTCTTCTAAATAAACGAATGCACTAAAAAAAAAAGAAAAGAAAAGAAAATAAGTAAGCCAAAATTATGCATTGTCGTGCAACACAGCACTAGGGTCTACCATCATTGCCCTACTCCTTTTGGTGCATTGTACCTGCGTTTAGCATTGCAATAATATAAGCTCTAAAAGGACAAATTACTCCATTACCATCCATTAACTAAATGGTTTATCATTATAATAGATATTATTATGGGATAAAATTTATCCTAAAACCAGTTTATTTATGTAAATATAGAAATCTAAAATGATATGTTAGACAATTCTTTTCCTTATCAATATCATTTAAATTATGGTTTAATAATAGTTTCAAAGATTGAAGTAATTGATTTATAATGGATATAGTGTAGGCTACCTAAGGACCATGTGCTCTTATGCTAAAATTACCATTCTCCAACTAGAATGGAATATGCACAATTCCCCTCCCTCGTCTATTTACACTGTAGAGTTAGGAAATAAGTGCTATTTATTTGTCAGTTAAAAATAAGAGTAATAATTGTTATTTTAAATTTTAATAGAGGAAGAACATGCTGGACATAAGAAAAGAAAAATTATGGGCAGTATATATATATTAGATTTCCTTCTATATTCTAATAGTTAAAAAAAAAATAAACTTAGGGGATAATACCTTTTATCAAACCTTTAAAAAATATATCTATCTTATAATTTATATCACTAAGATGTTATAACCTATATTTTCTCTCCATTCATCCCTTTTACCTATATCAATATTAGCCATTCTAAAAATATATCAAAAACAATCTTGTGGGTTGATCATTTTCTAAATATAAATAAAATTACTCAATAGAAAAGATTATTCTAAAGGCATATTTTAAAGCTGTTGCACTTTGGATTTACTCTGTGCACACCACTCAAATTACATCTTTTTTTTTTTTAATTTTTAGCATAAAGAAAGCAAAGTGAAAATCGAACAAAATTCCTTTTTTTTGCTTTCCTCGAGAACACGCTCTCGTTCCATATTTTACGTTCCTTATTTATATGCATAAAATAATATCTATTCGATTTGTTGCTTTATTTACTTCGTCTTGACTAAGCAACACCCACTTTTGCACGCCCATGTGAGCTCATTGCCAACTGTTTTTCCACGCTTTCTCTCACACGACTTCACACAAAACATTAAATAACAAAAAAAGAGAAGAAGATATTATTAAATACCAACTACACTTATTAAGAAATTAAATAAAAATATTATATATATATGGAAAGCTTTTTTAAACTCCTAACCAATACTGTGAATTGAAAGCATTAAAAACCCACACAATTAGGAAATCCATACACACATATGTTTCTTCCGGTTCTCATGCTTTAGCTGAGGCTCAGTCATTCCTATGTCCAATTTCTCTCTCTGTTTCCGTGTTAGCTACTCATGTTGTATGAGTGATTGAAAATCATGCCTTAAAGGTAAAGTCTTCGTAAATTTTTCTCCACACTTGCATTTTTCTTCCCACAAAAGAACCGACTTTTGTGGCTTGTGTTCCTAAAATACCAGAGAAAGCGAGGTATACAAGGCTTCCTGTTGTTGTTAATAGTCAAGGGTGTTGTAGAATTTTGTTGTTTTGGAGACAAGAGTTGGTACTTTCAATGTATTTGTGTTAGAAACATGTTTTTAGGTTCGGGGTTAGTGTAACTTTTGCAAGAGAAAATCACTGAATTGGTCAACAAGATTGAGAGAAGAGGATAGAGTGGTGGAAGATTTGCGGTTTTCTTTCTGCGTAGATTCTGTGCCATTTGTTTTCGTTTTGGTTGCCATATTGTTTGATTTGGGATGTGAAATTGAGGAAGAAGTGTCAAGATGGCATCTTTTTCTTGTTTAGGACTTGGTTTGGGCATAGTATTTGGATGTGTCATATTAGCTTTATTAGGAGAGATTTACTACTTGTGGTGGAAAAAGAAGACGCCCACAAGAGAGGTTCAGAACGACGAGCATCAGACTAAGATATATGCAAAGGAGCTTTTCAACTTCATATCTTGGATAAAAGGACCGTCTTCTAAGAACAACAACTCTCAAGTAAGTGTGACAACATCCTTAGACTTGGAGGCTAGTGGGGTTAATGGGCATCACGAAGAGAAAGACCTGGAACTTGGAAACACTAAGAATCATAATGTTGGGTTAAAGGGTTTTGATGAAGAGAGTGTGGAGTGTGAGCTGATGAGGCTTCATAATTTAGCTGGTCCACCAAGATTCCTGTTCACAATTAAGGAAGAAACTAAGGAGGATCTGGAATCCGAAGACGGAAAATCAAGAGGCGATAGAAGCCGAAAAGGGTCAAGAACTAAGAGTTTAAGTGAACTGTTCTTGACTGTAGACACACCATTTTTGTCGCCTTCAGCATCGCCGAGATTGAAGCCATCTCCTTTGAATTACCCTCTGGATTGTTATAGCAATCATGGATTCAACCCTCTCTTTGAATCCTCAACAGAAGCGGAATTGAATAGATTGAGGTCATCTCCACCTCCAAAGTTAAAGTTCCTAAGGGATGCTGAAGAAAAGTTGTACAGGAAATTGAAAGAAGATGCTAAATTGAGGGCCATGGAGTGTCCAAAAGTGTCCCCGGGTGAAGAGAAAGATGATGGGTCAGGGTCTATGCTCACAATCATCGTTGGTAAAAGTAGCCCTAATAGTACAGAAAAAGAGCATCTTCATCATCATGATCGTAATCACAATGGTTTCCGACAACATCCTTCGAGCTCTTCACAGGTGCTTCCACTAGCATCTTCTCCAACAACTTTCATGGAAAAAATATAGGCAGGTCTGGTCTAGTTACAAACCTCACTTTCATTGATTTTTTGGCACGCAGAAAAACGAAATACGGGTCCCTTTTTCCGTGCTATTCAAAATTTGTTCTGTGTTGAACAATTAATGAAAGTCGTGTTAAAATATAGATATGACTAGACGCAGCAACTACCTGCTTTTCCTACTTTCAGATCACTCGAGATGTCCACTGTTCATTGATTTGCATGAATCCATAGTAATCGCTTCCTGTCGATTCTTTTCTTTATTTTTTTTTTCTACTTGTAATTACATAATCAGTGCATTTAATTAAATGGAGTTGTCTTCTTATTCTCTCTATTTATTTATTCAATTACATTGTGCATTCTTAAATTAGGAATTCTGTTCTAGTTGTAGTCATTACTCATAGGCATGAATGCAGAACAGGGTAGTTATATAAGTTAGGCTGGCATATGCCATGAAACATTTAAATGCAGAAATTATTACAAGAACAGTAACATGGACTATAATGTATTGTTCAATCAATAGTTTTACTATATTTAGTTGTAATCCAAGTAATTAAAAGAGTAAATCGTGTAAGTTGCACGCACAAATTAAAATCGATCGGCATTACAACGAGCAAACCCATCTATAATTATGAAAAAGATTTCCATTCTTATTAAAGAAAACATGGAACAAAACATTGTTAGTTCTAATTTGCAGCTTGTGGGCTTTTCAAGTCTACTCTTATGTAACATTCAAATCTGACTTCACTTGGTTTGGCAATGTTTCACTCATGTGCTTCATAGTGCATTTCACATGGTTATAACAGCTATATTCTAGGCTAGAATTCTTGATTTAAGACAGTGCATCCTTAAGCTTGTAATCTCCCAATGTTTGCTAAATATGCACATGTTAATGAATGACACGTCGAATGTTTGTGTATACTTGAACTGAATTACAAAACAGAGGACAGATCATTCGAATTCCTGTTATAGCTGACTTTTTTTTCCCTAGTTCGACAGATCGATACTAGGAAAAATTGCAATTTTACTCCATTTATTTATTATTATTATTACGAAAGAATTGAATTATAATTTATTAAAACGTTCTACAACTGTTCAAAAGGTTTAGTATTTAAAAGGTGTGGTATACTTATAAAGGTCCAACAATTTGTAAAGAATACTTTTGCATTTTTTTTTTCTTCTATGTGGTGCGTACTTGAAGTTGTTCAGATATGACAAAATTGGGGTGGTGGCTGTGACTTTACGATTTCATATTCTTATTTTATGTAAAAATTATAATATAATGATGTAAAATCAAAACAGGGTAGCCATACCGCGTAAGAAGCATCGTCTAGGGCAAAGCATAGCACGGAAAGTCCTATTCAAGAAAGAAAAGCGACATGGCATCTAGAAAGAAAGCCACATAGTCTCTGCTTTTCACATAAACAACAAGAAGCATCATAGTTATCACGCATTTCGGCCGAAAGTTGGTCCCCACACAAGGCCCCCCTACAATTACCAATTCACTACTTTGATGGTACTTTTCCAATTTTTCGAATTGTGAATTCCCAAAACCCACTGCTATAAGGAATCAACATCCTAACTTTTCAGAGGGATCGGAAAATTGTGTGTTCTAATCACTAGGGTAAAAAAAGTAAAAGATTCTTATAATATATTAGCTTGGAATTTCTCCTCCCTCAATGATTGTAATGGGTTGTTGGAATGGGATAGTGTACTTAAATCAATATATAGGTAAAATACGATTACAATCTTTAAAATAGAGTATTTAGGTTTTCAAATTTTAAAATCATACATTCAACTTTTTACCTGATCATTCTATTTTTTATATAAAAAAAAAGACAAAAATAAAATGAAAGAAGTTAAAAAGAAAAACAAGTATAATAAAATATATTTTTTATGTTGCCAAAAAGTATAATAAAATAGTAAAAGAAAGAGAGTTTTCTCTTTTTATTTACTAACCTTATGTAATTTTTATGTTATTTTAACCAATATTATGATCGTAACATTCAAGTTCGAGACCACATTTCTAAAAATTTTAAAGTCTTGACAATCAATTTCAAAATAAAGATTGCAAAAACATTCATAAAACGGATATAATAACTTCCATAGGTTCCAAACACTCAGAAAATGATATTGCAATAATGTACTTAATATTAAATAAGTCCAATTAATTTATCACTATACAAATATCAAGTGCATACAACTTTAGTGATATCAAACAAAGTTTTATACGAAATGTGATTTAACAAGCTAACGACTTGAATATGTTTATTAGGGTTGTTTGCTCTGCCCATTAAATTTGGATGTATTTTTGGAGCCAGCCAGTACGTTATCTTATCATCACAAGATGCTGAGAGGATATAGTTAAGTTATAAACATGTCTTCATGTGCGACAATGAAGCCCGTCAGTCGTGGTCCTAAATTGGACCCATTGCATTTAAAAAGTGTTGGGTGACTTGGGCCAAGCCGGTCTGCACTACTTTATTTATTTATTTTTTATACTCTTCCTATATATTTTTCTTCACAAGATGCACAATTATTATACGAATTTTGAAATTTGTCCCTTCCGAATTTGGATCCCTTTTTCATACAGCGGAAATCATTATATGGAGTTTGTGCATGTTCGGATTTTACACCATCTGGGACTAGAAAGAGAAGTTCCTTTGAAGGTACTTAACCCTATATTCCTCGCTAAAAATACCCTATATTTATAGCATAAGTTTAAATTTAGATTTTAGAAAAACCGCAAAAGAGGGAAAAAAAAAAACAGCAATCTGCAGTGTACTATTCCATCCAAATCGGACCCGACCATAAACTAGACAATTTTGTAGAAGTCAGCAACAGATTGATGAGTGGTTCATGCCATACTCACCTCTTCAAGAGACCCGACACAACTTGGGAACCGATGCCCAAAACCATTGGTTAGGGAGCTTGGATCAATCCATCCAATGCCGGTTTGGGGTAAGGTATGTGGACGTGTTGGTTTCCGTTCATGGGCTTTTAAAAAAATAAATAAATAACAATCATTTTTTTCCTTTTTTTTTCCTTTCATTACCTAACCTCTTGTACTCTTGTAGTTATGATTTACTTGCATTCCATATTTTTGCTTTACTAGACCGTTTTATAAGTCACAAAAGCTACTTATACATTATTATTATTTTTTTAAGGTAGTAAATCAATAATGTGAACAAAAAAGGACAAAATATATTAATTCATTAGGTTACACAAAGGATTATAACTTTAAATATCATTTATTTCCTTTGTCTCTCTCTCTTTAAATACCATTATTTCGGTTTAGTTCTTCATTTTCATTCTCCTTCTACTTAAAAAAAGATGATGACTTTCTCATTACAATTTCGATCACCTATATCTTTGGCAAATCTTAACTAAACTTGATTTCTTGAGTCCCATCGAACTCTTTGTGTTGCTAGCTTTGCAAGAACACCGAAGTATGACTCTCATTGACTATAGTTTAATATTAACTCAAAGAGAAGAGGAAAAATCCATGAATCTCTCATCAGGTGCAAACATTTATTTTTAACATGTCAAAATCATCTTGAACATCTCTTAGATAGCAAATTACGAGAACAAGTTCTTCCTTCGACAACTCGATCAATCGTTTGATTTCTAACTTCAATTTTATTCCTACAAATTATCCATTTGCATTCATAAGCTCCTGTCTTGCTTATTTCAGGTCACTACTATCACCAAATCAAAGAAAACCAATCAACTTCGACAAATCAATGAAACTTCGATGAAAGCATATGCATAAGATCATATAGAAATTGTTTCGATTGTGGTTTTAAATGGTCTTAAGTTAGTATCAGTGAGTAGATTAGCTTGTTAATACTAACCTCTATAGGTGAGTGCTTTGATCTGCTGCAATTGACAAATGCTACTTTATTGGAGAAGCTTTCCATTTTCGTGAGAAGAGAGAACGGTGAAAAGAAAGAGTAAAGTTGTTGTGAAAGAGGTTATTTCTCTCTCTTGTTAATATGTACAAAAGGCTATTTATATTACAAGAAAAATATCTAAACTACTCTAACTATTTGTTTAACAACTGTACCAATCAATGAATGACAAATGTCCAACAACTATTGCTGCACATGCTAAAATAAAATAATTACTGCTTCACAAAACTCATATATATATCTTTATCCCCATGCTCCAACTAAGAACACAAAAATTGAAGTTGCTATTCTACTTAAGGCTTGGTCAATAAATCTCTGCAAGTTGATCTCATGAAGAAACATATTGTGCATCAAGAAATCCTCGAGCAATATGACCTCAAATGAAATGTACATCAATATCAATGTGTTTTGTTCAAGAATATAAGCATGGATTTGCAACAATCAGCAAAATAGATTTATTATCACAACATTAAAAAAAAATAGCAATTGAACAAGAATTTGAAGGTCTCACAAAATATAAGTTCACAATTATTCCTTAGTTGTGATGACAAGACTTTGATACCCAACCTCTATAGTAGAAGTGGACACTGTAGATTGTTTCTTGGTTTTCCAAAAAAACTAAAGCTAGGCCTAAGAATACATAATAGTTTATATGTGGATATATTATGGCCAATTCAACCTACCGATTCAATTCATACATGAACCAACAAGTTTCTAAGCTGGTTTGAGGCTCGCCGTTAGCCAGGTTGCGTAATGTAACCTAGATTTCGAACCGTTGGCCCGACGGTTCCTACCCACTGAGCCAATTCTAACTACGAACCAGTTTAAGAGCTTGAATCAATCGAGCTGGTCCGAGTCGATTCATTGGCCAAAACCGACCCTCTCCTTTGTCTATTTGAACTACTATGTATAATAGTCCCAATAAATTGACTCCAAAGTGTTTTAGAATAAAAATTTTTCAAATAAAAGTACAAGTCAAATCAAAGCAAAAGTAACCTTATTTATGAGTGTTTTACAAAGTGTGAATTATGCTACTGTATAATATGTCCAATGCTCATGAACGTACTCAAGTAAGTGATTGAGATTACTACTACTTTTACATATTGCATTAATAAACTTGATAAATATGATTATTGTATGTGATGCGTTATTGATCGAGTAAAACTTGGTCAGTTGACATTGGTTGAATATGATTCAAGTATATGATGTTGCTTGAGTATGGTTTGATGATTGCTTACAAATTTTTGCATAATGTTAGATAAGGACTGCATCAGAGAGATTAAATTGAACCAATATCAAAAGCTCAATCTCGAGTTTAAAATTGCAATTGTAATAAAATATGTATTTTTATTGAGTAAATGAATAAAATAAATGGGATATGAACGAATCGAATGACACAACTCTCTAAATATCTTCAACAGCCGGACATATTTGCTAGTAGAGGTTATTTCTCTTTGGTGGCAGGAATTAGCTTCTTACAGCAAAAGATTTTACAAACACCTTCAGCCATCAGTTGTAGGGTTCCGACCCTGTGCTTTCGTGGACAGCAATAGCTTCAAACCCTTAAAATTGATGCAGCAGTCATAGTTAAGTTGTCTCCTGACAAAAGACAGCTATTGGAACCTTTATGCTTTAGTAATCCAACCAATTCCATCTCTATCATCACAAACAACAATATTGTAGTTGATTTGACAACTTCCGGTCTCTGCGGGAGCGCTCTGGCAAACTGCACCATCTTCATCAGTTGCTAAATCAGTTATTACTTACAATAGTAGCTTTTTCCTTTTTCGCATAGAGAAACTCATCAGCAGCACACGAACTTGATGAGCGACATTTAGTGGAAAAGTTGATGCTATTACAGATCATATTGCATCTAGATTATATAGTATGTCAAAACATGTATGCAATTACAATGCCTTCCTTACCACTACTGTCCATCGAAGCTCCTATGTAACTCCTGAGGTCAACCACTCGATAACAGAGATTGTCCTTTTGAATACATTTTCCACAGCGAAGCAAACACATCTTATCATGTGGCCACATTCTCTCATCGTCTTGGTCGGACCAGCTCGGGCTCAGTAGACTCTTCGTAATAGCTAATTTTTGTTATCCCACTTGCAATTGCTTATACTAAAATATGAATCCAAATCTCAGTACCACGAGTCCACGACCCTTCTCAACGTACCACAATGACTCCTGATGTATAACCTTCTAATCACACAACAGGCTGTTCCAGATCCATGAGGCATGTCCTCCACTATTAGCACGCATAAAATCTAATTCGGGAAAATAAGGCCCTTTATGGTTCTCCCCTAAAGTGTATACTGTCCAGTTTCCAATCTCTCAGCAGGATTGGCAAGAAGAAACTGATCAAAGGTTTCTAAGTCTTCAAATCCTGTGCTAGACATTTCTTTTGAGTTAGACAAGAAAAAATCCCAGTTCTTCTAATGAATCTTTTTGTCATTAAGCACTGCTGTCCCCCAGCAAAAATGTCCCAAAAACGAGTTAACCTCCCCCTTACACCACTTCTTCGACAATGCTAACGCACTTGATTATAGGTGGAATAGCACGTACTATTGACTTAATTAAAATTCTCCCCCTACCCCTCCGCCCCACACGACGACAAACTGCCCTTCTAACCTTGGGTTTTCTCTTCGAACCTAAGTTTCCTCATTGCTTCTACATAAGGTTGGCACTCGTGTATAGATTCTTGGATTATTGACTCTCTGACCCCCGAAATATCATACGACGGCTCTTTTCTAGAATTGCATGCATGCATTAGCACTGAAGTATTAGACTAAACTTCTCCATGCTGTTTTATTAAACGGAAGCATTACGATATTTTCAAAAGATCTGTATATAAAAAAGAGGAGAGAATGGGCCGAATTTTCTTTTACGAACGGAGGCGGCCAAAAGTTACGGGAGCAAATGATAGAATCTTAAAAGAGAAAAAGAAAGAAAGGAAAAGAATTGTGCAACGTGAGTGCACGCATTGGCAACAAACAAGAAGAGGAAAGGGGAAAGAGGGAAACGCTCTTCCCATACGTGTATCATTTTTATGTTAGATCTTACAGTTGTAATACACAACACCATCGTTCTTTTCTCCTCATAAAAACACATCCGAACTTTTGACAAGAAGTTCCGTTAAACCCGATAATAATTAAGCTTTCATCATATCGAGCTTAAGAGCATAGTTCTTTTATCTTATCCTTGTTAGTTGATTAAAAATCAAAACCTCCAGTTGACATCCACCACCTCAAGGCCTTCACTTGCCGAAGTAAGCTCATTGAAGGTGCCTCAGTTGTCTGTAGGCATTATGGACTGGACCATATGTTGAGTCCAGTGACTTCACATAATTTTGAAAAAATTATCCCTTCATCAATGGTTTTGTGGATCACTGTTCCTATTGATATTCGTTAACTTGAAACGATGAAAAATGTTCAGTTTTTAGACGCATTATAGAAGCCGTTAAGTGAAAGATCCATATACTAAAGGACATATCTAAATGAAAGGGAACCTGTAACAAATCAAATATGAGACTTCAACAAGGGTGTAAAGTTTCAAATTCAAGTCTCCTCCGCTCCCTCTCAACCAATATACTTATTAAAGGAACCATCACATTAGAAATCTATATATTTGTACTAAATTCAACTGAATTTCCTATATTTTAAGTAGATTCTTTTGAAAAATTCTACAATATGACTATTTATGGTTACTCAAATAAGTATACCATATAATCATTTTTTATTATAATAGATCTTATTTTACTATGATAAGAGGTATTTTACTATACTAAAAAAATTATTGACAGGTTCATTAAAGTTATTAATAAGTGCATAAAGGTTATAAGAGTTTCTTTTTACTATAATGAACTTGATTTTTGTTGTATTTGGGGAAATATTACTATAATGAAATGTGACTAGATGGTACAATAAATTTTGAGTGATTACACGTAAAATTTCTCAATCCTTATTAATTCTCTATGTTTATGGAAACTTTTAAGCAAAGCCGTTCAAGCCCTTTATCTCTATATTATTAATAGAATATGAAAGCAGTGAGTTATGTGAAATCAAGAGGTTGAGATGATATGATAGTAGAAATTGATAATGCGGTTGTATAAAATGCTATTTGTTGCCGTCAAGATCACCCTCATTACTCTATACTTTCACACATGATTTGTGCTGTTTGAAGCAGTACTTTCTATCAACTTCAAACTTATTAGGTGTTAGGCAAATAGAGCCGCAGATTAGATTGCTAAAAGCTCCAGACTAAACATGTGTCCTAGTGATTGAGTATTTGAACCCCATCTTCTTTAGAGTCTCTTATCTTGTTAGATACTTGTAATGTCAATCTTCCCTCTTTTTATGAGGAGATTATTGGTGTACTAGATTCCTTTCATATTTAATATCAGCAATCTCTTTTTGCCCCCACCTCTCTCTTTCTTCCCCCACCCCATAAAGCCCTTGTTTATATAAATCCCTCATATTAATATACAAAGAGTGCAATTAAACACAAAGAATTTACTTGATATAATAAAATAAATATATATAAAAAAACTAACAATCTGATTAGATATCTTAATTAAATTTCAAGATAACATTTACCCCACTTATTCCCTCCTTTTTTTTTTTCTGTTCTTTTTTTTTTTTTTCGCCAGATGCTTTCCCCCCTAGTAAATCATAAAATTTCATCTCCTCTATCCAATTCCTCTTCTCCTCTTTATTTGTGGACAGCACTGCATATGAGATAAAAGAAAAAACGCTTTAAGTAAAGATCAATTAATGTCCAATTAACAAAAGTTTCTTGTGGCCAGGAATAACGAATTGTGATAGCATATATTATTCCACGATTTCGACTGGAAACTACTACTTTATCATCATACTGTAACTTTTTAGATGATGTATACATGTGCAATAAAAGTCCTATTGCATGTTGAATCATAAAAGAATTAGCCATTCCATAAACTAGTTGTGCGATTTGGACCGTTTTTCAGGTGGCTGACAGAGTCACACATTCAAGATAAGCAAATGGTTGACAGATGTCCAAAGAATGATGTGGATACAAAAAACTGTATTGTTCATCATAACAAACTGGAACAAGCAAATTTTGCATCAAGAGGCCACATCCAAAAGGAGACATCTCTTCCTTAAAATTTGAGGATGGTTACAATCATACATGTCATATGGTTCATTACATATTGATGTCAGTTGTATTTTTGAGCCCTTACTTTCTTTTCCCTTCTATAGTTCTGTGAATGAACTATTAACATTAATGTCTCTCATCTTGAGCAACAAATGAATAACTTACAAATGGAAAGGTGATCTTCCACCTTCCCTAATGAACCAAATACTGCATCTGAAAAGAACTTTTGAGGATCGGAAAGTGAAAAGGTAAAACAAAGGAGATCAAGAAAAAGAGAAAAGGAAGGGCCTCTATTGACCTTCACTTTCCGTGGCCGGCTGCTGCAATTGCTGCGTTTGGGCATTGGCCTCTGCTTGTGATTGAGCCTGCTTCTGTTGCTCAATAAATCGGCTAATTCGCTCGATCAACTGGGCAGCCTTCCGCTTCCCTCTGTCTGTGCCAGTGCTGGCCAAATCCAACAGTGCTGCCATAACTCCAAGTTCCTGAGCCTCCACCAGATGATGCTGGTCTCCAGAACAAAGGTGTACCAAAACAGCTGCAGCGTTCTCTCTGTTCCTAGGGGAACCACTGCCAATAAACTCAACAAGAACTGGCACAGCCTCTGCAGCTCCAATAGCTGCCTTTCCTTCTGAATGGCTAGCAAGTATTGCTAGTATGGCCAATGCCTCATCCACCATGCCACCTCCAGGTTCTGTCAGAAGCCTCATTAAAGTGGGTATGACACCAGCTCTCACTGCCTTTCCCTTGTTCCCTTGGTATATGCACAAATTAAAAAGTGCAGTTGCAGCATCCTTCTTTCCCCTCTGAGTACCTTCACTCAACAGTGTCACCAGGGGTGGGATTGCACCAGAGGCACCAATAGTCACTTTATATTCATCCACAACCGAGAGGCTGAAAAGGGTGGCAGCTGCATTTTCACGTGCTTCCATGCTGCCCTTCCTCAAAACATGAACAATACCAGGAACTGCTCCAGAGGACATGATGCTTCCTTTATTATCCTCACATATCGATAAGTTAAGAAGAGCAGTAACAGCATGCTCTTGTGTGCGTGAGTCAGGTGTTGAAAGGAGGCCAACAAGAAGAGGGATTGCACCAGCTTCAGCAATAGCAACGCGATTATCAGCATTGCGTTTGGCAAGAAGCCGAATCTCCCCAGCTGCAGATCTCTGGTCCTCTCCATTGCCCGATGTGAGCTTCGATAGAAGGATTTCAATCTTTGTTCGCTCTGCAGGTGAGCAGGAAGATGCAGATTTATTTGTTCGAGAGCTTGCAGGTCGCTTTGGTGGTTCAATGCCATTGGATTCACACCACTGGGCTATAAGGCTGCGCAACACATAATTTGGTGTAAGGGCTGTGCTAGAAAGGGTTTGTTGAGTCTTTGGGCATGTGCCATGCCCAGCTTCCAGCCACTTCTCAATGCATGATCGTTCATAAGTCTGCATTGTAGAAATAGAATCATTTAAGATATTTCATTCAAACATATTATTGTGCCGTCACTTGTGGACTTTAGCGCTAAAAGAACATGCTTTTGAAGCTGAACTCTATAAGATGCTCCTTTAAGAAATTTTGGAAAAAAATGGATGCTAGAAGAAGAATGATTATGCCATCTATGACAAAGGTAACTAGCCTGTGTAAGTCAAAATCCTGTCTTTCACCATTCTTCTGCTGCAAAGCATGGAATATAAAGTAAATCTCTGTTTGATCTGACAAAATCAAATTTAACTTATCCAAGGTTTAACCTTGTGAGCAGAAGGTTGGTTTCTTTCTTAAGTACTTCAACAACATCAATTACCATGTCTATAGGTCCCAAGTAGAGGATGCCATCTTCTTCATAAACAAAAGAAAAAATTTTTCTCATTCCTCTGAGTAATTTGAGAACATGCAAATACCTGTCCAGTAGACACAATGACCGGGTCCTTCATTAAATCTAAGGATATTGGACAGCGGAAATCATCAGGTATAACCAGTGCCTTGTGGTTACCATCAGTAGATGATTGGCCACTAGTGGAAGGAGGCAAACTCTTGCTCCTCGAGGAATCCAGATTAGGATTCTCTGTTTGCACAAAATCTTTGATTTTTTTCAAAAGCATGGACATCTTCTCAATGCTCTGCCCTGGATCTGCCCCACTACTAGAGACCATCTCATGTAGAGCTAGTGACTCCTGTGTAAGGTCATCTATGCCCATTAGCTGTAACTTCTCAGCCAATCTTCTCAGAACAGCTGAATCTCCTGCTGCATCACTGCTCTTGTTATAAAGAGACAAAAGATCCTCATACAGCTCAGCATCACGAGCATCAACCCTTCCTTTGGCTCTTCTAAACTGTGCAAGAACAAGCTCAACCTGTACAAATAGATTTAAATAGGATTAACTAAGTAATTCAGACAAGAATAGAAATAAAGGTCCATGCTATGAGATCCATAGTAAATTTTCTAAATTTGTAGGTTCTGTTCTCTTTGTGCAATCAATTTTGTAGGTTCTAAGAGTTCATGGTTTTATGTTGCACCAAATATTTATTGCTTTTAATTGATATGGTCTTAAGTTTTTTACGAAGGAAAGTGTTAATGGGAGCAATGTTCTAAGAAGCCATAAGAAAACTTTTCACCCTTCCATGTGATTGCCTTTTTCATAGAAGTGTGTATAATCAATTTTTCAGAAAGTAAAAGGTTCCTCAAAATGGCCCTCAACAAGTGCTTGGGTACTCGTTAACAGGATTCTTTTTTCCTATGAGTTAAGGTGGTACATCACAAGCCATTGTCATCTTTTTTTTCTTTTCTTGTTTTTGGGGGGTGGGAGGGGGTGGGTTTAGGGGTGGTAATTGCGGGGCGGGTCTGCGGGTTGACCCGCCCCGCCCGCAAAAATATGCGGGGCGGGCAAAAAAAATTTGACCCGCAGAGGTGCAGGCCATTTTGGCTCGTGCCAGCTTGACCCGCAGGGCGGGGTGGGCAATTCCCACCGAAAAACGCAGCCTGCTAGCAATAGCTGCCCTGCACAAGTCTTGAAGAAGACAAGTCGTCCTGCACGTGGTCACCGTGTAGGGAGATTCACGAAAGAATCGGCGGAAGCTAGCCAATCCGCCTCCTATCAGCTATACTTATATGGATTGTCGTAAAGCTGAAAGTGACTGGCCTAATACGAAAGTGCGAAAGTCCTTTCCTCTGTTAGAAGGGGATGAAGCGTGCCGGTCAGAGAAGACCTTGCCCAGGTTCTGTCCTGGACAACACGACCCTGGACATGACGAGGACGACGTGGCCGTGGGGACATGACGAGACGACTGACGAGTGACGACGCGGTCCGTACTCCGCCGCCGCCGACTGAAATGACCGGTTCTGAAATGACGCCGCCGACCACAACCGCAACTGCAAGCAATTAAGCCGGACTGCACCTTCCTTCTCCAGTTCTCCTTCGCAGAAGTCAAACACACACACACCACAGTCCGCAGCCCAGTCGCACCGTCCGTGCACCACAGTGTTTCGCAGAAGTCAAGCACGGCCAGTCGCAGTCGCAGCTCGCAGTCGCACCGTCGTCCGTCCGTGCACCTCGTCCGCAGTCCGCACGCAGCTGGCAGCAGCCCACACGGCCGTGTGTACAAGTTCCATCGTAGCTGGCAGCAGCCCACCCCACCGTGTGGGGTGGTGGTGGTGGCCGTGTGGTGTGTGGGCCGTGTGGGGTGGGGGTGAGTGACGTCGGTGGTGGTGAAGGTTTGGTGAATAGAGAATGGAGATTGGAGAGTGGGGTGGTGGTGGTGGCCGCAAAAAAATTTTGCAGGTCATCGCGAGCCAGCCCGCATTGGCCCGCGAGGTGGGGCGAGCCAGCCCGCATTGGCCCGCGAGGTGGGGCGAGCCAGCCCGCATTGGCCCGCGAGGTGGGGCGAGCCAACTTTTCTGACCCGCCAACCTTGAGGGCCACTGTAGGTCAGCCCACGGGCCGGTGCGGGTCGGGGCGGGCCGGCCCATTCGGCCTGCATTACCAGCCCTAGCTGGGTTGTGGGGCAGTAATGTGAAAAATCATGATTGCCATATTCAAGAATAGTACAACTTGCAACTTTGTCTTTTGCTTGATCAGATAATTTATCCAAGGTGCATCTTCAGAATTTGAGTTTGTAGTTTGTGAGTTAGGCATCAAAGATATGACAATGGCATGAGTCGTACATCATAGACTCATAGAAAGAAATGAAGAAATCATGGTCTTTGTGTTCTTAGTATTCCTCCTTTAGCCAATAAACCTTTAGAATTTATGGACTCAGTTTTCCTTTTTGACCAATCAACTATATATTTATTTGTCTTTTCTAGTTTTTCCCCTTCTAATTGAGCAAATACTTCAAGTAGGGAACCATATACCTGCTCCTTAACTTCATCAGATATATCGAGTTTTTCATATGAGATTGCACCCAAAGCCTGTTCCACTTGTACTGTCACATCCTGAAATTTGCTCATAATCTGATCCCTTTCTAATACCTGTTAAAGCATAGGAAGAGAAATTTTGGTCAAAGATTCATGAGTATGAAACCTGTCTTATTCAATACATATAACTTGTTTAATTTATGCTGAAGGACTCACCTCCTGCATGCATGCTAAGATGACACTCATGACTAGGATTAAAGAATGAGTTTATCTGATTAATTGCTAGGACATGACAGAGCAGAGGTGGTGGCATTTCACGAATTCGTTTGTTCAGACTTTTGGCCAACAGAGGGTCTTGACCAGGACACCCCAAGGACCCTTTGTTTTAGATTTTTGCACATTTATAAGAAACTATATAGGTAGGTTCCAAATGAACAAACAAGAGTGGTGTGCCTTCATTTTCCAACCAGAAAGACTAATCTTGTTTTCTTTTTTGGTGGGACGGGACCAAAGAGCAGGCTAGTGATTGATAACATATCACAGGCTGATGAGTGAAAGGGTTTAACCACACAAGCCAGAAGCAAGATGCACCTTCACTCTTTCTATGCTAGACATAATCTCTGAATGGACATGCACACAAAGTGCAGTTTATCCATTCTGTTTACAACATTTGAAAAGTGCTTTTTCATTATAAATGGAGTTACATCAAAGTCATCAAATTAGCGCACTAAAAATGATAACAAGACAAGAACTGTTACTTGGCAATGACTTCATGATGTAGATCAAGAAGTGAAAAAGAATAGTTAATAAAGGCATCACAGCAATAGTTTGAAACTAAAAGGCAAACAAAAAAGGGAAATGCTAAACACCCAATACTGCTGGAAGCTCAAGACTTGCTAGTATATCTAGAGGGTCATGATATAAGAGTGATACTAACAATATCTAAGTTACAATTTATCAAATCACACAATCATATGCAATGAGTGGTAAAACTTTTCATGATTGTTAGTCTCCAGAACTGTAGAATGGCTAGCTCTGATTTAGAGTGCCATTGTACACCAAATCTTACAACTATAACACATTCTGAATCTTTGGAGAGCGACAACCCAAAAGCTAACTATTGAGGATAGCCAAATTCATTTAAATCCAAGGAAAAATCCTATATTTTTTATTGACTCAAGTTACATACATTTCAATTGGAATCATAACATACTCATCGATCAGATAGCCGCTGAGAAAATCAGAATCCCTCATCAAGATGCTTCCAACTCTCAGAAGCTTATATTTCTCCTCGCTTGTTAGCCTAAGTTGTTCTCTAAGTTGACTTGGCTCGCATCCTCAGAATAATCAAAACCCCATTTCCGCTGCAAAGATTCATTCCTCTTTTCCAATCCTAGAAATTTCCCTCTACTTTCCAAATTGCCACAAATCTTCCATTATTCGAGTTTTTTGCATCATAATTCAAGTTATTCGAATTTTAATGCTTATAAAATTCTGAATCAAGTCATTAAAACTAGCCATCTTTACAATATCCAAACTACTCGGTCTAAACTACGACTCAAAACACCCAAATTACAATTTCAGTGAGAAAATCCAAATTATCCGGTCAAAGTCAACACACCATTCCCTAATTAAAACCCAATAAATTAAAATAAAAAAGATCAAAAATAAAATAAATTAAAAAGTTCAAGCACTCACCATGTAAATCTTGCTTCCTTCAGTTCCAAATCGGAGCAACTCCTTAGCAGATTTCAAAGCCTCCTGCAATGAAACAAGTGCTTTAACACTTTCAACCGGAATCGAGTCTTTACATTCCTTAATCTCTTCGAACATAGGGATCAAAAGCTTTAATCTCCTAGCAAGGTTACAGTACTGTTTCTTCACCGTACATCTGTAATCCGATAAAGAAGCTATCTCATTCACCATATCAATCAAGCTCTGTGCTATCGCTCCTTTATCCCTCTCTTCTTCCATGTCTGCTTTCCAGATCTAAGAAGCGCCGCCGTACGTCGTTCACTATATTGACTTAACAATGGTATCACCAGTTGACTTAATCAAAAGAGAAACGCATCGGATTGGTTATCAAGTGGAGTTTAATGGATACTTAGTTTTTAGGAAGGAGGAGCGTGTGCGAGACAGAGAGAGAGAGAGAGAGAGAGAGAGAAAGCAAAGAAGCAAGATGGTAGTGGATTGGACTCCATGTGAAGAGAGAGAGAGATTAAGTTGCAATGACTAATGTGTTACTAAGCAGGGATGGAGGAATGGAAAATTAGCTGGAGCCCGGTGTAGGCGTGTAGGCCGTGTAGATGCTGACGTGGCAGTTAAGAGATTTGGTTTGGTTTGGTTTGGCTTGGCTTGGCTTGGCTTGGCTTGACTTGAACTGGGTGCTTGGGTTGAGTTTGGGTTAGGTGAACTTGGGTTGGGGTTAGGGTTTGGTAGTGTTGTTGTCTTGTTGATTTGTGTGGTTAAACAAACCGGCGGTAACTCCTGACAGGGGTTGGTCAGCGGGCACTTGATCCATGAATTACAGGTTAGGTATGGGTGAGTAAAATATGGTTCAATTCACCGAGAGGTTCACAGCTCCTCTCCAAGCAATTGGTTTGGTTTGCTTCACCTTCAACTGTATTTATTTTCTTTTCTATTTTTTTGTCTTACCATTTTTTAATGATTTTAATTTAATATATTTTAAAATTTTACATTTTAACCGGAATTTTTTACTTCTCTATCATTCTATATTATTTATTACCCGTTCATTTCATCAAATAAAATTCCTATTCATCATGAATTGAATAAACCCATAATAATTATTACATTATTCACTTGGACAAACTTGAACAAAAAAACATGTAAGGAATAAACCTATAATATGAATCGGATGACCATATTACCCTCACTTTCTTTCTTGATCTTTTTTTTCTAATCCTTTGTTGGTATCTCTCTCCTCTCTCATATTCCAATGAACATCATCTTTTCTTCCTTTCATTGGTCTCTCTCTACTCTTTCTATAACACCTCAGAACCCAAGATGTCATAACCCATCACGTGCCCTTACAAGGTAAAAACACGTTAAGGCTCTTGACTCAACTAACACTCTACAACCTATAATAACTATTAACCACAATTGAAATAAATTGATTGACAGCTCTCATGATAATTCAAGTGAATCTCATTATAATTCACAAACTGTTTCAAAAGCAATATTGGTACACCATCATGATAAAATCTAGAAACGGTTAATATTCTAACAATTAACTATCCCATCTTATTCCAATAGTAATCACCATATTAGCTACGTTAAGAACTTCAAATTTGCTTCCTCGCCTAGTCATCATAGTAGTAATAGTATTCCACATTGTTCATATCCTACGCATATGACCCTAGGTCTTTCTCATAGGAGATGTATTCGTCTATGCTTGCAACAAAAAAAAAATCCCGAAAAGGTGAGCTAATACCCAGTATATATAACCTACAAATACATGCACGTGATCAAGCATAACATAAGTCACATATACTAATGCAACAATAAAACAATCAAATAATAAGTTATTATCTCATTTAGTCCACAGGCAACAAATGGGTACTTGTGATTTTGCCACACCATATATAGATATAATATATAGTACAATGTTGAAAATTGCCATTACAAGTCGTAACACCCATGAATCCCTAAATTTACCAAATTATCTCAATATGCAACTCCATAGGGGATATCATCACATACTGATCAATGGGTGCTTCCTAAAGATCTATCATTACAAGCCCCTAAAACGAGCCAAGTACAACCAACAAACAACTTAACCCAATCCAATATACCAATTATTCTAATTCTTTAACTATCCTAACAAATACAAGTAATAAACAAGATTACACGTACCTAAAAAGGCGGTCTTAAACATGACTTGACCTCATCTAACAGTTACACTAAAATCTATCAAAATATAGAGCAATCAATCTTAATACTATTCCAAAGTATCATCTAAGTTACCTAATCTTTATCACTTAATTGTTATTAGATCATTTCTTTTACTCTAGTAGAATTTCTAAGGTTCTACTAGGTGTTTAGGGTTAACAAAATTCAAAAAACAAGAAAAGAAATTGAATAAAGAAGTTTCTTAGGGTACACAATCATACATTAGGTCATGTACATGAATACAATAGGGTACAGGGTCGTATACCTTTCTATACACTATCGTAATTCAATATGCTAAAGTACACAGGTAGGTACATGGACATGTACTTGGTCGTGAACTTCCTAACTCGTTCTTTTCCTTTCTACCCAACATAAGCAGGTACTCGCCCGTGTACCTCCATTATTCTATTGCGAATCCTCTTCTCAACTCGCTAAATCCCAATTCCTTCAAGGATACTTTACATTGTACTAATGTAAAATCACTTTAAATTGAATCATTTACTTATAGAGATTACTTCAACAATTGAGTCTTGTTTAAATCCTCACTTGTCTAATTTGTTTTGTAGTGAAAATCTAAGAATCCAATTATCCATCGTATTACAGGCAAGTAAAGAATGATCCAAAATCATAAATCAGTTTACTTACTGTGTGAAATTCTTGTTGGATTGCAAAGTGTAGCAATTGTTTTTCTCTCCTAGGGTTTATCCTTACATCAGGAGGTTTTGTAGTGCAAAAAATGAAAAAGGGTTAAACTGACCAATGCTCACCTTTTTTATATCCACCTCATGAAATGACCTAATTGCCTCCTATCTTAAAACTTTATTACTTTTATTTGCCCTGTCCCTTTTTTGTTATTTTATTCTTAATTTTTTTTTTGGGTTTTACACTCTCACATTTCATTAGTCTCTCTCTCTACTCTCTCCACTCTCTCTACTCCCTCACATCTATTCTTTTCATTCTCTCTCTACTTCTTTCACTCGAATCTTTCTTTCTCTCTCTCTCTCATCGCGAACAATGATGTGGGTGGGTCTCATGGGTTTAGGTGTGTGGGTTGATGGGTCTAGTGGTGTCTTGGTAGGTTGTGTAGTGGTGGTGTGTAGGTGGGTTGCGTGGTGGTGGTGTGTTAGTGTATTGGTGCATGGTGGTAGTATGTTAGTGGTTGCATGGTGGTGGGTGGGTTTAGTTGTGGTGGTGTGTTGGTGGTTGCATGGTGGTAGTATGTTATTGTTGGTTATGAAGAGGAAGAAGAAGACAAGGGCAGTGCAATCTTTTTTCTTTTGAATTGCAATTTTTAGCAATTCCTTATGGAATTGTTATTAGGAAATGAAAATTAAACTAAATATTGGAATAATAATTTCATGAAAAATAAGAGGAGAAAGGAACGGGCAGTTAGAGTGAGTGGATAACTCTATCATACATGTTCAATCGGATAGATTCCAATTAGAAATAAAGGCCATAATATATTTTTCAAATATATTTTTTTAGAGCTTGCTCCCATAATATAACTTATAACTATGACATTTCAATACGTTGTAATCACCCTAAAACCTTCACTATAAGAAATATAAGTTATAGCTTTTAAGGTATGATGTACCCTATAAAATATATAAATAATGATGATGATGAATGTAAAATGTTATTATATTTCTTTTTTTTAGGTTCTACTAAAAAGGAAAATAAAACAAACATATGGACTATAAACTAAGTTTATTATCCCTAAGAAATCCTTCCTTTCTTCTACTTCTTTTTGTCTTGAATCTACCTTTCTATTTTCCAAGTATCTTGTGTCACTTCTTTAATATTATTAATCCTACATTTACTGTTATTTTTTCATTGAATATTATATTTGTAAACTTATTACAATGAATTTTCATGGAAAAAAATTATCCTATACAATTTGAAAATATTTTCTTTTCTTTTTAAAACAATACAATTCAATTCATATTCAAAGTAGTTCAATTTGTTTTAAATGCCAAACTGAACTACTTCAGAAGGTTCAAGGGAGCAAACTAAATTGTATTGTGAAGAATGGATGAAAATTTGTTGTACCAAAGATGTTGTAACTATATTGTATCAGCCTATTAAAATACATCACATGGCATATAATTTTTTGCAACTAATATTTTGTTTTCTCTGCAAGTCTCCATTATTGAATTGAATTCTACACGTGGTACATTTTAACAAGCTTACACAATATAGTTACAATATCTTTGACACAGCAAAACTTCGTCTATGAAGGACTACTTTTATGGTTTTGTTTAGGGAACACTCCTAGCAACATCGTATGGTAAGAGTCTCATAACTCAGTGAAATAAATACATGTTTGTTAATGGAGTCAAGCAGTTTGTTTCATCTTACTCACAGATTTATTATGTTGCAGTTGGCAAATAAAAACTATAGTCTTATACTATAAGCATAAACTTTTCATAGAAAAAAACGATTAATAGAAATGAGTGAAAAGAGAGAGCATAAAGTGGAAATGGAAAGAATTATAGTTTTGACTTTATATTTAGGAATATGGAAGGAAATTAAAATAAATTTTTTCATTTCCTTTATTTGGTTAGTTCTACAAAAAGGAAATGAAGAAAAATTAAATTAACATTTAACAAAATTATCTATATTGTATTTTATTGTATGGATGTTTTTCAATTATATTTCATTTTAATCAATTTTCTCCCATTTCTCTCTAATATTAGAAAGAAAAGAAATCAACTTAAAAGTGCAAACATTTCCTTCCATTTTCTTACTTTTCCACCCATTTTCATACTTAAAATTATGCATAACATTTCCTTCTATCTTCAACTGTCTCATTTAGTTTTCACTATTTATGATCTATCTACACACAATATTAGGCTCTTAGATCATTTTAGGCACTCTAACAAAGAAATGGTCTCACCTTTGTCCTTTGTATTTCACCATATTACAAAAAAAAAAAGGGTTTCTTCCGTTTATGTATTCTTGTCAATCAAATGTTGTGATGAATAAGGATTAGACACTCTCCCCTAGACCTAGAAAAGGCCGAACTGACAGTTCCTAAGCTAAAATTTCATGAATTGGGCTCGACTAGGGGTAACCCTTTTTTTTTTTAGCTTCAGAATAGCCTAGTTTAATGCGTTCCAATGCCAAACCAGCCTTAACCCACCAAACCAACTAGGTCGGTTCAAGCTAAGTCGCCAAGTCGACCCAACCCATTCCTAAATCTACTCCCGCATGATAAACATATTAATAATAGGGTGATAAATAAATTATTGAAAATGATGCAAGCATGAAAATTTTAGCCAATGAAAAACATGAATTAGTAAAGTTTATCTGTGAGCATGAATAGAAGGATATCAAAATAAACTACTTAAATCATCTCTATCCTTAAAAATCTTCATGGAATTTACAAGGTATCATGTTAATAATTTAAGAAATTCTTTAGTTTAAAAACTTTTTTACTCTATTTACATGGTTATCAATTTTTGCCATTTTTTATTATGTATTTGAGTTTTTCATATTATTATTATTATTACATCAATAGAAATTGAAGTATGTCGAGTCCAATTTTTATTTTTATTTTTCTTAATTCGATTTATATTAAATCCTATGCTTATTTAATACGAACCCTCAACTTAAATTAAGAAATTTTTTATTTTTTATTTATTTAGAATCACCACCCAACTAGAGTCAAGAAGAATTATCAAGTTTAGGATTAATTGAGCGAATTAATCTTAACTTGATCACTTGTCAATGAAATCATCTCTTTTTATTTAAAAAAAGGAAAAACCAAATATTCCTGATCTGGGGGCTAACCTATTAAAACCTTACAGTTACCACCTTAACCTTCTGAAATTTGGATTATATTTTATGATATCCTTTTTAGCATATATGAAAAAAATTACTTATAAAAAAAGGTAAGAAAAATAATAACGATTATACTAATAATAGTTTGAAGAAAAAATATTTTTTTAGAGTTACCAATAAGTGTGCCTACGTACCTATTATTCGGAATCAAACAAGCTATAGTTCACTTGTTTAGAAAACTTTAATGCTTTAATTAATTTCAATTAAAGAAAAATAAACCAAGTTTACGTTTATTACCATTTAAAAAAGAAGAAGAAGAAAATTCTAAACCTAATTTTTATTTACCAATTTTGAAAGATAAAAAAAAGAACCTAATTTTGAAAACATCAATTAAAAGTCTGTTTTAGGAAAATCATTTTTCTATGTGACAAAACTTTTTTTTTTTCAGAATAAAACCATATCCTAAACTATTTTTGATTTTTTTTTTATATCTTCATATTTATAGACTAAGTATTACTCATTATTTAAAAAATAATAATTGAGAACTTAATCATCTCAAGGCAATGATTACATCACAACACTTAAAGCTTACATAATGGTTCCCTCCTAGTCACTCACATTAATCTCCTTAAGATATTTTAAGTCTATACCATGTTGTTAACTAAAATAAATTAAGCTAAAGTTATTACCCCAATTATATATATATTATTAATATTAAAATCTATGCTAATTTTTATTAATCATTAAAGAAGTAAGTTAATTAAATAAACCAAGTAAAGTAATCCTAAAGCAATAATAATAATAACATGATACACTTACCTGGGCACAGGTCAAGTTTAGTCACGGGTCGGATTGCGGGGCACTTCAAGGTAGTCTTGTACTACTCTTGTAAGTCATGTAGACGCGAGGGAATGAAGGCACAATGAACAATGACCATGGATGGTGGTGTTCTAGCAACCGGTAAGATCTTTAGTGGTGTCGGATACCTTCGGCTAGTTGCAAGAAACACTTTGAAGGTTTTAAAGGTTACGTTGAGGATGGTGGCGGTTGTTGTACACGTAGTAAACCAGACTAAGCAACCATCGAGCTTGCCTCAGGTGCTCATATGATCTTGTGACGATGAGAGTTCTGTAGCAATGACGCAAAGGGAGTTCTTCGATGGTTGGTGAATGAGGTAGTGGTGGTCGTAGGTGGTTATAGGTCTAGTGGTTTAGGGGTGTTTCTAGCCATTTTGTTTTTTGTTTTTTTTTTTTTTAGAGAGAGAAAACAATTGAGTAGATTTTCTAGGTGTGTTTTTGAAGTGGTTTTGATCATTTGAGTTTACAAGATTGAGTGATATTTATAGGCTTTGCCAAATCAAACCCGATAAACCTTAGTTTTAATTCAAATCGAATTTAGATGAGGATTAATAACCCCTGGCTTAACCAATTTAGATTTGTTTTTATCTAAATATTTATACAAATCCTTATGATACACTTAAATCTACTAGTTTGTTTAAAAAAATATATCAGATAAGAACGTTTTTTTTCCCTTTGTTTTCTACATTTTTCTCCCTTTTTCTTTGTTGTTTGGATCTGCTTGGGGAAGGAGAAGATCACGTATAATGCACGTGATTTCCTCAACCAATGAGTCACTGCCACGTGGTAGCCTTGTTTACTCAGCAAAAAAAAATTTTCAGTAGTGCTTCCTAAGATTCAAACTGGTAACCTCACATTCCATTTCCTCTCAAGGCTTGGATCCTAACCAGCTGGGCTAGGCTTTTTTCTTGAATTTTATTGTACTCAACATTTATTTAAGCCTACGACATATTTTGGGTTGAAAATTATTTAACAAAAATCGGATTTGGATTTAACTTAGTGGGCCAAATTTACTTCCCAAATTCTGAAATTTAACATAATATTATTACTTTATTTTATTTGGTTACTTTTCTTATTTTTTTCCTTTGTTACCATTTTTATTTTGTTTCCATTCTTGTTTATTAATATTATTATTATTATTATTATTTTATTATTATTGTTGTTGTTGTTGTTGTTGTTGTTGTTATTGTTGTTACCTTGTTCTTTATTTTGATAAAGCAAAAATGATGTGTCTACAGCTACTCTTCTTTATAGTAAAATTTGGGCAAACTCAGCTATAAAGACAAAAAATACACTATTTTTGTTTAGGAGAAAAGACGGATAACGCTATATTCAACTGGCTATCCAAACTTGGATCCATTAGGGAGTTATCTGACCAAGGATTGAGTAAGAAAAACGCTCTGCTAACTAGCAGTCCTATGTTGCAAAAGAAGACAATTGCTTTATGACGACTAATATTCCTTGGAGAGTGCTCTAGCAACCTTAGGGTGATTGTTTAGGAAAGTACTCTTATGAGCTGACTGACTGATGATAGGAAGCAACTCACTAGACTAACAACAAAGAAGTTATCTAAAGAAGTGCTCTTATGAGCTGACTAATCAATGGTAGGAAGTGTCTCATTAGACTAGCAGTCTTAAAGAATAGATTTTTTAGGAAAGTGTTCTTATGAGCTGACTAATCGATGATGTGAAGCATCCTACTAGACTAGCAACCTTAAAAAAGAGATTATCTAAAAAAGTACTCTTATGAGCTAACTAATTGATAATAGGAAGCGTCTTACAAGACTAGCAACCCTAAAAGGAAAGTGACTCATCGTTGTGAGCCTGGTGGAATTGTTGAAAGAAACAGTTTTATAAGATAAAGGATTCCCACTAAAGGCTTAATTTATTGGTAGAGATAGATAATCTAAGATGACCCCTCTCTTTTATTATTATTATTATTTATTTTATTTTAATTTATTTTAAAACATAGATACTTACTTGGTTCCCATTGATAGCAACCAAACAACTAAACCCCCATGATAGTCTAATATTCACCCGTTTATCTTCGTCTTGACTTGAGTAGAAAATTTTGATGTAAGCATTCTTCTAAAATTTTTCCGTTTTTCTACAAATTCAGCTCCTATGATTTTGGCCCTATCTTAAAACAACACCAAACCTACCATTCGAGAAGGGTGAGATCATAATGTAATATTTAATTATTTTTACAATTTCATCATCGTCTATTAATCATGTTTCTCTCATGTATGGAGTAGAATGTGGATAAAATAGGAGAGTGAAGTAATAATTTTTCAATGTGGTGGTTGGTCAATGGTTGCTCCAACATTCGATGACTACCAAGGGATATCGACTTTGCTTGTAGAAAATGAAAACTAAACTACGAAGTTGTAACAATTGCTAGCACTCATGAACCTTCGGCAAGATTTTCATTAATCTTGTTTAGGGATAGTATATCTTAACAACATCTGCATTTATGGTGTCCTTTCAATCTAGACCGTTCATTTGAGTTAATATTAATGCCCCACTTGATAATACCCTTTTCACAACATATGGACCCTCATAATTTGGAGTGAATTTACCTCTTGAATCTTGAACATTAGGTAGAACCTTCCTTAATACCAAGTCACCTTCTTTAAAATGCCGCGACCGCACTTTTTTATTAAATGCTTAGGCCCTTTGTTGGTAGCATTGACCATGGCATAATGCCACTGTCTCCTTTCATCAATCAAGTTTAGCTAATCAATCCTTTTCTTCACTCAATCACCTTCATCTAGTTGTGTCTCTAACAAGACCCTGAAGGATGGGATCTTAACCTTGACCAGTAATACTGCCTCGACACCATACATCGAGTAGGGAGTAGCTCTAGTGGATGTTCGAATGGAAGTTCTATAAGCCATGAGTGTAAAGGGTAGCATCTCGTGCCAATCTTTGTAAGTGATAGCCATTTTCTTGACAATTCTCTTAATGTTCTTGTTAGTTGCTTCCACTACTCCATTCATTTGAGGTTGGTATGGGGTTGAGTTTCTATGATTTATCTTAAATCGTTGGCATAATTCCATCATCAACTTGTTGTTGAGATTGGTGCCATTATCAATGATGATTGATTCAGGAACTCCATACCGAGCTATTATGTTTTTCTTCATGAACTAAACTACCACTCCTTTAGTGACTCTAGCATATGATGAGACTTTAACTCACTTGGTGAAATAATCAATGACTACGGGTATAAACCTATGGCCATTAGACACCTTTAGGGTGATTGGTCCAATAACGTCGATTCTCCACATAGAGAAAGGCCACAGTGTAGAAAGTGAATGGAGCTCTTGAGGTGGAGTGTTTATCTTGTTGGCGTAAACTTGGCATAAGTGGCAATGCCTTACATGTTTAATGCAGTCTGATTCCATTGTTAACCAATATTAGCCCATCTTTATAATCTTCTGAGCAAGCATATGTCCATTCATGTGGAGGCTACATACCCCTTTGTGTATTTCTTTTATTAGCCTATCTGCCTCTTCTTTGTTTACACATCTCAACAACATAGTGTTGAATGATATTTGATAAAGTGTAGGCCTACTTAATAGGAAATGACTTGCCAACCTTCTGAGTGTTTTTTAGTCATTTTTGTTGGCTTTTTTAGGGTATCTGCTTTCTTGGAGAAATGTTTTGATATTGTGATACTAAGGCTTATCATCTTGTGTTTCTTCAATTGTCAAATAATAAGCAAGTTTGCCCTCAATTTCTATCTTCAACAGCTAAACTTCTATCACTTCTGTTACTTGAATCATAGATGCTAATGCGGCAAGGGCATCAACAAACTGATTTTGAGTTCTTAAAATGTATGTGAAGGTGACAACCTCGAATTTCTTAATTAATTCTATCAGGTTTTGGTGATATGGCACTAATTTGGGGTCCTTAGTATTGTATTCTCCCCGTGTTTGCAATATGATAAGTGAGGAGTCTCCATATACATCTAACTCATAGATTTCCATATAAAGTGCCATTTTGAAGCCAAAGATGCATGCTTCATACTTTGCAATATTATTAGTATATGGGAATATAAGTATTGTTGCTACAAGGAATTACATTCCTTTTGATGATACTAATACTGCCCCAATTCCATATCCAAACACATTGGCGGCTCCATCAAAATACATCTTCAATTTGGGATCTTTTTCTACTTTGGACACCTCTTTTAACTCATCATCTGCCATCGATATATTTTTATCTGGGAATTAGGCTTGTGATTTTTGGAAATCTCCTTCGATCGGGTGCTCAGCCAACCGATCTGCTAGCGTTTGCCCCTTCATTGAATTTTGAGTTACATACGTAACGTCAAATTCTGATAGGAGCATCTACCACTTAGAAATCCTTCCCAACAAAACAGGCTTTTCTGCTAAATAATTTAAGGGATTATGTCTTCTTAGCAGTTCAATAGGATAATAGAGAGTATATTGCCTCAGTTGGTATATGACCTAAACCAATGCACAGCAGGTTCTTTCTATCTCAGAGTACCTTTGTTCCTCTTCAATGAATTTCTTGCTTAGGTAGTATATGGTTTGTTCCCTTCCTCTTTCATCATTTTGCTCTAGTATACACCCTATCAACTCAAGAAGTATTGTGAGGTATAAAAATAAAGGCTTTCCTAGTTTTGGGGCTACCAAAACTAGAGGGTTCATAAGATATTTCTTAATCTTCATAAATGCTTCTTTACATTCATCATCCCATTTCACCGTGGCATTCTTCTGTAGAAGCTGAAATTGTAGGCGGCATTTATTTATGAGTTGTGAAATGAACTGAGTTATGTAATTCAATCTTCCTAATAAGCCTCTTATCTCTTTGATGGTACGTGGAGAAGGCATTTCTAGTATGGCTTTTACCTTATTGGGATCAATTTCAATGCCATTTGACTTATAATGAACCCCAAGAGCTTACCAGATGTGACTCCAAAAGTGCATTTTTCTAGGTTCAATTTTAGCCGAAACTTCCTTAATCGCTTGAATGGTTTCCTTAAAACAACCACATGGTTTTCCCCTTCCTTGGATTTAGTGATCATGTCATCAACATATACTTCGACCTCTTAATGCATCATGTCCTGAAGTATTGTAACCATTTCTCTTTAGTATGTTGCCCCAACATTTTTTAAACTGAAGGGCATGGCTTTATAACAGAATGCACCTTAAGTTGTGACAAAGGTCATCTTGGTCTTATCCTTTTCTGCAATTCTTATCTGATTATATCCCGAGAAGCCATCAATGAAGGAAATGAGATGACTTCCGACTGTGTTGTCTACCAAGACATCTATGTGAGGTAGGAGGAAATTATCTTTAGGTGTAGCTTGGTTTAAATCTCAGAAGTCCACACATACCTGAACCTTTCCATTTTTCTTCAAAATCGGGACTATGTTTGCTACCTACTCTGGATAGTCTAATACTTCAATGAACCCGACCTTTAGTAGCTTCTTGACTTCTTCTTTAATTTTTAATAAGATGTCAGGCCTGAATCTCCTTAATTTTTTTTTTTTTTTTTTTAGGTTTGACATCTCCTCTTGTAGGCAGCTTGTGAACCACTATTGATTAGTCAAGTCTTGGCATGTCTCCATATGACCAAATGAATATGTCTAAGTATTTAGATAGTAACTTGATTATCTCACATTTTTGTTCATTACTCAAATTACCTCAAATCTTAAGGTTTTTGGGATCTTCTTCGATTCCTAAATTAATTATTTCCATCAATTCATCTGTTGAAATCTTGCCTTGTTTATATTTTTTCCAACTCTCTTGTACTGCTTCATGGTCATTAATATCATTTCCAATGGCTAACCTAGTAGAGTTCATCAAGAATGTTGGGTCTGTATGGAAATAAAGCAAAGAAGAAAAGTGTATAAGCAAAGGAAGAAGGTATGATTGAAATAACTTGTAATTTTATTGATCAACTTATTGAAGAGTTCAACTTATTTATGAACAATATTAATTATGATTACTTCTTATTCTAAAGCGGACTTAGTGGTATTAAGAGGATAGGAAAACCAATTATTAAGAGCCGAAGGTGAATTGGAGGCATGAGGAACTGAGGTTCCCGCTAATGGGTTGTCGTTGTTGGTAACTTTGTTGAAGTTAGCTTGGATTGATCCTAAGACTTGAGTGCTAGTTGGCTAAGAAAAAGTTTGTTGAAGGGGTGGAAAATTCATCAGGGCATCATATAGTCTTCCTCCCCTTTTACCCTTAGCATACATTGCTTGGAGTTTTTCTTTAGAAGTAGGAACATATCTTAACCCAATTGTCCCTTGCTATCCTTTCTTGAATTGAGGCTTTACTTCGCTCATTTCTTCTTTTATGACCATGCATGCCTCATCGAATATCTAGAGCCTAAAGTCCTTGGGGCTATCCTCCCCGATGTAAGGTGTGGCTGTTTCTTTATAAATGGCATAGTCTTGCTCACCTAGCATAGTGATTATTTGGTTATTTGATATGAATTTGACCTTTTGGTGGAAGCTTGAAGGGATGGCTTTTGCTATATGTATCTAAAGCTTTCCTAACAATAGGTTAAAGGACCTCAGGATGTCGAGGACTTGAAATGAGATATTAAAACCTTGCATGCCGATCTCTATTGGCAGACCAATCTCCTCTACGATTTCCCTTTTAGAGCCATCAAAGGCTTTGACTACTATTGAGCTTAGTTTAACATTGCTCATATCAACTCCCAACAAGTCAAGAGTAGCTAAAGGGCATACATTAAGAGAGGATCCATTATCTGTAAGGACCTAAGACACTATTGTATTGTTGCATTTTGCCACTATAAAAAAGTGGTTTGGTATGCTGACTACCATCTTCTCCCAACTCTTTAGGTGAGAAGGATATCTAATCTATGGTGAGGATTAAGTTGGTGATGTGGCTCAATTTTTATGTTGCAATACCCTCTGGTACTTTGACCTGTCTGAGTACTTTGAAGAGTGCCTCTCGGTGTGGTTCAGATGAAATGAGAAGGCTCATAAGTGATATTTGGGCGGGGACTTTAGCGAGTTGCTCCATAACCTTGTACTCACTTGATTTAATCATCTTTATGAACACAGAAAGTCCCTCTTCCTCTTCTTTTTCAAAATCAATGATGGGCTCTTTAACAGAAGCCTTATTGTTAGGACCATAAACCCTTCCCAAGCGAGTGATTCCTCCTATTATTGAATTTAAAGCTATTTCTTGATTGACAGCCTGGTAGTTGAATGGTGCTGCTTTATATTTTTTTGGGGAGATTAGGACATGGAACACATACGTCTTCTTTAGAAGCTTTACCTCTGCTTTTGGTTCCTCATAGCACTTTATGACTGCTAGCTTTGTATTAGATCCAATCATATTGATGGACTTATCCTTCCAGTTTCGATAGTTGTTTTCTTCCTCAAATTTAGGTCCCTAACTAGTAGATGGTATATCAACATAGACCGTTGGTGTAAATGAGTAATCCATGAGGTATTTAAATTTTTCGGATGGTTCACCTAAGGTTTCAACTGTTGGGTCTCTTGCCAACCACCTCTTTCTTAGCTCCTTTTGTATGCAACTTTTGCGTGGCTTAAGAGTTAATGTGGCCATAATTTCTTTTGCTCTTTCCTTCTCTAAGCAGCTGGTGAATAGCAAGCCTAGTTAGAGCTTTGTCCTTTGGGTTCAGACACTGTAAATGGCTTACCTGTTGCAAGTTCCATGCCTTCTGTTCTATTGGGGTAGGAAGCTCATTTAGATTTAGTTCAGGCTCTAACTCTTCAACTGTGATCATGTTGATTGTAGGACCATGATTAGGCAGTGGATTGTTGTTAATATTGGGAATTGGTGCTTAATGAAATCCAACTATACTATTCCCGCAACAATCAAGTCTTGGATTTTGTTTTGAAGTCTCTAGCATTTGTTAGTTGAGTGTCCTTCCTACCCTATATGATACTCACATTTGAGGTTGGGGTCAAAAGTCCTTAGCCTATACCGATCATTGGGAATTTAAAAATCAATTAGATTATCTGCTCGTAGCCAAGCGAAAACTTAGCTAAGTGGGATAGGTATTGAAGTGAACTATCTTGGGGCCTTGGTGGCTTGGGTTTGATTCACTGGTTGTTGTTAGATTGGGGTAGTTGTTGTTTAGAAAGTCATGTGAGACCCCAATCCGTTTTTCCTACTTGAGTTAACCATACTGACTGTGGCTTCATTGCCTTTATTGTTCCTTGTGAGTCTTGGTGATGATGCGATTCTGGAAGAGTCACTAGCTTAGAGTTTTCTGGATGTAATGGCATTCTCTATCCTGCATCCTACTGCCACTACCTCTATGAAGTTGGATGAGGTTTTCTCAATCAAATGTGTGAAATAAGGCTTCTCTAATGTATTGGTGAAAATAAAGGTTAGCTATATCTCCGAGATTAGAGTGGAAACCTTAGCCACTTGAGCCCTCCAACACTGAGCGTATTCTTTGAAGGACTCGTTATGCTTCTTTTGGAGGCTCCCTAAGTCCAACACTGAGGGGGTAACCTCGATGTTGAATTTATATTACTCATAAAATGCGCGGGCCAATTTATCCCATGTATTGACTTGACTAAGATCTAATTATGCATACCATGTTAAAGCAGGACTTGTAAGGTTATCTTGAAAGGTTTGGACCATGAGTTGGTCGTACTGTGTGTCGAGTCTAATTTTTGAATTCCCATTCCTAATTCGATCTAGACTAGACCCTATGCTTATCTAATGTAGATCTTCGACTTGAGTTAGGAATTTCGTTTGATTTTTGGAGTCGCCACCCAACTGTTGTTGGGAAATATTGAATTAAGACTAAAGGAGCGGATTAGTTTTAATTTGGACCACTAGTCGACGTTATTTCCTCTTTTCATTTTTGTGAAAAGAGGAAAAGGGAAAACCAGAGTTTCTAAATCCGGAGGCTAACCAATTAAAACCTTTACGGTTACCACCTAATCTCCTAAAATTATTCCTCTTTAGAAATGTGTTTTATTGTGTTTCTGTTACTTTTATTATGTTTTTGAATGATTTGAAAAATTGATTTTCCATTCATTTTAGGGGTTGACCCGAATGGGTGCCTACGTACCTGCTACTCAGGATCAAACAAGCCGTAGTTCGCTTTTCTGAAAACTTTAAGTTTGTTTGTGAATTTTAATTTTGAAATCTCTTTTGCTTTATGTTCTTACCATTTTTGGGATTTTTTCTAAAAAATTCTAAACCTAAGCTTTAATCTGATTTTGAAAATGATTTTTAGGGAAAAACATCAATTTTGGATTTATTTGAAGAAAAGGATTTTTCTAAGTGCTAAAACTCATTTTTTATGATTCTTTTATAATTTTTTAATTTTTTTATGATTTTCTTGATTTTTTTTATTTTTTATGATTTTTATGGTTTTTTTTTATGATTTTTGTGAAAATTTTTATCTTAAGTTAATATCTATCCTATTTTGAAATCTAAAATTTTATTGTTATTTTTCATAATATTTTTTATTATTTTTCTACATTTTATTTTTTTATCTATCTATTTATTATTATTTTTCTTATTTATTATTTTTCTACATTATTAAATTCTAAAAAAATCTAATTTCTATATTTTCCTATTTATTAAAAATAAAACATAAACAAATAAATAAATAATTAACTAATAACAAATAATAAATTAATTAATTAATTCGGAATAAATAAATAAACAAAATTAATTAAATAAAATAATAAAAATCCAGAAAATCCGACTTACCTGGATTCGGGTCGATCGGGTCAAAATCGAGTCGGGTCGGATCGGTCGGATGCGGCGGCGGAGGGTGCTCGTTCACGGCGTTCCGGCAGCCTTTTGCAGCGGGTGAGATGTCGAATCCTAGCTTCTCGAGGGTGCTGAATCCAATGGTGGTGGTGGTTCACTCCCAGATCGCCTCCTGGTGGTGGTTTAGCTCCGATCGGTGCTCGCGGTTTTAGATCCTTCTCCGATGCTTTCCGATTTGCACTCTTTCCTCACTTTCTCTCAATTGTGATTCGTGTTTTGGCTTCCTCCACTCCTCCTCTATTTATAGGCACTTAAAACCGAGCTGGATAAGCTCGGATTTCCTCCGATCGAAGCTAATCGGATTTTTGGTTTAAAAAACCAACTCCGATTTGTGTCTATCCATCGATTTGTTGCGATTTGATTCCAATTAGATAATGTTTATCTTATTTCTATTGAAGATCTGTTGGATTTGCAAAAAAAAATCGAATCGAAACGGCCGAAATACGAATTTTTCCTTCCACCGGCGATCTCGAGCTCCAGGTAGGAGACGATCACGCGCCCAGCGCGTGCGCTTCCTCCAGCCAATCAGATGCTGCCACATGTCCTGGGTAAATGAAAAATTCGCAAAACGCGGAAACTGCTTCCCCCGCGTTTCGAACCCCTGACTGAGCCCCCCTACGCGCGCCTTAGCCATGGTCCGAACCAGCTGAGCTAGCCCACTTTCTTGATTTTTCTAATTTCGCAAATTGTATATATGCAATGCGATTTTTCTATTTTTTTTGTATTTTTTGAAATTTCAAAAATTTGTAAAAATTGTTTATTATTTATTATTGCTATTTCTGAAATCATTTTTCAAAATTGATGTGTTTTCCTATTTATTTTTATTTTTTGAATATTTTTAATTATTTATGCTAAATTAGGGAAAAAATTGAAAAAAATTAGAAATTGATTATTATTGATTATTGTGGATTCCTAGGGCAAAAATGGGGTGTTTACAGCTGCCCCTCTTTGTAGTAAAGTTTGAAAAACTTGACTACAAAGATAAAAAAGACGCCATTTTTGGACTCTTGAATAGGTTTTTGGTAGGAAAATGCTCCAAGAGCTAATAATCCCACAGTTTAAGATGGTCATAACAATTTAGAGTAATGTTCTTTCCCAAAAAGTGCTTTATGGCTACTAATTGGCGACAGGACACATCTCAAGCATTGTGTAGGAATGTATGAGAAATAATGATAGGAAGCATCTTATCAGACTTGCAACCTTAGAAAGAAAATTTACTCAGGAAGCGCCCTTATGAGCTGACCACCTGTCAACAGAAGCGTCTTGCTAGACTAGCAACTGTTTGGAAGAATATTTCCGAAAAGTGCCCCAAGAGCTGACTAATCGGGAGAATTTAGGAAAGTGCCATTCATGGGTTGACTAACCTTGAATTGAATACCTCAAAAAGTGCCCCCTATGGGCTAACCTTGAGGTAAATTTTTAGGAAAGTGCCCCCTATGGGCTGACTAACCTATGATAGAAATGTCTCAAAAAGTGCCCCCTATGGGCTGACCATGAGAACAAATTTTTAGGAAAGTGCCCCCTATGGGCTGACTAACCTAGAGTTGAATTGTCTCAAAAAGTGCCTCCTATGGGCTGACCATGAGAACAAAGTTTTAGGAAAGTACCCTCTATGGGCTGACTAACCTAGAGTTGAATTGTCTCAAAAAGTGCCCCCTATGGGCTGACCATGAGAACAAAGTTTTAGGAAAGTGCCCCCTATGGGCTGACTAACCTGGAGTTGAATTGTCTCAAAAAGTGCCCCCTATGGGCTGACCATGAGAACAAAGTTTTAGGAAAGTGCCCCCTATGGGCTGACTAACCTGGAATTGAATTTGTCTCAAAAAGTGCCCCCTATGAGCTGACCATGAGAACAAAGTTTTAGGAAAGTGCCTCCTATGGGCTAACCATGAGAACAAGGTTTTAGGAAAGTGCCCCCTATGGGCTGACTAACCTAATGTAAAAATGATATCTAGAAAGGTGCCTTTATAGACTGACCTTGGAAGAGATCTAGGGAAGTGCCCCTTTTTAGGCTGACTACCCTATGAAGGGGAATGTTTAGACAAATGCCCCACTATGGGCTGACTCATTTTGTGCTTTTGAATATGCTTTCTACAGCCTGAACTAAATGATGTGATGACATGATGATAGTTATATGCTTGCCAGTTTATCGTAGATAGTAACCAAACAACCGAACCTTCGTGCTGGTTCGCTTCTGCTTCATTTCTTCTTATCTTGACACAGAGTTGAAAATTTTGATGTGCTCCCTTTCTTTATGCGCAAGGCTCTTTTGACGGTAATGTTATCCTAATGATGCGCTCAGTTCTAATGTTCAAAAATAGATAGGATTATATCACAAACTATATTAAGATTCATTATCATTTCAGCATTTATCTTTCATTGGTGATATGGGTAAAGTGTTTAGGAATATCCATGATGAGAATTGATTGTTGATCATTCAGGGATATTAACCTTTGCTTGTAAAAAATAAAAACTCGACTTAACGAAATTTATATCAAATATTGGCTTTCATTAACATTGGCAAAATTTCAATTTCCTTGCCTAAGGATAGTACATCTTTACAGCATCTGTGTTAATGGGGTCTCTCAATTCCGGACCATCCATTTGAGTCAGTATGAAAGCACCTCATAACAGAACCTTTTTCACCACATAAGGGCCTTCATAGTTTGGGGTAAATTTCCCTCTGGAGTCTTGGGCATTCGGAAGAACCTTCCTTAGTACCAGATCCCCCTCTTTAAAGTACCGAGGTCTCATCTTCTTGTTAAACGCTCGGGCCATCCTTTGTTGGTAACACTGGCCATGACATAGTGCGGTAAGTCTTCTTTCATCAATCAAATTCAGCTGATCAAGCCTCTTCTTTACCCAGTCTGATTCGGTTAACTGAGTTTCTGACAGGATTCTGAATGACGGTATCTCAACTTCAACTGGTAGCACTACTTCAGTACCATATACCAATGAATAAGGGCTAGCTCCCGTAGATGTTCTTATTGAAGTCCTATAAGCCATAAGAGCAAACGGTAACATTTCATGCCAATCTTTGTAAGTTGTTGTCATTTTCTCGATGATCTTTTTGATATTTTTGTTAGCTGCCTCTACTGCCCCGTTCATTTGAGGTCGGTAGAGAGTTGAATTTCTGTGGTTTATGTGGAATTGTTGACATAAACCTGTCATCGATTTGTTGTTGAGATTGGTACCGTTGTCGGTGATGATGGACTCAGGAACTCCATATCGGGCTATTATGTCCCTTTTCAAGAAGCAGACTATTACCCGTTTTGTGACATTGGCATATGATGAAGCTTCTACCCATTTGGTGAAGTAATCGATCGCTACCAGTATAAATCTGTGGCCGTTGGATGCTGTTGGAGTGATAGGGCCAATTATGTCGATTCCCCACATGGAGAATGGCCATGGTGCTGATAACAAATGTAGCTCGTTGGGCGGAGCATTGATCCGGTTCGCATAGACTTGACACAAATGACAGTGCTTGACATATTTTATGCAATCTGATTCCATAGTCAACCAATAATATCCTAACCTCATGATTTTTCGGGCCAACATGTAGCCATTTATATGAGGTCCACATACTCCTTCATGCACTTCTTTCATTAGTTCGCATGCTTCATCTTTGTCCACACATCTCAACAGGATGGTATCAGATGATCTCTTGTAAAGTATGGACCCACTTAATAGGAAATGGCTTGCTAACCTTCTGAGTGTTCTTTGGTCATTCTTGCTAGCCATCTCGGGGTATTTGCCTTCTTGGAGAAAGGTCTTGATATCGTGATACCAAGGTTTGTTATCTTATATCTTTTCCATTGTTAAATAGTAGGCGGGCCGATTTTCAATGTCTATTTTCATCGGTTGAACTTCAGCTCCCCCCGTTATCTGGATCATAGATGCTAGCGTGGCTAGTGCATCTGCGAACTGATTCTGAGTTCTCGAGATGTATGTGAAAGTGATTGCCTTGAATTCTTCAATTAGCTCTGTCAAGTGTTGATGATACGGTACCAGTTTGGGGTCTTTAGTCTTGTATCCCCTCTTGTCTATAGTATGATGAGCGACGAATCCCCATATACTTCTAATTCGCGGATTCCCATTTGGCAGGCCATTTTGAGGCCAAGAATGCATGCTTCATATTCCGCGATATTATTGGTGTATGGAAATGTAAGTCTTGTCGCTGCAGGGAATTGAGTGCCGTCCGAGGATATCAATACTGCCCCAACCCCACAACCGAATACATTGGCAGCTCCATCGAAAAACAGTTTCCATTTCGGGTTCTGCTCTATCCCAAAGTCTTCTACCGGCCTATCTTCCACTGTCAATATATTCTCATCCGAAAATTGGGCCTGTAGTTCTTGGGAATGTGTCTCGACAGGGTGTTCCGCCAATTGGTCGGCTAAGGCTTGCCCTTTTATCGAGTTCTGATTTATATATGTGATGTCGAACTCAGATAGGAGCATTTGCCACTTAGAAATTCTCCCTATCAAGGCTGGTTTCTTTGCCAAGTATTTCAAGGGATCGTGTCTTGTCAGCAGCTCGATATGGTAGTAAAGGGTGTATTGCCTTAGCCGATGCATGACCCAAATTAGAGCACAACACGTCTTATCCACCTCTGAGTACCTCTATTCCCCATCTGTGAATTTCTTGCTCAGATAATATATGAAACGCTCTCTTCCCTCGTCATCTTTCTGCCCCAGCACACATCCCATGGATTCAGGGAGTATATTGAGTTATAGGAATAAGGGTTTTCCTTATTTCGGGACTATCAAGACTGGAGGTTTTATAAGGTAGTCTTTGATTGCCCTGAATGCTTCTTCACATTCGTCATCCCATTCTATCGTGGCGTTCTTCTTCAACAGAAGGAATAATGGCCGGCATTTGTCTGTGAGCTGTGAGATAAAACGAGCTATATAATTTAATCTTCCTAGCAAGCTTCTTACTTCTTTAACGGAGCGTGGGGAAGGTAGTTCTAATATGGACTTTACCTTGTCAGGGTCGATTTTAATGCCCTCCTGGCTTATGACAAACCCTAACAATTTCCTCGTTGTGACCCCAAAAGTACATTTCTCTGGGTTTAACTTGAGCTGAAATTTTCTCAGTCTTTTAAACAATTTCCTCAGGATATCTATATGGCTTTCTCCTTCTTTGGATTTGGCTATCATGTCGTCTACATATACTTCAACTTCTCGATGCATCATATCGTGAAGTATAGAGACCATGGCTCTCTGATACGTTGCCCCGGCGTTTTTTTAACCGAAGGGCATGACTTTGTAACAGAAAGTCCCCTACGTTGTGATGAAGGTCGTTTTGGTTTTATCTTCTTCAGCCATTTTTATTTGATTATATCCTGAGAAACCGTCCATGAATGAGAAGAGATGGTTTCCCGCAGTGTTGTCTACTAAAACATCAATATGAGGTAGGGGGAGTTATCCTTTGGCGTGGCTTGGTTTAAGTCCCGAAAGTCTACGCATATGCGTACTTTTCCATTCTTTTTCATGACGGGGACTATATTTGCTACCCACTCTGCGTAGTCGGATACTTCAATGAACCCTACTTCTAGCAGTTTCTTGACTTCTTCTTTGATTTTCAGTAAGATGTCAGGCCTAAATCTTCTCAGTTTTTGTTTTTTAGGTTTGACATCTTCCCTTGTGGGAAGCCTGTGAACTACTATTGACTGGTCTAGCCCTGGCATGTCGCCAAATGACCAGGCAAACACATCCGCATATTCCGTTAATAGCTCGGTTATCTCACATTTTTACTCGGCACTCAAACTGGTCCCGATTTTGAGGTTCTTAGGGTTTTCCATGATTCCTAGATTTACTGTCTCCACAGGCTCGTCGATCGAAATTCCGCTTTGTTCATGTTTTAGCCAATTTTCTTGTATTATTTCGTGGTCTAAGATATCGCCTTCAACAACTGACCCAACAGCGTTGGAAACGATATCAGCGTTTTTACTTTCTACTTGCGCGAAATATCCCTGATGTTCGATGCTAGCAGATCTGAGTAACATAAAAATGAAAGCATATATATAAGAAGAAAACAAACTGTGATTGAATTTGATAAAGAGTCTCAATAAAATTTGTTTAATAATTTTTCTCTACTTTCGAGCTAACTTAGCGCTACTGATAGGATAACAAAACCAATTGTTCAGAGCCGGATGCTGGTTGGACGTGCGGGGGGTTGATTTCCCTTTGCTGTCGTCCTCTTCATTTATCCGTAGCTCTTGAATGATGTTTGCCTTTCGGAAAGATTGTTGGAGAGGTGGGATGCACATCTGGGTGTCGATCAGCTTCCTTATCCTGCCTTTGACACCTTTTGTTTGCACTTCTTCTTCGGCTGTAGGAACGTACTCAATGCTAGTGTTGTTGCCACTGTTTGCCGTTTTGGTCTTGAACGTGTGCAAATTGGGCTTTTGGGAGGGTTCGGTTGCTTGGGAGCTATTTTGATACCTGGCGTGCATTTTTCTTTTTTAGTATGATGTATGCAAATGCTATGCATGTGTCACACGGATGTTAAAAATAAAAGGGTTGACAATTGATTGACGATGTAATATCGAAACTTTACTTTTATTAATATTGAATAATTTTTTGGAGTTCGATAATCAAAATAAAATATTACAAATAATGATCTACTTCCTAGTTCTTTTAGTCTTCTGTTGTGGAGGCTCAGGCTTCCTATTGATGACGGCTTCCAGTTCTTTGACTCTGGCTTTAGTCTTTCTCCAATTGTGCTTCTAAGGCCTTGTTCCTTTGGGTTGTACAAGGTAAACCAATGGTCCAGTACCAATTTTGGGTCCAAAGATTTGTACACCCGAATTTCTTTGCGGAGGAGACGGTCAATTGCGGTGCTAGCCATCTATTACAATAAGAAATTGCCTAATTACAAATAGAACTATGAAAGCATTACAGGGAAATAAATTCGAACTCCATGAACAAAACAACAAACCATTACATCGTCATTCAATTGTCAACCCCTTATGATGTCATGTATGCAAGTAGGTTGGTTCTAACTGGTTCCCGAGCTCTATGGCCTCCCGCATTCTCGAAGAAATGGATCTCAGGCCATATCGAAGCATAGGGTGGGGTAGCCTAATCGGTCCCGAATGGTGAATCAACTCACTTCGCCTGAAACCTACACAATGGCTCCCCGTCTTAGGTTTCTAGGACAGTCCGGGTTCGACCGCATCTACTCACACAAACATATGTATGCATGCTGAACCCCCATAGAAAACTAAAAATCTAACTAATCCCTGCAGAGTTAGTAACAGAGTAATAATTGGAACACATTTCTTAAAGAGAACAATTCAAAAAGATTCAGGTAGCTTAGCCAACTGGCATGGGTCCCTAGTGGAGTCGCCATCCTGTCGAGTCTAATTTTTGAATTCCTATTCCTAATCCGATCTAGACTAGACCCTATGCTCATCTAATGTAGATCCTCGACTTGAGTTAGGAATTTCGTTTGATTTTTGGAGTCGCCACCCAATTGTTGTTGGGAAATATTGAATTAAGACTAAATGAGCGAATTAGTCTTAATTTGGACCACTAGTCGACGTTATTTCCTCTTTTCGTTTTTGTGAAAAGAGGAAAAGGGAAAACCAGAGTTTCTAAGTTCGGAGGCTAACCTATTAAAACCTTTATGGTTACCACCTAATCTCCTAAAATTGTTTCTCTTTAGAAATGTGTTTTATTGTGTTTCTATTACTTTTATTATGTTTTTGAATGATTTGAAAAATTGATTTTTCATTCATTTTATGGGTTGACCCGAATGGGTGCCTACGTACCTGCTACTCAGGATCAAACAAGCCGCAGTTCGCTTTTCTGAAAACTTTAAGTTTGTTTGTGAATTTTAATTTTGAAATCTCTTTTGCTTTATGTTTTTACCATTTTTGGGATTTTTTCTAAAAAATTCTAAACCTAAGCTTTAATCTGATTTTGAAAATGATTTTTAGGGAAAAACATTAATTTTGGATTTATTTGAAGAAAAGGATTTTTCTAAGTGCTAAAACTCATTTTTTTATGATTCTTTTATAATTTTTGAATTTTTTATGATTTTTATGATTTTCTTGATTTTTTTTATTTTTTTATGATTTTTATGGTTTTTTTATGATTTTTGTGAAAAAATTTATCTTAAGTTAATATCTATCCTATTTTGAAATCTAAAATTTTATTTTTATTTTTCCTAATATTTTTATTATTTTTCTACATTTTATTATTTTTTTATCTATCTATTTATTATTATTTTTCTTATTTATTATTTTTCTACATTATTAAATTCTAGAAAAATCTAATTTCTACATTTTCCTATTTATTAAAAATAAAACATAAACAAATAAATAAATAAATAAATAACTAAATAACAAATAATAAATAAATTAATTAATTCGGAATAAATAAATAAACAAAATTAATTAAATAAAATAATAAAAATCCGGAAAATCCGACTTACCTGGATTTGGGTCGGTATGCGGGTCGGGTCGAAATCGGGTCGGGTCGGATCGGTCGGATGCGGCGGCGGAGGGTGCTCGTTCACGGCGTTCCGGCGGCCTTTTGCAGCGGGTGAGGTGTTGAATCCTAGCTTCTCGAAGGTGCTGAATCCAATGGTGGTGGTGGTTCACTCCTAGATCGCCTCCTGGTGGTGGTTTAGCTCCGGTTAGTGCTCGCGATTTTGGATCCTTCTCCGATGCTCTCCGATTTGCACTCTTTCCTCACTTTCTCTTAATTGTGATTCGTGTTTTGGCTTCCTCCACTCCTCCTCTATTTATAGGCACTTGAAACCGAGTCGGATAAGCTCGGATTTCCTCCGATCGAAGCTAATCGGATTTTCGGTTAAAAAAAACCAACTCCGATTTGTGTCTATCTATCGATTTGTTGCGATTTGATTCCAATTAGATAATGTTTATCTTATTTCTATTGAAGATCTGTTGGATTTGCAAAAAAAATTGAATCGAAACGGCCGAAATACGAATTTTTCCTTCCGTCGGCGATCTCGGGCTCGAGGTAGGAGACGATCACGCGCCTGGCGCATGCGCTTCCTCCAACCAATCAAATGCTGCCTCGTGTCCTGGGTAAATGAAAAATTCGCAAAACGCGGAAACTGCTTCCCCCGCGTTTCGAACCCCTGACCGAGCCCCCCTGCGCGTGCCTTAGCCCATGGTCCGGACCAGCTGAGCTAGCCCACTTTCCTGATTTTTCTAATTTCGCAAATTGTATATATGCAATGCGATTTTTCTATTTTTTTTTATTTTTTGAAATTTCAAAAATTTGTAAAAATTGTTTATTATTTATTATTGCTATTTCTGAAATCATTTTTCAAAATTGATGTGTTTTCCTATTTATTTTTATTTTTTGAATATTTTTAATTATTTATGCTAAATTAGGGAAAAAATTGAAAAAAATTAGAAATTGATTATTATTGATTATTGTGGATTCTTAGGGCAAAAATGGGGTGTTTACACTGCGCATACTTGCTCATTTTCCGCACATATGGCCTTGTGTGCATCTTAGAACAACCAGTGCCATCATATTTCTTGAACTCTGACACTTTGAATTTTCTAGGTAAGCACTTGCACCATATGCCAATAGATCGGTAATGCCAACTTGATCGAAACTATCGAGGCCTTCCAAAGTCCTTATTTTATCAGCCAATTGCTGGAAGAGTTTCCTTTCCATTTCTTTCTGCCTATCTTCCAATTCTCTTTTAAGGTCATCAAGAGTCGACCCTATATTGATTGTTGTTTTGGGCTCATATTCAAATGCAAGATTAAGTCGAGAGTTGATTTCCTCGTATTCGAGTGGCTGGATTTCATTTGCCTTTCCCTTTTGAGCCCTTGAGTGTTCTTCTTAAGCAGGGTGGGTGACATAAAGGAGATTAATGCTTTCAATCAAGAAACAGAATTAAGTGGCCAACTGCTGGACTATTTATTCTAATGAAATGATCCTTGGGTCAAGGGCGGTGTCAGTGTTATTACCACTGCCACTATTGGCATGGCTGTTGCCATTGTTATTGTCGCTACTAGCCATCTTAGTCCTAGAGCGGGTGTTGATTGGACTTCTTAAGGGTTTTAGCTATTTAGAAGCTATCTTTGATACTTGTCAAACCAGACTCGAACCTTATTAGCAAGCATTTATTTATTACTTTTTATTATTTATTTATTTTTCATTATTTTATTTTATTATTTAGTTTTATTTTATTTATTTATTATTATCATATATATATATGTATGTATGTATGTATATGTATGTATATATATATATATATATATATTTACATATATGTAAAGGGTGAGTAAATGAAATATGATGCATGTATAATATACAGATGCTAAAGAACCAGCAATTAATTAACAATGTGGCAATATTGAAATTTTATTAATATTGCAAACTTTGGAGTTTGATTACTTTATTTAAAATATCTAAAAATAAAGTCCTATAATTCAATTTCTTCTTCTCCTTTGCTAACTTCTGTATTTCCTCTTCTTTTGTCATGTGGGTGCTGGATTTTTCTTTTTCTCCTTAGCATTAGTGGCAACTTCTAATTCCCTAACTCTCATTCGGGTCTTCCTCAATTGGGTTTCAAGTGCTCTATTCCTCTGGTTAGACTCCTTGAATCTATTTTTCCATACATCCTTTTTGCCTTTCGTGGTTTCAAAATGGACTTCCATCTGAGCTTGCACCTACTCCATGTAAGTCTTCATTTCTAAGCTTGGATTATTTGGTGCAGGCTGAGTGACATTAAGAGCTTGATATATCCTTTCCCTTGTCTTGTATAATTGGTTGATGATAAAATCCTTGGTAGCTCGGTGTTTTCCTACTTCACCATCTAATTCCCCTAAGTCAATATTAAGGCTTTCAATTCAGGATTCCCATAGGGCCCTTACCTCTATTAGCTTAGCGATCTTGTTAGCTACTAATATATTTGGATCTTGAAACTCAACTATAACCATCTCTAATGAAGGCCTATGGACTATGTCTTGAATGGTACCAAATTGACAAACCATTGAATTTAGATAATAGCCTATATAACAATTAAGCCCAATTAATGGAATAGCTTAAAAGTTTCTACACATCAGAATAATTTTATTGTAGCAGCTCCATTTAGCAGTCCATAAGATGTCTTCAGCACTGAAGCTCTTGAGTACCTTAACCTAACTATGGCTAGGAATGTCATTTGGTAACTTTATCCTATCCACACATGAATCTATGAGGTCCACCTGTTGGGCTAGTAATCGTCTAACCATGTTTAGCTCAAAACACTTGAGATGGCTCATGAACTAGATCAAGATGAGAATAATGTTGGAGCGAAAGATTCCATTACCTATTTTCTTCACAAAATTCAAATTTCGGATCTACTTAATTAGAAGGGCTGAAATGTACGACTTTCCTTTTAAAAACTGAGTTACTAACTCCACAACTCCATAATGAATGTGGAAGACCCCGGTAGGAAAAAAAGAATGGTTGCAAATGCCATTAAGATGAAGGCATGAATCCAACTCTATTTATAATCCTTAGGGTTTCCACATAGGATATCTTTCTTACTTCCATTATCAAAACGTTCCATAGATTATGTCTCTAAGTCATCCATTTGAAGGCAATATCTGTTGCTATCCTCTAATGCTTTATTGATCACTGATTTGCGAACCCCTAAAAGTTTGCTGAAGATGCTAGCTAGCCCAGCCTCTAAATCTAGCACATATATCCTATTGGAAAGTAGAGGGGCCTGGAGAAGTTGGATATACTCTTCAATGATTGGGGTAATCTCATGTGGCCTAATAAAAAAGCCACAAGCTTAGGCTCCTAGAAGTGTAACACAACTCAAATCAAAGGTATGTTGACGTTGATCTTCATTAGTGAGAGTATGGGCCCTACTTTGTCTTTGATGATAGCCTGTTCTCCTAGATTATACAAAGTGAGCCAATGATCTGGTATTAGCTTGGGGTCTAAGGGCTTGCGAACACGGATCTCCTTGTGAAAGAAGACGATCGGTCAAAGTGCTAGCCATCTAGTAAAATTACAAATAAAAATTTCTATGTTACAAACAAATAACATTTGCATGAAAAACAATACATCACCATCATGATAACAATCACTTTACAAGAAATGTTTACAAAAAGAAATTATTTCGAAACTCCAAGATGTAATTTTACAAGGTGCCACATCGTTAATTATTTGCTAGTTCAAAATCTCATGGATGCAAAAAGGTGGGTTCTAAAGGCCTCTAAGCTCTATGGCCTCCCACGTTTTCGAAGAAACGGATCTCAGGCCACATCGAAGCATTGGGTGGGGTAGCCTAATCGGCCCCGAGTAGTGATTATCTCACTGCACCTAGAACTTACACAATGACTTCCCATCCTAAGGTCCTAAACGGCCTAGGTCTGACCATATCTAATCACACACATGAAAGAAAAAAAAAACTATTCAAGGTTAAATTTATCAAATCCTTGCATCACTCTAAAATACAAACATTAGTATAACTAAATAAATTAAAAAAATGCAAATTAAGGATATCTAAAATAAATTATAATTTCAAAAGGCTTAGGTGGCTAGCTTACTTTTCGAGTCCCCAACAAAGTCACCAATCTATCGAGTCTAATTTTAATTTTAATTTTTCCTAATTTAATTTATATTAAATTCTATGCTCATTTAATATAAACCATCGACTTAAATTAGGAAAAATTTTGATTTTTTATTTATTTGAAATCGCCATCCAATTGGAGTTGGGAAAAATTGTCAAGTTTAGGATTAATTAAGCAGATTAATCCTAACTTGAACACTAGTCAATAAAATCATCTCTTTTTATTTTTTAAAAGGAAAAACTAGAGATTCTTGATTCGAGAGCTAACCTATTAAAACTCTACGGTTACCACCTTAACTTTCTGACATTTGGATTATATTTTTGTAATATCCTTTTTAGCATATATGAAAAAAATTACTTATAAAAAAAGGTAAGAAAAATAATAACTATTATACTAATAATAATTTGAAAAAAAAATAATTTTTTAGAGTTGTCCTATAAGGGTGTCTACATACTCGCTATTCTAGGTCAAACAAGCTGTAGTTCACTTGTTTAGAAAACTTTAGCACTTTAATTAATTTTAATTAAATAAAAACAAGTCAAGTTTATGTTTATTCCATTTTTTTTTTTAAAAGAGGAAAATTCTAAACCTAATTTTTATTTACCAATTTTGATAGACAAAAAAAAGAACCTAATTTTGAAAACATCAATTAAAAGTTTATTTCAAGAAAATCAATTTTCTATGTGACAAAACATTTTTTTTTTTCAAAATAAAACCATATCCTAAACCATTTTTATTATTTTTTTATTTTTATATCTTCATATTTATAGACTAAGTATTACTTAATATTTTAAAAAAATAATTGGGAACCTAATCGTCTCTAAGCGATAGTTACACCATAATACCTAAGGCTTACACAATGGTTCCCTCCTTATCACTCACATTAATCTCCCTAAGATATTTTAAGTCTATCCCGTGTTGTTAACTAAAATAAATTAAGCCAAAGTTATTACCCCAATTATATCTATATTATTAATCTTAAAATCTACACTAATTTCTATTAATCATTAAAGAAGCAAGTTAATTAAATAAACCAAGTAAACTAATCCTAAAATAATAATAATAATAATAATAATAATAATAATACACTTACCTAGGCACGGGTCGGGTTTAGTCATGGGTCTAGTTGCAGGTCGGATTGCAAGGCACTTCGGGGCAGTCCTATACTATGCTTGTGAGTCGTGCAGACATTAGGGAATGAAGACGCGGTGAACAATGACTGTGGATGGTGGTGTTCTAACAATTGGTAGGATCTTTGGTGGTGTTAGATAGCTTCGGCTAGTTACAAGAAACACTCTAGTAGCAATGGTTTAATTAAAGGTTTTGAAGGTTACGTTGAGGATGGTAATGGTTGTTGTATACGCAGTAAACCAGACCAAGCAGCCATCGAGCTTCCCCTGGGTAGGTGTATGATCCTATGACGATGAGAGTTTCGCAGTAATGACGCAAAGGGAGTTCTTCGGTGGTTGGTGAATGAGGTAGTGGTGGCCGTAGGTGGTTACAGGTCTAGTGGTTTAGGGGTGTTTCTAGGCTTTTTTTTTTTTTTTTTAGAGAGAGAAAACAATTGAGTAGATTTTCTAGGTGTGTTTTTGAAGTGGTTTTGATCATCTAAGTTTATGAGATTGAGTGATATTTATAGGCTTCGTCAAATCAACCCTAATAAACCTCATTTCTAATTCGAATCGAATTTATATGAGGATGAATAACCCCCTACTTAATCGATTTAAACTTGTTTTTATCTAAATGTTTATACAAATCCTTAGGATATACCTAAATCTATTAGTTTGTTTTTAAAAAATCAGATAGGAACGTTTTTTTCTTTTTTTTTTTTTCCTTCGTTTTCTGCGTTTTTCTCCCTTTTTCTTTGCTGTTCGAATCTGCTTCGAGAAGAAGAAGATCACATGCAATGCATGTGATTTCCCCAACCAATGAGTCATTGCCACATGACAGCTCTATCTGCTCGACAAAAATTTTTTTACGTAGTGCTTCCTAGGATCTGAACTGGTAACCTCACACTTCCATTTCCTCTCAAGGCTTAGATCCTAGTCGATTGAACTAGTCTTTTTTCTCGAATTTTATTATACTCAACGTTTATTTAAGTCTACAACATTTTAAGCCAAAAATTATTTAATAAAAATTGGACTTGGATTTAACTTAATGGGCCAAATTTACTTCCTAATTTTCGAAATTTAACATATTATTATTATTATTATTATTATTTTATTTTATTTTATTACTTTTCTTATATTTTTCCTTTATTATCATTTTTTTATTTTTGTTATTATTTATTTATTTATTTTTATCATGGCCTTGTTCTTTATTTTGATAGGGTAAAAATGGAGTGTCTATAAAATACTTAAATTCTTAAACCAAAAGCCGAAATGCAGGTCTTTAACTAACAACCAATCCATATTCAAAGTAAACCCAGACCTTGAACCGGAGATGAAGATGACCTTACAAGTTCATATTTGTTATGAACTTTGTCTCTAGACCAAGTTATCTGTCACTATTTAACTCATGAATTTTATTACTAAATAGATTAATTTTAAAATTGGTAAATATGAGCAACTAGAAAGTTTGATATTATCGGTATTAATCCAGGAGGCATGGATGTTACGTGCACGACAAAGCCAATCATGGTGGTAAATACAATCGTATGCGAGAAAAGGTCTATTCCTTTTTACCACTTTTGTGAGAAAGCAAAAAAGAACAAAGCTTTAATGGGACAATATGAAATCATCGACAAAATTAATGCCCCTCAAAAAAGATTTTGGATCCACACACTTTGACCGTCATGCAGCTACTTGCATTTTGTTGACTACCAAATATTGGATAAAATCATATTAAGTATATTTAATTTGGTTCATAAACTATAATAATCAATTTAATAAATTAATATTATTAAGTGTATTTAATTGAATAATATAACAAAAATAATAACCATTAATGGTAATATTATTTGGAGTTTCAAAATCTCAAGTCCATACAACATCATTGTCAAAACTTTTTTCTATTAAGTGTCTACCAATGTAAATTCAAAACAAAAACTCAAAAATTTCTAATTTATTTTAAATTTGTACAATCCAATACACATATATATGAATCAAAAAGAAAAGTTTAATAATTTAAATTCACATGATGTAAAACGTATATCTTAATCTGTATTTATAGATAAATAAGCACTCTCTAATAATCGTTACGTTTATTTTGAAAGCTAAGAATAATGAGTTGATGGCAAGACAAGCCAAGACAAGTAGTCATGGTCAATTAAAGAGTGATAATGAAGGTTTAGATTCTTGCTTAATTTTAAGCTAAGTAAAGAAGCGGGGATTGTGGTGTTGATGGAAATGCTGTGGTGCTTGGAGTCAAATGAAATCACTCCATATGTCGCCGTCTTTCTTACTCACAGCTAAGCAAGATGGATCACCATGCGGCCAAAGGTGTAACTCGTCCAAAACTGGTGGGGTCAATGGTTGCGTTTTCACGTTCTAGTTCTTTAGTCTGGATAATGAGGAAGCGTGACTTTTGCCATCCTTGGACTGTTCCAACGTTCATGACACGAGCCCCTTGGACGGGCTTGAGGATGATGACCACTTCCACTTGCGTTTGAATCTGCAAAGAAGAATCCCTAGTAAATGATGAGTTACGGGAAAAGTTTCAATAATATTAATATACTATATAAATAAATAAATGATATTTAAATATTATTAAAGTTTTAATATGTAAAAATATAAATAATATTTTTTTAAAAATAAATAATTTTATATCATTATCATGTGTTTAAATATTATTGATATTTTTCCACAACTCATTTAAATATATAGGATATTAATATCAACTAATCTTATTCCATTTTAGGCATTTTATTTATACAATGAAAAAAAATAGTTATTTCCTATTTAAATTGCTATTACCACATTAAAATTAAAAATAAATATATGTTTCCTGTAAATAATTTACACCATAAAATATATCTTCAATATACATTACTTAAAATATATATTTAAGGAAAAGTCTTAATTTTTTTTCCTAATATTTACACTTGAAACTAAATATAAGTTCTTGTGATTATCCCCTATGGGCTGTCAATACAGGTGGGCCACATGCTCGGCTAGTGGATTATGGTGGGCTTAGGCTTGTGAAAGTTGGACAGTTGCTTGCGTCTTCCTGGAAGCGACTCGTGTATAAACTAGAGTAGACTTTTACTTTATAACACAGTGCAGGCTGCTACACAGTCGGCTCCGCACTTCCCTCAAGTCGACTCGACTTTCTTCGCGCGTTCAGCTCAGCCGTTACTACAAAGCCTCCAACCACCCGTAACAAGCGCCCGAGATTCTATTTAACATTAGTTATTTTATGTCACGTTATTATAAATATCCAGTCCATTATATTGAAGTTTTAATTATATAACTTCTATTACTATTTTTATTATTAAATGATTAACGGATAAGAAAATTAAAATCCTTATGCAATATAGAAAAATATTAATGATGTATTAGTAGCATTTATTAAGTTTATAAGCAAAAAGTTATTAATGATGATATTTAAAAAGAAAATTATGATTAGTGTTTTAGGATTTTTATTAAGAATGTATTTGAGATTTTTCTAATAACAAGTAACCGAGCTTGAAAAGATGTTAATTTCATTCTTTAATTCTAATGGAATGGCTAAAACATTCGTTAACAAAACTTATATATTTATATCTTACTAATAACTATTCCAATCACTTTTTTGAAGTAAATTAAGGAAACAATTTTTATTGCACGTACCTAGTTTGTAATATGTATAACTAGGTTCTAAAATTGCATATTTTCATATTAAGTGTGGTAAACAAAAATCCTAAAATACTTATCACTCGAACCGTAATCAAAATACAATTGCAATGGTGGAAGAAAAATAAAGAGTGCGACTATATTAAAATTATTATTTAAGCTGTATGTGTTTTTTAATTTTATGCTCTATTCAACTTTTATACTTGAAATTTAAAATTGATAAATATTGTATCTAATCAAACTTTTATCTGTTTAATTTACTATTTTACCTCTAACTTACACTCTTTAACCAATAATTGTTTATCACGGTTCTTTTGTAAAGCATAGTAAACTTGATAACTACAAGTTCAATTAGGGATGGAGTTTGGCAAATCCAAGCTTTAGCTTGAAAAATTTTAACATGTAAAAGTTTAGTTATAATATTTAATAATTCCAAATTCCAAGTGTAAAATTTAAAAACTATGTAATGTTTATATAGTGGTTTTAACATTATCCCATATAGATTCGAATAGACTTTATTCAACTTGTGATTTTTATACTATAGAGACCTAAAATGGATTTTGGGTTTTATGCTAAGTAATAACTTGATCTTGACTCCTTGAGCTTGTGAGAAGATCTAAAGAGTCAAGTTTATCGATTTGGAATGATTTAAGGAGATTTAACACAATAGGCTTAAAACATAAAGCACGAAATTTTAACCTATTTGCTTTCAATATTTCTCAAGGAGATTCATTTACCTTTGGAGGCCTTCCATAGGCTCGAACTCAATAGGTACCCTTAGAAAGATTCATCTAAAGAATGACTTATTTTGGCCATTGATTGTCATTAATAATCAAACACCGTAAATACTCAAGGGCTTATCATCATTTGACAAAAATCAAAGATAAGATAAATAATATCTTATTGTCAAACCATCATTCTAAAAGAGTAGGTAAGACTAAGAATGAAGAGTAAGTTGCTTTTCCTAAAATATTGTGGGTTGTTGCTTTATAATTCATTTAAATATCGCTTGTGGGTTCCTCCTTCCTACTTTCTCTCTCAAAATCATCTCCATGTGTCCATTTCAAGTCACTCCATGGCCAAGTGAAACTCAAGACTCTTGTTATATATACATGATCACTTTAACTAGATTTCTTTTACATTTATAATATAAATTGACACAATCATATCATAAAATATCTATTTATAACACCTTTTATAATTTTTCCAAAATAAAATCAATGTACCAAATTGCATATCAAAATATCATCTTGTTTATAAATACTCTCCATACACTATTTAAAAGAAAAATTTTGTTTCAATATAATAATTTTCCTCCTGAAATCAATAATCAATATTCTAATAATTTTCCATTCAATTATTTATAAAAGCTTAATTCGTAAGTTTATAATTTACTAGTATGGGTATGATATGGTTTAGTTTAGATTATTCTTCAAACCATGTCAAAATGTAAAATATGGTTACGTTCCCTTTCTTTTCTTCTTCTTCTTCTTCTTCTTTTTTTTTTTGTTTTTTTACTCTTAAACATACCATTAGGTCGAAAGGTTCTTTTGAATAATAAAGAAAAAGGGGTTTTGTTTTATATTTGAGATGTAATCAATTTACAAAACAAATAATTTTTAAAGATGCCAAATTATTGAAAAGAAAAAGTTATGCTCATTTAAAAAATATAACAATATGCCAACTTTGAAGTCATGAAAAAAGGACAAGAAAATCTTCCAAATTTTGAAAATTGTTTTAGAATCACAAGATAGGAAATGCGAGCCGTAGAAAGTATGTGTGTCTATATAACCTTCCATTGGGTGTTTACATTTAAGAAAAAAAGAAGTTTATGGACTATGTTTAATGGCTAGCTCATGCACATCACCATATGATATAAAGAAAAATTTGAATTATAATGGAATAAAATAAAAATATTAATTATATTCTTACAATAGAATGATGGGATTGAGAGTTTTATAACTAAGTGATGTTTTTAAAGATAGGGCATTTATGGAAAATATGATAAATGTCTCATTGACTAGTAATTTGTGAGTTAGAGATATAAATTACTATTCAATATTTTAGGTAACAGCAATTTATTGACAATAATCATTCGGTGTCTACAATCCAACTCAATATCTTAGTAGTAACAACTTTATATTAAATGAGAGAGAAATGGAATAACTATTCCTCTTAAGTGAATATAGGGTTTGTTTAAATAATATTAAAAGGATAGGCACATACCATTTAGATGTTTAAGATAAAAGAAATAATTATATAATTTTATTACGCATAATATAATTATGATAAAAACTAAATTAATTTTTTTATATCATCATTACATGCAAGTAAAATATGAAAAAGTTGTATAATTTTTGTTTCATCATAAAATATAACTTAAAAGGAAATTATCGCTATTTTCTTTATTCATCTTTACAAATTACAGCGTAGTTTTTTTTTTTTTTTTAAAAAAAAATTGCGTTATAAGATTTGGAAACAAAGATACACTTTTGGCTTCAATAACATGAATGAGGATAAACTTTTATGCTTTATGATATTCCATATGGAATTTTTTCATCAGTTAGATTTGGTTTTATCATTTATGGTTTGTCTATGCAAGACAACCATAAATTGTATGTTGATTGAATCTTATAACTTTCTAAACCAAATTGAAAAAAGTTGGGTTTGATTTATGGTTTTGTTCTTTTAGGAAAAAAAATTATATAAGGTAAATTGTAAATACATTATCTTTATTTGCCTTGTGTTATGTATATTTAGCTTTCTTATTTTTGGAAACGAATCCTCTAAAGTTATTATTCTTTAAAGTTACCTAAAATTACAAATAAATGATTGGATATAGTATTAATTTTTTAAATACTTTGTGACATCAACATTTTACTTAATGATAATATTACATCCCAAAAAATTTAAAAATGTTTTACTTTTTTTTAACTATTTCATTTAGTGGAAAAATAGTAAAGGATTAATTACAAATAGACCATCTTATATTTAATTTATGTATACCTAATTCTCTTATCTTTAAAATTGTATATTCAGACTCCTAAATATTTTAAAATACTACATTTATATCCTATTTTACTGTTTTGCCATTGATTTAGAGGTCTAAATGCACAATTTTTAAAGATTTAAATATATGATTTCAAAAATAAAAGAGCATAAATAAACTTAATATAAAGGGTTTTATTGGCATTTTACCTAGCATTAAAATAGGGTATTAATTTTTTTTATAAAGATTTAGAGGGCTATAAACTCAATTTTAAAATAAAATATTTAATTGCAGTTCAGATTTTTTATAGTTTAGTGATATGAGTATAAGTTTTTAGTAAAATAGATTAAGTTTAAATTTTTTTTATTGTAATCATTAAATTAAAAAAAAAAAAAAACCTGTATCAGCAAATATGACTATTGACTTGTATCGATGACTTAAAAAAAAATAAAAGACGAAGAAGAAGAAGTGCCGTCAGATCAAACGGCACCTGATGGTAGATGGAGACTGGGGAAGGGATGGACTGGAAAGGAGAAGTAGTTTCCAGCGTTGATTGCATGAAATGGGTCCCACATAATCAGTTTTTAGGATTCGGATGAGAGGAGAAAGCGGAAACTGCGGCACATGGTCGACGTGGGAAGTAATGATGGGTCTGTCTAATCCAACGTGGCATGATCAGGTCTTGGAGTTGGGAAACATCCTCACCGTCCATTATGATCCTCCAATGACAATTTTTTTTTCTTTTTTATCTCTTCTTCTTCTTCGGGCTAGCCGTACGAGAAATGGAATATATGAATAAAAATAATTATGTAGGTATTGGATTCTTTTTAATATATTTATGCCATGTTTGGTATCTCAATAATTTTGTGTGGAAGAACTTGCAAGGTAAAAGAAATGAATGGGATAAAGATAAATCAACGGACATATTAGTCATCTATATTATTTAAATGGTTGAGCTACTTTTAATATTATATTCACTTTTTAGCTTAAAATTACTTATGTTATTCTCTTAATACAATCTTTCCTTATCAATAAAATTCATTAGCTAAAATGTATGAATCTATGTATGTGATGTTTTATTTTTTTTTCTTAAATCTTCTTTTTTTTTAAAAAAAAAATGAATGTTACATTGTTTCTCTCTCAAACATGGTAAAATGTTTTATATTGATACCTTTATTTTGGGTCATATTTGAATATTTTGCTGTATCAGACTTAGGGATCGTAATTTTTGTCATTGTGCTGGGCCATTTTGTCCCTTTGGTAATTGATAAAAAATAATGTCTTCCAATAAGGGTGAATATAGAATTATATGACTAAAGAATCAAGACTTACTTTATATAGATCGATATAAATTTAAATATTCAATTACTTAATCAAGTTTAATTTCTTTTCAATAAATGGTTAAAATGTATAAACGATGTGTTTTTTTTTTTCTCCTTTTAAAATTAATTTTCTTCGTGCTTGAGGGATCAACGCCCCCTTAAGTCCACCCATGTCTATCAAGTTGTTGAGCGAGCCCTCTGTTTTGCAACAATGGACACGTTGGGATCGGAGCTTGATTGCCTAAAGTAGGACTGGTGCTGTGAATTAATTCTGAAGCTTTGAAAAAGAATATTCAAAGTTACTGGAAGTAGGCAACTCGTGGGCTAAACCCTCAATGTTTGAAAAATGTTCTTGCAGATGGATGCTAAGGCCACTAAGGTCGAAGAATCATGATAAATAACATGTAAAAGAGTGTTAGAAGTAGAAGTTGCGGCCGAGTGAGTGAGCTGATACAGTAACCGTATCAGCTCATTGAGTGATGAAAAGATTTGATCCAATTTCTTTGGTAATATTCTTTATTTGTTCCTTAATGATCTTTTTATGTGATTATAGGTTTATTTTCTTAACTCTTTGTTTGCTTTTGAATCGATAAGAAATATTAGATCCTTGCTCGGGCTTATCAAGATTTATAAATCTTTTAATTTGTTGTATCAAACTAATAATACTTTTCCATAGATCGTGTAATATGCATAGGAATAGTTTTCTTTTTTTCAATACATCGCAGTCTAATACAACTAATATTTGCTTAACGCTGTTAGGACTAACTTTCCGAAGTTTAGAAGTAGTCCCCCTAGCCTCAGAACACAATCTTCATTCGGGTATCAATCTATTGGAGAAATAGTTTTTCTTTAAGACAAGGATGTATCGAGAGTAATAAAAAATTTCTTTAATGATATGGGAATTTTCTTTTTTTTGGTCATATGTGAAAGAAGGTTTTTCCTCATGAACGTTTTATTTTAAAGGGGATAAGAAAGGACAAATGGGCATGAGATTTTCATCTCTCATAGCTCCCAAATGATAAAAGAAGAAAGAATGCAACTTCTTTTATTTTTTATTACCTTTTTCCCGTGTGTACAAGACCAATTGTTTTCTAAAAAAGACTTCTAACCTTCAAAAATTGCAGTAAACCTTCTTCAGCAGTTTTTGAATAATTACCAACTATAATATATATTTTCTCCACTAACCCCTTTTAGTCAAGCCTCTCAGTCTATTAATATACCTTTTGTGATCTAGTAAGTGAAATTTCAAAAACAAAAGTTAAAATTTTGATAAATGGTGGTCCCACAAAGGCTTTTTTTGAGCAATATGACAAACCGGATCAATAAAGCTTTTACGATTTAATTATATAAATATTGCTCACCCATTAAGCTAAAGAAGGTTGGATTACCTTTGATTTGAAATATAATGCATATATAGTTGGTCGAAAAAAAAATTGAAAGGGCGCCTGGTTTTACTATGAATAATATAATTGATTAGTGTGACCATAATATCTCCCCGTCAATAGTCTTGTCCCGTACAGAGCACATATATTGACTTGTTCTTCACATAATACTAGACGTACATGAACCATGTTATCCGAACGGAATGGCAACAGTTTCAGTGTCGATGATTGTCGTGACCATAAGCTCTGTCGAATTTCAGTCATGCGGATTTGTTGGCATGCTTAAGCAAAGCTTCGATTGCTATTAATGTTCTGTTTTTCCAGATTATGGTCACATACAGATTCATTATATTTTTAAGCCACATACAATATAAACTAACTAATACCCTATTTTTCCAGATAAAAATACTCACCGTCGAGAATGTGGGACCTTCGGACATAGGACAGGGGGTAACCAAGGGGCATGTGACCGTAGCAAGGGACAGCTCAGTGCCATAAAGGCTAAACGATGCTTCCAAGCAACTAACGATACGAATTTATTTATTGAAGTCATATCTTATTATGGAAATGTGATATGAATTTAGATGTCACCGGAGTTTAGCGATGTATAAACATGTGATAAAGAAAAAAGTAGGACTACGAGATGGGGTAGGAGAAGTTGACTGCCAATTGGGGCAATCGACCACATTGGTAATAAGGGATCTATATGAATACCTAGCTAACTAAGCTAGGGCATTGGGTTTATGGATATTTTCCATTTTGTCTTGAGACTTTACGGTAAGAGTAATGGTTCTAGAAACTGTCTTATCCATGTTGTTATATTATAATGATTTTTTTCGGTCTTACTATAATTCTTTATATATTCACATATTAGGGTTTTTTCACAATAAAGTTCATGTATTAAATTCTCTCCACTCTTATTTGTTCATTTCTTGTTATATTTATGTTAAAGATATGTAACTATTAATTCAGATGGAATCCTTTAACTATATAGTGTCAGCACGTATGTCAAAATTACTCTCTTTTTCTGGTGCGAATACTAATACATAAATCTTTCAGGGGAAAATCAAATATGAGTTCGTAACATTGATATTTTATTTAAATGGAGGCCGATGCAGATCTGACTAGCTAAAGAGAACCCATCAGCCGATTGAGTACTTGGGTAGCCGATTAGGACTTGTGCCACCCAATTGGCTAGTTCACTGCTGGCCTAGTCATTTTAGGCAAGGGAAAAGAGGTTTATAGGTAATTGACTATATTGCCTTAGAAGCCTAGGAGCATTGATTAATTTCAAATTTATAGATTATCATTGATAAAGACTGTCTTTGGAAAAATTCGGGTATAAGCATTACACCTTAAGTATCCCATTTCAGCCAACTATATAAGGGATAAGGAGGAATTGGGCTACCTCATTTCAATAAGAGAGCACTAATCGTAACATGAGTACCCATGATGACCTTGGTTATTTGAATCTCAGTTACTTCAATAAGTATTGATGTGTATTCGTTTGGTTCCATCTCATTTCCTTAATATGTTAGAACTACAAGAGAAATGGAGTTATATACGACAATGATATTGTCACTAGGTGTGTAGAATAGTAAAAAATATTTATATATTACTTGAATTCAATTTATCAAATAGTTATTTAAGATTAATTCAATTAGAGCTGAATCAAGTTGAGTTAAATTCAAGTTAATCGAATAGTTTATAAAATCGAATTTGAGTTTTAAGATATTTGATTTAGCAAGCTCGCAATAGTAGTCTAGCTTAAAGTAAGTTGAAGTTTAAGTTGAGTGTAAATCTTGGTGTGTATTCATTTGGTTCCATCTCATTTCCTCAATATGTTAGAACTACAAGAGAAATGGAGTTATATAAGACAATGATATTGTCACTAGGGGTGCACGATTTATCAAATAGTCACTTAAGATTAATTTAATTAGAGCTGAATCGAGTCGAATTGAATTCAACTTAATTGAGTAGTTTATAAAATCAAATTCTAAGTTTTAAGGTATTTGGTTTAGTAAACTCACAATAGTAGTTTAGCTTAAATTAAGCTGAAGTTTAAGTTGAATTTAAATATTTATATTATCTCAATTAGAGTAAAATATATATATATATATATTTTGTAAAAGAAATTAAATGTAAACAAATTTAATGCAGTTGAGCTCCAAGCCTCCAACCTTGAATTCAACACTAATAATTTAACTCGACTCATTAACGCTTCTAACTTGTTGGAGACAGAATGGTGCGAGGAGAATGCAATTTGCATAACGATGCCCCCACAACGCCACACGTAAACACCGCGCCTATCCACTTCGTGCATCTTTGTCAGAAGGCGGGCAGCCGAAACGCGTTTTCTAGGTTTGTTGCCTTGCTTCAAGCAATATGTGTATCCAGAATGATGTGCCAAAACATGCGAATTCAAGTCTTCACATTAGAGTAAGCCAGATATTAAAATGTATCATTTCCGCGTGAAACTTCGCAGAAGGGAGGTGAAAAAGAAGTTTGCTTGAATTATTTATGCCGTCGGAGACAACCTGCAACTTCACTGAAAGTTTCTTCTCCTTTTCTATTCTTAAAAATTATTGTTATACAGCCGTGAAGTGTTGCTTGGGATCTTACTCTATATAAATATACCAAATTGTTGGTCGAACTTATCAATGTGGGAATCAAGTTTCTTAGCGGAATATTAAGGAGAATTTTTGTGTTTTATTTCTTTTTCCAACGAGTGTTAAAGTGAATAAATATGTTTTTTTTAATGAATTCTTCAAAATTACTTTTTCTAAATTTCCCTAAGTTCATCTACTTAAGATGCTATCACGTGTAATCACTACTTGGGATTATATAAAAAGAGATAATATCAAATGATTATATAAGGTATTTAAAAAGTTTAAATAATCTTAGCTTTTAATTTATAAAGATAAAATAATTAAAAAAAATAACTTTAAGGGATTCGAATCCATTTTTTTATTCCTTTTTTCAAACCAATTTTATCATTTCCTTAAATTTAAATTGTGTCCAATGACCATCTTCCAAGAAGAGGTTAAAGGACTTTAGTGAACTCCCCATGAGGCAATATATTAAAATAATATGATTTATTAAAAAATTTGCAAAATGATTGTACTTGAAAAAAATTATTCTAAAAATAGGTTTTCAAATCGTAGACTTGGAACGTGTCTTCAATACAATTTGCATTGAAGGCACCGATTATGTATGCGCCTTTAATAAATTATTCTACTAATTTTTTTTAGCATCATTTCTCACCATTCAATGATTTCATCTTATATTGTAAACCTATAAAAACTATTTACATAGTATCACAACATCTGAACTTGAATATGTAGAAAAAAAATTTTGCATTGATAATTTATATTATAAATACAATTGCTCAATTCCTCGATTCATTATTCAGATATCCCTATTTTTTCTTCCTCCACAGTTCACACTTTCTACTTCCTCTACGGTTCGCACTTTCTACTTCTTTAATTTATTTTTCACGCAAGTTTAGCTTATACATCTATAAGTATAAGAATATCAACAAGAGATTTTTTCCAATTTTTTCAGCAGAAAATTTTGATTAGGCTATATTTTGATACGTTTTTTTTTTTGTAAAAAAAATATTTTTTTTTCTATTATGTTACTTTTCGTCAATTTATATAAAATTAAATGCAATTCTTCATAGTATATTGTTTTTATTAAAATAGTAGTTGTTGTTGTTAATTAATCATTAATTAGTCGCCAATATCTTAGTCACGTTTTTTAAACGTCATACAAAATATGTTATTAGCGACGTTTATGACTAAAGTTTAAGGAATAAACTCTAATTCACTAATAAATTATTTATTGTAAGACTTGATTTTTTTTTCTGTAACTTTTTATTCATTAAATAAAAACATTAAACAAATTTTAGGTTTTTCTTTTTAATAATAATTATTTTTTAGATTTTAAGACATTTTAAATGAATAAAAAAAAAACATTGTGCCAAAGGGTTCACCTGGAAAAACAACACAGCCGGCCACAATTCCCAACCCTGCCATTTACACCCTAAACACATTTTCTCTCGTGTAACCTTTGTCTTCTCCGATTATGTCAACAATTGGAGCCGCTTGAGGAACGACAAAATTTGCTTTGAAACTGTTCATCATCACCTACAAGGAATCGTCATCTTCTAACTGTAGGCTTCTATTTGTATCAAGGTGAGAATTTTGTTTCACAGCATTATCTAAAATTAGGGTTTTAAGAAATTTTTTTGGGTAAATCATCTTATTTTTGGGTAAATCGGTTTCAAGAAAATTGAATCATCAATTTAGTTGTAACGTTGCTCTGTTTTGTTCCGATTAAGGCGTTTTGATCATCAAAATAGTTGTGATTGGTTTCCTAATTTTTTTTTATTGAATTTTTCATGGTTAAGTTTGATAATGTATTATAGTTTGTCCACATGGTGCGGTTGAAGAAACTCAGAAAGTACCTACCTTGAAAAACAAGTGAATCCGGTAGTAAGCCATCATGTGAAACCCTACATCTATTAATGAATTGCTTTTTGTTTGTACCTATAAAGGATTTTTTTTTTAATGGACTATGAATAAACCTATGCAGAATGAATCATAAGCATACAAAGATTAGACACTAAGATTGAAGTTATGTGAGATACATTACGAGCGAACATGTTTGCTTAGGTCTTACATACAGTTGTTTCCTAAGTAGACAATGTAAGCCTATGAATAATTGCTAAAAAGCTCCAAGAGAAAGAGAATGAGTTTCAAACAAATAATGAGTTTTGAATTAAACAAAAAAGAATGGAAAAAGTTATAGTATGTGATTAAGTACATCAGATTTAGACATGGAGAGTCCAAAATAGATATAGAATAACATAAACATGCTCCAAAAACACATATAGCGATAAGAAGTAGCCATTTTTTTCCTTAGAAAGAACAAACTTAGGTTAAGTTTAAATAGGAGATGGGAAAAGAATGTGAGGCTGATGGTGCGTGCATGCCAAGGCTTTTCAAGGTTATTAGAACATTGACAGAACTCCTTGTATGTTCATATTATGATGTAATCCATTAAAGATAGCTGAATAGAACTCTATGTATATTCATTATGATGTAATCCATCAAAGATAGTTGATTATAGAAGCAATGTTCTTTAGATACTAACTCTGAGATTGCCAAATTTGATGCATAAGCTATAATCTAGATACAATTACAGTCCAAGAATCCATAAAGGTCAATGATTATGTAAATGAGACTTTAGAGAAAACATTTCTCATATCTGAACATTTTCACCATAAATTTTCGTCTAATGATTATGTAATGGGAGGTGAGGATATGTAATGGGAGTGGCTTGCTTTCTTGGAGATAGGAAATAATAGAACTTGCTCTCATCGGTTGGAATCCATTTGTAATCTTACCTTGGTATAGGCTGTCTAGTTGGGATCAATGTCATTCTACACATGGTTTTCATGGAATGACTTATGTATTATTTGGTAATCAACATCTTAGTCTTTAGTTATTAAATTCTATAAATCAACCATGTTTTTTATGCTAGGAACCATGTCTTGTGGTGTTAATCCAAATGTTGTATGAGGTAATCAACACCTATTTATTTTATACAGTAGACAAAACCGAGCTTATTTATACCTAATTGTCTTGATGGTTTTTATTTGTACCGGTATATCATCTCATTGGAAAATATCACCCATTTAAACATAACATTATACTAATCAAGGCTTGGTGTTATTACAAAAGTTGTATTCTTGGTGCTCATGATGGTTTAATTTCCACATATGCCTTGTTTAATATCGTGCTACTGCTATTGAACATTCGTTCATTTTGGTTTAATAACATCTAGTGTCCAACAGTTGCTTTGCTGTCTACGTAAGTTGTCTACTCCTTTCCTAATTTAATTAATTGAACATAGGGCACAATTGTGTGCAAAATGAAGCTATGCTATTGTGTTGTGTGATGTTAAGATACCATGTTGTCTTATTATGCCCTGTTTGATGGAGAAAAGGGGGTTTGTTTTACTTAAGGTCGTTGATCTTGAAGGTGTTTACAAGCCACAACTTACTAAGTTGCTCAAGAAATCTACAACCTACTCATTTGAAGAACCAAAGGACTCTATGCCAACACTGTCACTCGCTTGAGGTAAGTTATTTACTACATTCCCAATGTAATCAACTGAACATAAGGTTGTGAATGTGTGCAAAATGAAGTTGTGCTGTTGTGTTGTGTGATGTTAGGATACCATGCTATTTAGTTATGCCTTGTTTCAAAGATTTTATGATGATTCCTACTACATATTTACCCTTGTTTATAAGCAAAGATATGTGGCAAGCTACTAATGTGCCTAAGAGTCGAGTATCACTTAGACATGAATAGGTGGTTAGAACACAAAGTGGACTCTTTGAATTATCAAAGAAGGGTGTAAAGGTTATGGTGAGGGTTTAAGAAGAAACATAAGCAACATGATGGATATCACTCACCACCAAACACTACACAGCTAGAATCACCACTTAATCATATGCACAAGTAGTAACCTGAGGCCACTAGCTACATTCCTTGCTAGTAGGATTAATAACAACAAGTTAAGATTTTAGATTGTTTTAATGTTTTTATTATATTTTTTCTTGGGGAATTTGTTGATTTAAAGGATCTATATTAGGATTATGTAGCATATTCTTATATGCTGAATTGCATGGGGTTGTGATTGATTGTTCCTAGGATTAAGTGGAAGAAAAATTGAATCAAGGGTTTAATTTGAGGAAAATTTGAAGTTAAGTTTTAGTTAGTGTTAAATTTTAAAGTTGCTGGCTGTGGCTTCTAAAGGGAAATAATTGCTTCTTCTATTCTGCTTCTTCATTATATGTTTACCATTTAAGAACTAATGTTTTCATTATATGTGTGTCAAACATTATTGGTTACATTTTTTTCCCTAACAAGAGTATTGTTAAACAAATTTTCATTTTGATTTGCTATGGGATTCTTTTACAGATATGGATAAGAGTTGGATGAATTGTAATATTGAAAGTGAAGAGTACTTACAAGGTGTAGAGTTTTTTATTGCATACTTGTGCATGAAGTATGGAATGGACAAGAGGTTAAGTTGTCCATATAGGAAATGGTTAAATGTGTCCTCGCATACTATGAATGTAATAAGAGCACACTTGTTTGTTGATGGGATAGATGTAACTTACTGTTGTTGGATATACCACGGTGAGGAACCGATCATTGAATTGCCAAGGAGAACTCGAGGTAGGATTTGTCATGAAGAATATGATTTTATAACATACAGAAGTGAGGGGTTCAATGAGGAAAATGTCGACGACATAGACAAACTTGATGAGATGCTAGAAGATTTAGAGGCATTTATTGACAATCAAGCTGAAGGTCCAACTCCTACGGATGGATTTGATTTCTCACCCAATTTTGTTGATGGGCTAAGAGTTGACTCACAACAAGAGCTTTATTCAGCGTGTAAGTTATCAAAATTCTCATTTATCGTGAAGCTACTTCACTAAAAAGTATACAACAAGTGGAGTAATAAGTCTTTTGATTTGCTTCTCCAATTCTTCATGATGTGATCTCTAATGGAGAGTCTCTTCCTAAGTCATACTATCATATAAACAAGTACTTACGGGGATTGAGCATGGGCTGCCATTATATTCATGCATGCAAATATGACTGTTACTTGTTTTAGGGTAGTAACAAGCACCTCACACAATGCCCCACATGTGGTACCTCAAGGTATAAGGTGTGTGGTGGATCTTGGAAGGGTATTCCTTAAAAGGTTTTGCATTACTTTCCTATGAAATCAAGGTTGCAACGCCTTTTCATGAATGCTAAAGTCGCTCAAAAAAAGTGTGGGCATAAAGAGGAACATAAAAAACTAGACAACTGTATGGGTCATCCTGTAGATGGGCTATCTTGGGTTAATTTTGACATTGAATTCCCTAAGTTTTCCAAGGACTCTCGCAATGTCAAGTTAGGGCTAGCTAGTGATGGTTCAATCCCTTTGGATCTATGAGCCAATCATATAGCATGTGGCTTGTGGTTCCACTTACATATAACTTGCCACCTTAGATGTGTAAGAAGAAAGAGTTCTTGATGATGTCATTGTTAATCCCAGGACCTAAAGCAATAGGGAAGGAGATTGATGTCTACTTGCAGCCTATAATCGATGAACTTAATGATCTTTGGGTTAATGGATTATGGACATATGATGCATATTTAAAGTTTTCTTTCAAAATGCATTTTCTTTGTTGTGGACTATTAATGACTTTCCTGCTTATGGAAACTTGTCTGGGTAGAGTACAAAAGGCTACAGTGCTTGTCCAGTTTGCAAAGACTAAACACCATCAATAAGGCTTAATAGCAAGATTGGGTATGTTGGCCATGGAATGTGGCTATCGAATAACCATCGGTGGAAACACAACTTAAAATTCAATGGAATGCGTGATTATCATGAAGCTCCTGAAGAATATTGCAGTAATGATATACTTCATAAATTACAATCTATAACAGATGTGCCTATGGGAAAGCATCCAGACAAAGTGAAAAGAATCCATTACGCTGATGGGTTTAACTGGACAAAAACATCAATATTCTTTTAGTTGCCATATTGGTCAAAGTTGATGCTTAGGCATAATTTAGATGTTATGCATATTGAGAAGAATATTTATGAGAATGTTCTTAATACATTTCTTGGGTTTAAGGATAAAACAAAAGACACCTACAAGGCTCGGCTTGATCTAGAGGACCTTAGCATTAGGAAAGGCTTACATTTGTTAAAGCGGCCCGATGGTAAGTATTCCATGCCATGTGCTAGTTATTCATTGAGCACTAGCAAGAGGAGATCATTTTGTTGGTTTATAAGGGGAGTTAGATTACCCGATGGTTATGCATTGCATATTGGTCGGTGTGTCAATAATTCAAACTCGAAGCTTTCTAGTCTGAAGAGCCATGATTGTCATGTTCTGCTTGAAAGGCTATTACTTGTAAGTATTCGTGGCATATTGCCTAAAGAAGTCACCATGGCCATAATTGAGCTTAGAACCTTTTTTCAAATGCTTTGTAGACGCATTCTAAATGTTAAAGAGGTACAAAAGATGTAGAGTGATATTGTCACCATACTATGTAAGCTAGAGTTTATCTTTCCCCCTGCTTTTTTTTTTACATTATAGTGCATCTAGCTATCCACTTGCCTCGAGAAGCATTGGTGGCTGGACCAGTTGCTTATCAATGGATGTATCCTATTGAGAGGTATGATATTGGTTTTCATATTCACCAATTATGTGTTAGTATTATTCTACTTCTGACACTCCATATAAATTTATGAGTGTAGGTACCTGGGTTCGTTAAAGCAATTTGTTAGAAATAGAACTTATCCAGAAGTCTCCATTGCAGAAGCATATGTTGTTAACGAGTGCTTGACTTGGTGCTCACTTCACTTACAAGACATTAAAACAACATTTAATCATCCAAATAGGAATTTTAATTCCTTGGAAGAAGGTAGTGTTGATGTTTTTACCAACAGAGTTGGTTTCATATCCCCTCCTACATACGTTGTGTTATCGAACAAGAAGGTTGAAGTCATGACATGGTATATCATCAACAACTGTCATGAAATTCAGCCTTATTTAGAGTAAGTGTGAATAGGAGCTTCTCAAATTTTACAAGACTGCTATAAATGAATGATTAAATAAAGTTGAAAATTGTGATGTAGGGAACATAAGGTCATTTTAAGAGCACAATATGGTGACAACATAGATGAGCACCATAAGAAATGCACAAGACCTTGTTCATTCACCAAATACATCTACTAGTGATGATACATCAAGTAGTGAAGAAAAATGTGATAGCGAAGATGATGAAAGTAGTGAAGATGAAGATGAGGATTGATGCGAGAAATAGGATGTTAGATGAGTTCATGTAATGTTTAAGGTTAAACCTATTGAAGCTTGACTTTTTTTCATCTTATGTGGATTTGTTTGGTTAAGATATTCCTCCCAAATTTAAAATTGTAGTTTAACTACGTTTAAACGTCACCTATCATAACTGTCAGTTACGTCTAAATGTTGCTAATGGTAGTCTTTTACTATGTTTAAAAGTTGCCTATCATAATTGTCAGTTACGTCTAACGTTACTAATGGTAGGCTTTTACTACGTTCAAACGTCGACAATATTACTCATTTCTGCACTCGTTATGTCTAAAAATTATTTAATTGTGCTACTACTACATTTAAACTTTACCTATCATAGCTATTAGCAATGTTTAAATGTTGCTAATGGTAGTTTTTTATTACGTTTAAACGTCGCTTATAGTATTGATTTACTGCACTTTTTTTTTTGCCTTTAAATTTTTAATTGTCATTTTACTACGTTTAAACATCGCGTATAACCTATGTTTAGTAATGTTTAAACGTTGTCCAATATAACACATTTAGCTACGTTTCCACCTTTAGCAACATTTAGGAAATAAACGTCGTAGATATTTTTTGCAACGGACCTTTGGCGACGTTTATTAGTAATGGTTATTAAACGTGGCTAAATCTTTTTTGCGATGTTTATTTCATGTTTAGTGACGTTTATTAAATGTCATCTAAGGTTAAAATTCCTATAGTGTATGTCATTAATTAATCATGAGAAAATTAATAAGTAAAAACTTTTGTATTGATTGTAAATGAAATGTCTTGAGTTATTATTGTAAAAATTGTCGTAAATGTAATTTTGTTATTAATTAATCATTGATTTGTCATTAATTATTCATTAATATATGATTAATTAATCATTAGAAAATTAATTAGTAAAAAATTTCATATTTATTGTAAATGAAATGTCTTAGGTTATTATTATAAAAAAATTTGTAAATGTAATTTTTTTGTTAATAAATCATTAATTTATTATTAATTAGTTGTTAATATGTGATTAATTAATTGTTAAAAAATTAATTAGTAAAAAATTTCATATTGATTGTAAATGAAATGTCTTGAGTTATTATTGTAAAAATTATTGTAATATTATTTTGTTGTTAATTAATCATTAATATGTGATTAATTAATCATGAGAAAATTAATTATTAAAAAATTTTGTATTTATTGTAAGTGAAATGTCTTGTGTTTATTGTAACTATCATAAAATTATTTTGATATTAATGCTATTTTTTTTATTCATAATAGATGGAGCTTAGATCCTTTGATCCTTTAGTTTTAACGTAATAAAACATCGATCATAAGTCTTCTAGGATGGAGAGGTAAACCACATTTAGCTTGTTGACTACTTTGTGTTATATTGCCAATAGTACAATATTTAACTTCTTAAATTTTATGATCAATCATGGCTTGTCGTTTGATGGCATGAGTTATCACTTAGATACGATGAGAACATCATCCCTATCGATCATTGAATAGAGCCATTCCTCCAGTTTGTGAGATTCTAAGGTGTGGGTTGCCTACCATTCATACAACTGGATTGGCACATGATAACTGCCTTGATTGAGTAGTGGAGGCTAGAGACACACATTTCACATGCCAACTAGGGAGTTCACTATCACCTTAGAGGATGTTAAGGTCCAGCTAGGCCTCCTAGTCGATGGTCAAGTAGTTACAAGGAGAAATTGCCTGGATTGGGGTGTAGTATGTGAGATATTGCTGGGGGCGAGGCCGGTATTTAGTAGTAGGGGGTGCATTAACATGATGTAGCTTCATGATATGGACTTAGTCCTTCTAACCCATGCCGATAGAGAGCAAGTGCAGTGCCATATGCATGCATATATATTGTAGCTGTTGGGGGGATTTATATTTGCTGATAAATCCAACTCCCTTATCCACATGATATTTTTTGCCTTTATTGGAGTATTTCAATGTTGCAGAGATGTATAGTTGGGGGTTCGTGTGTCTGGCCTAGTTGTATAGGTAGCTTTGTGTCGCATCATTCCCATTGGCTCACAAAATTGGATGAGCTATGATACTCCTACAAGTTTAGGCATGGGATAGATTCCCATACATAGCGCCCTTTAACTGGCATGGACTGATTATAAAGGCTAGAGCTCCTTCGGCCGCATACTAGAAGACACGGAAGGACACTCAGCATCACCCAACCCATTTAGTTGGCATACATCAGGATATTCTCGATAGGCAGAATGGTAAGTAGATATTTCGGTAATTGTTTTTTTTTTTTTCATATGTATCATTAACAATGAATCTTCCTTGCTACCCTTTAGGTCGAATGTGAGTCATACGTTGGGAATATGATTCACATCTTATCACCTTTCTGCAGAAACGACATCCACATTTGAACTACTCAAGTGCTACTCATATGTTTCCACATAGTTGATTGGCATTACCTCGACCATGTTGCAAAGTAGTTTGAGGGGTTTTAATATAATCCATAGGAAGTAAATATGTAGCCAAAGCTCCATTAGATCAGCTTGCGTAGGAGGGTTGATGTGGATTAGCCGGGGCAGTATATAATGTACATATCCTTATAGGAAGAGTTTATGGTCCAATTGATATATATAGAGGACCCTCATGGCGTGCATGAAGAATATATGAGGTGGTATAGATCTATTAGTCGTTGATATATAGGACACATGGGAGTAGTTCTTGGATATCTAGTAAGTACAACATCAACACTAGTTGGGTGATTCATTGCATATCCGTTACTTATTCAATTTATGATATGTTCTAACATGCAGGTTGATAAATTAAGACAAATCCACCTATCCTTAGATCATGACACAGTTGTTAGTCTAGCTGATCATGGTCTTGAATTCATACACAACCATGAGGGGGTAACAACTTGACCTCATTACCTAGCATATACGCCACATCACATTGTCATTCCATTAATGAGCCTGTCCCTACATCACTTGCTCCACAGAAAAGACGCTTTAGTAAACAACCAATACATCATGGTGAATCTTCACAGTATGCTACAAAGTGGACTCCAATGCCTCATTGAGACTTCGATGACACTCTCTAGCACCATCTAACACAAGAATCATAAGCTCCTCTTGCTCTATATTCAAGGCTATTAAGAGAATCTACGAATACATTTGCTTGGCTAGCAAGACAATTTACTAGGAGAAGAAATAATAAAAGATAGGATTCTATTTTTTATTATTTATTTCATATGTAAATCTTTCATCGAAATTTTTTGTTAATTTAAATTAATATTTGAAATAGATAAATTTACTAACATTGTCTAATAATTTTTTTTCCTACTTTTATATCGATTTATGGTTCTTTTTATAATGTTTATTTATGATTTTTTTGCATGATTTTTCATTATTATTTTCTCAATAATAACTTTTTTCAAATTTATTTTTTTAAATAAATTGAAGGTTTATATACAAATAGAAAAAAAAATTCATATTTTTAAAAATTCTCAAGATTGATTTAAAATAAAAAAAATCAAAATTAAAAATACATTCCAAATTTATAACTTTAAAATCTAGTTTTAAAATAATTTTTTTAATATGCTATTTCATAAATTTTTTCAAAAATCATATTATTTTAATATATTACCCGCTCTCCGTTCAACATTCCGCCTCCGCCCCCACCCACATAACCAAATCGGCTTTGCAGCCATCAGTCATGTCATGTCCTAAATGCAAAAGGCATACCGCTTTACTATATTGTAAGTACACTCAAGTCTCAAAAAATGCCCCTTCTTTAACTTCTTTATCCACGTCTTTTAGTTCCTAAGTCTTAGAACAGGTTCTCTATATATTGAATAAGCTCTGAAGTCCAATAAGTAAATTCCCAACCTACAAGTACATGCTATGAGATGTACGAGATCTTAATAATCTCTAAATGCAATAAAACAAACGCCCACAATGTATCCTCGGTTATTGGTTATTTAAAGTGGAGGATAATATAGATAGCCCAGAAAGCTACAACAAATCCTGGCGTCCTAAGGCAAATACCTTGATACCAATGGATATTTCATAAAGCAATATCAAATGCGAATCTGACTTTTATTGAGTTTATTATCCGTATCAGTCATCAATAATTTTGTGCACTACTGCATTATCTTCATCTATAAGTGTATCCTATATTATTAGGGATGTCAGTTGGCTAGTTATATAATACATCCGACTTGGTTGAACACGATACTTATCCAATAAGTTATTTCATTAGAATTTGAAAAAATTTTAGGTAAATTATCAAACATTTATAGGAGTTTTGGATCAGTTATTAAGATAATACTGATATACGATAAGAATTTCATTTTCAATAGGTTATAACTTATGTTATAATTTTATATTTATTAATTTATATTACTTTTAAAATTTCAGAAATGTTGGTAAAAGTCGGTATGTTGCATCCTTAAGTTCAATTTGTAGTTCAGATTCTTTCTTAACCCTTTATAAATAATTTCATGCTATGCAACAATCCCATGATACGTTATAGTTTGTATATTTAGTTGGAATAAATTGATTTTTTATTTTTTTTCCAGCAGAAAAAAGGTAAGGTAAAATTAAAAGATGGTTATTACATACTATATCTAATCGTAATATTTCAGACGGACCCCCAGTTAAGGATTACGAATTCTACCACGTTAGGTTAAATTCAATCGCGAAAATGCCGAGATTATCAATACCAAGCAAATCACGCCTTATGAGAAATAGAAACAATTGATAATCAGTTCGAGCTGAATAAGTATGATGGAATGAGAACTCATGCCACATCAGTAAGTCTCAGTAGCTTTCTCAATCCCTACAATTTATATCAATAACTTTGACTTATTCGATATTAAAGAACATAAACAAATGATCAGCATGTCTTATCAAAGGCACCATATGGATAGGGTCATGTCTCGAATGAAGCGGTTGGCAATCTATTACGTGTCCCTGCTCATGACCAATACTCCACAGCGGCATTTAGCCATAACCTAAAAAACAAAACGGTCTTCAAAGGATAAATGTATAGCTTGAAAAGCTATCTAATCAACAGATAACATATATATTCGATGCTTGTGTTGCATATAAAGTTATATAAGTGGATCAAAAAGTTTAGTATATGTTGATTTATGTGACTTTTAGATCGATATCGATTATTTCGTTTTGACTCACTTAATAAGTGGTTGCTGATTAGTAAGTCTCAGTATGGCCAAAAGCAATATTTTTCTACAATTGAGAAGACCTGTAAAGTGCAAAGAACAAGGATATGCCAACAGTGATAACCAATGGTTTATATTGGATGGCTAATGGGTTTGCCAACAGGGTGGAGGAGCCAGACGTTCGGTCGAATTCTCAACTTAAGACTTGAGAGTAGAGAGAGGGGAGGAGATGAAATGAGAATTGAGAGTAGAGACGAGGAGACGGACTGATGGACACGATATAGACTATGGAGAGGTAAATTTAGGTTTCATTATATAATAGATTTTTTTTATATACATACATATATAAATTTACATAATTTTTTAATTCTACAGATTAACGGGTAAATTCACATGTGGATTAAGAGGGGCAAGCTAAAAAGCTTGTGACTTAAGTGGGTAAAAAATTTTCAACCTAACCCATATTATTTTATGAGTTAAGCGAGCTAACTTATTTGACTTGCCCAATTTACATAGCTCTACTTGCATAGATAATCATAATCTAACATCTACAAGCGCACAATAAGCATAATAATAACTAAAGTCTAGCTTAAGTCTTCATTTAGTTTTATCCATAAATACTTAATAATAAAAGTCACGTATAGCCTTGTACCCTACCCCTTTGAAGAAGACAAGGGCTTGAACTAATCAATTTTTATGATTTCCTAGTCCATGTGACAACCATCAATAGTAGGTCCATGACTCATATCTCATATGGGCCATAGCATTGGAAGCACAATTCCTTAGTTACTTCCTTTTGACTCCTTGATCCACTTATATGACCATGTTTGCTACTCTAAATCCTGCATACAAACCCTATTCCATAGTATGTATAGGCATCCTTTATTTCACCTATCCTTTTAACATATTTAAATAGCCATCACTAATCAATCCATGATCCATATACCATATACCATATACCATATCCATGTGCATACTTCCTAGGTAGAAACCATTACCCATAATTAGGGGGTAGACGTGTATCAGAAATCCATAAAGTGTAATGTATACAACCAAGGAAGAAAACAAAGTCACAATAGCTAGAATGGACTAGAGTGGAAGTCACAATATGCCGGAAGAACAACTGTGTTGATGCAATACACAGTAATGAACAGCAATGATGTTGCAGTTTGTATAACTGCATTGAAGTTATAAGTGAAATGAATAGTAATGTTGCAGTAGATGAACTAAACTAAAGAAAGTGAATCTATTTCAATGATTCTTTGATACAATTCTTGAAAGAGTTTCTCTAGAGATAATATTCTAAAATCAACTTTTGAAACTTCAACTAACTAAGTTGCATTTTCAAAAATACTATTTATAGTGATTACAATATGATCTAACTAACTGAACTTCTAAGACTTTCTAGATAAAGGACAAGGATAGGACAGTTGACAAAGCATGTGTACACTTATATATTCTTTCATCCCCCCCTCCTTCAGGAGGAACTTCTCAAAGTCCTAGCTTGCTAGATAAGAAGTGTAATTAAGCTTCAGTCACTGGTTTAGTACGCATATTTGCAAGTTTCAATTTAAAAGAAACATTTTGAGTGATGAGAAATCCTTTTAAAATCTAGTCTCGTGTGAAATGAGTGTCAATATCCAGGTGTTTAGTTTTGTAATGAAAATAGGATTTGTAGCGAGCAGTTAGGTAGATTTGTTATCACAACACAACGACATAGGAAGTGAAACCTCAATTTGCAAATCTTAAAGAACATATGTAACCCAAATCAGTTCTTTAGTTGTTAACGCCATAGCTCAATACTCAGTGTCCGTAGTAGATGTGCTTACTGTTGGTTGTTTCTTCGTTTTCCATGAGATCAAAGAATTTCCAAGCAAAAAAAAAATAATTGCTGAGGGATTTTTGATCTAGAGGACATGAACCCCAGTCTAAGTCACTATGTCCAAAAATATTAAGAGGACTAGTTAAAGAGTAAAATAGTCCTAATGAATGAGTGCCCTTTAAGTATCATAGTAGATGATAGGCTACTTGTAAATGTGATGTTCAAGGATGAGACATGAACTAACTGAGTCTTTGAATTGCATATGAGATGTCTGGTCTGGTTAGAGTGAGATAAAATAGGCGACCAACAATACATCTATATGTTAGAGGTTGATCGAGGAGTTCACTGTTGATGTTGTCTAACTTAACACCGATGGAAAAAGGAGTTTGAGTGGGCTTTGCAACTGTTAATCCAACACCTATCAATATATCCAGAATAAATTTCCTTTGGTTCAGTAAAATTCTAGCTTCATTTCTATGTAACTTTATTCCCAAAAAGAATCATGTTATCCCAAGATCCTTAATTATAAATTTGTCATGTAATCTGGACTTCAAATTAAACATTGCAATATCATCTGTACCAATAATTAACATATCATCCACATACAGTAATACCACTACAAAACCTTTTTCTGTTATACTAGTAAAAAGTGAAAATCATTCTTAAATTGAACATTTCCCTATTGAAGCAAAAATTGGCTGGTCTCGACATTCCATTGCTTAGACACTTGCTTTAATCCATAAAGAGAATGAAGAAGCTTACAAACTTAATTTAGCTTGGCTTTATGATATCCTTTTGGTGCAACATATATATTTCCTCATCCAAAAATCCATGTAAGAACACACTATTGACATCAATTTGATAAAGTGGCCATGATTGTGATGCAGCAACAGTAATTAAAATTCTAAATGTTTTTAGTTTGTCTATGGGTGAGAAGGTATCATGATAGCCCTATCCCTTTACTTGACTTTATCCTTTGGTAACTAATCTTACTTTGTGCCTTTCAACAAATCCATCAGCTTTATATTTTGTCTTATATATCCACTTACAACCGATTGCTTTCTTTCTTGGAGGCAAAGTTGTTAATTCCCAAGTGTTATTCAATTCTAGAGTTTCAATTTCCTTGTTCATGGCATCTATCCAAACTTGTTGTTTTGAAGCTTGGGTATAATTGTGTGGTTCTTGGTTAGTTAATATGTGTACCAAAGAAGAGACATAATCACCAAGTAATTGTGACAAAGAATTGGGGGTAAAAAATGGATAGGAAGGTGAAGTGTATTGTGATGAATGTGTAGGTGATGATGAACTAAAAGTTGATATGTTATGAGTAACATAATTTTCTAACTAGGAAGAAGTTTTTCTATCATGTATAGACCTTCGTACTAAAGGAACATCAGCTATACCATCTCAACTAGAATCAGAAATATTAGATGACATGTTTAGATTATGATGTGAAGTAGGTATAAGTGGTATATTGTCATTAAAGGAACATGGTATATGTTTAGCAAAAATGTCATGAGAAACACAATCATTTACAGGTAAAGATGTTCAAAATGGAAACTCATTTTCATAAAAAAATAACATCTTTGCTCATATACACTTTGTGAGTTAAAAGATCATACGCTTTGTATCCATTACATATCCTAGAAAAATGCATTTACTTCCTTTAGCCTCGAACTTATATCTACTCTGCTAAACATGTGATACAAAACAAAGGTAGCTTATAACTTTTAGATGATCATAATTTGGTTGATGACCAAATAGTAGTTCATAAGGTGTCTTCCATTTTAATTTGGAATTAGGCATTGTGTTTATTAAGTACGTAGTAGTAAGTGAACAATCTCCCTAAAATTGTTTTAGTAGATTAACATGTAAACGCAAGGCTCTAGCTGTTTCTATGAAGTGTCTATGCTTGCGCTCTACCCTCCCATTTTGTTGTGGAGTATAAACCATAGTTCATTGATGAACTATGCTAGATTTAGCAAATAAGGATTGGCAAGCTTGAGATAAAAACTAAGTCCTATTACTAGTTTAGACAATCTTTGCAATAGCATCAAATTGATTGCTTACATAATGAAAGAATTTTTCAAGTAAAGTGACAAATTGTGACTTATTGTTCATCAGATAAGTCCAAGTACACCTCGTATAATCATCTCAGATTATGAGGAAATAATTGGCTCCAGTTAAAGAGGAAACATGATACAATCCCCATATGTCTATGTGGATTAATTGAAAAGGAATTGTAGCATGAGTATCGCTACGAACAAAAGGAAGTTTGTGTGTTTTTGCTTTGTGGAGCACATCACATATGAAATGAGAAGTATCAATCTTTACAAAGATTAAGATGTGTGTGCTTTGATATTGAGGAGTGACCTAGCCGAGCATGTATCAAATGTGCAGAATCTATTCTATTACAAGAGTTCATCACGAAGTTCTGTAGTACTCTATCTAATTGTATAGAAGCTCTCCTCATGGATTTAGATTACAACAAATACAATCCTCTTTGTCCCATTGTTGATGCTATTGTAACATCAACTTTCAGGTCGTGAAATTGAAAATACAATGGATCAATTCTAGCAATCAAATCCTTATTCTTTAAGGCTTTGTTTATAGAAAGAAAATTATGCTTGAAATTAGGAGCATAAAGCACATCATGGAGGACTAATGATGTGTTAATCTTAAACATTCCTTTGATAAAGACCATTTTACACTGCCCATCTGGTAATTTGATCAAAATAAGACTGGAAAACTTTCGTGGATTTACAAGTAGATGTTTATGTGGAGTCATATGATTAATGGCACCCATATCTACTATCCAATGATCAACACAATCATTATGAAGTCCAAAATTACAAGAATAAAGTTGAGCCATACCTATACATCTAACTATGTTAATCACTCCTCTAAACTTTAGTGAAGACTTCTTTTCTTTCATCATTTTCATGATTTCTTGACACAATGATTAAACCATCTTTTGATCGAACCGATATTCTCCACTTGATTTGCAAGAACTATTATCAATCTTAGAAGGCAAATCAACAAGAGTGCAAAAGTTTGAACTCATGTCTTCATTTTTGCAGTAAGCTACCATCCGTGAAGGTTTCTAATTTTTCTTCCCTTTATACCAATCTGGGTACTCGATTAATTGGAAGCGATTTTCCATATTGTGACATTCTATGTTAAAATGCTTGTAGAAAATCTTAGCATTTCATTTTCCTTTTCTTTTATCCATCACTCCTTTATTCACCTCTTTCTTGGTCGAAAAATGTGCGAAAATATCATAATTACTTATTGTAACTAATGTCACTTCTTTTTGTTTTTCAACTTGTTGAACGAGATAAAAAGCTCAATTTATCCATCACTCCTTTATTCACCTCTTTCTTGGTCGAAAAATGTGCGAAAATATCATAATTACTTATTGTAACTAATGTCACTTCTTTTTGTTTTTCAACTTGTTGAACGAGATAAAAAGCTCAATTCACATTGGGCAATGGTTCCATGCTTAATATTTGGCTTTTGATCGATTCATATGAATATGATAATCCCATTAAGAATTGAATTAATTTGGAATGTGACTCAGATTTAACCAGTTTTTCCTTCAATTCACAAGTACAATGACTCATCACTCCACAAATGCAAATAGGACTACTTTTAAGCATCTGTAATTCATCCCAAAGTTTCCTCAATTTATTAAAATAAACTCCTATTATCGAGTTTCCCTATACGAGATTGCAAATTTCTCATTGAATATGGAATTCTAATGGTCCATTAGAATGTCCATACTGCTCCTTAACCTCACTCCACAATTCTTTTGTAGATTGTGTATAGAGAAAATTATGTGAAAATTCTACAACCATGGAATTCAAAATCCAACTCCTAACCATATAGTCACAATGAGTCAATCAAATTATATCACTTGAAGTCTTGTCAAGTTTCTTTATTGCACAATTAATGAAACCTTGTTTAAGTTTCGCTCCAAGTTCTATCTCGATCGATCTACTCCAAGACAAGTAATTCTTATCATTAAAAATGATATTTCTTATTGTCATATTAGGATTGTCTGATCCAAAAATAAAATATGGATAAAAACTAATTGGTCTTCATTTGGATTTCCAATATTGTTCAACATTATAACTCTTCCTACCTCGATACCATATGAGAAATCCATAAGGTGTAATGTATACAACCGGGGAAGAAAATAGAGTCGTAATAACCAAAATGGAAGTCGTAATATGCAAGAAGAACAACTACATTGATGCAATACACAGTAATGATGTTGCAGTGTGTATAACTGCGTTGAAGCTGTAAGCGAAATGAATAGTAATGTTATAGTAGACAAACTAAACTGAAGAAAGTGAATCTATTTCAATGATTCTTTAATACAATTGTTGAAAGAGTTTCTTGAGAGATGACATTCTAAAATCAACTCTTGAAACTTCAACTAACTAAACTGTATTTTCAAAATTACTATTTATAGTAATTATAATATGATCTTAACTAATTAAATTTCTAAAACTTTCTAGATAAAGGACAAGGATAAGGATAAGACAGTTGACAAAACATGTGTACACTTATATATTCTTTCAACATGGTTTCGTTTAATAGGAATAGTGCTCCAAATAGAACCTAACAATATATTATGGTTTTATTTTTAAGGTCTCAAACTTAACAATATGATTTAATTTATAAAATTTTTTAAATAAAGAAAAAAATATTTAGTTTGAAACAAAATTTCTTTAAGTTAATAAAGTCAACACTTTAAATCATTTCAATACTATAGAAAAAAGAGCTATGTTAGCTACATACTTAAAAATTAGAATTTCCAAAAAATTAGCATTAATCTGCAGAGAAAATAAATAAATAAAAGCTGTTTTAATCAATAGGGCAATGATGCAAGTTGAAGATTCAGAGTTAAGCAATTATTTGGCTCACTCTAGTTTCTTCCTTTGACTTCTCTTCCAGCAATCACACAAACGTCTTCCCTTAAAGATGAGGCACAATGATGCTTAAGAAACGTTAATAAGACAGAAGTTCCTTGGAATTATGTCAATTTTCTCTTTGACCACAAGCACCCAACCCAAAACTAGTTGGGAGGTCGCTCTAAGATAACGTAATATAATAGAAATCCAATCATTTTGACCAAACTTATGCAACGTTAACCTAGCTCAACTCTTTATAAGCTAAATCTATTTTGCATCTCTAGTTTAAGTTGGTATTATGGTTAGGATTTCTTGACTGTGGTTTTTTAAATTACTTTTCGATATCAACGTGGCAATTTGAATGTTATGATTTGATATGTAAGGCCGAAGTTAAGAATGAAGAAAAGGTAAACAAATTCCATAATGTCTGAAAATAAAGCTATAGATTTTATAAGATACCTATAATCATAGTTTTAATAACTGATGGAGTAAGTTCCATTACGAATTTTCAGAACCTCACCACTGTGGTAATCATTCCATACCTAGACCTGTATTCACTTCCCTACTTGAAATAAACAACTGAAAGATGGTCCAATGCACATATCCAGGATTCTTTAAATCAATTATATAATTGCGCCTGATTACTTAGATTTTATCATAATTAGTTTCGTGTGCTGAATGGCGTTAGCTTAAAACATTCATCATCACAAGAATTCTATCTGTTGGCCTATGAACCTTAAGTCGGATTAAAACTCTGATGGTTGATTTTTGTATATTCGTGACAATTCCAAGCACCTCTGAAGTTATAGTTTGATCTAATTATACTTACATTAAAGACTAATTGAGCATTTATGGTGACTCATTTATACCCATCATCGTATGTTTATTTCATGGCTTGGGAGAAATCAACGCATTCGCTCTGCATGTATACGACTCTATATTCGAAACCTATATATAAAAAAAAAAGATCACTCCATTATGTCACAAGTATATATATACATAGCACTCCTCGTACACACTTGATACACAATCTCAAACCATAGCTTTTATTCGATAGAAGAAGACCAGGACATGGATAATCCATTGGCTCCTTCCAAATACAAAATCCCTTTATTTTGTTCTCAGTCAGATATCTCAACGGACTTGATCTCAGGTTTTTTCACCTCCTCCTCCTTAGGGACAGTCACAGTAAGCACACCATTCTCCATCGAAGCCTTAACTTGATCCATCTTTGCGTTCTCCGGCAACCAGAAACGGCGGAGGAACTTCCCACTGCTCCTCTCCACAAGGTGATATTTCTCATTCTTCTCCTCTTGCTCCTTGCTCCTCTCTCCACTGATCTGGAGCACTCTCCCTTCTTCCACCTCTACTTTCACTTCTTCCTTCTTAAACCCCGGAACGTCGGCTTTGAAGATATGAGCCTCCGGAGTCTCTTTCCAGTCGATGCGAACATAGAAGAAGGCGGTGATTTTACGTGCCGATGGGGGCTTTTTGATCAAGCGTCCCTTGAATGGATCCCGCACGTCCGGGGGAAATCGATCGAAGTCAAAGGGTGGACCACAACCACCGTACCGAAGTGGAACCCGCAGGTCTAGGGGAAGTAGGTCGGAGATATCGGTTGTGCAACCACCGAAGATGCTTGGAGTGTCCGACATGATTGTTATTGTAAGATCGCGGGGACTGCTTTAGTAAGTTTTTTTTATCAGATGCTTCTTTGCGATGTTGGAGAAGTTGGAGATGTGATGAGTGTATATATTGACTCTTTAGGAAGTGTAAAGAGGTTTATGGTTATTGAATTAAATATTGATGGAAAGCATATTAAGAAGAAGATAATGGAAATTTCTGGATCGCCGAGCTGTTGCTTTTTCATATTCATTCTTTTTCTTTTCCTCTCTTTAGTGTTCCTAATGTCGTGTACAGTGTAGTTGAGTAAAGGGGTAGCGACATTGATAGATTTTGTCTGTTGAAGTTTCTAAAATGTTCTGCAACGTTCGTAGGTCTCCATCCTTCAATAATCGTCACAAAACATGCATGCAGGACAAACCAGCGAGGTCTTTAGCAAAGTCGCAAGTTGTGTAAGGGTTATTGGGTTAACAAGTTTTGGGAGACATTTGTTAATATCTAGAGTAAAGAAAATTTTTATATACTTTTTTTAAACATAAAATTCCTGTAGAAAACTATTAAGTTTTTCTTTTAGTACCTTAATAAATGTTTTACAGGTAAGGATGGCCATAGCATTAAAAGGTAAGGGACTATAAACAATGTCATCTGAATCATTGACACCCTATTCACTTTATCGAATTAAATAAGATAAGACTAAATTGTAATTCAATAAAAATTGAATAGACATGTAATAGTTATTATATCTTGATTCCTTTATTTAGTTAATACAAAAATAAATAATAAATAAATTATTCATCATATCCTAAAACTCCTTTCCTCCTCCACTCTTTATAGCCAATGTTGACTCAATACAACCTATGATGATAGGATATTTGTAGTAAAAAAGAGAAATGGGCCATAGAATAGCAATTCAAGAGTTCAGAACATGAATTGCTATTCAATGTTTTGAGTAATAATGACTTGTTAGGAATTGCTATTTAATGAATAAACACCATAATAGTAGTTTTATATAAAATAAGGGAAGAATGGAATATACATTCTCCTCAAGTGAATATGCAGTAAGTTCATAGTAACATTATATAAGCAAAAGTGATTATTGTTGCAAAAACTTATCTACTCAAAATTCAATTGCGACCAAGTTAGTATAAGTGCCTAATCGGTGTTTTGTTATGAAAATGATTGCTCATTAGGCAAATTACAAAGTATTCATTGATTATATAGTGTTTAAAATAATTGATATGTGAAATAATATAAGAAGACAATTTCCAAAAACTAAATTTAGAGGGCTATTTTAGTAATTGGGCTAACACAATTTAATGCCATGGACTAATCTAATTGGTTATTAATAGGGCCCAGGAAACCAAATCCAATCTAGAAAAGTTTTAGAGAATTCTAACTTAGTGAGCTCTAAGTAGAGATTGTTGGATTGGATTTTCCACTCTAAGCCTAACTTGGCTATCTCATGCATGAAATGCAAACTTCAAAAATGCCTTTCTGAGCTCATTTTGGTTTTGTTTGGTCTTAATAAGCCTTAGTCTTATTCATAATGGAAATAGGTTCATTTTAGTTCTTATAAGCCTTTACGATTATCTAAGCTCCATGAAGACCAAAGGAGAAAAGAATAGTTTAATGACAACCGCGAAGTGATCCAACTATCATTTACAACATTTGATCTGAGCCATTTATCTTGGGGCTATCTAATGGTCAAAATGAGCCTTTAAACTCTATAAATAAAAAGCTCATCCTCTCATTCTATACATTATGAGCATTGGTTAGTTTGAGACAAATGCAAAGCTCTATTGAAATAGCTTCATAGAAGATCAAAGAAGCAAATTCATTAAGAAAGGTCCAAGAACGATCATGAACACCAAATTTCATTTGTTGTTATGTGTGCGTATCTAAGATATTGAGTTTGCCTGTTTTTCCTCCAACGCCTCTTCCTATAACATTCTCCACATGTCATCTACTGAAGACTTCTCCTAAACCATTCGACACACTTACTACACATGATTAGCCAATCGTAGCAACCCCACCATACACTAAATTAAAAAAAAAAAAAAGAATTTTCATAGAAAAAAAATAAGGTATAGAAAAGATTAAAAAAAAAACAAAAATACAACTATACTACAAAAGAAAATTATATAATATAAAGAAAAGCCTCAAGCAAAAGCATACATAATACGTTATATACAATAAAGATTTTTAAGCTAGTTCTAGAATGAGCAATGATTACAACGTTTACCTTTGTGTGATGACAATGGTAAAACTTGATATTTTAGTGTTAAAAAGCCTATCCATTGTGGCTCTTGATATTAGAAAGGAAGTTTTGTAGCTCAATATGTCATAGCCTAAATATGAGTACTACATAGTATTTATAGTTGATTGTTTTCTATAAGAAAAGAGTAAATAATAAAAAGTTTTTTTTTTAAAAAAAGAAGAAATTAGGTAGATTATTAATATCTTCAAAACAAGTTATAAATAAAGTAAAATTTATTTTTGAATTTAAATTTAAATAAATGTGTAACATGAAATTAGCTCAAAACTAACAAGTGTAGTAATTAGGCTTGGATTCTTTATGAATACAAAATAATTGCATTCATGATTATTGGGCCTACTAAGTGCAAGCCTTTATCTTTTACTTTATGGACAACAAGGGTTTGGCTTTTGTCTAATAATTTAGTGATAAATAGATGCATACTTATTTTACTTCAATTTTAAAGGAAAATTTTTGGGTTAGGAGAGCCAAGTTCCCTTTGGCTCTCCCTTAGTGTCCCTATCAACAATTTCTATTTATAAACATATTTCAATAATCTATTTAAACATAATCCTTATAGACATAATTTAACACATAAATCATACATGATTGAATGGATTCATGTACTTTTAGTCATATTTATTGTTTGTTGAAAGCATTTTTATTGTTTATCAAAAGCATCTTTTGCCTTAAGTCTTTAGCATAATACTCTAGGTAAAAGACATCCATGTGGAGGCCCTCTACAATAATGTTAAGTCCATCAAAGAGCAGTGTCTCAATAACCTTTTTTTTTTTTTCACTTGGTTTAACCCTCTACAATAATGTTAAGTCCATTAAAGCTCCCTCTCTTTATTTTTTTTTTCAACTTCGCTTGTAGCTAGCTATTATGTCAAGCAATGGCAACTAAAATATAAACATTGATTATTTCTTTTTTTAATTTATAGATTGGGTCCCATAAATAACACAAAAAATTATAAGGACACCATTTTAAGAGTTTAGTGATAAAGTGAAGGAGTAAGGGAAGAAGCCCTTTAAATCCTAAAATATAATTGTATGTCTAGAATATTTGAAAATGGTTGATATTTACTAAAAAAATTGGATTTGATAGAACCTGACTTAATATGGTTTTCATAAGGCTAGTTTATCCGATGAGCATCCTAAATTAGCATTCTTAAACCTACCCAATACATAAGTTATGCAAGTATTATGGTTATGTGTTTCTAGACCATCATAATCAACATTCAGTAGACAATTTAACACTAAATAGCTTAACCATTCTAATTTCTCATGCTAGTCTAATCATTATTAGTTAGACCATCAACTTGTATCGTAATTCAAGGAACTATTTAACAAATTCTAAATTGTGACAATCATTTAGCTACTTCAATGAGCCGCTTATCCCAATTAGGCATTGGCACTAAAAATCCTAACTCTATCGTTTATCGCCAACCTATCACTATGTTTAAATGGTCACCATCGCCAAATTATAGTGTATGCACTCAACCCCATAATAAAAAATAAGTATCATGCTACCTATCTCCTAAGCCTACCTAGCTATTTCATTTTAGTATTCTGGACTACTTTAATGGTCACAATAAGTTAGTGTGTTTCCTTCATACTTTATAAACATTAAGAGAAGAAGTCCCTTGTCAAGCAATTCAATCAAAAACCAATAGGCAACTATTATTATATAAGTCCATTATTAGATTCAATTGCATGGTTAGTGGTTATAAGATCTATTGAATCTTTCTTAAATGGTTAGGATTGGTCTAGCAAGTTTTGATTCAAATTTTAGCATCTACTCACTAAAGAGTCATGCAAAATATTACCTCCTATATATCTTAGAACTTTTTCTATACATATTTTTAGTTCTAGGTTCTAAGATCTCCTCGATCATCTTGACATTATAAATTATCATGTACCCAACATGCATCAGTAATAAATGTAATTAAGCTAGGAAAGTATAATCATGATCCAACAAATTCAACATAATTGAAATTCAACCATTTCAACCAAATTTATAAACCATTAACCTCGCCCAATCCTTTATAAGATAATCAAACCTGTTTTACATGTCTAGATAGTTTAAGTTAGTACTATAGCTTAAGTTTGTTGTGTATATTTTTTTAATTAACTATTCTTAAAAGTGTTTTATCAATGGAAAAAAATAATAATAATAATGTTAAGATTTAGTATATAAGGCTCTTGTATTAAGACTTAGGAAAAGGTAAAAAAGAAATTTACAGCTATGGTTCATTGGAATTATTCACCACTATGGAACATGATGATAACTCCTATAGTACCTAGACTTGAATTTACTTACCCTCTTTTAAACAACTGATGTTTTACAATCCATTTGCAGAATATCCAATTATAAATCATTATAGACTACATTTGATTAGATTATGTCATAATTAGTATTGTATGCTCATCAGCATTAAGCTTCACATTCATCTTGAAAATTTTTTATCTATATTTGTAGGTGTTATGTTGGGTTTTTAAGAGGTGATTAAATCACCTATAAAAGAAAAACAAATCAGACTGTAAGAGTACTAGAGGTTACTTTAGTGTGATTACTTCAATATCTAAGTTAGCACAAATGAGGAGTAATAGAAGTTTTGAGAGTCTAGAGAGTCAAAAGATCCTTTACTTGATGGTTTTTAACCTCTATTTATAAAGATTGTAGATAGTCCTTGAGAAGTACATTAACTCTCGAGATATTATCTGAATATTGTGGATGATGTATTTTTCACTAGCCTCTTTCCTTATCCATAACATTCTCTCACACTTATCCATTATGAGGATGTGCACAAGAGACCCGGTTCGAAGGTCGAGAAGAGTGAACTTAAACCTAGGTAATTTTGTGGTGAAATGGATTGTAATAAGTTATCAAAGGTGAGTGAAGCTTAGACAAAGGTCAGAGTGGACTGAAATAGACCTTGAAGGTTCATGCACAAAATGCGCTAACAACATTAGGTAAAATAACATACATAAATTTTATTTTGGCCTTGGTCCTTAAGTTGAATTAAAACTTGATAATTGATTTTTTGTGTATTCTTGACAATTCCATGAACCTCTAAAGTTATAGTTTAAACTAATTAATGCTCAAATTAAGGACTAACTGAGCATTTATGGTGACCCATTCATAACCATTAGCCTATGTTTATGTCATGGTATGAGAGAAACCAACAAATTCGCAGTGCATGTAAACGACTCCACATTGAAAACCCAAAAGGAAAAAGATCACTCCATTATATCACAGGTTTTTACTACAGCTAAGGAAAAACAAAAAAATAATAAAAATAATAAAAAAAGGGAAAAGAACCTCGTACACACATGATTCAACCTCAAACCTTAGCTTTTATTCGATCGAGGAAGAGCAGGACAAGAATGATTCATTTGCTCATTCCAAATACAAAACCCTTTCACTTGTTTTCAGCCAGAGACTTCAACGGACTTGATCTCGGGTTTTTTCTCCTCCTCCTTAGGAATAGTCACAGTAAGCACACCATTCCCCATCGAAGCCTTAACCTGATCCATCTTTGCATTCTCCGGCAGCCAGAAACGGCGGAGGAACTTCCCACTGCTCCTTTCCACACGGCGATATTTCTCATTCTTCTCCTCTTGCTCCTTGCTTCTCTCTCCACTGATTTGAAGCACTCTTCCTTCTTCCACCTCCACCTTCACTTCTTCCTTCTTAAGCCCTGGAAGGTCGACTTTGAAGACATGAGCCTCCGGAGTCTCTTCCCAGTCGATGCGAGCATTGGCGAAGGTAGTGGTTTCAGGTGACGATGGGGACACGTCGATGAAGAGTCCCTCGAATGGATCCCACACGTCTAGAGAAAATGGGTCGAAGATATCGGTTCTGCGACCACCGAAGATGCTTGGAATGTCCGACATGATTGTTATTGTAAGATCGCGAGGACTGGTTTAGTAAGTTGTTTTATAAGAAACTTCTTTGCGGTGTTGGAGAAGTTGGAGATGTAATGAGTGTATATATAGACTCGTTAGAAAGTGTAAAGAGGTTTATGGCTATTGAATTAAATATTGATGGAAAGGATATTGAGAAGAAGAAAATGGAAATTTCTGGTGATATCGCCGAGCTGTTGCTTTTTCATATTCATTCTTTTTCTTTTCCTCTCTTTAGTGTTCCTAATGTCGTGTACAGTGTAGTTGAGTAAAGCGGTAGCGAATAGCGATATGAACGGTGCGGGACTATAAACAATATCATTGAAATCATTGAAAACTATTTACTTCACCGAATTGTAATTGAATAAAAATTTAATAAAAATTTAATAATTATTATATATCAATTACTTTATTTAGTTGATATAAAAACAAATAATAAATAAAATAAATTAAAAAAAATTCCCTATTATACTTAAAAATCCCTATCATTCTCTACTTTTCAATACCAATATATACTCGACACAAACTTATGATAATAGTGCATTTTTGATAAAAAATGGGAAATGAGTCGTTGATTAGTGATTCATAAGATAGGGGCATGAATGGCTATTAAATGCTTTAGGTAATAGCAATTTGTAAGGAATTGCTACTCAGTGAATGAACACCATAATAGTAATTTTATATAGAATAAAGGAATAATAGAATATCCATTCCCTCAAGTGAACATGTAGTAAATTTATAGTATCATTATATAAATAGATGTGATTATTGTTACAAAAACTTATCTACTGAAAGTTCAATTACAATCGAGGAAGTATAAGTGCCTGATAGGTGTTTCATTATGAGAATCATTGCTCATTATATAAATTACAAAGTATTCATTGATTATATATTGTTTAAAATAATTGATATGTGAAATAACATAAAAAGATAGTTTCCAAAAACAAAATTTATATGGATATTTTGGTAATTGGGCTAGCCTAATTTAATACCGTAGACCGATTTGATGGGTTAGTGATAAAGCTTAGGAAATAGTTTCAAAAAACAAAATTTATATGGATATTTTGGTAATTAGGCTAGCCCAATCTAATGTCACTGACTAATTTAATGGGTTAGTGATAAGGTCTACGAAACTATATCCAATTCAAGAATGTCTTAGAGAAATCTGACCTGGTTGGCTCAAAACAAAGATAGTTAAACTAGATTTTCCACTTTAAGCCTAACTTGATTATCTCACACATGAAAAATAGACTAAAAAAAAGGCCTTCTTAAACTCATTTGGGTTTCATTTAGCTTTAATAAGCCTTAGTCTTATTCATAATGGAAATAGGCTCCTTTTAATTCTTTTAAGCCTTTAGGCTTATCTAAGCCTATATCCAAGCCCATGAAGACTAAAGGAAAAAAAAAAAAAGAAGGGTTTAATGACAGTTGTTCGATCTTCAAAAAAGTCATCTACAACACTTGATCTGAGTCATCTAATGGTCAAAATGAGCCTCTAAACTCTATAAATAAGGGGCTCATCCTCTTATTCCATACATTCTAAGCCTTTATCAGCTTAAAACAAATGCCAAAATTTTGCTAAAATAACTCCATAGAAGATCAAACAAGCAAATTCATCAAGAACAAATCAAGAACACCAAGTTTAATCTACTGTCGCACATGTGCATTTGAGATATTGAGTTTGCATGTTCTTCCTCTAACACTTGTTCTTCCTCCAACACCTCTTTCTAGAACATCCTCCACATGTCGTCTACTTAATACTTCTCCTAGACAAATCAACATGCTTACTGCATGTGATCAACCAATTGTAGCAACCCTAGCATACAATAAATTTAAAAAAAAAAAAAAGCATTTTCAAAGAGAAAAAAAGTTATAGAAAAGATTAAAAAAAAAGGACAGCTATACTACAAAACAAATTATATAATATAAAGAAAATTCTCAAGAAAAAGCATACATACTATGTTATATATAATAAAGATTTTTAACTTAGTTGTAGAATGAGTAATGATTGTCATGTTTACGATCGTGTGATGACAATGGTAAAACTTGATATTTTAGCATTAAAAAACTTATCCATTGTGGCTCTTGATATTAGAAAGGATATTTTGCAGCTCAATTTGTTATAGCCTAAATATGAGTGCTATACGAATTTTATAATTGATTATTTTCTATAAGAAAAGAGCAAATAAAAAAAAAGTTATTTTTTTCAAAGAAAGTAGGCATATTATTGATATCTTCAAAACAAGTTATAAATAAAGTAAATTTTATTTTTGAATTTACATTTAAATAAATGTGTAACATGGAATTGATTCAAAACTAGCGAGTGAAGTAATTGGGCTTGGATTCTTTATGAATACAAAATAATTGCATGCATGATTATTAGGCCTACAGAGTGCAAGCCTTTATCTTTTACTTTATGGACCATAGGTTTTTTACTTTAGTCAAATAACTTATTGATAAATGGATACATACTTATTTTACTTCAATTTTAGAGGCAAGTTTTTGGGTTGGGGGTGCGAAGTTTCCTTTACTACCCTTGGTGTCCCTATTTGCAAGCATCCATCTCTTCTAAAATTTATAACTTTTTTTCTAGTAAGGTTGATTACTTTTATAAGTGTAAATGTATGGCAATCTCTATTTATAAACATATTTCAACAATCTATTTAAACATAATCCTTATAAGGACATAATTTAACAAGTACATTATACATGATCGAATGGATTCATGTGCTTTTAGTAATATTTATTATATGCTAAAAGCATTTTTATTGTTTGTTAAAAGCATCTTTTGCCTTAAGTCATTAGCACAATACTCTAGGTAAAGGACATCCATGTAGAGGCCCTCTACAATAAAGTTAAGTCCTTCATCAAGGAGTAGTTTCTAAATTTTCTTTTTTCATTTGCTTTAACATTGTTTGAGTCTAAAGCTCCCTCTCTTTAATTTTTTTTTTTCAACTCCCCTTGTAGCTAGCTATTGCTTCATGCAATGGAAACCAAAATGTAGACATTGAATTTTTCTTCTAATTTATAGAGTGGGTCCCACAAATAACACAAAAAATTATAAGGACACCATTTTAAGAGTTTAGTGATAAAGTGAAGGAGTAATGGAAGAGGTCCTTTAAATCCCAAAATATGACTATATGTCTAAATTGTTTGAAAAGGTCGATATTTATTAAACAATTGGATTTGGTGGAAATTGTGTATATATGCAATTGTGGATATGAATAAACTATCCCTCCACAATAATGCAATCCCAAATAAGCATTCTTAAACCTGTCCAATACATAAGTTATGCAAGTATTATAGTTATGCGCTTCTAGACCATCATAATCAACATTCATTAGACAATTTCACATAAAAGTTATTCAAATTTGTTCACTTTTATCACTCAATAACTTACTCATTGTATTTTCTCATACCAGTCCTATCATTATTAGTCGGACCATCAACTTATATGGTAATTCAAGGAACTATTCAACGAATTCTAAATTGTGACAATCATTAAGCTAGTCCCATGAGACAATTATCCCAATTAGGTCTTGGCACTAAAAATTCCTAACTCTATCATTTATCATCGATCTATCAATATATTTAAATGGTCACCATTGCTAATCTACATTTTGTCTACTCAACCTTAAGATAAATAATAAATATTGTGCTATATATCTCTAAACCTACCTAACTGTTCCATTTTGGTATTCCAATCTACTTTAGTGGTCACCATTATTTTGTTTCCTTCATACTCTATTAAACATTAAGAGAAGAAGCCCCTTGTTAAGCAATTCAATGAACAACCAACAAGCAACGATTATTATGTAAGTCTATCATTAGGTTCAATTGCATGGTTAGTGGTTATAAGATCTATTAAATCTTAGAATTCATTGAATCCTAAATGGTTAGGAATGGTCTAGCAAGTTTTGATTCAAACTCTAGCACCTACTCACTAAGGAGTCATATTGAATATTATCTCCTATATATCTTAGAACTTGTTCCATGCATATTTTTAGTTCTAGGTTCTAAGATCTTCTCAATCATCTTAATATTGTAAAGTATCATGTACCCAATATGCATCATTGATAAATGTAATTAAGCTAAGAAAGTATAATCATGATCCAACAAATTCAACATGATTGAAATCCAGCAAATTCAATCAAATTTATAAACCATTAACCTAGCTTAATACTTTATATGATAATTAAACTTGTATGTCTAGCTAGTTTAAGTTGGTACTATAGCTTAAGTTTGTTGTGTGTAATTTTTTTTAATTAGCTATTCTTAAAAGTGATTTATGCGTGGAAAAAAAAAAAGAATGTTAAGATTTAAAATAAAAGGCTCTCATATTAAGACTTAGGAAAAGGTAAAAATAAAAAATAAAAAATCAAAGCTATGGTATCTTAAAAACTATAAATTTTGTAAGGTACATAACTCATGTAGTGGGTTCCAACATGAATTTTTAGAATTATTAACCATTGTTGTACATGATGACAACTCCTATAATATATAGACTGTATCTACTTACCCTCTTTCAAATAGTTGATGTTCCATAATTCATATGCACAATACCCAATATTCTATAAATTATTATAAACTCTATCTGATTAGTTAGATTATACTATAATTAGTATTGTGTGCTCAACGACATTAGGCTTAACATTCATCTTGAAAAGAATTTTATCCATATTTGTGGTCAAATAACATACATAAATTTTATTTTGGCCTTGGTCCTTTTTTTTTTACATCAGTAATCTCCAAACGATTAGCTTGATTACTAACATTACATGGCACCAGATCAACTTTCAAAATAAAGTCTAACTCAAGAGGTATTTGTAACATCCAATCAGCAGGGCAAATTCCATGATGCGTTTGAGTAGCAAGCCATTTTGCAGCTTTATTATCGTCGTGTTTAACTAGGCTGTACTCATAGGAAATGAATTGCGTAGCCATTTCTTCCATGTCATGAATGAAAGGCCGAAACCTCCATGGTGCTTTCCACGGGTCAATGAGGGCCTCATATACGACTACACAATCCAGTTCAAAAATTAGCATTTCCCATCTCCTCCTAACAGCATATCTGGCCGCCTCAACTACCACCATGAAGTCCACAATCTCAGGTCCATTAGCTACACAATCACGAGATGCTCCTCCACATACGACTCCCTGTACATTTCTGCCCACAAAGCCAATAGCTGCTTTCCCAGTTGATGGATCAAGGATCCGTCGGAGTTGAGTTTAATGTACCTACATGTAGGAACTTTCCAGCATGAATGAACTGAACTGACTTGAGGGTTAAAAGTATAAATGGAGCCCTTAATGTTAACCAATCTTAATCGATCTAAACATGTATGGGAAACTAAATAAATATTTTTTAGATGAAATAGCGAAAGCAAATTGGATCATAAAAGCATACCTCTAGCCATTGCAATCGAACTTGAGACATTCCAATTTCTTGACTATGGCATTATTGCTTTCCATTTGGTTTTTCTAAACCCTCACTCTTAACTTGGTGCAATTTTCTGAAGAGGAGCAGGCTTAGTGAACCTAAAAGAAAATAATATCACATCTCTATTAAGCTTTAACCATTACAAAATCTTTATTTGATGTGATAAAGACATATCTCGCTGAAAAAATTTGGGTTAAAAATATACTTAAAATGGGTGGAAATGAATTTCCCTAAAAATCAGCAAGATCTTAACAAAGGAAATTCCAACAGTCAACCCTTTGGTCTCTCATTCTCGTTTGCTGTAGCTTGGATCGATTGTATGGCAGCATTCGGGCTGCTGCTGTTGTTTCCACATATTTCAATCAATTCATGCTCCCTGTCAGTCCCATCATCATTGTTAGCGTTATCTGCTGTTCTTGCGTTTACTTGGCACGTCTGCTTCTTATTTTTCGCTATTGAAGTGCCAATCTCCGCAACAGCTAGTCTACACGCTTAGATTGTGGCTTGGATATTAAGACCTTTTGAGTTGAAAATAGCACCACACCTAGACTTCCAAATGCACCACATGACAGCTATTAACTTAGCAAACAGTTCAAGTGCTTGTTGCTAACTACCTACTAGACCATTCAAACAGCTGATTAACCAATTATCAATAGTGATTAGTCTTTCTATATTAACTCGAATGCCCAAGGTAGCAAGCCAGATCGGCTTTGTCCATGGGCAACATAGTACCACATGTTTTATTGTTTCATCACAACAACAAAATTTACAGTATGTACTTTCAGAAATATGCCTCCTAATCAGGTTGTTTTGAGTGGCTAGAGCATTGTTTAAAGCCCTCCATATGAAGTGTTTTACTTTTCGTAAGCTAGGGCAGTTCCATACTTGATTCCAAGTTGTTCTCTGTGTCTGATTTGATGATGAGGCACCTATGTTCAATGAGTTAACTCGGCACCTGATGTGATTGTAAGCGGATCGCACGCTACATTTCTCAGACTTTTCATGTGGCCAAATCAAGAAATCTCTGTTAGGAGTATGGGAGAGTGGAATTTGATGAATGACATATGCCGTCGCATTATCGAACCAGCTTGTACTGCTTCCACGCTCTTGATTCCTCGTCAATTAGTTCTGAAACCAGCAGCTCGTTGTTGAAGAATCTTGGCTTAAAGGTTGGCTTCAATCCACTTAAACCTAATAACCATTTGTCAGACGCTACATTGATGGTGTGCCCATCTCCAACTTGCCACAAAGATCTTTCAAAAGCTGATCTCTTCCATAGAGGATGCTAGCCCATTCCTATGAATCCCTTGAGCCTCTAGAAGCCTGCAAAAATGATTTGTTAGGGAAGTATATTCCTTTGATTATCCTTACCCAAAAGGCGTTTGGGTTTGTATAAATCCTCCAAGCAAGTTTGGTTATGAAAAAATTAACCAACCATGAAATCAAGAAGACTCTTTTCTCTCCTCTGCCTTTTTCCATAACTTATGTCCAAATATATATATACAGCAGGGGGATATCTTTTCCAAGCAACTAAATCCTACAAACTAGAAAAACAAAACCAAATCCTACAAACTAGGAAAACAAATCTTCCTCTACCGAAAAATAAAATACAAGATATAAATGTCATATTTACAAAATAAATCACAGAACAAATATCTCAATATTTACGGCCGTATAACACGGCCGTGCCTTCTAGTCGTGTATCGGGCCGTGTATGTTTCTGGGAGCTACCTGACACAACACACGGCCGTGCCTTCTGGCCATGTATCAGACCGTGTATGTTTCTGGGAGCTACCTAACACAACATACGGCCGTGCCTTCTAGCCGTGTATCAGGCCGTGTATGTTTCTGAGCTTCCGGACACACAATACCCCCCCTCAAGTTGGAGCATGGAGATCACAAATGCCCAACTTGCATAAGAGCATATCATACTCGCGTTTCCCTAATGCTTTGGTAAAAATATCAGCAAGTTGTCTCATTGTAGGAACAAAAGTAGGATAGATCGTCCCATCAAGTAATGCATCTCGAATAAAGTGACAATCCACTTCGATGTGTTTGGTGCGCTCATGAAATACGGGATTTTGAGATATATAAAGAGCAGCCTGACTATCACAAAATAGCGTTGCCGGCTGCGTATGAATAACACCAAGATCAGATAAAACACTCTCCAACCACTTGACTTCACAAGTGGTCATGGCCATTGAACGGTATTCTGCTTCGGCAGATGATCGAGACACAATTTGCTGTTTCTTTGTCTTCCATGAGATGGGAGACAAACCTAAAAACACCAACCATCCAGTAAGAGAATGACGAGTCAATGGACATCCTACCCAATCTGCATCACACCAACCAGTTAAAGTGAGATCGCCCTTACTACGCAATAAAATACCCTGACCTGGTTTGGATTTGAGATACCGAACAATGCGTAATGCTGCATCCCAGTGATCTTTCTGTGGCTGCTGCATAAATTGAGACAAGACATGTACACAATAAGACAATTCGAGCCTGGTAAAACATAAATAAATCAATCGGCCAATAAGACGTCGATAAGGCTCTGGATTATCCAACAAAGGGCTGGTTAACAACGCCAGTCAATGGTGTTGCTCCATCGGAACTCCCACGGGCTTTGCCCCTATCAAACCTGCTTCTGAAATAATATCAAGGGCATATTTGCACTGACACAAGAAGAACCCTTCGGGACTACGAGCCATTTCCACCCCAAGAAAATATTTAAGAATACCCAAATCTTTCATGGAAAAACAGGTGCTCAAGTAATCTTTAAACTTCTGAATTGTTGCACTATCATTCCCAGAAACAATCAAGTCATCAACATAAACCAAGATGTTCAGTCGTACCTCACCTTGTTGCAGAGTAAACAAAGAGTAGTCCGCATAGGATTGTGTGAAACTATAGATTTTTAAAGCAGCAGACAGTTTCGCGAACCAACACCGAGGGGCTTGTTTAAGCCCGTACAAGGACTTCTGCAATTTGCACACCTTATCTCGTCTTGCAACTCGAAAACCAGGGGGTAACTGCATATACACATCCTCCTGTAGATCTCCATGGAGAAATGCATTGTGGACATCTATCTGGTGAACCTCCCAATTCTTAATTGTAGCAATGGCCAAGAAAACATAAACAGTAACCATCTTTGCGACAGGGGCAAATGTCTCTATATAGTCTACTCCTTCCTTCTGGTGATTTCCAAGTATAACTAAACGTGCTTTATAGCGTTCCACCATCCCATCATATCGATATTTGACTTTGCACACCCATTTACAGCCCAAGGCCTTCTTATTAGGTGGTAGATCAGTAATACACCATGTTGCATTGTTTTCAAGGGCATCAATTTCTTGTTGCATCGCAATCCTCCATTTTTCATGTCGAACCGCTTGAGAATAACTAGTAGGTTCCTGTTCACCATGTAAAGCTGCAAGAAAAGCTTTATGCCGCAAAGAAAATCTATCACAATTCACATAGTGTGCAATGGGATAGGGGTTACCTGAGGCATGCTGTGTTGCGGGATCCGGTAGGGATGGACTCAATTTGTGAACCGTATGAGTAACAAAGTCTTGTAGTAGTACTGAAGTCTTACGATTCCGGTGGCCACGTCCCAACAATTCTTCATCACTAGAGACATTGTTTTCCTTACTTCCATCTTCAGTTGTAGAAGGAAGAGATGTTAATACTGCTATCCTATCACTTTGCTCAACTGGCACAGTTTCAACATTGGGAGAAATGGTTGCAGTTTCTTGATCACGGGGTCTAGAAGGAGAGTTGTCATCATCTACAATCTCCCTTCTTTCGGTCAGACCCTCTTGGATACCGAAGGCATCATTAGTGAGGTCTACATCCCATGTAAACGTAGATTCTACTAGGTTTTGTGATGGAGACAACGTTTGAAAAGGAAACTCGTTCTAAAAAAATTTTACATCTCTAGACACGAAAAAAACATGTTTTTCAAGATCATATAATCGCCACCCTTTATGTCCATACGGATAACCCATGAAAACACATTTTCGACTTCTACTCTCAAATTTATCTCCTAACCGTCCTTGCTTGTAGGCATAGCACAAAGACCCAAAAACTTTCAGGTAATCGTAATTTGGAGTTTGTCCATACAACACATGATAAGGCGTCTTTCCTTCTAAAACACTAGAAAGTGTTCGATTAATCAAATATCCTATGGTTAGCACACATTCTCCCCAAAACTCAATGGGCAAGTGTCCTTGAAAACGCAAGGCTCTAGCCACATTGAGAATGTGTTGGTGTTTTCTCTCGACCCGTCCATTTTGTTGAGGGGTACCAACGCATGAAGTTTGAAAAATAACACCCTTTTCACAAAAATAATTTTTCAATTTTTGAAACTCCGTTCCATTATCACTCCTCACAATTTTAACTCTTTTGTTAAATTGTGTTTCCACCATAGCAAAGAAGTTCCTTAGAGTTTAAACTACCTCAGTTTTGTCAATCAGTAGAAATATCCAAACAGCACGGGAAAAATCATCTACTACAGTAAAAAAATATGAAGCACCGCATGAGGACAAAATCCGGTAAGGACCCCACAAATCGCAGTGTATAAGTTCAAATATATCAGAAGCACGATGATGACTGACAAGAAATGGATCTCTAGATTGTTTTGCTCATAAACAAATATCGCAACATTTATTCTTGCTATCACTATCTTTATTTTGACTCACACTAGACACTAACTTGGTCACTTTTAATGACGGATGTCCCAACCGCTGATGCCATATCTCCAAACTCCTTTCACTTTCAATCTTCATTGCTTGAACTCGTGGCACTCCCTTGGAGTAGTAGAGTCCATCCCGTCTTTCACCCGCACCAATCAGCATCCTCGAAGTGGGGTCTTGCATTACACACATGGAATTGGTGAAATTGATAATACATTTAGATGAATCAACAAGTTGCAATATCGAAATCAAATTGCATTCTAGTCCAGGAACAAAGAGAGCATTCTTGATATACAAATCTCCATCAAGGACAAGTTGTCCTTCCTTTGTTGCCACAGTCTTGATCCCATCCGGAAGTCCAACAGAACACGTATCGATATTTCGCACTTTCTTCATTCCGTGCATACTTCCCGTCATGTGATGCGAAGCCCCTGTATCAATTATCCAATTGGAGAGCTTACCACTCAATGTTTCAGCAGTGTTTTTCTGACTATTGATTAGCTTCATCAACGAGGTCCACTGCTCCTGATCGAGACCGAGATTTGTCTTTATATCATTCTCAGCCGCTGTTGTCACTGCAGGTCCTTTGTCCTTCACGCAAGTGCTTCTGCTGGACACGTTATTTGCCTTTGCTGTTTCACGCCCTCATCCAAAGCTTGCCTGATTTTGACGCTGTTAAGTGCTGTTGAAGCCTCGTCCTCACCCTATACTCCTTCCATTTCCCTTTGGTCGATCACCCCACCACTCAGGATATCCGAGGAGAGCAAAGCAATTATCTGCTTCGTGTCCTATACGTTTGCAGTGGGTACAATACAACCCACTTTTGTTTCTTGTTTCTCCTTTTCCTCTTATTGCAAACGCCATGACATCTTGCCTCTCATCTTTAGTTCGGGTTATGGTCCTAACCCTTTCCTCAGCAATCAACATGGAATATGCCTAATTAACATTAGGAAGTGGATCTTGGGCTAAGATATTACTCCTCACTGTTCCGTAGATATTTCCGTCCAACCCCATGAGCAGAGCATGAACTCGTTCTTCCTCTCTTTTCTTTTCAAATTCTGCTGCGAGATTGCACGTACACATACTGCACTTACATGACGAAATCTGATCATAGTTTACTAGTTCATCCTATATTTGCTTCAATTTTCCAAAGTAATTCACCAAATTCATCCCCCTTTGTTTGCATTCTGCCAATTCATTTCGCAGTTGTTGAATGCGTGGACCATTAGCTATTGAGAACCTGTCCCTAATGTCGTTCCATAAATGTTCAGCTATTTCTTCGTGAGAGATAGTAGACCGAAGTAAGGATTCGATTGTATTACGAATCCATGATATCAATAGAGAATTAATCATCCACCAATCTTCAAGATCAAATGAATTATCATCAGGTTTTTTTATTGTACCATCAAGAAAACCATATTTTTTCCGAGCTCGTAGAGCCGTTCTCACAGACCGTGCCCATTCATCATAGTTTTCTTCTCTCAACTGTACTTGAGTGATCACCAATCTTGGATTATCTAATGAGGTAATATCGTAAGGAGATATCGTTTTTCTTTGAGGAAGGATTTCTTTCTTGACCTCACTTGTTTGTGATTCAACCATTGTTTTATGTCTACAATGGCTCTGATACCATGAAAAAATTAACCAACCATGGAATCAAGAAGACTCTTTTCTCTCCTCTGCCTTTTTCCATAACTTATGTCCAAATATCTATATATAGCAGGGGAATATCTTTTCCAAGCAACTAAATCCTACAAACTAGGAAAACAAAACCAAATCCTACAAACTAGGAAAACAAATCTTCCTCTACCGAAAAATAAAATACAAGATATACATGCCATATTTACAAAATAAATCACAGAACAAATATCTCAATATTTACGGCCGTGTAACATGGCCGTGCCTTCTAGTCGTGTATTAGGCCGTGTATGTTTCTGGGAGCTACCTGACACAACACACGGTCGTGCCTTCTAGCCGTGTATCAGACCGTGTATGTTTCTGGAAGCTACCTGACACAACACACGGCCGTGCTTTCTGGCCATGTATCAGGCCGTGTATGTTTCTAAGCTTCCAGACACACAAAAGGTTAGGAGAGTAGAATTGAAATAGTTCAAGTCTTTAAATCCAAGGCCTCCTCTTGATTTTGGAAAGGAAATTATATCCCAAATTATCCAATGAGTTTTTTTTCTCTTCCTGTGTTTGCCCTCACCAGTATTGGGCGATCGCATTCACTTCTCTACAACACTTCATTGGAAACTTGAAACAACTCATTGAATAAATTGGGATTGCACTAGCTACAGATTTGATCAATATTTCCCTACCTGCATCGGACAAAAGGCTTCTCTTCCAATTTTTCAGCTTTGAACGGATTATTTCTTTTGTAAAGCAAAGTGCTTCTGTCTTATTTCTACCCCCATAGAGTTGGAAGACCTAGATATTTACTAGGATTGCTAGTTATTGGGACTCCTAAGAAGACACCAATCTCCTCCATTCTCTCTCAAGAAGTATTCTTTTTGAAGAAGAGGCTCAATTTCTGAAAATTTATCTTCGGTCCTTACTTAACATAATACTCCTGCAAAATACCTTTCAAGGCCTCGACATTTGGAATATTGGCTTCCACAAAAAAAAATAGAGATTTATCAGCAAAAAGCAAATGTGACAATAAAGGACAAGCCCTTCTAATGCTCATTGCACTAAGATGTCGGTTATTAGTTGCCCTTTCAATGTTTCTTGAGAGCACATCTGCAACTAGGATGAATAGGTAAGGTGATAAAAGATCGCCTTGTCTAAGGCCTCTAGTAAGGTATACATGTCCTACAATTTTACTATTTACTAAAATTATGTAAGACACTAAGGAGAAGCATTCCATTATCCAATTAATCCACCGATTGCTAAATAGGAGTCTAGCAAGAACCACCCTTAGGAAGTCTCACTTAATTCGGTTATAGGCTTTATTCATGTCCAATTTTAGCGCATAATACATTTTATTGCTGGATTGCTTAGTTCTCAAAAAGTGGAAAGTTATAGTTTGAACTAATTATACTCAGATTAAGGACTAACTGAGCATTTATGGTGACCCATTCATCACCATTAGCCTATATTATTTATGTCATGGTACGAGAGAAATCAGCAAATTCGCAGTGCAGGTAAACTACTCTACATTGAAAAACCAAAAGAGAAAGATCACTCCGTTTTATCATAGGTTTTTACTACAAAAAGAAAAAAAAAGAAAAAGAAAAAAAAAAAGGAAAACCCTCGCACACGCATGAGCATGATTCAACCTCAAACCTTAACCTTTATTCGATCGAAGAAGAGCAGGACATGAATGATCCATTTGCTCTTACCATATACGAAATCCTTTCACTCGTTTTCAGCCAGAGATTTTAACGGACTTGATCTCGGGTTTTTTCTCCTCCACCTTAGGAATAGTCACAGTAAGCACACCATTCTCCATCGAAGCCTTAACTTGATCAACTTTGCATTCTCGGGCAACATGAAACGGCGGAGGAACTTCCCACTGCTCCTCTCCACACGGTGATATTTCTCATTCTTCTCCTCTTGCTCCTTGCTTCTCTCTCCACTGATCTGGAGCACTCTTCCTTCTTAAGGCCCGGAAGGTCGGCTTTGAAGATATGAGCCTCCGGAGTCTCTTTCCAGTTGATGCGAGCATTGACGAAGGCGATGGTTTCACGTGCAGATGGGGGCACGTTGATCAAGAGCCCTTCCAATGGATCCCATACGTCTAGGGAAAATGGGTCGAAGACATTGGTTCTGCGGCCACCGAAGTTGCTTGGAATGACCGACATGATTGCTAACGTAAGATCGTGAGGACTGTTTTAGTAGATTGCTTTATCAGATGGTTCTTTGTGAAGTTGGAGATGTGAAGAGAGTATATATAGACACGTTAGGAAGTGTAAAGAGGTGTCTGGTTATTGAATTAAATATTGACGATGATAAGGATACTGAGAAGAAGACAATGGAACTTTCTGGTGACATCGCTGGGCTGTTGCTTTTCATATTCGTTCGTTCTTTTTTTTTCTTGAATATTCCTAATAATATAATCGTGTACTGTGTAGTTGAGTAAATTGATAGCGATATTGATAAATTTTGTTCGTTGAAGTTTCTAAAATGTTCTGCAACGTTGGTAGGTCCCCATCCTTGAATAATTGTCCCAAAACATGCCAGACCAACCAGCGAGCCTTTTAGCGATGTCGCTAGATGTGTCAAGCAGCGGAAAACATCAGTTAACATCTGGAACAAAGAAAATTTTTATATTTTTATATGCTGCTTTTTTTTTTTTTTCCAAACATAAAATTGATGATGGAAAACATATCAAGTTTCTCTTTTAGTCCCCCAACATATGTTCAGCCGGCAAAAAATTACAATAAAATTAAAAAGTGAGAAAATTAAAATCACTAGGTATAGAATCGATATTCTATTCTACCATTATGAAATCAACTAAATATATATATATATATACTTTACAAATGTTGCTTATTATATAAATTATAAAGTATTTATTATTTATATAGTGTTTAAGATAATTAATAAATGTGATATAATATGAGAAAACAATTCTAAAAAACTAAATTGAAAGAATTTTTATGGAAAAAAATAAAATATATAAAAGATAAAAAAAAAAAAGACAACACCATATAATGATGTTTATACTACAAAAACAAATTATATAATATGAAGAAAAGTCTCTAGCAATAGTAGGCATACGGTATATATAATAAAAATTTCTAACCTAGTTGCAGAATGAGCAATGATTGTGGCATTTAAGTTCATTGTAATGATGATGATGTTAAAACTTAGACTTTAATGTTAAAAAAAAAAATACTTGTCAATCCTTTTATATTAAAAAGTAGGGGTTATAAGAGATAGGGTGGGTATGGTATAAGGTTCTATTTGTATCTTATCTTATAATGATACAAGTTTCTAAATTTTAGAACAAAAACCTACCTTATAGTACTATAAAACCATTATAAAACCTACACCTTGTAATTATTTTAAAATTAGAGGGTTGTTTTAAAATTAGAGGGTGTAGTAACTAGGCTTAGACTCTTTATGACAACAAAAATTGCATGCATGATTATTAGGCCTATTGAATGCAGGTGTTTATCTTTTACTTTATGGATTGCATGCGTTTGACTTTGGTTTAATAACCCAATGATAAATAGATGCATCATTTATAGGCAAATTTTGGGGTTAGGGGAGTCAAGTTCCCCTTGACTTCTCCTTAGTCTCCCTGTTTGCCACCATCTATCTTTAAAAAAAATTACAACTTTTTTCTAAAATGGTTTATTACTTTTGTAAGTGTAAGTGTATGGTAATTTCTATTTACAAACATATTTCAACAATCTATTTAAATATAGTCCTTATAAAGATAAAATTTAACAAGTACAACATACATGATTGAATGGATCCAATATACTTTTAATCATATTAATTATTTGTTAAAAGCATCTCTTATCTTGAGTCTTCAGGATAATAACCCAGGTAAAAGACTTCCATGTGGAGGTCCTCTACAATAAATTAAAGTCTCATTTAACTTAACACTATTAAGCCTTAAAGCTTCCTTTCTTAAACTTTTTTTTTTTCTATTTCCCCCATAACTAGCCATTAATTCTCAATTGGCACAAAAAAACCTAACACTATTGTTTATTGTAGACCTTTTGCTTCATTTAAATGGTCATCATTGCTGATCTACCGTTTGTGTATTTAGCCCCATGATAGGAAACAAGCATCATGCAACTAATCTCCTCACCTAGCTGTTTCATTTTCATACTCCAATCTCTTTTAATGGTCACCATAAGTTAGTTTGTTTCCTTCATACTCTATTAAACATTAAGAGAAGAAGTCTCTTGTCAAGTAATTCAATCAACAACTAATAAGTGCTTAATTATATATATATATATATATATATATATATATATTAAGTGAGATTTAAAGTATTTTTTCCTTATTTTGGCATATTTTTGAATAATTTGAATTTTAATTGAGTAATATTTTAATTTTAGGGCTTCGATGGATAATTGAGTTAAAAAAGGAAGAGAAAGAATCCAATTTTGAGCTAAATAAAAGAAATTGTGAAGTTTTGAAGATGGACACAAGTAACAAATATGACCATATATAGATCTTCTTAAATTTAAAATATAAAACCAAAAGTTACATGGGAGCTAGACACAACCATATTTATAGATCATGTATTTCTCAAAGATAATTAATTTTAAAGCACAACTTAGACATAACCTTTAGGCATAACCGTGTCTAGGTCGTGTCTACTATAATGTCTAGTTTTTCAAATTTTTTATCAATAATTTTGACACAACTCAAAGCAAGGCTATGTTAGATAGTGTGTTAGCTTAGAAAACAGAATTGTTTGACTCTCACTATATAAACAATAAGGGGGACTCAACCAGCAAAAGGGGGGAGATGATTTTTTTTTTTTTTAATTCTAGGGTTTTGAAAGACTAGAAAGTTATTTCTCTATACAACAAGAAATTAGAGTTTTTCTTCAATCTCATTGATGATGCATGCTTTTACATCATTAAGGATTTATGTTTTTAATATGATTATAGCTTAATTTTTCTTAGTATTTAGACTTGTGGATCTTATGATTATTAGGTGACTGAATTTACTATTATTTAATGAATTCTTAGATTTCTTTACTCATGCATCTATTTTTTATATTGTTTAAATTAATATTTCTAAAGTATTATTCTATTTATTTGATATTATATATTAGGATTAAGAAATCTGATATGTAATTAGATCTAACATGTTTGAAGAGAATTAATGTAATCTTAGAGATAAATTACATAATTTTTTCGAAATTAATTTATTTATTTTTAGGGGATTCATCATTTTTAATGTGATCTTTAAATTATGCTATTATAAAGAGATTCAAATGGGTATTTTTAAAGTTAAGGTTAATAAGCTTGAGAAAGTTATTAAACTAATTAAGAAATTCCCCCCACCTATGAAATTAAACAAGATTTAAATGAATTTTGTGAATGTCACGTAATAATTTCTAGGGGAAACAAAGTCTAGATACTAGTTTTACCATCTTGAAGTAAATTATAATCTATTTTGCTCTTCTTTCTTTCAATTTTGATCTTAGTTCATTAGTCAACGTTTAGTTATAGGTGTTAGATTAATTAATCTTTATAATTTACTGGTTAGATAATATGGTGTAAATTAGTATTAGCACTTGTAATTCTTGTGAGATGATATCCATATTTAATATACTATATTACAAAATTTGATATGTATACTTGCTTTCCATCAACAAAATTTATTAGATCTTAGACCCATTGAATCTTAAATGGTTAGGTATGGTCTAGCTAGTTAATTCAAATTCTTGCACCTGCTTGCTAAGGAGACATACAATATTACCTCCTATATACCTTGAAACCTGTTCCATTCATATTTTTAGTTCTAGGTTTTAAGATTATCTAAACCATCTCAATATTTTAAGGGGTACCTAATATACATTACTAATAAATGTAATTAAGTTGGGGAAAAAATAATTGAAATCCTACCGATTCAACATAATCAAGATGCAATCAATTTGAACGATCTTATAAATAATTAGCCTAGCTTAACACTTTATAAGATAATTAAACATGTTTTGCGTCACTAGCTAGTTTAAGTTGGTATTATGGTTTAAGTTTATTGCATGTAATTTTTTTAATTAGTTATTCTTAGAGTGATATCAACTTTCATAGTTTGAATGTTATGATATATGGTACCGGTTTATCCTACTACTTTAGACCTATAGTGTAATATCTGAGAATTTAATTTATTAATTTATTTAATATATATATTATCACAAAGAGCTAAAGACAAGGGTGAGAATTTAATAAAATTCGAGAGGCAATTTGGACATTTCACGCAGATGATATAAATACTGAAATAAACCTAGAAAACCTAATTTGCCATTGTCACAACAAAATAGCAGAGGATAGACACTCTCCACGAGAAAGCCTAGGACGATGAAAGGAAAAAGGAGCGGATCAATTCTAAGTACGCGAGGTAAGGATCTTTATGCGAACTTCAAATTATGTTATTGGATAAAAACACTCATGAGTATCATGTGCACATCAGGATTCAAAGACTGGGAAAGGTGTAACGGAGAAGAGACTCAAAAGGTTTAAGGATTCAACTCGTAAGGAATTTGAAGTAAGTATGAAAGTCTGTGTAATTTATTTATAATTACATATTTTAGAGATATATTTGAGCTTAGGAATATAGAGGATTGGATTTAGGAGAATTTAAAGTCAAGGAATTAAGGTTCATGAAAATTACCGAAAGTAATACGGCCTACCAACACGGTTGTGTTTCGAACGTGTTGAATTCGAAAGTTACACCAAGAGATACACGGCCTCCCAACATGGTCGTGTTTAGATCATGTTGAGTGTGAAAGATGTAGCAAGAGATACATGACCTCTTAATACAGTCGTGTTTTGACCATGTTAAGTCAAAGGTAACATGGCCTCCCAACACAGTCGTATTCCAATCGTGTTGAAACCAAATTTTACACTGGAAGTTGCATGACCCCTAACACAGTCATGCTCCAGCCCGTGTTGAGCAACACGATCCTCAATATGGTCGTGTTGAATAAAGTACAACTTAATTATATATTTATTTAACTTCAAATTAAACTAATTTCCATGCACTCTAGATAGCTATTAAGGCTTCAGAGAGATTAAAGGAATAGGATTAAGAAAGTTAAGAATTAATATTGATCTTAGATTAAATACTAAAAAGAACTTGTTGTTTATATAGATTTCCATTTATATTAAGTCCAAGATCGGGAAGTGCTTAAAGCTAGGATCTAAGGTACATATAATTTATGTGTTGTTTTGTGTTTGTTTAAGTTAATATGTGTGTTAAAATTGGTTAAAATGAATAATTTGCCTTTAAGTGTTTAAGTTGTATGTTGTATGTGCTTAGCTCGGCCTAGGGGCCTATAATGGTAGATCCCTAGGGAGCACCCCAATGATCCTTATGTGACGTTATCTCTAGTGGAGTCATACCTAGAAATGATCTAAGTTGAATGTCAAATTAAGAGGTTTAAGTGGACATGGGTGTAGGGCTTGTAGTGGCAGTTCCCATCACTTGGTTTAAGTGTACATGGGTATAGAGCCCATAGTGGCAATTCCCATCACTAAGTTTAAGGTTTAAGTATACATGGGTGTGGGGCTCGTAGTGATAGTTCCCATCACCAAGTTAAGTGTTTAAGTGTACATAGGTATGGAGCCCATAGTGCCAGTTCCAATCACCAAGATTAAGTAGTTTAAGTGTACATGGGTGTGAGGCCCGTAGTGGCAATTCCCATCACCATGTTTAAGGATTAAGGGATCATGGGTGTGGAGCCCGTAGTGATAGCTCCCATCACCATATCATGTTCCAGTGTGTTAAGGGGGTCATGACTACCCTGTTGATGCTTGTAGACCTAAATGTATTAAGAAAATAGTTGTTTGTGTTTAAGTACTACATAACATGTGTGACACTTATTCATGTTTGTTTATGCGTATATGTTTGTGTTATACATACTGGGCATTAGCTCACCCTTCGGGGAACATTTTTAGATGCAAGTATTGAGGGAGATGAGAACCTAGAAGATGACTTGGGTTTGGGTGAACCATAGAGAGAGGAAGATGAAGATTTCCATTATTATTATGGTAATTAAGTTTGAAGAGATTTATGTTATTTAACTATAATAGATAGTATCTTTTGATAATATTATTTGTGTTTAAAGACTTTCGCTACATTAGATTTTGATATGGTTTATGAAGTTATTATTTGAATTTTGAGGATGTATAAAATGTTTTTATATAAAAGTTACATGCTAAAATGTATCAAAGTTGTTTTTGAGCCTTAGCGTATTCTTGAAAAATAAGGACATGTAGCGAGCAGTAGCGCGGCCCAAGTTTCGAGGCGTTACATGTAAGCAAGTGCACCTATTAATTCTATAGTACTGTGAATATTGATATCGAGTATTGATCTTAAAGAGATTACAATTACTAGTAATTACTCTTTTTCTTATTATCTAATCTAAAAAATTGAATGAAGTGAGTAAAATCAAACATCGTGTTTAAGTATACATAGGTGTAGGGCCCGTAGTGGCAGTTCCCATCACCAAGTTTAAGGATTAAGGGATCATGGGTGTGGGACCCGTAGTGGCAACTCCCATCACCATATCATGTTCCAGTGTATTAAGTGTGTTAAGGGGGTCATGAGTACCCTGTTGATGCTCATAGACCTAAATGTATTAAGGAAATGGTTGTTTGTATTTAAGTACTACATAACGTGTGTGACACTTGTTCATGTTTGTTCATGCATATATGTTTGTGTTATACGTATTGGGTATTAGCTTACCCTTCGAAGAACATTTTTATATGCAGGTGTTGAGAGAGATGATAACCTAGAAGATGACTTAGGTTTGGCTGAGCCACAAAGAGAGGAAGACGAAGATTTCCATTACTATTATAATGATTAAGTTTTAGGAGATTTGTGTTATTTAACTATAATAGACAGTATCTTTTGAGAATATTATTTTAGTGTTTAAAGACTTCCGCTACGCTAGATTTTGATATGGTTTATGAAGTTATTATTTGAATTTTGAGGATGTATGAAATGTTTTTATATAAAAGTTACATGCTAAAATGTATCAAAGTTGTTTTAGAGCCTTAGCATGTTCTTGAGAGATAAGGACACGTAGCAGGCAGTAGCGCGGCCTTGGTTTTAAGACGTTACAGCTTAAGTGGTATCAGAGCTTTAGGTTTATGATCCTTAGAGACGTAAGTTTGAATCTATAGGGAATGGGTTGTTGATCCATATGATTTAAGTTTTGATCTATAGAGCATAGGTCGTTGATATTGAAGAGCTTAGGTAATGATCCTTAGAACTAAGCGATGATCAATAGATGTAAGTTTTAAACAATAGAGCTTAAGATATGATCTTTAAAGGAGTTAAGCATTAGATCCATAAGATAGTGATACATGAATAGAGTGGGTAAAATACGCGACATTTACTAAATTATGTAATTATTTTCTTGTATTATTATTTTACTTGCATTCTTCTAATTGCTAAGTTATATATACGAGTAGACCCATGTGTAGTAGTATATGTGTATATACTTACATACTTTGAAATTGGCCATGACTAATATTAACTCAAGTAGATCCAGTTATCTCTTCTTAAATAGAATGCCTCCAAGAAGAACCATTGAATTAGGAGCTGGAAGGGGTACTAGACGTAATAACCCTAATGATGAGGAAGTTCAGCACTCACAGCCACAAAGGGAAAGAGGTCAAATGGCTGAAGAGACAGTTCAGCTACTACACACTGTGAACCACCTGGTGGGATTACTAGCACAACAACTCTAAACACCTAATGTCCCATAGTACAGGAATGTTAACGAACCCATCAGCTTTAATAGGTTCATAAGAGTGGCTAAAGAATTCAACCCTAGATTGGATAACCCAATCAAGGCTAAAGATTAGGTATAAGAAATTGAGAAGACTTTTGCTGCCTTCCAAATACCAGAAGATAGGAAGGCTAATTATGTTGCATTCATGCTGAAAGGAACTACGGCAAAATGGTGGGCTTCAGTTCCTAAACTTGTAGGGGAATGCATGAACTGGGTTGTATTTATGGAGTTGTTCTATCAGAGATACTTCCCCAGCAGCTCCAGAGATAGAATGGAGAATGAATACTACAACTGTAAACAGAGAAACCAAATAGTTGAAGAGTATGATGTAGAGTTAAATCGCTTCATTCAGTTCCTTCCCAAAAATGTACACAATGATGATAGGTCCCAAGTTAGAAGGTTCTTAAGAGAATTGGAATTAGATCTACAACTTGCAATAAGGGCCTTTCAACTAAATACATATGCTGAAATGGTTGATAAAGCGAAGTACCTCGAGTAGAATAAGGAGATCATAGAAGAACAGAAGAGCTGCAAAGTAACAATATCTCTAGGGAAAAGACCTACCTCTAGTGAAATGGGGCAAAATAGAGGTAAAAGACATCTGCTACAAAGCAGAACACCGAAAATTATAGCCCCTCCTCTCCATATCAAATAAGTGCCTTTAGCACTCACTGCAACAAGCACAGATGTTAAATGTCCTAGATGTTACGGACCCCAAGACTAGAGAGAGTGTAGATGGCCAAATGGGACATGTTTCTCTTGTGGGAAGACTGGGCACATTAACAAACATTGCACCGAAAGGTCAATTCCCCTAATCTTCTGCCATGTGTGCAACCAAAGGGGACATAAGGTAATCAATTGTCCTCAAGGACAAACCAAGAATTAGATAGGGCTAGTTCAACAAGCAGCTAGACCTCTAGTGAGAGGATAGGGAGCTAAACCACAAGCAGGAGGTCCTAGACAAAGAGTTCCTATCAAAATGTTTACCATTCAACAGTAACACCACCAGGATATCCTGAATGTGGGCAACATTGTAAGTATGCTTTCAGTACACTCTTGCAATGCATATATGTTGTTCGATACCGGTGCGTCTATATCCTATGTGTCTGAGAATTTTGTTTGTGCATGTGCATTGAATGTTGAAAACATGAATGACTGCCTAGCTGTTAGTTTTCCTTTAGGAGTAGGAGGAAGAATAAGTAGGATATGCAAAGGAGTAAAATAGAAATACATGGTAGGGTGATGCTAGTAGACCTCCTGGTATTGGAAATGATAGAGTTTGACATAATATTAGGTGTCAACTGGCTATCAAAATATCATGCCACCATTGATTGTCACAATATGGTGGTACGGTTTAATATACCAGGAGATGGATATTTTGAATACAAGTTAAAAATGTAAAGACTTACTAGATTGCCTACCTATAAAATGTTGGGAGAAAGTGTACTAGCAACTATATTTGTTGAAGTCAGTGAAGAAGTTAAGATAGAAGGAGTACCAATAGTGAGCGAATTTCCTGATGTATTTTCAGAAAATCTTATTAGTTTACCCCCAGCCAAGAAAATAGAATTCAATATCGACTTACTATAAGGTACAGCACCCATATCAAAACCAATCTACAGGATGGCACTAGTGGAATTGGAAGAATTAAGGTAATAATTACAGGAGCTACAAGATAATGGTTTTATAAGACCCAGTGTCTCTCCTTGAGGTGCACCAGTCTTGTTTGTGAAGAAGAATGATGGAAACATGAGACCCTATATAGACTATAGGGAATCAAACAAGGTCACAATCAAGAATAAATATCCTCTTCCCCGGATAGATGACCTATTTGACCAGTTGCATGGAGCTCAAGTGTTCTTCAAAATAGACCTAAGATCAGGCTACCATCAACTAAGAATCAAAGAAGAGGACATCTAGAAAACAGTATTCCGAACTAGGTATGGGCACTACGAGTTTTTTATGATGCCCTTTAGACTAACAAATGCACCAGTTGCATTCATAGATTTAATGAACAGAGTATTCAAGGATTTCTTAGATAATTTTGTAATCGTCTTTATAGACGATATCCTGATATACTCTAAAAGCATTGAGGAGTATGAAGAGCACTTGAGACTAGTATTAGGCAAGCTACAAGATGAGAAGTTGTATGCCAAATTCAGTAAATGTGAATTCTGGCTAAAACAAGTAGTCTTCTTAGGTCATATGGTTAACAGGGATGGGATATCTATAGACCCTGAAAAGGTGAGAGCAATAGTAGACTGGCACAAACCAAAGACAGTTACAGAGGTAAGAAGCTTCTTGGGTCTAGCAAGCTACTGTAGGAGATTTGTAGAAGTTTTTTCCGAAATAGCAACTCCTCTCACCAGATTGACAAAGAAGAATGTGAAATCTAAATAGGATAACAAATGTGAAGCCAACTTTCGATGCTTAAAGAGAAACTCGTGTCGGTGCCAATTTTGACTTTACCCAAAAGTGGAGAAGAGTTTATAGTTTATAGTGATACCTCAATTCAAAGGTAGGGATGTGTATTGATGCAAGGTGGTCAAGTAATAGTATATGTATCTCGACAATTGAAGTCATATGAAAAGAACTACCCAACTCATGACTTAGAATTAGCAGTTGTAGTGCTAGCTATGGAGACATTACTTATATAGAGAAAGGTACAAAATCTTCACTAACCATGGAAGCTTGAAATACATATTTACTCAAAAAGAGCTGAATGTGAGACGGAGGAGAATGGTTAGAGTTAATCAATGATTATGACCTAGAGATACAATATCACCCAGGAAAAGCTAATGTAGTGGCAAACGCCCTTAGCAAAAAGAAACAGGGCAATGTAGCCACTCTCATCACTTCATAGAAAGAGTTATTAGAAGACATGCGCAAATTAGAGATAGAAGTTTTAACACAATAAGTGAGAGCAAGAATGGTTACTTTAAGGATTCAGCTAACCATAATGGACAGAATTAAATCGGGTTAGATGGAAGATAAGGATATTCAAGAGATCAAGAGCAGAATGGAATAAGACAAGGCACCAGAATTCAACTTAGATGTAGAAGGGACTTTGAGGTATAAAACAAAACTATGTGTGCCAAGAGATGCAAAATTGAAGAAAGAGATAATGAAAAAGTCACATTACTTCGCCTACACAATACATCCTGGAAGTACCAAAATGTACAAGGATGTGAAGACCTGTTATTAGTAAAGAAACATAAAGAGATAAATAGCAGAATATGTAGTCAGATGCTTCACATGACAATAGATCAAAATAGAACATCAAAGACCAGCTAGAGAATGACAACCTCTTCCAATACCAGAGTGGAAATGGGAACATATGACAATGGACTTTGTTACAGCCCTCCCAAATATCAAGGAGAAGCAGGATGCAATTTGGGTTACAATGGACAGATTGACCAAGTTTGCTCATTTTATACCTATTAGAGTAAGATACAAATTGGAGAAACTAGCTTAAATATACATACAGGAGATAGTTAGGCTGCATGGAGTGCCAATGACAATCACTTCTAATAGAGACACAAGGTTTGTGAGTAGATTTTGGAGTAGCCTACACAAGGCATTAGGCACCAAACTACAATTCAGCACAACATTCCACCCACAGATAGATAGTCAGTCTGAAAAGACTATATAAATACTGAAAGATTTGCTCAAGGCATGTGCACTAGACTTTGGAGGAAATTGGAATGAGCATATACTTATGGTAGAGTTTACCTATAATAACAGTTACCAAGCAACCATCCAGATGACACCATATGAAGCTCTTTATAGAAGAAGGTGCAGATCCCCACTACATTGGGATGAAGTAGGAAAAAGATAGATGATGGGGGTGGAGTTAATCTAAGAAGCAATAGACAAAGTGAAGCTAATCAGGCAAGAATATAGACAGCTTAATCCCAACAAAAAAGACAAGAGAAGGCATCCTTTGGAATTCCAAGTGGGAGATAAGGTATAATTGAGGATTTCTCCAACAAAGGAAGTGATCAGATTCGATTTCATGGGAAAGTTAAACCCAAGGTATATAGGCCCATTTGAGATCTTAAAGAGAATAGGCACATTAGCTTATAGGTTAGCTCTTCCACCAAATTTGGCTAGGATACATGATGTATTCTGATACGCTCAAAACATATATATAAATTGGGAGCGTAAATTGCAGCAAGTGCACTGGTCGTATCAAGTAATAGAGTGGTGAAAAGTAAGGTTGTCGATCCCTCGAGGAACCAATAGAGTACTAGATCTATGGCAATCTTTATCAATATCTAGGAGATTAAAAAGGGGTTTTGAAATGTCTAAGCTAAAAATTTAACTTAAAGCAAACAAGGGGGATTTTATGAAGAATCTATCAATTATGAACGCGGGAAATTAGAATTCACCCTAGATCCATTAATCAAACTGCTACCATGTTATATCAACTAGTGGTTATAAGGTTATTCAAGTGAGTTTAGAAAATCCTTTTTAAGGATGTTAACCTTAAATCAATTAGTCGGCTTCCGCGTCTCCAATTAACCAAGGAATCAAAATTATGTTCATACACCTCCCGATGTTACAAACAACTAATGCCCTAAATCAATTAACCCTAATCCTTTAGTGATTAATTAACAAGAAACATTGCATTGCGCCCTCCATAAACTCTAATTAAACCAATTATCGCAACTCCCGTATTGATAATCAATCTAATTAAGAATTCCTAACAAATCCTAATCAACTCCCATATCAAAAGGATTTCTAACACTTATAATCAAAGACCAATTATAATTGAAATCAAATGAATTGCAATCATGAATAATCCTAATAATTCCTAATCATATGACATGGCTACAATTATCCTTTTAACATTCTAGGGTTTCATCCAATTTCCCAAGGAAAAGACTTAGCAATTCATGGAGATAAAGCTATGATTATGATTCAAGGAGATTCGTACAAAAGAAATCATATTCAATGGTTGAATCAAATGCTTGAATTGCATATAAGAAATAAAGTTCAGAAATCACCAATTCAACAATACAAATAATACCTTAATTGCAAGGAACTCCACAAATCCTTCACAAAGGATGATAATCTCCACCAAGATCACAAAGTTTTCTCCAAGATTTGATCTCCACAATTCTCCCTTAAAACTAGGTTAAAACTACTCTAAGAACACTAAAATTTGACAAAAGTTTTTCTCTAAATCGACATAAGACCTATATATATGCAAGGGGAGGCGAGAAGATGCAATTAAAACAAGACCGGTCCAAGGCCGGCAGCCTTTATTTAAGCCGGCCATAAAGGCCAGCGGCCTTCATTTAAGCCGGCCATAAAGGCCGGCGGCTTTAATCTCTCATTTGCCATCCTTCAATCTTTTCATGCTTCAATTTGTATGCAATCTCTCCAAATTGATTAAGCTTTGAACTCAAAGTCCTTCAACATCTGAAATATAAAAATAAACATGATTAAGTACTATTTCCTTGTGATTTCTCTAAAATCAATAATGAATACTTGTAAATTGCTTAATGAATTATGAGTAAAATATGCCTTTATCCCATTTATCCATGCTAAGGAAATATGTACCCACCCCAGATCAGATAGTGACTTTGGAACCACTGAATGTATAGCCAAATTTGACATCTTGGAAAGACTAATCAAAATTCCAGACACTAAAGAATGGGTATTAAGGCGGAAAACAATCTCTTATATTAAAGTACAATAAACAAACCAAACAGAAAGGGAAGTAACGTGAGAACTGGAAGTAGAAATGAGAAAGTATCTAGAACTCTTCTAGAAGTAGGTAATTTCAACGACGAAAGTTTTTATAAGGGGGGAGAATGTAATACCTAAAAATGTTATTTATTGATTTATTTAATATATATATTATCACAAAAAGCTAAGGATAAAGATGGGGATTTAATAAAATTCGAGGGGCAATTTAGAAATTTTACATAGAGGATATAAATACTGAAATAAACCTAGAAAACCTAATTTTCCATTGTCATAGTAAAATAGTAGAATACAAACGCTCCCTACGAGAAACCTTAGGACAACGAAAGGAAAAAGGGTGGATCAATTCTAAGTACACAAGGTAAGGATCTTTATGCGAACTTTAAATTATGTTATTGGATTTGAAACTCATAAGTATCATGTGCACATTAAGATTCAAAGATTGGGAAAGGTGTAACGGAGAAGAGACTCAAACGGTTTAAGGATTCAACTAGTAGGGAATTTGAAGTAAGTGTGAAAGTCCGTGTAATTTATTTATAATTACATATTTTACAGATGTAATTGAGCATAGGAATAGAAGGGATTAGATTTAGCAAAATTTAAAGTAAAGGAATTAGGGTTCATGGAAATTGCCTAAGATAATATGGCCTACCAACACAGTCATGTTTCGACCGTGTTGAATTCGAAAGGTACATCGAGAGATCACGGCCTCCCAACACGGTCGTGTTTCGACCGTGTTAAGTGTGAAAGATGCACCGAGAGATACATGACCTCTTAACAAAGTTGTGTTTTGACCGTGTTGAGTCAGTGGTAACACGGCCTCCTAACACGGTCGTATTTAGACCATGTTAAATTAAAAAGAACATGGCCTCCCAACACGATCGTGCTCTAACCGTGTTGAAACCAAATTTAACACCAAAAGTTACACGACCCCAACACGATCGTGCTCCAGCTCGTGTTAAGCAACACGATCCCCAACATGGTCATGTTGAATAAAGTATAACTTAATTATATATTTATTTAACTTGAAATTAACCTAATTTCCACGCACTCTAAATAGCTATTAAGGCCTTAGAGAGATTAAAGGAATAGGATTAAGAAAGTTAAGAATTAATATTGATCTTAAATTAAGTATTGAGAAGAACTTGTTGTTCGTACAAATTTCTATTTAAATTAAGTCCAAGACTAGGAAGTACTTAAGGCTAGGATTTAAGGTACGTGTAACTCGTATGTTGTTTTGTGTTTATTTAAGTTAATATGTGTGTTGAAATTGGTTAAGATGAATAATTTGGCTTAAGTGTTTAAGTTGTATACTATATGTCCTTGGCTCAGCCTAGGAGCCTATAGTAACAGATCCCTAAGGAGCACCTCAATGATCCTTGTATGGCATTGTCCCTAATGGAGTCGTACCTATAAATGATCTGGGTTGAATGTCGAATTAAGAGGTTCAAGTGGACATGGGTATGGAGCCTGTGTAGTAGTTCCCATCACCAAGTTTAAGGTTTAGGTGTACATGAGAGTAGGGCCCATAGTGGTAGTTCTCATCACTAGGTTAAGTGTTTAAATATACATGGGTGTGGGGCCCGTATTGCCAGTTCCCATAACCAAGATTAAGTGGTTTAATTGTACATGGGTGTAGGGCCCGTAGTGGCAGTCCCCATCACTATGTTTAAGGATTAATGGATCATGGTTGTAGGGGCCGTAATGGCCATATCATGTTCTAGTATGTTAAGGAGGTCATGAGTACCATGTTGATGATTGTGGGCTTAAATGTATTAAGGAAATGGTTGTTTATGTTTAAGTACTGCATAACATGTGGAACACTTGTTCATGTTTGTTCATGCGTGTGTATTTATGTTTTATGTACTAGGCATTATCTCACCTTTCGGGGAACATTTTTAGATGCAAGTATTGAGAGAGATGAGAACTTAGAAAATGACTTAGGTTTTGGTGAGCCACGGAGAGAAGAAGATGAAGATTTCCATTATTATTATGGTGATTAAGTTTTAGGAGATTTCTGTTATTTAACTATAATAGATAGTATCTTTTGATAATATTATTTTGGTGTTTAAAGACTTTCGCTACATTAGATTTTGATATGGTTTATGAAGTTATTATTTGAATTTTGGATATATGAAATGTTTTTATATAAGAGTTACACGCTAAAATGTATCAAAGTTGTTTCAAAGCCTTAACGTATTCTTGAGAGATAAGGACACGTGGCGAGCAATAGCGCGACCTGGGTTCGGGGCATTATATTTAGGCAAGTGCACCTATTAATTCTATAATATTATGGATATTGATATCGAGTGTTAATCTTACAAAAATTACAATTACTAGTAATTACCCTTTATTCTTATTATCTAATCCAAAAAATGAATGAAATAAGTAAAATCAAACAACAAGTAAACTAAAGAAAATAAAAATTATTAAAAGTATACCCGAATATTGAATCCACCTAAAACTACTAATGTAATTAAATAATTATTATTCAATTTCATTATGATATTCTTAGACTATAGGAATTTCTAGATTGAATTAATAACTCTCTTAAGTCTACTAATTCCTAATTCTAAGTTGATTAATTGGAATATCTTTCTAATTAATACTTCTAAAATTGCATTATATTTGATATATGAACTCCACCATCAGGTTTTTACCCTAATCTAGAAGATTTACATCATCCTATCTCTAGGATTGCAACTCCTTTCAGTTATGCTAGATCTAGTCTAATGTAAGATCTTTCTATTTCTATATAAGAAATCAAACTTCAACTAATGCACCGACAATATTAAATTGAAAACAATAAAGAACCCATAATTGAATCACAGAATAACAAATAATTTATTGAATAATAAATCAAAAAATTATATATTCATTCTAAAATTCATCATACCCAAGTACTTAAGAAAATTTAAGCTAGCAATATATTAAGTCTAAAAGCAATAATATAAAAAGAGTTCATAAAGAAAAGTATCAAATAAACAACAATACTAAAAATCTATCACTATATTACTATCAATCTACAATTTTCTTCATCTCTATTGGAAATTTATACTCCTTTTATAGTCATCAATTTCTAACCTTTTAGGAAAGTTTTAGTTTCCTAGAAAAATCCTAAGAATCTTCATAAACTAAAAAATATAATTTAATAGGCAATAACAGCTTCTTCAGATTTTTTGAAACTCAGCTACTCTTGAAAGGAAATCAAATCTTCATGATGAATTGCACTTTTAGGAAGTGAAATTGAGCTTGGAAATCAATTTTAGAAAGTTGAATTTTTGCTTGGCACGATCATAGCACAGTCGTGTTGTTGCCCCGTATACCATTCTATTTCAAATATATTAAAAAAATTGCCTTCAACATGCCCTCCGAGATAGGCATATTCTTTCCCATGTACTTCTATACAGCTACTTGCTTAGTTGCTCCAAAATGATCCACCTTGTCCTACTCTACACGGCGTTAGACGCGGCCATGCTCTTCACTATGTTATGCTTCCTAATCTTGTAAATTTGATAATTTTGCTTCAAATTTCACGTAATTCTTCTATTAAATCATAAATTACATTTCAAACCTTTGAAATCAAAATAAAAAGTGATTAAGTACGATATCCATCCAAATGTAAAAAAAAAAAAAAAAAAGCCATTATAAATGTTACAAATAATAAGAATTTTATAGCACTTATCAAATTCCCCCACACTTAAGCCTTTGCTTATCCTCAAGCAAAGATAAACCTTTAAGGATCAAGGATAAATTTCTTCACTTAACCAATTATCTTAGATAACAATCACTACATTTGTACTTAAACAAATTCATTCATGATAAAATTGTTTATTATTAACACCCTTTTTACCCAATCATGTTTAGTGTACTACGAATACTAAAATCAAAGTTTAAAAGTTAATCCATGCAATATCAAAATTTATTATGCCATTTAAACAAAAATTTACAAACCCAAAACCGTACTAAACATTACCTAATCAAGAAGAAGGTTTTAAAATTTTTCTCACTTAGCTAAGTTATATACTTCCCCTTTTTCATCCCCTTAAGTACCACAACGTCCAACAAAAGCTTTTCTCCATCTATCCCTTGAAAATATTTCCTTAATTTTATAATTACTAAAAGATTTTTTTTTTTTAACAACATAGAGTAATTTCATCGGTCAGTAAGTCTCAGACTAGACAATCTTAGGCTACTAGGTTTAAGATACCCCTTCGAACCTCCATTAACTCCATTACTTATTTCAATTAGTTTAGTTTTCTCGGATTCTTCTCTTAACTCAAGTAGCAAGCTCTAGGTTGATGATCCTAAGGTCATCACTTAAGTCAATAGATATTACCCCCAAATGGCACCTTGCAAGCTTAATTGCTTGAGTTAACGAGGCTCCCTACTATAATTTATTTATTTTACTTTATTTCCTAAATTGTATTTTATAAGAAGAACCTTCAAAAGAAAATTGTCATTAGTTTAGTTATTCGAGATCATAATACTCATAAGAACTTCTAAGAGATAGATATATATCAAAATAAGTTTAAAAACTCAAATTCCCAATTCTTGATTACTAGTATCATTCCAATCTAGTATTTCTAAATTCTAAGCCTAAATAACATGTAATTTTGATTTACAAAGATTTCATAATGCAATTCTAATCAAGTATTATAAGTTCACTAATGAAAAGGTAAAAAAAATATATTAAGTAAAAAAAAATTAATAATCCACCAAATTATGAATGCAACTCGTTTATTTAGTACTACTAAGAGTGATAAATTATCCTATAATATTGTCTTAGTGTTTTACATTATTTCTCTCCACCACAATTAAAATTGTATATTGTCCTCAATGTACAAAATAAAACATTAAAATAACTAATGGAGGAAAATAGTTCAAGGAAAAATAACAAAATAATTCCCTAATAATGTTGGATAAAACTTGAAGCGTAATTCCTAACTATCTAAAAAAAATAAAGTTCCTAACATAGAGAGAAAAAAAAAGTGTGGTAAAATAAAATAGAGTAAAAGAAAATAAATGGGAAAGGAAGACCCTTATTATTTATGTCTTGATAAGTATCAAAAGACCCTTATTATTTACACCTACTTGGAAACATTTGTCAATTATTTCTTTTGAATTGTTGAAGAAAGGGATACTTATTTTATGAAAAATTATTTCAAGGTCTTAAAGAACTCAATTGGAATATTTTATAATGATCAAGAGAAAATTAATGCAAATTAAACACGTTTGGAGTAATTTTTAAAAAGGAACAGAAGTTTCTTTTTTATCCCATGCATTCAACACGGCCATGTTGAAATGGCAGGGCTAACCACAATAAGCATCAAAAGCAAAAGCAATCGGATTTGGTTTTTCAACCTAAGCCTAAGCACAGCCATACTGCCTAAGTTGTGCTGACCTACAAATATGCAAACGCTATAAATAGTGCCGTTATTTTATTATTAGGGTTATCATGTAATTTTAAGGCTAGAATTCTAAACCCTAGGAGAGAAAATACATAAAGCTTGAAGGGAGAAATTCAATACGCATCATTGAAGATCAAAAGACATCAATTACAAGGGTTTGATCTTTATAACATGAATTCCTTTATCTTCTTTAGATCTTTTGTGCTTATTGTAAACTCCATGGAGGAGTAATTCTTTCACACCCTGTACTTTGTGAAACCTTAACCCATGTGACTTAAATTGCTATTTAATCAATGGAAAATTCATGTTTTTGTATCTATTTATGTGATTTTATTGTCTTTTAGTTAGTGTACGAATTTACTGCATGTTTGATTCTTATTAGATAGAAAAAGATTTTATCTAATAGGATAAGTCTTCATGAATAGAGAAATTGAGTATTTCACCTAAAGGTAGGGAAATTATGATTTTCTACTGTAAAGAATTTAATTCTTATTTGAAGGATCCTAAACTTCATGAAATCATATGTGGCGTTAGTGAGGGAAAGGTCTCCATTATCTCATATATGGTTAGGAATTAATTGACTCATGGGAGTAATTAATTTAATTAATGAGATCCTGCAATGCAAAGCATGAATAAGTCATTAATCAATCCATTAGTATAAGAATTTTAAGGGTTAACATGGATCAAAGTGAGAGGTATGCCTTATGATTGAATTCATCTATTAAAGTATACATAATTGATCTTAAAGTTGCTAAATTAGTTGTTTAGAATTTAAATCATAAATCTCACTTCAATATTTAGGCTAAATAGTAGAAAATAGTAATACCAATACTTTTTTTTCAAGATCCTTGTAGACGACATCCTAAAATCTATGCTACATTATATAGGTATACTTGCCTAGCTTGGATCGTAGATTTAATTGGGTTTATAAATTTAGAATTTGATACGATCGGAAAGCACACATCATGCCTCAAGCCCATCATTACCCCTGTCATTTTCTTCATTAAAATCTGCAAGGATATACACACTGTCTTCATCATCAGGAGGTGGAATCCGAATTCCATTGTGAGCCGATAGAAGCTTAATACAAGTTTCTATCCTATTAATTTTTTGATGCAACCTCCTAAAATTTCCTCAAAATTCCCTATAGTATTCATCTTGTGTTCTTTGCATGGTCCTTTGTATGCTCAACATTTGGTGCATCATTTGTGATATACCAACTATATCATCAAAAGGAGTAGTAGATGAGCACCTAGACCTGACAGATGTGGTACAACATATTTCTCCTCATCCTCTTTGACCAAAATTCGTACATTCGAGGCATCTCTTAGTAATAACCCCCATTGTTTTTAGTGATTCAGCTTGAATCGAGCCCATTGCACAGTCTATCTGCATGTAGGGTAAGTTATCAAAAATTCCTATTTGTTTGACTAGTCTTGTGATATATAGGTCGACATAAATAGAACCAACCCTTGAATCATAAGACTGGTGTCTAAAAAATCTAACTAAAGCAACTCCTAAATGAATAGGTTTCCTTTCTATCATTCTATATAAATAATATACATTGGCCATACCTACCACTCTAAAACTATTTCCCCTCCCACTTATTGTATGTGCAAGTAACTAATGAAAATACCTATAGGCTGAGTTGCATAGCATGAAGGCTTTGGATCTTTTAAGTGCATACAGGTTTTCGATGCTGATTTGACACCAATATCAACTTTCTATCAACCCTTGAGGTAGTTCCATTGGGAGTGCTAAATATTCATTGGTGTAAGTGAATTCCTCATCATACAATCCGATACTAATTGGGAAGCAGGCAACACTCATTTGGTAGAAGTTGTTATTTACTCAGAATTGAATCTAGTTATTGTCACTCCAATCTACTAACTCATGTGCCAATTGAAATGTAGACAAGAATTCATGAGTTAGTTCAATAAATGTCGGCTCTTGTATGTTAATGATTTAATCTCATCCACTAATACTGATTAAGCTCTAACATCATTAGCAAGGCGAGCCTACCCCAAGACATCCCAATCATCGTATAAGGACTATCTGAAAGGGCGATTCTTGATTTGAGCGTACCACTTCTTATGCCCTGAGTTATGGAATAGAAACATGGCTTGGGAATCTATACAACTTGCCTGCTACAAACTCGTACCTGCTATATTGATGTGTGGTTTCTTCTATGAATGTTTGAATGGCATTGTTCCTACATGAAAAGATGCTTCAACAACTAATAATAGCTTATTCGTTATGTAGTTGATATAACTAACTAGAATCATGTCAAGAACTCATTAAACAACATCAAACATCAAAATAAACTTTGAAAATCGTGTGATGTGTCAACTATGCAAAAAATAGCATAATAGCCCCAAAAAATTCACCATAATATACAGATCTGATATAATACCACTGGATTTTCCTTCTCAATAGCATATTACTACTATAGGACTACTCAAAATTATGTTTTTATGAATTTATGCCAATGGAATTAAAAAAAAAAAACCAAAGTAGTAATATGAATAAAAAACTATTACAAATTTATAGACATAAAGAAGAAAAAACAAACCTTTTGTGGTAAGAAAGCTATAAGAAACGTGAACAACGAGCTAAGAATACTATATGTTTGAGAGCGAATCTGTGGACATATAAAGTTCGTGGGAAAGGGAGCGAAGAGAAGAAGAAACGATTAAATTTTAAAATATACGGAAGTCAACACAATCATCAATATGGTTGTATACCTTGGGCATAGTGCATTTCGATACAATCGAAAGTACGTTGGTGGGTTGCAATGGCTACTAACATGACCATGTAGACTCTCATGTATCTTTCTATGGATTTTTACTCTACTCAACACGGCCATTTACAAAATCATGCTTTTGGTTAAGTTGTTTCAACACAATTAGTAGCACGACTGTACTCTATAGCGTGTCCATCATGTATCTTTTAACACGGTCATGTGTTAGGTCATGCAAAATTGCACACCCTTGTACACGGCTGTGCTCTTAGACCATGTAGCTTCATTTGGCTTTTTTTCTTTTTCTTTATTTCTACTATCTTGCAATTATGCTTTCACAATACAAAGATCAAGTGTAATTCTTTTGAAGTAACCAAGTGTAACTAAAAAAAATCTAACTATATTAGACTAAATTATAAAAACTAAGTTAGTACTTAGGTTGCCTCCCAAAAAGAGTTGTTGTTTAACATTGTTAGAACGACAGGTGTTACCTCCTAGATAGGTTTTTAATCTTTGACCATTGACCTTAAATGTAACTTTTTGTAGGTGTGAGACATTAACTACCCCATAAGGATAAATTTTCATAACTATAAATGGTCTAAAGTATCTTAATTTGAGTTTTATTGGATATAGGTAGAGACAAAAGTTGTACAATAACACCTTATTACTTTCCTGGAATTTCTAGTCCTATTTAATCCTTTGATCATGGTAGCGCTTGCTTCGATCTTTGTAAATTCTAGCATTTTCTTATGCTATTGCTCGCCATTCATCCAATTCACTCAATTGGAACTTTATGTTCTTTCTGCAAAATCAAGATCACAGTTCAATTGTTTGAGTGCCCAATAAGCTTGATGTTCAATTCCGACTAGTAAGTGGTAAGCTTTTCCGTATACTTATCTATAAGGTGAAGTTCCTAAGAGAGTTTTGTAGACAATTCGATACACCTAGAGTACGCCATCTAATTTTGCTGCCCAATCATTGCAATTAGATGATATTATCTTTTCCAAAATTCTTTTTATCTCCCCATTAGTTACTTCCACTTAGCCAGTTGTTTGGGGGTAATAAGGGATAGCTATCCTATGAGTAAACCCATATTTTTGAAGTACTTTTTCAAATTGTTGGTTGCAAAAGTGTGCACCCATATCACTTATTATTGCTTTAGGGATGCCAAATCGTGAAAATAATTTCTTTAGGAACCCGGTGACTACTCTAGCGTTACTTGTAGCTAAAGCCTAGGCTTCAACCCACTTGGATACATAGTCAACTGCCACCAAAATGTACTTGTTACTATGGGAACTTAGAAAAGGTCCCATAAAATCAATTGCTCATATATTGAATACCTTGTAAACTAGTATTAAGTTTTGAGGCATTTCATCCCTTCGAGATATATTACCTGCTCTTTGACAATTGTTGCACAATTAAACATACCTATGGACATCTTTAAACATTGTAGGCCAATAAAAACCTGATTCTAGCACTTTGTGAGTGATTCTATTGGTGCTATGGTGTCCTCTAGTTAGCCCTCCATGGCAATATCCTAGAATTTACCATCTTTTGATATGAGAAATGCATCTTCATATTATCTAATCTACACACACTTGGAATCAGTATGGTTCCTCCTAAAAGTAGAACTTTATATCAAAAAAGAATTTCTTTTTTTCTTGATATAAAAGTCTCTTTGGTAGAATTTTGGAAGTTAAATAATTGGCGATATCAATAAACCAATGAAATTCATATTCCTTTACCTATTGAATTTAGTAGAGTTGTTCCTCTAAGAATTGATCGTTAATGTCCTTCTCATCTAATTTTTCTAAGTTTAGATTCTCTAATTGTGATAGGTGGTCTACTGCCAGATTTCCGACTCCTTTCTTGTCTCTTATTTCTAAATCAAATTCTTAGAACAACAAAATCCATCTAACTAAGTGAGGTTTAGCGTCTAATTTCTTTGGTAAATAACCTAGAGCATAATGATCAATATAAATGATAACCTTGGACAAAACTAAATAAGATCAAAAAAATTCAAAAGCAAACACTACGGCTAACAATTCTTTTTCTATGGTAGTATAATTTTCTTGAGCATCTATCAAAGTTTTGCTAGCATAGTAAATTGACTAGAAATGCATATCCCTCCTTTGTCTTAGAATTGCTCCAACTATAGAGTCACTAGCATCACACATTAGTTCAAATGGAAGGGTCCAATAAAGTGCGACAACTATTGAGGCATTAGTCAATTTTTCTTTTAATATATTGAACTTGTCTTAGCATTCTTAAGCAAATACCAAAGGTACATCTTTTTCTAATAATTTCGCTAAAGGCTTAGAAATTTTAGAAAAATCTTTTATGAACCTTCTATAAAATCCTGCATATCCTAAAAAACTTCTAATAGCCTTAATCGAAGTGAGAGTTGGTAATTTTGCAATTATGTTGATTTTTACATTATCGACTTCAATTCCTTTATTAGGAATTTTATACCCAAGAACTATGCCCTCTTATACCATAAAATGGCACTTTTCCCAGTTTAATACTAAATTTTGTTTCTTCGCACCTTTGTAAAACTTTTTTAAAATTATGAAGACATTTATCAAAGGAATTTCCAAATACAGAAACCTTTACGAGATCCTCGAAAATGGGCATCATGCACCATTGGAAAGTTGCAAGTGTATTACAAAGGCTAAAAGGCATTCTTCAATAGGCAAACATATCGTAAAGACATGTGAAAGCGATTTTTTCTTAATCTTCATAAATAATAAGAATCTAAAAATAGCCTAACAATCTATCAAGGTAGCAATAATACATGTATCCTACAAGCCTTTCCAGCATCTAGTCAATAAACAGAAGTGGAAAGTAATCTTTTCTAGTTACATCATTCAGTCTCCTATAGTCAATGCATACTCTCCATCTGGTTACCCTCATCATAGGAATTAGCTCATTGTGCACATTAGGTACCATGGTCATGCCTCATTTCTTTGGTACAACCTATATAAGACTAACCTAAAAACTGTTAGAAATAAGATAGATCATACATGCATCAAGGAGTTTAATGATTTCTACCTTTACAACATCCTTCCTGTTATGATTTAAGTCTTCTTTGTGGTTGTACTAGCGGTTCAGAATTTTCTTCTGACAAAATCTTATAAGTGTAAAAGAATGGATTAATCCCTCAAATGTCACAAATTTTCCAAGCTATTACTCACTTGTGCTTTGGAAGTACATCTAGCAGCTTTTCTTTTTGTCTGGTGTTTAGATTTGAAGCAATGATTGCTAGAAGTTTTGAATCTTTTTCCAACAACGCATACTCCAAATAACTAGGTAATTGTTTCAACTCTAAGACCCGAAGTTCTTCAATGGATGACTTTAATCTTGCTGCCTTGTTTTGATCAATTTCTTCAAATTCTTTATGTCATAGCAGTGGTTCATTTTCTTCTTTCTTTTACACTAAGCAAATTTTAAAAGGACACCTTCTAGGATTTCTTGCACATGTTCAGATACAATTGAACCAATTTTATCTAGGAAATAGCATGTGACATCTTATACAAGAGAATGTTTTATAGCTTCGGCAACTTTAAAGACTAATTCTTCCTCATTGACCCTCAATATTAATTTTCCATCTCCAAAGTCTATTATTACCCTTACTGTGGCTAAGAAGGGTTTTCCTAAGATTAGTGACACTTCTATATCTTCATCAATGTCAAGAATTAACAAATCAAATAGAAAGATAAAAGTACCAACCTTTACCAACACATCTTCGATTATGCCTTTAAGAAATTTTACAGATCTATCGGTAAGCTGCAAACTCATCTCAGTTAGTTTATGTTCTCTTAATCCTAATCTTTTGAATATTTTTTATGGCATCAAATTTATACTAGCCCCTAAATCAGCCAAGACTTTTTCTATAGACAAATCACCAATTAGATAAGGCAAAGTAAAACTCTTGGATCTTTTAATTTCTTTGGTAACTTGTTTTGTAAGATGTTAGAGCATTCTTATTAAGGATGACTATTGAGACTTCTTCCAATCTCTTTTTATTGGAAAGTAGGTCCTTCAAAAACTTTGCGTACTTTGCATACTTAGGCATCTGCAACAAAGCCTCAACAAAAGGTAAATTTATGTGAAGTTGTTTAAAAAGTTCCAAAAAATTATTTTACTACTCCTCTAAGTGTTCTTTCTTGAGTCAAGCTAGGTAATGAATTTTTTTAACATATTCTTTTACCTTTGAGGTCTTTTCTTCTTTCTTCTCTTGTTTATCATCCTTTTTCCACATCCTTCCTTTCAACACTTCTTTTCCACTCCTTAAAGTAATTGCCTTAACCTATTCCTTAAGGTTAGTTTCAGTATTACTTATGTGGCAGCGTAACTTGTGATCTTTCAGAAACCATCTTTTCAATCTAATCTAATTTGATTCTCAAGATTCCATATTGAAGCTTCTTGGTTCCGTAGTGATGCATTTGTAGTTTAGAAGCGTGTTTCAGTGGTATGGATAAATCTTGTCATCAAATCTTCCAAGCTTAGCTTCTTTTTGGATGAGTGATGTGATTGTTGGAATCTGGGTGAACCATTCTTTTGTTGATTTCCCCAAAAGAAAATGGGATGATTTCTCCAACTTAGATTGTAAATGTTATTGTATGGATTGTTTTACTACCTATTTGGATTTCCTACATAATCAACATGCTCATTAAAGTTAGAAACAAAATCCAATTGACTTGATTATTATGTCATGGACATCTCGTCAATCTTCTTGACACAAGCTATGCACCATCTAAGGATCAATATTGTCATTGCTGAACGTACCATCTATGGAATCATTTTTCACACTTGGAAACATTGTCAATCAGAGTTCTTGAGATTACTTTCATATTCACACTTTCGATCAAAACATTACCAACCATTTTGTTTCTACCTCTCCCAATTCTTCTTCCCTTATACCAATCCAAATAGCCTATCAATTGAAAGCAATTTTCAATTGTATGACCTTCCTCTTTACAATGCTTACATGTCAATTCAATAAAAAGTTCATTCCTTTCCCTTGCCTTTTATCAGCATTACCTTAAATCAAGTCAAATTCTTTGTATTGAATGCTATTGTGTCTAGATTAGAAGATCCATTTAAACTAAGTTGTTTTTGCTTCTTAACTTGTTAAACCAAATAGCATGCTTTATTTATGATGGGAAAAGGATCCAGAAACAATATTTGGTTCCTTACTAATTCATATCCTTCATTTAAACCCATCGAAAACTAAATTAAATGACCTTGTGACTCAAATTCCACAATCAACTCCTTTAAATGACAAGTGCAAAGTCCACACACACAAGAAGAATAATAGTGAAGTACTTGAAGTTCATCCTAACATCATTTCAATTGATTGTAATATACTCCAATAGATTCATTCAATTGTTTAATATTACTGAGATCATGCTCCAATTGAAAAATCAAGGGTGCATTTCCATGACCATATTGCTCAGTAATTTCCTTCCATAAATCAAATGCCAACTAACAATAAAAATAATTCTAAGAAAATTTACTTTTTATAGAGTTTAAAATCCAGCAACAAACTATATAGTCACACCTAATCCACTTAATCAAATCAAGAGATTCTTTATCAGGTTTTAAAATCGATCCATCAATAAACCATAATTTCAACTTAGCTCCAAGTCCCATCTTAATAGATCATCTTCAAGCTAAAAAAAAAAAAATTGTTCCATTGAAAACTATATTACCAATGATCTTACTAAGACTATCAAATCTTGACAAGAGTAATGGATCCATCTTAATTTGGTTGAAATTTTGATTGTTTTGTCTATTCATCTTCGGTAACGAAATGAACATGAAAAAAGTAATGAAAACCCAGTTAGATCTTACCAAGTGTGCTCTAATATCATGTGAAGTGTGCAAATTTGGTTGTGAAAGAATCTAGAAAACAGAATTTCTAATGCTCGTGATGAAGAAGATGCAAAGTAATGTTGAAGAAGGCAGAGAAATGTAATAGCATTTTGATTCACTGCCTAACTGTTTTACAAGAGATTATTTATATCAGTTATAATCGGTCTAACTACTAAGCCAAGTGTATATAAAGACTAATAATTAAGTACAAATTATTATGTCTTCACAAAATTTTGTGAAGTATATATTATTAGTAAATTTATAACTCTTGATGGGTTACAATCTGAATGTTTGAAATTATTCACCACTGTGGGATATGATTGACAACTCCTATCAACCTAAACCTATGTTCAATTGCACTTCCTAAAATAGTTGATGTTCCAAACGCACATGTCCGATATTCTATAATATAATATAAATCGTATCTGATTACATAGATCTTATCAAATTAGTTTCAACAGCATTACGCTTAACAATCGCTATGACAAGAATTTTATCAATATTTGTAGGTAAAATAATATGCATGAATTTTACTTTGGCCTCGCCCCTTAAGTTGGAATAAAACTCGATTGTTGACTTTTGTGTATATCATGACAATTCCAAGCATCTCTGAAGTCATAGTTTAAACTGTTTATACTCAGAGTAAAGACTAATCGAGCATTTATGGTGACTCTTTTATATCCATAATCCTATATCTATGTCATGCTATGGGAGAAATCAACATATTCGCAGTGCTGTAAACGACTGTACATTGAAAACCCAAAAGAAAAAGATCACTCCATTATATCACCGGTTTTTACTACAAGAAAGGACAAACACCAAAAAAAAGAAAGAAAAGAAAACACAGAGAGAAAAGAAAAAAAGAACCTCGTACACACATGATTCATTCTCAAACCTTAGCGTTTATTCGATTGACGAAGAGCACGACATGAGTGATTCATTTGCTCATCCAACTACAAAACCCCTTTACTTTGTTTTCAGCCAGAGATTTCAACGGACTTGATCTCAGGCTTTTTCACCTCCTCCTTAGGAACAGTCACAGTAAGCACACCATTCTCCATCGAAGCCTTAACTTGATCCATCTTTGCATTCTCCGGCAACCTGAAACGGCGGAGGAACTTCCCACTGCTCCTCTCCACATGGTGATATTTCTCATTCTTCTCCTCTTGCTCCTTGCTTCTCTCTCCACTGATCTGGAGCACTCTCCCTTCTTCCACCTCCACTTTCACTTCTTCCTTCTTAAGCCCCGGAAGGTCGGCTTTGAAGATATGAGCCTCCGGAGTCTCTTTCCAGTCGATGCGAGCATTGACGAAGGCGGTGGTTTCACGTGCCGATGGAGGCACGTTGATCAAGAGTCCTTCGAATGGATCCCACACGTCTAGGGAAAATGGGTCGAAGACATTGGTTCTGCGGCCACTGACGATGCTAGGAATGAGCGACATGATTGTTAATGTAAGATCGTGAGGACCGGTTTAGTAAATTGCTTGGTGAGATGCTTCTTTGTGATGGTGGAGAAGTTGGTGATGTGATGAGTACATATATATTCTCGTTTGGAAGTGTAAAGAGGTTTCTGGTTATTGAATTAAATATTGATGAAAAGGACATCGAGAAGAAGATAATGGAAATTTCTGGTGATATCTTCGTGCTGTTGTTTTTTCACTCTTCTATTTCTTTTCCTGTCTTGAACGTGTAGTTGAGTAAAGTGGTAGCAATATTGATAAATTTTGTCTCTTGAAATTTCTGAAATGTTCTACGACTTTCCTGGCTCTTCATCCTTCCACAGTTCTCCCGAACATGCAAGAACCAGCGAATGTTTTTAGCAAGGTTGCGCGATGGGGTGAAAAAGAAACCGTGGATTGAAAATATGATTTATTTATTTAATCTAGAAAAATCTCAATTGAAAAATTTATGGTTAACCTACATAATGTAAAAGTCAAACTGAAACATTTAAAAAAAAAAAGTAATATTTTACTTGTAATTAAAAAAATATATATTATAACATGATACGTAAATGAATTTAAGCTTATTCCTGTTGAAATGATATATATATATATATATATATATATATATATATATAATTTTTATGATCAAAGGATATTAGAATATGTATATACATTGATTTAAAATTTATATTATATACGAAATTTTATAAATAGAATTAATTTTAAATATTACTTTCCAAATTGTTAATTGTATATATATTGATTTCATCAATCCCTTAAGTAGTGTTAATGTATTTAATTTTTCTTTAACTATATAGTTTGGCTCAAAGAGAGAAAACCAAACCATATTTTATAGTTATATATGAAGAAAAAATCAACCAAACCCAAATCATACTTACCCCTAAGTGCTAGATATGTTTGCCTCATTCTAGTTGAATGGTCTTTTGAGATAGAAAGTAACAATCCATGCTCGTAAGTTTTAAAATACTTATTAAGGTATCAAATAAATAAACTTTTTATCTTTATATATTTATATTTTTGTAGTTTGTAATCTATATTAAAAAAAAAAAAAAAACCTGTTAAATTTCCTCTTTACTCCCTTAATTGCAGTCACCTATTGTTGCTTTCGTTTCGAAATTTAAAACTTTTTTTTTTTTGGGTCAAAACATCTCATTAATTTCGTAAGTGTAAGTAAATACATAACAATTCTATTTATAGTCACATTTCAAATATTTATACGAACATTGTCTTAACAAATAATAAATTTGAATAAGAATACATCAATCCAATCAATCTTTTTTTTTTTCCCTACCGAAAAACACTTATAAACAGGATTCAATTATTTAATATATATATCAAGATTTGCCAACTCAAACCAATCATCTCCCGTTTGTCCAAGTTAACAGGTTGTGTGCCAAGTGCCACTATGGAAAAAGTTCTTCAAAATTTTCTCAATATTTTCTATTTAAGGCCCATTTATCTCATTTATAGCAACTTAGTTATGGGGCACATGCACAATACAAACAGGTTTATACATATTTCCTGCTTAACTTTCCAATCAATCAGGAGAATAAACTTGTGATTAAAAAGAAACCACTAATTGTTAGAGCTGGGTTTGTGCATACGCTAAAAATTTCATAGTATATTAATGGGTTAAGTGTACTGGTAATAAAATTTTATTATTTGGACTAGTGACTGAATTCATATAACTGGTTTAATTTAAAATGATTTACAAAAATCTTGAAGGGGTGAGCTCAGAATAATATTTGCTAAAACTGGCCCAATTCTCAATATGGTCAAGTATTAACCAGGTTTATTTAAGATTTTGGGCTTCTAATTTTTTTTTCATTAAGCCCATTATTGTTAACCGATTTCATAGGTTGATAACCAACATATTTTGATGATGATTACAAACTATTCTCCCATATATATATTCATCGATATCTCTTATTTAGAGATTTTATATCAGACTTTAGGTAGTTAATTATTCTCTATACTCTTGGCTCTTAGTATGGCGTATTCTTAAAATAACAAGAACAGGGACCGAGAATCACTTGTTAGACTAACTTTTATTTAAGGTCCTTAACACAAGAACCCAAGGGAAAGACCTTCAATTAGAGGTCCTCAAGCGTTAAATGGGGGTCTCGTAGTATATATATATATACCTATTGCAACAACGTTTTAATTTTTTATTAACATCGTTACATAAATAATATAAAAAATCTTATGGAGATTTTTTAATATTTATAAAGATAAATTGATGAATTTCTTAAAAAAAATTAGATTTTTTTAAGTTATTTTTTTTTAAGTTTGCAAAATTATCTTTTTAATATATTGACACATATAACCAAATAGTCAATATTATAAAAAAAAAAATGATATTATAATGATATCACAAAATATTTTAAAAATCAAAATAATTTTAACCATTAATTTATAATTTTAAAAAATTTTAGAAAATGATAACTTTAGAGAATTCATTTCCTTCATTAAAACGTTTTTCTCTCCACTCCAATCACTTTCTGTATCATCTTTCTCATTATTATATGGAACACTAATTCATATCTTTTCACATAAAGCGCATGCTCTAGTGACACACCTTATGACATACACATTGCAAATCCATCCATTTACTGTCACTTGCGGCTAAATCACTTTGAACCAAAAAAACCTCCATAATTTATGCTAAATGTGCTCATACATCCCTAGCAAACTACCTAAGTTTAGACCTGGTCACCATTTGGTTTTAAACCAGTAACTAGCTTGCAACATGACACACTAATTCCAAAACCAAATTGGAACCATAACAATGGTTCCTGAATTGTTCTTAAAACCGGCGGTTGCACGGTTTAATGCCGGTTCTGACCCTGGAATTATAGAACAGTTGATACTAGGTCGGTTCACCAATGGAAAATAACTGTCCCATCATCAATGCTCTGATATTTCAAAAGGGTTAAAAAAAAAAAAAAAAGTTCGAAGTTGGACCTTACGGAAGCAACTCACTTTATTGTATTTGCGTAGGCTCTCCACGTGGAGGTCCTTCAAGAATTTCGGGATAAAGGTTGTCCAAGTGCCATGATGCCTACTAATTTGCTCGGGCCATCTAATCTTTGGAAAATTCTTATACTAGACCCAGCAATATAATTTATACGAGTACAAGATAAATAGAAATAACGTGTTTTGTTTTAACTTGCTTTATCTTCTTCAAAACATTATAGACCGCTAAATGTAAATGTTTGAAAGGATTCCAAATATATCGTTAAGTTATTGTAAAATCTTTAGATTTTTAAAAAACATCTCATAACTCTTCAAAATGTGAAAAAAAAAATTCTAAAATCACAGTTTCAATATCAAAACCATGCTAAAAAATATGAGGGCTTTTGAGTTATTAATTATGATTTTAACCCTAAAGATATATTTTCAAAAGTTATATAAAATTAAATCGTATTTTTAAAATTTAAAGAGATTATTTATATTTGATCAATTTATGAATTGTATTAATATTTTGCTCTAAATGTTTTTTTCATTTATTTGATTTGTGAATCATTGCAAGGTATGCAAGAGCCAAGAATAGATCCACATTTTCGTTTTAGCCAGCAAATTTTATGAAATTGACATCCACAATGAAACTTAAAGAGCACAAACCAACATATTTCTCAGAAACAAGGATTATGAAGAGAGAAGATCAGTGACTAGTGGCTCTCGACTCAATTGATATGAATGGATTATAATCCTTTTTGAGCAAACACAACATAAATATTTAATCACGATTCTGATTTTCAAAACAGAACCAAAACCTAAAAGAAAGTACAACCAAGAGCATACCACTAGCACATATCTCGGCATTATTCATTAGTTTGGTATTTCATAAAAACATTATGCATGAAAAATGTCCCATTTCTAATTCACATACATATGTGATTATCCTACGTAGGCAGTACGTAAATTAAACAAGCATCATGACATAAAAATACTTCTTATTCGAACGAAACCAAAATGACAGAGTTCGTAAGCCTCAAACGTTGTCACCAATTTCAGAATAGAAACCTATGTCCTACAAGAATTTCAATTCTCCCTTGTTCTTCATTCTTCAGTGGGCTGTTTGTCCTTGCACACACATGCAGGAAAACGCTAGAAGTCCTTTACATCCGCCCTGAGTTTCCTCTAACCCTGGACTGGCTCTAGGAGGAGCAACTCTTCCATTAACAAACAGCGGATTCGATTCAGCCACCGATTGATTGAACCCGAGCTCATCCGGTCCATAAGTACTAGTCTGGTTCTGAGTCCTACTCCCATCATTAGCATTTTGTCTTTCCGCTGCAAGGTAGTGGCCTAATGACTGAGCATTGATTGTACTCTCCACATCAGTACTATTGCCAGGGCATAATGAGAAAAACCATGTCCTGGATTTGCATGGTTTCTTGCTCTTATTTGCTGTTTCTGATTTTCTACTCCTTATTGATCTCCTCGAAATCTCTAAAATGTTGGAAGCACCCAACAGGCTTCCTAGGGTAATGCTTCGATCATGGAAGAATGAACCTGTTGACTGAAATCAACAATAGATTGCTAAAATTTATAAGTCACACTTCATATTATTATTCAAAAATTACATTTACATTATCAAATTAACTTTTCCGAGTAAGGAAAAAACAGGTAGGAGTCCTGCATTCATTCGTCTCTTGTAGCATATGGTTGGTTGCGAAAACACAAAAGACTAACCTCTGTGTCTAAATCCGATGATGAGTCGGTGGAAGATGTTGGAGAACCAGTGAGCAAAGTGTTGAACGAAATAGACCCCGACAAGTCACGATTTCGAGTGAATCCAACTCTCACATTCACCGGCTGTAGTCCCAAAGGCCATCCCTCTTCCTAATAACATAACACCATTATAATTCCTCAATATATAAAGCCAAGCTTAAATTTTACTCACACCAAAAAACTAAAGAGTGATTCATGAAAAAAGAAAAAAATAGGGAACTTACTTGTATAATTTGCACAGCCATACACTCGAATATTGATTCGTACTTGTTCTTTCTTAAATGGATTAATATAGAACGAACAAATCATTCGCTAATAAATCTAATTGACATGATTTAAACACCATACAACTATTGATTCAGGTGTCGTCTTGACTTCCTCTTGCACTATTTTCTTCATGAAAGAAATTATGATGGGTACCCTATGCTAAAAGTGATTCGATAGTGTAAATTAGGGCATTGGCATTTTGGCAATGGCAATGAACATAGAACATCTTGTTTCTCACAGGAGATGAAATAGAAAAAGGTATAAGAATAAGGTGATAGTCAAAAAGAGTTGGGACTAGTCGAAGGACTTATCATTTGTTTTCTACCTTTTTCTCTGGTTAACACTCGATTTTGTTGACCATAAAGGAGTAAAACGCAATCATTTTGTGCCTTTTAAAGCAAACAACTGAAGCAGAACAGGGAAAGGTCACCAACAAACGCGCACACACAAGAGGACAAATACGTTCGACCTTAAAAAAGTGCTAGCTTACCCATAACGGCTCACATAGACAACATCAAATGTGGTTAGTTTATGTACACGCGAAGATGGATTTGTGTGGCTATGGGCTACTCCTACTGCCTGTTGCTCAACGACCAGCTGGCTGTTGCGATCTGTTTCCTAGTGATAAAGCACGATTTTAGGTAAATGAAATTGTTAATGACGGCGTCGTAATGTATTTATTAATAGACATGATAAGGAAATTCTATATTTTTTTATGTATTTTTTTCATAAAATGTATAATTAAGTTTTTAAATATTTAATGAATTATTATTTTAAATTTTTAATAAGTATTTTTAAACACCATTAATAGGACAGATTATAAATTCATAATATCTTGGAAGCTGGATCTAGGAGGAAATTTTGTACAGTTAAATCTATTGTCCCCTCCTGACAGAAGAGAATCATTTGGGCACACGAGGACAGGGCCCAGTTAACGTACTAAAATTAAATCACTGTTGTTATTTTATATGTTTAACGATAACATAAATTAAGAGAGATACGAGATGTGAGATATTTATGATGGTTTTGAACATCGGAAACGTCTCCTGGTCTCAGAATTGATAGTAAAAGTAATATTCCTAGTCATATCACCTTTGCCGGTGGACTTGTTTAAGCTGTTGTTATTTTTTTTTTTTTTTTTTTTTTTTTTTACTTCTGCTATTATTGAAGGGCCTCGAAAATAATTTCTTTTTAAAAGTAAAAAGGAAAAAAGATTTGTCAATCTTCCGTCAAGGCCGTTCTCCATCCTCCGCTTCCCTAATTTTCAGAAAACCTAAGTGTAGCCGCACCGGTTACTCTTGAAACTTAAGGGAGGATATCTCCCAAGGACGTTTGAAGTTGTGCAAACCTGAGATCAGAGAAATCCAAAATTTCTAGTATTCCTATCTAGATTTCAGCTCCTAATCATGTGCATATGCCAGTGTTGGGATTTTTTTTTTTTTTTTTTTTGTCAACTGCAATTATAAATTGAGAAAAAATCAAACCGGATCTATTCTGCTAGTAAATCAGTTTTCGTACTACTATACTGTAAGAAACTTGGTTAGGAAATATTTAAGCCTAAAGATTTTCAAATACTGCATGTTTTCCTTTATGATATTAATCAAGGACAATTAGTAATAATTTTTAATATAATTGTCCATGGATTCGTGTAGTTAAGCTTGCAATCTAAAAATTGAGGATTTTCTAGTAAGAAATAAATGTAAACATCCATTAAAGAGATGATTTCAAGAATATAAAACTTGTCCAATTAATCGTAAGTTACAATTTTAGGATTCGATTGATTAAGAATTTAAAGGACATCATGAATAGATAGACTTGATTTTGATAAGAAAAAAGTAAATTTTTAGTCATCAATATTTATTTATTTTTCTATTTGAGTCCTTAATCTTTTCTTCTTCTATTTGAATCCTTAACGTTTTCAAAACTTTATAAAAATAATACCTCTATTAAATACATTAAATTTTCTATTCGTCTTGTACATTTATTAGCTTTCGATTAGTTTTGAATTAGTTGGATAAGGTGATTGGAGTATACATAAATTTTTCCAACCCCTTTTTTTCTTAATTTTAATTATTATTTTAATTTTTATTATATTATAACATTATATGTATTTAATATTATTTTTCATTATATTGTGTAAATAAATATATTTAATATTGTCATTTTATTAATTTAATTTTAAAGTTGATACTTATCATGAATAGATAAAAAACTTAAAATGTTTGACAAAAATGTTTTTTTTTTAAGTAAGATTTTAAAAATATTGATGACTCAAATAGAGGGAAAAAAATATTAAAGACTAAGATAGAAAAGTAACTAAATGTTAAAAACTAAAAGAATACTTTTTTCTTTTTGATAACAATATAGGTGAAAGCATGAAGTTTTAGGGTGCTTTAATGGGTTTCAAACAAAGGGTGGTTAATGAAAGCAAGTGCTAATCGACCACCCATCACTAAAAGTTTATTTGGGGGATTGAAAAGTGGGGGCCGATTGATCACACATGATAGGCAATCAATTGCCACTATCTTAGTTGATCACCTCCCTTTAGTGGTTGATGGTCCCTTTCTTGTGGGGCCGAAGTGAATGTTTTGGATCCCAATCAATCAATAAAGTGTTATGATTGACCAAATTCTTCAACATAAGTATTCGTTATGTATTTTTAAACTCCATCATAATGCTAAGTGTATCCCTTAAGTTCTTATTCAATTTCACATAAGTGAAGATTGTATTAGCTATTAATTAGCTAGGTAAGTTTAGTTTCTTATTATATATCAATTGTTTATCGTTGTAATATATTGACTTACTCAAACTAATTATTACACAATATCAATAAATCTTGGTTGTGACTACTATATGTGCTTCCCATTAAGGTCCATAGCCACTGGACTAAGTGGGTTATGGATAGTTCACTCAATGCAAGCTATAAGTTGAAATTCTTGAATGATTTGATTTGTATGGTTAGTTTCAAGTTATGAAATTCAAAATGAAGCTCATAAAAGTGCACCATAAGCGAGGCATCTAGGTATGGGATTGTTGAGCCTAATTTTCATTTTCCTTAATCTGTTTAGTATTAAATCCTTACCCATTTAATACTAACCTTCGATTAAGAACTAAGAAAAATCTAATTTTTCTATTAAATTTGAAAATTTTGAAGTCACCACCTAATCAACATCAAGAAAAAAGGTTTGATTAGAATTAATTAGGCAGATCGAATCGAACCTAGCCACGAATCTATGAGAAAATCTTTTTTTTAATGATTATTAAAAAACCAGAGTTTCTATGTTTGGAAGCTAACCTATTAAAATCCTAATAATCACCACATAAACCTTTCAAATTTAAGTTTATTTTCTGAAATACCCATTTTTATTTGTAAATAATTATAAGATAAAGCAAAAGAAAATAAGTTTTGTTTATTTATTTACAAGAGGAAACAAAAAAAAAACTACTTGAGATAGCCTTAAAAGCGTCTACATGCCTACTAATCGAAACCAAACCTACCATAGTTCACTTTGCTTAACTTTCTAATCTTTATTACTTTTATTTTTATCTTTATTTTTATTTTTTATTTTTTTTCAATATTATTTTTATAGTTTTCATTTTTTATTTTTTTTTTTTGAGAAAGAGTATGTTTTAATTTTGTTTAAGAAGACTTGTAAGAAGTTCCTACATTTTGTTTTATGTTTTTCCATCTTGGTTTGATATTCAATAAGTAGAAGTATCCTTGTACTAGGTTATGTTATAGTAGAACTTTCCTTTTTTATCTTATAAAACACACAAAACCCATGTCAACACATGTAAAAATTTGAACCATGTAAAAGCATGTACAAAATGTGGATTTTCTCTAATGTTTATGTATAAAAGTCTTGAGAAAACTTGATGAACGATATTTCCATTATGGAACCCTCCACACAGATCATCATTTCCCACACACACCACCACCTTCCACCACCAACATCCACCCTACTCTCCCACCATCCAAGTCTCGTCATCCTACATTCCACAAAGCACAAAAAGGGGAAGAATCAACCACCAACATCATCCGAAACTAAGAGAAGAAAGGGTTAAAGCTTAGACCAAGGAGGAGCTAGCTAGCCACCATTCCTAAAGTAGGAATACTGTTAATTTATGTTAGCCTTTTTTTATGTTTTTCCATCTTAGATTGATATTCAATAAGTAGAATTATCCTTGTACTAGGTTATGTTGTAGTAGAACTTTCCTTTTTGATCTTGTAAAATGCACAAAGCCCATGTCAACATAGGTAAAAATTTGAGCCATGTACAAGCATGTACAAAATGTGGATTTTCTCTAATGTTTATGTATAAAAGTCTTGAGAAAACTTGATGAATGATATTTCCATTATGCTAGCCAAAACCTAAAGGAAGCACCCAAGGTCCAAACTTTGATTTTATAAGCATTCCTTAGCATTAATTAGTCTTAGGAACTGATTAGAAGTAGATAGATGCGATTAAGTTAAGACAAGTGAGAGAAACATGTAAATAATATTCCATTTTCAGAGCTGGCCAAGACACACAAGATCCCTAGGAGACTTGAATTTTGATTATTTAAGTGATTTATAGCATTAGGAAGTGATTTAGGAAGCTTAAGAGTGAACAAGTGAAGAAAACAAGCTTTTCCTTCACGATGCTTAAACCGAAACCCCAAAACAAAAGTGGAATAATATGATTTTCTTTAAATTTCATCCTAATAAAATAATAAAATAATATTAAGAAAAATTCAAAACAAAACTCTTTATTTAAGTACCAATAATAAGGTCATAAAATGGGAGATAAGCAGAACTAAGAAAAGGCTGAAAATCTAGAATTTCCAGCAAACACTTGGAGCTTTAAACACTAAATAAAGGCCCAAATATGATTAGGAATTAGTTGAAAGTAATTTCCTTAAGCCCTAAGCCTAATTAGAACCAAAAGGTCTCAAAATAGGTCCAAACATAAGACCAACGAATTCGATCAAACCTTTCCCATAAATTGCATGTCACAAATGACCAAAATGACCTTACCAATTGAAAGTACACTTGAAAGCCTTTGAAATGACTATAAGAATGAGAAAAGCAGACTTAAAACAAGAAAGTTATTTCCAAAATATGAAGCTATGCAAAACAGATAACTATAGAGAATTTAACTAAGTAATTTATGTAATTTAATATACTTCCACTTATGAAACCTTCTTTCCATCACTTTAAGTTTGAGCTACCCCTAAAATACTACTACAATTAGTAGCAAATATAACCAAGTATTCTTATGATTATTGTGCCTAGTTGTGGCTATAACATTAGCTACAATTAATTATATATGTGATAAACTTGAATGTATGAGGTTTTTAGGAAATCATATGTGATTGACTATGATGCTATGGATGCCAAAATACTATAATATACTAAAACTACAATAATATACCGGTTGTACATTAGGTTAGTAGGGCTATGAGTGTTTGTGAGCTTTGATGACCACCTAATAATTGGACTTAATCATATTTGGTTTTAAAACCTAAATTGGATTATGCACCTCATGACTCTACGTGTAGAAGGTCGTCAACATCACACAATGGTACAAAAAAGCTAAATGGAGGCTATTTTCCATATGTAACCTTGCCTTGACCTTTGAGAACTATTAAGTATCGGGAAATGGTACTATTTGATTAAGGCCAAATCTAAGGATTCATCACTTGGTGGTGGTTAAAATTGAATGTACCATCCACATCTACACCCTTTTGGACATATATGCAGTATATTTAATACTATTTTATTACCCTATTGAGAAGCTTCATAAATAAGATATTGAGAAATCACATTTAAGGTGATTAGAACCTAAAGCTATTGTGTTGGCTGTTATTTCCTAACCCTAGCAATAGAAGCCATTGAATCTATACTATATATAGCTTCTAGATGGTTATATAGGTTGTTATATTTCATATGCATGTCATGCATTCATATACTTGTGTAATTCACTTATTTGAAACGTGCTAGACGATACAGTATGAGGAATACTTCACTAAATTGGTTGTAGCTCACACCTCCATAGTATGTATTTGTTGTGGGGACCCATCTAGATAGAGACTAGCAAACATATGCCAAAGGTTAATATTGAGAATGATGGGAAGAAGTGAAGACAAATTGAGAGTATGAGAGATCATTATTATTTATTCAGACTCTCTTATGTATGTTTTGATTTGTATTATTGAGCAGATACTATAGATTATCCTATATTACTATTATGATTATTCATAGTTACTTTTGACCATTGGGTATTTTGTGAGACCTAGATCCCATATTATGTTAGTGTTAGTAATTTCTTTTGACCATTAGGTATTTTGTGGGACCTAAGTCCAGTATTATGTTAGTATGTAATGTAAACTTACCATAATTATTATTGTTCTTTTACTACTTAAAATTGTAATTCCAACTTGAAGTATTTAGCTGTGAGTATGCTTTATATATCATATAGTAAATCTCTAAATATCAAGGAAGTTATTCTTAGGTTTTTGTGTAGTGTATGACTAGATGTTATGTCTAGGGTACTTATTGGGGCACAACAGTGTCTAGATGTTGCAAATGATAATGTGGTGATGATGCAGTATCCCGTGGTAACGTCTTGGTAATAATGTGGTAATGGTGTGGCAATGTCATGTGGTGATGTGGCGATGATGTGGTGATAACATGTTGCTTATGTGGTAAATGATGTGGCATTGATGTAGACACATAGACCAATAGGGGTGCACCATACGGCGCTGTCATGGCCTAATGACATGTTGACATGTGGTTTAGAGGCTCCAAAATAAAAAGGCACCATTGAAACCTTCTTGGATTCAAACCTATGACCAAGACCCTGCACACACACACTCCAACCAAGTTGTTGCTTTGTTTAAGCTTTTAGTGCAATTCAATTTTTACTTAAAGCTTAAACTAGCTTGAACAAATTTTAAGTGTTGAATTTGGTTCAAACCAAAATTGAACCTAATTCAACTTGGTTCCTTGAAAATTGAAATTGTAGTATTGTTCTAGATTAAGTCTAGTAAACATATGTAAAAAGTAATTATTAAATTGGGTCTAACTTGACAAATTTTGGAGCTTCGATTCATTATTTATCCGGTCAATCTTTTCATTAATAAGTTATATTAAATCCAATCGAAGCGCCATTTGAAATTATGATTAACTTGAATTAACTTCATTTTTATGATATATAAATAATTAACATGATTTATAGTCAAAATATTTAAATTTTTCACAAATTCAATATTCTCATTTAAAGGTTAAAAAATGTCAAACCACATATCTATACTTTAACTGTATTTAACCCCTAAAAATGTTCTAACCCATAAAATGAGACTCAATGACCACCCAAATAACTTGAGACTTTTTTTTCATTATTTATTTTTTATTACTTTTCTTTTTAAAAAAATCCCATTTTTTTGTGCGTGCGTTTTTTCCTATTTTTCATTTTTTTTTTTTTTTATCTTTCTAGTTTTAAGATTTTTTAGTTAGGACCTTTTTCTTTATTGAAAAATCCTAAAACTATAGGGGAACAAAAATAGAATGTTCATAGAAAGCAGTGAAATGAACTCCCAATAGGTGGATATGGGCAGATAAAATTGTTATAAGATGATGGCTTAATGTTAACGTGCTTCGAGTTCCGAACTTTCTTGAAATAAGCAAACCAAGGACGACTACCAGGGCAGTTTTTGTTAAAAAAGAGAGAAAAGAAAAGGATGAATAAATGTTGCTGCTTTGCTGGGCTAAATTTCCATATAAAATGGGACATGTCATTTGTATTGATTGCTGAATTAGATTTAATTAAATCATAAGTCCTTTGTGCATCATGTCTGGGGGTACTGATTGTTGGGCAACGTTGGTCATTGCTCACTTGATCTTCAGATTTTGTTTCAAAACATTTTAGGCAACGAATTCTCGGAAGACTTAAATGATTATGCTAGTTTTTAATTATGACTTATGGAATGGAGATGGAGGGTGTAACCCTAGTGGTTATCAAAGCTTTAACTATTCAATATCTAGTTAATTTTAATGTTATGGGATCATTGGAGTAACTTAGTTATAGGATTTACTTAGTTAAATTAAAAATATTTAAGGGCCATTATTTTGATGGTACCCTATTAAAATATAAAGTAATCAAAGTTAATTAAATTATAGTAAAGATTGTGTAATGGGTGTCAATTGTTTAGATCCTTGTGCCAGCCTCATCTTTTAGGTTATGCAGCGGGATGGCACATCATCTTATGACGTGACAACTATTTCTTAAATATGGGTAATATAAAAGCAAAAAAATGATAATATAACACTAATACCATAGTTTGAACGTGTGGACAGCACTTATAAATATTTTTTTAAAATATTTTATAAATATTATATCCAAAAAAATTATTCTAAAAATAGATTATGAAAGCATAAACATAGTTTGCACCTTGATAAATTTGTATTGAAGACATAGACAGCATCCACGCCTTCATTAGATTTGTACTAAAAGCGTAAATGTCACCCACGTTTTAGTATAATTTTTTTTTTATAATGAAGGCACAAATAGCGTATGCGCTTTCAATAAAAAATAAATTAATTAAAGGCACGAAAATCATATGTGACTTCAAAAAAATGCTTGAAGGGGTAGATATCGTCTACACCTTCACTGAAGGCGCAGATACCATTTATGCATTTACTATCTATTTTTAGAATAATTTTTTATGATACAATATTTTAAAAAAATAGAAAATTACAATATTTAAGCGTGTTGCCCTGAACACGCTATTAATTTTTTTGGATGGCAAGTAAAATTAAAGAACAATTGGAAAAGTATATTATATTAAACTTCTCTTATATCAAAATTTAAATGACTTCATTATACTTTTAATAAACCCATTTAAATTTTTATTTTTGTATTAATATTCAATCAAGGCTTTTATGTATGACCAAATGTACATCAACCGAATAGAAGTAAAATGTAAACGATAATATCAATGACCAACCAACAAAAAAAGTAATACCAAAGTCAAATGAAATTCATCGTTGTGGATCTTTCTCTAAATGATGATAAATTAAACATTAGGATAACATTAAAAATACCACTTTCTAATTATATATGTCTAAAGTTTGAAATTATTTTAAATCTAAATTTTAAAGTTGTTAAATATAGTATTTTTACTTATCAAATTCATTATATTTATCATGTTTAAAAAGATGAAGTGGCACATGTCTTATTGGTCAAAATCATAACTCCAAACTAAACATAAGGTTAGTTCGAAATCAACCCTGACCCATTGGGGTCATAGGTCAACAAGAGATGGAATCAAAACCGACTCATGGGGAAGGGTTAGGTTGGTTCGTGTGACCTAGAGGTTCAACGGCCAATTTGGCTAATGAATTAGCCCTAATATTTTTTTTTTTTTACACAATTTCCCGGTTCACTTGCTAAACCTACTGATTCAACGAGTTCAACAGATGAACCAACTTAGACCTACTAGGGTCCAATGCCAAGTTGAGCCCGCCTTCCTAGGCCAATTCATGGATCGGAACCAACCCTTTCCACTGTCTACTCTAAACAATTGTATATAGAATAGTAAATTTAATAAGAAAAATTTAATTGATACGATATTTAACAACTTTAAACTTAAAGTGTAAAATAAAACAATAAAATAAAAGAAAGTTGAGTTGGTAATTTTAATATTATTCCTATAATAATGATTATGTATCATCTATATATATAAAAGAAAAAAGAAAGTAAGATCCTTTGCAAATGAGCATGATTGAAATTGTTACCACTTTTTCCACAAAAGGAGGGTGATTAGGCTATGTCTATAGATATCCACATAAATATTTTTTTTTGTTTTAGAGTTGTAGGTGTGAGGATTCGAGTCTGAGAGCCACACGCATACTGCATGAGAACACATTACACGTGGCCTAATAAGGAAAGTGATATGTACAAAGATAATCAGAAGTGAATGAGATGAGGAGGAAGAGTAGGTGATCCCAAATAAGGTTCAACACTTTGGTAGCAGACATGTGTGTGTGGATAGATTTTGGATTTTCCTCAAAAAGATCAAAAACCAAAATCTACCCACACACACACACGCACACGTCTATTACCAAAATGTTGAGCCTTATTTGGGATCACTTACTCCTCCCTCTTATCTCATTCACCTCTAATCATCCTTATACGTGTCACTTTCCTTATTAGACTACTATAATGCGTTCCCACACAACACGCATATGGTTCTTATACTCAAATCCTCACACTTACAAGAGCTAAAACAAGATATTATGCAGAAGGATGTAGAATGTTGGAGGAGAGAAAATAGCATGCCAAAACAACTAGTTTAATACAAAGGATGTTGTACACATCATCGGTATAGTGTAGGGTGGAATTGAGGGTCTTCGCCTTTGAAAATAAGTATTAGAGGGGCATAGATTTATAAAGCATATGTATTACAGGATTTATAATTTTGCAATAGTTTGGTTAGGGCTTGGCCTTTTTTATAAGTTTATTATACATTTTACAGTTAGATATCTTTATACATAAAGTAATCTTTAGAAATGTTACATATCTATACATTATACGTTTATCCATCAAATATTGATCTTGAAGTTAGCAAAAACCTTAATCTTCAACTAAAACTAAAAGGAATATATATATATATATATATATATATATATATATATATATATATATATATTGAGTTATCTGTGCAAAAACCCATCTTCATTAGTGATCTTGAAATGTATTAATTTTATAGAATACAATCATTATTTGAACTGCACAAATAAAGAATAATTGATGAAAATATTAGCTGGGACTTGAGGAACAAATTAATAGAAAAAACAAGAGCAATAACATCTAATGCCTCTTAAAAAGACTACTCATTATTGCTCTTCTTTATAGTGAAGTTTAAGGAAGATTCTATCACAAAGACAAAAGAGACAAGCTATTTTTATCCAAATACAAAGAGGTTAAATGATGCTTCAACAAGCTAGCCATCTAAGATGAGGGTAGTGCTCTCATGAGTTGACTATTTGGAGAGAAGGGAATGTGAAGAGATATCATAACATTGAAGCACAAAAATAAAAAGGGTTTTAAATAAGTTGCTAAACTATTTAAGGGTTTGGTCTTACACCTCTAAAGGATAGATAGAGCACTTATGAGCAAGCGATCCATGGAGAAATTTTGAATATAGGACAATGCTCTAATAAGCAAGCGGTCTATTATTTTTTACTTAAGAAAGCGTTCGTATGAGTAAGCGGCCCTTAAATCAAGCAGCAATATAAATGAGTAGGCAATCCACAAGGAATTCTTAAATACAGGATGGTACTTTAATGAGTAAGCGATTTATTATTTTTAACTTAGGATAGCGCTCTAATGAGTAAGCAATTTTTAAGTTGGACAATACTCTAAGGAGCAAGTATACATTAACTTTTCTCTAAGATAGCGCTTTAATAAGTAAGTAAAGTGATCCTAAGACCTCTTAAAACATGGACAACACTCTAAAGAGCAAGTGATCCATAAACTTAAGCTCAGGATAGTGCTCTAATAAGTACGCAATCCTTAAATTATATAGCACTCTAATGAGCATACAATCCATTTACTTTAATTCAAGATAATGCTCTAATAAGCAAGTGATTTTTAAATTGAATAACGCTCTAATGAGTAAGTCATCCTTAAATTAGACAATACTCTAATGAGCAGGCAATCCTTAACCTGGGCAACACTCTAATGAGCATGCTATCCATTTACTTTAATGTAGGATGGCACTCTAATGAGTAAGCAATCCTTAAATTAGACAGCACTCTAATGAACATGCGATTCATTTACTTTAACCTAGGATAATGCTCTAAAGAGTAAGTAATCCTTAAATTAGATAGTGCTCTAATGAGCATGCGATCCATTTACTTTAACCTTGATGGTACTCTAATGAGAAAGCATCCTTAAATTGGATGGCACTCTAATAAGCATGCAATCCATTTATTTTAACTTAAGATGGCGCTCTAATAAGTAAGCAATTAATAGGGATTATGACAAAAAAGGTAACTTAATTCTTTGAAATCTAAGGATTTAATGACTTAAAATGATAGATTTGTCAATTAAGTTGAAACATACATAAAGGAGGAAGTCCCTTTGATTTGGAATGGATTTAATGCCAATGGGATGAAGACTTTTAATGTAAATTGAAATGTATAAGACTTGGTCGTTAAGGTAAACAAATTGACATTAACTTAAACTTGAATACAAGAGATTTGGCTACTAAGTTGACATGCTAGAATGGACAAAATTGGCCACTAGGACCGATTTAAGAAATCTTACTGATTTTTTACTTGAATTATCGAAAAAATTATTGCTAAGCCTTTAATTGACAATTTTCTTTTCTTTTTTTGGTTTCTTCTTTTTTGGAAGTTTTGCTAACAAGTAGGGATTTCTCACATATCTCAAAGTATTCTTGGTAAGCAATAAGCCTTTCCATGCACCCATGATAACTTTGATCTTCTAGGGTCCATTCCATTTAACAATTTTGTTCTTAGGGATTCCCTTCTTGAGGAGCTTTGAACTTCTTCCTTGAGATATTGAACTTCAATTTAAGGGTAGGAGACCTTTTCTACCATTGGGGATGACTTCAATTATCTTTCCATTTAAGAATAGACATCTCATTGATGATCAATTTAGTCTAAAAGGACTTTCCTCACCGTCTCTCAGTTTAGATTTTTCTCTTGATTACAATCCCAAAAATTATGGTTCATGTTGCAAATAATACACTTGAAATCAATTTGTTAGGTCTTTTTGAACTTATAATGTAATATAGGCTTTTGGTCGTTGATTTCAAATGAAGGGAAATTATTGTAAAGGCCTTTTTCAAATGAATTAATTCTTTAACCTAGGTTTACAAGTCGAGAACCCTTAAAAAAAAAAACTAAAAAATGTACTTACCTCAATTTCAAAAGTAATGTTTTGTTTAAGATAAAATATTTTCTATAATCTAAAAAGCCTATGAAGAAGGGTGGTGTTTGGGTAGGACTTAGCTTTAAGTTATAGTAGATTGGTGGCTTTTATATTTCCCCTACTACTTTCAAGCCTTTATAGGCTCACTCTTGATTGTGCATAAGCCTTAATCACCTTTCTAGATTTTTTTTTTTTCTTCTTTCTCTCTCTTTTTTCTTCTTCTTCTTTTTCTTTTTCCTTTTTTGTTCTCCTTCTTTTTCTTTTTTTCTTTTCCTTCTTTCTTTTCTCTCTCTCTCTCTGTGTATTATTTTTTAGCCTACAAAGGAGATTGTATTTTCCTTATTAGATGGCTAACAACTCAAAGTGTGTAGATTGAGTTTAGCTTTCAGATATTGCAACTCTTTTTTTCTTCTAAAGAAAATAAAATATCAATGACAAAAATTCATTTTTGAATTGATGCAATAGGAACAAGCACAAATTAGTTTAACCTTTTCTCCTTATTAATGACCTTAACCTCCAATTTGCCCCATTATGGGGTGCCACTTGATAGCATTTAAGTTTGAGAATACTTCATCCAAAAGCTCAACAGGGTTGGCGAAGTATATGTGTGTTTAGGATATTGAACATAATACCTAATATTATTTTGATTGGCATATCAAATTAAAGAAGGATCTCCTTTAAGGAACAAGTTCTAACCTCGCATTAATGACACTCATCTTTCAAGTGTTTAAGGATTAATGTTTGGAAATGGTTTGCCTCTTTTCATCCTAAACCTTTCAAAACAATGAGATATCTTTCTCTTTTACCATGTTTTGCCCCTATTCACCAAGGTTCATGCTCTCTTTGTAAATAATGTGCCCTTATCAACTTAGAGAAATGATCTGGTCTTAAATAATCCCTCTTGGATTTTAGTTGCCCCAAACTTAACTGGTCACTAGAGGCAGATTTATTATAGAGGGGTAGGGGTAGAGCAGGTTAGGCCAAGGGGGCCCTAGCCCCCTTAAGTTTGAAAAAAAAAACAATTATAATTAATTATGAATTTTAAAAAAAATTACATATATGAAATGTATATTATTAACAAAACATAGTATATAGTTTATTAGTGAATGTAAAGATTTTTATATTGAAGGTCATGGGATCAATTCCCATGATGATCATTTTTGTTTTCCTCATGTTACATTTATTACTTTAATAGGATTATCTTTTTACTTCTTTCTTTTATTTTTTTTTCTTCACAATAACTAATATCATTAAATTTCATTCATTATTAAATTATAATAAACTAACTAAATTATCATAAGTTACTATTTATTTATTAATAGTATATCATAAATAACAATTACGTTAATAGTACAAAAATTTCGGCCTTATTTCATAAAATATTAGTAAATAATAACAATAATAGCATTTGATATATTTTTCTTATAATTAATATTATGAAAATGCATGTGAATTTTTAAATGACTAATTGCATAATTAATCATATGAAATTAATAATTTTTGCAGTCTTGTTGATGATAAAATTTGTAGAGTCATTGTTTCAAAAAAAAGAAGAAAGAAAGGAAAAATCAAAACATAATTATATTTATATCATGTTTCACTTTTAACTCTACCTATTATTTTTTATTTAAATATTTTTATGCTATATTTATATTACAGCAATTCTTATTAAATATTAAAAAATATTATGTCAATTACAAAATCTTTATAAATATATATATATATAACATGTATATTATAATTTTGATTTAAATATGGTAAGTATGGTCTTCCACTCTTATGTTTCTATGTTTACCCCTGCTGGTCACACTAGTCCACTTTGTGCCCCTGCTAGTAATTGACTATGGTCGCTTCAAAAACATGCCCCAAAAAATTAATTACCCCTAACTCTAGCTCATAAATAACTCTTGATGGAGAGAAGTTTCAGGGTTTGAAGTGGGTGGAGAGGCCTTGTGCTCTGGGCTTGGAGTGTTTTTAGTGGATAGAGAGGTTTTAGGCTTTTGTGTTATGAGGTCTTTTGGGTTGGGAGTGGACTATAGAGGTTTTTAGTCTTTAATCAAACTCATTTCAAGCATGATGGGTTCTGAATAAGTGACCATGGGCCTTAAGTTGGACCAATGTATTCTTACATACGATCCTCAAGGCCTTGTGAAATTCCCATTCTTCTTTTTTTTTATTTTCTTTTGAAAAGATTTTTTATTTTTTATCTTTTTTTTTCTTAATCTCTAACTTAAAAACCGATCAAAAGATTAAAAAAAAATGCTACAAAGGTGCATGAACTAATAAAAAATGAAAGTTAACAGGACAATCACTGACTAAAGGTAATAATTGGAATAGTGAACTTATAGCTAAAGACACAAATAATAGTAAAATCGATAACTTAAAAAGCATAAAATGATTATCTACAACCTATGGGTGACAACTAAAGGTTGGAAATTATTCAAAATGTCATTAACAAACACTAATTAACAAGTAACTAAATACGTAAAGATGACAACTATTGAAAACTTAAATGGAGTGCCTTATTGGAAATTTATTGTGACAATAATGCAAATGTGATAGGGCAATTATTGATACCTGTAAAGGATTATTTATAACCTATGCAAAGAACTCTTTTTTTTTTCTTTTTTCTTTTTTTTTCGGTTTTTTTTTCTTTTTTGGTTTTGATTTTTTAGACTATCTATTGAAGAACCCTATTCCTTAGAGAAGGCATTATTTACAAGACAATAAACTAGGAAAGTTATAGAAATGGAGGATCTTGTTACAATACGTTACAAGGTAGGAAGAAAATTTAAAGTTGATGATTATTTTAGAAAGATGGAGGTATGTATAAATTGTAAGTTTTAATTTTGCTCCCTTTTTTTCTTTCTTTCTTTTTTTTTTTGTATAATTTTGAAACCAAAGTAAAATTTACAGAAAAAAAAAAGATTAATTTTTATCCAAGGGAAAGGTATCAATTTGCAACATGATGATTGGATGAAATCTTGTAAGGGAGATGATTATTTACAGTGTAGATGATGGGAGAAAAAAAACCGATAACTTTTTAATTGTTTATTTATTTGTTTGTTTTTTAAAGACGAATGACTGCAGACAATATTGACAAAAGGAAAGAAAATCTAAAGTTAGTGAATATTTTACAGGATAGTAACTAACAAACTATTAAAAGATTAATTAAATCTAATATATATTTTTTACTTTGGAAAATTTTGTTGAAGACAAAAAGAGGGCTGAAATTTATAAAACAAATATTTTATAAGGATAAAAACTGGGATTTGTCTTTTTATGAAACATAAATCGACAAGGATAAGAAAAAAGTATTAGGCATAGCAACGAAAATAGAAAATGAGGTATGAGAATGCAAATGTAAAGGGTTGATGACAAATAGTAGTATGGCCATTTCCAATTGTAATTTTATTAGAATTCCATTATTGGAGCTATCATGGAATTTACAAGGAAATTTTATATTCACAATTTATGAATTTAATATATATAAAAAAAAAGATCTTATACAAAATTTTCTATAGAAATTTATATGAAAATTACATAGAATGTACATAAAAGTTATGGGGAATTAATTTACAATGCTTCAATTCAATGGAACTCTAGTAAAATTACAACTTATGTTTAATGGTGTGCCACATAGTAATTATTTGCCGGTTTTGTATTCATGAATGTAATAGGAAAGGTCATAAAGGTTTCCAAGCTCTATAGCCTCTTGCGTTTTTGAAGAAACAAGTCTCACATCACATTGAAGCTTTAGTGTGGTAACCTAATTGACCCCAAGTGGTAATTATTCCACTACACCCGAAACTTACATAATGGCTTTCTGTTCTAGAATTCTAAAATGATTTGGGTCTGACCATATCTACCACACATTATGGTACCACAATATAAAACACTAAACAGATGCCCCAATAGACCTACATTAACATTAGTACAAATATATAGAATTGAAAAATATATTTACAAAAGTGAAATCAAACATGGGAAGGATATTTTGAGAAATAAAGTCTATTTTTGAAAGATTTAGGTGGTTAACTCACTTAGTGGTCCTTAGTGGAATTCCTATCCTATTGAGCCAAATTTTCAATTGTATTTTTTTCTAATATGATTCGCATTAAACCCTATACTTATTTAATGTAAACTCTTGACTAAGATTTAAGAGAAAAATCCTTTTCATTTTTGAAAATAGAGTCGCCACCCAAACATCATTGAGAAAAAAAAATCAAGTTAGAATTAATTAAACAATATTAATTCTAACTTAGCAACTAATCTTGCAAGAAAATATTTTTTTCTTTAAAAAAACTAGAGATTCTGTGTTCAATGGATATCCTTTTAAAATATCATAATGATCACTTTAACATTTCAAATTTAAATTTATTTTCCAAAAAAAATTATTAAACTAAGGTGAATTATTTATAAAATGAAACTAATTATTATTTATTGTTGAGGTTGATTCATAAATAACTACATACTCGCTATTTGAAATTAGACTTGCCATAATTCACGTTGTTAAATCCTTAATTTGTTATTTTATTTTATTTGTCTTATCACTCATTATTATTATTGTTATTATTTATTTATTTATTTTCTTCTATTTTAAAATTTATTGAAAATTTTCTAAAGAAATGGACCTAAAAACTATTTGGGGGGGAGGTGTGGATGAAAGAAGTGATATTTTTACTTTTTTTATTATTAACTTATTTATTACAAACCCTTTTTTCAACAAAAAAAAAATTCGGATCGGAAATCGGGGAGCTCGAGTTGGAATCGGGTCGGGTCGGAGCTGGATTGAATCCAGTTGTAACAGCAGGGCAGTGTCCTCTCCACGTCGTGCAGTTTTTTTGCAGTGGTTGACTAAGGCGGAGAATGTGTCTGCCCAGAACTCCACTGCTGTTTGCTGGTGGTGATACAGAAGCAGACCACCGTTGAAAGGGTGAATGGAAAGTTGGCCAGCGGTGGTTTTCCTAGTGATGTTGGCTAGGATGGTTTTGGGTGGTTTCAAGCTATGGGATTGGTGATATTGGAAGCTAATGAATGTGTCTGCCTAGAACTCCACTGCTGTTTGTTGGTGGTGATACAAAAGCAGGCCACCGTTGGAAGGGTGGTTGGAAAATTGGCCGGCGGTGGTGTTCCCAGTGATGTTGGCTAGGATGGTTTTTGGTGGTTTCAAGCTATGGGATTGGTGGATATTGGTAGCTAATGACCTGGAGATGCTTTAGAAAGTGTGGGCTTGCTCCGAAAATAGCCAGGAAGAGAGAGAATTTAGAGAGAGAGAGCTCGACTTTGCGACCCTTAGAGAGAGGAAAAGCTTGAATCTGCTCATAGAAGGAGAGCTCAGTGATTGTGTGTCTTGGCAATGCTTGTTCGAGCTCTTATTTATACTATAGGAGCCCAAATTGAAGATGGAAAGTGATCAAAGGCCATGAGTGGAAGCTTGGAACCAGCGAGGAATATTCTTCGATTCGCACGAATCAAAGGAAAAAATTGTGTTACAACATCTTCTAAGTATCATTAGTTACCCATTCTTGCTCAAGGAAGCTTCGATTCTTAGAAGAGCTTGATTCGCGAGAATTGAATATGGGATAAAAAATGCAAGTTTCTTTTTTTTTTTTCCAAATTTTGAATGTGAATTTAACCCCTTTGAAGTTTGAACCTGGACACAGAATTGGATTTAATTCGAAGCATGCCGAGCGTACTTTGCAATTTCACCATTATTTTGGTGAAATTGGGAAGAAAAAGGACTTAAAAATGGCAACAAAGTGTGCAGGTCGGACAAGGAAGCTACAGACGAGGAAAGGAACCAAGGAAGAAGATAATACAGAGTGTTCACGTGCCAGCCAATCCAATGATGACACGTGACACTGCTAGACGAAAAAAACAAAAAAGGGACAAACGCGCCTCCCTAGGGTCGAGTTCAGAGTTTATTTGACCTTTTATTTTTTAATATTATTTCCAGTTTTTTTTAATTTGGACATTTCTTTTTACTGAAAATCCTAAAATTTAAAGAAAAACAAAAATGGAGTATCTATAATTATAGGTATTATTTTCACTCTTGATGAGTTTTTTAATAATAAGTTTGGATACAATTAAAAATTCTACTTTATGCACATAAAAATCCATAATTGTTGCGTTATTTTGCATCAATATTATTCCTAAATTATCTTTCACTCAGATTGTTTGAGTTGGAGACTGTATTTAAAAAATCAATACATTATATTGCTTATAAGTGGTGGCGTATACTTTCTAGCTACTTCAATTAGGAATTCAAATTCATCAATTCGAGGTTTATATTTATATATTCATTTGATAGACTTAAGTATACTACTGTCTCAAACTTACTTCATGCACAAAACTATCTAACAATAGAGTTTAAAGTTGCTATATTAGGTTAAATATATGTTCAGTTTTCGGTTTTCTTGTCAAAAACGATACAGTACAAGCTATATTAACCAAGATCATGAAGTGATACATTTTAAAATGGTATTGTATTACATATGACACGGATCTTTAGATGTATATTTCTTTTAAAATCTACACCCATAAATGCATACTCGAAAAAAAAAAGAAAAGATTACAATTCATAAAACCTAAAAATCTTTGTTTTCTTAAAATCTAGACCATTAAAATGTATGACAAAAGATATAGATCCTCCATTACAAGCGATTGTTATATATTTATCCCGTTTTAGCTTTAATAGGACATATGATAATTGTTGTCGCAACATTTTCCTGGTGTACTTTCGGGCATGCATAAAAGGGGAAACCTAGAAATGGCCCCTTGACCAAAAGGGTCCATGGAAACTTGTTCTGGGCCCAAATTCAATCTAGACATAGGACAGGACCAGTTTGCGCAGGCTTGCACCATTGTTAATATATTTAAGGCCCGGTGATATGAATTATGTCTATGTATGTATTCCCCATACATTTCCGACAAGTTCGGGAAACTAATGAATAACCGGAAAAAGAATAACATGAACTTGAAAAGAAATTGGATCATAATGAAATATGTGATTAATAAGAACTTTTGGGTTGAAATAATTTATTATGGTTGGAAACCAACAAACTCAAAGGATAAATTGGTTCAAAAGCCCAAGTGTTAAATCCCTAGTCATTCGACAGTCTTATAAATAAGCCTACTTCTATTTGAGCCCAAATCCAATTCAATCGGTCCCATATATTTGATCGCATGTGAAATTTAGGCTGGGGGGTGCTGGGCGTGGGGTGGGGTGGGAAGGAGAGAGAGAAAAAAAAAAATGGACAACACATAGTGAAAGATATTTATATGTGGCCTGGAATCGGAAGTAGTTGGGACATTTACTTGGAAGGTGGTGAGACTCTGAAGGTTTTCGACAGCGGATAGTGGAGAAAAGATTATATGGTAAGTGTCATATATATTTAGGGTGTAAATTATGGGCAGGTGTGGTTTGATTCAGTACGGTTCATTTTTTAAATCAAATCGAACAATATATTATGATTTGATTTTTATTTTTAAATCAAATACAATCATACGGTTTAGTTTGTAATTTTTTTAAACATAAAAAAATAATTCGATCTAGTTTAGTTTATCGTTCGAACTGTTTTTACATGTGTTATTAATTTTTTTATATATAACTCAATAAAGTATGGAAAATTGTATTTAATGTAAAAAAAAATAATTCATTATCATTTTTCCGATATTTTTCATCATCTTCAATACCCATTTAATAAATTTAAAGAGATTTTATTATCCCTCTCTAGATAATTATAGTTTTATATCAGTCAATAAGCAAAAATATAAAATAAAAAATGGTAAATTATTTGATGAAAACCAAATAAGAGGAGAAATTAAATAAGTAATATAGAATCATCTTTTATAATTATATATTCTCTAAATTTTCACTGCTATTTTCTTCTTCTTGTTTTTTTACTTCTTACGATTTGATTTTATTCAATTTGGTTCATAATTTTTTTCAAACCTAAAAAGAAAGTTTGAACTTAAATTACAGTTCGGTTTAATTTGGTTCAATTTATAGTTTGATTGATTTTTTTGTCTACCCATAGTGTAAACATCAATAAAATTTTAATATATATATTCTATACAAAACACAAGTAATAATTGTTTAAATATATATATTAATTATTTTGTTATCTTTATTTTTATTTTTTTTTAAGTGGCTCTCTTAAGAGACTAGGTAACTAGCCTACCATTTACTGCCGTGAACTGAGTTTAAATTTTAAAACTATAGATGGCAGCGAGCTTACTTATCGACAAATAATGAGTTTTTCTGCAATGTGGCATTCACCAATCCATTAGAAGAATTAATATTATTATTATGATAATTATTTTTTATTAAAATAGTATAAGAACAAGACAAAGAGGAAGCAATCTCTGCACAAAGTTCATGCGCAAGTCTAGTGATTGCATAGACGAAAATGCAGATAATGTGAAAGTCAAGTTAATTATATCCTCTCATTAATTAATTTCATATCCCTTATTTGATGATGCACAGTGCAATCATATGCTATGCGCATTTTATATGTTTCCGGTCAACTAATATTAATTAAAAATATACATAGCTCCCATACTTGCATGTGGGCGAGCAAACCATCTTCTTTGCCTGTATCTTCCACTTGTAGAGGAAAGTGTGGACTTTCATATTCCATTTGGCATGTAATTGTAAATATACCAAATCGGGTTTAAATTTGGTAAGAGAAGTTTGAGTTCAGTCTCAAGTCTATTTACACTTGTTTATTTTGAAAATATATTCCTTTTATTCAAGTTTTGATCAAAATTAATTAAAGTTAGACTCGAGTTTAATTAAAGTTCGAAGTTTGTATTTTCAGTAGACCGTTTCCATCCTCTAGACACCAACAAACCTCTCTCAATTGGATACGATTAATGCAGGCACTCAACTTATTATCAAGCTTATACTTACTCATAAATTATTCTTTACATCATCACAAGACAAATAGGGTCCCATACTCTCCATAAAATTCTTAGATGAGATTGGAAGGAGCATGGCAACAATAGCCTAGCGATGTCATCAACCTTAACATGAATATTTATAAGCCATTTACGAGGGTTATAATCTTACTAATGTACTCCCTTGTCGATGCTCTCCCTCAGACATAGGAGTTGCTTTAGCATCAGTCATTTGATCAGCAACATTCCCATGTAAAACGTTCTTTCGACTTGGACCAAGGGTTTGTTGTAGAAGGGAAAAGGAGAAAGAGAGAAAAGAAACAATCGATAAAGGTTGATTAGAGATATTGATTGACCGATGTAATGTATCTATAAACGATTTCATGATTTAGTTAGTTCTTCCAGTCTTGATTGCTTGATTTTCTTAAACTAAACAAGTTTGGTCGACTAAATATAACTCTCCATTTTTCTAGAACAAAATGTTGGGTCTACTATCATGAATAAATCTAGAACAAAAATGGCATAAAGAAGTCTATGCAAGTTCAATATTCATGCAATCTCTTTTTTCTTTTCTTTTCTTTTTTAATTCTATAAATACGTACACATTTACTTTTGTTTTGTCTTCTCAATTTTCTTAATAAAAAGTATCTACAAAATGTTAAATCTGTAATCTTAGGTCAAACGCAACATTAAGAAAGGAAAGAATATATGCATTGTCCATGGACGAACTTCAATGAGGACCAAGGGAAGCCACATTCCCTCACCCTTTAAAAGGAATTTTGAGCATGGTTGCTTAAGAAGTATTCGCCTAGGTGCTTGTCAAGTTTATCTAATAAGAAGAAGGGAAAAAAAAAAAAAAAGCATTTGTTATTGATGTTATTTTACTATAAGACAAGTAAATTGAAAAATAAACTATATCAATGCCAAGGAATAAAATATTAACTTTGTTATATTTTTCAATCTTCATTTGGAATTTCATACAAAAAGTCATTATACAAAAAATGTGAAAATTTTTTGGCATTTGTTTTAATAAGATTCACGTTTGTTAAAAATCAGAATTTACCGGTTGGTAATGAAAATAAGTAAGTAACCAAACTCCATAAGAATCATAGTCCTTTTAGATCTATGGAATCCGATTCCTTTTTCTTACCCTCGTACTAGGATTTCAATTCTTAAAATAGGCAGTACATTTATTTTTTTTTAATAGAATTATCACTTTACTCTCTTTCCAAACTCACTTCTCTCTCTCTTTTATGAGTGCTTTTCTCTCTTAAAAGTATCCCAGAGTCCACTTGAAGCCTAAATGGTAAAATTAATGTCACTTTATATCCATTCAATATAAAATACCAATCAGTGAATTGTTAATCACAACAAAGGGACATCTTTTTTTCTATATTATTCCAGTGGACGCAATCATTCTGACTCTTGCAATTTGCAAGCCATGTTCATGCTTAATCACCAGAAATCGTTTATCCTGGGTATATTTAATCCTCTTATTTGATACATTGTGCAGGAAGTCATTTATTGAGCCATGATCAGGAACTTAGAAGCAAGCAGAAATCGATACTCTAGAATAATAGTCCCGAAAGCATGCAAAAATATATGAATCAGAAAGGTATTAAATTTGCCAGTTGTTACTTTTTGTATATAATAACATAATTTAAAGTAAGGATGCTGTCTTCTCAAGGATCCTCCATGTTCCTTCCCACCACCTTGTTACTAGAAAGAAAAGAGACAGATCGGAGCATGTTTGCATCTTCACGCAAAAAGTCAATGAAGAGAGAGAGAGAGAGATTAAAAATGGACCTTCTTAATAAAGAAAAAAAAATGGATATTACATGTTATATATATAAATAGCAATAAATTATTATTATTTATAATTTGTGTAAAATAAAGAAGATAATTATTTTAAAAACTAATCATTTTATTATAATACATGTAAAAATTTTATTATTATTTACATGCATTCGTATTACCGAATCCATTTTTTTCCACTTTATTAGTACAAGATAAAGCACTAGCAACTTATAGTTTTCAGGAAAAGAGAATCCTATGCGTACGCATCTTTGAGGACGGATGATTTTAGAAAATAAATTCCCAACTTTACTGTGAGATTCCGATGATCAGATCCAAACCATCGTATTCATCAACACCTTTTCAATCATCATCGTTAAACGTGGAGTTGGTGAATAAGACCTTTTTTTTAAAAAAAAAAAAAAAAAAGTACTAAAAGGTAACATGAAAAAGGGGGGAAAAAAAAAAAAGTTCGATCCAAGTTTGAGAAGGGAACTGGGTGGGGAAAAAAAATAAAGATAATTGATAAGAAAAAATAATTAAGATATATGCCCTTCACCCCAAGTGTAATCTTTTTAAATATCAACAAGTATTTTGAAAATATTTATTAAGATGTCAAATAAAAATTTTTTTATAATTTTTATGTATTTTTTTACTTATTATATAATTGATATTGAAAAACCTTGTAAGTTTGTCAAGACATCCATTAATATGACCTTTTGAATTGGATTTAAAATTTACCATTCTAGGACATGGTAAATATTAGCTATCTGCTCTTGTAAACAGCGGGATCACAATTATTATTGATTGATTTACTATTTTCGAGGCAAATTTATCATAAAGTTAGTTCTGAAACTCATATACCAAAAGGGCAAATATTACAATTTAATAACAAGAATATTAATGGTTAAGTTCGATAATAAAATAATTTAAATCAATTTTACATAGAACGGGTATCTCCATCTAATTTATGGCGCGAATTAGGTCGGTACTCTTCGCGCATCAGTCTAAAGGTTTGGCTCCTGACTTTCTTTTGCAGGCTTTTGATGGGAAAAAAAATCTACGTTGGATTTAATTTTAAAAAATTTACATAAGTTGAATTTACCATTTAGTTATCAACAATCACCTCTATTTTTCCAAGCGTACGGCATGGAAAAAGTTCAAAATTTATTATATCAATTTCATGTTGATAATACTAAACAAGCATATATTTCATTTTGCGATAAGTCTAATAATATATCTCTCATTAATAATGTCAATATTTTGAAATTCTAATATTTAATCTTCATTATGATATAGATATCAAACAATATAAATCCTTAGTATTAGTTCTAATATCATTATTTACATCAAACTAGTTAGTTTCGATTATATAATTTTCATCTATGTGGTCCAAAAAAAGTCTTCAATAGTAATTTTAACAAAAATAATTTAATTAATTAGCTTCAAAATAAATGCATCTAATAATTAAATAAAAAATAAAAAAAGATCCCCAAATATCAGAAAAAAAAATAGAAAAACACTAAGGCTTCTCTTAATTAGTTAGGCTCCACAAGTACAAATTTTGCAGCATATAAACTTACATAGCAATCTAGAGTAGAAGCTAGCTAGCTACTTGTACCAGAAAACACAAGATCATAGTCCGAATTGGCTTTTACGTTAACATCGCGGACTTTCTTGATCTTACCATGAAAATGTTTTCTAACAGTAGCTAATGAAAACACTGACTCGATCTCATCATTCGTCACGTCAAGCGTCACGATTGACCTTCGACCGCGTGGTGCTTTCCTCTTCATCAAACTAGGAGCGATTGTCGGTTTCCTTGGTGCTGGCGGGCATGGAAGGACCGTGGGAATTTTATGGTCCAACGATGTTGGAGTCTTGAAACCTTCATCGTCGTCGTCACAGCCGTCGACCTGGTCCGAGGAAGAGACCCGAGATGAACTCTCATCATTTTGATGATCTTTCTCCGATGGTTGTTGTTTTACTAAGAAGTTATAGCCCGTCGCTGCATCACTAACTTCTCCATCATCTTGATGACCATCGTCACGAAATATTGTCATAGGCCTCCTAGATCGATCCATAGAGACTAAGTCAAAGGTGAAAAATAAACTGAATTAAGCCAAAAGGTTACGAGTACGGAGAAGAAATCGAAGATTTAGTTGAGAGACCTAAGAATTGCTACTGTAAATCGGCAACAAAAGTAGCGAGGAGGAGGAAGAATGGTGGTAGGATTAGATTTAGGAAGGAGTATAGGGAATATTTAAGGAAGGAAGATATACATGATTGTATAGTAGGAATATATTATAGGGTTCATATAACGTGGAACATGTTGTGCTTTTTCAACCTAAAAGAGATTGTCCTAATAAGCAGAGATGAAAGGTGAAAAGAGCCATACTTTTGGGTAGTTTAGTAAATTTTTCTTCATGGCTTGTTTGGAAGTTAGCTATTGGGAAGTTCTTGGAGAGAAAGAGATGATAAGAGAGAAGGTGGGTGGCTTTCAAACCCACTTCGGCGAAGGATCCGATGCTGCATATATACTCTCGTCGTATTCTCTGAGTTCGCTGAGTCAATCAGTAACTAAACCATTAATTCTCCTTTTTAAGCGATCGACATTACCTATTTCCAAGCTACTTTTATGCGTGGGGGAGGCACATGCTTACCGAATTAATCTATTAATTTCTCTTTTCTTTTTTCTTTCTGCCCATAATATATAGGTATTTGAAGAAAAGGTCATACAGAGTGTAGACAAGGCAACAAATATGGATAACATTTTATAGCTTTTAGTTACATAATATATATATATAATTGATTGAATGTTTTTAGGAAATAATACGTGTGAGTCGAAGCTATAATTAATAGAAAGATAAGTTTTCGAAAAAAGGATACCTATAATTTCGAATGATCACATACACCATGTACATAAAGGTAATAGAACATTATTTTAGATTGGTCTTCTTTAATTCATTTTTTTTATTAAGAATTTAAGAAATAGAACAAGGAAAATGAATTCCGACTCATGTGGAGCCCCAATTGATTTGGTCTTTCTTGACGCTAAAGATTCGAGCGGTCAGATAATTCAGAGCTCAAGTTTGGAAGACTACATTTGGGGGGATAAAACTTTTGTTGAAAACATATTTGTAGAATTAGGGTGAATTATACTCATATCTTTGGAGTTAAGAGAAAAGTATTAACACATTTAGTTAGCAGAATCAAATAAGATGGGTATTAAATTGTAAATACTAAAGAATAAATAAAAAAATAATTATTACTTTATTTTATTGCACTTAAAAGGATATATATATATATATGTCACTATTTTAGAGGAATGCTCTTAAATAATTTTTTTTTTAATTTGAAAAATAGTGTACTCAAAAAATTATTTTAAAAATAAGTTGCGAAGGCGCGTATCCAATGTGTGCCTTCAATGAAAATTTTTTTTAATACTCTTATTGAAAAAAAGAAAAAGAAAAATCATGTAAAGAAAATTAAATTTTCTCAAATTAATTTTTTTATTTTAAAAAAATTAAAGTTTACACAGAGAATAACAAAAAAAATTATAAATTAAAAAATTTGTTTTTAAAAAATTTGTACCCTTTATACTTTATCTTATATTATACAAAAAAAGAAGAAGAAGAGAAAATGAAGGTGATGCAATTTACTTTTCTAACTTTAAAAGGTTATAATTTTTTGCTCATGTGGAATTATAGAGGTTATAATATATTAAAAAAGACTTATTTGAGTCTATTATAATTGGGACCAAATGTGTTGCTATTTGATATTTTTATGAGAATCAAATTGTTATATTTTCATGAGCTACTAGTTACCGAATTGATTAAGAAAAAAAAAAAGAGAGACGAAGTTATGTTTTCATGGTTTTTTTTTCTTCTTTTTTTCATATATTGTAAGATAAAATATAAATGGGTACAAAAAAATTTTTTAATAAATTTAAAAAAAATTATAATTTTTAAATTTATGAAAATTATTTTTTGTTATTTTTTATGTAAACTTTTAATTTTTCTTAAAACAAAAAAAAAAGATTGAGAAAATTTAGTTTTCTTTACATGATTTTTCATAAAAAAAAATCAATAATAATATAAAAAAAATTATACTGAAGGCATGGACCTGGTACGTACTTTCAATACAAATTGCCGAAAGCGCGAACCCAATGTATGCCTTCTCAACCTATTTTTAGAATAATTTTTTTGGGTACACTATTTTGCAAATTCTTAAAAAACTAATATTGTGGAAGAGCATTCCTCCTCTATTTTAGGTCATAGTTTCACAAATGACAAAGATCTCATGGATAAAATTTAGAAATATACAAGAAACAACCAATACATCGCTATTTGTTTGGTTTTGGAAATGAATTATAATTTTTTATTTGACATCAATAGGGATTCTATAGAACAACTACTCCACTAACCCACCATAGTGAGTTGAGTTAAAATGTTCAAGATATTCTCTTTATATTTTGCTTGAAATTTGATATAAACCTATCTAAACTCAATTATGCTCACAAGATCATTAAATGAACCTTGAAATACGATTTGTTTTCTCGTTTAGATATTAGGATCCCGATGAATTGAAAACCATAAGCTTCTTTTATCATTATTTTAACATTATATAACTAAAATCTCATGAGGAACATCACTAAATTGGATTATTCTAGGATACATTATTCCATAGAAAAATGAAAGAGACCTTGGGGTCAAGTGTTTTTAACGAGACTAAGGTATTCATATTGACATAAACTCGCCCATTTTCCTTAAAAACTATTGTATGCCTCATATCTCGATAAAATCTTTCGTCTTTTCTAAACTCTTGCTACGCGAAGGTGAAATCAAATCATATATATGGCCGGCCTACATATCCCTGCCCTATTAGAGAGAGGGAGAGGGGGAGAGAGAATGTACGGCAATTAGGGTTTTTGGCACATCTGCATTGTCCGCACCTTCTTGCTTTTTAACCTTTAGTTTGCGGCATACTGCATGCAGTTGTCCCGAACGAATAATTTCCTCACAAGGTTTGCCATTTCGTTTGATTAGTTTATAATGGTTTATTAGGCCTCAACTACTGCAGGCCCCCTTTTCTATTTTCTTTTTACAAATTAAATTAGTGCCGTCGTCACTCATCCAAAGTGGAGACTCTATTTTTCTAAGAATTTTTTCTTTTCTTTTCCTTTCTTTTTTCCCATTCTTTGCATCTAATCTTAAAATTGAAGAAGAATTGAAAAAGAAAAGAAGAATATTAAAATTACTAGATCTATTTTAATATTATTCCGATGAATGACAAAAATAAAGCAAGATCTTCAACTAATTCTAAAATTATTAGTTTACAATCGAACACCATACCATAGTATATATATCAAGCTTATATAACATAAAGAAAAATATAAATTAAAAAAAAAGTGAGCAGATAATACTATTAAAATCTAAAACCTTCTTTGCTCTACATCGCCAAACAGTAAATCAAGGGTAAAGATTGATCAACAGATTTGAGCAATGATACTTAATTGGCGATTGTTAAGTCTCAACTAACCATTAACGATCATTGCTTATATGAAACTGGTTTGTAGTGATTAAAAAGAATGAGAATGAAATAACCCGATCCCATAACTCTCAATTCTTTGGATTTATAATTAGTATCATTGTTGGCGGGATTCACATCCCAAAGCTATGACATCATTTTTTTTTTCTTTTTTTCAATCCTCAATTTTACAATGTCATTGATCCCTCACTAAAAAAATAATAGTAAAGTGGATTCTATGAAACCCTACTCCATGAATGATAATAAAAGACCTAGATGTGATAACTTGTGTCTTGTGTGTTAGGAATGATTTTCCATTTTTAAACTATCATATTCAAAAAGAGAAGATGAAAAATTAGGTTAAAGCTAAAAATTGGTGCAATAGAAAACTACCATCTTTCTTTAAGTTAAATTAGAGCATCATATAAAGGATCAACAACATTAAGTAGGTATGAATCTTTTCTCTGCAAGTGATGCAATAATAACATTGTTGATTATCGTCCAAAATCTCTATGTTCATGATTTGAGTCATGTTTGATGTTTGCAAAGTCGATATGGACTTGCAATTTGGAGTTTATGATGGAGTTTTTATAAGTGGTTGCAACTATGTGAAGTTAGAAGTAGGGACATAAGTAGGTTCAATACTATGGAACTTTAACCCTTTTAAAGCTAATAGGGTATTTTGTGATGAGTAATGGGATAGACTCTAGCTTTAAATTCAATACTCAATAGAGTATCTAGGGGTGGGAATTGCGGGGCGGGTCCGCAGGCTGACCTGCCCCGCCCGCAAAAAAATGCGGGGCAGGCAAAAAAAATCTGACTCGCAGGGGTGCGGGCCATTTTGGCCCGTGCCCGCTTGACCAGCGAGGCAGGGCGGGCTGCGGGCCAACCTGCCGAATTCTGCAGTTGCAGAACTGCACCTGCACGGCAACGGCTGTCGGCTGGACATGACACGCACGCATGACCTGCTGGACATGACGACTTGGACTTGACGAGGACAACATGACGAGCTGCCATGCCCTGCACCGCCGCCGCCGACCACGACCCGCGAAGACCGCGACTGAGGATTGAGGACCCGCGATCGTGACCGCGACCGTGACCGACGACTGACGATTGCTGTGCAACACGACTGCCACCGCGATCGCGACCCGCAAGGACCGCGACTGAGGACTGAGGACCTGCGACCGTGACCCGCGAGGACCGCGACTGAGGACCGAGGACTCGCGACCGCGACCGACGACTGGCGACTGCTGTGCAGCACGACCGCGACCGACGACGCCGACGTCGACTGAAGTGACGATGACGAGACGAGGAGTTGAGGACGACGTCGACTGAAGTGACGGCACTACCGTCCGTCGCTGAAGAAGGCCGCCAGCCGCCTATTTTACATAATAAAAAAAATTATTGTGGGTCGTCGAGGGCCAGCCCACAGGGCGGAGCGGGCAGACTTTCCTAACCCGCAGGCTGGTGCGGGTCGGGGCGGGCCGGCCCATTTGGCCCGCATTACCGGCCCTAAGAGTATCTAACAACCTAGACATGATTTATAATATGGGTAAAAGTAAAATTTCTCTACATTTATTACAAAATTTTGATTTTTAATATATTTTAATGTCTTTGTTATTTTTATTGGTCCAATTCGACTGTGTATTAAATATCCATATTCTTATCATTAATAACTAAGAAAATATGTTACAAAATTCTATAAGGTTTAGATTTATAGTTAGCAATTTGCTTGATTGATGAATCAAATGGAACACAAAAGTCTTGCATGTACACAGGAACCACCATTGGGTTTTTAAGTGTGTTTTAAGGGAAAAGGAGGGTATAGATGTAAATATTGTTAAATATAACTCATTAACAACAACTATGAGCTAGTTTTTATGTATTTGAATTAATGTTTGGTACTACTCACAAACGTTAAAATAGACATGAGTGTTAATGGTTATCAATGTTACACACAAAAGCCACAAAAACAAGTATAGCACAATCATAACTGATTTATAAAAATACAAAACTAAAGAAGAATAAGAGTCACTTAATAATCATAAACAACGCATAGCAAAGTTTAACAAGTTCCTTAAGAGAAAAAAAAAGAAGCTAAAAATGTCTAATGGCTATTAAAAAAATCCTAAATAAAACCTCCAATTTGTCAAGGGGCATTTTGGTAATAAAAAAATTAGAAATAAAACAACATAAAACAAAGTGTTTTAAGCATTAGAAAATGGTGCATTGGTCTCGTGGTAGCTATGCTCCTGTTCTAATAATTATGAAATCTTACTCAATTTAATATGTTTAACTTTTCAAATCAAATGGTTATAAAACAAAAAAATTATCATCATATCAAAATAAAAAATGCTAACAAATATATATTTGTGAAGAATAAATCTCTAGCTATGAAATTAATTATAGTCCAATTGAATTGAATTTTCTTTTTTGGCCAGTCTAAAATTTCATATTACATTATCAAACATATATATTTGGTCGTTTTGATTCTCTAACCTTAAGATAGTCGAGCTTCAATATATATATCCATCATAAGCTACGTTGTTAATTGCTGGCATGGCAAAGATTTTAAGTTGGGATACCTTGCTGCATGCAATTAATTAACATGTACTAATAAGGAAAAGTTTATAAATAAACCTTCGAAGTTTAGTATCTTGGATTCCTTGTTTTTGTCCGATATTAAACAACGTAGTAGTTGAGGTTTTTGGTGAGCAAAGTCCGAATTCATGATGGCGTTGAAGAATCCAAATTTGTAAAGGGTTAATATAGGGGCAACATGAACTCCCACATTCAAAAGGTTGACTTGCACTTGCTCCAACATTTGATTTGCTTGGATTTCAACGCCCTATGAAGAATCGTAACTTAGGTGCCATCTAAGGTCTGGCTTTTGCCTATCTTTTTCTCATCATAATTATTAAGGGGATATTTACAACAAAAATATTACGTCTACAAAAATAGTTTGACATATAATAATTTACTAAGTATTAATTATTAGTATTTTATACACATTTTTTACGAGTTTTTACTTTTTAAGAGATTAATTCATTGTTAAAATTATAATAATGTTGCTAATATATATCAAATCAAATAAACAAATTTAAACCTATTTTATTCTATATATATATCACAGTTATTATAATGTAAACTCAATATAATATACAATATTGACCTAAATAATTTCAGTTATTATGGCTATAATACAACATGCTATATTATAGGCAATTGCATTCGTTTTGTGGATGAATACAAAATTAAATTATAGGTACGGTGTATACCACTGATTAGTATTGGCGATGATGATATGATGAGGATGAAACTTAAGATTAAAGAAAAGAAGGTCAATACACACTCTTATGGCGCATGATTGCATCTCAACCACATGCCTAATGATTTGGTTTCCCAATGCTCATCATCATGCTGCCTCATCCATTTTACCATCTAGTAATCATCGTCATCATTGTTTGCCGCCATCTTTGGCAGGAGATCTCCTCCCTTTTTCCCCTGCTGAAATGCTTTCTCATTTCGAGACAGCCACTTATGGTCACATTAAATGAAATTTATGAGTGAAATCTGTGTCAAAAGAGAATTTTACGAGGAAACATTCTCGTATTTTTGTGTACTTGTTTTTCATAAAACGTATACTTAATCTTATAGTAACCAAAAAAAAATTATTCTAATACTTTAATACGTTAAAAGAATCTTTAAGAAATATAATATAGGATATCGTTAAAATAATTATTAAGTTATCAAATAAAAATATTTTTTTAATTTTTTATGCATTTAGTTTTTTTTTTTTAAATTAAGGATGCAATTAATCTAGAAAAATTATAAAAAACTCTTTTATTGCTATTTATTGAGAAATAGATAGGTATGTTTGGGTGCACTTATTTTTAATCAACACGTTCTACTTAGCTTATGACGGTTAAGGATTAGAAATTTTCATCAAGATGTCTAGTGCAATTGCTAAGTAAAATTGTACATGTGAAAAGATCAGGTAATTCAAATTTACCCACCTATTTTTCTTATCTTCTTTTGTAAGTGTTTCTAGGACACTTGTCAATTAAACTCTTTTTCAAATGCATATATTATAGTGCTAGACCCTATTACATATATAATTTGTGTTTGAATTCCACGTGCATGTAATGTAATGAGCCATATTCAGATAAATTATAAATATCTTCCTATAGATTCATCTAAATTAAGTTGTGTACATAAATGGATATAATTTTCTCGGATCAATCCAAACCATGTTTCTATATTATCATTACCTAATAGGATTGGTAGGCCCATCGCGTCGACCAGCATATCTAGCGTGAAGTGGGAAACACTGAACTTTAAATAGATACTTATTTTGCAAGGAGAAAAAAGCTCTCGTCATAGATTTTGTTTGTTTCTCACCTTTAGTGGTCAATTGGCGGGGTTTCCCCTTAGTCCAAGCAAAAATGATATGCCATTTCATTTCATTAATGCTGGACAAATTTTTTGTTTTTTTTTCCCCTTTTTACAATGATTATGATAGTTTTTTTTTTAATATGGTAGGCAAAAATAAAAGCTTGTGTAATGTGTTTATTTGTCCTTATCTACCGATTAGCACTATTCCCCATGAAAATTCTTTTAAATTTTAGAAAGTGCAAAAGTTAACTACAAAATGAGCAAAAAAATTTCAAAATCCAAGATGATGAACGTGATTTTGTTATATCAAAAACTTCAAGTAATGTTCTAACACTCATAAGACGGGCTCCAAATTCTAAGCATTACATAAGACTCATGACACTTAACTCTAAGAACCAATGCTATTTCCGAAATGAAAATATAATGATATGAATCTAAATTTAGGGATATAATCGGTGCAAGTTTGAAATGAGTTTTACAACGCATAAACCTACCTTGATATTCTATAAAGTTTCTTAAAATCCGAAAAAAACCTATAGAGTTTTTGTACTTAAATCCAAAACCCGTCCTAATAAGAGTGATGATGACTTCATACCCACCTTAACCCGACCTGTTTATTTAGATATTTTACCTTTTTTATCAAAACCCTTAGAAACATAATATCTAATTATCTAGCTATAAGAATAAAAAATTAGGAAGATTCTTCATCTATTTGACTAGAGAGTTTTCCTAATTGTCAAATATATGCACAAAAATGGGAATAAGTAAGCGCATTTTTATGATATTTCAATCCTTGCACAATAAAACATGAAAAATGTGGTAAATATCTATGAATCCATAATAAATAAAAGATTATACACTTCTTCTTAATTTGATTATAAAATTCATGTTAAAGTCTATCTAGGAATTTTATAAATTTACTATTCAATGCTTTAAAAAAATCAAATTAAAAATACAATCTTTGGTGACATTGAAAGCTCAACCAAAAATTATTTTCTTTAGTTACAAGAGGAAAAAACAAATAACTACAAAACGATAGAAAAAAAAATTAAATTAAATTGAAGTAAACCAATTCTACAAATAGCAAATGAAAACTCATAACATATATTAAAAATACTCGAGAATAAATCTCAAAAACATTGCATTTGGAGAGAATGAGAGAGAGATTCAAATTTTAACTTACTCGAAGTTGATTTAACATCATTGTCACAAAAAACACATACCCACATATAAGACTTACTATTATTTATACTACTATATACAGTTACCACACTAAACACTTCAAAATTGTATAAACTTCGTAACTAACATTGAATAAGCACAATTGATGAATGGTCTCAATGTATTTCTACTCATAGTGTTTGTTATTTTTCGTTTCTTCTTCTTTCCTTCTCTTCCTCCTCCTTCTTTGTGTAATGAGAGAATGTCAAATAGAGAGATTTTCTTATACATCTTTTTTTTTTCCTTTTTTAGCTTTAGAGAAGAAGATTAGGAGAGAGAAAGAAGCTAATTAGCAATGATTACAAAAAGACGATGTCATTTTAGAGAGAGTGATGGAGTGATACAGAGGAGAGATTGTATATGAATTAAGGTTTGATTTATGAGGAGTGATGACTATGATGTGAGAGTGAATGAAGCTCTAGGGTTTGTGTTTACATATTCACTTTACTCTTTTGAAGATTTAAAGGAAAGAATAGATAAAAATAACTAAAATGTGTATCTTCTTATCAAATTGGGTTTTTATTGAGTTATAAATTTGAACCCGAACCTAACCTGAAACCTTATAAGATTTTAAAATAATTCCAAAACCTTATAAAAAAAAAACCTCCTATGAGGTTTTTATTGAATTAGGTGAGTGAGAACCCTATAAGGACCCACTTTCTTGCATCTCTAATGTTATCAATGCTCTACACATTCTTATACATAGTTGGAATATCTAAGATTTAGAACTGTCACTAAATCCTCATATATATATATACATTTACATAATTTTTCTGAACTCCTTTATATAAACTGTATAATCACTTGAATAAATCTCTTTGTGTTCATATAATCTCTATAATTACACAAACACCTCAGAGATATTAATCTACTTACATTTAAACTAGATTGACCCATAGCCTATAGTCTTCCAATACAATGGCATTAGGGATGGGCAAAAAACTCGGCCGAGTAAAACTAAATCATAAATTAGGTTTAAATCGTTTTTTTAAGATAAAAAATTTATAAACCGAATTGAACCATTTTTTTTATATTAAAAAAAATTACAAACCAAGTTGAACTATTTCAAATCAAACTAAACCATGAGAAGTAAAGAAAAATAAAATAACATTAAAAATTTAGAGAATGTATGATTAAAAAGGGGAATTTTAGGTTGTTTGTTCAATGATTCCTCTTATTTAGTTTTTATTAAATAACTTACTATTTTTTATTTTATATTTTTATTTATTGACTAATATAGAAAGTATAATTATCTTAAAAGAAACAATAATTTTTTTTTAAATATATCAAATAAGTATTAAAAATGATAAATGATATTAAAAAAATGATAATAAATTAAATCTTTTTTATGTTAAGTATAATTTTTCATAACTTATTGACTTGTATAGAGAATAAAATTAATAACATGTACAAAAACTTATTGTTCCTTTGTGTTTATTTCTCTAAATGCTATCTCCACATAGTTAATTCTAAAATCTTATAAAATGTAAGCACGTGACCACGTCAAAGCATCCCTTCATCTACAATTATCATATCACACAACTATATGTCATACTTTTAAAATTTTCTATGATTTTACCCGTAGTTTTTACGAAATTAATTCAATCTTTAATTTTATTATTAATTTATGTATTAATAATAGATATTTAATAGTAATCAATGGTAAAGATTTAATATATGGTAAAGATTTAATATATGATGAGGTTAAAAACCAGATTAATCCCCTTAAAATATTAGGTAGAGCCGTAGAAGATCCCATGCTTTTAATTTCAAAAAACCCCATGTGCTTCCACCCGTCTGCAACTTTTTTTTATGGGAATATTAAATATTATAATACTTTCTTAAATATGGAGACTTCTAAACCCCGGATGGTTTATGTCAGCATTTGTTTTTTTTTTTTGGTTTGTTTAAAGCAAAGACCCTTTTTAATCTATATAAGTTCATACTGCAGAATTCTTCAAACTTTATATTATCCATAATAATAAAACTCGAATAACATATAATTCAATGTCATTATCGAAAAAATGACCCTCACATGCTTCGAATCATTATCCAAACACGTAACATAAGCTCTACCTCTTCGAATCATTATCTACGACACCTAACTCTTAAACTTAAGATTCAAATTCCTTCATTGGTTGTGATAATATAATAAAGAGAACAATGGTATGAGATTTGATGTTGAATACCAATCTCTATACTGACATACTCAATTCAAGTTTGTACGTTAACGTATGAACACCAAAAGGATATAAAAGAAAATAGGATAAAGTCAAACTGACCAAAAGAAAAGGTCTCCTTCGTGAATGGGAATGAATTGAAATTAATACTTGGATTTGACTAAGCTACTCATGGATTTAAAAATAAAAATAAAAATAATTCCTTTCAGCTTATAACACATCGAAAGTCTCTTTTATTTTAATCAATTTTCTTTCCCTATATCTTCGTTATATTTCCCACACTAATGAAACAAGAGAAATCAATGTCCATTTCCTTAATTTATTCTTTTCCCATTCTTTCCACCTTACCTATATCCAAACAAAGCTCGTGTCCGACTGATTGAGGAAGTTTCGTGGTCCTAATAAATATTGTCGAACCCGATGCAGACAGTTCCCTTCTTCCAAGTTCCGACACCACCACCCCTTTCACACTCCCTTAACCCAAAGACTAAATCTTATGGGCCGAATTAACCTTATATTCAGACATCATGGGACTTTTGGTCCTTGGTGATGGTGAGTCAATCGATCATGTGATAAAGTAATATGAACTCGGACATATTGGGCGAGCCGAGGTCCAGGTCCAGATCTACATGATGGCCCAATAGTTGGCCACCGGATATTTGGTGCATCCACTGCTCTCTGCCAGCTTCTAAATGATGATGCGGGATAAAGAAGCAGAAGTAATTAAAGAAATGAAAAAAGAAGTATTTAATTATATTAAATAAGAAAACTAATTCAAGCAATAATTATATTAAAGAGTGCTAATAAACGCCCAGCAAATAATGGAAATAATTAAATCCAACCTTCCCGATTGTGATTATGAAACCCGCTTATCCCTTTTTGTGATGATTACGCTTTCCCTAACACTTTGGACGGGGAGAATTGAACAGTGTGGAAGTTTGATTTTAATTACTTCTAAAATATTAAATAATGAAGATTGTCTTCCTCGCAACGGTATCCCGTCAAAGTTTGGCTCTGAATATCAATGGCCTTGTTCTTATTCCTTACGTCGTCGAACCTTTTGGATTCACAATGCTAAACCTGAATTCCTTTTGCTATTATAGTCCCGATTAAAACACCAAGGACGGACGAAATATTATAAAAAGATATTGATGGCCTCATGTCACGGGTGTATTTATTTTTCAAAAGCACTTCCATACGACATTTAACACTTGTATCCACACAAAGGAGACTAAATTCAATCTAAACACATATAATACAAAAGTTTAGAGAAAAAAAAAGTTATAGAGAGAATGAAACTTACTAAAAAAATAGATATTTTATAAATGAGGGCAAATCTTTTATAGCATTCTTCTTAAATGAACAATCAAAATTATCCTAATATAACAGTTACTGTATAATCTTACCTATTATATCTACTATGATACAATCTGGAATTTTTTCGATTATTCTGAAACCTTCCGATTTCCAGGACCTTAACTTAGGCTTTGACTCCTCAATATAGACTCGTAACATTCTCCCCCACTCAACCCAACGACATTCCTATCGCAATCTTGATGGGAATCAAATCACAACCACTACAACATTATTCGATGCAGAAATCAAAGTGCAAGAACCGGAGGTGGCTTTCATTTTAAATTGGCCATTCAAGGCCAACGGCATGGAGATAGGCCAGCTATAAAGGCTAGCGGCTTTGCCCTCTAAGCTGGCCATCTAAGTTAACAGTGTAGACTTCTAAGGCCAACAACCTTGCCTTCCTAAGCCAACAGCTTACTTCTCCAAAGCCAGTGGCTTGTGTAGTTGAACCAATTAAAATTCGTAACTTTTTGTATTTTGTTTTCCTTTGCTATGTATATGTTGTATTGTAAGGATTGAAAGACTTTTGAACATTTAAGAAATTACATTGTGAAGTTTGTTCTTCATTTTTTCTCTTATCAATCAGTGGGATTGTGGCAAATGATGGTATTGAATTGTTGTGCGTTATATCAACAAATCCGAACTAAGACTACTCTCTTGTTGGTGTGTCATATCCAGTAATGGTTTAGGGTTTATTTTGTGTTCTTGTTCGTTATCGTTCAATAATTGGATTGTTGAATTCGATTATCGTTGATTGTTGCCTAGGAATTGGAATCATCTTATTGTATAATCATTTGAGGTGTATCATATTTTGGTAGTAAAGCAATTATCTTATTATATAATTGTTTAAGACACATCATCTTTTAGTATCAAAGCTCAAATTGGGAAAAGGGATTGTAACTATTGGAATTCCTTTGACAAATTAAGGTTCTTAAGATTGTGAATTGTGTTGTAGTAGATTGTTATCAAATTGAGATTGTACGTAAAATATCAAATTAGGTTGTGTTGTGTGCAATTCAATTTAGGTTTATTCTTTGAATTCATATCAATTGAAATTAGGGTTTTTCTTCGTTGTTGTTATTATGGGTTATGCGATTCTATTATCGTGGGTTGTGAATTCCATTGTTGAATTGATTATAGAATCAAGGATAGTTACTGTTGTTGTTGTTGTTGTTGTTGTATCCTTGTTATATTGTCGTTGTGCTGGGTTTTGAGCTAAGGAGCGAGCAAAGGTTGTTATTGAGATTGTGTCGCTAGGGATTATTGCAGTGATTGTGATTTGTGAATTCTGTGTTGAGTTGCAATTTTTGTTAAGAATGTCAAACAACAATGTCAATGGAGGAATCGGGAATGAGGCCAACAATCAAGTTGGAGGAGGAGTTTAAGGTCATCGTACTGTAAGTGGAAGAACTTTGGAAGAACAACTGTAAGATCTAACCACTATGGTTGTTAACCTAGCCATTAAGGTCGATCAAATGACCTTAACCCAACAGCTAGTGGCAAATCTACAAGCACCCCCACCTAAGGTAGCCTTTAATGCTGTAAGTAGAGAAGAAGCTTTAGGAGGAAACAGGAGCAAATAGGTTGGAATAGAGTATTATGCTTACAGAGAGGAGAGGGATGACAACTTTAGGAATGAACTTTATCTTAACCATGAGTTCAAACCGCCTAGGGGTCTGAAGTATGTAAAATTGCAAATGCCTTCTTTTGCTGGAAGGGGGTTTGTAGAGGATTACCTTAACTGGGAGGATAAGGTAGAAGGACTCTTTGAGTACTGTGAGATTAATGATCATACGCAAGTTCATCTAGCAGCGGTTGAGTTTACAAGTTATGCCACCTTATGGTGGAAAAACCTTGTAGCCAATAGGAGGAGAGATGTTGATGCTGAGATTCATAATTGGTAGGAAATGAAAAGGGTGCTGAGGAAGAGATTTGTTCCAAAACATTACAGATAGGAGTTGTTCACGTGTTTACAAACACTGAGATAGGGGTGTAAAACTGTGGATGAATATGTCCAAAAATTTGAGGCACTCAAGATTCATTATGGAACCATTGAACATCTTAAGCAGACTATGGCACGATTTGTGTCAAGGCTGAAATATGAGATTGCCTGTATAGTGGACCTGCAGCGATATGATACTTTTGATGAGGCCATCCAATTAGCTTTAAAAGTTGAGAGACGAAGGTGCTCTAATCTATACAGAGCATCAAGTAACAGGTATAGATCCACCACTTAGCTACATGGATCAAATAGTCAGTAGGTTGAGAAAGAAAGAATTAATAAGACTGTAGAAGCGAATGCAGTTGTTATTGAAATTGGAAGGGAGAAGGAAATTTCTAGAAAGGGTAAAGTGGTTGTTGAGACAAAGACAAATAGTACCAAGGTCATCAGGTGGAAAGATTCATCAAACTCAATGCTTCAAATGCATAGGCTTTGAATACATGGTTGCTCAATGTCCCAACAAAAAGGTGATGACTGCTATGGAGGTGGAAAGTGAGGATGGCAAGGAAGAGGTACTTGAGCCTATAGATCTATCAGCAGTGTTAAAGGAATATTACGAGGATCCAGATGCTGAGGTACATGAGGACAAGGGCAATGATCAATATATGGCTATTAACGTATTGCGTAGGGTAATAACTACATCTCTAGATATTGAAGACGTGCAGAAGGAAAACCTATTCCATATTCCCTGCAGGGTCTAAGGTAATCTTTGTACTCTTCTTATTGATTGTAGTAGTTGCACTAATGTTATAACTACTACATTAGTGAATAAACTACAACTAGTCACTACACCTCATCATAGGTCCTATGAATTACACCAGTTGAGTGAACTAGATAGTCTACATGTCACTCAGAGGGTTAAGGTTCCAATCAGCATAGGGAAAAAGTACCAGGATGTAGTTGATTGTGATGTTCTCCCTATGTGCACATCACACATATTACTGGGTAAGCCTTGGATATTTGAGGGGAGAGTACTACATAATGTGTTTAGAAACACTTATATGTTTCAGAAAAATGGTAAACGGGTTGTTTTAAATCCTATGTCACCAACTGAGGTGCACGAAGCCTAAAAGAAAATCAATAAAGCCATTAAAAGAAATTCTTTATTAGTAGGGCAAAAGGCATTGGAAGACAAACTGAACAAAGTGGAATAGTCACAGCAAATTCAGAAGATTTTAGGGCAGCTAGAATGTCAAGACAAGAAACACAAGCAAACCAAGGTTTTCAATCCAAGTGACTTTCAAGCATTTTCATTCAAAACAAAGGAACCGTCAGATTTGAGGACAAATCTTCTACAGGTTCGAGGAGATGATGGGAATCAAATCACGACCACTACAATGTTATTCAACGCAGAAATCAAAGCGCAAGAGCAAGAGGTGGACGCCGACGGCTTTTATTTTAGACCGACCATTCAAAGCCGATGACTTTGCCTTCTAAGCCGGCTATTTAGGCCAACGGTGTAGATTTCCAAGGGCGACGACCTTGTCTTCCTAAGTCGGTAACTTACTTCTCCAAAGCCAATAGCTTATGTAAGCGAACCGGTTAAATTTGTGACTTGTCGCATTTTGTTTTCCTTTGCTATATATATGTTATATTGTAAAGATTGAAGGACTTTTGAACATTTGAGAAATTATATTGTGAAGTTTGTTCTTTATTTTTACTCTTATTAATCTGTAGGATTGTAGCGAGTGATGACATCGGAATCGTTGTGTGTTGTATCAACCATTCCATGTTAGGGCTGATCCTTTACTAGTGCACAACATTTGGTAAGGGCTTAGACATTATCTGTTCTTATATCCGATTATTGGATTGAAATTGTGGTTATTGAAATCGAATTTCTAGTACTGTAATTAGAATTAGGAAATAGGCATATCAAGTCTCCTCCTTGAAACAAATCACTTCTTTGTGCGGCAATGCATTACTCCATTACTCCTCCATCGAGAGCTAGAATGGTCTACCTTCCTCTTGCCCAATTCCAATTTCCTTTGTGAACCCTTTACCGATCTCCATGAACCTCCCAATGTTAACCTTCGTAAGGTCCATTTATTAACATCTCTTGAAGTCTCCCTCACCAAAGATAAACCATTCTTGTATGATTTTAACTTACTTGTCACATCTGCTTCCAAGAGTTTTATTGTTGTGATTTACTTTATTACTCCACCAATTCTCCTCTATAGCAATACCACACATCGGTTCTTCCCACTAAGTAAGTATAGGTGGTTGAATCGAGGAACAATGATGGCTTCGATCTTGTCTAAGAATTCCATGCCTATAACAAACTCAAAGTCATCCATAGGAACTATCTCTATATCCTCTTAACTCCACTAATTTCCAACTTTACAATCTACCATTTTAGTAACTCCTATTATGATCTATGACATCAAGAGGAAAGTAAGGGATCAACTTAGGCTTAAAATATAATGAGTAACAATGAAAAGATAATTTATTATAGGGATATGGGTACTTTGAAGGTGGTTTTAGCCACTCACAAACCAATCGAGAATTGATGCTACTCTTCTAACGATGGCCATGGCAGGCCAAAACCAATTGGAAAGGTTGGTCTCCACAATTATAAAGAGAAACATGATAAAGGAGGATGAAGGTTCTCCTGATAAGCTATGGACTTGGAACAAATCCTAAGAAAATACGAAGGGAATGTTGGCTCACTATCCAGAAATAAGGCAAAAACATAAAACAAAAAACAGTCAAACACCACATGGGACCTTCAAGAGGGGTGAACCTCCCATCCCGTGACTAATGGTATCAAAGCCATATTGTTTCAAGTTTCATCAAACCACCTAAATGTAACCCAAGTGAAGAAAAAAAATGTGTGTGGATAGTTTTATTGACAAAAGGGCTCATGTGAGAGAAGTTTGAGAGGAGGAGGAGCCACTAAGAAGACATCGTTGCGAAAGAGGAGGCAACTGTGTTGTGCGTTAAGGCTTTTGTAACAATCTAAATCAATACAAAATAAAGAAAAGTACAATTGTGAGCTACTCTACCATTGGGCAACTCAGCAAGTAGCAATCTTAGAAGACGTGAAAGGGGTTAAGGGCAAGAGAGGAATGCTCATAGATGCCTAATATCCTGGCTAAGGTGATCTTAAGGTGGAGTTTAGCAACAGATAGAGGAGGGCAATAATTAGTTGGAGTAGTATAGAAGAAGATCGCTCTACCATTAAGCAACTTAGAAAAAGGAGATCTCGAATGACAAAAAGATGGGGTAAGGGCGAGAGAGGAAGGCCCATAAAAGCCTGTAGTTCTAGCTAAAGAAGACCTTGGGAAAGTTTTCCAATGGGGAAGGGTAGTGTTGGGGTAAGTGGCTAAAAATTGGCCTCATGATGAGAGCGTTATGAAATTAGGTGGGGGAGAATATCACAGTTCGTGACATTAAAAGGGAAGTGAGCGATCAAGTTGAGCTTAGAATATAATGGTGGCATTAGTAAGGTAGTTTATTTTAAAGGCATGGGTACTTTGAAGACAGAGGTTTGACCACCCTTGATCAAATTGATTGGGAGCTAAGATGATAGTTATAGCAGGCCAAAACCAGTTGGAAAGGTTGGTTTTTACAATCATAAGGGGGACCATGGTAAAGCCAAATGGAGGCTTTCCTAATTAGAGATAGGCTTGAAATAAGTTATGGAAAAACATGAAGGGAAGATTGACTTGTCATCTAGAAATGAGACAAAAGTATAAACTAAAAGATGGTTAAGCACCATACGGGATCTCTAGGATGGGTAAACCTCCTAACCCGTAACACTCACACCACCAATAAATCATTTGATGACCTTACACCATAGTAAAAGAAGATGCCATCACACCAATTTAATACTTTTATTCGAATAGTAACTTCATGTTTAAAATCCTAACAAGAAGACTATTAATAAGATAGTGAGATAAAATTTAAACCTTATGATCTAAATATAACCTGATGGCTATTAATTAGCCACTTAAAGGAAACAATAAAAAACAAAACTATTATTTAATTGTCTAAATAATTCTAATAAAACTATATTTAACCTATGGTATAATAAAATAGTTAAATACAAAAATCTTCATGACATATAAGTCGATGATATTAACATGAACCTCGATGTATATATCTGTCGAGTCTAATTTTTGAATTCCCATTCCTAATCCGATCTAAACTAAACCCTATGCTCATCTAATCTAGATCCTCGACTTGAATTAGGAATTTTGTTTGATTTTTGGAGTCGCCACCCAACTGTTGTTGGGAAAATTGAATTAAGACTAAAGGAGCGGATTAGTCTTAATTTAGACTACTAGTCGTCGTTATTTCCTCTTCTCGTTTTTGTGAGAAGAAAAAAGGGAAAACCAGAGTTTCTAAGTCCGGAGGCTAACCTATTAAAACCTATGCGGTTACCACCTAATCTCCTAAAATTGTTCATCTTTAGAAATGTGTTTCATTGTGTTTCTGTTAATTTTTATTATGTCTTTGAATTTATTTCAGAAAAAAAAAAAGGGTTTTTCATTTATTTTATGGGGTTGACCCGAATGGGTGCCTACGTACCTGCTACTCAGGATCAAACAAGCCGTAGTTCGCTTTTTTGAAAACCTTTAGGTTTGTTGATGAATTTTAATTTTGAAAACTCTTTTGATTTAAGTTCTTAACGTCTTTGGGGTTTTTCTAAAAATTTCTAAGCCTAAACTTTGAATTTGATTTTTTGAAAGTGATTTTGAGGGAAAACATCAATTTTGATTTTATTATAAAAAAAGACTTTTCTAAGTGCTAAAACTTATTTTTTTTGTAATTTTTGAATTCTTTATTAATTTTTATGATTTTTATAAATTTTTGTGATTTTTATAAGTTTTTGTAGGTTTTTTTTATGATTTTATGATTTTTTTAAGTTTTTCATGATTTTTATAATTTTTATAAGTTTTTTCATGATTTTTATAAGTTTTTTTTTTTTGAAAATTTTATCTTAAGTTTATTTTCTATCCTATTTTGAAATCTAAAATTTAATTATTATTTTTTTCTAATATTTCTATTATTTTTCTTCATTTTTGTTATTTTTATTTTCTCTTTTTTCTTATTTCCTATTTTCTATTTTCTATTTTCTACATTATTAAATCCTAGAAAAATACAATTTCTACATTTTCCTATTTATTGAAAATATAAATAAATAAATGGCTAACAATATAATCAATAATAATAAATAAATTCAACATAAACAAATAAACAAAATAAATAAAATAAATAATAATACAAAATCTGGAAAATCCGACTTACCTGGATCCGGATCGGTGCGCGGGTCGGGTTGAATCGGGTCGGATCGGGTCGAGTCGAATCGGTCGGACACGGCGGCGGTATTGGCTCGTTCACGGCATTCCGGCGGTCGTTTGCGGCGGGTGAAGTGTCGAATCCTAGCTTCTTGAGGGTGCTGAGTCTGATGGTGGTGGCGGTTTACTCCCAGAACGTCTCCTTGCGGTGGTTTGAACTCCGGTCGGCGGTCACGGCTTGGACTTCCTCCAATTTGCACTCTTTTCTCTCTCTCTCGCAATTCTGATCTGTCCTTTGGCTTCTTCACCTCCTCCTCTATTTATAGGCGTTTGAAATCGAGCTGGATAAGCTCGGATTTCCGCCGATTGAAGTTGATCGGATTTTCCGTTGAAAAACCAACTCCGATTCGTGCCTATCCAACGATTTGTTGCGATTTGATTCCAATTAGATAGTGTTTTATCTTATTTCTGTTGAAGATCTGTTGGATTCGTGCAAAAAGTCGGATCAAAACGGCCGAAATACGAATTTTTCTTCTCGCCGGCGATCTCGGGCTCGAGGTAAGGGATGATCACGCGCCCGGCGCGTGCGTTTCTTCCAGCCAATCAGATGCTGCCACGTGTCACTGGATAAGTCGAAAAATTACAAAACGCGGAAACTGCGTCCTCCGCGATTCGAACCAGCGACCTCGACCTCCTGCGCGCGCGCCTAGACACGGTCCGGACCAGCTGAGCTAGCCCACTTTCCTGATTTTTTTATTTTCGCAAATTGCATATATGCAATGCGATTTTTCTATTTTTTGTATTTTTTGAAAATTCCAAAATTTTTTAAAAATTGTTTATTATTTACTATTGCCATTTCTGAAATCATTTTTCAAAATTGAAGTGTTTTCCTATTTATTTTTATTTTTTGAACATTTTTATTATTTTATGCTAAATTAGGAAAAATTGAGAAAAATTAGGAAAAATTGAAAAAATTGATTATTATTGAGAATTGTTGATTCCGGGGGCAAAAATGGGGTGTTTACAGCTGCCCCTCTTTGTGGTAAAGTTTGAAAAACTTAACTACAAAGACAAACAAAAGACGCAATTTTTGACCTCTTGAATTAGGTTTTCTGTAGGAAAATGCCCCAAGAGCTGATAATCCTACGGTTGAAGATGTTCCTAACAATTCAAGGTAATGTTCCCTTTCCAAAAAGCGCTTTATGGGCTAACTAATCGGTGACAGGACACATTTCAAGCATCGAGTTGGAATGTATGAGAAATAATGATAGGAAGCGTCTTATCAGACTTGCAACCTTGGAAAGAAAATTTATTTAGGAAGCGCCCTTATGAGCTGGCTACCTGTCGACAGAAGCGTCTTGTTAGACTAGCAACTGTTTGGGAAGGATGTTTCCGAAAAGTGCCCCAAGAGCTGACTAATCGGGAGAATCTAGGAAAGTGCCCATATTGAGCTGACTAACCTTAAAATAGATTTTAGGAAAGTGCCCATCTTGGGCTGACTAACCTGTGGTAGTGTCTCAAAAGGTGCCCTTATGAGCTGACCCTGAGAATGGATTTTTAGGAAAGTGCCCATATTAGGCTGACTAACCTTAAAATGAATTTTAGGAAAGTGCCCATCTTGGGCTGACTAACCTTAGATGAAATTCTTAGGAAAGTGCTCCAAGAGCTGACTAACCTAACATAGAACTGTCTCAAAAGGTGCCATTCTGAGCTGACCCTGAGAACAGGTTTTTTCGGGAAAGTGCCCATATTGGGCTGACTAACCCTTGGATTAATTTTTAGGAAAGTGCCCCAAGAGCTGACTAACCTAACATAGAACTGTCTCAAAAGGTGCCCTTATGAGCTGACCCTGAGAATAGGTTTTTTCGGGAAAATGCCCATATTGGGCTGACTAACCCTTGGATTGATTTTTAGGAAAATGCCCCAAGAGCTGACTAACCTAAACTAGAACTGTCTCAAAAGGTGCCCTTATGAGCTGACCCTTAGAACAGGTTTTTTCGGGAAAGTGCCCATATTGGGCTGACTAACCCTTGGATAGACTTTTAGGAAAGTGCCCCAAAAGCTGACTAACCTAAAGTAGAACTGTCTCAAAAGGTGCCCTTATGAGCTGACCCTGAGAACAGGTTTTTTTCGGGAAAGTGCCCATCTTGAGCTGACTAACCCTTGGATTAATTTTTAGGAAAGTGCCCCAAGAGCTGACTAACCTAAAGTAGAACTGTCTCAAAAGGTGCCCTTATGAGCTGACCCTGAGAACAGGTTTTTTTCGGGAAAGTGCCCATCTTGAGCTGACTAACCCTTGGATTAATTTTTAGGAAAGTGCCCCAAGAGCTGACTAACCTAAACTAGAACTGTCTCAAAAGGTGCCCTTATGAGCTGACCCTGAGAACAGGTTTTTTTCGGGAAAGTGCCCATCTTGAGCTGACTAACCCTTGGATTAATTTTTAGGAAAATGCCCTAAGAGCTGATTAACCTAAACTAGAACTGTCTCAAAAGGTGCCCTTATGAGCTGACCTTGAGAACAGGTTTTTTTTCGGGAAAGTGCCCATATTGGGCTGACTAACCCTTGGATGGCTCAAAAGGTGCCCCCTGTGGGCTAACTTTGAGAGATCTAGGGAAGTGCCCTTTTTGGGCTGACTACCCTATGATGGCTCAAAAGGTGCCCCTTATGAGCTAACCTTGAGAGATATAGGGAAGTTCCCCTTTTTGAGCTAACTACCCTATTATGAAAATGATGGCTTAAAAGGTGCCCCATGTGGGCTAACCTTGAGAGATCTAGGGAAGTGCCCCTTTTTGGGTTGACTACCCTATGATGGCTCAAAAGGTGCCCCCTATGGGCTAACCTTGAGAGATCTAGGGAAGTGCCCCTTTTTGGGCTGACTACCCTATTATGGCTCAAAAGGTGCCCCATATGGGCTAACCTTGAGAGATTTAGGGAAGTTCCCATTTTTGGGCTGACTACCCTATTATGAAAATGATGGCTTAAAAGGTGCCCCCTGTGGGCTAACTTTGAGAGATCTAGGGAAGTGCCCCTTTTTGGGCTGACTACCCTATGATGGCTCAAAAGGTGCCCCATGTGGGCTAACCTTAAGAGATCTAGGGAAGTGCCCCTTTTTAGGCTGACTACCCTATTATGAAGGCTCGAAAGGTGCCCCTTGTGGGCTAACCTTGAGAGATCTAGGGAAGTGCCCCTTTTTGAGCTGACTACCCTATGACGAAAATGATTGGCGCAAAAGGTGCCCCTTGTGGGCTAACCTTGAGAGATCTAGGGAAGTGCCCCTTTTTGGGCTGACTACCCTATTATGAAAATGGCTCAAAAGGTGCCCCTTGTGGGCTAACCTTGAGAGATCTAAGGAAGTGCCCCTTTTTGGGCTGACTACCCTATTAACAGAAGAATATCCTAAATGGGAATCTTATTCATTTTTTTCAATAACAATCAAATGCAAGATGACTTAAACTTCTGAACACGTGATAACTAAAATTTTTCTGCAAATTTTCAAAAAAAATTGTCTTTTGAAACCTAAGGATAATGTGGCAAAATATTAAAGTGTTCCTTTTTTAGTGAGCATTGCTAACGAGTAAAGAATCTGACAAGGCTCCTACAAATACAAATAGAGGGTAAGCATTCCCTATTGCTCCATAATCACTTACTCTTTTCCCTCATTTTTCTTAGAGGGTTTAGTTTAATCTTAGAAACAAAATGTTGTCTTGGCTTAATCAATCATCTCTTGAGGGGTTTCTTGTAATTAAGACTCATATCTTCTTCTTGGGGATATCAGTATTTAAGGCTAAACAATGCCAATGAGTAAATTTTCTCATTCCATTTATAACTGGATATCTCGTTTTTAATTGGTTTAATCTAGGAGGACTTCCTTACAATCTCTCGGTTTAGATGTCACTCTTGACTTCTATTCCAAAAATTATGGTCTTTCTTGTAAGTAATACGCTTTAATCAATCCGTTAGGACTTTTTGATACTTGTAATGCAATTTAGGCTCTTTTGGTTATTGGTTTCAGAAATGTATGTTAATGGTTTATTTTGAAAGAATAGTCATTTCAACTTGGGTTTGTAAGTCAATAAACCTTGAGAAAAAGAATAAGAATAGTATTTGCCCTAGCAATTTTTGCTCAAGATAAGTTATTTTCAATGATTTGGAGAAGTCTTCAAAAATGGTAGTATATCTTTGAACTACTCTCGTATTTGGCCCTGGTATTTTCAAGTGTTATTGGGCTTTTTATAGGTTTAGCTACATTCTCAGGCTTCTCTCATTTCCCTTCTTTTCCTTTTCTTTTCTTTCTATTCCTTTCAGTTTTTTTTTTCATCATTTTTTCTTCATTCATTCTCTTTTTCTATCTCTTTTTTTTTTCTTCTTTTCTTTTGGGCCCAATGGTGATCATTTCGTGTGGTTCATGTGTATTTTTTTTTCAGAATGTGGACTTCTCTTCATCTCAATTATCTATGGCTAAAATTTTGAATTATTGCAACTAGGACAAGCACTATTGATGTCTCTATCTTCCCAATTATTCCATCGTGGGGTGGTTGATGGTAGGGTTAAATTTTGAAACTCTTGTTTGTCAAAGGATGATTGTGTTTAGGGTAACAAAAATGAATGCCTAACATTATTTGATTTAACGTATCAAATTCAAGATAGATCTCCTTTAAGGAATGAGTCCAAAACCTCACATTAATAACACTCAACTCTCAAGTGTTTAAGGGTTAGTGTTTGGGACGTGGTTTGCCTCTTGTCATCTTAAACCTTTTAAACAAAGATACCCTTCCATTTTATCAAATTTGCCTATGTTCTTCACTTCTCATGGCGTCCCCGTGTACTGTTGTCAATTTGAACAAGCGATTTGGTCTTAAGTGCCTAAGACTCAAGTATTTGGAAGAGTCTTCTTTATACCCTCAGTGATAATTGACCATAGCTACTTTGAACGTGTGCCCAAAAAAAAATCTGTGTTTGGTTTATATGACTTTTGATAGAAAGGAAACTTCAAGTGCAGCTTTTAGGATTGGAGGGTGTTGGGACGTTTTACGTTTCGAGGCTAAATCAAGATATGAAGAGGCCTTTTGAAGTGAATGGGGTCTTTCGTTGGTTATAGAGGTGTTTGGTTTTTAGAGCAAGTGACTATGAGCTTTAGGTTAAGCTAACCATTTAGAAGCAAATTTTAGGACCTTGAAAAGATCTCTAATTGTTAGTAACTCTTCAATTCTCTTTCACCATTTATTTTTCTTTGTTCTTATTTTTTAGTAGATATGCAAACCAGATGCTCATACGGATGCTTTTTCTTTGTTATTATTTCTTAGTAAATATGCGAATCAGATGCTCACATGGATGCTAAAATAAAGGGTTGACAACTGATTGACAACGTAATGTTGAAAACTTCACTTTTATTAATTTTGAAAATTCTGGAGTTCAAAGATCAAAATAAACGAATGAAAGATTACAGGGAAAATCTATTTCCTAGCTCTCTTAGTCTTCTGTTGTGGAGGCTCAGGCTTCCCACTGATGATGGCTTCTAGTTCTTTGACCCTGGCTTGGGATTTCTCTAATTGTGCTTCTAAGGCCTTGTTTCTTTGGTCAGATTCCTTGAAGCGTCCCTTCCAGATGTCTTTCTTATAGTCTGCAGCTTCGAAGTATACTTCCATCCGGGCCTTGACCTGCTCCAAGTAGATCTCTGTCTCTGGATTGATCTTATCTGGTCTTGGCTGGGTGACGTCTGGAACCCGGTATGCTCTTTCCCCTGTCTGGTATAGCTGGCGGATTACAAATTCTCTGGTGGCTCGGTGTTTTCCCACTTCGCCATCTAGTTCGCCGAGGTCCACATTCGGGCTTTCAATTCTGGCTTCCCATAGTGCTTTGACCTCTGCCAGCTTAGCAAATTTCTCGGCTACCAACAAGTTCGGATCTTGATACTCAAAGGTGACTGCTTCGAGTGAAGGTCGATAAACTATGTCTTGGACGGTACCAAATTGGCGGAATACGGAGTTGGGGTGATATCCGATGCATCCGTTGATCCCGATTAATGGCACTGCTTGGAAATTACTGCAGGTTAAGATGATTTTATTGCAGCAACTCCACCTGGCTGTCCATAGAATATCTTCGGCGCTAAGGCTTCTAAGCAGATCTACCCAACTGTGGCTGGTAATGTCGTCAGGTAACTTCACCTTTTCTATACAAGAATCCACAAGATCTACCTGTTGGGCTAGGGTTTTTCTGACCATGTTCAGCCCGAAGTACTTGAGATGGCTTACGAACCATATTAGCAGAAGGTTGATGCTGGAGCGCAGGATGCCATGACCCTTCTTCTTGAGAAAATTCAGGTTTCGGATCTGTTCAGCCAGTAGAGCGGGGATGTAAGATCTTCCCTCCAGGAATTGGGTCACCAGCTCTGCAACCCGGTAGTGAATATAGAAAGTTCCGGTGGGGAACAATATAGTAGCGAAGGCCGTCAAGATGAAGGCGTTCACCCTTCTCTGTCTGAAAGTCTTAGGGTCCCCACACAGGATGTCCTTTCTATCCCCATTGTCTTCTCGGACAATAAACCAGGCTTCTAAATCATCCATGCGTATGCAATACCCATTACAGTCTGCCAGGGCTTTATTGAGTGCTGTCTTACGGATGCCTAGTAATCTGCTGAAGGTACCGGTTGGCCCGGCCTCAAGGTCTAGTGTGTAAATCTGATTAGTCAGTGCTGGAGTCCATAGCAACTGGGTATACTCCTCCAGGGTAGGGGTGATCTCATGCGGTCCGATGAAGAAAGCTGCGGGCTCGATCTCCCATAACTGGAGCATGGCCCGGACCATAGGCAAATTCGCCTCTGTCTTAGTCAGTGAGAGGACGGGGCCGATCTTCTGTTGGATGAAGGCCTGCTCCTCTGGGTTGTACAAGGTAAACCAGTGGTCCAGTACCAATTTTGGGTCCAAAGGTTTGTACACCCGAATCTCTTTGCGGAGGAGGCGGTCGACTGCACTGCTAGCCATCTATAGAAAATAGCCTAGTTACAACAAAAACTATGAAAACATTACAGGGAAATAGTCCTGAACTCCAAGGACAAAACAACAAACCAATACATTGTCATTCAATTGTCAACCTTTTATGATGTTATGTAGGCAAGTAGGTTGGTTCTAACTGGTTCCCGAGCTCTATGGCCTCCCGCATTCTCGGAGAAATGGATCTCAGGCCATATCGAAGCATAGGGTGGGGTAGCCTAATCGGTCCCGAACGGTGAACCAACTCACTTCGCCCGAAACCTACACAATGGCTCCCCGTTTTAGGTTTCTAGGACGGTCCGGGTTCGACCGCATCTACTCACACAAACTTATGCATGCAAAAACCCCCACAGTAAAGAAAATTCACAATCTAACTAAACCCTGCAAAGTTAGCAACAGAGTAACAAAATGAAACACATTTCTTAAAGATAACGATTTGAAAGGATTCAGGTGGCTAGCCTACTGGCATGGGTCCCCAGTGGAGTCGCCATCCTGTCGAGTCTAATTTTTGAATTCCCATTCCTAATCCGATCTAAACTAAACCCTATGCTCATCTAATCTAGATCCTCGACTTGAATTAGGAATTTCGTTTGGTTTTTGGAGTCGCCACCCAACTGTTGTTGGGAAAATTGAATTAAGACTAAAGGAGCGGATTAGTCTTAATTTGGACTACTAGTCGTCGTTATTTCCTCTTCTCGTTTTTGTGAGAAGAAAAAAGGAAAAACCAGAGTTTCTAAGTCCGGAGGCTAACCTATTAAAACCTATGCGGTTACCACCTAATCTCCTAAAATTGTTCATCTTTAGAAATGTGTTTCATTGTGTTTCTGTTAATTTTTATTATGTCTTTGAATTTATTTCAGAAAAAAAAAAAAAAGGTTTTTCATTGATTTTATGGGGTTGACCCGAATGGGTGCCTACGTACCTGCTACTCAGGATCAAACAAGTCGTAGTTCGCTTTTCTGAAAACCTTTAGGTTTGTTGATGAATTTTAATTTTGAAAACTCTTTTGATTTAAGTTCTTAACGTCTTTGGGGTTTTTCTAAAAATTTCTAAGCCTAAACTTTGAATTTGATTTTTTGAAAGTGATTTTGAGGGAAAACATCAATTTTGATTTTATTATAAAAAAAGACTTTTCTAAGTGCTAAAACTTATTTTTTTGTAATTTTTGAATTCTTTATTAATTTTTATGATTTTTATAAATTTTTGTGATTTTTATAAGTTTTTGTAGGTTTTTTTTATGATTTTATGATTTTTTTAAGTTTTTCATGATTTTTATAATTTTTATAAGTTTTTTCATGATTTTTATAAGTTTTTTTTTTTTGAAAATTTTATCTTAAGTTTATTTTCTATCCTATTTTGAAATCTAAAATTTAATTATTATTTTTTTCTAATATTTCTATTATTTTTCTTCATTTTTGTTATTTTTATTTTCTCTTTTTTCTTATTTCCTATTTTCTATTTTCTATTTTCTACATTATTAAATCCTAGAAAAATACAATTTCTACATTTTCCTATTTATTGAAAATATAAATAAATAAATGGCTAACAATATAATCAATAATAATAAATAAATTCAACATAAACAAATAAACAAAATAAATAAAATAAATAATAATACAAAATCTGGAAAATCCGACTTACCTGGATCCGGATCGGTGCGCGGGTCGGGTCGAATCGGGTCGGATCGGGTCGAGTCGAATCGGTCGGACACGGCGGCGGTATTGGCTCGTTCACGGCATTCCGGCGGTCGTTTGCGGCGGGTGAAGTGTCGAATCCTAGCTTCTTGAGGGTGCTGAGTCTGATGGTGGTGGCGGTTTACTCCCAGAACGTCTCCTTGCGGTGGTTTGAACTCCGGTCGGCGGTCACGGCTTGGACTTCCTCCGATTTGCACTCTTTTCTCTCTCTCTCTCGCAATTCTGATCTGTCCTTTGGCTTCTTCACCTCCTCCTCTATTTATAGGCGTTTGAAATCGAGCTGGATAAGCTCGGATTTCCGCCGATTGAAGTTGATCGGATTTTCCGTTGAAAAACCAACTCCGATTCGTGCCTATCCAATGATTTGTTGCGATTTGATTCCAATTAGATAGTGTTTTATCTTATTTCTGTTGAAGATCTGTTGGATTCGTGCAAAAAATCGGATCAAAACGGCCGAAATACGAATTTTTCTTCTCGCCGGCGATCTCGGGCTCGAGGTAAGGGATGATCACACGCCCGGCGCGTGCGTTTCTTCCAGCCAATCAGATGCTGCCACGTGTCACTGGATAAGTCGAAAAATTACAAAACGCGGAAACTGCGTCCTCCGCGATTCGAACCAGCGACCTCGACCTCCTGCGCGCGCGCCTAGACACGGTCCGGACCAGCTGAGCTAGCCCACTTTCCTGATTTTTTTATTTTCGCAAATTGCATATATGCAATGCGATTTTTCTATTTTTTGTATTTTTTGAAAATTCCAAAATTTTTTAAAAATTGTTTATTATTTATTATTGCCATTTCTGAAATCATTTTTCAAAATTGAAGTGTTTTCCTATTTATTTTTATTTTTTGAACATTTTTATTATTTTATGCTAAATTAGGAAAAATTGGGAAAAATTAGGAAAAATTGATTATTATTGAGAATTGTTGATTCCGATGGCAAAAATGGGGTGTTTACAATATCTATGATCTCCACCACTTAGATTAGAATCATAAACCAAATCTAGTCCAAGGACTTGAGTAGATATTAAGTCAAACTCAAGTTTTCAATATCAAATGTTATGAGTTAAGAATCTAGTGACACCTGAATTAAGCTTAAGGTTTAATTGACCTTCATCTATCCAATGCTTCCCATTCTCCTCTATAGCCACTGCAATTTCTAACTATGGTATGAGTTTGAATATATTCAAGCTTCAATTCAAGTATCATTCGTGGAACTAAATCTTATTTCAGTCGAGCCAAGCTAGACCGTGTTAAATTGCTAAAAGGCAAGTATACCTATTAAATTTTATAATATAATATATTAAATATGGATATTGTCTCACAAGGATTATAAGCATTAATACTAATCTACATCATATTATCTAACTGATAAATTATAGAGATTGATTAATCTAAAATCTATAACTGAATATTAACTAAAGAACTAAGATTTTATTAAAAGATAGAAAAGCAAAGCAAATTAGAATTAACTTTAAGATAATAAAACTAGTATCTAGACTTTGTTTTCCATAGGAATTATTATGTGACATTAACAAAAATAGTTCAAATTCTTCTTAAATTTTATTAACCGAGGGAATTCCAAAATAAATTTAATGACTTTTTCAAGCTTATCAACCCTAATCGTAAAATTACTTATTTAAATCTCTTCACAATAGTATAATTTAAAAACCGCGTTAAAAATAATAAATTCCCTTAATTAAATTAATTACATCTGGAAGAATTATATAACTTATCTCTAAGATTACATCAACTCTCTTCAAACATGTTAAATCTAATTATACATCATATGTCTCAATCTATGTATAATATCAAATAGATAGAATAATATTCTAGAAATATTAATCTAATCAAACATCAAGAACACACGCATGAATCAAGAAATATAAGAATTCATTGAATAACAAAAATCCTAATCACATAATAAAACTGGGTTCCATAAGTGTAGATACTAAGAAAAACTAAGCACTAATCATATTGAAAAACGAATTCTTCAATGACGTATAAACATTCATCATTAAGCAAATCAATTAAAACAAAGAAAAACCCTAGATTCTTGAAGTGTAAAAAGTAGTCGCCTTATCTCTCTATAAAATCTTTAGAACAAATTAGAAAAAATGTCTCTCCCTTATGATGTCGAGTCCTCTTCTATTAATATAATGAGCATAAAAAACTTTATATTGTAGGCTAACACACTGTTTAACATGATCATGCTTCGAGTTGTGTCCAATTCATCAATTAGAATCGTGTAAAACGTGACATTCCAACAGATATGACCTAGACACTATCGTGTCTAGCTCAGAGAGATAGACAACCAAAAAACTCAATCATGTCTAATCCTCGTGTAACTTCTTATGAATCTTCAACTTCAACACATTCTAAACATGGTCATGTTTAGGCCGTGTTCAGTTTCAAAACTTCATAACTTCATCAGTTTAACTCTGAATTGAGTAAAATTGGATTTGTTTTCTTCCTTTTTAATTCTACTATCCATCAAAGCCCTAAAATCAAATCATTGCTTAATTAAAATTTAAATTCTTCAAAAACACACTAAAATCAAAGAAAAAACACTTTAAATCTTACTTAATATATATATATATGTCTAATTAAACACTTATCATAAATATCAATGTAAGCTAAGCTTGAGCTATAAAATCCAAACTCAACATCTCACCTTCCTAATTGAGCTAGAACTCAAGTATTATGCACTCTCAATTTCACCATTCCCAACTAAATCCAATATCAAAGTTTTGAATTTAGCATTATTTGTATGTTTAATTTATTGGGATATAAGTAGAGTGTCTATGTATCGAATATATCTTACATATTTAACATCTTAATAGGTGTTGATAAAGCATTTTAGGCTCAGTTTCCTAAGACCCATTTTAACCCACTTAAACTCTCTTATGAACTTCTTTCGTCCATTTCAACTTTTTTTGATCCAAAATTATATGATCCAGCTTTGAGTCTAAAGTTCCCAACCTTCTCCAAATCAAATCTCTACACTTATCTCCACAATGGATAAGCACGAGAAAATGATAGATAAGAAAAGAGATTTGTCAAAAATATGCCCTCACTATATTAGGAGAGGATCTTAAGAATTAATACACTTTTTAAGTTAGAATCGTTAGAATCATCCACAAAGCCAACAAATGGGGGATAAAGATGACCAGGTAATGGACTTGAATTTTCAAACTTTCAACTCTCATATATCCTCTTCATTCTTTACTTGTGCTAATTTAGGTATTGGAATAGTTATGCTAAAACAAAATTTGACACCTCTATAATCTAATTCATTTCTATTTTACAAGTGACTCAACCACCTTTCCTAAACTCAATACAACAATAAGGATAATAGAGATAGGCAAAATATTGTGTGGCTTCATTTCCCTATTTGATTAAGCCTGTGGTCAAAACAAAAAGACATTCTATGATTCAATTCACACTCCTCCTTTCAAACTAGACTACTTTGAGCAAGTCAACAAACCAATTAAAAGTGGTTTAAATCGCATTTTTTTTTGGAGAATTAACATCTAACTTGAATTTCTATTTCTTATTTTCATTTCATTGTCTCTTGCAAATAACTACAACCGAGGAAATGATAGAGTGTTTTTAGTCATAGTAGTTTAGATTTAAAAAGCAAATAATATTATAGGTATTGAAAGTTGAATGATGAGTCTTTTCGATGAGCTAGAAAAAATTTTCTTACTTTCTTAATACTATGATTGGTTTACGTTTAAAAGTTGAACCAGACAATATTATAGAGGAATCTTATTCTGCACTTCACATCGGTGAAAACACATAATAGAAATCAAGTTTCTTTTAAGGGACCTTCCCTAACCTTTAGTTTTTCATTTTTACTTCTTCTTTTTTCCAAATCGTTAGATTATTAAATGTAAACATGACTCAAAGTATCAAATTAACATAGAAAAACCCCTTAAGATTTATTTGCATAATTTCGTTATCTATTCTATGAAAACAGAATACCATATGATTCATTGGACAATTTTCATCTGAATTATTATTTTTTTTTCCTTTTGCTCGAGGTTTTGACTTCTCTATAGAAAGAATATGTCTAGACATGGGCGTACAACCCAGAACCAACCCAATCACCAAGATCCATTGAGTCTCGTGTCTAGTTGAGGTGGAAGTGGGGATGGCACATGCTCAACTAATCTCATGGTAGGTCTTGTAAACCAGACCGTTTATACGATTTCGGTTTATGAGTTATCGAGGACTTGGCAAATCATCTTTTTTTATATATTTTTACAAAGTGATACCATAAATAGATATAGTAATAATGATTACAATATATATTTAATATTAATATTTTCTACACAATTTAAAATTTACAAATAATCAGAAATGAAATCAACATTATATTAAAGTAAGCACCGTTCACCTTCCTTTTTTTTTTATCTTGATCTATACATTCTAGTTGATGTTTATCATTCACCATAACATCACAAAATTAAAGAAAGATGATACAAATAATACTTTAAAAAAAAAAAAAGATGTTAAATTTTAACGCAGAAGATTGTCGAACGAGTTTAGACCCATTTCCACAGGGCAGAACCCTGTCGGGCAAGTCGGGATGGGAACATAGAGGAGATCCATTTTCTTAAATCTGTGTCCTGAGTATCCATTTTATTTACTAGGCCAAAAATGTAATAATATTTAAGAGAATGATGGAGCATAAAAAGTTTATTTCTAGAAAAGTAAAATATATATCACGTGTTGACATATCATGAATAGGCATCGTTCGTGTCGCATGCAGAACCCAGGAAACAGGAAGGATCAGTAAAAACAACGTAAGCACGGGGACAGGGCAGAACCAGTTTCGTTGAAGTCAGAGGGAACATGGTCAAATGTCAAAATTATTGTCTGACATTTTGATTAATGAATGATATGTGTGGTGTGAACCGTGAACCGAGCGGGTACCTTTTCGGGGTAGGTAAAAGTCTTCATCGCTTTATTGGCCGGGAAAATTGTGACTCACTGCCCCGTTCAGTGCTCACCAATAACTTTGAATAGCCTAAAACATACACACGCGATTGAGATTGACTCAGTAAAGGTCTCCATTTGCATCTGATTTATCTTATGACATACCACAACTTTTAAAAATCATATTAAACTTGCTTCTAAGAGTACTTTGTTTGTTTGTAAATGAGGAAATTTATCTAATATGACTTCGTAGTTTAAGCTTAAAATTAAACTAAATTTTGATTAGCCGAATTATTTGAATTAGTAACTAAATTTAAATAGTCAGGCTTAATTTGAAATGATTTTTTTTTTTTATTGATGTTAAAGGTGCCTTGTGCATTTATTATTTACTCACCAATTTCTTTCTTTCTTTTTTCAACAAGTTATTGTGCCTATTGATTATTTGATTTATTTCTCTTTAATCTATCCTGTAATTTATTGCTTTAGCAGCATGCAAAGAGAGGTATCCTTTTGTTAATATTTGGAAATTTAAGATATTTTACTCGTAACATGTAAATCTAAAAATTGTTTGATATCTCCCAATTTTTCCTTTCTATTAGTAAAAGTAAAGAATTTTTTATTTAAATTTATTTAAATCTAACTAAAATTATTACTTACCATGATTCTAAAAGTATTAATGATCTACTTGATTTATTATAAAAAATATTTTTTTATTAATTCTCCGTTTCTCTAGAGAGAGACTTCAATAATAAATTTTTTATAGCATTCATAAGTCAATCTCACATATTAAACTGCAAAAGCATCCTTTTAAGAGTAAGAGTCACAATCAAATCTTGCGAGTTATTTTAACATTGAAGTACCACATTTTGTCATCATTATCACAAAAATTAAATATTACTATCATGATACCATGTATGGATTTAGTAATTTTGATAATATCAATGATGCCCCCTCCTTATTATTTAATCATGTGTCCATCCCTACAATTTTTGCTGTCTCCACTAGGAGGATAAATTTACTCCTAAAAGTACATTGGTAAAGATACGAGATGAAAAAAACCTTTCAATACATTTGGAAGAAAAATAAAAGATAAAATTGTTTTTGTGTCCGGTTGTTCTCTCTTTTTCTTGGTTTTTGTTTTTATTTTATGCTTGTACATGATAATTATTTTGATTAACTACTAATCATCCATCCATCTTCTTGTCACTTGCTTGCTATGGGTCCTCGATGAACCTTATCAATATAAGTTTCACTTTATTATATATTCTGATAGGTGTTTCTCATGTCCCAACTACTCTCAGGTCAGTATCGACACATGTAACCCACATTTTGTCCTTTGAAATTGAAGGTTCTTAATGGTTTAATGGACCAAGATGCTGTGAAGAAATTGTTGTATCAATCTATCTTGTTTTAGTTGTCCATTAGAGTACATAAGAAATGTGATAGGTTAGTGATATAAATAAATCTAATACTTATTTGGCCAATAGTAAAGGATGCAATGTTTGTGTGTAGCTCAACTTAGAGGTTAGAGGTGATAGATCCTTAAGGACCATCATAATGATCAATATATGATGTTGTTCCTAGTAGAGTCGTGTACTAAAATAATTTAGGCTAGATCTAGAAGTGTTGAGGCCGATGGTAGCAGTTCTCAACACCATTTAAAAGGACTTGAAATGGCAATTTCCAATTTAAGTTTATTATATATATATAAGACATGTGTAAAAGTCTTTGAGTACTCCCTTGTTACTTGTGTGGACTTTAATAAAGAAAATGAATTTGTTTATTGATTTCTCTACCAACATTTCATGCATGTGAACTAACTATTATGTTACATGTGTTTGTATATGTGGTATTACATACTAGTTTTAGGCTTATCCTTTTTACTCTTTTTTAGTTGCAAGTAGTTATGATGAATTTGCTATTTACAATAAATCCTAGTATTGGTGGAACCAATAGACTTATTTATTAGAGTTTTAATGTATCATTAGTTAATAAAAACACGTGACGAGTTGTAGCACCTAGGTTCTAGAATATTACAATGCATCCCATAGCGAATTCAATGTATGTAAACACTAAACACGTACGTGGTAATTGGCATCAATTTCATGCTAAAAACTGATAAGATCATGATCAGGATTAAAGTTGCCTCTAAAAAAGGGCTTTGAAAACTATATTAAATCTACTTCTAAATGTAAATTAGTAGAAATACAAGATGGGGAAATCATATGCTACATTTACAAGAAAAATGAAAGATGAAAAAAAATGTTTTCATGTCTGGCTGTTCTCTCTTTTACCAGATTTTTCTTCTTCTTTATACTTGCACGTTTTAGTTATTTTCATTGATTATTCATCCATCTTCTTGTCATGTCCCATGTATCCTCCATCTACCTTATCAAAAACAACTTCAAGCTATTACTCTAACGAGTATCTCTAGTGTCTCATAATTTTTGCCACAACACTTGATGTCAATAGCTCCAACTTGGAGGACGTGAGAATCCATCATGTATTCATACAAGTTAATAAGGGCACTTAAGGCTTCATAGAATCTGCGTCTCTCAATTCTAAGATTCTACTTATTAGCCACTATCTAAATAATAATGAAGGGTCGTTGATGAACAAGCAAATAGTTTGCTAGTAACCTAAACTAGCAACAGACAAGCCCGAGCACTACACTTCATACGTTAACTTAACTAAGTAAATAAATGCATAATTAAACACAATACCAACCAACTTTTGATTCACAATTTTAGGATTAGGCATCTTCAACTAACATATCAAATAGCATTATTCCATAATAAGAGTTTCGCAAAATGAGTCTAGTATTGGATAAAAAGCCCCTTAAGGATCTTAACGAAACTCAAATTCTTTGCACCAATTAATAAATAATACAAAAATCTTACCATTTTAAGTAACCTTCTTATCTTATGAAAAAGGGTACACTATATATTATATGAGTTATGTTATACTTTATTTCTTGTACTGTGCGATTATATCAAACAAATACAATCTATATAAATTATTACAAGTTTTAGGAGATAATAGCTAATAAATTTCGGAAAGCCAAGATATCTTGAACAGGTTTGTAGAGCTTAGGACAAGCATGTCTATTCTGAGGCAAATTAATGCACCAACTACAGCAATCTTGCCAAGTTTGAAGGAGATGTGCTGTCTGCAAACATTTAGAATAATCAGGCTGGAGCTGTCCTTTCGTTCCACGATTTTTTTTTTTCTTACCCAGCTTTAAATGCCCAGTTTAAATTGAAGATCGCAAATCACACCATAGTTAAGCTACTAAATATTTTCAGCAATAAGATTGTATAATTATACTATTTTATTAATTTATAATTTTATAAGATTTTTTATAATCAAAAGTAATGAAAAATTTTTAAATACAGATTTTTTTATAGAGTTACGAATTTATGTAAAATTTTTTATTTTATCAATTTTACATGATTTTACCTATTTTATACTTTTTAATTTTAAGTAGAATTACGGGTTCAACGATCATGCTGTAAAAGTATTAAATGAAAAAAAAAATATTTTTATACACCTATTTTTCATAAAATGCAAGATCCGTGTTAGAAACTGGGAAAGGTTTACTTTTTGAGTCTTTAGCAAGTATCTCGACTCGAGTAGACCGGTCCGGCGCTAAGAGAATCCTATAAACATATTTCTAATTGTAAAGCCATGTTTTTTGGGGCGGTAAATTGTAGTGTTGTTGTTAAAAGTGGATTATGCGCTGCCCTGATAGACACAGATTTTAGTGGTCTCATGTCTGTTCCAATTTTTCTTTTGAATAAAATACTAAAAGATGTCTCTATTTATTGTGGACATAAATAAATTTTAATTGATTTCAGCATAATTTTTTTTATTGCTTTTAGTTGAGGTCATGCTTTAGCAAGGCAGTTGACAATTACCATGAAATTATCTCTTCATCGCAAGGTTATTTCCATTTATTTGAAGTCTAAAGATTGGAATATTAAATGACGTTCCTGTTCAACAAACCTTTGAAGAGTTCAATGGTAAAGTATGACTTAACGATTAGTCGATTACCCAATGTTCTCCTCTAGAACCGAAAAAGACATGCTATGCAACCATGAACCCAACTATGTTACAATATTTTTAATGGCAATCACTATTTTTTTTTTCATTGATTGAAATAGATTAGATTCTTAGCAAAACAGTTATTAAAAAAAAAAAAAAAAAAGACACCATGATGAAGAAAAAAAGAAAGAAAGAAAACTATAAAATTATAATATCATTTTTGATATTTTTGCAAATAAATGTTTCATGTTTTTCTTTTTAATAAATACATAATATGTATTTTATCGCTATTTATTAATGCTTAGGAAACATGTATTGAATTTTGATTGGTTTAAAATAATTAATTGTATTAAATAGAAGGAATCCACCTATCAAATTTCATATTGTTTGAAGAGACAAAGGGAAGATGGGATCCATTTACCGAACTGCAGGTTTCTTGGCTTTGCCCATCACCTGCAATTGGTTTCAAGATAAAACATATGGGAGCTCTGTATTCTTATGTTTCTCGGCTTTCACCTACATAGAGTATGAAATTTTCTTACTGGTTTAAATAATGGATGAATGCTATTAAAATGGTAAAAATCGATGATGAACATTATTACAATAGTGCGAATAGAATATAAAGTTAATTTCAATTAGAGGATAAAAATTATATATTAAAAAATTAACGTTTTTGTGTGATTGATGTGACATAACATTATGATTTAATAGTGTTGTACTAAAAAATTTTATTTTTTATTTAAACTTCACTCAAAAACGTTTATTTTCTGATATTTGATTTTCTCTAACATAAAAGGTAGTTCCCAGATGGGGGGAGAAATAATGTTTGCTAGCAAAAGCATGTATAGATGCCAGGACAGAAGTCCAGACGGTGAGAGTTGAATTTCTTGGTAGTATTTTATTAATCTCTTATTGATATACTGTAGTTTTAGTCACTTAGTTATTGGTAATTTCTAAGCCTAGCATATGGGACTTACATATCACGCAAATTTGCAATAGTGGTCCATCCATTTACCTGCTACTTGGAATTCCAGACGCAAGTTATTAATGTTGATTGGAATTGCAGACGCAAGTTAATGTTGACACCAATCCTCTTATGCTTACCACCAATATTACACTCCATCTAAGGTTTGAATCATCTCATGTTTTTTTTTTTGTAATAATCTCAATTATTAATTACATGTACCACAATATTTAGAAAAAAAAAAAAATTAGTTGGAAATTAATCCTTTCTCGTATAAAAATTATAAAAAGGAAAACATTTATGAAATAGATAGTTAGATGGATTTAAGATTGGTTTCTAGATAACTTAAAAGTAGTTGGTCAACTAATGGTTTTTTGGTACATGTCCTCAGGTACTAGCTTCCTTGATTGACTCAAATTTTGTAGCAGTTTGGACCAAGCCCAACTTGACTGAAAAAGGGTGATGTTAGTGGTATTGGTGTGTGGACCAATCCTGTCCTGTCTTTAAAGCTGGCGGGTAAAGTGTGTGCCCATGAAAGGCTGCTGTTTTTATTCTGCTTTTGTCTTCTGGAAGTATAAGACTAACGATCATAACAACCCTTCCCCTGCTTCAACTTCACCACCCAACCAAACTCAGAGAAGAAAAGACCAGAAGAAGACCAGAATGTTTTGTTGATTCCTTGGACACATCAACCAACGTTAATTGCTTGTCCAGTGTAAGTTTCCGGAACTTGTTTTTGTGCCTATGACATGTTATTCATGAAACAAGCAGTTTCGTACTATTTGTTTTCTTTTTTACTTTTTCAGAGTGATTGTATCTGGGTTTTGGTTAATATGTCTAGATTTTCAGAAACCTATTCTGGGTTCTTGTTTGTTTTATTAATTTAAAAGTTTGCTTGCTGTTGCTTGTGCAAGTAAAATCATATATGATTTCCCGAGTTTGACAGTTTTGTCTAGATATAAGTTTTAAGGTAATTAAATTAAAAACGTATACTCTTCAGGTTTGGCTTTTAACTTTTAACGTATTCATATTCGGAAGACGATTATATCATTATGGAATTGCTAAATTGGGAAGTTTTTTCTGCATTAAATATGATTTTCACTTTACCAAAATATTCTTTGATGAATGATTAATTCAGTTCTTAACCGAATTATCTTGAATTGATTCAGTTCAGGTGTAATCGGCAAGATATCGAGCCCAACTGCTTCATTTTTTTTTTTTTTTGGGTGATTCTGTGGGAAACAATCTCTGGTCTTCAAGATGGCAAAGGAGCTGCAGTGGAATAGACAAAATATCGAATTCGAGGGCCATCAGCCAAGCTGTTTTGGGGGCATAGCTCACATTGTTAGCTACCATCAATGGCATTATGTCAAGAGAATTCTCCACCACAAAAAGAATCAGCGTAGAAGACGCGTAAAATGTAAGGTTCAATTGCTTTTTCCAGCTCATTTTGTGCTGTTCTTGTCGTATCAATTATTCTATGGATATTTCCATATTTGATAGATATGTCAGTGTCAAAAGGTCATAAATGTGATACTATCCTCTTTATAGTTCTTCTGGAAACATTTCTATTTGCACTTTAATTCTATTACCATAGCTAATTTCATCAAATGAGGCCTTTAATATTTTATCGGACAGTATTTTCCCGTCTCGTTTGGTGTTTCTCTCCCCGCCCCGACTTATTACATATTGCCATATAAGACGATTCTTCGATGACAAGACAACCCATCTTTTTGCTTTCTTATTCTAACACGGCAATGTCTTCACCCATATATGACAGTTCTATAATGATATAATCACATTAGTCTTTTCTTTGATTTGTTACCAAAGCTTGCATTTCCATCATGTCCATCTATATTATGATATGTTTCCATAACACAAAAGTTCATTTTGGTTCTTTTTGTTTATATATATATCTATGCATTTACTTTGCAGCCAATTCACTTTTGGCTCTCAGTTATTTATTTGGAAAAACTCAAGTAATCCTTATCCTTTCTACATAAATTTGGAGCAGACAAATGAATCTCTATGTAACTTGCTTGAAAATGATGACAATATACGTCGAGTGAACCTCTCGCTAGAAAACTGCATTATGCTTAATTCATTTGGATTTCCTTCTGTTATTCAGCATTTCTGTTCCAAGATATGTTGTAACTAGCCATCTAATTTCAGGCCTTGCAAAGCCAAAGACTATTTCTTTCTCTGGAGAAGGGCAAGATAACAAGACGGCCAAAACAGAATACTTACTGGTAATTTGATTTTACGTATGAATAATGTATTTCCTTGGCATATGACAGTCAGTGAGCTAAGAATCTTGTAATGACCAGGACCGACATCAAAAACTGGATTCTCTGATGGATGTTCCTGCCATCAAAACATTAGTTGATAAGGAGATATCTGAGGAAGAATTCCACAAACACTGGATTTCAGACTTCGATCAACTTCCACATGGTAAAGCAAACCAAGAGGTTGTAGGGTCAAAATGGACAAGTCCGCTTCTTATCCTTCCAACTAAAATGGAGGATTCACATTCTCAGAAGAACCGCGATGAGCTAATTGGGAGCAGTTCTGTAACATCAGTTGCCAAAGATTATGAGCATAATGATAACCAGGGTGAGCATAAGGAGGGTGTTCTTGAGATTCTAAAGGTAAAGAGGGAATTATTCCCCAAAATCCCACAGGATCCTTACGCTGGGATCACAAAGCATTATGGTAAGGACACTGGCTTTAGCACAGAAAGATTCACAAAGTCCAGATCATTTCCCGTTGCTGATTATTCGTCTGGAAGGAAGTATTTTAGGCCTAGCACACTCAAACACAAACAGAACGAGATTTGGTCCTTTCCAAAAGAAGAAAAACACATAACAGTTTCATTTGAGACCAAGATTCATGCACCCAACACTCAGAAAGACCAGGAGACTGAATCTACAACATCAACTGACAATAGCATTGCAAAAGGAGAAACTAGCTCTCGACATGTTAGCCCCGGTTGGAACCGAATTATCATAGACCAGTTTAAAGGGATCAAGCGAAGAATTAGACGTGCAATAAATGAAAGCAGAAAAAAGACAGCTCGAGCTGAAGACTCTCAGGCATCTTCTCTTCAAGATGATGGCATTGATAAAAAGAATGGCAAAGCTAAGCCCCGCAGCATGGCAAGAATATCCTCACTAAATGAGTCAATGGAAAAGTATACTCAGTTGTTTGAGAAGAACTTTGGCATGGACAAGAAGTTGAATCATTCTTCCAGCCTAAAAGTTACTCATGAAGACAGGGTCACCTCCACCGGACATGGTCCAAGATCTTTCAGAAGACGGCTCTCTCTTCCGGATCCTGAAACCCTCTCTTTCCTCTTAAATGACTTATCTCAAGAAACTCTTAGGCTAGGGATGACGATAAAGATGGTCAGGAAGTCTAGTGTGAGGACTGAAGATGACAGACTTAACCAACCAATGCCCTTTTCCATTCCAGCCAGTACCAAACAAGCTGAGCCAGAAGATGGGTTGTCAAAGAACTCAGCTGATGTTAGTCCTACTGATGAAGAGAAGTCGGATTTCCTAGTCAGTGCAATTGAAAAGGAAGAGGCAAAGAGTGTTGATTATAGAAAATCCCAGGATGATTTGGCAGCATCAGAAAAAAGGCCTTGCGATGAGAGCAGTATTTCTGTCTCAACAGAGGTGAAGAATGGGCCGGAAGCATTAGTTTTGATGCCTTCTTCTGAATTCGCTTTGCCGGATGAAGAAAATGAATTGTCAAAATTCTCTCTTCCCACAGGTATGGTACATATATATAAAGATATACTGGACAAGATTTGTCATCTATGTGAAATGAATTCTAAGATTACCTGTGTGAAAGTTAAGGCGTCGGTATTTTTCTTTTCCGGATTGTTTTCTTAGGAGAAATCCTTAATCAGTATACTTCGTTGGAGAATGTAGATATTGGGATGAAGAAGAGAATGGGATAGAGTCTCTTTGGATATTAGGTTATTTGCTTTTATATAGTCTCGCCTATTGTTGAAGTTTTCCTTATAAAGTAGATTGGCATAGATTCATGAATTATTTGAATAAAATGGCTCAACTTGCTGGCTGATTTGTGTCAGGTCATGAGGTGGATTTAAGCTGCCACGATTTAGATGAATCAAATTCTCACGTGAAGCAGCAGAGCACCAATGGCGAGGATTCTTTGCTAGACTCACGCGAATCAATGGTTGAGGCTGCTGTTAACCTAATCCCGAGCTTCAAATTGGAAAAAGAGGATGAGTCTGACTATACATTTGTGAGAGATGCGCTTAAACTGTCAGGCTTCCTTGACTACAAAGAACCTTGGCACTCAATAGACCTGCCACTGGACCCTGAATTGTTCGATGAGTTGGAGGCTACTGCAGTTCATGACACAGAGTGCCCGAAACAGGATGTTGTTGGCAGCTGCTGTAAGCATCTACTTTTGTTCGATTTGATGAATGAAGTGCTAATTGAGATTTATGAAAGATCGTTTGCATATTATCCTCAGTCCTTCTCCCGTAATCAACAAGTGAGAACAGCTCCAAAAGGGCAGCGAGTTCTTGATGAGGTTTGGACAAAGGTAAAGCGATACAGGAGCTTCAAGCCGGAACTAGACCGGTCATTAGATGATACAATGGCTCGTGATATGGCCATGGGAGATGGTTGGATGAACTTGCAATGGGATAGTGAATGTGTGGCTCTAGAGATTGAGAACTTTATAGTAAATGAACTCTTGGATGAAATGGTCTCTTCTTGATTACGTATAAGAAGGGAAAAAGTGAAGTTTCATTTTTGTGCTTAGAAGTCGAGTATCTCTGTTATCTGAACCTTTCGATTGTCCTTGCTATACCTGCGTCGGATCCTTCAGTTTCTCCAATTTTCGAAGAGAATAAACAGATATGGCCAGGGAAAGTGGAGAGTCTGGATAACAAGGTTGAGTATTGCAGCATTGGATTATTTGATTTTATTTTCCTAGAGTTTAGTAGTTCTTCTACATATATTTAGATGTGTAGGAGTCTGGATAGAGTGAGACAGTTTTTAATTTGTGTCTTGATACCATGATGTACATAAACACTAGCACATTGTAAGGTCAAGAGAAGGAGAGGCAGTTTCAGTGAGTTAATATTTGGTGGGTTTTGTCTTGTATGATATAAGTTATACCTTATCATAGAACATTCATTACTGCTAAGGAAGTCCTACAGCTTCAGATGCTGTGTAGATGGAGGTTCTGTGATCAGTTTGCAGGATAAGGTGTTACATGGATATTTTATTTTTCATGTTTGATTCATTATCAAAATAAAGAAGCAAAAGTTTTTGAAAGTGGTGGTAAGAGAGAGAAAGGAGAGAGTAGGAAATTTAAAAAAAAAAAGAGTGGAAAATGACAACTTTATCCCTATTCTATTTCATTTTTAATTACTTTATATGATGATACAATGGATATTTTCCTACAAATATTTGACTATTTTCTCAAAAGTAAAGGTAGCCTTCTGTTGTTACTAGCTCCTGTTGAGGGTGCAAATAACCTGAACGTGACAAAAAGGTGAAACAAGGGGTGTCAGAGTTGTTTCCAGCTTGATCACTTCGACATTCAAATCAATATATAATAAAATAGCAATTAAGGTAGCAGAATATGGATCCCTTATTTGGAGGCTTGATGAGGTATTTATAGAGAGGATTAAAAGATGGATGAGGAAAGCACTTAACATCCACTCCTCCATGACTTCAAGATTTGTTTTTCCCTAATTATTATTACAACTATTAAGGAAAGGAAAATCAAACATGGTCCATCTCAATGGAAGATTGGTTTTTATACCATCAAATTATAAAAGTCTTAGCAATTTTAAATCTTATTTAAGTAGGCTAAATAGACATTTCAAGCACTATTTGGTTTCCCTCAAAACCTATCTTTTCTCTCCTAAGTTACACATTTTGCTTGCTTCCCTTCTCCTTTGGTTTATGCTTTTAATCCTCTTTATCCTTATTTTAGAAATCAATGCAATAATCTAATCAACCTATCTCTTTATTTGCATGCTCTAAAGATACTTTTCTTAAATTTTTCTAAATTTGCACCCTTAAGATATTGTCATGTGTAATTAATAACCGAGATTACCATAATGATGTTGCAAGATACTTCAAAAGCAAGACAATATTGACTATTGATTGTAAATTAAAAAAAAAATAGAGAATGCATTTCCTTTGTCCCTTTGTCTTTCTCCTAATCTCTTATTTTTAAAATGCTGAGTTTTTGTATAGTGTGTAAACATGGAGTTTAAAAAAATTTACAATATAAAATGATTTTCTTTTCATAAAAAAAAAAAAAGATTTTCTACCTAGAAACTAATGATCAAATCTACATAATAATATGAATACAATTATCACATAAACATCAAACCATTTTTATTATGTCAACATGAATATCAATATTAAGTCATAATCACTAGGGTGGGCAAAAAATCTAACCAAACCAAACAATATATATATATATATATATATTGCAATTTAGTTTGAATTTTTTTTAACTCAAACCAAGCTCAAATTTTATTATTAGTTTAGAGGGATAGATTGAATCAAATCATAAAATTGAACTAAACCATTTAAAAAAAATAACAATATTTTACTTATAATTAAAAAATTATTTTGTTACAACATAAAATTTTCAAAATTCTTAACTTACATTTATTGAAATGCATATGCATTTAAATTTTATGATTATAATTTAGTACATATGTATATAAATTAACTCAAAATTTGTATTATATGTTAGTTTGAAAAATAAAATTAGTTGTTAATATACACTTAAAATTTTTAATTGCTTGAATATGAATTTTATCAATCTTTATATGGTATTGATACATATTATTAAATAAATTTGGTACTTTTCATATAAAATTATTTATTAAGCAAATATACTTGCTTTAATAACAAAATATGGTTTAATCCATAAACAAAACCAAAGTTTTATATTTTATAAAAGTTTTAAAACCAAAGACTATGGTTGGATTTGAAGTCATAAAAAATTAAATTGTATTTTTATGATTTAGTTTGGAGGAGAAACCAAACCAATATAAACCACATCCATCCATAATAATTACATAAATTAATTGATAAGGTGATGGTATGATTATACCAACTTTAATTACACAAGTTGTATAATTACTAATACCAAAACATGTGCAGTTCAAGAAGGGGCATAGTAATACCTCCCATCTTTAGCAACACCACCAACCACCATACCATCACTCCATTAAGCATCACCAAGAAGCAAATAAAGGCTTACCCACTCATAATTAAATTACAATCCATTAACTAATGCAATTTTAGACCGAAATTAAGAAGTCAAAGTAGAGTTCCTCTAAGGGTCTTGCACACTTACTAGCAAGAGGATTTAGTATTTACAAAAAACCAAGTTAGAAAAGACTAATCCGATACACAGTACTAACTCTAATAGGATGTTTACTTCACCACATAAAATAAAAAGGTGAATTGAATCATAACTCAATAGGAATGAAATATATAAATAATAAATTATTACTTTATTAATTGAACTAAAATACTCGTCTTGAATAGACAGAAAATAAAATTAGAATTACAAAATATATTACCCATATAATTTCAAATTATAACCAATGACTATCTCTAACCTCAAAACCTAGCCACCAATCACCAATGGCTACCACCAATTGGCTCGTCTCTGATTTGCAGTTCACTGGCTCAACTTAAACAAGAAAGAAGAGAAGAAGATTGCTATGGTTTTGACGCGACTCAATGCGAACAAGGAAGGGCACAACTTTCATGCATGCATGTGGGTGCATTAATTTAGGTGCAGTAGTGCATAGGTGTTGTTTAGTTATTATGCTTGGTTTTTAAGTGCGTGGGAATAGGTAGAAGAGGAGGGGAGGAAGAATAAGAAGGATAGGGTTAATTAGGGAATATAGTCATTGAATAGCTATTTATAAGGTTTTTATGTAATTTGATATTTTGTAAGATTTTTCATCTTATCAAGTAGGTATTTATGCCAAGCAAATGTTGCAATAAGTCTCTTTTATTTAATAGATAGTAAAATAACGAGGTTACTTGACCAGGAAATGAACATGATATAAATAAAATACAAGTAAGTATGCCATATATTAATAATTTATTTATTTCGTTGAATATAATAAATATATAATGAAATAGATATTATTAGGGAATAGAATAAATAATAAATTAATATGGTGATATTTAGTTGAATGTAATAAAATTAAAATTATAATATTTAATTAAAAGAATAAAAAATAAAATAAAATAAATCGGAATAACAAAAATATCTCTCTCCAACAAAGAAAACCCAACACAACGCAGATTTAGATAGATTAACATATTGAAGCCTCAAATTGGATTGCATCTCCCAAAAACCCCAATTGACGAGTCAGCCTTCGCAACCATCTATCCAAACGGATCGGGCAATCAATTTAGACATCGTAGAGTAGTCCGATGATAGGTCTAGCTACTTGGTGCGAGCGCCGATAACCCTCCCATCCGTCACAATCTCATTGGAGGTATCCTTTGCATTTTCGAATTGCTTCATCAAAGTTATCCAACATGCACAAATGGACAACGAAATGTTGCCATGGACACCACTGATTGAGATTTGGACATCGATTTCAACTATGTACAGTTCGCAATGATGGCACCCAACGTCTCAACGAAGATGGTGATGTGGATGGTGCATGGAGGTAGATGAGATCCAGAAGATGGGGGTACGTTTGTCGTAGTGGTTTCCCCTTTCTCTTCGCCAATTCTAGCTGCGTTCAGTTCGCGACAACGGCACCTCACATCCAAGCGATGGTGGTGTTGTGGACGGTACACGGAGGTTGACTAGATCTGGCTGCTTCGACGACAGATCTAGAAGGTGTAGCCTCATTCCTCGTAGCAGATCTGGAAGTGTACGGTGATGTCCACAAACTGAGGATAAATTGGGGAAAAAAATAGGTTATTTATGTGGAATTTGGATTTAGAGCTTTTGGGAAGGAATTGGGATTCAACGTTTTAAGTAATTGGGATTTAACATTCCATGCTCCGAATTAACTAAATGTTAGGTTGTAATAAAATTGCTATTAGGCAAAATGAAGTGGAGGGTTAAGATTTATTGCATCATAATCTGGAATATTCTCAAAAGCCAAGTATCACCTTAAGTGTAAATCCTTTGCAATTCCATTTACATCATTCACTCAATAATTTAGGGCTAACAATTTTTTTTTTTTACCAATTAATACTAAAATATACAACTAAACTCCAAAAGTTAGATAAAATACTTACGTGAAATTTGATTTCAAAATGTGGCAAACTTGTATAGGTTTTTACTTATAAACATAAGTTTGTAAGGTTAAATCTTAACTATTCGAAAATCTGAGTATAAATATCACACATTTCTTTTATAAATGATCTAAATTCTAAAATAAGAGTATTTTACCTATTTGAAGAAGCGATGAATGGCACTCGGCTAAAAATGCCCAGTCGCTAATGGCAATTGACGAAGACATCTTAGGTATACACACTCACCGTCTAAAGTTTAATAGTGGACATGTTTTGATTTATAATTGTATATAAAAAATTTGTATCTTATTATTTAATAGTATCTTCTCGTGTAGTATGTGATTTTAATATCTTTTTGAATTATTAATTAATATGATATTTTAATTTTTTATATTTGATACATCATGATTAGTTGAAAATACTAATAGTTATATTGCTCGTTCACTTAATGGAATGAGTGATAAATGAATTGTAATTTAATAAAAAATGACACACATAATAATTATTTCATATTTATTATTTTATTTAATTGGTATAAAATAAAAAATAAATTATCAATTATATCTCTATTATTATTATTATGTTTTACTTTTCATAGCCATTATAGACTTAGCACAAATTATGATGATAGAATATTTATAGTAAACATAAAAAATAAGTTATTGTATAACAATTCATAAGTTGGAGACATAAATTATTATTTAATATTTTTAATAATAGCGATTCATTAATAATTCATAAGTAAAGATTATAATAGCAGATTTATATAAAATAAATTAAAAATAGAATAACTATTTTGATTAAATAAACATGTTTTAAGTTATTAATAACTACTTACAATATATTTTAGGTAGCGGTGCTTGCCTCTGAAAAATTAATTAGATAGGATATTTAATAAACATATCATATGATCTTGTAAAAATAAATAAATTCAATTACTAGAATATTATATCTCGTATTTCAAATCATATTTATATTTTGTTGGGAATTATTATTCTCATAGGAGGTAACAACATGATTGATGACTCCAACATACTAAAAGCACAGTTTTTTGGAGGAGAAATAAAAAAATAAAAAGAAAAAGTTTTTGAGGGTCAAATTGTGATTTTTGTAAGGCTCTTATTTGAACCAGGCACTGTAACTAATAATCCTATTGGTCAATTGGTAGATCACACGGATCGTGATCCGTGGCTAAAAGACACTAGCCGTTAAATGCATCTCCAATCGACGGTTCAAAATCAATCTCCTTCAAACTTCCCCCAAACTTCCTCCAAAATTTCCACTTTCCCGCTTCCCAAACACCTCGTTAAATACCCCGAAACCCCAGCCTATTCTCGTCCCAAATCAAACATTCAAATATTCTTATTGCTCTCCAAAACCCAAAAGCACATAGTTCCAGTTCCCTTCCAAATGGCACGTACCAAGCAAACCGCTCGCAAATCCACTGGTGGCAAGGCTCCCCGGAAGCAGCTTGCCACGAAAGCCGCCCGGAAATCCGCTCCAGCCACCGGAGGAGTGAAGAAACCCCACAGGTTCAGGCCAGGAACCGTTGCTTTAAGAGAAATCAGGAAGTACCAGAAAAGCACTGAGCTCTTGATTCGTAAGCTTCCGTTTCAGAGGCTGGTGAGGGAGATAGCTCAGGATTTCAAGACTGATTTGAGGTTCCAAAGCGGTGCTGTCGCGGCGCTTCAAGAAGCTGCTGAGGCTTACTTGGTGGGTTTGTTTGAAGATACCAACTTGTGTGCTATTCATGCTAAGCGGGTCACTATCATGCCCAAGGATATTCAGTTAGCTAGGAGAATCAGAGGCGAAAGGGCTTAGGGTGGGCTTGAAAATTAGGGTTTTATTAAATTAGTTTTTGATATATGGTGGTGCTGTGGTTAGTTCAAAGTTAGGGTGTGTTGATGTAATGGCTTATTGAAGATGTAAATCCCTTCGTGGAAGGGTTTTTTAGCCTTTGGCTAACTGAAGTGGAATTTTATATTATTATCTGATTGACTTATGGCTCTTATTTGTTAAAGTGAAGTGTTCTATTTGATTTTTCATGGGTGTTGAAGAAATGTGTCTTACTAGGTTTTTAGATGCGTTTTCTTATGGTTGTCCATTTGCATTGGGTTCTTTTCTTTGAAATTGAGCAATGTGGATCTTGGAGTCTAAAAGTGTTTTTAGATTTATGGATTATCAGTTTACCCTTAAAAAGTAAAAGGTTAATAATGAAAAACATTAAGTGGAGCAAAATATTCAAAAATTGAAAAAAAAAAAAAGAGAGTAGGAGTTCAATCTCTCTTTCCCCCCTATTTCATTTTTACTTGGATGTAATTTTGTTTTGAAAAAATGGTAAGGTAGTATTTGGTTGATAAAACATGATATTATAAGAATAATAATATAGTATAATATAAGAAGAGTGGTATGGTATATATTTAGTGTGTATAATACATGATGCATTTTTGTGATGCTCGATGTTTGTATTTTGACAATTATAGCTTTCGTATTGTCCCATGTTTACTTAATTACATTTGCTATATTAGTTGAAAAGTCATGTACATCCTGAGAAAATGAAAGATGAACTCCCGAAAGTCACATCAGATGCAAATCCTATAGGACAGATTTGCGGCCTTGCAGGCTTCGAAGGCGGTCCATTTTCCTGCATTTTCATCAAAAAGCTTTGTTCTGGGGATTTTACTTTCTTATATTACTAAATTTTGCAGGAATAATGTAAATCCTAACTAAATGCATATGAATACGTTATCTCCTCATTGAATGAATAGCCTGTTTAGCAAGGGTGATTTCTCATGAGCCTCTTTCATGTTTGCATTTCAAAGTTAAAAAAGAATACCCTATTAAAAGTTGCGGATCCACAAAATGTCAGAAGAATTCCGAAGCTAGGTGGTGATCACTGATCAGTGATCACTAGGTCTAGTGGCACCGTGGCTCAACAGCCAGCACTGCCTATTAATGGCATGACCCAACTCTCATCTTAGGGATATACAATGGGAGCCTTATGTTTTTGTTAAAATTCAATTAAGTTTTCTATATCTTGATTAACTGAATCAAGTACTTTATCTTTATGCCAACAATTAAGTACTTTATTTTTTAATCGGATCGTTGAAGTTTAAATCTTTATGTTCATGATATCATACCAAGTAAATCCTCTATGTATGAATTATTAGTAAAAGATACTTAATCGGCATAGCAGCAAGGATATAACGACTTAAATGACACGTTTAAAACATTAAGTACGTGAATGAATTATGGCATAAACTTAGTGAAATTATATGGCTTCATTACAACATAGAAGGTTTGAGAGAGAACTTCTAGTCTACTTATTCCTCTCATATTATGAAAAAATCTTGTACTCTGGATTATATCAATTATTTAGTGAAGATCCTAGCAGATTCCCTCATGATCTGGTTTTGTGCAAAAACTACGAAATATTCATCAAAAAACAGTGAAAGATGATCCTCCAATTGAAATCTGGTTGTTTTTCACACAACATAGACAATTTTATTCAGCACATACTTAGAAACAAAACAAAGCACGACAATAGATGTTTACTTCCATCATTTATGCCCAGTAGTTGAGGAAATCTGCAGCAGTGGCAATGGCAGCTCCCGTGATAGTATCCTTGACAACCCTGTCTTTATGGTTGTTACTGGCTGCGGAAATCACGAGTCCAGTCAAAGCACCTCCAACCATAGCATTCTTCTGCAACACGTCCAGAGGCAAAGAATAATGCAGTGATAGTTAGCAGTAAAGGAATATGAAAACACATTCCGAATTTTTGCATCGAATGAATTATGCATTCTACAAGCATCGTAACTATGTCAACTATTGTTCAACAGCAATCATACCCAATCTCTTCTACCACGGATCTGCTCAACCCCATACTCTAATCCCGCATAAACTCCCCCTACAGTTCCTGCTTGAGACAGAAAGAATTACTGCAACAATCTGCAGAAAAATATCAAGCAGAAGGCAAATTTGCCAGTGCTCTTTCTACTCACCCCAGTATGCACCTTCACTGCACATCTTCTTGAGCTGCAATTTTCAAGTAGTAGATTAGCATTCAATCTTCTTACCGATGCATGAAAAAGAAACTAAATCTATGGCTCAGGAGACAAAAGAAAGCTAAAAATTCCACAGCAACAGCAGCTCGAACATAGGCCATGGAGGAGGCATTAAGATCTGATAGCAGCATATTCTACATTAATTAAAGTATAATAGGAAAATTGGCAGTCTGTTCTCCTATCATGTTGGATAAACCAGCGTAAGACACTCCACTGTAATTGTTGAAAACAAGTCTTAATTCTTGAATTGCACACCATACAGAGATAACAGAGGTTTAGCTTTGGGTCACCAATCCATAGAAATTAAAGACAAACTCACGCAACATAGATTAACATGCAAACATAGTTGGACTTTATTATTCAGTCCATTTGGTACACACAGCTATTAACCGGTAAATACAAAATCACGTAAGAGAAATAAACTGGTGTCAGATTCCTGTATTAGGACATTCAAAAAGTTTACAACACTTAAATACTGCTCATCACTTAAAAAGTATAACCCATTTCAGAGTCAGTGCTTACCGTGTGCTCAAAATTATGACGGGACAGACTGCCTGCTAAAAAGAACTAATCGTTAGTATAGCAAACAGATGGATTATTGTAACAGAAATTATGTCCTTTGAGTATCTTTTGGAAAGGTGTTAATTAAAAGCTTCCACCCTTATATGTGTGAATCTACTTTCTAAACTTTCAAACTGTAACTTCATCTTCTTTCAATTATAAAAAATGTGCACATTCGGTCTAAACTATTGCTAAAACGGTCACCGGCGTAGCCGTTTTCTTTTCATGACGGTTTTGGGTTTCAACAAAACTTGAGAGTTGTTTGCATGTTCAAAAGTTATGGAAGGTGAATTAGGAGTCTAGGTAGTCTACTGCAACAGATCAACAGTTTAGATCCTTATTTGCAATTATGGCTTAACATGGAGAAACCTTTCTTGATGACGTAGTACGTATCCTCGGCAAGTGCTCTGGTGGCAGCAACCTGCGAATTGCAACAACATCATCGCATGTGTAACCAAACAATCACATACAAACAAAGAAGTGATGATGATGATGGTGATGGTGGTTGATGTAGTTAATAGTAGTACATACAGTGCCGATTTTGAGGAGGCCATCAACAGTGACATTGAGGAAGGGATTGCCCATGTCAATGGTAACATCCACCTTGGGAGTGGAAAGAGTCCCTGAAAATATGCTTCTTGGCATCCTCGGTTGTCCTTCGCCACACCACACCGCAGAATCGATGGTCTTCCCTTCTCTAGTGAGTAAAACCAAAGCGATGATTGTCTGATGCTATGATATTTTTCTCTCTGCCAACCAGCCTGCCACAGTTGGTCTTGTGGCTTTATTCTCTTCCTGTACCACGTGTATATTTCCTTCTTGGTTTAAATTCCTACCGTGGGAGTCGCTTATTCACCTTTGCTTTCTTGTTCAATTACTTTAGGTTTATAATTTCTCTTCCTGAATTCTTTTAAGAGTCATTTGGACCGTGCTCAAATGAGGTGACAGTATTTAAATAATTGAGTCTCCTGGATGAGTTGGAGAGAATTAACTTGAAATAAAAACTAACAGACAATATTTAATTTTTTTCGGCAGGCTTAAGTACACACTAACGCAGCGAATAAATTGGACTCATAAGAAGAGAAGCCAATGGAATAATTGGTTTATTTTTTTCATTGATGATCAGGACAAATCAGGTGGTAATTATCAAACACCAAGCTCTATACAATCTAATGATTCTTCTTTATTTGACACAATTTAGAGATTAATCCTATCATTTTTAATCAAATAGAGATCAAAAGATAGAATTTCATCATAATTAAAGCCAGTTGTATTGAGTTTCTTTGTATTTATCCTAAGTGTATTAATTTGTTTAAAATTTTTGTTTTTCTTGTTTAAGCTTTTTTAAAGATACTTCACTTATATCACATTTGATATTATGAAATGGACTTGAAATAAAATCACGATTTTAGATTTTATTTTTTTTTCCTATGTTTAGAAGTACTTTTAGAAATTGGAATCAAGATTCTTTAGAATTGATGATTTTGGCTTTGTGGGAAATGTGATTTTGCCTTTTAGGGATGAAATTGCGATTCTAATTTATTTTTATTAATAGTTTAAATAAATTTTTTATTTTATTAATATAATTTATATATTCACTAATTAAGGGTATTTTTGATAAATACCATTTCATTTAATTTCATTTTGTAAACATTTTCAAATACAATAATTGATTTAAAATTGCATTACCTATTTCATTCCACCCTATTTTCATCAATTTCATTCTAAATTATTCTTAAATATTAAACGTGAAATTAAAGTTAAACCACCTAAAGAGAATACTCATGGTATAAAACCATAGGAGTTCCTATAATTATATATATATATATATATATATATATAAACGTTATTTTGCAGCTTTCTCACTTTGAATTTGGCATTATTTTTTAGTTTTTTTTTTATTTGAGTTATCTTCTTCATTAAGAAAAGTCTTTCTGTCATATTTAATATCAATTTAAGAAATATTTTTTAATAATAAAGTCCATCTTAAAAATTTTTAGGGGAATTTTTATCAATTGTCATTGAAAGGACTTTCCGAACCTTCCTGAACGAATATAGAATGGGACTCATGGAGTGTAGCTAAAAATGAATGGCCATTTTTATTTCCCTCCCCGCAATTTTCGGAAATATCATCTTATCCTTCACGTGCACCATCTTTTAGGTGGTTGACTCTGCCCCCAGTATATTGAGGGAAAAAAAAAAAAAAAAAAAAAGCCATGAAGTCAATCCGTCGATGTGCTCAGTTTTATAATAGACATTCTAAGTATTTGTAAATTCTATAAACATATATTAACGCCATGAGTTTTATTAATGCTATGTGGCAATAAAAAAAAGAGTTCGACTGATATCATGGGTATCCCACTAGTCTAAAGAAGATGGAAGGATTTTGTGTATTTAGAAATTTGGATAATGGACTAATCCCAAAAAAAAATAAATTTCGATAATGTGAATTTTTAATCTTTACATGGATTTGTATTAATTTAAGATTATTTATATAATCGCATATATTATTGTACCCTCTACTTTAATAGTTTAGGATGCTAAATCTTGACAAGGTATTCTCTACTTTTATAAGTTCTTAAAATACCATATCAATACACTTTAAAACCCGTTATGTTTGTTTTTAAATATTTGAAGAAAGTTCTTTAATTTTTTCTTTTACATGTTTATGGGTCTCATGGTAATTACTTTTAACTAATTACAACTTAAATATAACTTTTATCATAAAGAAAAAAATTAAGCGGCTTTTTGGAGTCTTTTGCATAAGAACCTCTCCTAGTCTTTTAAAAATATTAAAAAGTAGGTTCTTAATTACGAGTTTGGTGCAAAAAAACCAAGGGTACAAATGCCTTTATAGACAATTATTATAATGAGTGGCCATTTGATCACTTGAAAAGATTTAATTGTGGTGATATGAAAAAAAAAGGTAAAAAATTAATTAATAGATCTTGACACATTGGTCTCAATTTCCTTCTACACACTTAATTGACAAATTAAGTACAAGGAAAATTATATAATTTGATTTATTGAAATAGAATAAGGTTAGAATAAAATAGCAATTCTTTTAATTATTTTTTGTTTCATCATATGGGTATTTTTGGAGTAAAGATTACATTATGTGAGATATAGCTATTCTTTTGGTAAATGGAAGAAATCGAAATTCCTTATCCATTCTATTTTACATGGAATATATATTTTTTATGGTATAGCTTTTTGTAAGCCAAGTAAATGAATAGCTATTTTATAATAATAAATTTAGAATAATAATTACTCCAATAAATCAAATATAATATAAGTGTTTTACAAGAACTAATAGTAATTAGGTTTAGCAGTATAGGGTTATTAATTTATGGGCTTGGTTTCCTTTTTTTTTTTTTTTTAACTTAAAAGATTTGTAAGTCGAAAAATATAATATTGGAATTTATTATTTATTTATTAATAACATGTAGTACTTTTTTATAGGGTAGGTATAGGTTATCATTGAATTTATAACATGTATGCTTCAGAATATAGATTTTAAGGTGGATACAATATAGGAAGACCTAATACTTGTATCATACCTTATGAGAATAGGTTTTTAAAAATTTATACTTAGAATCTACTTTGTGATCTTTAATACCTATTCAAAGTTTATACACTCGAACAAGATATGGATAGGTACTTGTACAATAAAGTCACTTACTCACTCATAGTAAATTATCCAATAACTTGCCAATTTTTTTCAAATAGTTAAGACTAGTATATTCATCAAATTGGGAATCTCTAATAAGTTATTTACATATTTGGAATTTTTTTCATTTCTTCAAAGAAATAAATATGCTCATGGTGATTAACATTGAACAAAATGTAATAGGAACTTACTTAAAAATGAACTAATCTAACTCAAGGAAATTCTATAATGCCGTTATTTCTTGATTATGTAAATTTTTTTCGAGCTACTGTAAAAAATTTAACATAAATATGTATTGTATAATTTTAAAGGTATTTTAGGTAATTTTTTCTTGATGAACTTTATTTTTATAGTAATTTGGAAGAATTTACCATAATTAAAAAGTGATGGTATGATGCTGTAATGACACTATAGAATTTGCCTCCAACCCAACAACAAATGAATGATTGATAATTGTAATTGTTAAAAAAAAAAAAAAAAAAGGAAACCTCAACTAGTAATGAATGAGTAAAGATCGCACGACAAAAGGAAACGTGAGAGTAAAAGAAGAAAAAGAAAAAAGAGAATCGAGAGAATAAGATTAGAAATAGTATTTTCAAAAGAAAATAAGAGTTGTGAAAAGAATGAAGGATGCATTATGTATGATAGGGCTTTTATTATTTATTTAATGAGCATGTGAGTTAGGACTTCAGTATATGTTAAATTAAAAGTATTATAATTTCTTCTATCCAATATTATTAATTAGGAAGTTTTATAATATAATCTGTATCGTACCCTATACCATTCTCAACCAAACCTTTCCTCCCTTTCACCCACGGGGAACACAGTCTAAGGCTATAATCTTGTCACCATCATCATTTTTTTTTTTAATGTTAATGAACCAAGTGACTCTTTTGGATCTATGTTTTTATTTATATTTTATTTTTTATCTGCCATATTGTATATATATATATATATTATTTTCAAAATATTGTTCATCAATTATTCTATTGTATTTTATTTGCGTATTTAAGTAGTGAGTAGAATTCAAAAGTTGTACAGAGGATGGATAATTAATTATCCTTTTATTCCAAATACACGTATGGTTTTATAGTCTTTACGCTCGTGGGCCGCGCATGTAATGGTGGAACCCAAGAGAGACCCAGCAAGCTCAGGAAGCCCAAAACCCTAAATAGCATTCTAGTACTAGTATTAGGATCCAACCATCCATATCTCTTACTCCTCGTACTTGGTATAAATTGGAAGCTTGAAACCGATGTTCTGGCAACACTGATAAACCCTAGTCCACCGTAAGCTACTTGGAAAGAAAAACAAGCAGCGAAAGCTTCGAGGGAGAGCTACATAGGGATTCATCATGGACAAGAGCATGTTAGGAGATCTTGATAATCTTCCCGAGGGAGATAAGGTTAGAATGGCTTCCATGATCGATCAGCTCCAAGTTCGGGACAGGTTTGTGTTTTTGCTCCAATTAACGACGTCTTTTAGCTACTTTTATTTGTAGCATGATTTATTGTATATAAAAATTTCTGCTTTGAAGTTTTTTAGTGTGATTCTCCTGGCTATGAAGTTAAAAGTATCAGCTTTAATCTTGGGACAGCTGTAGTTTTTATTTTCATTGATGTTGATTTATGGACGAAGTTTCCCATCCCAAATAGTCTCTCCGCGCAGCATCCTCTCTAATCAAATGTTACATATATGAGAGAAAATGCAAAAAGTGGGATACAAATAAGAGATTCTTCCTATTGGTGGGGGACAGGAGGACATGGATTGGTGACAGGAAAACTTGGTCCCGATTTATGCTTTATTGTTGCGTTCGTGATGCATTGTTTGTAAATACGCTTGCTTTTCGTCTTTCTAGTTTGTTTCAAGTGGTACTTCAAGTCTAAAATGTCAACTTGAACCTTAGATGGACTCAATCTGTTAATAAACTTTATTGAATGTTATCGAGGATAGTCAATGCTGGAAATTTTTTACAGCTCGATGTATTGGTTAAGATTACATTTGGCTTCACAATGAATGTAATATACTGGGGTCGCATTATCTGGAGTTATGTTTATGACTCTGCTCTGGTGAAGCCTAAAGAAATGTTCTCCTTTAAAACCAACGCAGCACCAATGTTGCTTTGGACGTTTTGGGAACAACACATATGCACCTCCTTAAATTTACTTATATTACCTGGATTTTAGTTATGCACTTCAATCGTGGCTCAAGCACCTGTGGAAGTTCCTTCGTCTCATTTTTGCCTCTCTTGAGCATTCCTTTTTCTTTTTCCGTTTTTCATTTGACATAATTTGCAGATAATGTGAAGTGTTGGTTTATTTCGCAACCTTGTCCTTTGCTGGAGTTAAATCTATTTTGCCATTAGGTTTCGGTTTCTTCATATTTTAGGTATGAAGTCAGATTCTGCTTTGATATGGTCTTTTTATTTTGGTTTCAGTTTCTTCATGGATACCCAGATATAGTCATTTTATTTTGGTGAGTTTGTGTGGTAAAGAAATGTTTGGTATAACATTTTGATTTTTGAACGTGTCCAAATACTTTTTGGGTGTAATTTTTATACGTTAACTTTATTATAATTGTCAAATCATCTTTGGATCAGCTTCCTATGCATATATGAAGAGGCTGTGCAGTCAATTCCCATGTTGTAGTTTTAGGTTTGAGCCATCTTGGGTTTTGGGAAACTTATATACAACATGATTCACTGGTATTGTCCTCATGTTTGTACTAATTAAAAGCTATTCTGCCAGATAAATCCCTTGCTTTAAACAATTTTTCTTGGTTGACCTGCAGCCTTAGGATGTATAATTCCCTGGTGGAGAGATGCTTTAATGACTGTGTTGACACCTTTAAGCACAAAAGATTGCAAAAGCAAGAGGAAAGCTGTGTGCATCGTTGTACTGAGAAGTTCTTAAAGCATTCTATGCGAGTTGGCATGAGGTTTGCTGAGCTGAATCAAGGAGCAGCCACACAAGATTGAGATTCCTCAGATCTTATGAACCCATAAAAGGAGATTGCTTAGTTAGCACTAGAGAAGCTTGTTTGTATTGGGTAAATGGATCTAACATCCTATTCCCCTTCATATTCATTTCTGAGTACCATTGCGCAGATATTGCTTGTGGCAAGTGATGTGCTAATAATTGATTCCCAAGCAAGGCGATAGCTCAAAGCTCTAGAGCAAAACAAATGTCTTCTATTTTGTACTTCACGCAAGTTTTTCAGCTTCATTTATTAAAAAAAAGGTTTCTCTTCTTCATTTTTAGCCTTCCACTACCCTTTATATTAATCTACAATTCCAGCATCTTTCAGCTATTGCTCTCCACCATCTTGGCTTGGTTGTCCACCATCATGGCTTGGTTGTAGTTGTGATATGAAAGGTGGAACAGCGTGCCTTAGGAATCAGCTATTGTGCGATGTTTCCATCTTCTGAGTCCTGCATTCTTGTTGGATCCACTCCTTGCCGAGTTCAGAAAGGGTAGACATGAGATCCAGCCCTAGGTGCACTCTTCGTGATAAAACTTGCATTCATTTATTTGCAATTTTTATTCATTTTTTTATCTCGATTATTGCGCGTGCTGTTATTGATCGTGTGACTTTTTCCTCGTTCCGTCTGTAGTAGCGTTTGGCTGCCAATTTCATATTTTGACATAATAGAACTCATGTTATCCTGTTTGGTTTATGGTACTGCAAAAATTTAAAAATTTTCCCCATTATTTTGTGTTAAAAAAAATCTGGGAATTGCAAAACTAAGTCTTTCATCGCGAATGCCAATCTAGTCGGAGGTTTGATATAACCAAATGAATTCCTGTCAAAAGGAAAAAGATATTTTGCAAATCAATGGCTTGCATGCCAATCTAGGGCTGTTTTTAATCTCTCTCTCTCTCTCTCTCTCTCTCTTTATTAATTGATGGGTACAGTTATAATATGACTGGCTAACCTTGGGCAGATGGCCCATCTTATCAGAGTCATGTACTGATTTAGTATAACTCGTGCTATTTGTATCTCTGTTGTCTAATACTAATAATAAAAGGAATCCTGCTTTATATGGATTCTATATTCTAATAATTAGCACTTCTTAAACATGCTTCAAATAAGATATTAAGAGTATAGTCTATATTTATCAAGGTAACAGAAATATTTAAGATTATTTCTTTTTCAATATCTTTTCTCTATTAAGTAATATATAAATGGCCTGTTCATTGTATTGAATGGAGGAGTGAAATAGGGGAAATTGTTATTTTCTTTTTATTCCATAAAACAGATCTATTAGAGCATTTGTTTGATTGTAATAGCTCTCTAACAGAGCAAAACTGCTGTGAAATCGTAAATAGTTATTACGGGGATCCTAGAAATGGTTATTTATCGATCCTCTTCAAATAATGCCCTTCCCATCCTTTTTACTTCCACTTTATCTCTACTTCTGGCCACTATACACACAATAGACCTAGAACCGTCACATAGACTCGAGCCATAACCATGAACCATACGAATATGTCACCTAAAATCAAACCATGATCATGAATTACATTCATGCACCACCATAGACTATGAAGTGCACCTACTACTAAGAGAAGGTAAAATTTGGACCTTTTTCCTTTATAGTCAAAGAAAGTGGTCTGATTTTCCTTCTATCGTGGAGGAGGTGGAGGATGAGGATGAAGAACATAAAGATTAACCTGAAGGCAAGGGGTGTTTTCACTCTCTCTCTAAAAAGGATTATAAGCTGTTTTGATGGTGCTCCTTTAAGGGAACAGAGGAGCTGGTTGTTCTCCTGTGATTGGTTAAGTGGTATCACATCGAAGAACGTAAAATGAATAAAAAAGAAAAGTGTGTGGGAGCCGACTAACAAACGACAATACGAGACAAATGATGTTGGAAAATTCAAGCTACAATTTTGGTGGATTCTGCTCCTTTTGGCTCAGACAAGGTGGACGGTAGTGAAGTGATTAGGCTTTCTAAAAGTGAGAGCAGTGTAATCATTTTAATTTATTATTGGGTATATTTCTCAAGTGTTTTTTTTTTTTTAATTTTTTTCAATTAAACAATACAATATATTATTACAACACTTATTCATTAATGAATAAAAATTTTATTACATACTATAAATTGAGCGGTTTATAAATGTATCTCTATTGGTTATTATATTTGAAGCATACCATATAAATAAAATATGCAGAGTTGTAAAAATATCACTAAATAGCAAATAAGTATAGCATTTAATATTAATCTTAGGTACAATAAATATAGGATTATATTTATCTTAGCACAGTTATATTAGATATGTAGTTGACTAGTTCCTTTTTCATTTTTCATCCTTGTAAACTTTAATTAAAAAATTTAGGTAAGGATGTTATTGGGAAAATTTTTGTATAGATCAAGTGGTATTTTTGAGTATTTAAATATGTGAGGTCCTGGATCCTATGAAATGATGACAAGCCACACGAATTTATCAAAAGGTCCAAATTTTATGGTTTTGTAAACGAGGTTTATAGAAGAATCAGTTTTGGTTTGGTAGTTTTTAAGTTGTGCCGGATATAACAACTAACGACGGAAATAAGCAAGTAGGTGCTGACGTAAATTGCGTAGATGGGTTTCCAGGACTGTTAGTCTTGAATTTTAACCTTCAAATTACTTGGACTAATGATATTCATAAAACTCCTTACTGATATGTTGAGGACATACGTATCCAAGGTTTATCTTTTGACCCTTTTCTTAGGCCGGTATTATTAGATTCCAAATCTATCATAATGCATAATTTCAAAAGTTTATTCCATTACTCTACCTCTTTGATTTTTTGTTATCGTATTTTTTCGATTAAAACAAAAAAAAAAATGGTAGCTTTTAAGAAACTTTCATTAGTTATCTATTTTACTGTAATATATAATTTTAGAAATATTTTTTTATTATATATTTTTGGTATTACCTTTTTCATTAATAATAATCCCTTTACATTATCAACTTTTAGTTATTAGTATTTTGTTAAAAGTCAAAGTTGGTTTTGAAATATATATACACACATACAATATATATATAATTCTAGAAAATTTTATCCAAGAGATATATCATTTTAATCTAAGTGATGTAATTTTTAGAATAGTTGGAGGATTTACATAATTTAATACTAAAACAATACAATTTTTCACATTTATAATGTATCACTATCTTATATTTATAATACTTTCAAATATATATTGTTGCCATGTTCAATGTGATAATCTTTTATGTACATTCATTATTTTAGTAATAAATATGTTTTAAATTAACAACTATGCATCGCATGGTTTTTTACCTAGTTTAATGTAACTAAGTAAATGGTAGGTGGAGTAGGTAATTTCATGGTTATAGTTAGTAGAGTTCAATTGCAATCGTTAAATTTAAATATCTTACCATTTACTTGGAAGAGCTACTTATATATAAAGGGTAACCTCCTTATATATAAATCATCCAGACTTTGAGTAAATTCGAATTTATTTTGAGCATCTCTCTTTGAATTTTGTCTCTAAATTTTGAGCTTAGTTAATTTTTTGAATGCATAAGTGCTACATAGTAACACTGTTTAGAAATTCTATCATAATAAATGGTACAAGAGTGAGTTTTTAGAAAAGATCTCATCTAGTGTGAGAACAATTTCCTTATTACTAAGCAAGAGAATGACCATGATGATTGTTTAATTGTCAAAGGAAAGGTGAAGTTCGAGGATTTATTCATTTCTCTAATCGCTAGACTAGAGAAGATGAAATTGAGTATCACTAAGATGAAGGAATAATTTGTTGAATCTGAAGTCCAAATAATGGTGTTGGAGGGAGGTTTCCATGGAGAGATGTAGAGGTCTTGAATTGAGCCATAGAGATTCTAAGGCAACGTAATTGAGTTATCAAGGATGAGGAGGGGATCCTCAAAATAAGAACGACCACCATTGAAGAGAGGGAAGAGACTTGCAGGGTAATGACAGGTGTTGCTCGCATAGCCACAAGAAACATATTGAAGATCTCAAAACTTAACTTACTGTTTGTAGGGCAATGGTTGCTAATGGTGACCATTCAACATTCTTGTCGGTGGATGTGCCCAACCAAAAGTACTTTAAGGGCATTTAGTTTGCAATGGTGCTGAGAAACTTCTTGTGGAGAATGGAATAGTACTTTGATGATATTGACTTTGTCAATGAATTGAGTTAGGTACATAAGTATGTGGAGTAGGAGGGGTCTGTAGATCCATCGCCTAGGTTGATTTTATCAAAGTTCAAAGGCTAGTTCTTTCCTTAAAATGCCCCTAGAGAAATGAAAGTCTTAACTTCACCACTTGACATAGAAAAGCAAAGTGAAGTAGTATGTTTAGGATTTCTTAGAGTTAATACTAGAGATCCCTTGATTTATGTCTAGATGACATCTTTGTTATGTTCCTAAATGTGCTCAAACCTTAGACCAAGATGGATTTAGATAATAGAGAGTGGAAGATAGCTTCAAAGCCATAGGTGTTGTCGAAAGTTTAGTCGAATACAAAAGGTTGATAACTAAAGCCTTCATTGTAGAAGAAAATGTGGTAATGGGAAAAAGAAGATTGGTGATTTTTCCTAGATGAAAGTTAAGCAAAGGAAATGGATAGTGTAGAGCAAAAGCTACATGAATTAAAGTGTTACATTTGTGGTGGGCCTGACTATGCTTGGGAGTGTTCGAAGAAGGAGAGATTAGTAGCCTTGGCAGTAGATAAGGGTGAGGATGGTGGAAATGATACTTAGTTAGGCTTTCTACATATTCTAAATGCCATGGGAACTTAAGCACTCGAAAAAATGCAAAGGGTTGATGAACACTACAATTATGGTGGGAGGAAGGAGATTGCATCAAATGGGGGAAACCACAACATCACATTTATTTATCCTACAAGTAGTTGTTGCAAGGTTAGGTTGAATATAGAGAAGGCAAAGGTTTGTCCATGAACTAAAAGGAAGTCCATACATTATGAGTGGTTGCGAGAATGGAGCAAAGCATTAAAGGGTGATGAAATAAGGTCTTAATTAAGGTAGTCCGTACTGATGATTTTAAATTTGTTATTTGTATGGCAATCTATTGGTGCCTTCAGCATTTTCTAAGTACTTCTATGTACTTGATAGTAAATCTCAATAAGTAATTTAAGTAACCAAAAAGTAGGGTCAAACTATGAAGTTTTTAGGCCATGTAATTAGCAAATAAGATCATGAAAAATAAGGAAACCTATTTGATGAGGTGCTAGAAAAGTTTCATAAAGCAATGCCGCTAGAGCTATTGAAGAATCCTCCTACAAAACGAGAAGTATACCACATGATTAAGTTTGAACTAGGAGCTAAGTATCCTACTGCTGTATAACCATATAAAATCTACTTAAGCAAACAACTTTTAAATCTTATAGTGACTGATGTAGAGCTTCTACATTTTTGGATGATGTTAACCCATTATATCGATGATAAACATTTTGTACCTATTGTGGTTGCCTGTGGGCAAGAAGTGGTTATTGATGGTTGCTATTTATCTAATCATTATTAGTTTCATTTCGAAAAACCTTGCATTCTTACTATTTCCATAAGGGAAATGTTAGCAAGAGAAGACCATTTTAGGGGTCATGTAGGTTACATTAGATTTATTGGTGCTTTAGGAATATTAATGGAACACTTCTATTGTTGGAATGAGATGGATGTACATATGATGACTGAGCAACATATTATATGGAATAGGGCCAATAGTAGGAGTGGGGTTTGTAGATTATATATGCTTCTTCCTAGACTATCAATAACCATGGTTTGACTTAAGTATGGGTTTTGTGTTAGACTTGCCTATAACACAAAGAGGGAAGATTCAATCATGATCGTAGTTAATAGTTTTAACAAAATGTCTCACTTCATACTATGTCATAAAGTAGATGATTCTTTTCATATTAACAATCTTTTAATACAGCAAATCATCAAACTTCATGGAATCCCTCGTAGCATAGTCTTTGAACGCGGTGTCAAATTTCTAAGTTACTTTTGGAAGACCTTATGGTATAGGAATACTAGGTTACTTTTTAGCACATTGTGTTAACTCCAAATTGATAATCAAATTAAGGTTGTTAATAGAGTTTTGGAAGCAATGCTTACAGTTGCTATTAGTAGAAATATAAGAGACTGGAACTATTGCTTACAAGTTGTGAAGTTTGTTTATAATAGGTCTATCTATTGCTCCACTAATAGGACTCCTTTTGAAGTGGTGCATCACTATTAGATTTGTCACCTTTGCTTACTTTCAAGGAAGATAGCTAGAGTGGGTTAAACAAAGCTAAATTGGTATAGGAACTTTATTATTAGGTATTTCAACAACTTTAGAAGTAGATAGAGTGCTATAAGGAGTAGGGAGATAGTGGTAGAAAGCAAATAGTCTTCAAAGACTTAGTTTGGTTACATCTCAGAAAGGAACAATTTTTAGGTGATAGAGCCTAAAAGCTAGCTTCCAGAGTTGATTGTTCGTTTAAATTTCTTGAGTGCATCAATGAAAATGCCTATAATATTGAGTTAGTAGATGATATGACATATATGTGGCATTCAACATTTTTGACTTCCCATCAAAATGGATCTATTATTGACATTTCAAACACTATCGGTGGAATTAATTTGACTAATTGTATAACTAATCATTTAACAAGAAGTGACGTGCAACGATCAACTGGAGCAGCTTTTTTCAATAATTTTTATTATGCCAAGTACCAACTAAATGCTAATAAAATAGCTTAATTTTATAATTGCATATTTTATTTCTTGAGCCATAACCAATTGCTGCCCTATTTGACGCAGCGCGGAAAGCGTAACGAAACGAATCCGAATATGGATTGGTTCCTCAACAACAAAGAAGGATTCTTTGATGCAAACTCTGGTTGCTCACAACCGATAAAGGAGATAATTATCTCTCGAGTGTATTCAAAAAATGATAATCAGACGTAACCCTAGCATATCTGACAAGAGGGTATTTATACTCCCTTGTAAAATGTCTAGAAAAGGAAAATCTAAGCGTACACGTGGAAATAAATAATAGGATACACGTCTATAATCTGTCGCATACACGGCCGTACCTCTAGGCTGTGTATGTTTCTGGGCGTGTGGTGTGCGCAGTACACGGTCGCATACACGGCCGTGCCTCTAGGCCGTATATGTTTCTAGGCATGTGGCGAGCGCAGTACACGGTCGTGCCTCTAGGCCGTATATGTTTCTGGGCATGTAGCGAGCGCGGTACACGGTCTCATACACGACCGTGCCTTTAGGCCATGTAAGCTTCTGTGAGAATTCTACTGAAACACACGGCCGTGTCGCTGGTCGTGCCTATACCCGTGTAAGTTATACACAACTCGTGTAAGATTATACACGGCTGTGCCTTTAGGCTGTGTAAGCTTCTATCTTCTCCACGATGTCCGCATCATTCTCTCCCACCAAGGGAGAACTCGACCCCGAGTTCGCTTCTGGATAAAGGGGTTCGTCATCCTCATAAAATGGAGTTAAATCCGCCACGTTGAAGGTCTTGGAGATTCGCATGCTTTCCGGGAGGCCAACCACATAGGCGTTGTCATTGATCTTGGCCACTATTTTGTAGGGCCCATATTTCTTTGGTTGCCACTTGCTATATGTACCCACGGGGAAGCGTTCTTTCCTTAAGAACACCATCACGGGGTCTCCCACGTCGAACAACTTCTTCTTCTTATGCCTATCAGCTGCTATCTTATAGTGCTCGTTCACTTTCTCAATTTGTTCTTTGATCTCCGACGCCAGGTGCTTTGCTGCTAGGTTGGTCTCCACACCTTTGGGTAGGGACACTAGGTCCAGAGCGTGAGAAGGTGCCTTAGTATAAACCACTGAGAAAGGTGATTTACCGGTAGTTCTGTGGATCGAGTTGTTGCAGGCGAACTCTGCTTAAGACAATTCCAGGTCCCATTGCTTTGGCTTCTCTCCACAGATACTTCTTATTAGATTGCCAAGGGTCCTGTTCGTCACTTCGGTTTGTCCATCGGTTTGTGGGTAGGCTGTGCTGCTGAAGTTGAGGGACGAGTTGAACATATACCAAAGTGTTCTCCAGAAGTGGCTAAGGAATCGGGTGTCCCTATCAGAAGTGATGGATTTGGGGACCCCATGTAGTCGGACTACCTCCTTAAAGAATAATCTGGCCACGTTTTGAGCATCTGCCGTCTTCTTACAGGGGATGAAGTGAGCCATCTTGGAAAACCTGTCCACAACTACAAAAACAGTGTCAACACCTCGTTAGGTACGAGGCAAACCTAAGACGAAGTCCATGGATAGGTCTTCCCAAATATTCTCAGGTACGGGTAAGGGAGTATATAGTCCCGTATTCTGAGAGTGGCCCTTTGATGTTTGATAGATGTAGCAGCGTTGCACTATCCGACTGACATCCCTGCGCAACTGAGGCCAATAGTATCTTGCAGCCACTGCTGCTAGTGTTTTGTCCCGCCCCAAATGACCGGCTAATCCCCCTCTATGGAGATCTCGGATCACCTTCTCTCTCAAGGAGGATGCAGGAATACATAGTTGGTTTTCCCTCATCAAATAACCCTCTAGGATATAATAACTGTCATTAGGTTCCTTATTAGTGCACTTTCTCCAGGTAGCTCCAAAATCCTCATCCGTTTCATACAGCTCCTTCAACTGTTCAAACCCCACTATCTCAGCTCTCAGCGTCACTAGTAGATCCGCCCTTCGGCTTAGCACGTCGGCTACCTTGTTCTGAACCCCAGATTTATGCATCAGACGAAACGGAAACTTCTGCAAGAATTGTATCCATCTGGCGTGCATGTCTTTGCATATGCGGGTCTAATTGCTCAGATGTTTCAAGGCAACACAATCAGAATATAGTACAAATTCTTTGCCCACCAAATAATGCTCCTACATTCTCAAGGCTTTAACCACGGAGTAAAACTCCTTGTCGTATGTGGACCACTTCCTCCTGGCCTCACAGAGTTTCTCACTATAGAACGCGACAGGCCTCTTCTCCTGAGAGAGTACTACACCAATACCCACACCACTGGCATCACAGTCAACTTCGAATAATTTGTCGAAGTCCGGTAAGGCCAGCACCGGTGCACTACATAGTCGCTCTTTAAGCACTGCGAATCCCGACTCAGCTTCCTCGTCCTAGTGAAACTGCCTTTTCTTTAGGCATTCGGTTAAGGGAGCCGCTACCGTGCTAAAGTGTCGTATAAAACGCCTGTAGAATCCCGCTAACCCTAGGAAACTCCTTAGCTCGATGATGGTCTTGGGTGTGGGCCAATCCCTAATGGCCTGTACCTTATCCTCATCCACTGTGATCCTTTCCCCACTCACTATGAATCCTAAGAACAATAGCTTCGGTGATAGGAACACACACTTCTTGAGATTAGCATAAAGTTTGTTCCTTTTCAATGCCATCAAGACATCCTTCAAATGCACTAGATGTTCCTCCCGAGTCTTGCTATATACTAAGATGTCATCAAAATATACAACAGCAAATTGACCTATGAAGGGTTTAAGTACCTGATTCATCACGCGCATGAAGGTACTCGGTGCATTGCTGAGTCCAAATGGCATGACCATCCATTCGTACAACCCCTCTTTCGTCTTGAAGGCAGTCTTCCACTCATCCTTAGGCCTGACCTGAATTTGATGGTACCCGCTTTGAAGGTCTATCTTGGAAAATACCACTGCTCCACTCAGCCGATCCAACATGTCCTCAATGCGAGGTATTGGGAATTTATACCCAATTGTGATTTTGTTGATCGCTCGGCTATCCACGCACATCCTCCAACTCCTATCCTTCTTAGGCGTTAGTAAGGCTGGTACGGCACAGGGACTCAAGCTATCTCGAATGAACCCTTTGTCGAGTAAGTCCTGGACCTTCTCCTGTAAGATCTCCGTTTCCTTGGGACTCATCCGGTAGTGAGGGAGGTTAGGAAGACTAGCTCGAGGCACCAGGTCGATGTGATGCTGGATGTCTCGCAATGGAGGTAGCCCCTTAGGTAAGTCTTTAAGAACTACTTCTCTGAACTCCTCTAGTAATTCCTTCACCTCTTCCGGGATCTCTGCGTTAATCATGTCCTCTCCCACATTTTTCACTACTAAGGCATGCATCAAGCGGGACTCCTTGATGTCTTCAGTCATCTCTCTTTCCGATTGGGTGATCGTAAGAAAAGATTTCCATTCCACCTTCTGGGTTTTGGGTCGTTTATCCGATAGTGGCAATAGTGCCAATCGAGAAAGGAACTCTACACCTCTCTTTCACCTCTATTTACTCTGCCGCCTTGATCCATCTGATGGTGTACGGACTCGGATGTTTCTCTGTAGGTAATTGGAGCTTTTTCACGACCTCCTTCCCGATGATGTTCTCACAGCTCCCACTATCGATAATCAAGTCAAACACTCTCCCACCAATCGTGCACCTAGTGCGAAACAATTGGCGTTGTTGTGAACTATCCTTTTGCTTCGGTGCTAGCATCATCCTCCTAATTACGTAATTAGGTTCCACCACTTTGTTATCCTCCTCATAGTTCTCTTCATCACCGTCTGGCTCACAACACACTTCTTCCTCCTCTTCCCTCTCGACAATGTTTACAGTACGTCGATTTGGGCATTCATTTGATCGATGTCCCGACTGATTAAATCTATAACATTTTCCCAATATCGGCCTGACATATGGATTGTTTTGCTTTGGTGTGTCTCTATTCTCCACCGGTCTCTTCCCTTCCGCCTCGTCTTCTTTCCTGTCCATACTCCCCGTTGGTTTCTCAAGCACTCCTCTAGGTCTCTCACCAGCCGCCCTATTACTATTACCAGGACTGTCGTAAATGTAATTCCTTTTACTTCCTCCAAACCTTACGCTCTGTTCTTGTATCATCATTTCTGCCCGGAGAGCCAAGTTCTTGGCTTCATTCACGGTTCGGAACACCGTCACCCCTATTTTATCTCTTATCTGAGGCTTCAACCAGTCTACAAACCGTGCCACCTGTTGACCCTCAGTCTCCCTTAAATCATTTCTCTCCGCTAGCCTCATAAACTCCGCGGTGTATTCATGCACCGTCCTCTGCCCTTGTCGGCACCGCTGATACTGTTGGAAGAGAATTTCTTGTAATCGGGTGGCAAGAAATCCCGCTGCAGCAGATTTCTCATACGGTACCATGACCTAATAGGTTGCCGCCTTTCCCTTTACCTACGGTGCTGCAATTGATCCCACCATGCAGACGCTCCTCCTTTCAATCTACAAGCAACCATTCTCACCCTTCTATCCTCAGGAACTTCCATATAGTCAAAGAACCTATCGACCTCCGCTAGCCAATCTAAAAACTATTCTATATTCAAATTACCATTAAAAGAAGGGATGTCTACCTTAAGACGGAAGTCTCCGCCTTCAGCATGGTCGAACCCTTGGTGATTGCGTCGATATCCACCACCATATGCTGGTTCATTCCGGTCATCCATTCCACGAAATCTTCCGCCGCCAACAACACCACCCCTTCGCGGTGGTTGTTCCCTCCTCTGCGAAATTCCGTCCTCTTCCTCAGAAGAGCTTCCATCAATTCTCCGGTTCCATTGGTTTCCGGCAACAAAGTCATTGATAAGGCCGCTGCGAGCAACTGCTACCCCCGGTCGATTCCTAACAACACCCCTGTGACCGTTGTGGTCCATCACCATGGCGTCGAACCGCGCCACCAGATCCTCCAGGCGTTGTTCTACACGCCCAAGCCTCTGCTCCATGGCTTCAACCACTGCCCTCGGAGCCCATTGATTGACTCCTTGGACTTCCGCATCTCGATCAAGGTCGAGAACACGACCGCCATCAACACCACCGTTAGTCGACATCTCCGCAGGAAATTGCCTTGCTCTGATACCAACTGACGCAGCGCGGAAAGCATAACGAAACGAATCCGAATATAGATTGGTTCCTCAACAACAAAGAAGGATTCTTTGATGCAAACTCTGGTTGCAACTGCTACCCCCGGTCGATTCCCAACAACACCCTTGTGACCGTTGTGGTCCATCACCATGGCGTCGAACCGCGCCACCAGATCCTCCAGGCGTTGTTCTACACGCCCAAGCCTCTGCTCCATGGCTTCAACCACTGCCCTCGGAGCTCATTGATTGATTCCTTGGACTTTCGCATCTCGATCAAGGTCGAGAACACGACCGCCATCAACACCACCGTTAGTCGATATCTCCACAGGAAATTGCCTTGCTCTGATACCAACTGACGCAGCGCGGAAAGCATAACGAAATGAATCCGAATATAGATTGGTTCCTCAACAACAAAGAAGGATTCTTTGATGCAAACTCTGGTTGCGCACAACCGATAAAGGAGATAATTATCTCTCGAGTGTATTCAAAAAATGATAATCAGACGTAACCCTAGCATATCTGACAAGAGGGTATTTATACTCCCTTGTAAAATGTCTAGAAAAGGAAAATCTAAGCGTACACGTGGAAATAAATAATAAGATACACGTTTATAATCTGTCGCATACACGGCCGTGCCTCTAGGCCGTGTATGTTTCTGGGCGTGTGGCGTGCGCAGTACACGGTCGCATACACGGCCGTACCTCTAAGCCGTGTATGTTTCTGGGCATGTGGCAAGCGTAGTACACGATCGTGCCTCTAGGCCGTGTATGTTTCTGGGCATGTAGCGAGCGCGGTATACGGTCTCATACACGGCCGTGCCTTTAGGCCGTGTAAGCTTTTGTGAGAATTCTACTGAAACACACGGCCGTGTCGCTGGTCGTGCCTATACCCGTGTAAGTTATACACAGCCCGTGTAAGATTATACACGGCCATGCCCTTAGGCCGTATAAGCTTCTGTGTTCTCCACGATGTCCGCATCACTATTAAAGACAACGTTGTTCTCAAGGTACTAAATGGTTAATGAATCTTGGCCATGGCCCTAATTATCTCAATAACAAAAAATAACAATGCATTTAATGAAGAACCTAAGAGAAATAGCATAAAATAAAGCCAACCAATTTATGCGTCTTCGTAGAATTGAATAGGAATTCATCCAATACCTTCACCGTCTTGACGAATGAGTCTTCGACTAAATCAACATCCAACATAGTCGCACTTTGCACAGCTAACATAACTTCAAGCATCTCTTCATTGAGCGAAGCATCAAAATGCAACAAATTCACCGAACTCGCAATCATTCTCTTCTTGTCTTTTTATCATCTGAGTTCAAAAAAAAATTTCATAAATTCTTTGACATAAGTTTTCCAAGAATTCCATTGTTCAATGCTTTCTTTGAAAAAAAAAGAAAAAAAGAAACTCTCATAGAATCATCAAAAGTATCGTATGAGATTTTCAATTGTTGTCATGGAAAAATTATGTGGATCGACAAGTTTAGTTGCATCTAAAGTTCTTATTGCACCTCTTCCATTAAATCTTAGTATCACCATGAAATCTTAAAAGTCAACATAGTGACCAATAAATGCCAAGATCGAAACATCAAAAGCTAGAAGGGAGAATAGGGAAAGAAAGTATTGCCTCTATTCAAGCTAATTTCTAAGAAATTTGAGAGAGTAAGAAAAATATAAAATTTCAGATTTTTATTCACGAATATCTTCATTGTACAAATAAATATATAGTTATTAATTTAATATTATCCGCTTTCTCTCGAACAATTTAAAATATTTTACTCTTACTAATAGTTTAGCAAAATGTTATGTACTAACAATTAACAAATAAGTACTTTTATAATTTCTAATATACTAGCTAAATGCTAATGAAATTGCCTACGAATCATTGGATTGGAACGAATTGAAGGTGGATTTTAACCGCAAATCCAATTTGCTTTAATCGGTGGAAATCCGAGCTTATCCAACTCGATTTCTTACACCTATAAATAGATGACGAAGTGGAAAGGTAGAGGCACGGATCAGAAGTGAGGAAAAGAGAGAAAAGAGAGAGAATCGAGCTTTTCCGGAGTTCTTTAACCCACGGCTACCGAGCAAGCTTCGAGCAGCCACCAGGAGGTGTGTCTGAAGCAAACCACCGCCATAGTTGAGTTCCTCACCCCCTAAAACCTAGGAATCGACACTTCAACTGCTTCGAAAGGCCGTCGGAACGGCGTCAACGATCATCTTCAGCCGCTGCGTCCGATTGACTCGACCCGACCCTCGCACCAACCCGGATCTAGGTAAGTCGGATTTTCTGATGTATTTTATTTTGTTTTATTTTTACTTATCTATTTTATTTATTTTGAATTTATTTATTTATTTATTTTTTATGTAATTCAAAAATGGAAAAAATGTTAGAAATTAGATTATTTTAATTTAGGATGACTGATAAAATAAAATAAAAATTATAATAATAAATAATAAAAAAATATAAACATATATAAATAAAATGATAAAAATATTAGAAAATAATAATAAAAATTTAGATTCTAGAGTGGATTAGATAAATAATCTAGGAGAAAATTTTTCAATAAAAATTTAATAAAATTATAAAAATTATGAAAATTAATAAAAGTTAATAAAAATAATAAAAATTATAAAAATCATAATAAATTAAGAAAAAAATCAATAAAAATTTATAATAGTAGAAATGAGTTGAAAAATAGAAAAATGAATTTTTATCACTTAGAAAAATCATTTTCTTAAATAAATCCAAAATTGGTGTTTTTCCTCAAAATTATCATTTTCAAAAATCAAATGATCAAGTTTAGGCTTAGATTTTTTTAGAAAAATCCTAAAATGGTAAAAACACAAATCAAAAGAAATTTCATAATTAAAATTCACAAACACACTAAAGTTTTTTAGGAAAAGCGAACTACGGCTTGTTTGATCTTAAATAGCAGGTACATAGGCACCCATTTGGGGAAACCCTTAAAAAGAATAAAAAAATCATTTTCTTAGAATAATTCACTCAAAAACACAATAAAAGAAAACAAAAAAAATAAAAATAAATAAAAGACATTTCTAGATAAAGTTTAGATTTTAGGAGATTAGGTGGTAACCTTAGGGTTTTAATAGGTTAACCTCCGAACTTAGAAACTCTGGTTTTTTTCTTTCCTCTTCTCACAAAAAACGAGAAGAGGAAATCATGATGACTGGTGGTCTAAATTGGGATTAATCTACTCAATTAGTCCTAATTCAACTTTCCCCAACAACAGTTGGGTAGCGACTCCAAAACAAAATGAAATTCCTAATTCAAGTTGAAGATCTATATTAGATGAGCATAAGGTCTAGCATAGATCGGATTAGGAATGAGAAATCAAAAATTAGACTCGACACTAATAATCTTTCTATAAGTAGTAGCATCCACAAGATTAGATGAATCCTCTTTAAAAAGCCTATGATTTGCTTCAATGGGTGTAAAGAAGGATGAGAACCAAGAAAATTAGTTTTTGATAGTAAATCTAAAGCAATTTTTTGTTTTGATAAAACAAGACCTTAATGTGATTGTGGTAACTCAAGTCCAACGAAATATTTCAAGACACCTAAATCTTTCACTTTGAATTGAGTACTAGGAAAACATTTGAATTCTTCAATAGCTGATAGATTCTTACTAATAATAGCTAAATCGTCAACATATACTAGTGCTACCATGAAATGACCCTTTTGTAAATAAGGAATAATCATAATACGATTGTTTAAATTCACGTGTTAGTAAACTGAAATTCAATTTAGTATTCCACGGTCGTGATGCTTGTTTCAACCTATACAATGACTTATGAAGTTTACACACTAGATTACTATTAGCACTAACCCCCCCTCCCCCCTATCTCCAAACCTTAGGGAAGATCCATATAAACCTCTTCATATAAGTCCCCATTTATAAAGGCATTATGAATATTTATCTGATAAATATTCCAATTAAACACAATAGTAAGATAATAAAAAAGACAAATAGATGTATGTTTAACAATTAGACTAAAAGTTTCATTGTAATCAAAACCTTCCTTTTGAATATAACCATTAGCCACTAACCGAGTCTTGTATCTATCAATACTACCATCGGCCTTAGTCTTCAATTTATAAACCTACTTACAACAATGCTATAGTTGCATAGAGGTAAAGGAACAATAGACCGAACATTGTTAGCTTTTAGAGTATCAAGCTCTTTAGTCATTACTTTACACCATAGATTAAGGCTCATTGCTTGTTTGTAACAAGATGGTTAAAAAATTTTAGAAAGTTGAATCATAAAAGCATGGAAAGAAGGAGATAAGGAATCATAAAAAACATGTTGAATGGGATGACAAATAGAAGACTAAACATCATGATCAAAACTAGAAGATTGATCTGCTAAAGCTAAGCTTAAATCATGGTGATAATCAACCAAATAGGAGGGAGTATGATGAACTCTAGTACTATGATATAAAACTATATTTGTATTAGAAAAATTAAGATCATGACATTGAGAATTAGTTGAATTTGTAGAAGTATCGTCACAAACCATGACAATCGGGAAATTGAAAAAAAAAAATGATCTATAAGAGAATTAGACTCAACTATAGCTAAGGACAAATTTGAAGAAAATTGAGAAATAAAGAGTTCAGATATGGTAAGAACGTGGAAAGGAAAAATGTGTTCAAGAAAATTGACATCACAAGAAACAATACATTTTCTATTAACTAGATCATACAACTTATAGCCCTTGATCCCTATCGAATAATCAACAAAAACATAAGGATGTGCATGGACATCAAATTTTGTGTGATTATGTTTAAGTGTAGAAGCAAAAATCAAAATACCAAAGACTCGTAGGTATGTATAAGAAGGGACTTTATTAAAAAAGATTTGATATCATGTTCTTCCTTAAAGGATGGAAGTTGGCAACCTATTAACCAAGAAGGTGGTGGTTAGCATCCTTCTAGAAACACAAAGGGATAGAAGACTGAAAAAGAAGCCCTCAAGCAACAGAAACTAAATGTTGGTGTTTTCTCTTAACAACCCTATTTTGTTATGGTGTATCTAGACATGAAGTTTGATGTATAATAACTTTCGAAGAATAGAAAGTAGGCAAATAAAAATCACAACAATTATCAATTTGAATGATCTTAATTTTTTTTGTCTAAATTGAGTAAGAACTGTGTTGTAAGATGTAGGAACAATAGAAGAAACATCATGTTTAGATTTCATGAGATATATGATAACATCATATTATCTCATGATTTATCTTGTGATTTGGAGGTTGTTATTGTTAAATTTGAAAACAAATCACCAAGATAAAGATACTAAAGTGCTTGTATTTTGATAGTTTAGGAATCAATGGACTCAGACAGGAAAATAGTGCATTAGGAGTTGAAAAACATGAAGAAATGAAGAAAATCAGTAGGCAAGGGTTATCATACGACCGTGCCTCATGTGGTAGAACATCTGCGAAAGATACCGAGGAGCCTATGGGGTGATCACATGGCCGTGCCTCATGTGGTGGAACATCTGTGAAAGATACTGAGGAGCCTATGGGGTGAGACCACGACCATGCCTCATGTGGTGGTGGCAACACCACTTATCACATGGCCGTGCCTCATGTGGTGGAACACCTACGAAAAATGCGACTTTTCATTTTCCTGACTGTTTTTATATATTCCTTTGAGAAGAAACGGAAAGGAGGACTTTTGGAAATTTTTAGTTTTCAGAATTTTGTTCTTTGAGAGAATATTTCATTTTTGATAGCAAGAACAAGAGATTGAAACAAGTTTTCCTTGTGATCAATTGAGAAGTATTTATAGTTGGCTTTGGGAAGTGGTCTCTAGAGTTTTGTGTTTGAATTCTCTCCAACTGTATCATAAAATTGGTGATTTCTGATCTTTATTTATCTATGCAATTTTGTGATTTATGTTTATATTATTTATGAATTCTCTCAAATATTCTATTGTAACTTGTACATTCATTATTAAATCTATGGTTGGCTAGATTCAATTTATGGGAAGAAGAATGAAACCCTAGATTGCTAAAGTGATAATTGTAGTCATGTTATTAGATTAAGGTATTTATGGATTATTCATAATTGCAATTCCTATAATTTCAATTGAAATTCTTAAAGGTTTTAATTGTTAGAAATTTTATCAACACGAGAGTTGAGATAGAATTTGTTAGGGATTCTTAATTGGATTAATATAACAAAGTGGAAGCGGCGTTAATTAATTGAATTAGGGTTTATCTGGAATTTAAAGCAATGTTCTAATTAATTATCCACTAAGGAATTAGGGGTAATTGCATTACGGTATTAGGCAATCATAGCACTGGAAAGTGTATGGATGTAATTTAGAATCCTTTGTTAATTAGAGATGCGAAAGTTGACTAATTAATTGAAGGTTTATGGTTATAAACCCATTTGAATAACCATACATAGGTTACTCTAAATAACATGATGGCAATTTGATTAGCGTGTCTAGGGTGAATTCTTAATTCCCACCTTCTCAATTGAAAGGTTTATTTTATAATATTCTCATAGTTCTTGTTTGAGTACAGTTTTTAATTAAGTAGTTAAAAGGATCTTTCTTTGAATTGCTTAGATATCAGTAAAAGTTATTATAGGTTTAGTAATCTGTTTAGTCCTCGAGGGATCAACACTCTACTCACTTCTATATTACTTGATTCCAACCTAGTATACTTGCTAGAAAATTCACTATTATTTTATATATACGGTTCACAGTGATCAATATACTCAAGTAACTCTTGTGTAATCATTAATAGTTGTAAGAAAATACTTATGCCCTTCTAAAGTAGAAGTTGATAAGGACCCTAAATATCAATATGGAATAGATCAAAAGAACAAGTTATGTTCTTAACATGTACAGGAAAAGAAGAACGCTTTTGTTTTACTAAAGGGCAAATGATACAATCAAATTTATTGCAAGCAATTGAGTTTTCCAGTTTATGAATATCCTTCATACAATGAAGAATGACCAAACCTATAATGCCATACATCTAAAGTATTTGGCATATTATTGAGAACATTGAAAACAAACAAAGACTCTTGTGTTTTGCAAGAGAAGGGATTGCTAGGCTTACAACCAGAAATACAATCAATTGAACCTCTAATTTGATGTTCCAAGTAAAACAATCCATTCTTAGCCTTGGCTTGACCAATCACTTTTAAGGTGGAAGAGTCTTAAATATAAGCATTATGTTTAGTAAACATAAGTGAGCAATCGGAATTTGAAAGGAAATTAAACACAGAACTAAGATTGAATTTAAAATCTGGGATGAAGAAAACATCATAAAGAACTAAGTTAGAAAAAATGACAACATAAACTCTATATGTGGCTTGAAGACGATGTTTATTAGGTAATTGAACATAACAATCATGAACGATTGAATATGTACTAAGAAGTTTACAAGAATTGACTACGTGATCAGTTGCCCTTGAATCTAGAATCCAAATAACAATCGAGTTTGAAATTGAATTAGAACAAGTATTAGCAATTAAAGAAATACTTGCCATATGACTTAATTGGGTAGAACTAGTACCTTGCAGAGTAGAACATCGAAAATCACTTGATTTGTGCTAGACAATCTTGGCCTATTAAACTTAAAGCGTGATGCAAAACCAATCAACTTATAGCATGTATCTTTCAAATGACCTTTCTTTTGACTATAGCTACAAAACAACTCATTTTTATTCTTCTATATAGCCTCATTGAAACTCAACATAACAAACGAATAAGACACCAACAAATCTTTAGGCTTGTTCAATTTTTGAAACTCATCTCTGATTACTAGATTATAGGCTTCGTCAAGAGTTGGAAAGAGTTTTAAGACTAGGATTTGAGACCTTAGAGTTGAAAAATTCTCATTTAATCCATTAAGAAATTTGAAAACATAGTCTTTTTGAGTTGTTTTCACAAAATTATCAAAAAATCATTAGCTACAAGAATCACAAGTACAATGAGGTAATGGCTTAAAAATTCTCAATTCTTCCCAAATAGTATTTGATAGATGATTAGTAGAATATATTTGTGAATAAGATTTTATGACAAATTCATTGAAATTATAAGAATTTTAAAGAAATATGCTACCTAATTGAATAATATTTTAGTTTTAGGATTAATATGTTTTTTAATCAACAAAGGAAGAAAATGAGTCAAGTTTTACATGATTTGAAGTTAAAATGAAGAAATTATGAGCATTTGAAGATCAATGTAGTCAGTTAACATGGTCATATTGATATTGAAGAAAAAAAAATAAAGAAAGATACATGAGGAAAAAATACGACCATGTTAGTAGTCGTGTAACTTTTAGAGCACTTGAAGCCAAACATGACCATGTTGAATTAGTGCAACATGGTCTAGCAACATGACTGTGTTGGGGTCGTGTTGGCCGTATCTTCCCTAAATCTAGATACATTTGAAAGATTTAAGTTAAACACAACTTAAACATGATTGTGTTGAAAGGTCATGTTGAGTTCGACAACTATGTAATATAAATAGCTAGATATAAAACCTAAATGGAGGAGAGAGAAAATAGAGTTTTTGATAGAAAAAAGGAGAGAGTTTTTGAGCAGATGAAGAGAAGAACTCCTTGAAGCTAAAGAATATTGAAAATCAAATTGTACACATCTGAAGTGTAAGAACAATTTTCTATAAGGGTTTTTCTTTCCATTATGAGTGATTTTGATTCTATTGTCAGATTTTATCTCATAATGATAGCTTAATTTCTTCTAGTATTTAGATTTGTAGAACCTTAGAATTATTATGTAATTTTATTTTAGTTATTATTCAATGGATTCTTTATTTTTTTAATTCAATTATGCATATTCTTCATTGTATGAAATTGGTATTTATAGATTATCAATTTTTAATTATTGATATTATACGAGTAAATTGAGAAATCACTTGTATAATTAAATATAATATGATTAAAAAAAGTTGCATGCAAACTTAGAAATAGGATAACATAAATCTTCTGAATTAGGGTCAAACCTAATTAAGAAATCCAAAGATCAACAATGTAATTTAGGGGTTTTAATTAGAGAGATATCTCAATTAATTAACATAAGATTAGAAATTAATAATCTTGATAAAGCTATTAATTTGATTACAGAATTCCTACGGTTAAGAAAATAAAAATGAAATTGGAATTAACTCTAATAAGTTATATATGATTCTAGGGGAAAACTAAATCTAGATACACGTCCTTACAATGTTAATTCAAATTCTTTAGTATATCGGTTTTCTTTCCATTATTTTAATCATTATTAGTTAAATAGTTAAAACTTCTTAGTTAATTAATAAATTTTAATTTGATGATTAGATAATAAAGTTCTAGTTAATATTAATAATTGTAGTCTCTGTGGAACGACATTCGTAATTAATTCATTATATTACATTAATCGATATATGCACTTATCTAATGCTATCAGTATTTAATAAAGTAAAATGCTGATGAACATATTGACTTCTTTGAACCACAAAACTAAGCTTATGATACAGTTGATATATATGAGTGTCATCGGATCGAGAAAATCTAACCTTTAGCTTGTTCTAAATATCTTTAGCCAATGTCATGTGGATGCGATTGGAGGTGAAATCGACTGCAAGATCTAAGCAACTATCAAGTTGTTACAACAATTCCATATTGGGAACATCGGATTAATCTTGGCTAGAGTATTAATTGATCCATCAACAAAGTTGACCTTATTACAACTGACAAGGCAAGCAAAAAAATCTACTTCGAGTATTGTAGTTTAGCCCTATGAGAATTGGAGTAATCAAAATAGAATTCTTCTGTGTATTTGAGTGATGAATAAAGTATGGTGAAGAGACATCTTTTAATGGTGAAACCTTCATGATTGATAACAAGAAATCAACTAATAAAGCTCTAATACCACAATAAACCAGAAACCCTAACAAAGAAATTATGCCCTAATTGGAACAGATTAGTTGGGAAAAGAAAGAGAAAGCAGTTGTATTGGTAAAGTGGTTGAAAAAGTAAAGTTGAGTAAGTAAAAAAAATCTGTATAAGACGAACTGTTTATACTCCTACACAACTAAAATAAAGGTGTGTACAAAAACTATTGTGTACCAAACTTTATGCTACTATACAATGCTAGACAAAATATAAATATACTTTATCACCGTTAGTAACTGATGTTGACAAGATTTTATGAATAATATAGTTTCCATGGACGATAATGGAATAGAAGAAAATAACATCCGCCATGTGTGTAGTGTACAGTGTAAGTAAATATAAATCAAGGTAGGTATTCTGTGACGTCTAGACTAGTCTACTGCCCGATGAACCTTAACTCGTAGTTAAGTTTTCTTATTTATTCGAATAATATAAAAAAAAATATGGATTAATTTACTACAACAAACTCTATTAAATACATGGTTGCATACTTCATTTCATAAAATGCCAAACCTATAACATCAACAATACGATTATTTTTAAGGAAAATTATAGCATCATCCCTTGAAAATTAGTAAAATTATAGAAAAAGATGTTGAATTTTTAAGATACTATATTTATACCCCTTAAAAAATATTAACACAATATTTGCTTCAATGCTATGCCAAAATTGGTCTTTTATATAAATATATATTTGCCAATTTATTATTTGATTTAAGAATTTTCTTAAATTAAATAATAGCTTATCAATCAATATGGATGAAATTGAGTAATAAATCACTTAAAAAATTATTGCAGTTGTATACTAATATGAATGATTGTCTTTGCACAATATTGGAGGAAAAGATTTTTCATGGTTAACAATCTTAAGGAGATACAAGTTCGATATCTTAGAAATTTGAAGTCTTATGATTTTGAGAGTTTTTAGATAATGTTACTATAATGTACCTTAACTTTTACTTCGTGTTTCCAATTACTCAACAATGGTAGGAAAAGAACGGTACATGTGAAGATTTGAAAATGGTAAATGTTACACTCTCTTATATGCACAAACATGCACTTTTTAAACTGGATAAATGCATTTTAGCCCTCAACATTATACAATTTTTTTTTATTTGAATCTTTAATGTTTAATAAACCTTACAAAGTTCAACCTTTTATAATGTTAGCAACTCTTCCATTAATAAATGAATGACATGTTGTAGCAGTTTATTAGTTTATGTAATTATATAAAATAAACACTATAATAAAAATATATAAAATAAGAAACCATATAAAGTTAAAAAAAATCATTACCTATTATCAATGAATGGTTGAAACTATGATATTTTCTTTAATTACGTTACGACCCATAAAAAAGACCCCTATAAGGTCATGAGTAGCAATCTATCACCAATGGTGGGTCGAATGGTCCACTTCTTTTAGTGGGTCATGACCTATCTAAATAAAACATGACCATTTTGATCACCTCAAGCTTTGGGTAACTTTTATTTATTTATTCATCTTTTACTTTATGCAATTCTTTCTTTTTGTTTTTAATTTTTCTATTAATATACTAAATTATTATATATGTAATTATGTTATTTAATTAAGTTAATTATTTATGCCAATCGGAGGTTGTCATGTGACGAATACAAACTGAAGATTTAGCGGTGTTAAAAAAGTCATTTTTATAAAGTTTATCAAACATTAAAGAATCTAATAGAAATAAAAAAAAAAAGGATTTAGATAGAAAAACATTAAAATATTGATAATTAAAAATGTATTCATACCCTTTTTAAACTAACACATGGTTAATAATGAAATAAAAGTTGAACAGCTTCCAAAAGTAACTTCACTTAAACCAAACTTATCTAATGCCTCTAAGCTTTTAATCTGACTTAATTTACTCTGATTAAAACTTTATATTTATTTGTTTAACATAAGAAAAAAGATTTCAATAATTCAATTAAATTTAATAGCTCTATTTAATAGACGCACACGATTGTATGTTCTTACAACTTAACTACTTAATTGCTATTTTGTTGAAAATTACATATAGATTTAAATATGAGAGTGGAATTCGGGATATGTTAGATTTGACAAAGATATAAGGAGAATCGAATAGATATACTATATGTTTAATTTGATCAGCCAAATATTATTAATTTGGCAGTGGACGAGTAATTGGTGATTAGATTAATAAATCAAGTTATTATACAATTTTTTATCACATGTTGATTATATATATGATTAATAATTATAATACGGAGAAAAAATTTTAATTCCTCCAGTTAACAGATGAAATGAACTGATGCAAAATAGAAAGTACTATTTTGCTATTAACACGAGCCTGAGGCATTTTTTTTAACTTTTATCAATATTATTGAGAACGGAAACCAAATCTTGCAAGGTGGGAGAGAACCGTCTGGTTCATGCAATTGAAATATTATAATCAACTGGTAAATGAGTATTATTTTTAAAAATAAGATCCCTTGGCATCTTAAAGTTCATATGATTTTATATTAAAATATTATTTAGGGGCATGAATTAACAATCAACATTTGTCCTTTGACTTTTCAAGCATCTCCATTTTTTTTTTTTTTTTAAGAATATCAAGAAAAAAAAAGAGGAGATTCTTGTAAGGACAAATAAAAATTATCAGTCTCTTTTTTTTTTGGCTCCGCTAATTGGAAACTTTTTTTAAGGGTTAAAATAAAAATTATCTATACACAGTGATAACAATTATACACTTTATGAATAAATAAATAAATAAAAAGTAACTTTTGACTTTGGAGTAGTGGTTAGTTTTAAGCAAAGCTATTCCAAGTCCAAACAAAAACAAATCATGAGAAAGTGCAAAATATCAAGAGTCCTTATCGGTTGAATACTTCCTTCTTGTAGACAACTGTTAGATTTAAAGAAACCTAAATATGCCAGGACTGACAAAGATGCGTGCACTACGCTAAGCCCGAAAACCCTACAAATACATAGCTTGGACGTTAAGGTTATTAGTGCAGGAAAACCAAACAGAAACATAGTAAGGTTTTTACGAGATTTAGAACAATGGTTTTGATTAACGATGTCGTTAGTCAGCCTCCAATCGCTCCTTCTCCCATCTCTTCGGCTTTGGGAACAAGCTTTTGGGGCTTCCTTTTGTTGGCGTTGTGCTGCAGCATGTTACTCTTTAGTGCTGTGGGGCTTTGCTTTGCGATGCTGCTCGATTCTCACCCGGGAAGAGGCGCAGTGCTGCCATCTTTGCGCAGGGAAACACCGGCACCAATGCGCAGGGCGACGCCGAGTGGTGGACGCATGGCTACGCCACCTGATGTACTCAGGGGAATGCTGCAAGCGCTTAGCTCGTCAAGCACGACAAGTTTCAAGGAAACACTAACAACCTATCGGGGTGAAAAAAATGCTGAAGAGTGTGCTATATGCTTAGATTATTTCAAGGTTGGAGAAATTTGTCGTGTGCTACCAAGTTGTAATCACAAATATCATCGGGAGTGTGTCAATAAATGGCTTCTGCGAGACAGACATTGTCCTCTCTGTCGTGATTCTGTACGAGGGAGGTGCACTTTCATATCCTGCTTCTGAGATTCCAACCGTAGACGTTTCGATTCGTCAATAATTATCAATAATTTATTTTACATTGCAACATCTGAAGGGAGAAACTGATAAAAATTGTAGTGTTCTTTTTTAATTAATGACCTGTATACAGAATAGGAGTTGATTAATTGCCTTTCTTTTGCTATAATCTTCATGGAAGGAATTTAATTTTGGCTTAATAATGGAAGGCGTAAAAATAAGTTGTCATACATATACTTTATATATTTTATATACCTGTGTTACTTCTTTATTCGGTTAATAATTAATTGTTCATGCTTTTTTTTTTTTTTACTTTCTCAAAAAAAAAAATTACCTTTCTTTTTTTCTTTTTCACTCACACAAAGGTGTGAAAATATGCTGATATTTTGGATATTTATTTGTACACGTGTCTTTTACTCATTGGTTGTTGTTGTTGTACAAGTTTTACTATGAATAGCACCTTGTAACATATTTAACTAATTCTTTAGCATTCCGATTAATTTACTTCCTATTATCTTGAGCTCTCTATTTTGTTCAAGTTCTCTACTCGTTTGTGTACACATCCTTGCAATGGCGATGGACTGTAGAAGCAATATAGGTCCGATCCTTTAACATGATATCAGAGCAATACAAATAACAATTCCGTAATTCTTGATTTCAATCATGAGTAATACATCCGAGACTACGTCTTCGGTAGTAAGCGATTCGTCCATTACGAATCCTCTATTTTTGATTGGTTTTAATAATCACAATATGAACATTGGAACATTGATGTTCAATGGTAATAACTATCTAGGTTAGAGTAGATCCATTAATATGGGACTAGTTGCGAAATTGAAATTAGGTTTCATAGATGGATCACTTAATAAACCTTTAGAGACTTTGCCTGATTTAGTAAAATGGATGCGGTGTGACTACATGGTCTGTCTCTTAACTCCATGATTAGTGAAATTGCACAAAGCTTCCTTTATGCTCAATTAGTGAAACAACTATTGGAAGAGGTCACCGAGTATTATGATGTCTCTAATGGACCTTTGATGTTTCAGTTGCAAAATGAAATTAGCAATTTGAAACAACATAATTACAACATTGGAGTCCATTACAATAAACTCAAGAAATGCTGGGATGAGTGATATGCCAATGTCTAATTTCAAGTATACAATGATAATTGAAGATACAAATGAACAATAATCAATCAACTAGGCATGAACCTTAATTGATATGAACCCTAATTGGATGTGAATTAAGAGTGAAAAAGGATCCCAATTCCTTACTAGATGTAACACACTAGTTGAAATTAGGAATGCATTAGAATTGATGATGTAACGCACAACAATTTAAGTCCACTCGTGACAACCCTAGATTAGAATTGAGAAGAGTGTTTTATGAAGAGAGAAAACCCTTACACGCGAAAAGAGGCAGTTGCCAAAATAATATTCAAAAGTCCCTTTATGTTCCCTTTTTACAAGTATTTATACTTGTTATAAATATGAAAAAATTAACAAAAAAAAAATAGCTACATAAGGCTGGTTCTCCCACGGTCAATGGAACAATGTATGGCCAGTTTCTTCTTGATTTATTTAGGTCCATGAATCACCCACAAACTAAGCATTAGTGTGTTTGCTTGCCGTCTTGTAATACCAACAAATGTACTTGATGAAATGCAAAACAATTATATAAAGTAAACGAAGACACTAAAAGAATGTCTTTGAGTTCCAATTGTTCAAAAAGTATCCCCATCGCTAAGTTTTGTAGTCCTCTAGCTCTCGCTTTTGTTATGGGTCTTGTAGTTGTATGATTCCCATCAATGAATCATAGCAATTACATGGATTTCCATAATGTACTTGTGGAAGAATGGAGTATTGTACTTGCGGACTTAAGGAGAAGTTCATAGCATAGGAATCCAAGAGTAAGCTAATGTAATTTCTCATGAGACTAAATCAAGTGTATGATGGAGTTTGAAATTAGATACTTTCCATGGACCCGATGCCTACTATCAACAAAGCCTTCTTTTTGGTTCAATAGGTAGAAAAACAAAGTTAGGTTATGGATATGTTTTCAATGGACAATGATAGTGTGACCTTTAATACTAGAGGAAGGGATTTTGTACCAAAAAAATGGAAAGGGAAAAACAAAGGCTATTGTACACATTGTTGAACTAAAGGACATACTATTGATAACTGTTTCCAAATCATTGGTTACCTTAATTGGTTTAAAAAGAAAGGAAAGTCTTCTTTTAATTCTCGTCTAAGTGTGAATGTTGCAAAGTCCCATATGCTTGGTTCTCTGTTTGATCATGTTCCTGGAGTAGTAGTTGATGAAGAGTAGCAGTTTAATCATCCGGATTAGTAGATGATACAAACTATTTACCAGGAAATGTTCAAGATGATGAAGGAGAAAGGGCAACAGAGCAATGCTATGGTTAATCATGTTCAGTTCGTAGGTACTCTAGCTCCTCATTTTTGCTTGAATGCTTCTAGCAGTTATATGAATTCGTGGATTGTTGATACCGGGGCTACAAATCACATGACCCCTTTTTATAATCTTTCACATAATATTTATGACCTTATTGATCCAATCACCATTATTTTGCTAGATGGAAAGACTATACTAGTGAATAAAGCATTCTCCGTTACCATTTCACCATTACTCACCATTTGAAATGTCTTATGGGTTCCTCAATTTACTCACAATTTGCTATTCGTTCCTAGTTTATTACAAGAATAACACCTTGCTGCTATTGGTGATCTTATTCCTGATCCAGCCTTTTATAGACGATTACTAGGCTGACTCCTTTATATTACACATACATGACCTAATATCTCTTATGCTGTACATCGACTTAGTCAGTATATTTCTCAGTCTCAACAACCACATCTTCTTGCTTTATTCCATCTTCTTTGTTACTTGAAAGTAACAACTTCACTTGGTCTCCTTTATCTAGCTAACAATGTTGTTGACCTATAGGGATTTTTTGATGCTGGTTTAGGTTCTTCTTACTTAGATAGAAAATCGATTTCAGGATATTGTGTCATGCTTGACCATGCTTTAGTTGCTTGGAAGTCTAAGAAATAACCTACGATTTCTACTTCCACCATTGAAGCTGAGTATAGACGTATTGCTGCAGTAACCGTGGAATTACTTTGGGTTTCCTTCATTTTGCATGACTTACAACTTCTGGTTTAGGTTCCTATCTCTCTTGCGTGTGATAATAAACTTGCCCTCATGATAGCTAATAATCCTTGCCTTCATGGATAAACTAAGCATATTGACATCGATGTGCATTTCATTCATGGTCACATCAACTCAGGATTTCTTTGTATTAAGCTTGTTCCATCCTTCCTCTAGGTTGTGGACATTCTTACTAAATTTATTGGTGTTTCACATTTCTAGCATTTGTGTGGCAAGTTGGGACTTTTTGAAGCTCCCACTTAGGGGAGAATGTGGAAATATGTTGATATTTATCCGTACATGTGTCTTTTACTCATTGGTTGTTATTGTACAAGTTTTACTATAAATGGCACCTTGTAACAGATTTAACTAATTCTTTAGCATTCTAGTTAGTTTACTTCATGTTGTCTTGAGCTCTCTGTTTTATTCAAGTTCTCTGCTTGTTTGTGTACACATCCTTGCAATGGCAGTAGATTGTAGAGGCAACATAGGCTTGATCCTTTAACAAAAGGTAAGTAAGGGTCCATTTGTTTCATGGATATCAAAAAGATGGAAAAATAAATACATATATATATTTCTTACAAAATTAAATATTTGATAAATCTTTATAAAATTGGGTTATTTATCCTTTACTTTATTCATTTTTACAAAAAATACTGATTGAATTTTTTTTAATGTATAAAATATATATTTAAAATATATTTTTTTAAAAGTATGTGAATTTTTTACTTTCCAATTCTTATTTCCAATCATCATAATTATGATATGAAATATAAACATATAAGATACAAATAAAATAGTTTTCCAAATGCTATATTTTAAACGTATATGAATTAGATACATAATAAATACAAATAAAATATAGATGCATAAAAAACAATCCAAATATGTTATAAATCATAAAGTTATTACTTTTTGTAGCAGGAAAAAATAATATCGTAAGTATACCAAGTGAAAAAGCGGAAACTAAGATTATATAACTAAAATAGTAGGGGATACATAAAATGAAAAAAAATCATAGAACATAGGTTATTTAATGGAAAAAAATGACACTGAGTATACATTATGATAAAGACAAATTAAATCCCTTTGTTTTTTGCAAGTTTGATCCCTAATAAGAATGGACGTTTCCATGTGCGATTGGCTTGATATCCAATCGGAGATATGCACTATCAATTATTAAATGCAAATCAAATTGCCTACTTTTATTTCCTGGATGATGAAAATTAAGTAAATTCCAAAGTTGGATAAAAAGTGGAGGCGTAGGGTACTTTAGTAACTGATATTGTGAAGATTTATGAATAATCCATTTTTCTATGGACAGTAATAGAATAGAGGAAAATAACTTCACTTAATCCTAGGACGGGCAGGCATGCGTGTATTTGGAAGTAAATAAATTAAAGCCAAATTTATCCATCGAACAGTATACTCCAAAGTCCAAACTTATCTACTGTCCGATGAACTTTGACCCTTTGCTAAGTTTTTCTTATTTAGTCGAATAATATAGAAAAAAGTTATGGATTAATTTACTATAACAAATTTTATTAACTATATAATTGCATAGTTCATTTTATATGATGCCAAACCTATAATATCAACCATAAGATTAATTTTAGAAAAAAATTACAATGGCATAAATTTGGAGACCTTCTATAATTTTAATAAATTTTAGAAGATTTGCCATTTCTTATCTGTAATAACCAATAAATAAATAAAATGAAATAAATAATAGTTTTAAACCTAATAACAATATTGGAATTTTAAGGGTTAGGCAAGGATTTATATGTCTAATTAAGAAGTTGGAACCTTACAAGTCATTAACGTATGTTTTCTTTTTCTTGTTCTTTTCTCTCTTGAACCTATCACACCTTTAATAAGCTAATCTCTTGATCAACGTGTGGATATATTAAGTGAAGCTAAGTGACTATGCTTTGCTTCGATTAAAAGTGGGGGAAATGTTTTAGATACGAAATCGTCTTGAAAATCTTAGAGAGGATGCTGTGTAAGGATGGTTTGGTGTTCACAATAATTGGAATTTAGGAGATCATTCAAAGGACGATGATTTGAGTAAGTTTTCTAAATTTGTTATAATTTGAGCGAAATTAAAAGTATTGTTGTTGTGAATTGAGAAGAGGATTACAAAATTTGTAAAGATGAAATGGATTAGAGGGTAATAGTGAATAGGGGATGTGAAATTTTGAAGAAAACTATATTTTTTAAAAAAATTGAGGAGATTCTAAACGTACACACACATGACATGATTGTACTACATCCATGTACTTCAAATGCACGGTTATTTAGGAGTTTTACATGCCTATGCAAATAAATTAACAATGTACAGTGAGGTACATGGGCAAAAGACACAACCGTGTTCCTTCTTGTGTCCCTATACTTATAACCAACCCAATACATGGACATGGACATGAACATGCTCGTATACTTGGCCGTATTATACTTATGTCATTCCAAGTTGAATTTTCTACCTAATTTTAATTCCTAACATTTCCTAACCTATTCAAATACCTAAAAGTAAGTTAATTAAGTTGTTATAGGATTCGTAAGTTTATATGTTAATGAATTTAAATATGTTTGAGGTTCAAGAGATTGAAGAGTTGTGAAGAGATTGTTCTTTCTTGTTTTATCAAGTGTATGTATATTATTTTTGCTAATTGTGCATGTTAGGTTAATATAAACTAACATAAATTATAATTGGAAATTAAGTATTTGTGTGTTTATGCTTGCCTACACCCGAGGATCCGTAAATACTGGTGATTGCAGTATCATACCTCGATGATTAGTATGTGATTTTGTCCCCAGTGGAGTCATATACTGAAATGATTTGGGTAGATTTAGGATGCTTGGATTTATGGATGTTGGAGAGTATCCATTATTGTATATGTATGTGTATATTATAAAGACTCATGGACTCATGAACATTGGAGAGTACTTATTGCCGTATACATATATATGTATTATAAATATATTTCTATTTGTATGGGGTCCTGTGTTACCCCAGAGCTATGCTATGTAAATGATTAAATTGAAAGATAACAATTTGGTGCTTGAACATCTCGATTGCATTGTGTTTGTGTTTGTATTTTGGCATGACATACATGTGTGGATGCTGGTATATGTGTACTAGGCTTTAGCTCCCCCCTTATGGGACTCTTTTTTAGTTGTAGGTTCTTCTAGTGAAATAGTTAGGTATAACGAGACTTTAGTAAACACAAGTCAAGACCTAGGAGAGGACATGGAATACGTTTGCTTTGATGAGTGATGGGCAGGTCACAAGAAGAATAATTCCTAAAACAATGCATTGAGTTGCATTACGTCTGAGATTTTAGTTACACTTGTATTTTAGTATTCTTCCATTGTGATTAATTGTAGGAGATAGAATCTAGTTTAGTCTTGGTGGATAGTTTGCTATTTACAGTTCCTTTTCATATGTAGAGGGTGAGTGGGACTTGTGGAGCTACTCATTTATATATATGGAGGTTTCATTAATAATGTCAAGGTGACTTTCTGCATGTGTGGAGTTTTAGTAAATATTGAGCTTTTGTGTATCTTCACTTAGTGATGACACATGGTAGGTTGTATTTGTTCTATGTTCTAGGGCATTATATTGTCTTAACATTTACTTTATGTTTTCAATTATTCCAAAGTCAAACGAAAAAAAAGGGTACATGTGTAGATTTGAAAATAGTAAATATTACACTATCTCATATGTACAAGTATGCATTTTTTATATTAACACATGGTTAACAATGGAATAAAAGTTGAACAGTTTCTAGAAGTAACATCACTTAAACTAAGTCAATGTCCTTAAGTTTTTTCTATTTTAGGTAGCTTTCGATTGCTATCATTTAATGATATTAGGCTAATCAAAATTCTTAATAATTTATTTGGTTTATATAGTGAATTAAATCATTAAACAAAAGAGGTTCAACATACTAGATAAAATCCTTTGTATCATATATTTTATGGTATAAAAATTTATTTCACTAGAAATCTAAAAGATAACTCGTAAACATTATCATATTTTTTTGCTATTGTATCAATGTCAGATTTTTCTAGTGAATTTTTAAGTTCACAAAAAAAAAGAAAAAAAAAGAAAGTCCTATATCATTAAAAAAATTTATGTGTTGTCTCGTTCTCCTCATATTATTTTATTCTGTCAATCCAGCGGCGCTTTAATGTCCTTTGATTGAAACCTTTTGTTGTTTAACACAAGAAAAAAAAATTCCATGATTCAATTTAATCTAATAGCTTTAGTAAATAGACACACACGATTTTAATTTGTATGTGCTTAAAACTGCAAAGCTAAAAATCTAAATTATAACAAATAATTTTCTGGACATTTTCCTCGTAAAGTTTTTAATTGCTATTGGAAATCACATATAGATATGAATACGAGAGTAAAATTCACGATATGTGAGTTTTGATAAAATATAAAGTGAAACAAATAGATATGCTATATATTTAATTTGACCAGTTACATTTATTAATTTGGCAGTTGCCGAGATATTGGTAATTAGATAAATTAATAGTTTTATCATACATGTTGATTGTACATTTAATTAATAATTATAATATGGAGACAATAATATAATGCTCCCTGTTAGCAGATCACATAGGATAAGAATTAACAGACGTAAGAAAATATTCTTTTGCTATTAAGAGGGGCATGAGAATTCGTTAATATTTCATTAATATTATTAAGAAGGAAACCAAATCTTGAAAAGTAGGACAGAACCGTTTGATTCATGCCATCGAAATATTATAGTCAACCGGCAAAAAAAAAAAAAAAGTGTTATGGAAATAAATTTCCAGACATTTTTTAGTTCATATGATTTTATATTGAAATATTATTTATGGGCATAAATTAATCACTAAATCATCTCTTTTAACATGTCATTTATTTATTTTGATAATATAAATTTAATACATCTTTTTTCTTCTTTTTTTTCCCCTAAATAAATGTTATAATTATATATATATATATATATATATATATATATATATATATTTTTGTGTCGGTGCTGCGGGCCAGGGCTTCTTCTGGTCTTTCCTAAACTTGTCTTCATTTTTAGTATATTTTTATATCTAATTATGAGATCTAAAAAAAATTATATAAATAGTTATTATTTTTATATTTTATTTCTTAAGAATTATAATTTTATTTTATTTCATAAACCATCTATATCATAAAAAAAAACATAGTTGATGATATATTGTATTGTCGTGCTATAGTGCATAATGATGTAAGGACATTTTAAAAGGACTTTCATCAAAATAATGAAATTAGAATGAGTAATAGGCAATGATATTTGCTTAAGTACAACTACAATCTAGATAAAGTCCCTTTTAAGGAAGGAGAACATAGATATAAAAGAGAGAATCAGCAAGAAAGGCTAAATGAAGATGTCAAATTCGATTTCTATTTATTTCTCTTTATTAACAAAGTATACAATATCTAGTTGGGAAAAAGAAAAAAAAAAAAATCTAGAATCTTTATCGACTGAATGCTTCCTCATTGTAGATAACTGTTAGATTTAAAGAAATCTAAATGTCCCAGGACTAACCAAGATATGTGCACTCCGCTGAGCCCCAAAACCCTGCAGATACATAGCCCGGACGTTAAGGTATTACTGCAGCCAAACCAAACAGAATCAGGGGAAAACGAAAAGAAACCAAACACGTTTGCAAGATTTAGAACAATGTTTTCGATTAACGATGTCTTCAGTCAGCCTCCAACCACTCCTTCTCCCATCTCTTCGGCTTTGAGTTCAAATTGGGATTCGGCATCCTTTTTATATTACCTCGCTTCTACGGGGATGTTCATCTGAATAATTGCAATCCATCTTGGTGTTAGAAAATAGCAACATAAATATAACACGTAATTAGATAAATAACATATATTGTGCTACACAATCTATAGCAACATTTGTAAGACAAACGTAAAACTAAAATATGCATGAATACTCATAATTATCGCATATAATCATATATCTTATATAATGTTAAATTTGATTATTAAATACTGACGTATATAATTAATGATATTGTGTAATCAAACAGGAATACATATAAACAATTTACTATCTTTATTTTCCTTTTTGGCCAGATTATTTCCATCCTTTAAAAAAAGAAGTTCAATGTAATTCTTGAAAGGAAAAAGTAAAGGGTATTTGTAGATAAGTATTAAATCTAGGAATCCAAAATATCCTACGACTAGCAAAAAGATATAATCTTAGAACGAAAACCTGCGAATATACATAGCTTAGGCGTTAAAGTATTAGTGCAGAAAAAACCTAACAGAGTTAGAGTGAAGCGGAAATAAATCAAGTAGTCATGAGATTCAGAGCAGTGCTTTTGGTTCACAGTGTCGTTAATCAGCCTCCAATTGCTCCTCCTCCCATCTCTTTAGCTTCGAGTTCGGATTCGACATCCTATTTGTATTATCTCGCTTCTACGGGGACGACGTTCATCTGCATAATTGCAATCCACCTCGGTGTTATCCTCGGTTGTTATTTTTTGACAGGTCTTTGTAATGCTGCTATCCGTCATTCTCAGCCGGGGAGAGGGGCACCGATGCCACCTTTGCGTAGGGAAGCACCAGCACCGACGCGCAGGGCAACGCCAAGAGATGGACGCAGTGTATGGCCACAAGCGCCTAGCTCGTCGAGCACGACAAGTTTCGAGGAAATGCTTACGACCTATCGGGGCGGAAAGAATGCTGAATTGTGCACTATATGCTTAGATTATTTTGAGGTTGGAGAAATTTGTCGGTTGCTACCACGTTGTAAGCACAGATATCATCGGCAGTGTATCAATAATTGGCTTTTGCGAGACAGACATTGTCCTCTCTGTCGTGAGTCTGTACGAGGTAGTGCACTTCCAAATACTACTCTTGAGACTCAAACCGTATAAGTTTCTATTCCCTCGGTAACTATCAATTTCTAAACAAATGATTAGGATTTTTTTAGATTATTGAACGATTTGGTGATATTAATGATACACTCTTTTTTTTTTTTTGTTTTATAATTTTAACTATATTTTATATTGTAACATTTAAAATGTGAAATTGACGCAACTTAAGGGAATGGAAATAAGGAAAATCCTACTACTGGTTAATGTTTTTTTTTTTAGTCATTGACAAGTACAGAATAGCAGTTGATTAATTCCACATCCCCCTCTCCCCCACTTTTTTTTTTTGGCCATAATCTTCATGGATGAAATCTAACTTTATTCTAATTATAAAAAGCATAAATAAGTTGTCATACACATACTTTCGTACTTTATTTCCTTTTTCATTTAATAATTAAGTATTCATACTTTTTTCACTTTGCAAAAATATTTTACTTTTCTTTTTTCACTTACACTAAGGTAATTAAGATTTAAGAGTCCATTTGTTTTTGTTTAAATCTATTTAGTATCTTTTTTCTATCCATTAGATACGTGTGTTTGTTAAGAGTAAAATAATAAAAAATATTGAAAAATAAATGGATATGTAGTCTCTTATAAAATTAAACATCCAACAAATCTTTCTCTATATCTATTTTAAAACTTTTTTTTTAAAGTATATGAGTCATCACTTTTCAATTCTTATTTCTAATTATCATTTTCATCATAATTATAAAACGTAAATAGATAAGATATTGATAAGATAGTTTTTTAAACACCAGATTTTAAATAGATATAAATTAGATAAAATAAATATAAATACAATATAGATAAGATACATATATATATATATTGGCCGTAAATCATAAAATTATTATAAGCATTATGTTTTTGTGTAGTCTTATACGCTCTTCGTTTTTTTTTTTTTTTTCCCCTAATGTTGGTGATGGAGTTGATATTATGAAGCTGGAAAAACAAATCATAAGTAAACCAAGTGAAAAAGCATGGAAACTAAGATTATAAAACTAAAATAATAATGCGGATATATAAAATTAAAAAAAAGAGAGCATAAAACTCAAGTTATTTAATATAAAAAAAAGAGCATTAAACCCTTTTGTTTATTTTGCAAGTTTGCTCCTTTTCTAAGAATGGACGTTTTCATGTGCAATTGTCTTGATATCCAATCGGAGATATGCGCTATCAATTTGATAAACGCTGATGAGATTGCCTACTTTTGGCGTAGGGTTTCATTGACTGATGTTGAGAAGATTTATGAAAAATATATTTTCTGTGGACAGTAGTAGAGTTGAAGAAAAAAACATCACGTAATCCTAAGACGGGCACGCATGTGTGATGTGTGTATTAGAAAATAAATAAAATAAACCCAAATTTATCCACTGTCAAGTATACTCCTAAGATCTACTGTCCGATTAACTTTGTCTTTTTACTAAGTTTTCTCACTTATTCAAATAATATAGAAAAAAATTATGAATTAGTTTACTATAACAAATTCTATTAAGTATGTTATTGCATACTTCATTTCATATAATGCCAAACCTATAGTATCTATAATAATTTTCAGAGAATGTTGCTGTAATTTATCTAACTTTTACTTTGTATTTCCAGTTACCCCAAAATCGTAGAAAAAAAAAAATAAAGGTACATATAAAGATTGGAAATAATAAATATTACTCTCTCTTATATGTACAAGTATGCATTTTGTATATTTCATTAATATTATTAAAGTATAAGAGAACCGTTTGGTACATGCTATTGAAATATTATAGTGAACCGGTAGAAAAAAAAATACTATAATGAAAATAAATTCCTTCACATCACAAAGTTCATATGATTTTATATGAAAATATTATTCATGGGCATAAGTTAATAATCAAAATTAGAGTTTCTTGAAAAGTAGAAGGACTAAGTTGGATTACTAATGGTGTAGATGGACTAGCCATTGCATATGCAAATGTTGCATATACTAGTAAAGATCTTAATACTATCATTTCATTTAGAGATGTGATTGACGTATATTCATACTTACTTTAGAACGAGTAAATTAGGCTATTATGGTATAGACTTATAGTTATCCACAATCATGTGATGCATAAATTTTGAATGAATTACATTATTATGATATTGGTGTACAACAATGTTATACATACATTTAAAAAAAAAAAAAAACATGGCGGCGTGTCTAATATCTATTGTTTTTTTTTTTTTCATATTTTTATATATCATGAGAAATAGATTCTAACAAATTTGTTTGCTATAATAACTTTATCGAATGGGGAGTTGTTAAGTATGGCTAATAGTAGGGGGGGGGGGGAAGAAAAAAGAAAAAAATAAAAAATAGTGAGTTGACTCAGAATTGAAGGATTACATAGTTGATCATTTATTGAGTTCTGGTACTAAAGCACATAATGATGTAAAGGCATTTTAGAAGGCCTTTGATCAAAATAATGAGATTAAAATAAGTAATAGGGAAGATATCATTCTCCTCTCTTTTTCTCATTCTTTAGACTTTTAGCCTGCTCTTCCTTTCTATATCTTTTCCCTTAATTCACCACCCTAAGTTCGCATATTCACCCCCGCTTGTCTCAATATCAGCACATCCATCATTGCTAATCTAAAGTATCCTTTGTGAGTAATTCTTAGAATAAGTATTTATATATATATATATATATATCTATTATTTTTCCTTTTAAATTTTACTTTCATCTCTTATGTAAGATTATGTTACTCTTTTTGTAGGATTTGTTGTCCTTACTAGTCGGGTGAGCTTTGTTCTCTCAAGAGAATATTTAGTATTTCATATATAGGACAGTTTAACACTTGAAGAGATGTGCCTATCTATTTACTCGAATTTTTCTATCCCCAACTTTTTCTATTACTTCTTTTGTATTAATTGATTTAATTGATGTGATTTTTTTTTCTATTATATGAAACCCATCTTTTAGCTAAATATATAGATTAGTAAATCAATAAATTAGTAATAGGAAACCATATTTCCTTTAAGTATAACTACAACTCCAATCTAGTAAAAAAACCTTTTTAAAAAACATTATGGATATATAAGAGATATACAACAAAAAAGGCTTAAATAAGTTGTCAAATTCGACTTGTACAAATTTCTGTTTATGATTCTTTTTGGCCAAATATTTCTATTTATTATTCGAATAGTGGATAATGTTGAAACTATTAAAAACAAAAAGGAAATTAATGAAGTTTCCACAAAATTAAGATTTCTTCCAAAGATGCTATTAGTAGGCATTTTGGGACATTTGTTAAAAGCATTAAAATAAACTTTTCATACTTTCAACTATTGATTTAACAATCTACCAAAAAACAAACTCATGAAAAAGTGAAAAACTTTTTTATTTGATAACTTAATAAGTATTAAGACTCGTTAATATTTTTATTCTTTTAATATTTTGGGTAGATTATAGAAACATCCTCATATTTTTACTCTATATGTACTCTATATGTAGATAGTTCTCCTTTCTTTTAAAATGAATAAAACACTTCCTAATCTTGAAAAAATGTACAAAAGTTACCCTATTGTTAGATTTTCCATTAATTCGTCTAGGAATGCCACTTATGAAAGTGGGGCCAACAAACATGAAATGCCACTTATACACCTAATAAGAAAAATAACCTAAACAATATAGCAGAGTAAAAAAGAGCGTGAGATGTGGTAGGACTTTTACCTGCCAATAAAGATTGTAAGATTACTGCCGATGATAACACTGGCCAGACATTTGAGCATTGAAGTCCAAAATTATGAGGGCATAAAAGGAGTCTCATGCCTCCTAACCTAGCTCTTGGATATTGATGGAGGTACAAGAGACACGGGACACATGGCTTGACACACGTCCGTGTAGTATAATGGAGGTACAAGAGACATGGGACACACGGCTTGACACATGGCCGTATAGTGATTGGTAGATTTCCACAGACGCATACACGGCTCCCATACACGGCCGTGCATCACGACCGTGTACTCGATCAAGATTTCCACAGAACACGACTTCCTTACACGGCTAGGAACATGGCCGTGTACCTGGTTAAGAATATTCACAGAGTCATACACAGTTTAAATACACGGCCGTGTACTATGCTCATCGCATGTCCAGAATCATACACGGCTTGGAGACACGGCCATGTATGAGACCGTTTGTAGACGCGTATTTTATTATTTCTTCCACGTGTATGCTTAGATTTTTCCCCTTTTAGATATTTTACGGACACATATAAATACTCTTTTGTCAGATAGATTAGGGTTAGGTTTTATTATCATTTTTTAATACACTTTGAGAGAGAATTTTCTCTAAGTTCCGGGTTGTGCGCAACTAGATTTGCATCAAAGAGTGTTTCTTTGTTGTGTGGAACCAATCCAATTTCGGATTCGTTTCGTTTTCGCTTTCCATGCTGCGTCAGTTAGTATTAGAGCAAGGTTATTTCCTGTGGAGATGTCAACTCATCAAGGCGATGATAGCGGTCGTGTTCTTGACGGTGTTCAAGATGCGAGGTTTCAAGGGAACCATCAATGGGTTCCAAGGGCAGAGTTCGACGCAATGCATCAGAAGGTCGGGCGTATGGAACGGCGCCTTGATGAACTGATCGAGCGTTTCGATGCTCTGGTGGTAGACCCCAATAGGGTTGGTGGCACTGGCAGGAATCCACCACGTGCGGTGGAGGAATTCGGGGGACGCGTAATCCGACTTGTTGTTGAGAACAGGTGGGGACGTGTGGAGAGTGAGGAGTCCAGCGAAGAGAGTGATGATATGTATGGAAGTCGACCGCGGCGAGGGCGTGGTGGAAGAGGCGGTGGTTATCGGATGGCTCATCATGGAAACCACCCTAGAGAAGGTGATTACAGGAGGAACCGTGGGGGTTATGATTACGGGGATGGCGGAGACTACCGTTTGAAGGTTGATATTCCATGGTTCGATGGCAGTCTCAACATCGAAGGCTTCCTTGATTGGTTGGCGGAAGTAGACCGGTTCTTCGATTACATGGAAATCCCCGAGGACCGTCGTGTTAGGCTGGTGGCATGCAGGTTGAAGAGTGGTGCTTCGGCATGGTGGGAGAGGTTGCAAAGTAGGAGGCAAAGGGAAGGAAAGCACCCGGTGAGATCATGGTATCGCATGAAGCAGTTGCTGCAACATGACTTCCTCTCGCCGGATTACGAGCAGATATTGTTCCAACAATATCAGCGGTGCTGCCAAGGACAACGTTCCGTGCATGAGTATACGGCGGAGTTCATGAGACTGGAAGAGTGGAATGATTTGAGAGAGAGCGAAGGTCAGCAAGTTGCAAGGTATGTAGAAGGGCTGAAACTACAAATCAAAGACAAGATTGGGGTGACGATGGTGAGAAACCTTGTAGAAGCAAAGAACTTGGCTCTTCGAGTCGAGCTTGTGTTACAGGAGCAAGGGAGTAGATTTGGAGGAGGACGGAAAGGGTATGTAGGCGAGGCTATGGGTGGTGGTAATCGACCTGTACTTGAGAAAAGTAGGACTACACCATATAAACCAACTGAGGACACGTCTAGGAGGGAAGAGAGAAGTGAGGGGAAGAAGCCATTGGATCCAAAGGGAGTTCAAAGACAGAACAACCCTTATGCCAAACCTATATTGGGCAAATGTTTCTGATGCAACCAACCGGGTTATCGGTCAAACGAATGTCCAGCAAGGAAGAGTGTCAACATCCTTGAAAGGGAAGATGATGAGGAGATCTGCTGTGAGCCCGATGGAGAGGGAGAATATTATGAGGAAGAAGAAGAAGCAGCGGAGCCAACATATGTAATTCGGCGCATGATGCTCACCCTAAAGCAAGAAGAGATCACGCAGAGGCACCAGTTGTTTTGCACACGGTGTACTATCATGGGGAAGCTATTTGAGTTAATAGTAGACAGTGGCAGTTGGGAGAACATCATAGGAAGGGAGGTTGTGAAGCAACTGCAGCTGCCCGTCGAGAAGCACCCTAATCGGTACACTATTGGCTGGATCAAGGCCGTTGAGAAAATTGAAGTTAAGGAGAGATGCATGGTACCTTTCTCAATAGGGAAGTACCGCGATGAAGCATTCTGTGACATTGTAGACATGGATGCTTGCCACATCTTGTTCGGGAGGCCATGGCAATTTGACGTGGACGCGCAACATGCGGGCAAAGAAAATGTCTACAGGTTGGAGAAGGAGGGTGTGAAGTACACCTTATTGCTGTTGAAGAGGGAGGGACGTGCTAAAGGGAAGAAGGTTGAGAGTCGCTCATTCCTAACTATCACTTAATCTGATAAGGAAGTGATGGAGGACTTAAGGGAGTCGCGAGTGGTACACGCCCTCATCGTGAAAGGTGTGACCGAAGGAGGGGAGGAACTAGACGGAGGACTGTCAGGGGCAGTGAAGGATCTTCTTGAGGAGTTTAGGGAAGTCATTCTAGATGACCTACTCGAGGGGCTACCCCCTCTGAGAGACATTCAACACCAGATAGACCTGGTGCCCGGGGCTAGTCTCCCAAACCTCCCGCATTACAGAATGAGTCCCAAGGAAGCCGGGATTCTCCAGGAGAAGGTCCAAGAGCTTTTGGACAAAGGATTCATCTGGGATAGCCTAAGTCCATGTGCGGTACCGGCATTGTTAACTCCCAAGAAAGATGGGAGCTAGAGGATGTGTGTTGATAGCCGAGCTGTCAACAAGATTACCATAGGGTACAAGTTCCCTATACCCCGCATCGAGGATATGTTGGACCGTTTGAGTGGCGCTACTATCTTCTCCAAGATAGATTTGCGGAGTGGATATCACCAGATTCGAATCCGCCCCGGGGATGAGTGGAAGACAGCGTTTAAAACCAAGGAGGGGCTGTATGAGTGGCTAGTGATGCCATTTGGGTTGAGTAACGCATCGAGCACCTTCATGAGGGTAATGAACCAGGTATTGAAACCTTTCAATGGTCGTTTCCTTGTTGTGTACTTTGACGATATTCTAATATACAGTAAATCCGAGGAAGAACATTTAGAGCATCTAAGGTGTGTGTTGTCTGCATTAAAGGTGAATAAGTTGTTCGCTAATCTTAAAAAGTGCACATTTATGTCAAGGCGACTGTTGTTCCTTGGGTTTGTGGTTAGTAGTGAGGGAGTGATGGTGGATGATGAGAAGGTGAAAGCAATTAGAGAATGGCTTGTTCCCAGAACCGTTACAGAGTTGAGAAGTTTCCTCTGCCTAGCTAGCTTCTACAGAAGGTTCATTAGGCATTTTAGTACTATTGCTGCCCCCCTGACTAAAGGCTTAAAGAAGGGAAAGTTCCAATGGGGCGAAGAATCTGAATTGAGCTTCATGAACTTGAAGCAGAGATTGTGTAGCGCGCCTGTACTAGCGTTACCAAACTTTGAAAAGTTGTTCAAGGTGGATTGCGACGCTAGTGGGGTCGGAGTTGGTGCAGTACTATCACAAGAGAAAAGACCAATAGCCTTTTACAGTGAGAAATTGTGTGAAGCAAGGAGGACTTGGTCTACATATGATAAGGAATTTTACGCCGTGGTGAGGGCCCTTAAAGTGTGGGAGCACTATCTGGTTGAGAAATAGTTCGTTTTGTATTCGGATTGTGGGGCTCTTAAACACTTAAGTGGTCAGACCCGAATTAGTAAGGACATGCACGCCAGGTGGATTGAGTTCTTGCAGAGGTTTCCTTTCAGGTTGATGCACAAGTCGGGTGTGCAAAACAAGGTCGCGGACGCCCTGAGTAGAAGAGCGAATGTTCTGCTTACTTTGAGTGCAGACATTTTTGGTTTTGAGAGGCTAAAGGAACTATATGAGAATGATAACGACTTTAAGGACACTTGGATTAAGTGTGCCAATAGGGAACCGTGTGACGACTATCATATACATGAGGGGTACTTGATGAAAGGGAACCTGCTGTGCATTCCCGAATCTTCTTTGCGGGAAAAACTTATCAGGGATTTGTATGGTGGAAGACTGGCGGGACATATGGGTAGAGATAAGACCCTAGCCGTAGTTACCGAAAGATACTTTTGGCTTCGGTTAAGGAGGGATGTGTATCGGATTGTAGAGAGGTGCTACATTTGTCAGGTGTCTAAGGGGCAATCCTAAAACACTGGCCTATATACTCCTCTTCCCGTACCTTCAAACATTTGGGAGGATTTTTCGATGGACTTTATACTGGGTTTGCCTTGTACCCAATGAGGTGCTGACTTTGTGTTTGTTGTAGTTGACAGGTTTTCCAAGATGGCTCATTTCATCCCATGTAGGAAGACCGCCGACGCACGGGCTATTGCGCGGCTGTTCTTCAAGGAAGTGGTGCGGTTGCATGGAGTCCTAAAGTCCATTACATCTGACAGGGATAGCAAATTCCTTAGTCACTTTTGGAAGACCCTCTGGTATATGTTTGATTCGTCCCTGAATTACAGCAGCACCGCTCATCCTCAAACCGATGGTCAGACCGAGGTAACTAACAGGACCCTTGGAAACCTTATCAGAAGCATCTGCGGTGAGAAGCCGGGACAGTGGGATTAAGCATTGGCTCAGGCTGAATTCGCTTACAATAGTTCTGTCCACCGAACCGTTGGAAGGTCTCCATTCTCGGTGGTATACACAAAGACACCACAACATGCGCTGGACTTGCTTAAATTACCCACGGACATGGTGGGTGATGTGGCGGCTAGACATATGGCGGAGCAACACCAAGCCACTACTGAGGAAGTTAAGCAAAAGATAGTGGAATCCAACACACGATACAAAGGGGATGCAGATAAGCATAGACGAAAAAAACTCTTTGCAGTGGGCGATCAGGTAATGGTTTACCTTAGAAAAGAGCGATTCCCTGTAGGGAAGTATGGGAAACTTCAACCCTGGAAGTACGGTCCCTATGAAGTTGTACATAAGATCAATGACAACGCATATGTCGTACGACTCCCGAAAGATATGAATATCTCCTGCACTTTCAATGTGGCGGACTTGTCACCTTTTCATTCCGATGATATGCCTCTTTATCCGGATGAGAACTCAGGGTCGAGTTCTCCATTGGTGGGGGAGAATGATGGAGGTACAAGAGACACGGGACACACGGCTTGACACACGGCCGTATAGTATGATGGAGGTACAAGAGACACGGGACACACGGCTTGACACACGGCCGTGTAGTGATTGGTAGATTTCCACAGACGCATACACGACTCCCATATACGGCCGTGCATTACGACCGTGTACTCGATCAAGATTTCCACAGAACACGACTTCCTTACACGGCTAGGAACATGGCCGTGTACCTGGTTAAGAATATTCACAGAGTCATACACAGCTTAAATACACGACCGTGTATTAGACCGTGTACTATGCTCGTTGCATGTCCAGAATCATATACGGCTTGGAGACACGGCCGTGTATGAGACCGTTTATAGAAGCGTATTTTATTATTTCTTCCACATGTACGCTTAGATTTTCCCCTTTTAGATATTTTACAGGGACATATAAATACTCTTTTGTCAGATAGATTAGAGTTAGGTTTTATGATCATTTTTTAATACACTTTGAGAGAGAATTTTCTCTAAGTTCCGGGTTGTGCGCAATCAGATTTACATCAAAAAGTGTTTCTTTGTTGTGTGGAACCAATCCAATTTCGGATTCGTTTCGTTTTCGCTTTCCATGCTGTGTCAGATATGACATCCGAAACCACTTATTTGGCATAAGGTTAAACTCTCTAGTGCATCATAACGTTGTTACAATGCTCCAAATAATTCTAGAAGCAAAGTAAAACACCATATCTACAGCATCTTTTTATTGGTTTACATTAATAGAATTGAAAAGAGGCATCTTGCAAGCTTCAATTTTATATTAATGAATCAATGAAATAATTTTCTCTATCAAAAGAATAGTGCTTGAGAGGAAAATTTGCTCTTTAACTCAACAGATCATGAATTATACGAAAAGCATAGTCCTTTAAGTAGGTGCTTCTAGATAGGTTCACATGAAGGGCAAGACACTTTTTAATTGGTAAAACCGATCTAGTAACGCTCAGGATAGAAGACACAGAAATTACTAAGGCTTTCCAAAGGTTCGATGCCTAGAGCACTCGTCAAGAATTGTCCAGTTTGAATAAACACATTAATAATTATCATATGAGAATTACATATCTTAAAGAACTCCATAATACGAGCAAATAAACATGGTTCTTAGCAATAAACACGGTTCTTAGCAATAAACACGGTTCTTAGCAATAAGCAAATAAACTTATTGTCACAATATAATCAAACAAGTAAAGAAATAGAGACATTAAGATCTCACGAAATATATGAAACCCATAAGACTTCTTTAAGAGCAACAGCTAAACTTTGGTACTCTACTTTAGTATTGAAAGTGGAAATTGTGGACTTTTTCTTTGTTTTCCAAGAGACAAGACTGCCTCCTAACATAATACAAAAACTAGTCACAGATTTTCTGTCTAAACTATAAGATCCCCAATCTGCATCTAAGTAAGCTAACATATAAAAATGGCTTGAAGATGAATAAAATAACCTAAAGAAGATGTGCCTTTAGATAGCGCAGAAGGTGAAACAAAGCTTGCAAATGAGGCACTCTTGGATGAGACAAAAAATGACTCAACCGATACATAGCAAATGAAATATTAGGCTAAGTAATTTTAAGATATAATAATCAACCAACTAAACATTTGTAAAATGTGGGATCATCAAGCAATTCCCCTATCTCATTATCAAGTTTTAGCCCAATTTGCATAAGAAAAGACACTGGTTTTGTTGCTGTTAATCCAACATCAATAAGTATATCAACAATAAATTTCCTTTCATTAACAATTGTGCATGCAAAAGTCTGACACAACTCAAGTCTAAGGAAAAACTAAGCTAAGCCTAAGTCTTTGATAGTAGAGGGCTGCATGAAGCCTCTACTTTATCCGATCAATAAGCTTAATATTCAAACTAGTTATAAGCATATCACCCACATACAAAAGAATTGCAAAAAGCCAGTAGAATCATGGCAAGTAAACAATTAGACTGACTAAAACAATCATTTATAAGAAAATTAGAAATCTCCAAGTTCCATTGCTATGAGGCTTGCTTCAATCCATAAAGGGACCTTTTGAGTTTGCACACTTAGTTTGGCAAAGCTTTAGTGTAACCCTTAAGTGGAACCATATAAATCACTTCATCTAACTATCCATGTAGAAAAGCATTGTTTACATTTATCTAAAATAAAGGCCATTCAAAAGAAGTAGCTTCAATAATTAAAATCCAAATTGTGTTAAGTTTAGCAACTAGAGAAAAAGTGTCATGATAATCAACATCTTCTTTTTGCATGTATCTTTTAGCAGCTGAATGCCCTTTATACTACCATCAGGTCAAAACTTGACCTTATATACCCAATTTGAATTGATAGCCTTCTTACCTTTAGGCAATAACATTAACTCCCAAGTACCATTACTTTCAAGGGCAATTAACTCATGCTGCATAGCATCAACCCACTCTTTATGTTTAATTGCTTGTAAGTAATTACCTGGTTTTTGCATTGTAAGCATATGAGCTAAAGATGTTCTAGAATCAAACAAAGGGTATTTTAATGGTGGAGAAGAAATAACAAGAGAAATATCATTAGCAATAGTGGAAGCTTCATAATGAAATGCGCATATAAAATCATCAAGCCATTTTGGTGTTTTCCCGTCCCTTAAAGATCTACATAAATTGTGTTGTGATGGAGGAACACTATGTTGACTAGTTATGGAAATGGATTTATGATCAGTAATTTTTTAGGAGAGACAATATGTATTTGATCAATAAAAGATTGATTGGTTGAATATGACGACTCAAACAATACACAGTTCTTAAGAAAAGACTTTGAAGGACTCAGTAAAACAAATGAAATTTGTTCAAATGGAAAAACATTTTCATAAAAAAATGGCATCTTGGGAAATAACAATCCGATTTTGGAATGGAGAATCATTTAGGGCAAATAAGAAGAAAATGAAAGCAAAGTTGTTTTGTAAACATTGTAAACATTTGAAGGACATTCTATTAAGATTTGCTTTTAAATCATTAGTTATGTGGATTGGTATAAGGATAAGAATGTTGTGAAAGGGAAGAGTGTTAATCTTAGTATGACTTTGGTAGACGCAATAGGCTTTGGTTTCGTTACTTTGCATGGCACTCCTTTTGATAAGAAACTCTAATTTTGATTATTAACTTTTGATAAAACTGCTCATACTTTTTATATCATTTAGACAATTTACTTGAAATCAAATCCGGTAAAAGCTATTAAAATATGTTAAGATTTTTATTTCTATGTCTAAGAAAAATAATTTTGTAATTGATCTTGGACAAGTATTTCGAAGTCCAAACGAGACTAATCAACAAAGTACAAAATCTTGAAAGACTTTATGCTTCCATATCAATTTTAGGATATCATAGATAGCTCTTAGATTTAAGAAGCCTGAATATCCTAACTAACAAAGATATACGCACTACGCTGAGCCCGAAAACCCTGGGATATATAGCTAGGACGTTAAGGTATTAATCCATAAAAACCAAACGGCATTTCAGCAGAAACGAAAATAAATTCCAAATAATTATGAGATTCAGAACAGTGCTTTCGATGCACAATGTCATCAATCAGCCGCCAACTGCTCCTCCTCCCATCTCTCCGGCTTCGAGTCCAAATTCGGGTTGTGTACTTGGAGTAACTCTGGTGGTGCTTTTCATCGTATGTATAATCTTTTTCAGCATTAATCATTGCGTTCGTTGTTTTTCGGATCGTTATCGTATTATTGATAACGATTCTGTGCCGAGTAGAGAGGCACCGCCGCCACCTTTTCACAGGGAAAGACCACCGGCACCACCAATGTGCAGAGCAATGCCCATAGGTGTAGGCAGAGCAACCCCGACAGGTAGTGTACAGAGGGCAATGCCGCAAAAGCCTAGGTCGTCGAGCACGGCAAGCGTCAAGGAAATGCAGCTCACGACCCACAAGGATAATGGAGAAAAAACTGAAGAGTGTGCTATATGCTTAGGTGATTTTAAGGTTGGAGAAATATGCCAGGTGCTACCACGTTGTAACCACAAGTATCATCGGACGTGTATCGATGATTGGTTTTTGCGAGACAGACATTGTCCTGTCTGTCGTGGTCCTACGAAGTAACGTAGTACTCTACAGAATACTGCTACTGTCTGTTTAGGGTTTGCAGTGATGCCTTATTTATCCACCGCCATGTATAGCATAGCAGTTAATCCATTGCTCTTTCTTTAGCTATAGTCTTCTTGGAAGATTAATTTTGGTTTATTTATAAAAAACATGCATAAGTTTTCATGCCTTTTTTCATTTTACATACTTTTATTAATTCTCTTAGTTTTAACATTTTTTTTTTCACTTTGCAAAAATATTTCTTAGAAAAGTAATAAGCCCCAGAGATGTAAGGTTGTGGAATGCATAGCTTATGCCGATAATACATTTAAAAAAAAAAAAACTATCAGATGGTTAATAATAACGGAATGAAACTTGACCGGATTTCAAAAATTAATTGCATTCATTAGACCAAGCTTATCTAATGTCTCTAAGATTTTTTTTCAGTCTTAATACCCATGATTAAAACTCAATAAATATCCCAAGAAAAAAAAATTCAATAGTTCAATTAAGTTTAATAGCATTTTTACTTGTTTACTTGCACATTGGTTAGGGAATTTTTACTTCAAGTAACTTTTTTATTCCGTTTGTGTAGGGAATAATTATTACCTTTTTAGGGTGGTGTTTAGATTGAAGTTGCAATTAGTGGACAATCATATCCTCAATAAACAATTATTGGTTATATAAATATCATCTAAAATTTAATCTCAGTATTAATTTATATATAATAAATCTATATTGTTGATCATTATTAAATCATCATTATTAATATATAAATTAACAGTGAAATTAAATGTTGGACTGATCCTATTAAAAACATGAATATGACCATAGAAAATTTTCATGTTAGTATTTTTAGTCATTTTCTCAATTTAATATTATAATTAATGAGGTAGCGTAAATATTATAATAAGTATTACCTATAATAAAAGTTACACAAAGTAAAAAATGGAATATACATTTTTAGTACCCAAGGAATAATTCTTTTATTCTTTATCTATTTTATTTTGAAAAGTAAATCCGTTAATTACCAATTTGTGAAAAATGAAATGTAAGCTTAAATGGAAAAGCAAATTTTGGGATATATGAAATTTGATAAAGATATAAAGAGAAACGAATAGATATGCTATATGTCAAATTTCATTAATGATATTAAGAAGGAAACCGAATCTTAAGAAGTAAGAGCGAACTGTTTGTTCATGCCATTGAAATATTACTATATATTTTGATGACTAATTGTATATATGAACTAGCATTTGCGCACGCATTTTGCATATGTATATCACAAATCTTGATATCACCATATTCATTTTGTGATGTGATTCGCATTAATTTCTTTTATATACATTTCATATTTAAATTGTAAAATGGAGAAATTAGGTTATTATGGTACAGACTCAAAGTTATGTTATGCATGCATTTTGAGCAAATTAGGTTATTATAATATATACTTACAATTATGTATATAGTATAACTATATGATTCATGTATTATAAAAAAATATATCAGAGTGCCTACCATTTGTTGTTTTAAAGAAGTTAAAAAAATTTTATACAATGGTAGACAGAGTTCAATAAATTAGCTCGTCATGACAATTTAATAATATTATCGTGCTAAAGTGCATAATGATGTAAAGACATTGGAAGGACCTTAATTTGATCAAAATAACGGGATTAAAATAAGTAATAGGTAATGATATTTATAATTTTTTTTTGGTTTATGCAAAAGAATATGAAAAGTTATGATAAGTTGTATAAATGGGCATTCTGATACTTTTATTAGTTATTTAATTATATTTCTTTAAAATTATTCTGTTAACCAAATAAAGAAATAAAATTCTACTCTATAAAGAATAGTAATTCAAATCTAATTCCAATTCAATCGTGTTACCATTAAATTGTAATTTTATTCTATTCTTATTCCTTACCAGTAATCAAATATGTTGTAAAATAAGATGTCAAATTCAGCTTGTACTTATTTTCACTTTATATTGAAATAATGTACGAATTTGAAGCTAAGAAAATAAAATAAAATAATTTCCACAAAACTAGGAATTTTTTCTCAATATTTTTCGTAAGTACCCAAGCCACTTAACTAATAAAAACACATAAATAGAAACTATTTATATTCTCTTATATATATATATATATCTATACTGTATTAAAGTGTAAGACGCTTTTCATGACTTATATTCCTAAAATGTGTATTTAATAAAATAAATTAATAAAAATACAGCAAGTACAAGAGTTATTTAGCAAGTTGCTCTAAGTGGTGATATGGAGAGAAGTTTATTCTTAATAGCCACTCATAGACCAGAACTTCTATGTAATTTACTTTTTCTATTTTCAAACCGTTAAATATGTAATTTAATTATAATAGTGTAAATTAGATACTGTAGTGGAGATGCGCAGTCCACTCCTATATAATAAAGGATATCATATAAAGTTAAATTTAACAAATGGTATTAGAAAATAGCAACATAAATATAACACGTAATTAGATAAATAACATGTATTGTGCTACACAATTTGTAACAACATTTATAAGACAAACGTAAAACTAAAATATGCATGGATACACATAATTATCACATATAATCATATATCTTGTATAATTAATGATATTGTGTATTCAAACAAGAATATATATAAACAATTTATTATCTTTAATTTTCCTTTTTTGAAAGTTCAATGTAATTCTTGAAACGAAAAAGTAAAGGGTATTTGTAGATAACTATTAAATCTAGGGATCCTAAATATCCTAGGACGAGCAAAAAGATATAAGCTTAGCCCGAAAACCTGCGATTATATATAGCTTAGGCGTTAAGGTATTAGTGCAGAAAAAACCTAACAGAATTAGAGTGAAGCGGAAATAAATCAATTAGTCATGAGACTCAGAGCAGTGCTTTTGGTTCACAGTGTCGCTAATCAGCCTCCAATTGCTCCTCCTCCCATCTCTTTAGCTTCGAGTTCGGATTCCATAAATCCTTTGGTGGTATTAATTATAATCCTAATGGGAATCTATTACGGTATGCATATTCTTTTCGTACACCATCTCGCTGATGATGATACTGACGATTCTGAGCCAGAGAGAGAGGCAGCGCTGTCATCTTTGCGCAGGGAAGGACTGGCACCGATACGCAGCAGGGCAAAGCCACAACCGAAATCTCCTAGGTCGTCGACCACAACACGTATCGAGGAAATTCTTGCGACCTATCGGGGCGGAAAGAATGCTGAAGAGTGTGCTATATGCTTAGATTATTTTAAGGTTGGAGAAATATGTCGAGTGCTGCCAAGTTGTAAGCACAGATATCATCGGATGTGTATCAATAAGTGGCTCTGGCGAGATCGACATTGTCCTCTCTGTCGTGATTCCATACGAGGCAGTGCAACTCCGTATGCTACTACTGTTTAGGGTTTACAGTGGTGTCTTTTTTATTCACCGACATGTATAGCATAGCAGTATATTAATTCCCTTTTCTTTTTGCTATAATATTCCCGGAAGAAATTCAATTTTGGTACAGTTTATATGTCACTCTATGCACCTTGTCTGATGAGTTTTCACTTTTTTCTTTCTTCTTTTTCACTTTGCAAGAACATGTTATTACCTACTGACATAATGGGAAATTAAATGAAAGATTTTATTTGGCCTACCGTGTTTTCATGTATTCTTTTTTACTCTTCTGTTTTTTTTTTTTTCTTTCTTTTAATAACGGTGATGGAGTTGACCGTATGAATTAGGAAAAAAATTAACAAAAGCATACAAAATTTAAAAAAAAAAAAGAAAAGAAAAGAAAACGAAAATTCATATCTTTACATGACTTTTGTTTTGATTCTTTTTATATTTTGCGCTTTTTTTCCTTTTCTACAAATGAAAAATTTCATGTTTTCAAGTATTGGTTTGATATTCAACCGGAGATATATATTGGTTTGATATATGTTGTAACATGGGGTGATACTAGATTAATATTAATACTCCTTCAACCCAAATGTATAAATTCAGCTTATATAAATTATATATTTTGAGTCTTTATATTTGTTGGAGCCCACATAGAAAAGTAATAAGTCCCACAAATTTAAGGCTGCAATACATACGTCATACAAAAATTTGTTAGAGGACAAACCTCCTAAAGTGAAGAGGGCTAGCTAGCTTGTTATGATAAATATTATTATATTAGAATTAACTAAAACTGAGCAGGTGAGCAACTTATTTAGTTGAAAGGAAGTCCAGAAAAAAAAGAAACTCAAAGCAACTTATATATTAACAAGCATGATGGCTATATTTATATACCATAATTGGTTACACACTTTACAAATGAGTAAGTGTATAAAAAGGTGAATTTTTTTTCTTTAATATACGTTGACAAAATCTATTTACATTTTCCATTTATATGATGTAAATAGTTTGCTCATTTGGAAAATTCAATACATCTCATTGTTACTTAAATCAACGTTCAATTAGGCTTCTAACACTATATAACACAAGGAGAATTACAATATACAACATAAGTGAAAAAGGAGTACATATGTCATGCTTTGTGCCTTGAGTATAATAATGAGAATTACATAATACAACATAAGGAAAAAAGTGTTACACTAAACATCACTGTATTCTATAATTATATTTTATGGTGCTATTCCATATTTATTTAACTATAATTTTCTCACAATGGCATGGCCACTACTTTCATAACTAGGAATGTTATGGAATCGAGTTGAAATAATATAGTATGGAGCTTGAAATTTAGTTTACCTCCGAAATTCAAAGGTTGATATTAGATTTGGAGCTTGGATATAGCTTCAATTGGTACTCAAAAGGCACAAGCTCAACTTAATTAAGCTAATTTAGTTTAGTTTGATCTGAATTTTTTCAACTAAATAGTTATGACACTCAAACTTCATTTGAATGATTATATGTAATTTTGCTCGACATGACATTTGTTAGACTCATGAGCACATCAAGTAAAATATAATGAAATTGGAGCAAAACTCGATAGATACTTAAATAGCTTGAGTTATATTTTACTATTTATGAAATGAACTTGCAGAAATGTGGAGTTAATTTTGAATATTTTGTGTATAAGCTTAGTTGATTTACACCCCCCTAATCATGAACCCATCATAAAATGGCTCCTTCAGTTTTCTTTGACCCCACATCATCTATATTTCCTTTTCCCCACTTAGTTCGTTAGCCACCATACTTTCATTCACCATAAGCCCCCTGTAGAGAGCTATATGCAATTTAGGGTCTTATGCTTAGTAATTAATTGGATTTGACTTTTTGGATTAAGGTGATAATGCCTAGAGAGTCAAATCCATCATTTGGGATGGTTATGGGAGCTTTAGTGTGGTAAACTTGGAGTAGGGTAGTTGGAATGGTCAATTAAATCCAACTCTTTTCAATAAGGCTTGTGCATTAAAAACTTTAATGAGCTTAGATTCATGAAAGGCCCTTATGAGGGCTCATTCACTTGTGACTGTTGATTACCATCACCATCTAATGGATAAGATTCGTAACTAGACCCTATAAATACCTAAGGTATCCTTATTCAAAGAGGAACTTTTTGTGGGAGAAAAAAGCAGTTACTCTGTCATATTACTCTTTCAAAAGATCAAATTGAGAATATAGTGAAGAATATTTGCCAATCACAAAGCGCTTAAGCCTAATTGAGATTGCCTACTCCTCCTCCCCATCCTACTCATCCTTAATCATCATTTCACATGCCATTACACATTACTCATTTAGGCTTACATGTAGTGTGAGGATCATGTAGCATGCATGTAACAACATTGCAATCGAATTTGCCCACTTATAGGTTTTAGTGACTCCATTAAGGAGTAGGAAGTTGACAACCTTATGATGGTGCTCATGAGGAGAAGGATGCACAATCCCAATGATAGCATTAATCAAAACTATGAAGTTAACCCTAAAGTTACTAAGTAACTACACCCGCTTGAAAATACTGATTTTACCAATAATACTCAAGAGCCTCACCTTGACAATGCTTAGGTGGAGCATACCATTCAGGAAAACACTAGGACGATGAATCAATTTATGATGATGCTCACCCAATGTATGCTTGGTATGGCGAGCTTTACTATTGTGCAATAAGGAGTGGCTTTGTTGAATCTTGTTGTTGTTGCATAACAGCCTACCCACTATGTACCCTAACCCTCTAACCTAGCTCTTATTAATCAAGAAGCTACTCGTAGGGTTGACAAGTAAGCTCCTATATTAGAGCCTATAGCTGCACATCATCCCACACTTGAGGTGAGGGACCAAGAAATTCACATGAGGGGGTCCTCATCCTTATGCATTGTACTTATGCCATAAGGTATTACCGGAGGATTTATAGCTCATTTTAATCTCACTCTCATTACACCTGTAGAGGCTACAACGTTTTCTTTTAGGAGTACATTTATCATGAAAGAAGACTTAAGCATGTATCTAAAGGAAATACAGATTAAGTCCACTATGAGAGTACTGGATCTTAAGCTCTCTTATAATCAATGCATCATAGCCAAGCCTTACCTTAAGGATTATGTAAGTCCTAAGTTCATGCTTTTCAATGGGAAGAAAGGAAGTGCTAAGGAACACTAGTTGAAGTTTATTGAAACATTAGCAGTTTATAGGTTAGATGATAATTTGAAACTTAAAGAATTTTCTAAGTCACTCACGGAGAAGGCATACACGTATCATGTCAATCTTCCACTAGGCTCCATCGTGGGGTAACAGGTGTAAGAAGTTTCTGGAAAAGTTCTTCTCTACTCAAGAGAGAGTCACTTTAACTAACATGCGACGCTTTAGAGAATGCTCACTAAACATTTAAGATGTTGGTGATGAAAAGGAGTTAGCGAAGATTTGTATCCAAGAAATGTTTATTGAATACATGGTGCATTTAGAGAATCTGTTTTTGGTGTCATTCATTGCATTGGTTGAAAATGTGTAAAGGACTAACATTTCCATTGCAAAGCAAAAGGGAGGAAGCCATAAGCTCCACAAATGGGCACCATCTATAAGCTTAACCTAAGGAGAAGGATCTAAAGGAGGGAAGAAGCTTAGGTTTGGGAAGATTGGAATTAAGACTATAAGCAGCTCTACACTAATAGTGACATATCTATGCTTGATGGGGAAGGTACATGCGATGCTTGACATATGGTTAAGTGATTGGAATATCAAACTCTCAAGAATTGAACACCTCCTTACTACAGAAGAGAAAAATGACCCCAGATCTTACAGGTTCCATAAAGTTGTGAGGCATTCTATAAAAAATCGCTTCACCTTGAAGAAGATTTGTGATGAGAGGTTTCAAAGTGGGGAGCTTATCATAAAAAACAATGATGTTAGGCATAATCCTCACCCAGCCCATAACAATTAATGTGGCATTGTAAATGTTGTTACTTACAATCTTACTACTGTTGAAGTGGATGAGGTGCCATCTGCCAGAGCATATAAAGGAAAAGGGAAATGAGATGAAGTTAAAGATGATGAATGCTCACCCATCATCATAGCACTATTGAAGATTTCCAACTTTAGGAATTTCTTTAACCTCTTGAGTTTGATAAGAAGGCAAGGCTTACAATAATGGTTACACTTACATAAATTTCAGAAGGACAATATGCAAAGTGTAGCATAGCATAGCACAGTTTGTCAATAGAATGACCTGTGCCCATGAGAACACAATTTTGTTTATAGATGCTAATACGTGCATGAAGAGCCTAAATCACAATCTCCTATATGGAAGCTAAAATAGTATCTATTTGTGATTATTGCGTACCTTTATGAGGTTAAGTGTTTGATTGAGTAATGCCTTGTGCCCTCTAGCTTAGGGTGTAAAGGTCTTTGATAGTTAGTCACAGTGTGCAAGATATGGGAATGGTGAATTAAGCTTATCCTGAATCAAATGATCGAATTATTCTATTGACACATGTTGTGCCGTGCCTATGAGCCCATCATTTTAGGGTAAAGATGGTAACCTACACTTTAGTGATCAACTTCCTTTATAAGATTTAAAGTGACACGAAAATAACCACGTGAGACATGGGTTAATACGTAGAAGGTTGTTTCCAAATAGAGTCGTGAATGCGGGCCGAACGAGCTGGCTCGCGGGTCGAAGTGGGCCAGCCTACATTGACTCACATGTTGCAGGTAAAAAAATTCCACCCTCTTAGCCTCATATAGAATTTTTCTTTTTACAAAATAAAAAAATTATTTTCATTATTAACACTTTTTTTATTTATCGTTTCTCTTTTTTTTTCGCAACCATTTAATTTGCTTAAGTCTAAGGCAATGTTAAACTTTTTTTTTTTTCCATATTGTAGTGGCGGTGACTGAGCACAAAATCACAGTCTAAATATAGAAGTTTCGTGTTGTGTTTGTGTGTTGCATCTCCTTTTTAGTTGTTACTTTTTCCTTTTAGTTTATTTACTTATTTTACTTTTAGTTTTACAATTGATATTGGACAACTTAGTGAGCTAATTTTAGTTTTTTTTCTTTCTTTGCAGGCCATGTGGGCCAACCCACCCCTATGGCGAGTTAGCCCACCTTGACCCGTGGGCTACGCGGGCATGCGCCAAAATTTTCAACCCCCCCGCAAAATTTTTGCGAGCTCCACGGGCCAACCTACTAGCACGCCCCGCATTCCCGCCTCTATTTCCGGATAATATAGCAATGTTATTGGTAATGGTTTATACCAATTAGTAGTGGAGCAATTTGCCATAGATTTTGAGTAAGACATTTGAGCCATATTAAACTTATCCCAATGTTATGTTTCCTATCAAAAGATTTAAGGCCAATTATGTTTTGTAGTTTCCATCTTACTAGAGCCTATAGGTCCTAAGTACCCAAATCAACGTTCGAGTTAAGTTCCCTATGTAATAATGTGTTTGGGCTCAATCATATTAATGAAGTTGCTTCTCTTCCTCTTTTAGCTATTTTCTTTTTTCTTTTTTTTTTATTTTCTTTAAGTGAGCATGAAAGGCATAAATGCATAGTTAAACTAGGTAGGATATTAATGCCTAGTGAGCACACGAGGTTTTTAAGTTTAAAAGCCATCTTTCAGTGCTCACAAGGGATTAACAATGGTTGACAATTATTTGGTTGAATTTATCCAACAGAGGGAGGTCTCCTTTTAACTTTGAAAGAAAGAAAGAAAAAAAAAATCAAATAAGCAAGCTTAGCACATTATGGTAGAAGTAAAAAAGAATAAGAAGAGAAGAAAAGCTAACCTGAGTAAATGGCACATTCAATGTAGGTTTCAGTCATCATGATTGCAATTTTAGTTGCTACTGCTTCACTCCTAAATTGAGCTGCAAGTGTGTGAGATAGAGCATAGCACGACAAAGAGTCAAACCTCTTAAAATCACATGTTCATATTGTAAACACCCCATTTTTGCCCTAGGAATCAATAATTCTCATCAATAATCAATTTTCAATTTTTTTCAAATTTTCCTAATTTTTCCCTAATTTAGCATAAATAATAAAAATGTTCAAAAAATAAAAATAAATAGGAAAACACTTCAATTTTGAAAAATGATTTCAGAAATAGCAATAATGAATAATAAATAATTTTTACAAATTTTTGAAATTCCAAAAATTACAAAAAAATAGAAAAATCGAATTGCATATATGCAATTTGTGAAAATAGAAAAATAAGGAAAGTGGGCTAGCTCAACTGGTCCGGACCGTGGCTAGGCGCGCGCGCAAGGGGGCGAGGTCGGGCGTTCGAATCGCGGGAGAAGCAATTTCCGCGTTTTGCCATTTTCGACTTGTCCAGGACACGTGGCGGCTTCTGATTGGCTGGAAAAAACGCACGCGCCGAGCGCGTGGTCGTCTCCTACCTCGAGCCCGAGATCGCCGGCGAGGAAAAAAATCGTATTTCGGCCGTTTTGATTCGATTTTTTGCACAAATCCAACATATCTTCAACAGAAATAAGATAAACACTATCTAATTAGAATCAAATCACAACAAAACGAGGGATTTACACGAATCAAAGTCGTTCCTTTTAACCTTCGATCCGATTAGCTTCGATCGGAGGAAATCCGAGCTTATCCAGCTCGATTTCAAACGCCTATAAATAGAGGAGGAGACGGGGAAGCCAAAACATAGATCAAAATCGCGAGAGAGAGAGAAAAGAGTGTAAATCGGAGGAAACCCGAAGTTGCGACCGCCGATTGGAGTGGAGCCGCCGTAAGGAGACGTTCTGGGAGCAAACCGCCATCACCATCGGATTCAGCACCCTCAAGAAGCTAAGATTCGAGACTTCACCCGCCGCAAACAACCACCGGAACGCCGTGAACAAGCCAATCCCGCCGTCGTGTCCGACCGATCCGATTCGACCCGACCGACCCGACCCGCGTACCGATCCGAATCTAGGTAAGTCGGATTTTTCGGATTTTTTTTTTATTATTATTTTTTTTTATTTCGTTTTGTTTATTTATTTATTCTGAATTTATTATTTGTTATTATTTGTTTTTGGTTATTTATTTATATTTTTGATAAATAGAAAAAAAATGTAGAAATTAGGTTATTAGGTTTAATAATGTAAGAAAATACAAAAATATATATAATAAAAATAATAATAAAATGTGGAAAAATAATAAAACATATATAGGAAAATAATAATAAAATTTTAGATTTCAAAAATAGGATAGATAGTAGTTTAGCACAAAATTCTTAATAAAAAATTCACAAAAATATGGAAAATTTAATAAAAATCATAAAAAATAATAAAAAACTATAAAAATCATACAAACTTAGAAAAATTATAAAAAAATTGTAAAAGATCATTCAAAAATTAAAAAATTAAGTTTTAGCACCTAGAAAAATCTTTTTCTTCAAATAAATCAAAATTGGTGTTTTCCCTAAAAACATTTTCAAAAATAAAATCAAAGCTTAGGCTTAGATTTCTTTAGAAAAATCCAAAAATGTTAAGAACATAAATCAAAAGAAATTTCAAAATTAAAATTTACAAACAAATCTAAATTTTTCAGAAAAGTGAACTACGGCTTGTTTGATCCTGAGTAGCAGGTACGTAGGCACCCATTCGGGTCAACCCATAAAATGAATAAAAAATCCTTTTCTTGAAATAATTCAAAAACATAATAAAAAAAGTAACAGAAACACAATGAAACACATTTCTAAAGATGAACAATTTTAGGAGATTAGGTGGTAACCGTAAAGGTTTTAATAGGTTAGCCTCCGGACTTAGAAACTCTGGTTTTCCCTTTTCCTCTTTTCACAAACACGAGAAGAGGAAAGAACGATGACTAGTAGTCCAAATTAAGACTAATCCGCTCCTTTAGTCTTAATTCAATTTTCCCAACAACAGTTAGGTGGCGACTCCAAAAATTAAACGAAATTCCTAACTCAAGTCGAGGATCTAGATTAGATGAGCATAGGGTCTAGTTTAGATCGGATTAGGAATGGGAATTCAAAAATTAGACTCGACAGGATGGCGACTCCACTAGGGACCCATGCCAGTAGGCTAGCCACCTGCACCTCTTCAAATTGTTATCTTTAAGAAATGTATTTCAAATTATTACTCTGTTACTAATTTTGCAGGATTTAGTTAGATTTTTACTGTGGGGGGTTTGGCATACATACGTTTGTGTGAGTAGATGCGGTCGAACCCGGACCGTCCTAGAAAACTAAGACGGGGAGCCATTGTGTAGGTTTCGGGCGAAGTGAGTTGATTCACCGTTCGGGACTGATTAGGCTACCCCACCCTATGCTTCGATATGGCCTGAGATCCATTTCTTCGAGAATGCGGGAGGCCATAGAGCTCGGGAACCAGTTAGAACCACCCTACTTGCATACATAACATCGTACAAGGGGTTGACAAATTGAATGACAATGTATTGGTTTGTTGTTTTGTCCTTGGAGTTCAGGACTATTTCCCTGTAACGTTTTCATAGTTCTTGTTGTAACTAGGCTGTTTCCTATTGTAATAGATGGCTAGCAGTGCAGTCGACCGCCTCCTCCGCAAAGAAATTCGGGTGTACAAACCTTTGGACCCAAAATTGGTACCGGACCACTGGTTTACCTTGTATAACCCAGAGGAGTAAGCTTTTATCCAACAAAAGATCGGCCCCGTCCTCTCACTGACTAAGACAGAGGCGAATTTGCCTATGGTCCGGGCCATGCTCCAGTTATGGGAGATCGAGCCCGCAGCTTTCTTCATCAGACTGCATGAGATCACCCCTACCCTGGAGGAGTATACCCAGTTGTTACAGGCTCCAGCACTGACTGATCAGATTTACGCGCCAGACCTTGAGGCCGAGCCAGCCGGTACCTTCAGCAGATTGCTAGGCATCCGCAAAACAGCGCTCAATAAAGCCCTAGCAGACTGTAACGGGTATTGCATACGCATAGATGATCCAGAAGCCTGGTTTATTGCCCGAGAAGACAATGGGGACAGAAAGGACATCTTGTGTGGAGACCCTAAGACTTACAGACAGAGAAGGGTAAACGCCTTCATTTTGACGGCCTTCGCCACCATTTTGTTCCCCGCTGGAACTTTCTATATTCACTACCGGGTTGCAGAGCTGGTAACCCAATTCCTAGAGGGAAAATCTTACATCCCGGCTCTACTGGCTGAACAGATCCGAAATCTGAATTTCCTCAAGAAGAAGGGTCATGGGATCCTCCGCTCCAGCATCAACCTTCTGCTGATATGGTTCGTAAGCCACCTCAAATGCTTCGGGCTGAACATGGTCAGGAAAACCCTAGCCCAACAGGTGGATCTTGTGGATTCTTGTATAGAAAAGGTGAAGTTACCCGACGACATTACCAGCCACAGTTGGGTAGATCTGCTTAGAAGCTTTAGCGTCGAAGATATTCTATGGACAGCCAGGTGGAATTGCTGCAATAAAATCATCTTAACCTGCAGTAATTTCCAAGCAGTACCATTAATTGGGATCAACGGATGCATCGGATATCACCCCAACTCGGTGGTCCGCCAATTCGGTACTATCCAAGACATAGTTTATCGGCCTTCGCTCGAAGCAATCACCTTTGAGTATCAAGATCCGAACCTATTGGTAGCCGCGAAGTTTGCTAAGTTGGCAGAGGTCAGAGCACTGTGGGAAGCTAGAATTGAAAGCCCAAATGTGGACCTAGGAGAGCTAGAGGGCGAAGTGGGAAAACACCGAGCCACCAGAGAATTTGTAATCCACCAGCTATACCAGACAGGGGAAAGAGCATACCGGGTTCCAGACGTCACCCAACCAAGACCAAACAAGATAAATCCAGAGCTGGAAGTCTACCTAGAGCAGGTTAAGGCCCGAATGCAGGTATACTTTGAAGCTGTAGATTATAAGAGGGATATCTGGAAGGGACGCTTCAAGGAATCCGACCAAAGGAACAAGGCCTTAGAAGCACAATTGGAGAAGTGCCAAAACAAAGTCAAGGAATTAGAGGCCGTCATCAATGGGAAGCCTGAGCCTCCATAACAGAAGACCAAAAGAGCTAGGAAGTAGAGCATTATTTGTAATCTTTTATTTTGATTATTGAACTCCAGAATTTTTAATAAAAGTTTCAATATTACATTGTCAATCAGTTGTCAGCCTTTCTACTTTTAGCATCCGTGTGAGCATCTTTTTTACATATTTACATCCGTGTGAGCATCTTGTTTACATATTTACTAAAAAATAAGAACAATAAAGAAAAATAAATAAATAAAGAAAATTGAAGAGTTACTAACAATAAAAGATCTTTTCAAGGTCCTAAAATTTGCTTCTAAATGGTCAGCTTAACCTAAAGCTCATGGTCACTTGCTCTAAACATAAAACCGAAGACCTCTATAACCAACTTAAAAGACCCCATTCACGTCAAAAGGTCTCCTCATATCTTGATTTAGCCTTAGAACGTAAAACGTCCTGATACCCTCCAATCCTAAAAGCTGCACTTGAAGTTTCCTTTCCATCAAAAGTCATCTAAACCAGACACAGATTTTTTTGGCACACTTTCAAAGTAGCTATGGTCAATTATCAATGAGGGTATAAAGAAGACTACTCTAAATCCTTGAGTCTTAAGACCAAATCGCTTGTTCAAATTGACAACAGTACATAAAGACACCATGAGAAGTGGACAACATGGGCAAATTTGATAAAATGGAAGGCTATCTTTGTTTAAAAGGTTTAAGACGACAAGAGGCAAACCACGTCCCAAACACTAACCCTTAAACACTTGAGAGTTGAGTGTTATTAATGTGAGGTTTTGGACTCATTCATTAAAGGAGGTTTATCTTGAATTTGATACGTTAAATCAAAATAATGTTAGGCATTCATTTTTGCTACCTTAAACATAATCATCCTTTGACAAACAAGAGTTTCAAAATTTAACCCTACTATCAACCACCCCACGATGGAATAATTGGGAAGATAGAGACGTTAATAGTGCTTGCCCTAGTTGCAGCAATTTAAAATTTTAGCCATAGATAATTTATTTGAGATGAAGAGAAGTCCACATTCTGAAAAAAAAAAAATACACATAAACCACAGGAAATGATCACCATTGGGCCCAAAAGAAAAAGAAAAATGGAAAAAGAGAATGAATGAAGAAAAGAAAAAAAACATAACAAATGAAAAAATGAAAGAAAAAGAAAGAAAAGAAAAAGAAAAGAAGAGAAATGAGAAAATCCTACAAATGTAGCTAAACCTATAAAAATCCCAACAACACTTGAAAATATAAGGGCCAAATACTAGAGCAGTTCGAAGATATACTACCTTTTGAAGACTTCTCCAAATCATTGAAATAACTTATCTTAAGCAAAAATTGTTAGGGCAAGTACTATTCCAGTTCTTTTTCTCAAGGTTTCTTAACTTACAAACACAAGTTGAAATGATGATTCTTTCAAAATAAACCTTAACATACTTTTCTGAAACCAATAACCAAAGAGCCTAAATTGCATTACAAGTATCAAAATGGCCTAACGGATTGATTAAAGCGTATTACTTGCAAGAAAGACCATAATTTTTTGAATAGAAGTCAAGAGTGACATCTAAACCGAGAGATTGTAAGGAAGTCCTCTTAGATTAAACCAATTAAAAACGAGATATCCAGTTATAAATGGAATGGGGAAATTTTCCCATTGGCGTTATTTAGCCTTATGTATTAATGTCCCCCAAGAAGAAGATATGAGTCTTAATTGCAAGAAACCCCTCAAGAGATGATTGATTAAGCTAAGTCAACACTTTGTTTCTAAAATTAAACCAAACTCTCTAAGAAAAATGAGGCAAAAGAGTAAGTGATTATTGAGCAGTAGGGAATGCTTACCCTTTATTTGTATTTTTAGGAGCCTTGTCAGACTCTTTACTCGTTAGCAATGCTCACTAAAAAAGAAAAAAAGAAAAAAGAAAAAAAAAACTTTAATGTTTGTCACATTATCCTTAGGTTTTAGAAGAGCATTTTTCTTGAAAATTTGCAGAAAAATTTTAGTCATCACTTGTTCAGAAGTCTTAAGTCATCTTGCATTTGATTGTTATTCTCACTTAGGATATTCTTCCTTTAATAGGGTAGACAGCCCAAAGAGGAGCACTCCCCTAGATCTCTCAAGGTTAGCCCACATGGGGCACCTTTTGAGCCATCATTTTCATCATAGGGTAGTCAGCCCAAAAAGGGTCACTTCCCTAAATCTTTTCTAAGGTTAGCCTGTAAAGACACCTTTCTAGTTATCATTTTTGTCTTAGGTTAGTCAGCCCATAGAGGGAACTTTCCTAAAAATCAATCCAAGGGTTAGTCAGCCCAATATGGGCACTTTCCCGAAAAAAATCTGTTCTCAGGGTCAGCTCATAAGGGCACCTTTTGAGACAGTTCTATCTTAGGTTAGTCAGCTCTTGGGGTACTTTCCTAAAAATTTTATCCAAGGGTTAGTCAGCCCAATATAGGCACTTTCCCGAAAAAAATCTGTTCTCAGGGTCAGCTCATAAGGGCACCTTTTGAGACAGTTCTATCTTAGGTTAGTCAGCTCTTGGGGCACTTTCCTAAAAATTTTATCCAAGGGTTAGTCAGCCCAATATGGGCACTTTCCCGAAAAAAAACCTGTTCTCAGGGTCAGCTCATAAGGGCACCTTTTGAGACAGTTCTATCTTAGGTTAGTCAGCTCTTGGGGAACTTTCCTAAAAATTTTATCCAAGGGTTAGTCAGCCCAATATGGGCACTTTCCCGAAAAAAAAAAAAAAAAAAAACTGTTCTCAGGGTCAGCTCATAAGGGCACCTTTTGAGACAGTTCTATCTTAGGTTAGTCAGCTCTTGGGGCACTTTCCTAAAAATTTTATCCAAGGGTTAGTCAGCCCAATATGGGCACTTTCTCGAAAAAAACCTGTTCTCAAGGTCAGCTCATAAGGGCACCTTTTGAGACAGTTCTATCTTAGGTTAGTCAGCTCTTGGGGCACTTTCCTAAAAATTTTATCCAAGGGTTAGTCAGCCCAATATGGGCACTTTCCCGAAAAAGCCTGTTCTCAGGGTCAGCTCATAAGGGCACCTTTTGAGACAGTTCTAGTTTAGGTTAGTCAGCTCTTAGGGCACTTTCCTAAAAATTAATCCAAGGGTTAGTCAGCCCAATATGGGCACTTTCCCGAAGAAGCCTGTTCTCGGGGTCAGCTCATAAGGGCGCCTTTTGAGACAGTTCTAGTTAAGGTTAGTCAGCCCAAGATGGGCACTTTCCTAAGAATTTCATCAAAGGTTAGTTAGCCCAATATGGGCACTTTCCTAAAAATCCGTTCTCAGGGTCAACTCATAAGGGCACCTTTTGAGACACTATCAAAGGTTAGTCAGCCCAAAACGGGCACTTTCCTAAAATATATTTTAAGGTTAATAAGCCCAATATGGGCACTTTCCTAGATTCTCCCGATTAGTCAGCCCTTGGGGCACTTTTCGGAAACATCATTCCCAAACAGTTGCTAGTCTAACAAGACGCTTCTGTCGACAAGTAGCCAGCTTATAAGGGCGCTTCCTAAGTAAATTTTCTTTCCAAGGTTGCAAGTCTGATAAGACGCTTCCTATCATCATACATTCCTACTCAATGCTTGAGATGTGTCCTGTCGCCAATTAATTAGCCCATAAAGCACTTCTTGGAGAGGGAACATTACCTCGAATTGTTAGGAATATCTTCAACCGTATGATTATCAGCTCTTGGGGCATTTTCCTACTGAAACCTAATTCAAGAAGCCAAAAATGGCGTCTTTTGTTTGTCTTTGTAGTTAAGTTTTTCAAACTTTACCACAAAGAGGGGCAGCTGTAAACATCCTATTTTTGCCCTAAGAATCAATAATTCTCATCAATAATCAATTTTCAATTTTTTTCAATTTTTCCTAATTTTTCCCTAATTTAGCATAAATAATAAAAATGTTCAAAAAATAAAAATAAATAGGAAAACACTTCAATTTTGAAAAATGATTTCAGAAATAGCAATAATGAATAATAAATAATTTTTACAAATTTTTGAAATTCCAAAAAATACAAAAAAATAGAAAAATCGAATTGCATATATGCAATTTGTGAAAATAGAAAAATCAGGAAAGTGGGCTAGCTCAACTGGTCCGGACCGTGGCTAGGCGCGCGCGCAAGGGGGCGAGGTCGGGCGTTCGAATTGCGGGAGAAGCAATTTCCGCGTTTTGCCATTTTCGACTTGTCCAGGACACGAGGCGGCTTCTGATTGGCTGGAAAAAACGCACGCGCCGGGCGCGTGGTCGTCTCCTACCTCGAGCCCAAGATCGCCGGCGAGGAAAAAAATCGTATTTCGACCGTTTTGATTCGATTTTTTGCACAAATCCAACAGATCTTCAACAGAAATAAGATAAACACTATCTAATTAGAATCAAATCACAACAAAACGAGGGATTTACACGAATCAAAGTCGTTCCTTTTAACCTTCGATCCGATTAGCTTCGATCGGAGGAAATCCGAGCTTATCCAGCTCGATTTCAAACGCCTATAAATAGAGGAGGAGACGGGGAAGCCAAAACATAGATCAAAATCGAGAGAGAGAGAGAAAAGAGTGTAAATCGGAGGAAACTCGAAGTTGCGACTGCCGATTGGAGTGGAGCCGCCGTAAGGAGACGTTCTGGGAGCAAACCGCCATCACCATCGGATTCAGCACCCTCAAGAAGCTAAGATTCGAGACTTCACCCGCCGCAAACAACCACCGGAACGCCGTGAACAAGCCAATCCCGCCGTCGTGTCCGACCGATCCGACCCGACCGATTCGACCCGACGACCCGACCCGCATACCGATCCGAATCTAGGTAAGTCGGATTTTCCGGATTTTTTTATTATTATTATTTTTTTTTATTTCGTTTTGTTTATTTATTTATTCTGAATTTATTATTTGTTATTATTTGTTTTTGGTTATTTATTTATATTTTTGATAAATAGAAAAAAAATGTAGAAATTAGGTTATTAGGTTTAATAATGTAAGAAAATACAAAAATATATATAATAAAAATAATAATAAAATGTGGAAAAATAATAAAACATATATAGGAAAATAATAATAAAATTTTAGATTTCAAAAATAGGATAGATAGTAGTTTAGCACAAAATTCTTAATAAAAAATTCACAAAAATATGGAAAATTTAATAAAAATCATAAAAAATAATAAAAAACTATAAAAATCATACAAACTTAGAAAAATTATAAAAAAATTGTAAAAGATCATTCAAAAATTAAAAAATTAAGTTTTAGCACATAGAAAAATCTTTTTCTTCAAATAAATCAAAATTGGTGTTTTCCCTAAAAACATTTTCAAAAATAAAATCAAAGCTTAGGCTCAGATTTCTTTAGAAAAATCCAAAAATGTTAAGAACATAAATCAAAAGAAATTTCAAAATTAAAATTTACAAACAAATCTAAATTTTTCAGAAAAGTGAACTACGGCTTGTTTGATCCTGAGTAGCAGGTACGTAGGCACCCATTCGGGTCAACCCATAAAATGAATAAAAAATCCTTTTCTTGAAATAATTCAAAAACATAATAAAAAAAGTAACAGAAACACAATGAAACACATTTCTAAAGATGAACAATTTTAGGAGATTAGGTGGTAACCGTAAAGGTTTTAATAGGTTAGCCTCCGGACTTAGAAACTCTGGTTTTCCCTTTTCCTCTTTTCACAAACACGAGAAGAGGAAAGAACGACGACTAGTAGTCCAAATTAAGACTAATCCGCTCCTTTAGTCTTAATTCAATTTTCCCAACAACAGTTAGGTGGCGACTCCAAAAATTAAACGAAATTCCTAACTCAAGTCGAGGATCTAGATTAGATGAGCATAGGGTCTAGTTTAGATCGGATTAGGAATGGGAATTCAAAAATTAGACTCGACACATATGAACTCAAGAGCGACTAAAGATCGAATGACAGAGAGTTGGATCTTTTAAAATCATTATGCCTTCTCCACTCATTATAAGTACAAATCGAGTTCATTGACGCTTAGTCCTTATCATGATCACAAGTCCCTCAAGTGACAGGTTCCTTTATCTACAAAATGAATAAGAGGAAATGTAAGAGTCGAAGAAAGACGAATGAATTTAAAAATTACACATAAGAATCCCAATATCTCAGTCTAAGCAAACAAGTGAGAACAAAGATGAGCAAAAGAGCAACAAATATTGCAAGACAGAGTTCAGGCATGTGGGAGATTCTTCCTAGAAGGCATATGGCTAAACTTTTGAAGAAAGCATTTTCAATTAGAGGAGTCACATACACGACTTGGCTATAGAGTAGTAAGAAAAGGCTAACAATATAAGCATTAATAGCATGGTTTATAAATGAAGATAATTCTAGAGAGTCTAAAGCTATAAGTTGATATGTCATGAGGTAAAGATGAGATCTACCTAACTTACCACAATGTATAAGAGCTAAATACAATTCTTATATTAAAATAAAGCCATATATCAAGAACTTGTTTAGATTATATCATCCTTTTGAGTCCTTCAAGTGCTTATCGATATTATACGAAAATCTCTTCTCACAAAGGGAAAGATGATTAAAAGGCTTCAAGTTATCAAATTTGTACTATAAAATATTATTTGATATCATGGAGATAATATTTATTCTTGATTGGCTAAAGGCGACGTATATAATTAAATAGTGTTGCAAACTTGCGCATCAAGAAAAAAAAAATCAAACTTATATGCAATGTTAGCGCTAAACACTTGTAATATAAATAATGTAAACGTGTATATAGTGGCAATGCGACAATTCCAAGCAATCCCTTAACCATTAGAAAGGTTTATCTAATGCCCAAGTCCCTTCGACTTCATTTGAAGGACTTTGGTCAAGGGGTAAAATATAAAGGGCTAAATACAATCTAAGGCCTTATGCCCATTAATTAATTGGATTTGACTCTTTAGGCTAAAATAACAGGGCTCAAAGAGCCATATCCATGACCTTTAGATTGATTAAAAGAGAATTGGTATGGTAAGTTTAGAGTAGAGTTCGTTAGATTGGTCGGTCTAATCCAACCCCTCTCAATAAGACTTTCATTAAAAGCCTTTAATAGGTTTAGATTCATAAGAGGCCCATATGAGGGCTCATTCACTCATGACTTTCAATCGCCATTACCATCTAATGAATGAGATTTATAGCTAGACCTTATAAACACTCATGACATCCTCATTTAAAGGGAGAATTTTTTTTTTTTTAGGAGAAAAAAGTTGTTACTTTACCAAATTACTCTCTCAAAAGATCAAATTGAGAATTTAGAGAAGAATATTTGTGTATCACAAAGTTATTAAGGCTAATTGAAACTGCCTACTCCTTGACCCCCACTAAATCCTATTCATCCTTAATTATTCTTTCATGTGCCATTACACGTCACTCCTCTAAATTCATGTGTAGTGTGAAGATCATGCAATATGCATGTAACCACATTGTGATCAAACCCGCCCACTTACACCCTCAAACATTTGTCTTTGCTACTTGGGATGTCTCCAAACAACCTCTTGCTAATTTCGTAAATTTGTAATTTCTTCATGCTAATCTAGTATTTCTTTCCCTTTTTTGCCATAGGATGCAGATGTACTTTGTCTAATTCAGGATTAACGATATTTGTACCTTAAACTAGTCTTATTGTTGCCCTAATTCTTATTAAAGCAAATGGAGAATAATATTCTAGTGGCAAACCTAGAATCCTTATAATTATCCACAATGCAACATGATTATAGTTTGCAGTGTTAGGATTGAAATTAGGTTTTGATCTTCTGATTGCAAAAATGCCTTATTCTAAACCCTAAATTCTTCTTTTGAGACCCTAACAATATCTAAGGTTTCGCTACATAGCTTATTACATGTGTTTGAAAGTCTTTGTCTAAACAATATTTTATGGATTCAACAAAGAATTTTGTTGATAACTTAGCTATTTTGGTACTGTGGAACAACTTGATGAATCTAGTAAATCTTTTTATGAGTATAAAATGTCAATAGATGGAACCAATTCAATTTTTATAATGTGATGGTTAGTTGTTTGGACTAGTTGTATTGACTGTTTTGCCTTTGGGGCCAACATCAACAATGCAATTCATTCAACTATAAACCTAATATACATTATAGAGCTACAATACAATTAGATCCAAATTAAAGAATGACAAAAAATTCTTTTCTTACACAAACCATTTGCATATTTTCACGATTGGCTTCCATAACTTTCCCAATCTTCCCTATAGAATGGAAAAACTTGAAAGTTAATCCTATCAATTTGACATAATAATCACATCCCTCTAAGGTTCCTTAAATCCATAATCTCCAAATTGATGAATATTATGACCTTACTCCCCTACCCTAGTATTTAGATCATTAACTATGACATTTTCTTCTCCATTCACCATATCTACATTCTCTTGTAGACCAAATGGGAAAAGTAAAGAAAGCTTCCTCATAGGTTAGGTTCTTATTTAGCACTCTCAATTTCCCATCAAGGTCCCTATACATCCTCCATCTTTCTAACTTTTCCTTCTTGGACGAAAGCAATCGTTATCATCAGCTTATGACGAACGAGATGCTTCGCGCTTTTGGTCGTCGACTTGCTGGGATTTCCCCGCTTTTTTTTTTTAATAAATACATTACTCAAAAAGATAATTTAGTGCTTCAAGATTCAAGTGAGCTATTTAAGATATATATGTTCAAACTAAAATTTAATTAATAATAATATTTGTTAAGAGAATCATTTAACTTTTTTATTTTATGTTATAATAGTCATATATAGGAAGTACTAGAAAAGGGATTTGGTTGATGTAATAATTTAAACATATGAGGAATTCTATGATCACATAAAAGTGACTATGCCATATAGTTATTTTGTGTTGTCAGCAGCCAAAATTGTACTATGAATAAGAGTATTATACTATATTAAAATAAGTTTTAAACAACTTAATAAACTTAGACCATTTAGAGGAATGTTATAATTATTATATGCCATCCTAGCTTATTATATGCAAACTAAACTCATACCTATGTAGGTTAACAACTTGATTTGTTATGCTGCGATTTCATGTGGGGGTTCGACTAATAATTCCACAAAATGCATTGGATTAGTTGCCTCATCCAGGAAACTCTTTAGCAACAGTCTCTCTACTTCTTTTTGGGAAGATGATGGGACCGGTTGGGATCCTCTCGGCTATCATATCCAATGCCTTCTCTTAGAGCATGATGGATTACTTAAAGTGACTAACCTAGCTGATAGAAAAAAACTGGCTGTTTTAGATACTCCACGTAGGCCATCCTCTTGATATCACCAGTGACACTCCAAATTCCCATATTCAAATCTTTAGGCCTTAAGGACTCCTAAATTTGGAACGTCACTTCATCCGGTCCATCCCCACACCCCCCACAGCGCCACCGGCCCCCCCCACCACAACCCACACCACCCCCCCCACGACGTCTGACGTAATTGCCTTTCAACGTCTCTTCGGCATTAGTTTGATATCTAGTATCTAGCTAGCTCAAAGCCTTTTCCTCTTAGCTCTTGCAGATAATTGGTCATATTTGAACCCTGCTTGCATATTAATTCTACTTCTGTAGTCCTTAAGTGGCTTTCTCTATTTGTTTATGCACTCTAGGGATCTTTAGAAAATCCATAATTTATTAGTCTTTCCGGATAGTTAAATCCCTTCTCTAAACCATCAAACTCTGGCATCTGTGTTTTCAGCAACTAATGAGTTTCTATTCATGAAGCACTATGATATGACCGGCCAACATGTTTGTCCTATATAATTTGGTATCCTCGTAATCGAGCTTAATAGTGATGAATCAATGGTCGGTGATCTTACTCTAACCATCAAGGTAGATGGATTTCACTAGTAAGCTTTCTGACGAGATGTTCACTCGTTATCTTTTCCAAGTTTCCCTTTGTGAATGGTTTAGGGCTCAAGTGTATATGTGGCAGAGGTGTGTATAGTTGGTTGTTCTTCATTTCTAAGAAAAACATCCTATCTATGGCAATTGTTGCTAATAAAGTGATGCAATGGAGTTTAGAATAAATTAGTTTATCCTTTTCTCTTAAATGATACATTAACCTCCAAATTCTCAAAATACGGGATGGTTCTTGATGGGATTAATATTTGAAAAACACTTCCATTAATGGCTAATGGGGTTGGCAAAAATAAAATGTGTCTAAAATAGAGAAATGAATATCTATTGTCATTTTGATTTATGTATCAAGTACAATGCAAAACCTAAAAAGGGAATAAGTCATTTCCTCACTTAAATGTCACACAAGCCTCTTCATAATTAGGTTGCCTTTTATTATCCTAGATTTTTCAATTAAAAAGGCACCTTTCTTTGGATTGAAGCATCTTCATTATTGATACTATTTTATTTAATTTTGTGCTCTCTTATTTGTTTAGCCATAGTTGGTATGGTCAATCATCCTAATATGCCCCACTTTGAGTGGCTAATTATGTCAATGAAAATGTATCCCATCATCTTAAGTTGTTTTTTGAATTAATTACTTTATGACTAGTTCACTGATTTGGAATTGACTAGCCTATAATAAAAAATAATTCATTTTGAAAGAAATATGATATCAATGGCGACAAACTTTTTTTTTCCTGATTATTATAACAAGAGAAGAGATTCGAACTTGATTTATCCCATCAAGAAATAATGTTCATACCATTAGGTTATAAGTATCTTAGTAAGACAAATTTTGTTTATTTTTTTATTTATGGCCCTTATTTATTTTATATCTTTTAGGCTTTGGAATGAGATGGGCAAGTTTTGTGTTTATATTTTTGGTTTTTTCTTTTCTTTTTCTTTTTTGTTCAGAGTGAGATGAGTAAAAGAAAAATCTTGAAAGGTGTTGAAAAACAAGATATAGATATGTTATTAAGAATAATTCAACTCAAAATTGCATCTATTCAAAGGACTTGTCTCTGCTAGTACTAATCTTATGCATAAATAGTATTTCTAAAAGAAGTAGTTAGGTAGCAAGGGCTGGAAATAAAGAGGTTGAGGGGGCGGAAAGTAATTAGCGATAGGGACAAAATTAGGGTAAAAGTTCGATTAGGGCAGACATTATTCCTAATTTTGATAGGAGGATGGAAGACTTAATAATGGCATTTGTAATCAAAGCTGTCAACATGAAAGTTCATCTAGGAAGAAGATTATTTGGAGGGAAGAAGAAAGACAAGGTGTATGCAAAGCTCAGAAAGATGACAATGGAGGAAGATCGAAGATAATAGTATGGAATAGGGAAGTCGAGCCAGCAGATATTACTAGGGTACACATAAGAAGAATAGTGACTGATGATATCAAAATTCTTTTTTATGGATCTTGGAAAGGGAAGAGTGAGAAGGTTGGGTTAGCTACAATTGCTATTGATGACATGGGCAATTTAGTGATGGGTTGGTCAGAATCTATTTTTTCAAAAAGCCTAGAAAAATCGAAATACCAAGCCTTAATTCTAGCCATTTAAATGGTCAAAGAAGAGAGCTGGGCAAATGTCCAGTTTCTTATAGATTGTTCAAACTTGTATAACGCAATCATGAGTAAATGCCCTATGTTGCATTGGAGTGCAACCCCTTTCTTTGATAAAGCCCATCATTTGTTAAATTAGCTAGAAAATGTGTTGTTTGTTTTCCATTTAATTAATAGAAATGCTAATCAATTAGCAGATTGGGTAACCTCTAATGTTAGAAGGGGATAGTGTCCATGTGATTGGTGGTTAAATCCCCTATTCCCTCTTTTAAGACTACTTTATGATTCTTGTTTTAAGTTACCTATACTTTGTACTCCTTGTGACAATGGTTGATTTGAATGGAATTGTCTTTTCATTGGTCAAAAAAAGAAAAAAAAGAAAAAGAAAAAGTAGTCAGGCTAGTGAATCTTCCCTTCTTCAATCTTTAGTGATCATTTCTCTAGTAGTCCCTCTTCTTGTTGACATGTGTCTCTTGTGATGGACTTTTCTTTTTGTGCTCACAATGCTTATCATGTTTATAGATGGGTTGAGATGATTTGGAAGAGAGCTAACATCAACTTGGGCTAACTAGAGTCATGTAGTCTAATCGGATGAGCCTAACATTGATTAGGTCTTGAATCTTTATACCTCAATTTCTAATAATTTCCTCTAGAATAGCCTATCGAGCTTACATTGTAATCACACTAGTTCTATATTTTATGGTATGTCACTTAATAGAATCAATTTTACCTTTCTAGAACTTTAAAAAATGTATGTATACACCTTAAAGTGTCACTAAATCCTCCAAATTATCAATATTTGTAACCCCATTGGCAAAGATTTTAGATTATAGTAATGATTTAGGGGTTATTTTCATGTTTTTAGAAGTTATGGGAGATAAAAGTCATACTTTTGGTTTAAGAAATGTATAGTTTAAGAAGATAAATTTGCAATTATCCTTGAATTTGTCCCCCATAAATTTTCAATTTTTTTAATTTTCACTAGACCATTGATGAAAATTAAATGGAATACATAATAAATGAAATAAAAATTTGCAATCCTTTTTGGATTTTAAAAAATAAGACAAAATAAAATGTCAACTTTGTAATCCTTATTGCTAGTGTTTTAAATCAACCATCTCATATCACCTTAAATCTTCATAAAATGCTTCTTAATTGTCTAGGGCATTCACACATTTACTTTCTTTCTCTCACAATCACTTTTCATCTTCTCTCTTCTCTCTCCCTCTCTCTCGCACTCACACTATTTTTCCCAAACTCCTTCACATAAAAGAAGAAATCAAAGAAATCAAAACTTTATATGATGGCTTCGAGAAAATCCACTCTTATTCAAGCCATGAATAAAACCAAAAAGGTTTCATCCACCCCCATTATTTTGGTTGATGAACCATTGAGTTCTTGTCAAGAAACTTCACAAGAAGTTTCATTTTCCAAAAGTGGGTCGTCATCTTTAGCTAACTATCCATCTCTAACATTATCTTGAGCTTCTTCTTTATACTATGAGAAGAAGGCCTCAAAATAAATAAATAAATAAATTAGTAAAAGAGCTTGTCCTATCTAATTTAACAAGACCTAAATGTAGAGGCTGAGAAAGATGTGGAAATGATATAGGAAGAGCAAAAAATTCTAGAAAAGAAAGGCAAAATATCCACACAAGAGGAATAGTAAGATGTATTGAACTTAGAAGCTCCTATTGTAAATTCATAGGGTAGCTTTTTCTAAGATATAAAACCTTAACATGATGCTTTACAAAGAATTTTGAACAAAAGAGTTTATATCTATTATCTAATAGGTACTACTATTATTAACTATCACAAAATAGATGGTTGAAAAATTAAAATAAAAAATTGACTACAAATAATGGTTTTATTTGAGGAAATTTCTAAAGTATTTTCACCCTCTTAGTTCTTTTAAACTAAGATAGTTGTACAACATTGAGAGTCATTAGTTGTACAACATTGAGAGAGTCATAGAGTTAACTTTCATTTTCATTAATATGTTGGAGTAGACTTATTTCACACATCTAGTGGGACAAATGTCATCCAGCTTTGCAGAATTAGTGGCAGCATGATGCAGGATAGAGAATACCATTATGTATAGAAAACTCTAAATTATCAATTCCTCCAAAATCACATCATCTCCAAGAGCTATGGGGATTAGCAAAGGTAAAGAGGCCACCGTCAGTATGGTTAACTCAAGAAGGGTTGGCAGATTAGGGTCTCACATGACTTTTTAAGCAATGAACACCTCAATCCAACAATCACCAGCAAATCAGGCCCAAACTATGAGATCCACAAGATAGTTCACTCTAAAACCAATCTCGCTCTGCTAGGTTTTTGCTTAATTACGAACGGATAATTTGATTAGCTTTGAAATCCCTAACGATTGATACGGGCCAAGAAATTTCAAACCCAGTCTTCAATGTGAATATCATATAAGACAAGATGGACATTCTATTGACAAATGTTAGAGACTCCGAAACAAAATCTAGGATTTAATCGACGTAGGAATAGTACAGTTGGATTTTATCAATGCACCAACAGCAAATGTCAACAACAGTTCACTGCCCAACCACAAGCCTACAATCAACATTATCACATCACACAAAACTCTTTATAAAGCTCTTAAGTCACATGAAAGTCACATACAAAAGGAGTTAAGAAAGAGGTGGTTAGTGGGAGATCCAACAATTGACACTCTAGGTAAATCATTCGGGAAGTTTGAATATCTAGTAGATTATTCATTTAGGCCAACAACTTCTGGGTCGCTTAGCGGGTGGGAGCTTGAATTTGAGGAGGAAAACAATTAACTAAAAGGGAAAGATAGGTCTATAAATATGATCAAATCAAGCCTGAAACCAATAGTTATAAAATGTTATGAAAAGCAAGAAATAGAGGCAAAGGTCTCAAAGAAAAAATGTGCTTAATGTCCTAATCCCCCTAGAGAGATATAAACCAGCATCGTTTGACTATTAAGCTATTAACAAGGAGAAATCTTCAATTATAGGAGGAATCACCCGCTCAGGAAGAATTTACAATCCTAAAAATAGAATCTCCATCGAAGAGCCTACCATTGAGTTGGAAAAAGAAGAGGAAGAGGAAGAGGAAGAGGGACTCTCTACACTCACAAAAATGATTAAATCGAGTGAGTACAAAGTCATGGAGCAGCTCAATAAAATTCCAACCCAAATATCACTCATGGGCCTCCTCATGTCATATGAACCCCACTGAGAAACGCTCTTCAAAGTATTCAAACAAATCAGGGTACCGAAAGGAATCGCAATAGAAAAACTAAGCATTGTCGTAGACTTAATCTTCACCATGGATCAGATATCTTTCTCACTTGAAGAATTAGGAGAAGACGGAGACTAGCACATAAAACCATTTTTCATAGTGATAAAATGTAAAGACATAATCATCTATCGGGTCCTCATAGACAACAAATCTTCTCTTAATGTATGCCGTTTAACCACCGTTGACTTGCTAGGGTTTAATACGAGCAATATCAAATCGAGTCCAATGGCAGTCTAGGTCTTTGACGGTTCTAAAAGGGAAATAGTGGGAGAAATTGGCCTGCCAGTGGAGATCGACCCACAAGTTTTAATATCTCTTTCCAAGTCCTCGACATACCAAGGTCTTTTAATCTACTACGAGGAAGACCATGGATACATACCACAAGGGCCATACCTTTGAGCCTCCACCAAAAGTCAAATTCATAGTAAATGGCCAAGTAATCACCGTACTAGGTAATCAAGACTATGCCATCTACAAAGAAACAACTATACCCTACATTGGGGAAGATGGCCTTGAAAACTTGGGGCTCCAAATATTTGATGAAGTATTCATGGTCCTTAAGGAAGAAAAGAGTAAAGTGGGGCATTAATTCAAGGAAGGTTAGCAAGGGACATTTGGGTTAGGGCATGTTCCTACCCTGAGAGAAGAAATTCAAGCAAAATACATTAGAGGCAGAAGGGGAGAGAAATTGTATGATACATGGATAATTTTTCCACCCCTTTGATAATTTTTTTCTTGGCCAGTTAGCATTAAAAAATCGAGAACAATCCAAGCTAGCTTCAACAACAAGGATTGGTTTATAGAGGCTTCTACCTCTCGCACTTCCAGTCTACATCCAACTCTTAATAATTGGTTTTCCTATCTCCTGAATAGCACTAGGTCTGCTCGAGAGTAGGAAGCAATCATAATTAAATTTTTTGTGTTTACTTCCATTGTTATTTCATGACTCTTCAATAAATACCAAGTAATAAAATTACAAGTTATTTCTTTCCTTTACTTATATACTCTCACCTCACCTTCCCCATAGATTCGATACTTTTGAACGTTAGGGACATCTCGCGCATGTAAGTAATGAAAATATTGATATCGTTTCCAACGCTATTGAGTCGGCTGTCAAAAGCAATATTAATGACCACAAAGCAGTACAAGAGAGTTGGCAAAAATATGAACAAGGTAAAGTCTTGATTGATGAGCCAATAGAGATAATTAATCTAGGAACTAAAGAAGAGCCCAAAAGCTTTAAAATTGGAGCCAATCTGACTTACAAATAGAAGCGCGAGATAACTGAACTGTTGATTGAATATGCGGATGTATTCACTTGGTCATATGGTGACATGCCAGGACTTGACTAGTCGATAGTAGTTCACAAGCTTCCTACATCTTATTAAAAATTAAGAATATTTAGGCCTAACATCTTATTAAAAATTAAAGAGGAGGTCAAGAAACTATTGGAAGTCAGGTTTATTGAAGTATCAGACTATCCGGAATGGGTAGCAAACATAGTCCACGTTTTAAGGAAAAATGGAAAATTACGAGTATGCGTGAACTTCTAAGATTTGAACCAAGGTATGCTTAAAGATAACTTCCCTTTTCCTCACATAGATGTCTTGGTAGACAATACAACAATAAGTCATCTCTTCTCATTTATGGACAGTTTTTCAAGATATAATCAGATAAAATGGTGGAAGAAGATAAAACCAAAACGACCTTTATCACGACTTGGGGTACTTTCTATTATAAAGTCATGCCTTTCAGTTTAAAGAATGTTGGAGCAACGTATCAAAGAGCAATGGTCGCAATACTTCATGACATGATGTATCAAGAAGTTGAGGTATATATTGACGACATGATGGCTAAATCTAAAAAAGGAAAAAGCCATGAGGTAATCTTAATGAAATTATTTGAATGATTGAGAAAGTTTCAGTTGAAATTAAATCCAAAGAAATGTACTTTTTCAGTCACATCTGGTAAGCTATTAGGGTTCATTGTAAGCCGAGAAGATATTAAAATTGACCCTAACATAGTAAAAGTCATATTAGAAATGCCCTCTCTACGTACCATCAAGGAGGTAAGAGGTTTATTGGGAAGGTTGAATTATATAGCTCGGTTTATCTCACAACTCACAAATAAATGTCGTTCACTGTTTTGTCTACTAAAAAAGAATGCCACAATAGAATGGGATGATGAATGCGAAGAGGCATTTAAAAGGATCAAGGAGTACCTTATGAACCCTCTAGTTTTAGTAGTCCCAAAACAAGGAAAACCCTTATTTTTATACCTTACGGTACTTCCTGAATCTATGGGGTGTATATCGGGACAAAATGATGAAAGAGGAAGGGAGCAGTCCATATACTATCTAAGTAAAAAATTCATGGAAGGGGAACAAAAGTATTCTGAAATAGAAAAGACCTACTACGCACTGGTTTAGGTCATGCATTGATTGAGATAGTACACTCTCTATTATCCCATTGAATTATTAACAAAACATGATTCATTGAAATAATTAGCAAAGAAGCCTGTTTTGTTAAGAAGAATTTTTAAACGGAAAATGCTCTTATCAGAATTTGATGTCATATATATAAATCAAAATTCGATGAAAGGACAATCATTAGCAAATCAATTGGCAGAATACCCAATCAAAGGAGGTTTCCAAGAATCGCAAGCCTAATTCCCAAATGAAAATATACTAATGGTAGAGGGTAAGTTTGAAGAACAATCCAGGATATAGAAGGATTCTAAACGGAAGATGTTTTTCGACGGAGCTGCTAATGTATTTAAGTGTGGAATTGGGGCAATGTTGATATCACCAGAAGAAATGCAATTCCCTTTAGCAATGAAACTCACATTTCCATATACTATTAATATTGCAGAATATGAGGCATGCATCCTTGGTCTCAAAATGGCCTGCTATATGGAAATCCATAAATTGGATGTATACGGGGATTCCTCGCTCATCATATTACAGACACAAGGAGAATACAAAACTAAAGACCTTAAACTAGTGCCGTATCACCAACACTTGACAGAACTAATAGAAGAATTCAGGGTGGTCACCTTCACATATGTCTCAAGGACTCAAAATCAGTTTGCAGATACCCTTGCCACACTAGCATCTATGATTCAAATAACGGAAGGAATCGAAGTTCAACCAATGAAAATAGAAATTAAAGATAGACCTGCCTATTGTTTGGTAATTGAAAAAGCACAAGATGACAAGCCTTAGTATCATGATATCAAAACATTCCTCCAAGAAAGCAAATACCCCGAAATAGCCAGTAAAAATGACCAAAAAACACTCAAAAGGTTAGCAAGCCATTTTTTGTTAAGAGGGTCTGTACTTTATAGAAGATCATTCCACACCATATTGTTAAGATGTGTGGACAAAAAAGAAGCAGGTGAACTAATGAAAGAAATACACGAAGAAGTATATGGCCTTCACATGAACGGACACATGCTTACTCGAAAAATTATGAGGATAGATCACTATTGGTTGACAATGGAATTAGATTGTATCAAATATATCAAACATTGTCACTTGTGTCAAGTCTATGCCAATAAAATAAATGCTCAACCTAAAGAACTTCATTCAGAATCCGCACCGTGACCTTTCTCTATGTGGGGAATCGACATTATTAGGCTAATCACTCCAAAGGCATCCAATGGTCATAGATTTATACCAGTAGCTATCGATTATTTCACCAAGTGAGTTAAAGCCTCATCATATGCCAGTGTCACCAAAGAAGTAATAGTCTGATTCATGAAGAAGGACATAATAGCTCGATGTAGAGTTCTTAAATCAATCATTACCAATAATGGCACCAATCTCAACAACAAATTGATGATGGAGTTATGTCAACAATTTAAGATAAATAATAGAAAATCAACTTTATACCAACCTCAAATGAATGGGGTAGTTGAAGCAGCCAACAAAAATATCAAAAGAATTATTGAGAAAATGACCATCACCTACAAAGATTGGCATGAGATGTTACTGTTTGCTCTCATGGCCTACAAAACTTCGATTTGAATGCCTACTAAAGTTACTCCCTATTCTTTATATATGGTACCGAGGCAATATTACCAGTCAAGGTTGAAATACCATCCTTTAGGGTTCTATCAAAGACACAATTAGATGAATCTGATTAGGTAAAGAAAAGGATTGATAAACTAAACTTGATCGATGAAAGAAGACTCACAACATTATGCCATAGTCAATGCTACCAACAAAGGATGGCCTGAGCATTCAATAAAAAAATACGGCCTTGACATTTTAAGGTGACTTGGTACTAAAAAAGGTTCTCTCGAATGCACAAGATTCAAGAGGTAAGTTCACTCCAAACTATGAGGGTTCGTATGTTGTAAAAAAGACGTTATCAGGAGGGGCCTTAATATTAGCCCAAATGGACGGTCTAAAGTTGATGGACCCCATAAATGCGGATACGGTTAAGATGTACTATCCCTAAGCAAGAATAACAAAATTTTGCCAAAGTTAATAAATGCCAACAATCATTACAACTTCGTGGTTTGATTTTCATTTCTCTATAAGCAAAGTGGGTGTCCCTGAATGGTCAATTACTCTTACCAGTCACTATCAAACAAACCCTTATAACATTTTCCTATATTACCCATCACCTCGTCGCACATACAGGGAAATAATAAATAATGAACAGTGATGGAATGATAAAACTCAATGATTTTTTTTATGATCCCACCTTTCTAAAATAGTCGATTTGGTATGTTTCTAGGATAACACCAAAATCATAAGAGCTAAACCCATAAGAAGAAACGCATCAAGATTTCCTACTCTAGTCAAGGCAAAGACAAGTGAAGAAGGATTAGATTATTATGAGGGTCTTGTTGTTTGGCTGTTATCTATGATAATCAAGTAAGCATAATTAAGCAATCATTCATCATTCATTCTGGCTCTCAATGACAAGTCGCATTTCTAATTAAGTTGGCTAGTCTAAAGAAGATGCCTCTCATTATCAATTAGTTAGCTCATAGGAGCACTTTTACAATTCCTTCTTAAGGATGCTAGTCTATTGAGATGCCTCCAAATATATTGTCTAAAAGAATACTTCCCACTATCGGTTAGTTAGCTCACAATAAGGCACTTTCCTAAATATTCTCTCTTAAGGTTGCAAGTCTAATGAGACATTTCTTATCGTCAACTAGTTAGCACATAAGAGCACCTTTTAGGTTGCGAATCGGGTGATTCGTGTTCATCCGCATCCGACCTTCGACATCTATACATAAAGGTTGAAAGGGAGGCTGATCGGGGGGGGGTGTGTGTTGGGAAGAAAAGAAGAGAAAAAGAGAGAGAGAGAGAGAGAGGCAAACACAAAAAAAAAAAAAAAAAAAAATACACACGCACATCACCAGAGTTTTCCTTCTCTCTCCAGGTCCTCGCCGTTCAACGCCACCAACAACCACTTAAGGCGGTTTCTAACAAAGAAAGTTCACCCAAACGATTCCCCACCTCTACAAGGCTCAAAACCTCCCATTAACCGACGCAAACGGCCACTAGAAAGCCACTGACAAGGAGCTTCTAGCTATTGCAATCCGAATTGCGACCCGCATCAAAGTTAGTTAGATTTCATCATTTATTATTATATTATTATTAGTTTTTAATTAATAATAACATTTAAAAAAATAAAAATATATATATAAATACAAATAATAAAACATAAATAAATAATAAAGATATATGTTTTAGGAATATTTTTTATTTATTGTTAACAAAGACTAGGTTTAGAAGTTTTTTTTTAAGGTATTCATTATTAAAAAAATACATACATTAATAGATAAATATTTTATCATCTAGAAAAAAAGATTTTGATAAAAATAAATAAATAAATGATAATTAGTGATTTCCAAAATTAAAGGTTTTAGCAAGTCAATAAATAAAGTTTATGCTTAGAATTTTTTTAATAAATTTAAATGATAATAAACATAAACTTAACACATTTTTCATAATTAAAATTAACTAATTCACTAAAGTTTTATGAAAAGCAAACTACGACCTATTTGATCCCGAATAGCAGGTACGTAAGCATCCTGATGTGGCAACTCTAAAAGAATAAAAAAGTATCTTCAAATCATTATATCATCTTATCTAGTATTTTCTTTTTATGCTAAAAAAGATATCATAACATAAATATATAATTTAGATTTTAGAAAGATAAGATAGTAACTTTAGGGTTTTAATAGGACTGCCCATGAGTCAAGAATCTTTGGTTTTTCTTTTTTTTTTTCTTTCTTAAAAAAAAAGAGAGAGATTTTATCAACTAGTGTTTAGATTAGAATTAATCTACTTTATTAATTCTAATTCAGTAATTTTTCCCAACTCTAGTTAGGTAGCAACTCTAAATAAATGAAAAAAATTCCTAGTTTAAGTCGATGATTTATATTAGACGAACGTAAGATCTAATATGAATCGAATTAGGGAGATAATATAAAATTTTTAAATTAAACTTGACACTACCACCATTATTCCTAGCTAGATTTCTCCCTAATGGTGTTGGCTACACATTTTTCCCGCCACTGTTTAGGCAATCAACCATTCTGTGAGCCTTTTGTTTGCAAGAGAAACAAAATGTAAGGGATGTCAATTTTTCTAAGCAAGTCTTACTGCTATGTATTGTCTTCCCACATGAAAAACAAGTATCTTCTAGTCATTTGCATTCATTCAGCTCATGTGGCCCATAGCATCTCACACACCTATTACCTTGACCCATTAATGAGGTACTGGCCTAAAAAGAGGGCACTACAATAACCATAGGTCTCGTCTACACAGTATGGAGTTTCTTGCCCTTCTCTTGAATTACGACACCTTCGGTTCGTCTCTTTTCCAGTACAATCCTGGTCTTTAGTGTCCTCATCTCTTTAGTTCTTTTGTGACTCTATTCTAGGAACTTGGCCTTATTTACCACTTCAAAGTAAGCGTTTAGCTAGAAAGCACCCACTTCGTGTTGTAGAGTGGGTTCTAGGCCTAATACAAATTGATAAGCTCTAGACTTCTCATTAGTTCCAAAAGTAGATGACATAAATTTCATTAGGCGATTAAGTTCCACCTCATATTCATCCACTTATCTCTTTTTTTGTGGAAACTATAGTAAGCTGCCTCCATCCTATCACGTATGTTGTTAGGGAAATAATGTTCATACAACATCTCCTTAAGCCTTTCCCATGTGGTTACTCCTATAGTGAGTTTGGAAATAGTTAACCACCATTCAAAAGCTAAGTTCCTTAGCAAATATACAACATACTTCACTTTCTTATGTTCAAGAATTCCCAGCACTTCAAATATCTTTTCCAGCTCATCAACCTACTGTTTGATATCTAGTGAATCATCAACTTTAGGCTTGAACTCTTTAACCATTCTAACAAAATAGTTTAGACTCACTTGTGTAGTTAGCCTCTCTCCAATCTCCCCCATCATCTATGCTTGTCTAACATTTAGCAACTATAATTCTTGTATTTGTTATTGTTGTTGTGCTACCACTCTTGCTAAAGTATTAATGGCCTCTAGCATATGTGTAACATTGCCCACTTTTCCTCCTTGTCCATATTGAAGAGGTATGGGTGGCATCTACTTATTAGGAGCATCACCACCAACACCAAATGTTGATCTCGATCTTGAGATTCTTCTAAGCATTCTACAAAATGAGCAGGAGTTGTCTCAAGATATCATACTATATCAATAATATAGTAAGTATAGTTAGAATGAATGTACATTCACAAGTGTTAGTCCCATTCACTACCCATTCTCATCATGTATCATTGTCTCAAAAATCTTACTCCTAGGTAGTTTATAGATCAATAAACCTAGGCTTTGATACCACTTTAGTTGTAACACTCCGAAACCTAAGACAAGTATAGCCCATCATGTGTCCTCACTATATGAAGACACGCAAAGACTCAAACTCTGCTAGTTTCCAACATTCACATTCAAATATCTATAATGATTAATGAAATCATTCTCCACATACAAAAGGTTAGAAAGAATATCAATCCTCATAAACAAATCATAATTAGTCTCCTTAAATTATTACAAGGGAAGCATTTAATAAATTTAATACAACAAGAGTCTCAAATCAAATAAACAAGATCATCCAATATCTACATTTTCTCTTCATTGGAATATTACTCATCATAATACACATATTCCACATTCTCCTCAATATTTCGATCTGTCTCTACTAAGGTCTCATCATATCCTATCACTTCTCTTGTCGTACTTATAACTAAAAAAGCTCTTACGAGGGGTGAGCTAATGCCCAGTGCAATATATACCTACACATACATATGCATGCCATTCCAAAAATATTGACACGGACATAATGCAACATTTTATTCATATACAGTTCATCATCTTTCACATTATTTAACTGATACACAATTTCATCATTATAATCGTCATATAATCCTTCTGTGAATACATATATATAAATATATATACGACAAAAGGCATCCCCCTTTGTCCATGAGTCTAATCTATACATAAATAATATATAGATGACAGTGGGTGCTCCTTCCTATCCATGAGTCCTTTCACATCTCACAAAATAATCTTTCCACATTGAAGAAATGAGTCTTTCCATATCAGATAACCCTAAATCTACTCGAATTATTTCGATATATGACTCTACTAAGGACAACGTCACATATCAATAATCAAGGTACCACCCTAAGAACACCAACCCTTACCCAACTTCTCAGACCTAACCAAGCACAATCACACACATAACTAATCTTATTCATTAATTAATATCATTTAGTCCACATACATTTATAACCTAACAAGTATAAACAACAAACATAGGTTTTGGTTTCGTGACTTTGAATGGCACTCCTTTTGATAAGTAACTTTTGAATGTAGAATGTAATTTTGCTATGCAACTTTTTATCACATGTTGATTGTACGTATAATTGTAACATGGAGACAATAATATAATGCATCTCATTAGCCTTGGACAATAGTTAATAGACCTAAAAAAGAGTACTATTTCGAGACCGATTATACAATTTGAAAAAATAAGTATATGAAAACTTATAAAAACTTTCTTTTGCTATTAACAAGGATCTTGAGGTATTAGTTAACATTTTATTAATATCATTAGAAGGATACTAATTGTCAAAAGATAGAAGGGAACCATTTGGTTCACTCCATTCAATATTGTAATCAACTGGTCAAAGAAACATTATGATGGAAAAAATCCTTGACATTTTAAAAATCTTATGACGATATGTAAATTAAACTATTTTTAAAGGGGATAAAGGGATGATGGCATTAAAAGAAGGAGAATATGGATATATAAGATATATAAATCCACATTCCAGAAAAAGTCCTTTTCAAAGAAGGATAATGATCTCGACAAAAAAGGGAGAGTATGGCTATATATATATATATATAAGAGATATACAGCAAGAGAAAGACTAAAATAAGATAACAAAAATCGACTTGTGTACTTAACTATTACTACTCTTTTATATTCATATAATGCATAATGTTGAACGAAAAAAATTAAAGAAATTCCATAAAATTCGAAATTCTTTTAATAATTTTTATGAGTAACGAGGCACACTTATTAGGAGCATATTAAAATAAAACTGCTCATACTTTTTATATCATTTAGACAATTTACTTGAAATCAAATCCGGTAAAAGCTATTAAAATATGTTAAGATTTTTATTTCTATGTCTAAGAAAAAGAATTCTGTAATTGATCTTGGACAAGTATTTCGAAGTCCAAACGAGACTAATCAACAAAGTACAAAATCTTGAAAGGCTTTATGCTTCCATATCAATTTTAGGATATCATAGATAGCTCTTAGATTTAAGAAGCCTGAATATCCTAACTAACAAAGATATACGCACTACGCTGAGCCCGAAAACCCTGGGATATATAGCTAGGACGTTAAGGTATTAATCCATAAAAACCAAACGGCATTTCAGCAGAAATGAAAATAAATTCCAAATAATTATGAGATTCAGAACAGTGCTTTCGATGCACAATGTCATCAATCAGCCGCCAATTGCTCCTCCTCCCATCTCTCCGGCTTCGAGTCCAAATTCGGGTTGTGTACTTGGAGTAACTCTGGTGGTGCTTTTCATCGTATGTATAATCTTTTTCAGCATTAATCATTGCCTTCGTTGTTTTGCGGATCGTTACCGTGCTAGCGATAACGATCCTCCGCCGTGGTGCGAGGCACAGCCGCCACCTTTTCGCAGGGAACGACCACCGGCATCACCGATGTGCAGAGTAATGCCCATAGGTGTAGGCAGAACAACCCCGACAGGTAGGGTACAGAGGGCAACGCCGCAAAACGGCAAGAGTCAAGGAAATGCAGCTCACGACCCACAAGGATAATGGAGAAAAAGCTGAAGAGTGCTATATGCTTAGATGATTTTAAGGTTGGAGAAATATAGTTTTGATTTAATTATAAAAAAGAATGCATATAAGTTTTCATGTCTTTTTTTCATTTTACATACGTTTATTAATTCTATTAGTTCTAACATTTTTTTTTTCAATTTGCCAAAATATGTCATAAAACAAATTAAATGGGAAATTTCTTCAACAAATTGTGATTCCACATTATCTTTCAGGCTCTTCTTCTTCTCTTTCTAGTGGTGGTAACGGGGTTGGGTTTGTAACACATTTAATTTCTGCACTTACGTTCCAATTCAAAGAATGGGAATTTTTATGTAACACCATTTGTTTATCCACTAGGAAATATAAATTTGGTAATTGGAATTTGATCCATTTTCTATATGATAGTAATAATTAAGAAATTAAAATTTGCATTGGTTGAAAGTCTCATCTATCTAAATAAAGATTCTTGGTGAAATTCGTTTTGTGTATGAAATCTGCAACCGTAAAAGGAAATCATGCCAAATCAATACAATTAGCAGATAATTGTATAGCTTAACAAACATATTTTACTATATCATAAATCTGCCCTAGATCAATCTATATAACATGTTTCCTTTTTTATTTTTCGGCTAATTATAAACAAACATGGGTCGACACTAGCAGAATGTTAACATTCAATTAAAGAAAAACCGAAATATGAGAATGCCATTTATATCATTGCATTTTGAATCCTTATATTTATTCATAGAAAAGTAATAAGCCCCCAAAAACTCAATACCCATGATTAAAACTCAATAAATATCCCAAGAAAAAAAAAATCATTAGTACAATTGAGTTTAATAGCATTATTACTTGTTTACTTGCACACTGGTTAGGGGATTTTTATGTCAAGTAACCTTTTTTATTTTGTTTGTATAGGGAATAATTATTACCTTTTTAGGGTGGTGTTTAAACAAAAGTTGTAATTAATGGATAATCATACCAGCATTAAATAATTATTGATTATATAAATATCATCTAACATTTAATCTCACTATTAACTTATGTACAATAAATTTATATTGTTGCTCATTATTAAATCACTGCCATTAATATGTAAATTAACGGTGAAATTGAAAATTGGACCGATCTTATTAAATACATGAATAAGACCATAGAAAATTTTCATATTAGTATTTTTAGTCATTTCTTAATTTAATACTACAAGTAATGAGATAGAATAAATATTATAATAAGTATTACCTATAATAAAAGTTACACGAAGTAAAAAATGGAATATACAATTTTAGTACCCAAGGAATAATTCTTTTTTTTTTCTTTATTTATTTTATTATAGAAAGTAAACACGTTAACGACCAATTTGTGGAAAATCAAATGCAATCTTAAATAGAAAAGCAAATTTTGGGATATATGAGATTTGATAAAGATATAAAGAGAAACGAATAGATATGCTATATGTCGAATTTCATTAATGATATTAAGAAGGAAACCGAATCTTAAGAAGTGAGAGGGAACCGTTTGTTCATGCCATTGAAATATTACTGGTAAATATATATATAGATACTAAGATGAAAATAAAATTCTTCCACATTTTAAGATGTATATGATATTTTTATCAAAATACTATTCAAGGGCATAAATGGATAATCAAAATTGGAGATTCTTGAAATGTAAAAGGACTAATTTTGATGACTAATTGTATATATGAACTAGCAGAAACACATAAATAGAAACTATTTATATTCTCTTATATATATATATATATGTCTGTCTATACTATATTAATGTGTAAGACACTTTTCATGACTTACATATTGATGTATATAATTAATGATATTGTGTATTCAAACACGAATATACATAAATAATTTATCATCTTTATTTTCCTTTTTGGCCAGATTATTTCCATCCTTTAAAAAAAGAAATTTCAATGTAATTCTTGAAAGGAAAAAGTAAAGCAAATCTAGGAATCCTAAATATCCTAGGACTAGCAAAAAGATATGAGCTTAACCCGAAAACCTGCGAATATATATAGCTTAGGCGTTAAGGTATTAGTGTAGGAACAACCTAACAGAATTAGAGTGAAGCGGAAATAAACCAAGTAGTCATGAGATTCAGAGCAGTGCTTTTGGCTCAGAGTGTCCTTAATCAGCCTCCAATTGCTCCTCCTCCTCCTCTCAACACTTTAGTTTTGAGTTCGGATTCGGATTCGGATTCGGATTCGGATTCGGATTCAATATCCATATATCCTTTAGCGGTATTAATTATAATCGTAATCGCAATCTCTTTCGCATTCTATTACTGTCTGCGTTTTCTTGTGGGGCACTACCTCCATACTGCTGCTGATGACGATGATACTGACGACTCTGAGCCACACAGAGGGCATGCTGAAGACAGTACCTCATCTGAATGAGTTTTCACTTGTTTCTCCACACAGAGAGAGCATGCTGAAGAGTGTGCCTTATCTGAATGAGTTTTCACTTTTTTCTTTCTTCTTTTTCACTTTGCAAGAACATGTCATTACCTACTGACTTAATGGGAAATTAAATGAAATATTTTATTTGGCCTACCGTGTTTTCATGTATTCTTTTTTACTATTCTGTTTTTTTTTTTTTTTTTTATAATAATGGTGATGTAGTTGACCTTATGAAGTCCCATTGGTTTGATATTCAATTGGAGATATATATCGGTTTGATATATGTTGTAACATGGGGTAATACTAGCATAATGTTAATTTTCATTCAACCGAAATGTATAAATTCAGCTTATATAAATTATATACATTCTTGAGTCTTTAAATTTGTTGGAGCCCCACATAGAAAAGTAACAAGTCCCACAAATTTAAGGCTGCAAAACATATGCCATACAAAAATTTGTTTGAAGACAAACCTCCTAAAGTGAAGAGGGCTAGCTAGCTCGTTATGATAAATGTTATTATATTAGAATTAACTAAAACTGAGCAGGTGAGCAACTTATTTAGTTGAAAGGATGCCAAGAAAAAAGAAACTCATAGCCACTTGTATATTAACAAACTCGATAACTATATTATATACAATTTCTTTAATCAATATCTAGAGATATAAGTTAAGAAGTTTAGAAAGCAAACATTTTATATTCCATAATTGGTTACATGCTTTATAAATGATTAAGTGTATTAAAAGGTGAAAGGTTTCTTCTTTAATATATGCTAATAAGATATCTATTTATATTTTCCATTTACATAACGCAAATAGTTTGCTCATTTGGAAGAAAAAAAAAAACTTCATTTGAATGATATATGTAATTTTACTCTACATGAAATTTGTTGGACTCGTAAGCACATCAAGTAAAATATAATGAAATTGGAGCTTAACTCGATAGATACTTAAATAGCTTGAGTTCTATTTTACTATTGTTGAAATGAATTCGAGTAAATACTGAGTTAATTTTGAATATTTTATATATAAGCTTAGTTTTTTTACACACCCCTAATCATGAACCCATCATAGAATGGCTCCTTCAATTTTCTTTAATCCCACATCATCCATATTTCCTTTTCCTCACTTAGTTCATTAGCCACTATACTTTCATTATCCATAAGCCCCCTATAGAGGGCTAAATGCAATCTAAAGCCTTATACCCATTAATTAATTGGATTTAACTTTTTGGACTAATATGATAGAGCTCAAAGAGTCAAATACATAACCTTTGAGATAATTAGGAGAGATTTGGCATAGTAAACTTCGAGTAAGGCTTGTAAGATTAGTTAATCTAATCCAACTCTTCTCAATAAGGCTTGCACATTAAAAGCCTTTAATGGACCTAGATTTATGAGAGGCCCATATGATAGCTCATTCACTCATGAGCGTCGATTACCATCACTATTCAATAGATGAGATTCATAACTAGACCCTACAAATAACTAAGGCATCCTTATTCAAGGTGAGACTTTTTTTTTTTTTTTAGAAAAAAGGCCATTACTCTACTAAATTACTTTCTTAAATGATTAAATTGAGAATTCAATGAAGAATATTTGCCTGCCACAAAGCACTTAAGCCCAATTGAGACTACCTACTCCTCCTCTCCATCCTACTTATCCTTGATCATCATTTTACGTGCCATTACATGTCATTCCTTTAGGCTCATATGTAGCGTGAGGATCACACAACACGTACGTGACCACATCGCAATCTAATCCGCCCACTTACATTTTTCGACAACTCCACTAAGGAGTAAAAAGTTGACAACCTTATGATGGTACCCTGAAAGAAGGATGCATGATCCTAATGATAGCATCAATCAAGACCATAAAGTTAACCCTAACGTTATCAAGCAGCTAGCCCTGCTTGAAAATACTAATCTTACCAATAATACTTAGGAGTCTCATCTTAACAATGCCTAAGTGATGCATGTTATTTAGGAAAGCACTAGGAAAACACTAATCTTACCTAATGTATGCTTGGTATGGTAGGCTTTACTGCTATGTAACAAGGAGTGGTTTTGTCAAATCCTGTTGTTGCTACACAACAACTTGCCCCTTAAGCACCACAATAAGGTCCCATCAATCAAGAAGCTGCTTTTAGGTCTGATGAGCAGACTCTTACACTAAAGTTTGTAGTTGCATATCATCCTACACCTAAGGTGAGGCACCAAGGAATCCACATCGAGGGGTCTTCATCCTCATGTGTTGTACCAATGTCAAAAGGTGTTATTAAAGGATTTACAGCTCATCCTAATCTCACTCCCATTATTCCTATGGAGGCTATAACATTTGCTTCTAAAAGCACATTTGTCACAAAGGACTTGGACATGTATTTGAAGGAAATACAAATAAAGTCTACTGTGGGAGCACTGGATCTTAAGCTCTCGCACAATCAACACATCGTAGCCAAGCTTTACCCTAAGGATTATGTGAGTCCTAAGTTCCTACTTTTTAATAGGAAGAAAGGAAGCACCAAGGAACATTTATTGAAGTTTATTATAACACTAGAAGTTTATAAGCTAGATGATGATTTGAAACCTAAAGAATTTTCAAATTCCTTAATAAAGTAGGCATATACATGGTATGTTAATGTTTCGCCAAGCTCAATAGATTCATGGGATAGCATGTGGAAAATGTTTTCTAGTGAAGTTCCTCTCTACTCAAAAGAAAGTCACTCTAAATGACATGAGACACTTTAGAAAATGCCCACTAGACATCTAAGACATTTGTGATAAAAAAGAGTTAGTAAAAAATTGTATCTAAGGGATGTTCACTAAATACGCGGTGCATTTAAAGAATCTGTCTTGGTGTCATTCGCTGCATTGGTTGAAAATGTGTAAAAGACCAATATTTCTATTGCAAAGCAAAAGGGAGGAAGACTCAAGTTCAACGAATGGGCACCATCTATAAGCTTAGCCCAAAGAGAAGGATCTAGGAAAATTGGAATCAAGACTACAAAGGGCTCTACACCGACATTAACATATCCATGCTCGATAGGGAAGGTACATGCGATGCTTGACATATGGTTAAGCAATAGGAATATGAAACTCTCAAAAGCTGAACACCTATCTACTGTAGATAAAAAAAAAAAAAAAAGATGACCTTAGATTTTGCAAGTTCCATAAAGTTGTGGGGAATTCTACTAAGAATGAATTCACCTTGTAGAAGATTTTCAATGAGAGGGTTTGAAGTAGGGAGCTTATCATAGAAAACAATGATGTTTGGCACAATCGTTTCCTAACCCATAACAATCAACGTGGTGTTGTAAATAATGTTACTTAAAATCTTACTACGACTAAAGTGGATGAGGTACCACCTGCTAAAGCATATAAAGGAAAAGAGAAATTAGATGAAGTTTAAGATGATGAATGCTCACCCATTGTCGTAGCACTATTGAGGACTTCCAACTTTAGGAATTTCTTCAACCTCCTTGGATTTAATGAGAAGGCGAGGCTTACAACAGCGACTACACTTACACAAATTTCAAAAGGACAATATGCTGAGTGTAGTGTTGCATAACCTGTCAAGAGAATGGCTCATGCCCATGAGAATGCAATTTTATTCACAGACGTCGATATGTGCATGAAGAGCCCAAAACACAATCACCCCTATGGAAGCTAAAATAGTATCTACTTGCGATTATTACTTATCCTTATGAGGTTAAATGTTTAATTGAGTAATGTCTCATACTCTTAACTTAGGGTGTGAAAGTCTCTAATAGTTGGTCACAACGCGCAAGATATGAAAATGGTGAATTTAGCTTATCCTAAATCAAATGATCAAATTATCTGTTGACACATGTTATGCCTTCCCTATGAACTCATCATTCTAGGGCAAAGAAGGTAACCTACACTTTAGTGATCAAGTTCCTTTGTAAGATTTGAAGCGACACAAGCATAACCACATGAGACTTGGTTTAATACATAGAAGGTCATTTCCACATAGTATGGTAATGTTATTGGTAATGGTTTATACAAATTAGTAATGGAGCAATTTGCCATGAATTTCAAGTAAGACGTTTGAGCCATGTTAAACTTATCCCAATTTTATGTTTCCAATCAAAAGATTTAAGGCCAATTATGTTTTTAGTTTCCATCCTACTAGAGCCTATTGGTTCGAAGCACCCAATTTAACGTTCAAGTCAAGTTCTCTATGTAATAATGTGTTTAGGTTTGATCATATTAACGAAGTTGCTTCTCTTCCTCTTTTAGCTATTTTCTTTTTTTTTAAAAAAAAAAAAAGTGAGCATGAAAGGCATAAACCTATAGTTAGACTAATAGCAGGATGTAATTGGTCTAGTGATCACACGAGGTTTTTAATTTCGAAAGCCACCTGCTGGTGTTCACAAGGGATTAACAATGGTTGACAATTATTGGTTTTAATTTATCTAACAAAGGGAGGTCTTCTTTTAACCTTTAAAGAAAGAAAAAAAAAATCTAATAAGCAAACACAGTACATTATGGTAGATGTTAGAAAGAATAAGAATAGAAGAAGAGCTTACCAGACTAAATGGCACACTCAATGGAGGCCTCGCTTGTCACGATTGCAATTTCAGTCACCACCGCTTCCCTCTTAAACTAAGTTGCAAGCTTGTGATTCACTGAGTACAACACAACAAAGAGTCGAACCTCTTAAAATCACGTGATCATACGAATTCAAGAGTAACTAAAGATTGAACAACAAAGAGTTGGACCTCTTAAAACTATTGTGCCTCTACCACTCATTACAAGTGCAAGCTAAGTTCGTTGACACCTAGTCCTTATCACAATCACCAGTTCCTCAAGTGTCGAGTTCCTTTATCTACAAAATGAATAAAATGAAAAGTGAGAGTCAAAGAAAGTCACATGAATTTGAAAATTACACATAAGAATCCTAATATCTTAGTCCAAGCAAACAAGTAAGAATAAAGATGAGCAAAAGAGAAACAAATATTACAAGTCAGAGTTCAAAAATGTGTGAGATTCTTCCTAAAAGGCATCTGGATAAACTTTTGAAGAAATCATTTTCAATTAGGAGAGTCACATACACAATTTGGTTACAAAGTAATAGGGAAGACATTGGAAATTGCAAGGATTATGATATTAACATCATCAAAACAAGAGAGATTTGGCAACTATTTGACTTCACAAAAGTAGGTAAAGGCTAACAATATAAGCATTAATAGCATGATTGATAAATGAAGATAATCTAAACAAAGACAAGATTTGCCCTAATTACTACTATATAAGAGTTAAATACAACTCTTCTAGTAAAATAAAGTTACATATCGAGAACTTAGTTAGATTATATCATCCTTTTGAGTCCTTCAAGTGCTCATCGATAGCATGGAAAAATCTCTTCTCACAAAAGAAAAGATGATTAAAATGCTTCAAGTTATCAAATTCATACCGTAAACATTATTTGATATCACAAAGACGATACTAATTCTTGATTGGCTAAAGGCAACACACTCAATTAAACATTGCTACAAACTTGCACACGAAGAAAAAAAATCTAAATTATATGCAGCATTAGCACTAGAATCTTGTAATATAAATAATGTAAATGTGTGTATGGCGGCAATGCAACTATTCCATGAGTGCACATGCGCCAAGCAATCTCTTAACCATCAGAAAGGCTTATCTTATACTCAAAACCATTCGACTTTATTTGAAAGATTTTGGTCAAGGGGTAAAATGCAAATGGCTAAATGAAATCTAAGGCCTTGTGCCCATTAATTAATTGGATTTAACTTTTTAAGCTAAGGTGGCTAGGTCCAAAGAGCTAAATCTATGACCTTTAGAATGATCATAAGAGATTTGACATGGGGCTTGGAGTGGGTCGTTAGATTGATCAATCCAATCCAATCCTTTTCAATAAGGTTCACGCATTAAAAGCTTTTAATGAGCCTAAATTCATAAGAGGACCATATGAGAGCTCATTCACTCATAACTATTGATTGCCATCATCATCCAATGGATGAGAAATATAGCTAGATCCTGTAAATACCCAAGGTATCTCCATTCAAAGGAGACTTTTTTGGGGAGAAAAAGGCTATTATTTTTTCGAATTACTCTCTCAAGAAATCAAATTGAAAATTCAGTGAAGAATATTTGCCTATCACAAAATGCTTAAACTTAATTGAGACTGCCTACTCTAGCCTCACATGTAGCGCAAGAATCACGCAGCACGCACGTGACCACATTACAATTGAATTCACCCACTTACACCCCTTAACATTTGTCTTTACTACTTGGGATGTCTCCAAACAACCTCTCGCTAATTTCATAAATTTGTAATTTCTTCATGCTAAATTCGATATTCCTTTCCCCCTTCCCCTTTTCGCCTTAGGATACAGACGTACTTTGTCCAATTCAGGATTAATGACATTTGTACATTAAACTAGTCCTATTGCCGCCCTAATTCTTATCAAAGAAAATGGAGAATAATATTCTAGTGGCAAACCTTGAATCCTTATAATTATCCCCAATGCAACATCATTATAGTTTGTAGTGTTAGGGTTGAAATTAAGTTTCGATCTTCTAATTGCAAAAGTGCCTCTTGCTAAACCAAGGACCCTTCTTTTGAGACCCCAACAATCTCTAAGGTTCCGCTACATAACTTATTACATGTATTTGGAAGTCCTTGTCCAAACTATATTTTATGGATTCAACAAAGAATTTTATTGATGACCTGGCTATTTTAGCACTGTGGAACAACTTGATGAATTTAGTAAACCTTTTTATGAGTATAAAATGGATATAGATGATACCAATTCAATTTTTATAGTATGATGGTTAGCTGTTGGGACTAGTTGTACCTACCATTTTGTCTTTGGGATCAACATCAACAATGCAATTCATTCAACCATAAACTTAATATAGATTATACAGCTACAATACAATTAAATCCAAATTAAAGAATTACAAAGAATCCTTTCTTGCATAAACCATTTGCATATTTTGCCTATTATCATCCATAACTTTTCCAATTTTCCCTATAGAATGGAAGAACTTAAAAGGTAATCCTATCAATTTGACATAACAATCACATCTCTCTAAGAGTTCCTTAGATCTTTAATAACTCTTAGATCTTTAATCTCCTAATTGGTGAATATTATGACCTTACTCCCCACCCAAGTATTTTGATCATTAACTATGACATTTTCTTCTCCATTCGCCATATCTACGTTCTCTTGTAGACCAATTGGGAAAAGTAAAGAAGGCATCCTCATAGGTTTGGTTTTTCTTTTTTTTTTTTTTTGAGCACTCTCGATTTCCCATCAAGGTCCCTCTACATCCTCCATCTTTCTGACTTTTCCTTCTCGAACGAAACCGGTCGTTATCACCAGTTTCCGACAAAGGAGATGCCTAGCGCTTTTGGTCGTCGACTCGCTAGAATTTCCCCCAGTTTTTTTTTCTTTTTTTTTATAAATACATTGCTCCAAAAGATAATTTAGTGCTTCAAGATTCAAATGAGCTATTTAAGACATTTATATTTATACAAAAATTTAGTTAATAATAATATTTGTTAATAGAATCATTTTAGTTTTTTATCTTTATGTTATAAAAATTATATATAAGAAGTACTAAAAAAGGGATTTGGTTGATGTAATAATTCATACATACAATAAATTCTACAATGCAATCATATAAAAATGATTATATCATATAGTTACTTTATATTAGTGGCCTCTATTGTATTGTAAATAAGAGTACTATATAGTACAAAAAGAAACTATCAATAACTTAATAAAGGTTGTAAATAACTATATCAAGCTATCAATAATTACATTAAGACTATCACAGTTATTTTATATTGTAATAGGGTCTTATTTGTACTTTATTTAGAAAAATAAAACTATAATAAAGAAAAATAATTATATTGTATACTCACTTTTAAATGATTATATCTAAAATTTTCCTAAACATAAAGAATTTAAATAGTTTTCTTTGCATTACTAAGTTACATATAATATTATCTTTCTTTTTGTATGTATATGATGTTAATTTCCAAAAGTAAATGTCACGCATATTGCTTCCAACCGTATGCATAAAGCCCTATGGTATTTAATTATTTATTTTCTTTCACCTACACCTCTGTGCTTATCTTCTGTTCTATGTCAAGTCAAAATGGGTGTCGGTTTGCAGGGGAAGGGGGGGCGAGGAGTGGGGAAGACAAACAAAAGGTGGGTGTTGTTAAAAAAATAAATTCCTGTAAAATCTCGATGATGGTCTATTATTTAAACCAACTTCTATGTATTATGTAAAAGGTTTAAATGTAAAGCTCGATAATGGTATGTTAAACTTAGACCATTTAGAGGAATGTTATAATTATTTTATTTTAATTTAAATCTCGAATTTACTTTTTTTTTATCTAAAAATTTAATCAACTATGAAAAATAGATTTCATCATTATTTTAATTAAACTGTTGTACAATTAATGTTTATCCCCAATTGGCGTGATTTCAAAAGCGAATCAATAATTTTTTTTTTCTTTTGACAACTACATATTATATATCTAATGGAAAAGTGGGAATTCGAATTTATTTCATTGCAAAAGAAAACAATATTTAGCCTAAAAGGTCTTGACAAAGCAAACCAATAAGATCAAGGACGTCATGATACGCTGACAACATCAATGCTTTCCTACTAAGATAAATCAATTACTCTCACCTATAGATTTCAATTTATGTAATTTAAAAAAAAAAAAAAAAGAGAGAGCGACTTACAATGAGATACACATGTTTTATCCTTTGATCATACAAATATGACTAACAATAAGAAATTCTTATTAAATTAATATCAATTTATATACCTTCTTTATTTTATTTAAATCTCTAATGACCATCTCTCTACATTTATACATCGTTAATGATTCTATTAAAAGAGTGTAAACATCCCATTTTTGTTTCCTAATTATTATTATTAATGTTTTTTTTCTATTTTTTAGATATGAAGAAAAAATAAATAATAAAATAAATAAAATTAATACACAAATAATAGAAAATAAAGGTAGCAATAATAATAAAAGACATTTAAGGTTTTTTATTAAATTTTAGAATTTTAAAATAATAGAAAATTAGTAAAATTGCCACGCTTATATGCAATTTGCGTGTAAAGAAAAATTGAGAAATGGGCTAGCTTAGTCGGTTCGTCCATTGACCTGGTGAGCGTAGGGAAGGGTGTGGTCGAGTGTTCGAATTTGGGCAAAGGCACTTTGTGCCGTATTGATTTTTTTTTTCCTCGAGCTACCACATGTCAACAACTAATTGGAAGACTCGAAGGAATGCATCTAGCGTATGTTCATCTTCAACCTCCAACCGAGATTGACGGCAATGTGAGGAGAGCGAAATCCAACCATTTCAAATCAAATTTTAACGAATCTTGAACAAAAAAAAATGATAAATATCAAATTAGTACAAATCAAAACAAAAAAAAAACAAAAGATTTGTTCAAATCAGAGAAAAAAAGGAAAAGATAGGGATGGGTTTCAACCAACTCTGATTCAAGGTTATCAAGACGGGTTTTTGCGAGTCTATAAATAGGACTCAACTTTGGGAAGAAGGGGGAGGAATCAGAAGAAAAAAAGAGGGAAAGGAGGAAGAAAAACATACTCACCGGAGCTCTCTCTCTCTCTTTCTCTAAATCTCATTGCCACAGCTACTAAACCGTGCCTAGGGTGGTTTTCGACAAAAACCAACACCATCACTTGATTCCTCACCTTTAAAAACTTAGGAAACGCCTATCAATTGCTACTAATCGTTGCCAGAACACCGCTGACGAAGACCTTCAGTCACTGTGATCTAACCTGACTTGCGAACCAACTTGACCCAACCCGACCCAAACTGCGACCCACATCCAAGTTAGTCGAATTTCTTCATTTTTTTATTATTTATTTATTTATTATTATTATTAGTTTTTAATACTAAATAAAATAAAATAAAATAAAAAATGTATATTTTTAGGAATGTGTTAACGAAACTAGGTTTAGAATTTTCTAAAATATATATATATATATTATAATAGAGAAAAAATTAATAAAATCAATAAAAAATTAATAAAAAACAAATATTTTATCACTTAGAAAACTTCTTTTCATAAAAAAATGAATGAATGAATGATAATTGACGTTTTTTCAAAATTAGAGGTTTTAGTTTTTTTTCAAAATTAAGAAATAAAGCTTAAGCGTAGAAATTTCTTTAAATAAATTTAAATGGTAATAAACATAAACATAGCATATTTTTGTAATTAAAACTAACTAATCCACTAAAGTTTTATTAAAAGTAAATTATGACCTGTTTGATTCTAAATAGCGGATATATAAGCATCCTTACGGGGAAACTCTAAAAAAATAAAAAAAAATATTTTCAAATCATTATTAGTGTAATTGTTGTATCATTTTTCTAGTATTTTCTTTTTATGCTAAAAAAAGATATCATGATTTAAATGTATAATTCAGATTTTAAAAGAATAAAGTGGTAACTTTAGGGTTTTAATAGGACTGCCTCCGAATCAAGAGTCTCTGATTTTTCTTTTCTAAAAAAAGGGATGAGATTTCGTTGACTAGTTATTTAGATTAGAATTAATCCTCTCAATTAATTCTAATTCAATAATTTTTTTTAATTCCAGTTGGGTGGCGGCTCTAAATAAAAAATAGAATTCTAATTCAAGTCGAGAATTTATATTGAATGAATATAGAATCTAATATAAATCAGATTAGAGAGATAATATAAAATTTTTAAATTAGACTTGACAAAGAGTAACTTTGCTAATAGAATATAAGTATGTATTTAGCCTATAAAAATTTCAAGATAATTTTGGCTGCTTTAATCAACTTCCTGTGTTGATCCCACGTAATATGCTAGCATAAAAAATAATTAATAATAAATAAATAAAGCAAAAGCAAAAACAAAAATAAAGACGAGGTGCAAAATGCTAGCTAGCTTGCTCTTTTATTGCATAGAAAAGGAAGCTTGTTGATGTTATTTTACCACTGTTATTTCGTCTTCCGTTTGCTTTAGACTATGGCATTAGTGGACCTGGGGAAGGAGCAAGAGAAGCTTATCATTCATAATGGAAAGAAAGACGGCACTCTGTTGCTTCTTTATTGGACCACCCACACAAGTAGGATGAACTTTGCCGAAGACCAAGAATGAATTCAAAATCGAATCTTGGCATTTTGGTGCTTTTTATCTATAGGGTATCTTCATTGAAAATCGACGGGCTCCTGGGCAAATGCAAAATTAGTACCACAAGTTTTATTATAAATTATCGTACTTATACAAAAATAATAAAAGGTTCTACATACCAATCTTGTTAGTAAATACCTAAGGTTTTCAACCCCCAACACTTGATGTAGAATGTATGACTTTACTTTGAACTGGATTCAATATGTATGACTTCACTTTAAATTGGATTCAATCTGCATTATTAAGATAGAAATTTAAGACTCTCTCTAATGCATGAGTTATCTTAGTTAAATCCACTCTTCGAGCCATCCTAGCTTATTCTATGCAAACTAAGCTCCTACCTATGTAGGTTAACAACTTGATATGTTATGCTGCGATTTCATATGGGGTCCCACTAATAATTCCACAAAATGCATTGGATTAGTTGCCTCATCCAGGAAACTCATTAGCAACGGTCTCTCTACTTTGTTTTGGGAAGATGATTGGTCCGGTCGGGTCCTCTCAGCTATCATATCCATGTTGGATCTTTAATCCAACGTTGGCCCTATATGTAAAACGATTATGTGTTGTGGGCTGTCATATTAAGTTAAGCTCAATTAAAAGTGATTAATAAGATTTAAATATTTGAGTTTTAATATATCTAATAGGATATGGCTCCTTTTATATATAAAAACCTTATGGATAGTTTCTATTTTTATGATAGGTTAAAATAGAAATATCAAAAAGGTAACATATAGTTATCTATATAAATAGTGGTTATAGTCCTCAGGTCATACGTACCTTTCTTGTCTCTTTAAATCCCATCATCAAATAGACTATAGAGAGAAAACAAAAGGGATCTCTCAAAGAAAACGTATTGATCTGGAAGGCCGATCGCACAATTTAAGAATCGTGGATAGCAATGGATTCAGGTACGCTTCCGCATGTTTTTGTTGTTTAATTCTTAATGATCAAACATGAAAAGATCTAGGGTTTTATTTGTAATGATTTTCACAAAAAGATTAATCAAGATTCAACAATCCAAGGCCTTCTCCTAGAGCATGATGAATTACTTAAAGTAACTAACCTAGTTGATAGAGAAAACTGGCTGTTTTAGATACTCCACGTTGATCATACTCTTGATATCACCGGTGACAATCCAAATTCTCATATTCAAATCTTTAGGCCTTAAGGATTCCTTAATTTGGAACGTCACTTCATCCGGTTCTTCCACAACCAGCACCCCGCCCCCCGCCCAAGTTCTTAATCAAATCGCTCTTCGCACAACCGTCGGGTTGCTCTCGTCCTCCAGATCTAAGCTGATGGCTTTGCAAACTTATTGTACACCTTTGTTTTATACTCTTTTCAAAGACAGGAGCTCACGCGACAGTACTCCAATCTACATGAACTTGATGGGCTGGGGTGTATCCTATGACCCCCTTTGTCCAAGATGTTCATCCTTAGAGGAATTCCTACTCCACGCCTGACGTAACTGCCTTTCAAAGTCTCTTCGGCATTAGTTTGATATCTGGCTAGCTCAAAGCCTTTTCCTCTTAGCTCATGCAGACAATGTTAAACTAGCATATAGAAACTTAATCATATGCGGCAGCGGAAGTGAAATAAATCTTTTACATACCTCCAGCCATTGCAAAACAAATAGGTGTCCTGTTCGGTGGAGAATAATGTTACGCCTCGGTTACGGTTGGTGCTTCTAAACCTTAACTCACTCAATATAGATGGTGTATTTCTGTAGTGGTGAGCAGGATTAGAGACCCCGTAGTACTCCTATTTATAACTCAGTCCATCAATGAGTTGTTCTACAAAATTAGGATTTATTTGGAACATATCTTTCCTGATATAGTGGGATATATTAATATTCCTGATTTAGTGGGATTTATTATTCCCGATTTAGTAGGATAATATTGTTCCTTTATTATGGGATTTATGGATCATATCTAGAGGTTATTTGTTTCCAATAAAAAAGGAAAGAGAATAACCAACATTCTCCCACTTGGTCCATGTATTCCATAATTTATCTTAATGAGAAACAAAATTCATGAATCATGGTGATAGGTCCTCTAATGACGAGTATTATCTCCCATGTATTACAATGCATTGTGCTTCTCAATCTTATAGAACTTGATGAATAAACCCGATGTTTATTCTAGGTCCAGACTTAATGATATTTCTCAAAATAAATGAATAAACAAATGTATACACAAGGCTAAATGAGAAAACATCAACTGAATAAGAGTCTTATTAAAATTAAACATAATAAAAATTACATTATGGAACCAAGTCCCATTCTCATCACATGATCCTTAAAACTCTTTAGTTAAAGGATTAGCTATCATTAACTCAGTGCTAATGTGCTCGATGACCACTTTCTTTTCCTTAACACGTTCTCTTATGGCTAAGTACTTGATGTCGATATGTTTACTTCGAATACCACTCTTATTGTTCTTAGCCATAAATACAGCAGCTGAATTATCACAGTACAATCTTAATGGCCTAGAAATAGAGTCGACAATACTAAGCCCAGATATAAAACTCTTTAACCATACACCATGTGAGGTAGCCTCAAAACAAGATATGAACTCGGCCTCCATCGTGGAAGTAGCAGTCAAGGTCTGCTTTGCACTTCTCCAAGATACGGCCCCATTGGCAAACATGAAAACATAACCAGATGTTGATTTACGTGAATCAACACAGCCAGCAAAATCCACATCGGAGTACCCAACAACCTCCAGATTATCGGTTCGTCTATATATGAGCATATAACTCTTTGTCCCTTGAAGGTACCTCATAACCTTCTTTGCAGCTCTCCAGTGGTCAATACCTGGGTTACTCTGATATCTTCCTAGTATCCCAACAGCAAATGCAATGTCAGGTCTGGTACAGACCTGAGCATACATCAGGCTTCCAACAGCTGAAGCATATGGGATGTTTCTCATTTGTTCCTGCTCAAGCTCATTTTTAGGACACTGACTTAAGCTGAATTTATCACCCTTTATAATGGGTGCTACACTTGGTGAACAATCTTTCATCCGAAATCTCTCTAAAACTTTATTGATATAGGTTTCTTGAGACAAGCCTAAAATGCCTTGAGATCTATCCCTATGGATCTTAATGCCAATGACATAAGATGCCTCACCCATATCCTTCATATCAAAGTTCTTTGAGAGAAATTGTTTCACCTCATATAGCAACCCCTTATTATTAGTTGCAAGTAAAATATCATCCACATATAGCACAAGAAAACAAATTTTACTCCCACTGACCTTTTGGTATATACATTGATCCATCATGTTTTCTTCAAAGCCAAATGAAGTGATGATATCATGGAATTTCAAATACCATTGACGGGAGGCTTGTTTTAATCCATATATGGATTTATTAAGCTTGCAAACCAAGTGCTCACCTTCACTAGAAGAGAATCCTTCAGGTTGTTTCATGTAAACCTCTTCCTCTAGATCTCCATTAAGGAAAGCCGTTTTCACATCCATTTGGTGCAACTCCAAATCAAAGTGTGCAACCAAAGCCATCATTATACGAAGGGAATCTTTCTTAGACACAGGAGAAAATGTCTCTGTATAATCAATTCCTTCCCTTTGAGTGAATCCTTTAGCAACGAGTCTTGCTTTATATCTCTCAATGTTGCCTTGTGAGTCTTTCTTAGTTTTGAAGACCCATTTACATCCAATGGCTTTTACACCATCAGGCAACTTGACGAGATTCCAGACTCCGTTAGATGCCATCGAATCCATCTCATCTTTCATGGCATTATGCCACAAGTTCGAATCCTTAGAACTCATGGCCTGTGAAAACGACTCAGGATCATTTTCGGCTCCAATATTGTAGTCACATTCTTATAGATATACAACATAGTCACTAGGAATTGCTGATTTCCTTACTCTAGTAGATCTTCTCAATGCTAGATCAACATTCTCCTGAAGGGCAGGATCATATCGTTCAGCAGGCTGTTCAACAGCTTCGGGTATCTGTTGAACTTCAACATCTACTGAATCAGGATTGACAGCTTGTGGTACCTCGGGGACTGAATTTTCAACACGCATTTGTGCTGGAGGCGTGTTGTTAACAACAATCAGTCCACTGCCCGAGGCGTCATATTGGGCATCTGAATGGTCTTTCTCAAAACCAATGTCTTGAGATCGAATGCTCCCATTGATCAAGTCATTCTCAAGAAATTTTGCATTTCTTGATTCCACAAACCTAGTACTATGAGATGGACAATAAAATCTGTATCCCTTAGACCTTTCGGCATATCCTACAAAATACCCACTAATAGTCCTTGGGTCCAACTTCTTCTCATCTGGATTGTAGACTCTTACTTCAGACGGACATCCCCAAACGCGTACATGTCACAAACTCGGTTTCCACCCTTTGAATAATTCAAATGGCGTCCCTTGGACAGCCTTGGTTGGAACTCGGTTTAATATGTACACAGCCGTTTTAAGAGCTTCATTCCACAAGAAGTTAGGAAGCTTGGAGTTTGCAAGCATACTCCGCACCATGTCCAATAATGTTCGGTTTCTCCTTTCAGCTACTCCATTCTGGTCTGGAGAGCCAGGTAAACTGTATTGGGCAACAATCCCATTTTCTTGAAGAAACCTCGCAAATGGACCAGTCGCTTGTCCATTCTCTGTGTATCTACCATAATATTCTCCGCCTCTATCAGATCTCACGATTTTAATATGTTTTCCACATTGTTTTTCTACTTCTGCTTTAAATACCTTAAAAGCATCTAATGCTTCATTCTTGTTATTAAGCAAGTAGAGATACATATATCGTGAGTAATCATCTATAAAAGAGACAAAATACTTGTTACGGTACGCATCCATGTCTAGACTACAAATGTCTGTATGTATGATTTCCAATAATTCAGAACTCCTTTTGGCACCCTTTTTCGACTTGTTAGTTTGTTTTCCCTTAATACAACTTATACAAGTCTCAAAATCAGTAAAATCTAAAGCACTAAGTACCCCATCATTTACTAACCTCTTAATTCTATTAATGGAGATATGACCTAATCTCCGATGCCATAACATAGAGGATTCCTCATTCATAACACATCGTTTAGTGCCAATCCTTTCATGAACATGCATAATAGTATGGTTATCATCATTTTGTAAACTAAGAAGAAAAAGACCATCAGACAAAGTACCACATCCAATAACATCAGATTTATAAAACAAATTAAATCTTGAGTCCGAAAAGTTAAAGGAATAACCATCTGATACAAGTCTGGAAACTGAAATTAAATTCCTAGAGTACCCAGGAATATAAAATGTCCTTTTCAATTGCAAAATGTAACCACTACTTAAAACTAAGCTGCACGTCCCAACAGCTTCCACATGTGAGGACATCTTATTGCCTGAATAGATGCTACGCTCACTTCCCACTGGATTCCGCAGGTTTCTTAAATCCTGCAATGAATTGGTCACATGGATTGTAGAACCAGAATCAATCCACCATGTGTTATGATTAACATCAATCATATTGGTTTCATAACAAACAAGTGAAAGTTGAATACCTTTCTTATCAAGCCACTGCATGAACTTGGTGCACTGTTTCTTCATGTGCCCTTTCTTTTTACAGAAAAAGCACACAGCTTCCTTCTTAATGTCCTTTATGGGAGGGATTTTCCCTTTCCCTTTGTCCTTGGCTTGATCCCTCCTTTTGCTCTTCCCATGAGTAGTAAAGTTCACATTCTCTTTTTCCTTTTCCTCCATAATTAATATGCCCTCTTCCTGAACACACATGGTCAATAATTCATTGATTGACCATTTATCCTTATGTGTGTTATAGGATATCTTAAATGGGCCATACTGTTGAGGTAAAGTGCAAAGAATGTAGTGAACAAGAAAGGATTCAGATAACTCAACCTCCAATGCCTTCAATTGGGCCGCAATATCCCTCATGCGCATGATATGATCACGCACACCCTTAACATTGGTGAGTCTTAGAGTTGAAAGCTCTATAATTAGGGTGCTAGCCATTGCCTTGTCTGAAGTAGCAAATTGCTCATCAATGGCCTTCAGCAAATCTTGGACCCTTTGATATTGCTCGACAAAGCCCCTGATACCAGCAGAAATTTTAGTCTTTATGAACATAACTGATAGGCGATTGGATCGCTCCCATTTTTCATAAAGACTTATCGCATCTAGAGTGCTAGTTTCTGTTACTGTAGGGGGCTCTTCTTTCCTTATAGCATAATCAATGTCCATCCATCCCAAATGAAGGAGAACCCTCTCCTTCCAAACCTTATAGTTATCCCCTTTGAGCTCGGGAACATCACATCGCATATCAGAAAAATTGACAGGTTGAATTGCTGCAATAATTAAATGAACATGCTCAAAATTCGAGGCTAATCAATATATAACATGCTTTTACCAATGTAAAATCATGAAAAATTATGAATCTAGTGACATAAAACTTGCCTGTGGGCTAAAGTTTTAATTCAATTAGATTCTACTTAAGACTTATTATCATGATAGAATATGAATCTAGTGACATAAAACTTGCATGTGGGCTAAAGTTCTAATTCAATTAGATTCTACTTAAGACTTATTATCATGATAGAATGTGAATCTAGTGACATAAAACTTGCCTGTGGGCTAAAGTTCTAATTCAATTAGATTCTACTTAAGACTTATTATCATGATAGAATGTGAATCTAGTGACATAAAACTTGCCTATGGGCTAAAGTTCTAATTCAATTAGATTCTACTTAAGACTTATTATCATGATAGAATGTGAATCTAGTGACATAAAACTTGCCTGTGGGCTAAAGTTCTAATTCAATTAGATTCATCTTAAGCCTTACAATAAAACTATCAAATTATGTTCCCTTTTCTAATTCCTATGGGTAAATTAGAAAATATAATTTGATATTTTGTCTACACAATATTTATTATCAATATGTGATCCTAATTAATCCCTATAATTTTAATCAATTAAGGATGCTGTGGCTATTCCCTAATCATTTAAAATTATATGGATCACTTAATCATTAACTAAATTCTTAGGCTAAGAGGCACGGCCAGGAGGCACGGTCGTGTCTCCAGTCAGATTCTCTCCCAAAAACACACACGGTTCAAGGCACGGCTCAAGGCATGGCCGTGTGTTACAACAAATATATTTCCAGAAGCTCACACGGCCAAAGGCACGGCTCCAAGCACGGCCGTGTTACAACAGTTATGCTTCCAGAAGCTGACACGGCCAGAAGCACGGCCCCAGGCACGGCCGTGTTACAACAGTTATGCTTCCAAAAGCTGACACGGCCAGAGGCACGGCCCCAGGCACAGCCGTGTTACAACAGTTATACCACGTGTATATCAAAAACCCATAAGCAATATATTATGAATATATTTCTAACATTCTTATATTGTCTAATCAACATTTCGAGTATAATGGCAAACCATAAATACAACATGAGCATGCAACATCACAAATTAAGTTCATAGCATGCTAAATGAATTAATTCCCTTTAATAAATTTTATTCATTGACAAATGCAAATAATTTTAATATAAAATTATTCTGCTAAACGTCATACTTACACTTTGCAACAATAAGTACATGAGAAATAAAATTTCATCACTTAACGATTTCTAATCATCAGAAAATTAAAAACACCGCTAAGCAGACAAATAAAAAACCAAAGCCAAACTCCACAGAATTCAATAGGGCAAGGCAGAGGCGTTAAGAGCTCTAATACCAAATGTTAAACTAGCATATAGAAACTTAATCATATGCGGCAGCGGAAGTGAAATAAATCCTTTACATACCTCCAGCCATTGCAAAGCAAATCGGTGTCCTGTTCGGTGGAGAATAATGTTACGCCTCGGTTACGGTTGGTTCTTCTAAACCTTAACTCACTCAATATAGATGGTGTATTTCTGTAGTGGTGAGCAGGATTAGAGACCCCGTAGTACTCCTATTTATAACTCAGTCCATCAATGAGTTGTTTCACAAAATTAGGATTTATTTGGAACATATCTTTCCTGATATAGTGGGATATATTAATATTCCTAATTTATTGGGATTTATTATTCCCGATTTAGTAGGATAATATTGTTCCTTTATTATGGGATTCATGGACCATATCTAGAGGTTATTTGTTTCCAATAAAAAAGGAAAGAGAATAACCAACAGACAATTGATCATATTTGAACCCTGCTTGCATATTAATTCTACTTCTCTAGTCCTTAAGTGGCCTTCTCTATTTGTTTATGCACTCTAGGGATCTATTAGCCTTTCGGGATAGGTAAATCCCCTCTCTAAACCCCCAAACCCTGGCATATGTGTTTTCAGCAACTAATGAGTTTCTATTCATGAAGCACTTTGATATGACCGGTCAACATGTTTGCCCTATATATTTTGGTATCCTAGTAATCAAGCTTAATAGTTGTAGGAGGTCTTAATCTAACCATCAAGATAGATGGATTTTACTAGTAAGCTTTTTGACGAGACGATCACTCATTGTCTTTTCCAAGTTTCCCTTTGTGAATGGTTTAGGGCTCGAGTATAAGTGGCTGAGGTGTGTATAGTTGGTTGTTGTTCATTTCTAAGAAAAATCCCTATTTGTGGCACTTGTTGCTAATAAACTGATGCAACGGAGTTTAGAATAAATTAGTTTGCCCCTTTCTCTTAAATGATAGATTAACCTCCAAATTCTCAAAATATGGGATGGTTCTTGGGATTAACATTTGAAAACACTTCCATTAATGGCTAATGGGGTTGGTAAAAATAAAATGTTTCTAAAATAGTGAAATAAATATCTACCATCATTTTAATATATATATCAAGTACAATACAAACCTCCTTTAAGGAATAAGTCATTTCCTCACTTACATGTCACACAAGCCTCTTAGTAATTAAGTTGGTGTTTGGGATTTAGGTTGCCTTTATTATCCAAGACTTTTCAATTAAAAAGGCACTTTTCTTTGGATTTAAGCACCTTCATTGTTGATACTATTCTATTTAATTTTGCACCCTCTTATTTGTTTAGCCATAGTTGGTGTGGTCAATTATCCTAATATGCTCCACTTTGAGGGGCTAATTATGTCAATGAAAATGTGCCCCATCATCTCAAGTTGTTTTTTGAATTAATTACCTCATGCCCAGTTCATTGATTTGGAATTTACCAACCTACAATAAAAAATAACTCATTTTGGAAGAAATATGATATTAACGGAGATGAACTCTTTTTTCCCTAGTTATTACAACAGTGGAAGGAATTTGAACCTGATTTATCTCTACCATGAAATAATATTTATACCATTAGGTTATTAATGTTTTGATAAGGCAAACTTTGTTTACTTTTTTATTTATGGGCCTTATTTATTATATATATATTAGGCTTTTGAATGAGATGGGAAAGTTTTGTGTTTATATTTTTAGTTTTTTTTTTTTCTGTTTAGAGTGAGATAACTAAAAGAAAAAAACTTGAAAGGTGGAGAAAAACAAGATATATACATGTTATTAAGAATAATTCAACTCAAAATTACATTTATTCAAGTGATTTATCTCCACTAGTACTAATATTTTGCATAAATAGTATTTCTAAAAGAAGTCGTTGGGTAGTAAGGGTGGGAAATAAAGAGGTTGAGAGGGTGGAAAGTAATCAGCAATAGAGACGAAGTCTGGTGAGAGCTCGATTAAGGTAAATACTACTCCTAATTTTGATTAGGGGATAAAAGACTTAATGATGGCGTTTGTAATCAAAGCTATCGACATGAAGGTTCATCTAGGAAGAAGACTGTTCGGAGGGAAGAGGAAAGACAAGGTGTACGCGGAGCTCAGAATAATGATAGAGGAGGAAGGTCGAAGACAATAGCAGGGAACAGGGAAGTCGAGCCAGCAGATATTATAAGGGTACACACACGAAGAACAGTGATCGATGATACTAGAGTTCTTCTTTATGGATCTTGGAAAGGGAAGAGTGAGAAGGCTAAGTTAGTTGTGGTTGCTATTGATGATAGGGGCAATTTAGTGATGGGCCAGTTAGAATCTATTTTTTCAAAAAGCCCAAAAATATCAAAATGCCAAGCCTTAGTTCTAGCCATTAAATTGGTCAAAGAGTCCAGTTTTTTACAGACTATTCAAACTTGTATCACATGGTCACGAGTAAATGCCTTACGTTGCACTAGAGTGCAGTCCCTTTCCTTCAGGAAGCCTATCATTTGCTGAATCAACTAGAAAATGTGTTGTTTGTTTTCCATTTAATTAATAGAAATTCAAATCAATTAGTAGACATTAAAAGGAGAATGTTTCCATGTGATTGGTGGTTAAAACCCCTGGTAGTGTTTGGTTGGTATTAAAATCCGACACTAGACATGACAAAATTTTTTGTCCCTCGTTTGGTTACCACACATGAAGGAAGTACTAGACAAAACACCAATTACGTACTGGACAAAATCAGAAATTTTAGTACCGCATGTAATTCGGTACTAAAAATGCGATACTGGACTAACATGTAATTTTTTTGAAATTTCGAATTTGCCCCTCATACTTACCTTGTCACCCTGCTGCACAGACGCCTCTCCTTTCCTTTGCTGCAACCGGTCTTGTTTTCCTCCAGTGCCGCACGAGCTTCGAAACGAGGAAGTACAATAAGCCATCGGCGTCGCTCCTTCATTGCCGCCTGCCGTGGAATCAGCTGCAAGTTCACCAATCGCCATTGTGAAGCCCGAAGTGACCATCAGGTACGTATGGTTCCATTTCTTCTCACATTGTTGCTTCCTTTTGAATGTTCCTCGCATGCTTGTTCGTTGTGTCCGTCAACAAGTCCCCTAGTGCTCGCATACTGTTCAAGATTTGTCGCTCGCTGTCCATTGGGGGGGGGGGGGAAGCTTAAACATTGTTTTGGGGTTCGAATGCATGGTGCACTTTAGGGGGATTATTGGTTTTAGGGTTCGAATGCATGGTTCGCTTTAGGGGGTTTATTGGTTAGGGTTCGAATGCATGCTTAGTACACGGTTGAAGGCACGACCGTGTGTTGAGCTTGAAAAATCCACAGAAGCACATACAGTTGAGTACACGGTTGAAGGCACAGTCGTGTGTTAAGCTTAGAAAATCCACAGAAGCACACACGATTGAGTACACGGTTTAAAACACGGTCGTGTGAAGCACACACGGTTGAGTATAAATAACGTATTATTTCATTATATATAACATAATTCTTTTCCCTATAATATTTAATATAATATATTAAACCTTCAAATCATTTTTTCTTATAATAATATCAAATATATATAAATAACTATGATATAAAGAAAAAGGGCAAAATTATCAATTTTACTCTGTTCAGTCCAATACTTTGCAATTTCAAACACTGCACAGCACAAAAGCCTTCTCCAGTAATTAAAAAGGGCAAAACTGTCAAATTTACTATGTTCAGTCCAGTACTTTGCAATCCAAACACTGAACAGCACAAAAATCCTTATCCAATACTAAACAAACCAAACGTGGTACACAAATATTTTTTGTCCAGTCTTTCTTTTTTAGTACTATCCAGTACTCCTTGTTATATCCAGTACCAGTAACCAAATGGTACCCCATTCTCTCTTTTAAAGCTACTTTATGATTCTTATTTTAAGTTACCTATACTCTATATTCCTTGTGACTATGGTTGATTCGAATGGAATTATCTTATCATTAGCGAAAGAAAAAAAAAACAATTAGGCTAGCAGTCTTCCCTTCTTCAATCTTTAGTGATCATTTCTCCAATAATCGCTCTTCTTATTAGCATGTGTCTCTTGAGATGGATTTTTCTTTTTACGCTCACCTTGCTTATCATGTTTATAAATGGGTTGATATGATTTGGAAGAGAGTTGACAATAACTTGGGCTGACTAGCATAATGAAGTCTAATGGGATGAGCCTAAAATTGATTAGGTCTTGAATCTTTATGCCTCAATTTCCAATAATTTCTTATAAAATAGCTTATCAAGCTTATGTTATGGTCAAACTAGGTCTATATTTTATGGTATGTAACTTAATGGAATCAAGTTTACCTTTCTAAAACTTTTAAAAATGTATATATACACCTTAAAGTGTTGCTAAATCCTCTAAAATATCACTAATTGTAACCCTTTTGGCAAGATTTTAGATTATAGTAATAATTTAGGGGTTATTTACATGTTTTTAGAGGTTATGGGAGATAAAAGTCATACTTTTAGTTTAGGAAATGCATAGTTTAAGAAGATAAATTTGCAATTATCCTTGAATTTGTCCCCATAAATTTTCAATTTTTTAATTTACACTAGACCATTGATGAAAATTAAATTGAATACATAATAAGTGAGATAAAAATTTGCACAAGATAAAATGTCAACTTCGTAATCCTTGCTACTAGTGTTTTAAATCAACCATCTCATCTCACCTTAAATCTTTATGACATGCTTCTCAATTCTCTAGGTCATTCACACATTTACTTTCTCTCTCTCACAATCACTTTTCATCTTCTCTCCTCTCTCTCCCTCTCTCACACACTAGCACCATTTTTCCCAAACTCCCACACATAAAAGAAGAAATCAAAGAATTCAAAACTTTATACCATGGTAATAAGAAAATTCACTCTTATTCAATCCATGAGTAAAACAAAAAAGGTTTCATCCAACTCATTATTCTAGTCAATGAACCATTGAGTTCTTATCAAGAAACTTCACAAGAAGTTTCGTTTTTCAAAACTAGGTCGTTATCTCTAGCTAAGTATCCATCTCCAAACACCATCTCAAGCTTCTTCTTTATACTATGAGAAGAAGACCTCCAAATAAATAAAAGAGCTTGTCCAATCTAGTTTAACAAGACCAAAATGTAAAGGCTAAGAAAGATGTGGAAATGACATAAGAATAGCAAAAAATCCTAGTAAAGAAAGGCAAAATGTCCACACAAGAGGAATAGTAAGAAGTATTGAACTTAGAAGCTCCTATTGTAAATGCAAAGGGTAGCTTTTCTAAGATAGAAAACCTTAACATGATGCTTTACAAAGCATTTCACACGAAAGAGTTTATATTTATTCTCTAATAGGTAGTGCAATTATTAACTGGCATAAAATAGATGATTGAAAAATAAAAATAAAAAAATTAACTGCAAAAAAAATCGTTTTGTTTGAGTAAATGTCTTGAGGAATTTTTTAAGTATTTTCACCCTCTTAATTCTCGTAAACCAAGATAGTTATGCTACTTTAAGAGAGTCATAAAGTTACTATAGATTCAATCAAATTTTCTTGGGGAGTAAGCGAGTGAGGCAGAGTAATACCTTTTATAGGCTTGCTGCTATACAATTGATTTCTATCATAACATAGTGGAAATCAGTTTGGTGAGTAGAACTTACCAATGGAGTTACAAGAATAGATTGATGCAAAAAGTAAACCACTAATTTTTGCTCGACTTTCTCTTATTATCTTTCTATTTACTCATTTGCATTTACATCTAGATGTTTCATAAGTCACATCATAATGTATTGATTAATTTTTAAAAAATGGATTTTTAGAAGAAAAAAAAACTTAAATCTTTTAAGCTAAATAAGCCAGCATTTGTTGATTTCCTTATTGAAACCTATCGATGATAACCAAACACATAAAAATATACCATTTTCAAGAAAAAATTCTTTTAGGGAAAACATTAGAAGGAAGTTTTTCCAAAATAAACAAGCTCCAATAACCATTATTTGCATCAAAGCATGGTGCCTTGTAAATTTGACCATTACTGAGATAGTTTTATCTCAAAATTTCATCTAGCTTCATTGTTTTTCCATAAGAATTATTATTAGGTGAGTCAAATTGAATCATAAAGTAAGGTTCTTTTACAATGTAAATTTGTTAAACCCCTTCAACCACCAAAAGGTTAGATCATAATTATTAAAGGGAACTTAAATGATATTTTATATATTTATTGCACTAGCAATTTAAGGCATTATTGCATGTAACTTAGTAATTAGTAGTTCTAAAACTACCAATGATTGGTGAACTCGTGGATATCTTTGCAATATCTTTGCGAATATTACTTGAACAGTAAGTCTACAAGTATAATGCCTGATGATAAATATAATATATATAGTAAAAGTAAGATTAGTAATGGGGAACAAATAAGCCAAAAGACAAAAAATAAAAATGTAAAAATGAGACAAAGCAGTGGAAGAAATGAAGTAAAAGTTCTTTATGGTTTAGGAAAAGTACAAATTTGACTCTCTAATCTCAGGGCAACTCAAGGCCACTTTAAAAATGTGTCGTACGGCCCACTAGTACTATGGGAGGTCACATGACCTCCCAAGGGCGATAGGCAACCACTTATAGCCATCAAATTAAAAAAAAAAAGAGTGGAAAACCTAATTAGGTTGCAAGGGCCAACTAATATTTCCTTCTTCTTTTTTCTTTTTTAAGGTGGCATCAATGGGTGGTTGCTCAACAACTTGGGGGCATGCAATACTCTTCTGGTATAACTTCAAAAGTAAAAATATAATATTATCTTATATTCACCATTAGTATGTGATAATTTTTATAAGGTGAATATGCAATATATTGAAAATGTAATTTGTATATCTTAAATTATAGGTTTCAAGGTGGGCTTAAGGTATTAATTCGTCAAACTTAAATCTTACTATATAAGAGTATATTTTCAAAAACTATATTAATAACTTATGTTATGAACCTCTATACTCATTCATTATATATTTGATTAAGATATTATAGGATATAGATTAAAATAGGATTACTTGTTCACCATATAATTTAGAAAATATATTTATAATTTGCTCTAAAATTAAAAAAAAAAAAAGCATAAAAGAGATGGTAGAAAGAAATATAATTATACTATTTATCCTCTCTTACCTTTAGGTGAAAGAAACCGTTGCGACGGAATTGAAAAATTCCAGCACCGACTCTCCAAGTACTTTTTTTGCCCAAGAGAATATTGACAAACAACGGCTTATTTAAAATCGACGGCTCAGATTTCACAGGTCAAGCGTAATTGTGTACCCACTCACTCAATCTCTTTCTCTATCTTCACACGACACACGCATGATAACGGTCGAATCGTCAAATCAAAATCATATGCGCCATTGGAATGGAAAATATTTTGCATTAAGCATTTACTTATAGAAAGTAATTAAGGATAATGTATACATATATGAAAGAATTTATTATATATTGGTGGAAACAAACCAAACTAGAAAGAAATATAATTTTAATTTTCATGTTCAATAATAAAAAAGATAATCCAAAGAAACATTTCCATTTCCTTATTTGGTTGTTTTTAGATACTATAAATAAGTCACACTGTTTGCTAATTAGTCAAGTGCAACTCGGCTTAAGCTCATATTTAAACTCGTAAACCAACTTGAAAGTAAGCTCGTTTATATTATTAATAAACCATCTTATGAGTATGTGAGCAAGTATATTTATATTATTAATAAGCTGATTTACAAACAACTCTGTTAGTAAGCTCATAAATAAGTTGATAAGTAAACTCTTATTTATATTATTCACAAATCAACTCATAAATCAGCTCTTGAGTAAACTCTCGTTTGTAGTATTAATAAATATACTTACGAATAAACTCATAAGTAAGCTCATTTATTCAAATGAACTTTAGCTTAGGCCCGTTCATTTAATAAGCTCGAGTTCAGGCTTGTTTTGAAAAATAAACTTAGTTCAATTATTTAAACTAATCGAGCTCAAGATTTAAATTTCTTAACAAACTTTAGTTTGAGTCCGTAATTTTGTGCTTGGTAATTTTTCTAACAAGCTACGCCTGAGCCTTAAAAAACTTAACTCAACTCAACTTATTTGCAAATCTACTTTTAGAGTAGGGAAATGGAATGAAACTAAGTAGGTAAAAAATATCTATCTTATTTTAGTAAAAAATGATGGAAAGAGTATTTTGGGAAATTAATTTTATTTCAGTACTTTTCACCCATTTAGGAAAATGCCAAATAGGCTTAGAAATGAAAATACTTAATATTTCTACTAATTTTTTTCCTTTCTTTCCTTGAGGTTACCAAAAATCAAGTTTTCTCTAATTTACTTCCAATTTTGTTGATTTCTACCTATTCATGATCATTATATAAGGTAAGTTTTAAATTTTGTTTTACGTTTTATTATAAAATTTCCCGTATAATAATTGGCAATGCATTTTGGGTCAAGTAAAAATTTCCCTATACCATCCTTTATCTCCACCATGCGCCACACCTTTCTTTTGTTCTATATCATAAGTAAAAGTGGATGTCGTTTCGACAAAAAAAAAAGGGTGTTGTTAAAAACTAATTTAATGGTCTATTAAATTTAAACTATTTAAAGGAATGCTATACTGGTTGAATTATATAATAATTTTACATTTACATTTTTATATTAAGTGTCTTGATATATTTATAGGACACATGCATTACGGGGTGCCCCGAGCTGCGTTGCTTTGCAAGTATTTTTGGGGCGAATCAAAATTGACTTGAAATAATTCATCATGTCACGTGTAGTCGTATATGGTTTTTGATCTCCAAAATCCTTTTCTTTTTCTTTTTTTAATAAACCTCCCAAAGCTTTATGGTCTATCGTAATAGTCGCACTTTCCTTGGAAAAAAAGAAAAAAGAAAAAGAAGAAAAAATGACACTATTTTTTAAATTTTATTTAAATGATTGATTTTTATCATTATTGTAATTAAATTGTAGTAAAGTCCTTAAGCAGTTGATATTTATGTTCAATCTGCGTGATTCTAAAAGCAAATATATAAGGTCAAGGACCACATGATATGTTGACATAATCACTTATTTCCTACTAAGATTCATTGCTTTCTCTCTTCTATTTATTCAATATATCCTAAATGATGCATTTAATAACTGAATTTTATTTATTTTGCAATCAACTACTTAAACGGTAAAAGTATCAATTTATTAACTATAAAGTTTTCAATATCATTTATAATATATAGACAAGCTAGTTAATTGTAAAAATAGGTAAAGTTTAGCTAGTTGATTACAAAAATGTTTAAAGTCCAAGTAGTTAATTATAAAAATAGTAATGTTCAAATAGTAAATTAACACATTAGAACTTTAAGTAACTAATTGTAAATATGGACAAAGTTTAGATATTAAACATGATATTTACCGGGGTAACACTCTTAAATATGTTACTTTTTAAAAAATATTCCACAAATATTATATCCGAAATAATTATTTCAAAAATAAGTTCCGAACGCGCAAATACAGTTTGCTTTTTCATAAATTTGTACTGAAGGCATAGATACGATTTGTACTAAAGGCGTGAACGCCACCTGTGTCTTCAATATAATTTTTTTTTTTTACATTGAAGGCTCGAATGGTGTCTATACCTTCAAAAAAAAAAATTACATTGAAGGCAGAGACACCACCAGCACCTTTAGTGCTTTTTTTTTTTTTGTACTGAAGGCACGAGTGGCATTCACTCCTTTAATGCAAAAAAAAAAAAATACACTAAAAGCGCAGATGTCATATACACCTTCACAATCTATTTTTGAAAAAAAAAATTGGTATAATATTTGCAAAATATTTTTAAAAAAGTGCTATATTTTTTATGGTTACCCGATATTTACCCTTTAACCTATGTAGCTAGGGAAAAAAAAAAAACAATGCAAATGATATTGTTATACTTTGACCATACACATGACTGGCAATAATAAATTCTTACAAAATTAATATCAACTCACTTTATACATATATATCATTTAGCGATTTTAAGGTAATTCTACTCTATGCGTTGATCTCATACAATAAGCTAGCTTTTTTTTCATAAATAAAAAAAAAAGGAAAATCAAAAGATGTGGGTGTAAAATGCTTCCTCGCTCTTTAATTGCATGGAGAAAGAAGCCTATTGATGTTGTTTTAGTCTATTTCGCATTCCGTCTCCTTTAGACTGCAACATTAATGGACGTGGGGAAGGAGCAAAGGAAGCTTACTTTTCTAATAGAAAGAAAGATGGCGCTACTTCGCAACTTCATTGGACGACCCACACAAACATGTACTTTACCTAAGATCAAGAATGAATTTAAATTTGGACCTTGACATGTTGGTGCTTTTTATCTGTAGAGTATTTTGATTGAAAATCGATGTGCTCATGCATCATGAATTGGGTCATAGTGGGCATGGTTTTAGTGTCCTGAGCAAATGCACAATTTCTACGTTGGTTGTTGGCAGCAACTTTTATTGCAAATCATATGTTGGATATTCGACATTATCCATGTATACTAACTTACTATATAAATTGTGGAATCATATTTATACAAAACTAACAATAACTAGATAAACGTACCAATTTCATTGGTAGAACACCTAGAAAGTCCCTTCCCCCTCCCTGGGCAAGAGCCGACATAGGATACATGAATTCATCTGAATAGGATTCTATCGGCAGTATTGGGCTGAAAATATAAGGGTCTCTCTAAGACAGGTATCCACAACTGGATTAGCTGGTTCTTTACGACCTTGCTCATACCTCGAAAGTACATGCTTAGAACCTCTCTTATTGCTTACTCTTGTGAAACCCAGTCCTCATCCTTCTTTACTGTCCTCCGTCAGACAGATCCTCTAGTGGTTGCCTCATCTGGGAAACTCATTGGCAACAGCCTCTCTACTTCGTCTTAGGGATATTGTTAGACTAGTTAGGGTCCTCTTCGCCATCGTACTGAAAGCTCTCTCCCAAAGCATGATGAGCCTTTTAAGGTAGCTGGCCTAGCCGTTAAAGCTGGCTTTTTGATAGGCTCCACATAGATGTTCCTCTTGAGATCACCAAAGCGATACTCTCAACTGTCGTATGCAAATCTTTTAGGCCTCGAGGACCCCTTAATTGGGAATCTCATTTCATTTGGTTCTTTCTCCCCTCAGGTCTCAATCAAATTGCTCATCGTACCACTGTCTCATTGCTTTCATCCCCTAGATCCAAGTTGATGGCTTTAGGAACTTGTGTACACTCATGTATTATAGAGATTACCTAATAGCCACAAGAGTGCTTCAGTCCATTTGAACTTGATGGGTTAGGGTTTATCCTACAACCCCATTGGTCTAAGATGTTCATCCTTGGAGGAATCCCTACTCCACGATTTGCGTGACTGCCCTTTCGTAAGGTCTCTTTGGCATTGATTGGATGACCAATTACTTGAAGGCTTTTTCCTCTCATCTTAGTAGATGACTGGTTATATTTAAACCTTGCATACCATATTAATTCTACTTCTCCGGTTATGGAATGGCTGTTCTATTTTTCTACAGCTTTAGTATCTTCAGAAAAAAAACCATAACGCACTACTTCTTTGGAATAGGCAAGTATCCTCTCTACACTATAATATATCTTTTATTTGAATTATTTAACATAGTGTTGATCTTTTATCTGAATTATTTCAAAGTTTGATATTCTTTTGCTTGTAATTTTTTCTATTTTTAAACAAAAGATTATGGATTCAATTTCCATTAATGTCATTTTACCTTCTTTTTAGGTTACATTTATCCTTATGTTACTTAAATAACATTCTCTCTCAGTCTTTTATTTTTTTATAATAATTAATAATATTGAATTTCTTCTAATACAAAATCATAGTTAATTAATAAATTCTCTTAAATTGCTACTTATTCATTAATTATGTACCATAAATAATAATTATATTTTCAATATTATGAAGTATGAATAAATAATAATAAGCATATATAACTTGATATACTTTACTTACAATTAATACTATAAAAATGAATATGGATTATTAAATAACTGAAAATTGATGATATTTATATAACTGTTAGTAATACAATATTTTAAAGCCACCATTAAAAAAAATTAAAACATATTTATGTATATATCATTTGTTTTTTTTTTTTACTTTACTTACAATTACCTATTAAAATTTTTTTTTTGTTGTATTCTTGTTAATAACAAAATTTACACAAATTTCATGTATTATTATGTTTTTTTAATAAATTGATGGGTATATTTCAATATTAATATATATGCTGTAATAAAAATATAAAATATTTATTCTTTAGTCTTTTACAAAGTGTATTAAGCACCTTTAATTATTTCCATAAAAAAATTAAAAATTTCTTCTTATTAAGTATAAAAACCGTGTGGGTACATTTATTGTACAAAATCTTTATATATATATATATAATTATAAATAATTATAATATTAACATAAATATAATAAATTCAGCCCTCCAATTCCATAGTTCTGCATCCGTCCCCGTGCGATGAATCAATGAGTCATCCGACGGGTTGCCCGTGTGCAAAAGGTCTCATTCAGGACCCATCATGGTAGATGGATTTCAAGCTACGCTCAATATTTAAGGTGCACGAACAATTTTATGGCTAAATAACAGGACTATTATCTTAAACTTTCTATTATTCGCAACACCTAATTTACTTATGTTGTTGCGGAATTGGACCCTATCTCTATAGTCTTGGCACTATTGCAAAATACTTAAGTTAATCTTGCTTACTACATGAAGGGCTGTCCTTTATGGCTTTGAACAGGTAGCTATCTACCATAGACTTTACAAAGATGATGCTTGCTCGGACTTTTTAGCACGGCTAGGATGCAACAAGTTGTCTGGTTTTATGTTTTCTTCCCCCATCAATATTACTTCTTTTTTTTTCAAAATATTTAAACCTAAATAAACTTATTTGAGTTAATTTCGAATACATTAAATATCACTTGGAGTTATACTTTGTAGGGGCTGAATTTAATTCATAAACTTACATCCTATTATTTTAATATATTCGACTTTTTGAGTCGAGATGGTAAGGTCCAAAAAGTAAAGTCCATGTTATAAGATGATCATGAAAGATTTGGCATAGTAAACTTGAAATAGGGCCCATTGAATCGGCTCATCTGATCTAACTTTTCTTAAATAAAACTCATATACATATATACTAAAATCCTTTGGTAGGCCTAAATCCATACAAGACCCATATGAGGTCTCATTTGCTATGAATCATTCATTGTCATCACTATTCGACGGATGAGATTTATAACTAAATACTATAAATATCTCATGTCTCCTAACTAAAAAATGAGACTTTTTTTGGAAAAAGTGTAGTTATTCTACTAGATTTTCTCTAGAAAATTCGAATTATCACTTACCTACATTTATCTCACAAATTATATATCTATCACCGTAGAGTTGGGTCTTATTTAAGACCGACTATTCCTCCTCCTGTCTCAATCACCCCCTAATTATCCCCACACGTGTTACTTCCTAATTAAGCTACGCGCAGTGTGTTTACACATAATACTCACATGACCCCGCACTCAAGCTAACACCACCCACCCCCCCCCCTAAATTTAATCAAATTTAAATCAAACTTGAGATCAAGTTTAAGTTTGGACTTATGCCTCGCCCTTAAATCACCTCCTTCAAGTTTGGTCATTAGGTTCTATCAACTTTCATCTATGTCTATCCCTATATCATAGGCATATGATAAAGGATTAATTTTTTATATTATATAACGTCCTAGCCTAATGATGTATTTATTAATTGATGTGGTTTAAAAGTTTTTAATCAATATGACTTAATTTTCACTATATTGACTCAGTAATCACTATTAATATTCACTTAAAATTCATATGGCACTTAAAGATCATTTACAATTCACTTTCTTTCTTGTTTTTATTTAGAATGAACATGAAAATTAGGAAAATTTTATAATCTAATCACTTATTATGGTAAAATTACTTTAATTACTATAAAATAAAACTCATTAATAATAAAAAGTAATCATCAACAACTATTTAAAGCTATGAATGGTCATTTGCAAACTATTATAATTTTATATAAATTTTCAATAATTTTTTAAATAATAAATCAATAATGAAATGCGGTTCATATTGATTAGTCATTGAATTTAATCATTTATGAATCCATAATCCGGCTGCATTCAATGCATTTTCTAACATTGTGCTTCATTATGAGTGCAATGTGGAAGCAGAAGTAACTGAACACATTAAAACATAAAAAAATGCTGAAATTAACAAATAATACTAATGATTAATATCAGTTTATGGGCCTGTGCATACACATGTATCATATCACCGACCCATGTCTGCCTATGATACGGTGTTAGTAAGTGATCGGAACGAATAAAATGAGATATAAATAGGATTATAATTTTTAAGAAATATAATAGAGAAGAAATATTTATTATATATATATATATATATAAAGTTTTATAAATAAATATAAAAATATATCATAAAAATTAAAAAATAATTATTTTTATTTTACTTTAATAATAATTTTATAAAATAACAATTCTAGAAAAAAAGAATCATTATTCTATTTTACTTTTATAAACTAAACAAAATATACAACTAATTAATTAATAAAAATTTTAATAGTTACATAATAGATTAAACATCCTATCAATAGAGAATAAATTAGACATGAACATGGAACTAGGACAACTTAGGTTTTCATTTTATTTTTTATTTACAAAACTCATCCCTATCAGGTTAAATTTATTAAATTTCCGTGATGAATTATCAACCAAGTTTGCCACGTGTACATATCTTGACGGTTCATTTAGATTCTGACGGCTCAGATCTTACCAGGTGAAGCATAACCATTGACTCATTTGGCTATAAATATGTCTCACTTTCCTGTACGCCTTACTGCAGTGTCTCCTTCCGCTTCTTTCTCTCTCTTCACGCAGCAAACACATGTCAACGGTCGAATCGTCAGGTCAAACCGCCAAGCTGAACCAGACCAGATCGGACCGGACCCCCCAACCCAGCCCTCCGATTCCAAAGCCGCTTCTCCGTCCCGGTTCTGGCATCAATTCGATTGGTTCCTATCAACGGGCATTCAATTCGAATGGGGCTGAACCGGTGACACCTGCTAATCCAAAGCCGCTCCGAAGCGTTCCGCCCCCTGCCCTGGAATCTGCGGATGCATCAGCAGAGGATCCGAAGCAGAAGCGACGGAGAAGACTTCCGCCGGAGGAGATGCCAGAATGGTTGCCTTCCGGTTGGACCGTGGAAGATCGCGTTAGGGCTTCAGGCAACAGCGCTGGGACTACTGATAGAGTAAGCCTTTTGGAATGCGTAAACAAAAATTTAAAATTTGTACGCCTTGTCTTATGCTATTTATATACGTTTTGGTGAGCATGAAAATTGAGAATTTTCAGGTCCTTTTGTGTATGTGAAATTGCTTCTATATGATTTATCTGTTGTGTTATGGTGTTTGTTGGTGTTTTTTGCTCCTGCTTGATCGCTTGATATATTAATGTGATGCTTTGAAATGGTGAACAGGTTTTCAAATGAAAAAGGGTTTAGGGTTTAAGTGACTAGTATTGGTAGGTCATACAGTGATCATACAGGGTCAGTGGTTGGGGCATTGTAACTGCAATATAGAGATTCAATATGACTGGCGGTTTTATGAATTTTTTATCAATCATGTCAAAGATCATCCAGTTGGGCATAGGCATGTGAGGATCTCATAGGAGTTTTTGAATTGGTTTTTGATGTTTAAAAGGAATTTGGAAGTTAGATCGCACGGGAGTCATTTAAAATCGTGCATACCTAATTCATATGCCCTTCCTTGCATGGAAATTGAGATGAGTCATTGGAATTATGATAGTAGGCGCATTAGCTATCCTTGATTAACCGCATAAGTTAATAAGACTTAAGTTAATAACGTATGCGATATAACTTCATGTCAAAGATCACCAAATAGGAGATAGGGCATGGGGGCTATGATGAGGAGTTGTATTGGCTTTTGATGTTTAGAGGAAATTGTATGTTGGATTGCATGGGAAAAGGGGTGGAAGGTGTAACGGCCATTTAAAATTGTGATTATCTAATTTACATGTCCTTCCTTACATGGAATTGGAGATAAGTCATTGGAATTGTGATAGTTTGCCCATTATTAGCTCACATTGATTAATTCATTAGTTAAAACTTAATATATTATACAATATAACTTCAAATTTATGTCAAAGATCTACCAAGAGGAGATAGGGCATGTGGAGATTTGAGTAGGAGTCTTGTGGGCTTTGACATTCAAGAGGAACTTGGAAGATGGATTGCACGGGGATGGGGGTGGGTAATAGTCATCCAAAACCATGCATGTAATATGCACAACACTCCGTGTATGGAAATTGAGATAAGACATCTCAATTATAAGAATTAATCAGTTTGCATCAAGTTAACATGTGCATTAATAACTTAATAATGTATATTGTATAACTTTAAATTCTTGTCAAACAATACTGAACATTTGATGATGGCATATAGGATTGAAGTAGTAAATGCATTGGCCTTTGATGTTCGAGTAGATTGCCAAGATGGAAAGTGTAAAGGTCAGCTGATTGTGTTTACACATGCCCTTTTATACATAGAAAATAAGATGAGATATCTCAATTATGAGAATTTGTTCATTAGCTTCTATTGACAAAGATGTGTTAACAACTTAATAAAGTATATGGTATAACTTCAAATTTGTGTCAAAGATCACCAAAGAAGCTGTGGGGCATCCAGGGATAAGAGTAGTGGGTTGTATTCTACTTTGATGTCCTATTGAAATTTGGGAGTTGGATTCTGCAGTTGCAAGGTGCAATGATTGTTTAAAATCATGCATCATATACTTCCATACATGGAAATTTAGATGAGTCACCTCATTTATGAGTGTTTGCCTATAAGTTTATGATATAACTTGAAAATCATGTCAAAGATCTCTAAGCAAGCAATGAGGCATGTAGAGATGGAGTGGTAGGTTGTATTGGCCTTTGATATTCAAGAGAAATTTGATGGTTTGATTGTGCAGGATGGAAAGTCTACCATGCTTAAAACCATGCATGTCTAATTCACATGCCCTTCCCACATGGAAATTGAGATGGGCCATCTTAATTATTAAATAGCTCCATTAACATAAGTAGATTGACCTCATTTTAATAGCTCAATATAGTAAATTGTATAACTTCAATTTCATGTCAAAGATCACTGAATCAGTGATAGGGAATGTGGGGATATCAGATATGAGTAGTAGGTTTTATTGGCCTTTGATGTTCAAGAGGAATTTGGAAGTTGGATTTTGCAAACATGGGGGTAGAAGGTGCAACGGTCATTTAAAACTATGCTTGTCTAGTTTGCATGTTTTCCTTAACATGTAAATTGAGTTGCTTCATCTCAATAACTTCTATGTTCAAAGGCATTTAGATTTTGGATCCCACACGCCACCCTCAGTGAAGTGTAACAAAGTTTAAGAACTTGCACGTCTAATTTGCACGTCATTGCACATATTAAAATTTGGACATACATCAGAATTATCGATAATTTATCCATTAGCTTGCATTATTTAAGTGCCACTTGATATATGCTGACGTTGCTTTCAATTTGCTTAAGTTCAGTAGCTGATGAAGTTCCTCAAAATGTATGGACTTTGGTACTGGATTGTCGATTGTAGCTACAAATGTCACTGTTCCACCCTTGAATTGTAATGGGACCTTTGTTTGTCGACTCTTACTTTATGTTACTACATTATCTTTTCATACACACAAAGAATTTCAAAGACTTCAGATTTATGAGAATACATCTGAGACAAAGTCTAATAATTTATATGAATATATTTGCGAAATATTTTTATGATCTGCAAGTAGATTGATGTGGAAGTGGACTATTTACCTCAACTTTCCTTGACTGGTCTAATCAAAATCAAGTTGTTTGCGTTCATACTTCGATTTTCCTAAAAAATAATACCAACAAATATTAGAAATCTTTCTCAAATAAATATGATTAGAGAAGCCCAGATTTTTAGCACAGCATATCATAAACCAAATTGTGAAAGATAGCTAATTTTGAGTTTAGATGATGTATTGGCCTTTTTGACTAGGGATGACAATGAGGTTTTGATTCCTCGTGCTTGCATTGAGTTACCCAATTGAGGTGAATTTAGTCAAACTTACTAGAGGACAGCACCAATATAGTAGGGCCAGGGATAAGGAGTTTTACACTCACAACTGGGTTACCTATGTTATTTGTTCATTAATGGTACACGTGCATGCAGGCATGCTTGTACATATCCATATAAAAGGAGCTGCAAGTTATATACAACCCTAGCATAATCCTAGCTCCTCTACTTATCAATCTAGTGCTGCATCTTTGAAGCCTTAGATATACTATATAGCCTATGCTCCCTTTCTTCTCTTCATTTTCATCACAACATCATAGGCTCCTATCACCAAGCCTTTGATAGGTTTACATTCTCTCTCTCCACACTTTTTAGAAGAGGTCATAAATGCCTTGTTACCATTGTTTCAGTGCATATGCGAAAAGTGTTTATGATCTCTTCATTAGCATCACATGTTAGAAATTGTTGGTGGTGTTAGCTTCTGCTCAATATGTAAGGTTTTCTCCCCTTTTTTGGCTGTGTGAATGAATAAGTAGATTTAACATTGAAGGTTTTCTTTTCCAATGGGAACTTTTTTTTACATTGGAAGTTTTTGAGATCCATCAATTCTTGGAGATTAATTGACATCTAGATTGACTTTTCTATTTCCCTTGGTTTGATTCCATGTTTGTGGGTTTAGATGATTTTTTGGTAATTTCAGAAGTATATAATTGTTTGTTATGTGACTTTTCACATAAATAAAAATGTTACATATTGTATTAAAGATATGACAAATCCTTATGAGAATTATTCTTGCTTCCAGAAATGGGGCAAGATTGTATTCGTCTTTGGTTAAAACCAAAAGAAATAAAATAAAATACCATATAATAAGTGGAGGAAGGACACCATTCTCGCCATTGGAAGGGATAGTGAGATACAGGTCACCTGTGAAAGGGGGACAATATATTTTACGAGATGGATTTTCTTTTTCTATTCTGTAACAGTGGAATAACTTTTCTTTGAGTTCTAAGGCTCAAATATTTGAGTTACATTTGCCTGGTGTAATTTTACATAATCTAGGATAACTCCTTAGCCTTGATTCAAACTATTTATTAGCTTTTAGACTTTCTGTCTTTTTCATCCAATCATTCCCATAGAATAAGATTACTGTTCAACGGGATATTTCTTTGAAGAGTGTCTTTGATTTGCTTATCACATCAAACATAATATAACTTGATGGAATCTTTCTATTGTACTTAGTTTAAGACAATGTTTTCTTGGGTAATTAGTCTATATGAATGTTGTCATAGGCGTTAGCTAGTTTTTGCAAAAGGGGAATCTTTCAGGAAAGGATGGCAATTTTTCACCATCTTCCCTTCTCTTGTTGCCATCCCCGACTTTGTCTGATGCTATCATGGATTATTTTATAATAAATGAGCTTCATGCATCAACGAACTGTGAACCTCTTATTGCTTTTGTATTGCTGCATGCCCTTTGAGAGTAGAAGAATATGGACTAAGATGGTAACCCTGGCTGTGTAGTATTATAAGGACCCAGTGTCAGGCCGTACTTTCCGTTCAAAGAAAGATGTTCTCTACTTCCTGGAGAATGGTAGCTTGCCAAAAAGAGGAAAGGCAGCAGAGAAGGAGAGTCCCAAAGTCAAAGCTAATGTGGGTGTAAGAATTTATATGCTGCTGCCCTGCATATATGTCAGATAAATGTATGTCGTCCTGCCTTTTCCTCTAGTAACTGCAGAGAGACTTAATTCTGCAGGGACCTATGGTGGATGATGAGAAGCTGCTGGAAAAATATGATTCTGACATAATACCTTCTTCAGTGACTTGGGTTTTGGACCACCCTGATACAGATTCATGGACCCCATATGTCGACGGGAAAGAGGTGCCTGAAGAAACTAGTAAACATTGGACTGCTGTGTTCAAAGCATCCTGTAGGCAGAAGAATTAGTTTCATAGAAGAATTTGTCAAAGGTTTTAATTGTGCAACTTCTTTTATATATATATATATATATTGTTGAACCATTTAAAACTAGCCATTGAGAGACCACAGGTAATCCAGAAACGGAAGACCTGCCCTTTGCCTTCTATCTTCAAGCTCGTTAATATCTTCTCTCTTCTCAATTTTTTGGTGGTCATAGAGGATGTGTTCTCTATGCAATGTATATATGTCTTTTCCTTTTTTTGTACCTAGGTATTAGGATAATTGCTTTCCTAAAAGGGGGGAAATAAAGAAATTTAGTGGAGGGATGCAAACGTTAGAGGTGTCCATCCAAGCCTTTTGGGACAGTGACTGGTATCTAGGAGATCACTTTCTCTACTGAAAAACATGTGGAATGCAACACTGTTCCCATAAAAGAATAAAGAGGGAATCCAATAGGGAAATCAAAGAGTGCTTGCTTCATCCACTGGTTGAGAAGGTGTGGCATGCAACTTTCCTTCTGAGTTAAAATTGAGTAGGACTTCTGGGTACGTTTAAAAAAAGGCAATCGAAACAAAGTATGTTTTGCTGCTAGTGGATATTAGTGGCTGTGGTGTGTTAGGAAGTCGGAAAGCATAAGCCTTGGGTTAGCCATGGGGAGACAGACCAGTATTATGGGCACTAAATGCATTTAATCTTTAGACCCCTTCGTGGTTAAAACTATCGACTGATTTGATATGATAAATAGCTAGGATTTGAAGGGAGAAATAAATAAAGAAGATGGTAATCTCATGCTGGCGGAGGCCGTAGTGGAATGACATTGATGGCCCTTGTTGGCTGATATATTCTTAGGAACAGAACTAGTCTTAAGTATCGATAAGGATGTGTTGATGGTTAAAAGAGAAGGATGGTATTCGGAATAATGGACGAAATTTGGTTTTGGATTTTCCCAAGGAAAGGAGACAGTTTTACATTTTATTGTTGACTGATGTAAGACCCCTCAAATATTTTAAAGTAAAACAAAAAAAGAAAAATTCCAGTGGGAGCCACGGTTCTTACCATCGATTGAGGCAACTAGAAAAATGGTTTAAGGGAGCGTAAGGGATACGGTGATTTTAGTGTCTTTTTAAAAATATATATATATATATATAGATATAAGTTACAACTAGAGAAAATATATACGGGAGTTAAAAAGAGATAAAATGGTTTTGGAAAAGTGATGTAGGGAGAAGTTGATTGGAGTAGGAAGTTATTTAGGATGGTTTTACAGAAATATGTATTTACTTTTCCAGATGAATGATGAATATCATATAGAGAAAAGCTGTAATTTTTTTTCAATGATCGCATAAATAATTTATTTACTTAGTTATTTACCATTTCTGTAGCACTTAGCACTCATTACAAGGTCCAGTATATATAATATATATATAGTTGGAAATGGAAAGGAAAATTGCAAATAACTCCTTTAAAATTTAACTTAGGTTTCTTGAATATTCAAAGAGTGTTTAACACTATCAAATTTTAATAAAGCGGAAATATAAGAGACATTTACTTTTCAATTTAAAAAAATACACTCAGGTCAAAATATAGGGGAGTAAACTTTGGGCCAATTTATCAGAGTTTAAGGGGTGATAAAGCATTCATTAAAAGGAGTATATCTGTTATGAAGTTAAAATTTAAAGGAGTTAATTGCATTTAAGAAAAAAGAAGGGAGTATGTATTAAGTTTGTTTGCTAAACTTATGGAAGAATGTATTTAATGTATATTTGGTATATGAAAATAAATTAGAATGAAATCTGAATTTCAGGTTTTGATCCCTTTCCATGTTTGAAAGCATTTTAGAAATCAAAATTACAATTCTTTAAAATGGGCAATTCCAGCTTTAAGGAGAAATTTGAATATGCCTTTTGAAGTAATGGAATCGACTCTATTCCACATTCACTAATTGCATTTACAAAAATAAGCTTGTAATATATAATGTATATTTGTTTTATTTATGAAATAAGAACATTTTTTTACAAATATTACTATAATACATAAATGTCATTATATGGATATTTCTAAACATAAGAATAAATTTATCATTTCAATATCAATTCTATTTTATTTCATCATATTCTATCTTGTTTCATATCATTTTTGCATACAAACGTGACATTAGGAGCCTGGGACTCGTTTGATGCATATGCTCCCTTCTATTATTTGCATAGAAATATATTTTTCAGTTTAGGTAATTATCATGAAAATTTGTATAAAGTAAAAAAAAAAATGATTTCTATGATATTAGTTAATAAAAAGAGTGGGTGTAGTTTGGTTTGGTATAGTTCATTTCTTGAATTGAACTAAATCGGTATATTACTGTTCGATTTTTTTTCCTAAGTTGAATCTAATCATATGATTTGGATCATAATTTTTTTGAACCTAAGGAAAATGGTTGGGTTTAGTTCGATTCACGATTCGAATTTTTTTATACTCATTATTAATTTTATTTTATATATAAGTCAATAAGTTATAAAAAATTATACTTAATTTAAAAAAAATTAATTTATTATAATTCTTTTATACCATTTATTATTTTTAATGCTCATTTGATATATTTAAAAATATTTTATTAATTCTATTAAAATAATTATAATTTTTATATCAATTAATAAATAAAAATATTAAATAAAAATAGTAAATTATTTAATAAAAATCAAATAAGAGAAAAAATAAATAAACAACCTAAAATCCTCCATTTTTATTATACGCTCTAGATTTTTATTACCATTTTCTTTTTCTTTTTTACTCTTTATGGTTCAATTTGGTTTTAAAAAAATTATTCGATTTATAACTTTTTTAAAACTAAAAGATGGTTTAAACTTAATTTATGATTCGGTTTGGTTTGATTCATTGTTTAGTCCGTTTTTTTGTTTTCATCCTTAAAAAAATTTTAAAAATAAAAATAAAAATAAAAACTAGAAACATCATGGTGGAAGGAAATTACTATCGGAAGGAATCACCAAATTGATAGCAGATTTGGATCACATGAGCATTTTATCTTCTACGTTCCCCCCACCCCCTCAAACCCCAGCCATGCTGTCTACCTTTTTTTCCGTATTGAATATTACCTTTGAAAGCAGTTTACAAGCATACTGCTTTCTTCTTTGTGGAAACAAATATCTAATAAGTATTTATTTAAGTTTTATTTGTTAGATAAACTAAATATTCCTGTGAAAAACATAGCTGGTTAACAATCCAAACTATACTTAATTACATGGTGAATTTTAAGATAATTGTCAAAGGAGAAAAAAAAAATCAGAGATGCTCATAGGGATTTTTTTTTTTATTTTCTCTTTTCGAAAGTAGCGTAGGAACGAAACCAGGCTTACAGCAATCCCTAAATGCCTATCTATATTCTTTACGGAGAAATGGAAGTTTTTGGTATAGCATATAAATTCATTAAATTAATCTCCTCTTTTTACAGGAGAGAAAGCTATTATATAGGGTAATTATGCAATAATATCTTTATAATTTAAGTTTTATAAACAAAAAACCGACGCAAGTTAAAATTTTATGGGAAATGAGAATATATATATATATTAGAGCATTAGAGAAACGTCAGGAAAAAATATATATATATAAGGTCATAAACCCAAATCATAATAGCTACATCTCTTATAAAAAAAGATAGGTACCAATAAATCCATCTGAAGAACACATTTGCTGAAGGGAGTCAATATGGAGTAGAGATGGAGAACGTGAAGCTTGATGTGTGCGATCTGCAATGATGGAGATTGGTGGAAATGGTGAAAATGGTGGAAAGAGGAGGGCCTTATTAGGTTTCATGAGGATGGAGAAGAGAAACACAGAGAGAAAAATCCCTTTATATTTCTTTAAATCTTTAATTATATAAATCTACAGAAATATCTACCTTAGTTAAATTGATCAAGTGAGATGAGAAAGGAATAGAACCTGTTACTATTATATTATCCATTATATTAAAGGGAATAGAACCTTTTACTATCACTTCCTTACAAATATATATATATATATATATATATTATTCATGGAATATAAAATATTGGTATTGGTTTTAGTCTGATTTACAATTTAATCCATATATTTTAGTAATTTTACTCTTTATGGTAAATAATCAACTCAATTTAATTTAATTCATTTAGGTTGGATTTTTTTTTAATTCAATTAAAATAATTTTGATATCTAAGTTTGACTTAAATTTGGCTAAAACTTGACTAATATATAAATCTAATTAAAGCTCAAACTAGTAAGTTAGCCAAGCTAAATGTTATGAGATTTGAGCTCAAAACTCAACTATTATTGAGTCGAGTTCAAGTAAATATCAAAACAAATTTGAATAAATATCAAACTAAATTTAAATAACTCATAAAGTAGGTTTTATTCATTCTACAAGATGGTTCAATCCCACTATAGCCCATAATGTTTGTTTCTTTTATAACCCATACCTTATGGGGCTCAAATCCTTGTTTACTTCGTTGTATGAAATAAAGGAATAATGAAGTCACAATTCAATAGGAATTGAATAAAAATATAATCATTATTATATGTTTATTATATTATTCAGTTGACATAAAAGGGTACTAGAAATTATATTGAAATAAAATCAAAATATCAATTATATCTCTAATATAAATAATGGATTGGAATGTTGTAAATTACAAGGATAAGGTATCCATGATAAAAATAATAAATGAATCATTATAAAGCAATTTATAATTTGTATACATAAATTGATATTTGATATCTTGGATAATAGTAATTTGTTAAAAATAGCTATTCAGTGTTTAAAATTGAATAACTATTTAGTATCTAAAACTGAACTAATCGTAATAGCAACATTATGTAGAATTAAGGAAAGAATGGAATAGTTATTATTGTCAAGTGAATATATAGTAACTATCTTCTCTATTCTGTTAATTTCTTTAGCTTCCTTTAGGTCACTCATCAGGCAATATGTCACAATCCAAGAATGATGAGCAAAAACTTATATCCGTAAAAGTACTCACACCCCATGTATATACTATAACTTTGTACTTTTGAGATATTAATAAAAGTATGTATTATTTCAATTACGATTCTTTCCCATATCCCTTTTACTCACTATTGTTTTTATTGTTATTCTTGCATGTTGCCTTACAAATATACATGTTAATCTAAGTCAAATCAAGTAATGAATAAGCTTGTTTACTAATATAGAAAAATGATAGTAAGGTCTTATTGCACTAGCAAGAGTTTAAGACCATGACACAATGCATATTATATTAAACTAGTAAATTCCATAACCATAGTACTAAATAAATCCCATGTAAACATTAATTTTAAATTGACATAAGGAAAAAAAAGAAACATATGAAAATTGCTCGTTATATATTTATTTCTACTGAATATTTCAAATTATAAATCAATCTATTGCTTTTTTCATAAAGTCCAAAATTTAAATAAAAATGAATTTTCTTCAAATATCGATACATGACATGAACATAGGGGTGTAAGCAAAACAAGAACTATCAAGTTCCCAACCCATTTAAAACCAATGGGTTATGGGCTTTTTAAAAAAAAAAACTATAGGGGTTAGGACAAGTAATAGGACAAATATTAAACCCGTCAGGAACCCAAACTTAATAAAAAAAATTACAATTAAGTAAATAAATATTACTATATATTCACTATCACTATGTGAGTCAAGGAGGCACACATAATCCCACAACCCATGAGCTGGCATAGTTAGGAATGGGAAGTGAAAAAAGTGGAAAGGAAACCTAAGTCAAAACCTTCATCAGTCTTTAGTCATCTCTTTGTCTCTAACTCTAGTATCTATAAAAATAAAAAAATAAATACATCTCTCTTGCTCTCTCTAATCTCTATCGAGCTCGTCGTCATCGGTCGACCTTCCACTTCCTTTAGCGTCCATGTCCATCATCTGTCAAGCGTCAACTATAGTTAGCCTTCACTTCAGATTTGTGAGCTCTTTGACATTTCCACTATTCCTGTTCACTATATAGTGTCCTCATGTTCAAATCTCACTTCTTAGTTCTCACCTCACTGGACCAGTTGACCATCCACTCTTGGCTCTCAACTCTGTCTCTCTCAACTTAGATTTGAATCCTAAGGTTAATATCAAAGACAGTTATATGTTATTTCGACAAAGTTATATATCATATGGTCATGTCTTGGTCGAGAGGATTGAACTCGTGTGGCTGTTTCACCTAACTTTAAAATTGTTGTAAATTTTTGTATATTTCAAATGTATACTGTTATAATGGCTTAGCAATTTCTTTTTCTTTCTACTAGAATGATCATATATCTCCCACATTTACAATTTATGATTTGTTCTCTTTGGGATAAAATTCTAAGTTTAACTTGAGTTATGTGTACTGGAAAAAAAAAAAGAAAAAGAAAAAAAAAAGACAATAAAAGAAAGAAAAAAGTAGATACTAATTAGTAAATAATCATTCTTGATGGTGTATAATACTTCTTGATAAGGGTATTATTTAATAGAAAAATAACATAAAGAAGTTTTAATGTAATTGAATTCTTTTCTATTAGGATAGAAAAATTGCAAAAATACTAATGGATTTGAAATCGATTTTAAATTATTTATTAGAATTCTATAGAGTTTAGGTTAAGTTATAAATATTCTATCAAAAATCCTATAAAATTTAGGACAGATTTAAATAATCTTATAGACTAACAAGAGGAGTTGTGAGATTATTAAACTTGATGCAAACTCGTACCATTTACATCGTTACATGTACATCGTTGTCTTCCATTTAACTGCTTATTCACTTTATTAATATAGTAACCCTATTATAATTTTATTTTATATTATAATTATTACGGTATTTTTTAACGATAATTCTGTAAAAATCCATAATTTCCTGAAACCTCTTGAAAGTTGAAAGAAGTAGCAGATGGGTCGGAAGTTCTTTGTCGGCGGCAACTGGAAATGCGTACGTCATGCCCTCTTTCAATGCTTCAATCTCCATTTTTTAGAACTCGAAAGGCTTCTAAGTTATAGGGTGTGTTTGTTTCATGAGATATGTTTTACCATCTAATTGATATTCATTCTATAATCTAAATATTTATATTTCGGGATAAATTAGGTTGGAGCTCATGACTTTTTGGGTCAATTTCACATAGTTGGTCGTACTAGGTATTACGTTATGATGACGGAGGTCACAATCAGTATGACCGCACGTGCTAAATACTGGCCGTGAGTGTTGATATATTAGCCGCATGATAGAAGACAGATTGTGGTCGGATTTTTATATGCTGTTTTACACATGAATTTTGCATCATATTTCTTATGTGCTTAACAAGGATTCACGAATCAGTATGTATCTACTTGAAGTATATACAAATACACTTGTTCTTTATCCGAAAAGCGTGTATAATCTATTAAAATCAAGTGTCAATTGTGGCCTAATTGATGACTGTTGAATATGATCGTAATTTTAATGATCTCCAATATATTTATCTCTTTATAATTGTCCAATGATTATTAGAATACTATTAAGTAGTCATGGCAGGAGATGGTTACTCTCGGCTGTGGATACTGGATAGTAGCTGTATTGAAAGGGATCATAAATTGAGAAAATGATATACATATTGTTTTAGAATGAGAATAATTTTTTATTTCGTTTCTAATAAAATGTTTACATTTAGATTTTTTATTTATTATTATTATTATTTGTGTTTATCGACCATCTGGAAAATGTTTTCCGTGAAACAAATGGATCATTGACATGTTTATCTATTTCAGAATGGGACCATAGACGAGGTGAAGAAGATTGTAGCTACATTGAACGAAGCTGAAGTTCCTTCTGAAGATGATGTTGGTGAGTTTCCTCCTTTTGCAAGAGCAGATGCTGCATAAAATAACTTTTAATAAATGTACAAGATTTTACACTGATTTTATGCTATCATGTTGTGTTGTAGAGGTTGTCGTAAGCCCACCATTTGTGTTTCTAACGTTAGCTAAGAGTCTGCTGAGGTCTGATTTTGCTGTTGCGGCACAAAATTGTTGGGTGCGTAAAGGTGGTGCCTTCACTGGAGAGATCAGGTGCATTTCAACTCTCAGATTTGCAGATTTACACTTTTGTTTTTTCTTCAGTCATTGCAGAATGCAAGTCGCTGTGCTTAATGAAGTTTGAGAAAAGCCAAGATGAATTTTGCAAATGGATTTTGTTAGCAACCCAGCACCTTCAGAAAAGATTACTGGATCCTACTTTTTGTTTTTGTCTTTAGGAGATTGATATTCTCCAAAAATAATAAATCTGTATTGGATCCTTTTTATAATGGAGGTGAGTGTAGTCGGTTAGCTCGCAATAATTGAAAGATTATATGCATTAGCTAGTAGTTTGAGCTTTATTACCTGAAATGCAATGATTGGATTTATTGATCAATGGAAATACTCGAACATCCACCTTTTGTCACATGATCAACATGCATGACAATGTGAGTTCGACATCCTCCAACCAGTCCCTTCCCTACCTGTTTTTTTCATGTAAGTTCTCCTACACTGTCTAAAGTGAGGTAATACTTATTTTGATCTCCATATTTAGAAAGAAATGAACAGATTCAAATGAGGTGGTATATATTGGTGCCATCTTTAATTTCTGCTAAACTGATTTTTACAGAGGTGTGCATTTGTAAACGACATGTATAATGTTGTTACACATATCATTGAACACTAATACAATTGAATTACTTAACAATAAATCCTTCTTACTACTGAGGGAAGCATCTAATATGACTCCATTGCTGATGAGGATTCATCATATGGGCTCAAAGGGTTCATGAGTCTTAACAGCCACTTACTTGGTTAATAGAAAAGATAAGAGCCATTTGATCTCTTGCTTTGAGATTGCCTGTTAGGTGGCATGCATGCAAGGGAATATGTGAGCAGTATTGGAGCAAAAATTGCCTGATCCTGATGTTATACAACTTAAGGACAAAGAGCATGCAGGAAAAGAATCGTTAGAAATATTACTCAAAATCTCCGGTTTCCTCTGAACTTGGGTTGAAATCCTTGCTTTTTCCTACTCTGAAGTTATGAAGGAGAAAGCAAAGAATTCAAGAAAAGAGCCTTCTAGATTATGAAAAGAAAGGAGTGCTTGAATGAAAAATATGGAGCCTAAAGTGAGAAGGAGGCACTGGGAGAAAGCTATGTAAAAATTACTATTGATGTTGTTGATACTGTGGAGACTAGAAGCGATAGATCTATGGAGACCAGTTAAATACCCCAGTTGAATTTGAAATTAGAAAGGATAGAGCTGGAGTAATGCTATTACTGGAAGGGCACAATGCTAAGAGGTTGAGCATATGATGGATTGAATGATCTGAGTTTTGGGCTGCAAGGCAGGGCTTTGCTTGGCAGATTGACATTGATGCAAAAATCGTATGGGGAAAAGATGTATCATGTGTATTTTCTAGTCTATGTGAAGCACAATCTTCATGCCAATGGAGCTCTATACCCATTTTCTTAGCCATAAATTTGATGATTAGATCTGCAAACTTAATAGCCAATCGGATTACATAGTGTACCAAGTTGAAGAGATATGTTCATTCAATGTTGATAGTTTGGTCTGTAGTTCAGGCATGAATTGAGACATAATTTGTTTACTTGACTATTGTATATAACAAAGCTGCAAATTCCAACCATCCACCATTTCCTAGATTGATGCAAGTTTCTTCCTGGTGGTCTATGCAAGCTGAATTTCCGTGCTCTGCAGTGCTGAAATGCTTATCAACTTGGGCATTCCTTGGGTCATTCTGGGTCATTCTGAAAGAAGGCTTCTATTGAACGAGTCTGATGAGGTAATGTCCTTTCTCAAATTCACATTGGAAGCTCTATATTCAAAAAGCTTACCTTGGAATGATTTCATTAACTATTATATGCATGTGTTTTGCTTTTATTGATAGCAACTCTTACTCATATATTCTTCCTCTATTCAATCTTTTATGAGTCATATTTCTAACCATCTATTTCTATCCTTGGCTATGCAGTTTGTTGCTGATAAAGTGGCATATGCAATTTCTCAAGGATTAAAAGTGATTGCCTGTGTGGGTGAGACCCTGGAGCAGCGAGAATCAGGATCTACAATGTCAGTGGTAGCTGCACAAACAAAAGCAATTGCAGGTTGTTTCCTTTTTCAGGGACAGATCCATCTGCAAGATTACTCACAAACTATTTATTCATGGAAATGTATCTCACAGAGTTTAAGATTACATGTGCATAGACAATCATGTTATGATGAGGGTTCGCCTTTGACCTGACTTGAGTTTTAGATGTGTAACTGACTACCCTTTTACTTCAGATCAGATATCAAACTGGACTAATGTTGTTTTGGCCTATGAGCCTGTTTGGGCCATTGGGACTGGGAAGGTTGCTACTCCTGCTCAAACTCAAGAGGTACTTTTATATCAACTGGACTATTGACTTGTTCTATCTTTATACTCCTTGTACTGACTGGTGACTTTTCTAGTTTTGATCCTCTTTCCATATTTTCTTAGCTATAACAAAACTTTAGGCACTGAATAATTTACTAATCCAAGATATGCATCAAGGAAAGTGAAATTTATTTGATAAATTGTGGATTTCTGTTTTTGTTGACTCTACAAACTACAGATTATTTTTCTAAACTCATGTAACTGGTCTTCATCTGTCCATGCATTTATTACATACTAGCTTCTTTGGCGCATCCAAATGCACAGGCTCCCTTTGTTTGTTCTCTGATTTTCTATAAATTACTTTGAGGATATATTTTATTGAATGAATACCATCATATGAAAAACTAATTACAAAATTAATTATGTACCTTATTTATTCATAAATTGTGTGGTGGTGGCTCTACCATAGGACCACCACCACAACCACCATAAATTTTGTAATATAGTTTTATATTGTGGTGGAGGCACCCCCGTTGAACCACCATCACCGCTACTACCATAGCATGACCATCATTGCCGCTAGAGCACCATCAATTCCATTGCTCCTATCCCCGCACATTCCTCATCACCATGGTCTCCACACCATAGCCACTAACACTACAACCTGTACCAATTCCATTGTATGATTGTCATTACCACCATAGTGGATGGTGGTGGTAGTGGTTCGGTGGTTGTGGCCGTAGGATGGAGATGTATGGTTCAATGGCAATGGCGGTAGTATGGGGATAGTGGCCATGGTGGTATTCTTCACCAAATAGGGGCATATTACTTGGCTATGTAATAATTATTCCCAAGGGGTAGATCGTCTACATGAGGCATTATGGCCAGTATATGGTGTTTATTCCTGATTGTCTATAGATGATTTAGCCTTTCCCTCAGTTTACACATGCCCCTTTTATGTGTCAGGTTCATTCTGAATTGAGAAAATGGCTAAAAGATAACGAGGGTCCCGAAGTAGCTGCTTCAGTCAGAATTATTTATGGAGGTAGCTTGTGTTCCCTGAATCGGTCTCCTTTCAATCAGTGTTTTCATGGTGCAACATTGATTCAAGCAACGCTCTTAGTTCACGAAATTCCATGGCAACGTGTAATAGAAATAAAAGCTTGCATGACCTCTAGTGAAGATGGTTTTATTGTTGTTTTACTTACTTTCTAGAATGTTTATTCACCATAGGTTCTGTAAATGGAGCAAATTGCAAAGAATTAGCAACACAACCAGATGTTGATGGATTTTTGGTCGGCGGTGCTTCCCTGAAGGTTCCACTCTTTCCATGTACATGATTAACAATCTTGTTTGTTCATTGTGCTCACTTTTGGATACTAACTTCTTCTCTTTGTTTCCAAAGCCGGAGTTCATTGACATCATCAAGTCTGCCTTGGTGAAGAAGAATGAGTGAAGGGGTTTTTCCCCCCTTTCTTTCGCCAGAAGAGTGAGTGAAGGTTGGAATCAGCCATTTATTCATCTTCTAGTTTTTCTTTTTCATGGTAGTGTAATCTCGAAAGTGGAACGTTTATGCCTGTACAATTTACATATTCTCTCAGCTCACATCATGTTGAAGGAATGGATTTTATTTTATAATACAGGTAAATAGGAAGATTATCGCCCCGTAAAATGATGCGGAAACTCCTAGGATGGCTTGCCAGCCTTTTTTCTATATCAAAAATATGAAAAGCTTTCAGAATGGTTCTTATGGAAACTTTACATTAAATCTAGTCTGGAGATTTGAGGATCCATAGTCGGTCATCACAGTCGGTTGATTTGCATATTAGTTCAAATTGTCCTTTTTGTTGTTCTGACTGTGACAACATAAAAGGTTGATTTGCATGTTAGTTGACGTTGTCCTTTTTGCTTTTCTGACTATGATAGCATGAAAGGAAAGAAGATGTCTAGTTGACGGGAATGCTGGAAGGACCATGTTATTAAGCGGAAGCAAGTTGAGTGTTCAACTTTAGACAGGCAGAGAATTGGATTCGAGCCGGAGCACTACTCTAAAATTCAAACCTTGAGGAGTTAAGAGCTCATGCTTGATTTAAAGTGATATTCAGCAAAGTTGAGCTTGAAACTCATTTAAGTTTAGTTTATTTTGGAAAAGGTAATTTTCTTGCAATAATATTGATCTTCAAATTGAGCTCAATTCCATATTGTTAAGCTTATAGACTCATCGGACAAAATATCTTGAAATTTGAGCTAAAATTGGAGGTTGGATTTATTCTCGAATAGTGTGCATGTAGGTAGGTTCAATTTTTGCCTCTACTTGGTGCCATTTCTTTAGCGTGTTAGGATGAGATGTGGCTTTGATGCAATACAGTGCCATGCAATTGTCAATCCAACAAAGCTCAAACCCTGTCATGGTCAACATTCACTCAACAGCACATAAAAAGATAGAAATTGATACGTGGGTCAACTATGCAGATGGACATGGATACCTGCAGAAAGGGTCTCGTGCCCCGAGTAAACTCACTCTCATGGCTGTGGATAGATGAGATTTTCAGTGATGGTGCTTTTCGTATAGATGGCAACTTGAGATGGAACATCCCATTGCCTTGCTCATTAAATCTTCTTATTGCCATAGAATTAATCTTGTTATTGAATTTTTTTTTCTCTAAAGAAGAACCGAAATTCTCATTCATGTAAAGTCGTTCTAGTACAATAAATAAACAATCAAATACAGAGATGGGAGTTTCAAAACTCAATCCCCAATGAACACATCTCTGTTACAAAATAAGGATTGAAACATTGCTTTATAGAAAAAATTTTCAATAAGAATGTAAAGTCGACTCTCTGATTTAAGAATAAACCCACATAAGCTTTGATTTATTTAAAAAAGGAAATTATGAATTATAGGGACATCCCAAGTTGCCCTATTGGCCCTTAGAGAGCTTACGTGTTTTATATTTCTTTGACTCTTTGTTGAATTTTCCGTTTCATCACCCTTACGTGTACTGTAAATTTTAGGAGACATATTTCCTTAAGTGCAACTAGGAACAAAAGATTGTCCAAGATCGGATTATGAATTAGAAACTAGTTTATGGTACTTTTGCCTACCTACAAATGTTCTTCAAATGAAAGTGTAAAAATCTCACAGGGGGTGTTGCCACTATTTAAAACAATGGGCCTTTCAAGACTGAGCAAGAAAGCCCAGATGGAAATGAATCAAAGCTTTGTTTTTGTTGTTATTCTATTTTTCTTAATTTCCTTCAGCCAAGCTCTCGTAGCTCAGTTGGTTAGAGCACCCGTTTAGTAAGCGGGAGGTCTTGAGTTCGACTCTCAACGAGAGCAATGCTCCAGTTTTCAATTTTTGTCATTCTCAATCTATCTTGTTTCCTGTTTGGCGTCTGTATGTATACATGGAGGGAATAGTATACACCAGTGAACTGCAAGTACTATGGCTTTTGACAGCATGTTTGAAAGAAATCGGCAGTTCCGATTTCGTTAAAGTAAATCTACATTGCAAATTCAATCATACTAATCATTTTAGATTTGTTTGTTTACGTCAAAATCCAATAAAATCTTCTACTGTCTACATGAGTCATTTAAACCCTTTGGTGCCCATATTATTGCACCAAATATGTTATTAATGTATACGTGATGCGATTATATAGAACACAAAGAAGCTATATCACTCACTCATGATACATGATAGGAGTAGATTAAATTTTAACAGAGAGTATAAAATGATTCAAAAAAAAGTAGCATAATAGAACCAAAAATTTCAGATTGCAATTGGTGTATGTTGTGACTGAGGCATATTTAATTCGATCCATTCATAGTACGTTTCAAGGTACTGTTTTCATGAGTATTCTTGTGTTTGTCTCACGTGCTTGAGCTGAATACATATAGCTTCCGTTTCTGGTCCTACCTGGTTTTATTCATTTCCAGCCTCAAGGTACTAAATTCTGACTAAAATGGTCCACATCTAGTGAAGTCCAGCTAAAAACCAAGTATATAATAGCTATTTCCACACTTGCAACAGTCTGGTCTTGCTAGAAAACAACTATAGTTATTATTGAATGTAATAGGGTTGGCAATAAAACCGTTAGTTTTGTTGTATTTGGTATTAGATTCGGCGACAGGCTTCCTATATATGAATCTAGAATTCTACTCCACATATAACTTATTGCATGCCGTCCCATGTAAATACAAGAAAAGATGAACGGATAGTTTGCATATCAATGTTATCCAATATTATGTAATAAATTATTAGATGGAACTTTCATCTAATTTATTCCTAAATAAGAGGAAGCTTATATGTGCTGATTCATATCTTCTTGTTTCATAAATAGTTAGTAGAATGATAATCAATAAATGATGGTAATTTATTCCCCCACCAAGTCTCTTGTTTGTTGAGTGGCATAAATAATAGCATCTTTTAGTGATATGGGTCAAATTTAAATCTTCATTCTCCAATAATTGTAATGTATATAGTCGATGTCGGATAATACATAATTGATGAACACATACGCATAGATACGATCACAAGACAATTCAAACCCGAAACCGTAAATTCTCGAGATAGTTCATGACCCATCATGGAATCGACAGTTCCATGATCTAACTCCAACCCATAAGAATCGACAATACAATATAGAAAATAAATACATTAATAGAATATATATGATTAGATATTTATATAATTCAATAAGAGTAAGTTCTCATTCTTTAATAATACAGTATTAAAATCAACTTTTATTTTTATATTTTTTTTATAGACTTTTGTTTTATATTATTAAAATGATAACTATATATAAATAAATATAAATCCTTTTTAAGTTTTTAATTTAAAAAAAAAAATTAAGATTCATTCATAGGTCTATAATTATAAACCCAGCCCGAAATTGGGTCTCACGATTTTGAGTCCAGTTCCCCATTTTAAGATCTCGAAACTGCAAAGTCCACAACGGTTCCATCTCATGACCGTGTCTATATACGTGTAACAATTATAGAAAAATTGAAATTCTTCCGATCAATACCAAATTCTCACCGTTGTTTTGGCGTCTAGCTCTCTCTCTCTCTATCGCAAAGGTCTTTCAATGTATCGCATTCTCCAACAAAGTAGCAAGCACCCTACCAAGAAAGGTAAAGAAGGATAAGAAATTTTTTCACGGTATCCAAAGTTCCAACTTTGTCTTTCCTTTTAAGGCCGGACCGGACTGGCACTAGCAGGAATCCAAAGATATCACCGTGTGTGTGTGTGTGTGTCTGTCTCTAACTCAACAAAAAATGACAACAGCGTGAAACTATAAGCTTGTAGTGTACATGTGAATGAGCAAAGGTTTGGTGCTTGAAGCAAGCATGCCCCACCACCATGTGCATGGTCTGTTGTTTCCCTACGCCAGAGTTGGCTTGGCATGATGTGACCCACTTTTTGGATTCGGCTCAAGCATCATCTTGACTTTTCTTGTTTTCCACTATTTTCGATGGAATATTACTAATGAGAGGATTTTGATATCGGAATCATGATACGAATTTTTGTGGTTTTGTAATCAATTGATGTTTGTTTTTTTTTTTCAATCAATGTTATGATTTGTATTATTCTCTATCATAATATTATCAACTTCTTCCTTTTCATAATAATACCAACTCATGCATATAAATCGAAAAACTTAAAATAATAAACCTTAAATCCCTCTTTTTTAATCTAATTTAGGACATCTTTATGTGTTGTTTTAAAATAAAGAAAGGTATTTATAGCATCTGATAACGGATTATATGAAAATCCATACGTAATTGTGGAGTTTTTTTTTTTATTTTTTTCATGTGTGTACCATATAATATTTTAGTAAAGTATCAACAATTGCATAATACAGTAGCTATATCTCAAGGTTTTTTTAAAAGTACGTACTAATGGATGGCCTAAAGCAGTTATACACGCCGCATGTCTTCTCAAAGACTAGCTGAGCAACTTTTGCTTTATCTCTGATGTTTCCGCAAGTTCTTGGACAGACATACACTTAGGTGGCTTCGACGAACCCTAAGGTTGCTCTACTTTCGATTTCTTCGTGGGACTGAGAAGCCAAGCTAGCTCCTAAGGAAATTTAACGAGCAATGTCCCCGAAGCGCAATTCAAGGAAAAAAAAAATGGATTCAGAGAACCATCTAAGCACATTCTTCGAAATTTCCTGAAGGAAAAAAATAGTGGAATGGCATAAAACTCTTCGAAAAGGTTTGTAGTGATCAAACCTACTTGGAAAAGTTTTCTTGTTTGTTTTTATTACAATTTACAAACTGCTTCAGGTACGGAATATATAACATATATAATAAAGAAATGCGATTTTTTAAGCTATTTATACGTATTTTATATTAACATAAGTCATTTTATGGATACTTTCGGTTACACTTTATTAAAGAATTTGATTGAATTTGTATAGTATTTTTACCATTTTTACTCAGACTATAGGATTTCAATAAATTAAAGATTAAAAATATCTATAATTCGATTTTGCGATTCAATATAGATAACGTGGGAGAAATTTCTTCGGCGAAAGATCTACGTAGCCAGTTGAATATAGACAAGTAGTAGTTAGTTTTAGTTGGATCAGAATCAGATAAGGGCAAAGAGCTATATGAGTACGACTGCCTCATATGGTTGAAAGTTTCCTAGCAAGTGGAGAAATTTCAATTGACAAAATGCGAAACTTCTTGGTTTTTGGTTAATTCCCACGAAAAATGAATAAATAAATCGACCTACTTGCTGATTTTCCTCTTCTTTGCATGATGTACTCAAATAATATCAATGAACTTCATTTAATATTCCCTTGTCTTGAAATCCATCCTTTACATAATTGTCAAAACCATTATAAGTTAAATCATGATTATTACCCAATGAATTAACGGAACAATATAAGTTAAATTTTACAAAAAAAAAATATCGTAATATTCTAATTTATGAATTTATAAGCAACAAAATAGAAAGTAGTTCGATGTTAATTTATGGATAAATTAAACAAGTGCAAATGATCGATACTTAAACCGACCCAAAAAAAAAAAAAAGAAAAAGAAAAAAAGCCCTTCTAATCGAATGCTACTAGATAATGTAGAGCAAAAAGTTGTATATGGAATCACTTGACAAATAAGATAATAAGAAAAATACATGGAAAAATTAGGTCCCTATATGAACCTTATTGTCCCGAGGTAGCATTTGAGTTATGGTACTTGATAATATAGAATAAGAAAAATAAGATAGTATAATTTTTTTATCATATTTGGTGTATATTATACTAAATAAAGAATTTTGTGATATCTATTATTTAAATAAATAAAGTGTTGTACTAAACATGATATACAACGTATTATGTAAGGATTTTTGTGCTTTCATTTAATAAATTTAATTTTTATATCATATTTTAGATAGTATAAATATAAGTATTTTATTTAATATTTTAAGATCATTTCCATCCAATGATTAAAAAAGTATATAAATCAAATAAAAAATAAAATATTTTATTTAATATATTATCATAAATTTTTAACAATTAAACAATACTAAGGCATCAATCAATATTTATAGATAGCGTTGTATGGACCAAAATCTATTTGCCACAAGTTTACCTCGATGGTCTGAAGGGTAAGTTACTATTGATGTTGATTAACATGCATGGTTACGTATACCAGTCTACGAGCGACTGTTAATCAGGTGCCTTTTTGCCTAATAGGTCTTATTATTTATGTTACTCGTTGGCATTAAACGTGGGAATTACCATATCTTCCAGGCTCTAAGCTAATACCAAAAAAATAAATAAATAAATAACCTGTTTCTCTAATAAAAAAATTAAATTCCATATAATTTTTTATCTGTTTGTACTAGCTGCTGAAATTCTATCAGAAAATTACCAAAAAAATTGCTTCTATTAAATTGTATTTTATAGAAATTATGATGACTTTAACTATAACTGAGCATCTGTTGGATTCTGCATGGCAGGTTGATTTTGAGGTGGATATTATGTCCCATAAAGTAGGTTCTAGTCAGTGTAGGATATAACCCGCTTTGAACCTATATATCATGTGTAGCATATATCTATGTTATATTATATCTTGTAATGTTCCATTGTTGTATTAACTATCATATATTCTTTAATACCGAATGAGCCGAATATTGAGCTCTAACTAAGCTCGATTTGAAATTTCAAAGTTCGAATTCAATTGATTTTATGATAGCGTTTAGTTATTAATACTGAACAATATAAAATAAGAAAAACAGAATAAAAATTTTTTTGTATTACGTTTGGTATATTTAGTACAGGACAAAAAAAAGATTTTTGTCATGTCCATTATTTGAAATTACAAAATATTGCACTAAAATGGTAATTTTGATAATTATACCATTTGTATAATATCATAGTTATTTAATTATATTTTTAATATTATAAAAAAATTACAATTTGAAAAGATTATTTAATTCACATGTAATCCTATGAATTATATAAAATAATAAATGTAAATCCATTGATTGAAAAAAATTAATAATTCATATTATAAATTACAATAATTTGTGTTATACTTAATAATATAACACATTGTAAATATTATTATATTAATAATTTTTAATAATTGTTATAAAAAATTATTATTATTATGTGAAACCGTACAATACTGTATTGACGCAGAGATTTGTTTTTGAGCAAGCGACAAAAACGCAACAGATGAGTAGGGATATTTAGGGAATTTAAAAAAAAAAACTATTTTTTGTCCTATAATACAAATTTTATACCTTATTTGACATTGTACAAATTTCAGTTGTTTTGTCTAGTACTTTATCTCTTTTTTATTCAGTACTTAAATCATTTTTTTCAACCAAATGTTGAACAAAGATAATTGCTCAGTCCAGTACTACAATTTTCGAGCAACCAAATGCTACTTATAATTTTGAGCTCAATCTCAACTTCAAGTAATACATGGTGAGTTTAAACCTAATTCAATTAAACTTGTTTAAACTTGATACATGTAAAAATTATTTTATTTTAAATAAAATAATAATAACATTGAAACTTAACTATTATTAAAATTCAAATTGAGCTTAATTAAATTTATGAATTAGTTGAGCTGAATATTATAAAGTTAGAACTCGACTTAATAAATTACTTAATAAACTACTAAGTCGAATCAAACTTAAGTTTTTATCAAATCAAACTTAAGTAGCTTGTTAGTAGGTTTAACTGGCTTATACCTTCTAGTACTCCTTTTGTAAAGTATCATTGATAAATATAATTGATATTCAAGATATATACGAAAAAAATTATCAATTTGCTTAGAGGAAAAGAATAAAGTATTTCTTTTTTTTTTTAGAAAAAATATTGAGAATATACCACATATCCACGAATCTTCACTTATTTGTTGGAATCAACCTATTGATCAAGTATTCACCATGATTAGATCACAATTTTAACTTCAATTTGGTGTAAAATGAGGGAAATTTGTGTGGATGTCAAGTTAGGGTTTTGAGTAGGTTTTTCTTTTCTTTTGTTTTGAGAGAAAATAAAAAAAGCAATTGAGGAAGGAGAAAGAATAAGAGGACCTTGAGTCTGTTTTTAGCATAATAAAATCGGGACTTAAACTCTCGATTTTGTAGCAAGAAAATAGCATTTGATGTTAAACACTTGATATCAAGATAATATAAAATATGATTTTCAATACCTAATTTTAAGTGATATATTTTTTAAATTATTTTCTAACTTGGAATATTTAAATTTTTCTTTTAAAAAAAATAAATATTTTATTCCATTCTCCTTGGCTTATAACTTGCTATATTGATTGCAATGAATCTCTTTTTATTATTATTATTAGGGTTTAGGAATCTTCCTAAAAGTAGATAAAATGGTGGATATTATTATTCTATTATGTTCCTACCTTACAAAGTGGGTATAGAGGACTTTCCTATGGTCCTACAAGTGATTTTGATTAAATTAATTTAGCTTTCAATTTTAATATAGCAGAAAATTTTAATTGCGATAAATGAAAAAAAATAGTGGATAAAATCGTAAAAAATCTCGAGTATATATATATATAGATATTAATTTGGTCATTCCAAAAGGCAGCTCTAGCGCGAGCGCGAGCGGGAGCGGGTGGTGGGGCGGTAAAATGAACTTTAAAATGTGCGGACTTAAGGCGAAGACTATTGTTAGTCGCTAGGTAGGCAGGACTACTTTTACGGACAGGACTTCAAATCTTTTGACATTCATGCCATACGTGGATTCAACTTTATCTTATTGCAGGCATATTTAATAGTTATGAAATAATGGCCTTGCTTCTGAGCTCCATAGTCCATAGCCGTAAGTGGAACGGTCAAAAAAGATTTTTTTTTTTTTTTTTAAAAAAAAGAAAGCCCCGTGATTAAAGCAATTCCATTTTGTGCAAGAAAAATTAATATGGGGGATGCATTTGCCTCGTCCCACCAATAGAAAATGTTAATTTCCAAGGCTCATTTTATGCCTTTTGCCCATATTATGTTCGGAGATTCAGTAGAAAATTAGTGCTCTGTGTTTATGTTGGATTCGACATGGATTTTGGTTATCAATCGCAGGTCGTACGATTATAATAAGAAGTAAATGAGAAAGATATAAAGAATTTACCTGCATATATTTTAATAAATTAGGAATAAAAAATCACGAGTAAGGCTTAATGAAATAAAAACCCGCATTACTTTTAGCAAATAATAGTATGTAGACTATATTTGAAGCAAGTTATGAATAAGTATACACTGTTACTTTATTGTAATACTATTTTAAGTAAATCTATTTTATTTTAATATTAATATACTCGTACATAGTGAGAAACTTTCATTGAATATAGTGAATGGTCTGGTAAAAGAAAATGGTCATGGAGTAGGCACGGATATGTACCTTGAATACTGTTTATTGCATTAGGGTGCAAGTACAATCCACATAGATACGTTACATTGTACATCAAACGTAAGATTTAAATTTAAAGTTATAGTTCGTATTAAATTTAAAGTTGGCTCATAGTAGAAGTACAACCGATGTCATCAACCATCACATTCATTAGAGGATTTAATCTTATGTAAATTAGAGTTTCTTTGAATGCATAGTATCAATTAAATTGATAGGATTTCCTAATTATGTTGACCATACTAACGCACACAACACAAGGATTTCAGCCTATTGAGCAAAGGGAAAAGAAATAAAAAATCAAAAAGCATGACTGAAATCTCAATGCATACTTTAGACAAACCATTACATTCCATTTCGATATAAGTTCAAATTGGTAAATATTACACTTCCGAAATACTTGGTATGACAATATCTTTACTACACTATGCGACACATTAAAGAAACCCTAAACATGAGCTGCGGGCTACATGTTTTGCTGCAGCCGCCTCAGCCTATCGAATTTCCTACATATGACCCTTTACTTTTTACCCTTTCAAATTGTTGCCCCAACATTTCCGGTAATTTACGGAGAATGCCCCTACCCCCACTGGACTCGACTCATATCACAATTAGTAACAGACCCCAAAAAAAATAAAAAATAAATAAAAAAGGAACAAAAAATCAAAAAAAAAAAAAAAAAAGCCCTCTAACCAATACTAACTTTCACAGTACCCAAGACCGAAGTAAAAAAAACAGCCTCTAGTGTCTTAAACGAGGGTAAAATTGGAAATTCACACCACCAAATTATCTTTTCACCTTCAGAACCTAAAATTCTTGCCAGTGAAAGTTTGACCAAACTGCCAATGCGCAGGGACGATGTTCCAGGAGGTGGAAGTGCGCCTGTCACTGCCTGTGACCCTGAAGGAAAGTGACTGACCAGTCAGGACAGCGTTTGACTGCCAGTTCTGACCCCAGTTCCTGCTCATGCTCATCCAATTGGTTCTAGATCCCTTCACGCTCACCTTCACGATATCTCCCGCACCCGCGACGTTGGTGATCAGTACCAGGTTGAAGTAACGGAAACCGTTGATTGTGAACCTGATCCCGCCTCTTTTTCTGCATGGCACCCTGCGCAAATAACAAGAAAGTATCAGGGCATTTTCGTCATTTGGGCTATATTGTCATTGAAACGGAGCTATGATCCCCTGAAACGCGGGCCGTGATTGTAGGTTAGTTAGGAAGTGGGAAAAAAAAAAAACCTTTTTCACACTAACCAACGACGAATATTGGATTCCAGTTTTGGAGACCGGGATTTATGCGAAGTTGGAAATTCAAACTATTAATTACATCCGTGTGAAAATGGTCAAACAATCTTCTCTTTTTCCAACCAAAACTCATTAATTTTTATTATATCCTGCTAGCAAAAGCCAATACTAGTATCGAGTCTGGTTAACGGATACTTATAAATTATGTGTTAAAGATTTAATATGTAAAATGGCTAAATTTTTTTTATTTGATCCTTTAATAAATGCATAGAATTAAATAGAAAAACTTCATATGACTGTCAGTTAGTACATGCCTAAGAGATAAGAAAAATGGAGGTTGGGGGTGTGTTTTATTTTTTATTTTTGGCAATGTGGGTGGAGACAAAACAGAGCAACAAAGGAAACGGCTTCCTAACCAGTCTGGTAAATTTGGGAAAAGAGCGAGGGCATTCTTGGTAAAGAGAAGGAAAACGAGAGCTGCGATCTGACAAAAGCAATTAAGGTCCGCGCCAGAATCCAACCAGCACCCACAGGCCATATCAATCAATTACCAATATGTGTTAGCCGTATAAACAATGAACCACTGGGGACCAATTCACGTGTGTCACAATCTTTTGGAATCCCCCAAAATTCATTATTTTTTCTTTTTAAATCATATAACAAAACTACTAATATTTTGTATTATATACCCTCTACGAACTATATAATAAAAAAGCTAAAGAGAAAAAATATTTATATTTAAATTTTTAACAATTATGGAGAGCCATCGGATGCGTCTTTTTATTTTGTATGAATAGCAGCTGAAACAGTTATCCACAGTTGGACAGTTGGATACACATTTTGGCAACTTGAAGGAAAATATACCACATCAGAAGAGAATAAAGTATCGTCCTTATATTGTATATATGCATTTTTTAAAAAATAAAAATAAAAATAAAGAATAGGGGCAGCGTATAATTAATGAAGGCCATAAGACAAGCACAGATTCGAGCAAAAGAACAGAATGAGAACATAATAACATTAAAACCTTATCCCATCTACCTCATACTGTACACCAATTGCAACTTTTGTCCTTAAATTTTTTAAGTCATAACATTTTTAGTAATTTATGTTATTTTCGTATATATATCTACTGGTATCGACCACCGAGCTCTAGCAAATCGTTTGATTTTTTTTCAATTCTTTAACCCACGAGACCCCTTTTTTTTATGTTTCGTAACAAGAATATGCAGAATAGTTAGTACCTGCGGTAGGCAACGGGGACAATGCCAGCACGGTACTCGGCGATCTTGAGGAACATGGGCATGGCAAGGTCGAAATGGGGCCGAGGAGGGTTGCACCAACCGCCATTGTCGCTGGGGAGTGCAAAATTTGGGGGGCAGAAGTTGGTAGCCGTGATCAAAATGGAGGGGCTACCGGAGTGACACCACCTGGGATCACTAGCACACTTTATCTCAAAGCATGCACCGCAGCTGAAGCCGTTGTTGAACAATGCTGTGCTTAGGGCTGCCGTGTTCACTCCATAACCTTGACTGTATAGGTTCCCGTATCCACATGCTCCACCTGCATATTCGTTAGCCAAAATTCTGAGATTTTGCATGTCTAATGCACCAATGTGGGCTAAGAAAGAGAGAGAAAATAATAATAATAAAAATAACATAGCATTAACAATGGGAATGATGTTGTAAAGAAATTAGGGGAAAGTTACACTTCAAAATGTTGCTGTTGAAGGTACTTAATTGGATGCGAAGGACCCAGAGCGAAGTGCAGAGCAAGATTTAATTATTAGATAAGAAGATGCATGCCATAGACAGAAAGGTGAGATGGAGATGGAGAACGTACCCATGGTGCCAGATGCATCAGAGCCACCATAGAAAGTAGCATGAGCACTTTGCCATGCCCCTCCAGTGTATACACCAGGAATTCTTGCTTCACATGACCACATTATAAATAATAGGGACAAGGTAAGAAAGCAAGAAACATTTGCTGCTCCAGCCATTCTCTCTTCACTACAAAGAAAACAAGCAGAGACTAGAAAGAAAAAGAGAGAGAGAGAGAGAGAGAGAGAGAGGGGGAGAGATGAGTTGCAGAGAAAGGAAGTGCTAGTACTTATGGACGAGGCGGTGGAGAGTACCAGGGGCATTCGGAGGAATTTTCAAAAGTCTAAATACATGAAACATGACCCTGTGGGAAAAAAAAAAAAAGAAAGTAATATATTCTCGGAAGTTTTATTCTTGGTGTTTGTAGAATTAGGATAGGAATTAAAAGGTTCTTTGCGCCAATCAACGTTGGCGTCGGGTCTATTTTTCACACGTACGACCATGTTCTAACGGGTCCTTTTTACCCCCCACCCCCAATAGGCACAGTCGTTGCACGTTCCACCCTTTGAGGCTATATGGATTTCAGCAATTCATACATTTTTTTGTGAAGATTTTTAAAATCCATATCATCTCTATAAATAAATAAATAAAAGGGCCGTTCTTACCGATATAATTGTATTGTTTTGGAAATTGACTATAACCTATAGCTTTATTTATTTATTTTAGTTTTCTCTCCTGCATTTCCTATATATTGAATACAAATCAATATTTACTATTTTAGAAAACCCGAGTAGACAAGATGATAAATGAATAATGGAAATTTGTATCCAATGCAAGACTGCATTCCTGCTAATAGCATCATTAGGAGTATATATATGGAATCACTCCTCTTATATACATAGAGAGTAATTAATTTTTGGTCATCCTCCTCTTAGACCTTTCTAAAGGTGCAATTTTCTTTGAGGAGTTGTAATTTACTATAAAGGTGGTCGTCACTTCAATTTCAACGAGTGCGTGATGATCGGGTACACTTCAATTATCCAACTATACTTTTTCTATATTTTCTCCAGGCAACATCCCAATATTTCCTGGCTTCCACATTTTTTATCCTTCTTTTTCCATGTTTTTCTTTGCCAAACTAGCCACACACACCACATGCATTTGACTTAAGTGACCACCAAACTGTTTAGAAAGCGTTCCCAGCCTGGAATTGGAGCTAGAAATAGGAAGAGTTCCTTTTGTTTTTATGTGAACTATGTAACCTATCCTTAAATCATCCAATGCTCTATTATTTTCATATGGGTCTTACAATTCTAAGGATCCGAAATAAATGGTTCAGGAAGATTGGTTCTATAATAAATACCCTTCTTTTTTTTTTTCCATTTTTTATCCAAGGATTTTAAGAACAGAGGAAGAAAACTTTGGTTTAGCCTGTAGCGTATGAGTTGGGATGGGGATGGTACGAAGAATGAAAAAGAAAAGTGAAAGTGGTGGAGGGACGGTAGTTTAGATCATGTAATGAATTTGACAACTTTGCTTCAGTTGGAAGTTGAAGTGTGAACAGTATCTGTGAACTTTGTTCCATTGGACCATTAGGGGTCCATTACAGATTCTTTGGGTGTGGATCTGATATTTAGAGTCGTAAATTATAAATACAACTTTACGTGCTTAATTTTTTTTTAACTAAAAAATATTTTTTTATCGTTAAAATTTTTTTTCTTTTTTTTGTGCCTAAAAAAAAGTTTAGAGTTTAGACCATAGATTTAAAAAATATATATATTGTTATATCTAATTTTACCTTGATTAAAATAATTAAAAATTATCAAAAAAAAAATTATTAACCTTTAAAGGGTAAAATGATCATGTAGGAGATTGATAAAATATCCTTTTAAAGATTTAGATATTTAAACATTATTTTATTTGATTTACTAAAATAAAAAAAATGAAAGGAAAGATAATTCCTCCAATTTATTGTTGGGGGTATTTTTAAAATAGAAGTTACATTATCTAGGAAATGGCAATAAGTGAATAAGTTATATAATGTCTATTACATTATATGTAATAGACATTTCTTATATTATAAATTTTTACAAACCAAATAAGGAAATGACTGTTTTATAAAAATTAAGGCAGAATGACAATTTCATTTTAATGAATCAAGCGCAATATTAAGTTCAAAATACATGTAAAGTAATTACAAATAAATGACTTAGAAAGAGAGGCTATAAGGCATATTAAACCTCAACAAGATTTGAAATTTTTCCATGTAATATCAATGATAACTTTGGAAGGTTATGCTTGAGTTTAATAAAATAGTTTAGTGACAAAGTAAATTTGATATGATTCTTAAATGGGTAAAAGGGTCATTTAAAAGTTTGATTGAGCAGGAGGCTCTCAAAAATTGTTATATGTCAATTTTGATCCTTGGACCCCAAGTACTTGTCGAGCCCACTAACTTAATTTCAATTTAATGAAAAATAGGTTAGAATTACTTGGTTTCTAGAGCTCAAATTAAGAGTTTAAAACATATGACTGAAAAGAATAAAATAAAATAAAGAAAATATTGCAAATAATCTCCATGAGCTTTGAACTAGGTACACATACACACCCTATATTTTCCAATATTGCAAATAACATTATGTTCAAAGTTTATGAGTTGTTAAAACACATTTTAATAAGTTTAAAAGGTTCGTTCATGGTAAGGTCAAAGTTTAAGAAGTTATTTACAACTTTAGGAGTTATTTGCCAATTAATCTAAGTTTAAGAAGGTTGTTTGTAACTTTTAAAAGTTTAGGAATACATCCACACTTATGTCAAAATTTCGAAAGATTACTTGCATTTTACTAAAATTAAATTTAAACCGATTCAACGAGTTTGAGAATCATGAATTAGCCAGTTTGTGGAATTGTCGCGAAATCGACCTAGGTTAGGTTAGCTATGGTTCTATTAAAATCTCTATTAAAGAAGATGGGGATTCAAATCCCAATCTAATTGAAACATTTTCATTAGGTTTGAGTTACAATCTAATTTGCTGCTCTATTTGCATTTCTACTAGAGTTAATGGTTACTAGCATTTATTATGAACGATAAATAGGTAGGGGGAAAAAACTTTATATTTTTGCTAATTTATCATGATGGACTAACTATACAAATACATACTCATAATATCTATATATGGTGCGATTGTGGACAACTAATGGTAAGTACAAATAGAATAATTAAATTACAAACTTTAGCTTGTTTCGGGATTGTCATTGGTATTCTAGAAAATGGATCAATCCAATATGTTGGTGTTTCATAGTGTAACGTGAAATTGGTATGATTTTGTTTTCTTTTCTCACCTAAAAAAAAATCCTCTTTGGTTTGAAAAAATAGAGGGGAAATACATATTTAATTCTCAATATTTTGTACCTTTCCTAATTTAGTCATAAAGCTTTTTTTTTATTATTATTTTCTATTACAATCATCAACATTTGTAAAAGTATGCAAACAATATGTTTGTTATTACTATTAAATTTTCAGTAATCTTTTGACATGTGGCACACTCTGATAAGCCTATGTAATTTTTTTAATAATTAATATAATATTAATAAAATAAATTCTAAAAAATATAAAAAATAAAAAATAATAATAAAAAAAGTTCCACCACCCGAAGGTTAAGGGGTGGCCAAAATGACCACCTTTTCAAAATGGGTCACAACCCACTTCAAAAAGTAGGTCATGCGACTCACTGGTGATTGTAGGTAGCCGCCCACCACTAGAGGGGTTACACGACCTTCCTAGGATAATGGGTGGCCACCTATAGCTGCCCATTTATTAAAAAAAAAAAGAAAAGAAAAACCTAATTGGGTCACGCAACCACCTTAGAGGGGTTGGGTGATCCTCCCCAAAGGTGGTAAATGGTCACTTATGGTTGCCAATGGCTCACATGGCTTGCTTTCTTGAAATGGATTGATATGGCTTAATTATACCTATTTTATTAGGTAATTTTTATCATGTTTGATGAAATAAAATGGGTGTTTGATTAAAATTTTGATGCTCAATTGAATCAAATTTTGGTTTTAAAGGGTTAAGGAGTAAATTTGAAGAAAAAAAAAATTAGCTAACTTTCACATGATTTGAAGCTAAAATAAAGAAGTTATGAAACTTGAAAGAAGATCACATCCAAAATCATGGCCCATGAACTTCAATGGTAAAGAAAAAGAGGAAGAATGTGTGACCAAAGAGGTTCACGGTTAGGATCGCGGCCAAGATTTTGCCCATGAACATGCATATTTGAAGAATTTAAGTTGAAAAGATCAAAGATGATCACAGTTAAGTTCATGGTCATGAACATGCCATAATTTGCGAAATTTCCTTCACTATTTAAGAATTTTGAAGATAAGAAAGAGGAGATTTTTTGGCATTTAAGGATACAAACTAGGGCTTTGAGAAAAGCAACTAGGAGTCAATTTTATTATGATTTTTTTTTGTTATTTATTCTTTATTATTATGATTAGATTGTTGTGAGACATTAAAAACTTAGGAACTATGCACTTGAATTTCTATTTTTCTTATTTCAATTCTATGATTCTTGATTCATTTAGATCTATTTGTGTGTTATTTATTTGTTCTTTGAATGAATATTTCTAAAGTATTAATTCAGTATCTAATATTATATACATAGATTGAGAAATCATATTTGTAATTAGATCTACGTAATTAGAAGGAGTTGCATGCAATCCTATAAATAGGGCAACGCAAATCTTTTAGATTTAGGGATAAACCTAATATTAAGATTCATAGAACGATAATGCGACTCAAGGGGCTTTAATTAGGAAGAAGTTCTAATTAATGAATCTAGAATTAGGAATTAATAGTCTCTCAAGAGTTATTAATTTAACTTAAGAATTTTCATAGTTCAATGAAAATAAGATGAGACTAATTGAATAAATTACATAGTTTAGGAAATTCAATGTCTGAATATGTAGTTTTTATATTCTTTTGTGTTTTAATTATTTTTACTTATTAGTTTAGTTTGATTTTAATTTAATGCTATTAGTTTCAATTTATGAAATTTAATTTAAAGGTTAGATAATTAAAAGAAAGGGGGAGTACTAGTAATTAATTTGTCTTCGTGGGTTCAATTTAGTATCGCCAATAATATTGCATACATGATTTAATGTACTTGCTAATATGAATACACTCTTATTTTAAACTAGAGAGTAGGTTTACACGTATCATGGGTTGTGACCTATAGCCTTAAGTTTCGAGCACTCCTAACCTTAGGGTGGTCGGAACTTTTTTTTTTCTTCCAATTTTTCTTTATTTTTCAATAATATATTATAATAATATTATATTAATATTTTAAAAAACACATGGACCAATCATAAGACACCATGTGTTACATGCTAATGGAAAATTTAACGGCATTGACGAGAAGATTTGTTTGAAAGCTTTTGCAAACATTGAGGACTAGAATAGAAAAAAAAAAGTTTAGAACTTGATTAGGAAAGGTGCCTAATGTTAAGGATTAAAAATGTACTTTTCTCTTAAAAAAGAAAAAAAAAGCAACATATATCTTTATTTAGAGAGTGAACATGTGTTGGTTCTACCCATCCATGGTTTGAACTAGCCCATTGAATCTTTGCTCTAACTTAGACCCATGTTAGCTAGAGGCTAAAGCTAGCCTAAGTCCTAACCTCGATTATGACCTTGTGTAGGCTAGACCAAGGGGCCACATGGACTATTCGTTCACTTAATTGTAATAACAATTTCATTACCAATTTATTCTTATGGAAGAGCTATTACGATATTTAATTATACATTAGGTTTATAATAATAATTCCATTCCCTGTTACAAAAAATATTAAATATTTATTTATTACACAAGTTGATGAATAGCAATTTAATATTGGAGTTAGTTTTTTTTTTTTCCTTTTTTTCAACATACCCTTGAAATCAAAATAACAAATGACAATCTTATTAAAGTTTATTACATTCCTTAGCAATACTTATTTGCATTATAGTTTTATTTCATCTAGTGAAGTAAATGGTCCATGACTTACATGTCTACAATTATATATAAAAAAAACTTACATTGTGTTTGGTTTATTAGAATTGAATAAGGCTAAAAGGGAATAGTAAATTCTCTTGTGTAATTTAGTTTTATGATAAGGCACTTTTTGAATAACATTGAATTTTATGGGGGGGGGGGGAGGGGGGGGGAGAGCAATTATTCTAGTGAATGGAAAGAATAAAAATTTCATATTTACTTTATATTATACATAATAGGCATCAATTATGGTATAATTTTGTACAAACTAAGTCAACTAAACTCTATGATTAATGAGTAGATAGGTGGGTGATGGGGATCAGCTAACATCAAGAGTTCAAGAGTCAAAATCCAATGACCCGTTACATGGTATTGGAGGTCCAATGACAAGAGCTAGAGCTAAGCGGATGAGAGAAGCTTTGCAAGGATTAGTGATGGAGCTGCAAGAGAAGAAACCGAGCTTTACCAAGGGAGAATCGACATTTATTCACATAATCCAAGCTTCCAAAGAGGATCCCGAGAGAACCGGCCTTGAATGGAGGACAGAGGCTGACACGGTTCCGGGCACGGGTTGAGACACGGCTTGAAGGTCTGTCACAGACTCTGACACGGTTCCGGGCACGGCTTGAGACACGGCCTAAAGGTTTGTCACAGACTCTGACACGATTTCGGGCACGGCTAGGGACACGGCTTGCAGAACTTTCACAGAAGCTTACACGGGTTAAGACACGGCTTGGGACACGGCCGTGTACTGCACTCGTCACATGTTCAGACGCGAATATTATTATTTATTTCCACGTGTACGCTTAGATTTTTTTTCCCCTTTTTAGGTATTTTACGGGGCCATATAAATATTCTTTTGTCAAACCAATTGACGGATAGTTGTTGAATACACATTTTGAGAGCTCTCTCTCTTTTGTTCTTTGCGAAAGAACTCCTTTCGATTTCTTTGATCTAATCGCTCGGGGAAGTCATCTTGATAACTTAGGTTTCAATCAGCAGGTGTGGTTGGGGTCTAGTTCCGTTCATCACTTGTTCAAGACGATACTTGGGAATCCGATTTCAAATCACGATTGACGGGTTCTAGGTTTAGTATACCTAGGGTTCACATCATTTGGTATCAGAGCCTCGGCTTCTTGATTCAAGTAATTCTATCCTTTTCGATTAATTATCGTTGTCTTCTTTAAAAAAAAAAATTTGTTTTATTTGTGTAGGAATTCAAGTCGTTCGATTATTGTTATTTTGTTCGTATCTGTCTGGAAATTCGTCAATTGGATTTCTCCGCAAGAATTTCCATTAGTCGACGCAAAGAATCTAAATTCTCCTGTCTTACAAATTCATTAAGGAATTGCTATTGTTCCGTTGTTGTTTCTCGTCCGTTATTGGGTGGGGGGGATTCTATGGCCATTAAAGTCGTTGATTCCCTGAGCAAGGCAAATTCGTTGCCTTTTCCACTGCGGCCACTGCAAGTCGCAGACAAATTAGATTAGGTTCAAAAAAAAAAAAAAAGAAGAACATTTCAGTAATCTAGTATCTATATTTTTTCGTTCATTCGAATTGTATTCATTGTGTCCCTATTGGAGTCCTTGTCCGTGTTTCTCTTAATTGGCTGTTGAATTGGAACCGTTTGTTTAAAAAGTTGAGTTGCCTTAGTGGTTTATGTTAAAGAAATTTTGATTGAGTTCTGATCAAAGAGCTTATAAGAGCGTGTTGTGAGGATCATCTATTTATTGAACGAAACACGAGTGAATCTATATCTGTGAGTGTAAACAGGTGAGGGAGTGAATTGTGAGGTTTATATTTTTTTTTTGTGTTATTTCTAACCCTTTTGTTGCAGCAATATGTCTGATCAAAGTCCTACTAAGGGAGAGAAGGGAGGCGTAGATAAGAAATTGATGTTTGAGGCATTATTCGGTGAGATGAGAAAAATGCTGAGTGCTGAAATGGGGCAAGTCCATGAGAGGTTGGATAAGATGGAGCAGAGTAGAGAACCGTCAGGTAGTAATGTTGTGGGGAGAAGAACCAATAAGCATTCAAGAGGGGGAGTGAGTATAGAAGAGAAGGAGGATACTGATTCAGGGGAATATGGTTTCATGAGGGAGAGAAGAGATACCCAACGGTGAGATGGTAATTTGGGTAGTATTAAGATGAAGATACCTTTCTTTCAAGGGAAGAATGATCCAGAGCTGTATTTGGAGTGGGAGAGAAAAGTGAACCATGTATTTGATTGCCATAATTACAGTGAGGAGAAGAAGATAAAGTTAGCTGCAATTGAATTTTTTGATTATGCTAGTGTATGGTGGGATCAGCTGGTGCGTAATAGGAGAAGGTATGGTGAGAGGCCTGTTAGCACTTGGAATGAGATGAAAACAATTATGCGGAAGAGATTTATCCCTAGTCATTATTATAGGGATTTGCATAGGAAATTACAGGGGTTGACACAAGGGTCCAAGAGTGTAGAGGATTATTATAAGGAGATGGAGATAACTATGATTAGAGCTAAAGTAGATGAGGAAGATGAGGCTACAATGGCTAGATTCATCAATGGGTTGAATCGGGAGATCGCTGATGTAGTAGACTTACAACATTATGTGGATATTGAGGAATTGTTGCATAAGGCGATCAAGGTAGAGAAGCAGTTGAAGTATAAAGGGAATTCTAAATCTTGGGCGACTTCTAACTCTTCATGGAAGTCAAATTGGAAGAAGAACACTGCAAACTCAAAACCAAAAGAGGATGTGAAGGCCATGAGTCCAGTTACTTCCTCTAAAGGTAAATCTGACACTAAACCATTCACTAGAACTCATGATGTCAAATGTTTCAGGTGTCAGGGGTTTGGACATATTGCATCTCAATGTCCAAATTAAAGGGCCATGATCATTCGGGATAATGGAGATATGGAGAGTATTAGTTCCAGTGATGATGACATGCCACCATTGGAAGATTGTAGTGATGTGGACGTTGAGGGACCCGTGAGTGGGGAATTGCTAGTTACTAGGCGAGTCCTTAGTACTCAGCCTAAGGATGATGGTGAAGGGGTTCAGCGTGAGCATATTTTTTACACCCGGTGTCATGTACAGAAGAAGGTATGCAGCTTGATTATTGATAGTGGTAGCTGTACTAATGTTGCTAGTACCTTATTGGTTGATAAGTTGAGGTTGAAGACTTCGAAGCATCAGAAACCATACCGGTTACAGTGGTTGAATGAGTGTGGGGAAGTGAAGGTGACCAAGCAGGCTCTTATTTCATTTTCTATTGGGAGTTATCATGATGAGGTGATGTGTGATGTAGTTCCCATGCAGGCTAGTCACATATTGTTGGGGCGACCGTGGCAGTTCGATCGGAGGGTAATGTATGATGGGTACAAGAACCATTACTCTTTTGTTTTAAACAAGAGAAATGTGGTTCTAACTCCCTAGAAACCATGGGAGGCTTGTGAGGATCAAGTGAGGCTCGCAAAAGAGTTTAGAGAGAAACACTTGAGTGGACAAGAAAAGAGTGAAAAAGAAAGAAAGAGTGAGAGGCAAACACATGTGAGCCAAGAGAGTGAAGAGCTTAACACACTGAGTGGAGAGAAAATTGCAGGAGAGCATGGAGTTGCAAGAAAAAGTGAGGTTAAAGGTGCAATAGTGGCCAGGAAACAACTACTTGTACTCATGTACATGGATTTATATTTTACTACTACTAACCTTAACTCTTCTTTGCCAAGTGTGGTTGTGTCTCTTTTGCAGGAATATGGGGACTTGTTTAGAGAGATTGTGCGATTGCATGGCTTGCCCAATTCTATTGTGAGTGATAGGGATGTGAAATTCTTAAGTCATTTTTGGAGTACTCTGTGGAATAGGCTAGGCACTAAGCTGTTGTTCTCTACTGTTGCTCACCCTCAAACTGATGGTTAGACCGAAGTAGTCAATAGGACTCTTTCAACCTTGTTGCGTGCTGTGATTCATCAAAATTTGAAACAATGGGAGAAATGTCTACCCCATGTAGAATTTGCATATAATAGGACTGTGCACTCCACTATATCTTACTCTCCATTTGAGATTGTGTATGGTTTTAATCCTTTGACTCCACTGGATATTTTGCCTTTGCCTGTTAATGAATTAGTTGATCTTGATGGAAAGAAAAAGGCAGAATTTGTGCGGGAATTGCATGCTCAGGTGCAGGCTAACATTGAGAAGAAGAATGAGCATTATGCTCGCCAGGCCAATAAGGGTCGTGTGAAGTTTGTCTTTCATCCAGGAGATTGGGTGTGGGTGCATCTGAGAAAGGAGCGATTTGCCGAACAGCGAAAATCTAAGTTGCACCCTAGGGGAGATGGGCCATTCCAAGTGTTGGAACGCATCAATGATAACGCTTACAAGATTGACTTACCAAGTCACTATGGTAATGTAAGCGCAACTTTTAATGTTTCTGACCTTACTCTATATGATGCAGGTGATTCGAGGACGAATCTTTTCGAGGAAGGAGGGAATGATGGGGATCAGCTAACATCAAGAGTTCAAGAGTCAAAATCCAATGACCCGTTACATGGAATTGGAGGTCCAATGACAAGAGCTAGAGCTAAGCGGATGAGAGAAGCTTTGCAAGGATTAGTGATGGAGCTGCAAGAGAAGGAACCGAGCTTTACCAAGGGAGAATCGACATTTATTCACATAATCCAAGCTTCCAAAGAGGATCCCGAGAGAACCGGCCTTGAATGGAGGACAGAGGCTGACACGGTTCCGGGCACGGCTTGAGACACGGCTTGAAGGTCTGTCACAGACTCTGACACGATTCCGGGCACGGCTTGAGACACGGCCTGAAGGTCTGTCACAGACTCTGACACGGTTCTGGGCACGGCTAGGGACACGGCTTGCAGAACTTTCACAGAAGCTTACACGGGTTAAGACACGGCTTGGGACACGGCCGTGTACTGCACTCGTCACATGTTCAGACGCGAATATTATTATTTATTTTAACATCAAGAGTTCAAAAGTCAAAATCCAATGACCCGTTACATGGTATTGGAGGTCCAATGACAAGACCTAGAGCTAAGCGGATGAGAGAAGCTTTGCAAGGATTAGTGATGGAGCTGCAAGAGAAGGAACCGAGCTTTACCAAGGGAGAATCAACATTTATTCACATAATCCAAGCTTCCAAAGAGGATCCCGAGAGAACCGGCCTTGAATGGAGGACAGAGGCTGACACGGTTCCGGGCACGGCTTGAGACACGGCTTGAAGGTCTGTCACAGACTCTGACACGATTCCGGGCACGGCTTGAGACACGGCCTGAAGGTCTGTCATAGACTCTGACACGGTTCCGGGCACGGCTGGGGACACGGCTTGCAGAACTTTCATAGAAGCTTACACGGGTTAAGACACGGCTTGGGACACGGCCGTGTACTGCACTCGTCACATGTTCAGACGTGAATATTATTATTTATTTCCACGTGTACGCTTAGATTTTTTTTCCCCTTTTTAGGTATTTTATGGGGCCATATAAATACTCTTTTGTCAGACCAATTGACGGATAGTTGTTGAATACACATTTTGAGAGCTCTCTCTCTTTTATTCTTTGTGAAAGAACTCCTTTTGATTTATTCGATCTAATCGCTCGGGGAAGTCATCTTGATAACTTAGGTTTCAATCAGCAGGTGTGGTTAGGGTCTAGTTCCGTTCATCACTTGTTCAAGACGATACTTGAGAATCCGATTTCAAATCACGATTGACGGGTTCTAGGTTTAGTATACCTAGGGTTCGCATCAGTGGGTTAGGTGCATTCGCGTGTTGTGGGTGACACAATTTTAATAAATATAAGAATGAATAAAAAAATCCTTTTAGAAGAAAATAGCTATTCTATAAGTAATAAAGGCGGAATGATGATTTTAATAATGTTGATAAAAATATTATAAAAATTAAGACATAAAAAATTGTATGCTTAGATCGGGGTGATGGGTTGAAAACACACCCTAACCCGGTCTATAAGCTCAGCCGGTTACCGGTCTAAGAAATGGACCCCGGATCCAACAGGATTGGGGACTCGTCCATGTCTATCTTTGCTTACTTAGTTGCGACACTTGGTTGTTCGCTACTCTTCGGCGATGCAATATACAAGCAAATGCATGATTTTTTAATAAGAATTTGCATGTTTCATATGCTAACGCAGGATTGAACTGAAAACGACATTGAAGGACGAACTCCACTGGGTGTTTTCTAATATATTTTAGGGCTTTTTTTATTAGATGCAATTTTTCAATGGTCTTGATCCCGTGTTGAAAGACAATTCGCTACAAAAAAAGAATAATGTAAGTTCTTCAAAATTTTTCTTATTATCACTATAACTTGTACATTAACAATACTATTAAAATTTTTTATATAAACAACTGCTGAATAAAACATGTTATTATCATTATTATAGTGTACCTAGCACCTTAAACTTCTATTAAATAGTGGTGGTTTAAAAGTATTATATGTACATAATGAAAGTAAAAAACGTTTTTTGGCAGTTTTTTACATTTGAAAATTTCAAAAATGTTGTACGAGTTATAGTTAGAATAATAAAAAATTATTATAAGCCGCTATTAATTTACATTTCTTAATGTTTAATTTTCTTGTAGATATAGGCAATTTATGTAACCTAGAGAAGAGAGAAAGAAATTTCCTTTTCCACAAGATAAGTTACTGTTAATTATATTTCAAACAGCTCTCTCACTATATAAGATATATGTAATATTTACATTTGAATAATTGGTTCTTCGCTGGAATATCGTGATCTTATTGTTTTCCTTTGTATCGTCAAAGGCATCATGAAAGATGTCCATATAATCATACAAGAGCAACTTTAGAGAGGACATGATCATGTCGTTGTACCGAAGACTATATCATGGAGTCATCACTATATAACACATATATAAGTATATCTAGTCAAACTTATAACACAACTTTTTTTCTTTTTTCTTTTTAATAAATTAAATCTATATACAACACATAATATATCTATTCAATTAGAAAATTGTGCTGTGTCCTGTCTAGCCAATAGGTGTATCCCTATTCTACATAACCTCCTCCATAGCTATCTCTCTTAATCCTTTTTTAGGGTTCATTTTATAGGGTTAGACAAGTGAAAAAGAACACGGTGCAACCTAATGCTTGATAGGTTTGGTCAAACAGAAACACATTCAATCAAACGAAAGTCAATGGTAGCACACCAACCGAATGGATGGCTTGAGAGGGCATCGGCCACCAAGTGGCTGCCTTTAAGGAGTGTTTGTTTTCTTTTCTCTCTTTTTTTTTTATCGTTTCTAGTTTTAAATAAAAAATAATAATTAACATTTAGTTTTTATTTATTGACATAATAATTGACTACTTAATATGTTTAAGGATGGACATGATGGAAGACACGGATTTACTCATTGTCATTGTTATCTCATTGTAGCAAAATATATTAACATATTTGCTCCATGATATCCATGTTACTTTATCAGTGCAATGCAACGTAATACATTTCTTTGCAATGAATATTTAGTTAATTTGATTTGGAAAGTTTTTTTTTTTTTTTATCGCTCTTAAAAGCTTTAAAATTGATAGATTGATGAAAAGATCTTTAAGACTTGAAAAGGGAAAAGAAAAAGAAAAAGAAAAATGAAAGAATAATTTTTAAAATACATAATATGATGCATTATCATTGATAAAGTTTTGTCTAAAGCTCCAAATAATAATCCAAAATACATATTTTTTTTTTAGGAATATGAGATGAATCTACTACTATTATCTTGCCAAGAATTTTTTTCCCCCAATTAAAGTTGCTGGATCAGTTTAGAACACCATGAGCCATATGTCCAGCCCTAGCCATGTTCTGCTACACGGCATGACAAAAATTACAATATGCCTACTTGGGTAAAATTGATCCTAGCCATGTTCTGCTACACGGCATGACAAACATTACAATATGCCTACTTGGGTAAAATTGACCCTAGCCATGTTCTGCTCCACGGCATGACAAGCATTAAAATATGCCTACTTGAGTAAAATTGACCAGTGTCGTGCATCTATCGGTTTGAAATGCCAATACAACTCACAAGTTCGGATGGAGCAGTACATTTGATATCTTGAGAGTTTAGTTGGTACATTTAAAAGTTGATCAATGCTCAAGACATTTGATACTGTTCCAAGAAAAGTAAGATGATACTCAGTCAAAGGATTTTAACATGAAATGGACTTCAAAGCACAGATAGCAATCATGTGTAAAGCCATGACATTATTTTCTATGCAAATCTTTATAATTTCTTCAATTCATTATTATAGATATTGAATCCTTTGAAGAGCATGAAGAGCTCTACAGGTCCATTGCAGGATATTAAGTACATTTGGAGATAGCAGAGTTCAAATTTCAATTTGATATCTTTTTCAAGATGTTGATGTAATGTATGAGTCGAGAAGTATGATTAAATATTATCATGGACACACAGTGTTTTTTTTTTCTTCATATGTTTAATATTTATGGTGATTTTTTATCAACCTATTATATTTCTTACTTAATTGATTTCTTTGTCTTGATTTCTGCTATATTACTGTTGTTCTCATCACTTTTATATCGATTCATTTCGATTTTTATATTGTCTTGCATAATTTTTCAATATTAGAGCATTTATTTGATACTAATACTCAGTCAAAGGATTTTAACATGAAATGGACTTCAAAGCACAAATAGCAATGATTTGTAAAGCCATGACATTATTTTCTATGCAAATCTTTATAATTTCTTTAGTTCATTATTATCGATATTGAATCATTTGAAAAGCATAAAGAGTTCTACAGGTCTATTGCAGGATATTAAGCACATTTGGAGATAGTAGAGTTCAAATTTCAATTTGACATCCTTTTCAAGATGTTGATGTAATGTATGAGTCGAGACATATGATTAAATATTATCATGGACACAACGTGTTTTTTTATTCATATTTTTTATATTTATGGTGATTTTTTATCAACCTATTATATTTTTTACTTAATTGATTTTTTTTGTCTTGATTTTTGCAATTTTACGTGTTGTTCTCATATTTTTATATCGATTCATTTCAATTTTTATATTGTCTTGCATAATTTTTTAATATTAGAGAATTTATTTTTTCCTTTTATCATGTATCAAATTTTGATTAGCTTCCACTTAGATACTGTCACGCTTTGGATAGGACTTGTGACCTAACTTGGAACCAGTATGATGGTTTTGACCCAGAACCATCACTTGAAATAATGAATTAATATATTGATTTGTACATGTTAGGATGATGAACTATACTAAAGAAAGAATTAGGTAGAATTTAAAAAAAAAAGAAAAAGAAAAAAGGATTCATAATCCACGTTTCCAATGAACTGGCCACAAAGTTTCGAACCCAATTCCCTAAATTTCTGATTCGTGATCCACTGATTCCAAACCGATTTGAAACCATGATGGCATTTACTTGCGCTATTCTACATTAAAATTATTATCATAACTTAAAGAAAATGGAAAAATACAATTCAAACACCGTGGTTGGATAATAACAAAACGTCACATTTAAAGAATTTAAGGTGATGCCGTGACCACTTTAACAAATTTGATTAAAGTAAAAGTAGGTATTAGTTAATTTAATGGCCGGAGTAATGTGAGATTAAGAGATGAGTCATTGAAAGGAAAGGGGACCAATAAATCAAAATCCGTATACAAGTGAAAAGCACTAGACTAATTGATGTTATCCAAACCTTTAAATCTTCTTTATATCTACACAGTTTTTAAAAGTTACAAGGATAAAGTTATATATAAAAAAAATTAGAATTTTATTCGTATTTAATTAATAATTTAAATGGAATCTTAATTAAGTTGGTATTAGAGAAAACTCGCTTTTTCTTTTGTCGGAGATGGGGAAAAAAAGAAAAAAAAATTGAAAAGTATGTCTTCTGAGGTTAAATTCCAACTTACGATTCTACAAAAAGCTTTTGGCTTAGGCAGCTTGCGCGCATTTGATCAGTCAAAAAGCTTCAAAGAAAATAAGTAAATCAAGAAGAATTAAGCTCGCTTGTAAACAAATAATGATAAACGAAAAAGTAGGCATGGATTGCGATAATAATTAGCTCGAAAGGAAAAGGTTAACTTTAGGTTATACATAGTTTTCTTCTAACTGTAGTTTTTGACAAGAAGCCATCACGCACATGCAGTCCATATCTTTATCTCTGACAGAAGAAATAGCCAGTTTTCTCTAATACCAACTTAATTAAAGATAAGGACACCATTTAAAGACGTATAAATAACCCCCAAAGTTATCGTTAAAACTCCAAAATTAATGAGGTTTTAGTGATAATTTAGATGTTTTTTATATTTAAGAAAATTATAAATGAGATATCAATATAATGATCAAATTTAAATAAATGATCGATCTTTTTAAGTAATTAAAATAAATGATAAATATTATGTTAAATTGTTAAAAAAAAATCCCATCAAGGCACTAATATAACACGATTAAATTGAAGTGACGTGACACATTTACAAGATAATGATGAGATCCTATATTTGAATTATACAATATAATATTAATTATTTATTTTAATTATGTGATATCTTGATACTTCATTTTAACTATTTTATATAATATTAATTATTTATTTTAATCATTTAAAAATTTAATAGCTATTTAAACTTAATTTTAAACTTTTATTTTCTCACTTGTAGTTTTCTCTTTCATTTTTAAAAGTTGTAGGAAGTAAAACTTTGCTTTAAAAGTTTTGAGGTTAGTCCACACTTGACCAATAATTTAAAATGTGCAATCACTAATACTCAACACTTGATCATTTTTTTTTTTTCTTTAGGTTTCAAAATGCATTAATATTAATTGTAAAGATGGTTAGGAAGATCACTATCAACAATAGGGGGGGTTTGTACAATTCAATTCAATTCTTTTTTCCCTCTAAATTAAATCACTATATAAATGCAATTTGATTGTTTATCATTGATTTTTCTTTTCAAATAATAAAATTTTTGTTTAGTTTGGCTTAATATCATCTTTTCTCCAACTCCTATACGGTGTTTTTATGTCAAAAGATAACCGATACCATATTTTGTCCATGGTATATGTTTGCTTCCAAGTTGATTTAAAAGAATAATGAGATTCCATATTCAAATAATTCAATTGTAAGAAATATGAAAGAAATGAAAGTGAAAGAAAAATAAATTGTGGATCACTTGTTGTAGAAACACAACTTGATCCTTACATATTGGAAGAGTTACTTCATTGCAGGATTTAAATATCTTCATTCGAATTCTCCATCACTTTCAAACTCCTTTCCTCTGTCCAAGTCGTAGGGCAAGGGCATCGGATGCATGCGGGAGTGCCCGGCAAAAGTTTCCATGATGAGCTCAAATAATCGTAGTCGTCCCTTGTGGTTCCAAACATGCGATACTTTTCATTTGCTTTAGGTTCACTTCACACATACACACTCCTCCCAAGTCAAAATAATCACGAGCAAGCTCTTCCACGTGGACTGCATACAAGCTTCGGATTTTGACTGTTGATGATTGGCATCTCCATATCAGGTTTCCTGGTAACATACCTCACTTGACACCATTCTTCATTAAACTACTATTCTGAACTGGTGGGCTGCTGCTCTTAATATCGAGTTAACCTTCAATTGAGTACAATCTGAACTAGGCTACCAGAAAATAAAGCTAACAGTAAAATAAATAACTAAAATATGCTATATGTAATGCTTAGAGAATACTAAATATATAAGAAAGAATTCGGGAATCAAGCATTTATGAGTGTCTTTTCTACGATCAAGTAGTGTTTTCATTTTCACTGTTTAACGGATAAAAGGCTCGTGGGCACTCTAATTATTATTTTTCACTTTTAATACCTTGTATTAATTTGTAAACATTATAGGCCCGTGTGTATAAAATATAAAGGCAAAGGAAAAAAAAATGAAAAAACAAGAAAAGAACAAGTTAATTTACACTTTACATACTTGTATTTTCACCATTTTTCACTTTATATATTTATATTTTTGCTTTTTGCTTTTTTCATTTTGCATATTTATATTTTCCAGTCGTTTGTCATTGTTACATAGACCAAGACTTATCACATATAATTGTTCCATAAAAATTAATTTAAGAAAATATTATTATTTAATGTATTTAATTAAATAATATGCTTAAAATAAAAATATATAAAAAGGAAATTAGTAGGAAAAAATTAAACCCGTAAAAGCTTTACTGGCCACCCCTTGGCATTTGGGTCGTAAGCGTTAGTTGTTAGGCCCGCTACAGCATAGTCGGTCACAAACCCTCCACTCTTGAAATGTATTAAAAAAAAAAAAAATCTAAAAATTGTGTTGGGTCGACTTGCACGAGCTGATTTTATGACTTGATTTTTTTTAATTCCTTTTTTATGTTTAATTATCTTATTTGATTAAATATATATGATAGTAGTATATTATTATACTAATTATTGTGGACTAGTCATATACTAACGTGTGTTAGTAACAAACAGTTATAAAATATAGGTGTACAAAGAGTCAAAAATGAAAAATAAAAATATGCAAATTAAAAAGGGAGAAAATACATAAATGTAAAGTGCAATTTACCTAAAATATAAGGAAAAATTATACAAATGTGACATATGATTTGTTTCTAAAAAGACATTATCCATGTTATGTAACTATTTGTTAAGTTTTATTGAGACACTTGTCGCTTTTGATTGGCTCATAAATAATTATTATTATTAAATATATATTTATATGATTTAATAGAAATAGAAAAATTTGCAAAGAATTAAAAAAAGAGGAAAAAAAAAGGAAGCCACTTGCTAGTAGGGCTAAATGGGTATGAGGTTGGATGGAGTATGAGACCTTATCGATACCTTATCCTGTAAGGTATAAGTTCCTAATTTTTTAAAAACCAAAACTTATCTTGTAATATCCTAGATTCATTTTATACCTGACACTTTATGAAATTTACAGGATATAAGGTGTAGGGTTTTCTATAAAACTTGTAAATTTAGTTTTTCTTCATATAAATTTTAAGTTTATGTGATATTAAAAAAGTAATGTATATATGAATTATAAATTTTAATATGCAAAATTTATGATACTTATAACAAAATATGTTAAATTAGAAAATATATATATATATAACTTTTCAATCTTAATTATTTCAAGTTCTATAATCTTATTACCTAGCAAATGGAAAGAATAATGTAAAAGAATAGAAAACCTAAAATTAGAGAGGAAAATGTAGAAGAATAAGGAAAAGAAAGAGGGATAGCATTAGTTTTTTTTTTTTTTTTCTTTTCTACTAAAATATTATAATATTATCATTTACTATTTATTTATTAATATTATTTAGTAATATTTTATAGGTAAGTACAAAGTACCCTTGAGCCTATACTTTGTATATCTTGAATTATTTAGTAATATTTTATAAGTAAGTATAGAGTATCCTTGAACTTGTACTTTGTATACTTTGAATTATAGGTTCTATAATGGATACAACATATGAAGTATAGGTTATAAGATGGGTATAGTGTAAAAAGACTTTGTAACTATACCTTATCTCATAGGAGCATATTCTAGAAAATTTATATTTAAAACTTACCTTGTAACACTTAATACTCATCTAGAATCTACCTGATTAATAGGATGTTGTTTATTAGCTACCCTTAAGGTCACAATACAGAGCCATGACCCTCTACCATAGATAGGTTGTATGACTCATCTATGGAAATGGCTTCTTTAAGGTGGTGGGTTGTTGCTTACCACTCTTAAATTTAAAGTGTGACCTAACTTTGACATGTATTGATTTTTTTTATTTTTTTTTTAGTTTCTAGCATGGTGGTTGATCAACGATCCCTTTAAGGTAGTAGTGATCCACTATCATGGGTGGGTCGAACAACTTGTGTGACCCACCGGTTTTGTGGCCACTTGTCGGCCAACCCCTTATCTTGAAATGGCAAGCAAGTGGCTTTTTACTTCTTCTTTTTTTTTTGTATTTTTTGGCTTTTTTTTCTTTTTCTTTTTAAATTTCTTTTATATTTGATAATATTATTCTATTTAATTAATTATCCATGAAACAATTAAAAGTCAACAAGTGTTTTTCATTAAATTTAACAAATAGTAATGAAACGCATTATATTTTTATAAAAAAAACATAAATATAGATCATTTGTTTATAAAAAGTTGAAAACATAGGTTATATTTGGTTTGGACCTAGAGGAAAAAGTGCTTCTTGTAAGCACTTTGTTTGAGCAAGTTTCACGGCCTTTGATTTGAACAAAGTGGAAAAGCTATAGCACCTATATATTTATGTCCACTCGAATAAGTTGGAACCTTTGCTCAGTTTGATGCATTGTATAAGCTTTTAAGATTATTATTATTGTCTTTTCTTAAACAAATCTAATGGTTGGAATTTAAGTTTTCAAAAATCATGACTCATTGAAGAGTTATTTCCACATATGATGATTGAAAAATTAGGGTTATACAGAAATTACTTTTGGGCAAAATTTTCAATAAGAATTTCTGAAATTTCTTTCACTCTTACACCAAAAACTTTCACTAGCCTTTTAGATATTGAACAAACTCTATATTAGGAAATCAAATTGTATTATTATGTAATTATGTCGACATTGGTCTATTCTAGGAAGGCCTAGATATTAGGATTCACGGTATAGGAAACTTGTAATTTTTACTTTCCTTCACTCTTCTTTATTTATAGACCTTGTAATTCTATCGACAATATATAGAATTACTTTTCCCGATTTTCGGTTTATTCACATGGTATCAGAGCATCATGCCTGAGTTGTAAAATTCTCAATTGCCGCCCGCCCTAATTTGTCTCTGTTCAGCCAGTCACAGTCTCGTTCAATGGAGGCCGATCAGATGAAATTCCCGACCATTTCTTCCTCGCTCTATGTCCACCCGTCAGATAACACCGGCATGATATTGATGACCCAACTTCTTATCGGAGAAAATTATCCGGGCTGATCAAGAGCAATTCGACGAGCCCTCATTGTCAAAAATAAACTCGGTTTCATAGACGACTCAATCAAGGAGCCGGGCCTCGACGATCCGAATTGTCATTGGTGGAACATTTGCAATAATATGGTTTCGGCTTGGCTTTGCAATTCGCTAGACAAGTCATTACAAAATAGCGTCATGTCAAACGACGCCAAGGTAATATGGGAGGACTTGAAGTAGCAGTACTCCTAGGGCAATGCACCGCGAGTCCACCAGTTAAAGACGGAGTTAAGTCTACTCCGACAAGAGGGATGTTCCGTGACCGAGTACTTCACGACCTTCAGGTGTTTGTAGGACGAGCTCAATGATTATTCCGAGCCCCTAGATTGTACGTGCCCGGCAGCGCATCGGTATGCGAAGACGAAAGAAGTTGAAAAGATCCACCAGTTCCTGATGGGCCTCAACGTCAACAACTTCTCCGCCATCCGATCGTAGATCCTAAGTCAAGATCCACTCTTGGTAATGAATCGTGTTTATGCTTTAGTTGTGCAGGAAGAACGTCAGCAAGCCGTTTTCTGTGATCGTGAGATGAGAGAGGCCGCATCGGGTTTTCATGCGGGTTGAGGAACCGAACGTGATGATAAGCCCCGGTGTGAGAATTGCGGCAAAACGGGCCACACGATCAGCCGCTGCTATGAGATTATTGGGTTTCTCGAGCATTAGGAGCCTTGCCACGACAATTCCACTAGGAGACGAGGCCATAGCAATCTGGGCCACTTAGCTAGGCCCGACCGTAGAACAGGTCAACCTTAGGTTGGCTCGGAATCCAACCCCAAAGGTTCGGCCCATGCAGCCCACAATGTCAACCCAATGGACTCAGGCGAGCCTCTTCTCTCTTTTAGCAGCAGATCGGGCAGGCCCAACAGCAGCAATCCAGTGAGCATGATAGATTCATCGACCCGTTACAGACAGTCGGGCTCACAAATCAGTCACGGCCCAGCCCAGCCCGAGTCACATTAGCCAACTAAAGCAAAAATTCAGTAGCTGTTGGGGCTTCTCGACCTATCCAAGCCGACTGTCACCGCCAATCAATTGGAAGGTACTATCGTTAATAATTTTGGTACGTGGATTATTGATTCGGGTGCCTCCGATCATATGACTGGTAATCTTGGATTGCTCATTAACTGAACGAGGATTCGCGGGGCCTATCCTATCACCACGGTTGATGGTGAAGTCTCTAAAGCAACGATGCGCGGGGACATCAAACTCGGGAGGAAGTTGATTTTGCATGATGTCCTATTTATTCTGAATTTTTCATGCAATTTACTCTTTATAGGCAAGCTTACGACTGATTTAAATTGTTATGTGACATTTTTCTCCTCTCGTTGCTATATGCAGGACCTAGCCTCGAGGAAATTGATTGGAACGGGTGAGCTACAAAAGGGGGTCTATTGCATTGGGACGGCGGGGGTTTGTGCATCGGCTTCAATAGAGATCGGGATCACCGCCAAAACGTGGCACTGAAGGCTAGGTCATCCATCCCTCAAAATTGTGAACTCTATTTCCAGTTTGCCAGTTAATAAAGAACATGATATCGTTTGTGATACTTGTTGTCGTGCGAAACAAATGCGATCTCCTTTTCCTTTGAATAATAAACGAGCTAAGTCTATTTTCAATTTATTGCATTGTGATATTTGGGGACCCTACCGTACAAAATCCATTTCCGGGGCACACTATTTTTTAACCATTGTCAATGATTATTCTCGGGTCACTTAGGTTTATTTAATGACAGATAAATCTGAGGTTTACCAATTTTTGACATCCTGTTGCATCATGATTCGTACACATTTCCAACGTAGTGTCAAATTTATCTGTACCAACAACGGAAAAGAACTTTTAGCCTCCCGACTACAAACATTTTTCCGTGATCAAGGCGTTATTCATCAAACGACCTGTGTTTACAGGCCCTAACAAAATGGTCGTGTTGAAAGAAAACATCGTCATATTTTAAATGTGGCACGGTCTTACGTTTCCAAGCCAGTCTTCCACTCAAATTTTGCGGTGAATGTCTTAACAGCCGTCCATTTAATCAATTGAATGCCTTCGCCCTTACTATTGGGGAAGACACCTCTAGAAATTATTTCTCAAAAACCTACTTCATATGATTATCTTCGAGTTTTCGGGTGTCTTTGTTACGCTAAAATTCTTCCTCAAAATCCTGATAAATTTGCGTCCCGTTCCTATCGTTGCATTTTTCTGGGCTATCCACCCAATGCAAAGGGTTGGAAAATCTATGATTTGGAAACACATGAAATATTAATTTCACGGGATGTCATTTTCCACGAAATTTTTTTTCCTTTCGCCCAGTCCGCATCAGCCGACATGCTGCTATCCAGCCTACCACCTGGTTTTCCAGCCACCCCACACAGCCCAGTCAGCATAGATTGCCCGGCCTGACCTAGCAGTCTCACCCCAAACAATTCAGCCTAAACAGATAATCCAGAAAGCCCACTCATTCTGACCCAGCCCACTGCCCTTCCAGCTCTAGACACAATAGCTCCTCTTCAGCCCATTCATCAGGCCCAAAACAATGATACCCCATCTCCCAGCTGGTAGGCCCAGGTCCTCTGCAGGGCTCCACCACTGACTCGTCAGCTTTGGCCCGGACCTCCCTTCCAATTCCGGCATCTGGCCACATTCCCTCTCAGCTAGATCCCGTGTCTTCTCGGTCGACCGATTCTTCACGCTCCACCGACCCATCTCCGGCTTCAGTCACTGCCTCGGAATGATCTCGAAGACCACGTCGACCCCCCGCTCGTCTAGCCGATTATATCTGCTACACGACTGCATCACCTCCCTTTTGTCCCACGCCCCACGCCCGTCCCATCCCTCTCCACAAGTACAGTCTATCTGATTGGGAATTTTATCACATACAATAATTTTTCTCAGTCGCATCTTGCTTATTTAGCAGCACTTGATTCTGACATTGAGCCCCAAACCTATCGCGAAGTAGTCATGGATGTTCGTTGGCAGGCCGCCATGTCTGATGAGATATGTGCTCTTGAGGATAATGGGACATGGACAATTGAGCCACCACCACTCGGGAAACGGGCCATTGGGTGTAAGTGGGTCTTCAAGATTAAGAGATGATCCGATGGGAGTGTCGAGCGCTACAAAGCTTGGCTCATGGCCAAGGGTTTTACTCATATCGAGGGACTTAACTTTCATGAGACCTTCGCTCTTGTAGCGAAGGTAACCACCGTCCGCTGTCTCCTCACCGCATCACTTGCCCACGACTGGGAATTGCATCGAATGGATGTGAACAATGCTTTTCTTCATGGGGATCTCGACGAAGAGGTCTACATGCGTCTTCCGCCTAGTTATTCGTCCACCTTTGCATACTCGGTTTGCCGGTTACGTAAGTCTTTATATGGTTTATGGTAAGCCTCTCGCAATTGGTTTGCCAAATTTGCTGCTGCTTTACGTACCTATGGCTTCAGTCAATCCTAGGTCGATTATTCTTTATTCACTTTTCATTCGGGCACTGATATTCTAGTGGTCTTAGTCTATGTTGATGATCTCATTATTGCGGGCAATAGTTTCGCTCTTTGTTCAGCTTTCAAGACATACCTCGGGACTTGCTTCAAGATCAAGGATCTTGGGCCTCTGAAGTTCTTCTTGGGCATTGAGATCACTCGGACACGCTCGGGCCTCTTCCTCTCCCAGCGAAAGTATACTCTCGAGATACTGGACAATTGTGGGCTCACTACTGCCAGACTCGCCGCCTTCCCTATGGAAAAGCGTCATCAGCTTGCATCGTCGACAGCTCCCCTTATCACAGACTTTGCTCGCTATTGTCGACTCGTCGGTCGTCTACTTTATCTCAACATCATGCGTTCGGAGCTTTGCTATTTAGTTCACATGCTCGCACAGTTCATGCACGAGCCTCGCGAGAGTCATTAGGACGCGACTATCTGTGTACTCCGACATCTTAAGCACAGTCCGGGCCAGGGCATTTTCTTTTCTCGACCGACATCTCTGCAGTTGGCGGGGTATTGCGACTCTGATTAGGCCAACTGTCTGACTACACGTCGCTCCACTATGGGCTACTTTGTCACACTCGGGGGCTGTCCCATCTCGTGGCGGACAAAGAAGCAAGCCACCGTATCTTGATATGTTCTTCTCTCGGCGTGACCCATCCGACTGTGATCCAGTTGTACAGCGACAACCAGTCGGCCCTTCATATCTCGGCGAATCCGGTCTTTCACGAGTGTACCAAGCATATCAAAGTTGACTGCCACTTCGTTAGGGAACGGATTCAGTCGAGTGAGCTTCACGCTTCCTACTTGCCTACTAAGCTTCAACTTGCCGACATCTTCATGAAGGCTTTAGGACGTGATCGCTTCCATTTTCTTCTTCGCAAGTTAGGCATTTGGGACCTTCATGCTCCAACTTAAGGAAGAGTATTAGGAAATCAAATTGTATTATTACGTAATTATGTCGACATCGGTCTATTTTAAGAAGGCCTGGATATTAGGATTCACGGGATATGAAACTTATAATTTTTACTCTTCTTCACTCTTATTTATTTATACACTTTGTAATTCTATTGACAATATATAGAATTGCTTTTTCCGATTTTCGGTTTATTCACATTCTATTGTGGTGATTGAGAATAAAAGATTGTTATTTTATTTTTAAATACATAATTGCAATCTAAAAATGTTTTGTAAATCCTTAATCAACTTTGTATAGAACACTTAAAACTTTTTAATGATAGCATTTTTCGCTCAGTTAGGTTTTTATATTTTTCCTAATTATCTAGAAATGATCCAATATTATATTGCACAAAATCAACGAAACAAACCCCCACCCCCGGCCCACTCAAATCTTATAAATCTATAATTTCTCTAAGTAATAGATTTTGATATGATTCATGAAGGCTTAAATTATATGAATTGGTTGTCGAGTTTTATTTTATTTGTGCTGCGTGACATGACACATATAGCCCTCTAGCATCCCAGCACCAATTTTGGAGGAAATTTCGGACAGATATTCACCTAACTCATTGAGCATGTAAATATTATCAAACGTCTCCAAATTTGATAACTATGATTAAAATAAAACATATCCGGATTCTCTTACCATATTATATAGTCACATAGGGTAGATTTCTTTTATTTGTGAAGGTAGATTAAGCATTATTGTACAACTGCTCTGGTAATATCTAGAATGTTTTATTTACGACATAATCTCAAACACTTTGTCCCTAGTACTACACCCCTTATAACTTCTGTTCTTCCCTCATATCATTCTTTGCACATGGTGTCTATATATATTTTCTAGTTAAATCTCCTATACTTTTAAGAATTAGTGATCGATTTTACTCCATCTTAGTAAAATAATAATGTCTATAACATTAGGCTATAAGATTCCTCACAATATCATGAATATCAAATGTGATTTTTCACACCATGATTTTATTCGACTTTCTTCTTTATATCTAGAGATTGCCCCAACTCTTATTAGTGTTATCCATGACCATGCAAGCTAGTTATCTTACATGTTATGCGGTCTATATATATCTCCATAGTGTGTTTATATATATTTTCTGGCTAAATATCTTATATATTTAAGAGTAAATGAGTAATTAATTATGTTCCATTTTAGTAGAATAAGGATATTCATAACAGATCGTCAGTATCATGAGTGTCAAATGTAATTCTTCACACCATGATTACCATGATTTTATTCGAATATTTTCTTTATATCTAGAATCTTTATTGGTCAACTCTTATTAATGCTGTCCATGACTGTGCAAGCTAGTTATCTTATGTGTTGTAGGGCTTAGGCATGCTAGCCAGTACTCCAAATGATAAACACCAAGCATCTCAATTGTCAATAACATTAGTCTCATCTCATTAAAGGTTCATATTTTCAAAAGTTGGAATAAAATGTTGGTACATAATTTGATACGGGACCGAATAAAAAACATAGAAGTAGAATTGAAATGTTGAATTAGCAAGTGGACGGGGTGGGTTGTTACGTTGAGGAAATACAGCCTCGAGAGTCAAAGTTCAACGATAACAGAGTAGCAGTTGAAACGTTTGTTGGGCTAAAAGGATACGGGATGGTGGTGTGTTACGTATGTTAAGGGATTAGCGCCACAAGTCCCGGCGTGATTGGTGGAATGAGCTAAAGGGTCTCAGGTCAGCCAACACCGACTGTCCTTTGGATCCAGAAGATTTGCTTTAAAATACCTTGAATAACACTTTATTATAATTACTATTATTTTAGGATACTTACTAAAAAATATAATTTAAATTCTTTTAGTACTGATGTATACTTTACAAAAAGTAAATATGTAAAAAGGTTAAATTGTTTCTGATTTAACATTTTAATAAGTATAACGAGGAAATTGCAAACATTTTTCATTTATTATCCCTTTTTTTTTCTTTTTCTCTCTCTCTCTCTTCCCCCCTTTTGCTTCCCACAAGCCTGTTTGATGGGTTGATTCAACTGTGGCGTCTGGGGAAAATGTTAAAGACGTACGATAGTGTTTAACATATCAGTCACATGATATTTGTGATTTACAGCAATATCTAATCTTCCAGTCCTAAACAGTGTACTTCAACTGGGAAACTGGCTATACGAAATATTATCAGGAGTCACTAGTGTGAACTCTCAAGGCAGACACCCCTTTTCCACAATGCTTCATAGTTTATTCGATACAGAGTCACGCCCCACACTGTACTTTTATCTTGTAAATCGGGATGAACATTGCCGGTTCTAGACACTTCACATTTCAGGTTTCAAATAAAAAAGAGGAAAGAATAAGACTAGGATTCTAATATTGGGAAGAACGAGTCATTGCTTTGCTTTATTATGACTATTGGTAGACCCATTCCCTTGCATTCGCCTTTTGTAAGGCATGTTGGTCTTAGTGTCTTACTGTCTAGGAATTAGCTCAAAGTTAACCAATACAAGCAACATAATTTCACAGAGTACATGTAAAGCAGTTTCATTATGTTCGAAGTATTCATTCATCCTCAAAGAAACAATTGGCACCTTTACTTTATCCATTGTGTGTGTGTGTCTATCTGTATATTTATCAATTATATATTATCATGTATAAAGAAAATGATAAAACAAGGAGTTTGAATAAATTAGTAGTTATTTATTGTGGCTTGTAAGATGCTCGTCAAACAAATGGGTAGAGATAACGTGCTGTGTGGAAACTTTATCCTGTAGGTCTTTGTAAGGAAAAGGGTATTTTATGCGTTTGTAACAAGATTGAAGCTAACAAAATCTCAAACCCAAGCAAAAAAGGAACATTTGAATGTTCCTGATTCAGTAATTTCAACGACATTAAATGATTTTCAATTGGTCAAGGCCTCTCCCCAACTCCAAGTGTTAATTACAATTGTCTTTTGAGGCCATTTTTACATCAAAAGCTGAATCGTTCAACCTGCTCGGAGTATTCTTTTGCACCAATGAAACCAACGTTTCTAATATGTTTGATTTACTTAATAAAGTTGGAATTGGTTACTTATATATTTTTTTTATAATTTAGTTGACGGAATCATTATTTTATGGAATAATTATTTTTGTAAAATAAAGAATTATAATTTCTTTATTTAATTTGATATTTTTTAGAATATTTCCATAACTACTCATTAGGCTTTAAAGGAATTATAAAAAATAATTATTTCTTTACTATTCTATTTTTTAAGAACTGTAACTTTATTACACTTTATTCCATTTAACAATGGCAAATCAAACATATGATTCGAATTAAATATAAATTAAAAAGTTACGGATAGAGATATGAGGACATTCATCAAATATGTGAGTAGGGCTATGGTGTGGCATTGACAGCATTTTTTATTGACTTTATAAAGGTGGAATATAATAGTTCTTCATCTTCATCCCTTGCAAGGCTATTGTCACATTTAGTTCATAAAATAACTATTTTATAAAATTATTATTATTATTATTAAATAAGGAAATGTAATTTTTTCTTAAAACAAAAAAAAAGCTATTTCTTTTTTTTTTTCCTTATAAAATCCTACATTTTTATCAGTGAGACCTCATGCAATAGTCAATCCCTAGCTTAAGATACAATTATATGGCATTTTCAAATATATTTTAATTTATTATTACTATAATTCTAGTGTAACGGCACAAAATAATAACTATAATTTCTCTATTTTATTTCATAAAAAAGGTTATTCTATTTTTACCTTAGTTAGTTTTTTCAATCATACATGTCAGAAGTCCACATAAGAGTTGTCCTTGAGAGGGGACACACTAGGGGGATGGTGTTTTGCAATGTGTTTAGTACTAGTCACACGTCATGTAATTTTATGACACAAATCTATAAAAGCTCTAGTTCATTCAAATATTTTTTTTTTCCTTTAAGGTTTAGTCAATGCAGTAAAAAGATAGCAAGTGGTTTAGAATTAAACATTTATCCTTTTTGTTGTGCATATTTGATTAAATATGATTAATATTCACCCATAGTTTATTCAAACACATGATATATTAGAATTAATAAATATTTCCTATCAAATTTTCCGAGAAATTTAGAAGCAATGATCTTATTATTGGACAGGAATAATGCAAGAAGGCTATATGTAACAGTACAAAAGTCTAGTTTGAAAGGAGAATTTCCTAGGGTTCTCCTCATAAATATTGATTTTTTTTTTTAATTTTGTAAATATTATACCTATAAAAATTATTTCCAAAAATAGGTTTTGAGGGCGTAAGCCCAGTTTATAACTCTTTTTTTTTTTCTTTTCAAAATTTGTAAAACTGAAGGCATAAATTGGGTTTATACTTTTAGTACAATTTATACCGAAAGTGCGTACTTTATCTACATACTCAAGCATATTTATTTGTGCCTTTAGTATAACTTTTTTTTAACACTTCGACAGATGAAAACATAGCAATTTAACCCTCATAAAAATAGCAAACAGTAATGTGGTTTGGTCCTATTTATAGTACACTCAAATTAGTTTTTTATTTATATATTATAAATTTCGTAATTCTAAATAAGTAAAAAGTTTTGATCTTTCAAAGTTTATTTAAAAAAAAAAAAGAGAGAAGAAGTTACAAACAGGATTTGTGTTTTTAAAACCTACTTTGAAAAAAAATTTTGTGAGTATAATATTTACAAATTTTTTTAGAAAAACTATAATATTTACTAGTGTTGCCTAAATTTCCTATTGTATTAAATATGAGTTGGTGTACTACACACATATCATTTAATATACGATTAATTTCTTCCGTAGAAAATACTCATGACAATGGCATGGCTACCTCAGATCAGAGGATCATTCAATAAATAGCATTCATATTCACATCACTGTGTCTGGTGTTATGGTTGCCCTATGATCTATATTCTTTAGCGTGGTGGGTGGCAATGAAATAAGCACCGAATTGTTCGATCGGAGATTAGTAATACAAATTTGACTTATGAAATAAATTATGAGAGAGAGAGAGAAGCAGTGACAATCGTCTTAGTCTACACCTACAAGCAAAATATTGCTAGTGATATAAGCTGCAAATTTTATATATGATACATCTCTTATGTACTATGATTTTTATGTGATTTGACGTAGGACTTTGCACTTATATGTATATATAATTCGTGTCCGGTCATACACGATTGAAAAACAGTTTAAAGCTACCAAAATAAATAAATAAATAAAGCATACCATGCACCCTTTATGATGTAATATTAAACCCTCTAATAATTTTTTAAAATATAGGCATCCCCATGTAAGTTTCATGTATAATTGCATGAAAAAAAAAAAGGTTGCCGACAAGTGAACAAGCCTCACTCGATCACTTAAGTTTATATTTTTTCATAGAATAATAACTACCAAAGTTAGTTGGCATGCATGGAAATTATTAGATGGATTTGTCGGTGCTTTGTTAAGCCATTTGTTTCTATAGGAGGGACCAATTTCGGGGAACATGCAAAACCCATATTGATGAAAGCACTCCATGCAATTGCAATGAGGAAAAAGAAATGACTTTACTTTACGCAATCTCCATGAAAGGGGGCTCTTTTGTTCTTCAAGCAATCACTGAATCATGTCTTCCAAGTTTTTCTTTTTTTTTTTTTTTTTATTATTTCTATTTTGGCTTGTAGTTGTACCTATCAACAAAAGCAGCTTCTGCTTTTCGTTTCATGTTTCGACAAAGGCTATGTCGAAACAAAATTGTGAGTTATGTGTTTGCTTGGTGAAACTGAGGAGAAAAACATATTGGAAGGAAGTGGTTTTGCTCTACTACTGCAGAGACAGATTTTGGTGGGGGAGAATGCACTTCCCCAAGCTTCCAAAGAATTAATTATTTTAAAAAACATAAATATTTAAGAAAACGAGATACAGTGGAGATGGTTAAAATTATGTACTTGACCTCCAGTACATATGTTTATTCTTACATAGACATTAAAATTATTTTCTTTTTGCTTTCTTATAATTTTTTAAAAATAATTAAAAAATTAAACATCATCAACTGAAAATAGTAATTAACTAACTAATTTTTTTAAGACGCTATTTGTGTATTTATAGTTATACGTTATAATTATATTGTCAATATTAAATGTTTAAGTTTTATTGCATAATAAATAAAAGCGATCATATTGCTTTATGAGATGAAAATATTGCATTGTGATTACATTGTTGATACTAAGTTATGAAAATCTTAAACAATAACAATAATATAAGTTGACAATTACCGATTGCATGGTTTTGCGTCGATCCCTATTAATTTATATGATAGCGTTTACGATTTTCATCAACCTTTACACAACGTATAGTTTGCATAATTTTATAGGGTTTGCTATATGAATGTAGCACTAAATAAAAAGCCAATTAAAATACAGTATAAAACCTAAAAATTTTATATCATGTAATAGGTAATATAAAAATCTTATTACTACATAAAGCAAAAAACTTAAAAAAAAACTCTTAAAATAAATATCTTATTTTCTAAAAACACTTATATTAAGAATGGTACAAAAAAATTATACTATAATAAACTTCTTATGCTGTGTTTTTCTATTCTCCTTATACTGTACCTACTGGCTTCTATAGTAATGAAGAACTGAGGAGAGTCCGACCTTAAGATCATCATCAAGATACAACTTCAATATAATTATGGCGTACTCGGAAAATCAAGCTGGAAAATCAATGATACAAAATTATACGAAAATAATTTCATAAAAAAAATAGAGATGAAATGATATTTCCGTATCATAATGCATATAAAAGCTCAATTTTTAGCATATTCATTTAAATATTTATTATTTTATTATAGCAATCTACGGTCAAGTATTAAATACCTTCTATTCTTGTCAACCTGCTATCAAATATATTTTAACTCTCAACCTTTATCATATAGACTCACACTCAATAAGATAGATTACTGATCTCGAGCTTATTATAAGCCTATCAAGTTAATCCTGAATAAGTAAACATGATCTCAACGTGTTAACACAAATGGTTTAATTTTTACTAACAGTTATTTATTATTTTTTTTTTTTCAGTGAGGATGTCGTTGTCTCATTTGAGGGGAAGAAATTTTTTTTTTTTTAAAAAAAGTCTTTTATGGGGATGTGAAAATTATATTGGGCTTAGCCTATGATTTGACATGGCATATGGGCTCTTATGACATCATTAATCTTGGGCTTCAATTCAGTTAGGCCGACAAAGTCATAGAGCTTGGGCGTGGTACTTTTATATTTTTACATTGTTTTCACTTATTTCCATTCTTTTTTCTCAACTTTTAGGGAAAGTTTTTATCGATTTTTTCAATTTCTATTATCTTCCACTCTCGTTTTTAGTTATTGAACATGATATTTCCATTGTTTTCCTTCAATTTTCATTGTTTTCCACAATTCTCCGTCATTCCAAACACAGTGTTCCTTTGTCTCTTCCCCCATCTGCTTGCTTTATTGCACTTGAAACAAGCCTACTTGAGTGCTAGGGTTTCCTTTTGCTCCCCCTTTCCCTTTAGCATAATCTAAAAGCAACTTTAATGTCAAATCTACAATCCTCCTATGATTTTTTTTTTCCAAACAATTTTGAGATTCTAATGATGGCTTGTGGAGATGGGTATTAGTTTAAAAATTATGAAGAGGTGAAGTCATGTAATTAGAAGTTTAGGAAATGCAGTTGCAATTGATCAATACTTTTTATTTTTATTTTTTTTAATAATGTATTTGCAATTATCTAAAGTAAAGAGGATGGTTATGTGATATATTTTAAGAAGCCTTTTATATTCTTGGTCTTTGGTATTTTTCTTCTCTTCCTTTATTGCACCTAAAACAAATCCTATTTCAAAGTTAGGGTTTCCTTTGTCATTTCCTTTCCCCTTAGCATCATCAATTTTACCCAAAAGTAACTTCAATGTTCAACCTATAACCCTTCCTATAACACCTTTTAGTCGTGGTTTTGCAATTTTAGTAATGGTTTAAGAATATTAATTAAGGTTGGCAATTGTTAATATAATATGATTATAGAAAAAAAATAAGAGATAAGACATAACATACTATGGAAACATGATTATAACGTAACTAAACATAATTATATTAAATTTTATTATTTATCAAATTTATTTAATTTTATACATTTTTTCTATTAACACTTATTAAATATGATTTGAGAATACAAATATGATCTATTAATATAAATTCCAACCCTAATATCAATATTTTTTAAAAACTATAAAGAAACGATGCTATATAATTGATACCTTATATATCGTTTGCTTCGGCTTAATAGTATATGGCGTGTCATGACGTGCTTTTGAAGCGGGAAAGTCACGAAATCTTCTAAAGGCAGATTGGTTTAGCTTGCATATGATGGAGAACCCTATCCTACGTTGAAGATAATTGGTTCCCAACCGATACCACCATGTAGCCGACCATGGCTCAAATGAGGGACTTACCTCTTATTGTGGTGTCATGAAGCAAGTTGTACCAGCGTTTTCTTGCCCATATGGAAATCCTAGACTAAAGGGATACATACATATTAAGTACAAATAATTTTAAATATATGCAAAATAACTTTTAAATGTTATCGTAACTCTAAAATTGATGTTAAAAAAATTATAAATAGTGATGATTTTAAAGTTTTAATAATATTTTGAATATATATAATATTTTCTTAAATCATGATGAAGATACAGTTATACTTTGAAAATTTTAAGAGATCCATTCATACTTAATCACTAGTATGATTTTTTTTTTCTCCATCCGACATGAAGTTATATACAGTGGACAAGAATGAACCAATGAATAAGCAATCTTTCTAAAACAGAACACCATATTGTCATCAGCATAGTTGTGAGCATAGCTGTTCTAGTGACCCTGGGAGCTTGTTATCATCAGATAATACAAAAATGTTACTTCTCCCATTACTCAGGCACGTTAAGTTCAGCATATTTCCTGATTGATCGCTCTGCAAACCAACAAGAAGATGGCTACATTAGCCCACCAAACAATATGGCAAGAACTAAGTATTCTGCATATGAGTTTACAAAATTCAATTAAATCTTATATACATAAGCGAGTCCTTCTAAGTCCTTTAGGTTTGTGATTTTGCATAAAGCAAGTCCCTTCATAGATGTGAAAAATAGACATAAAGTACCTAAAATAAATTTAAGCATAAATACAAAGAACTTGCTTGAATTTTGATCCAAACTTAAAAGGACTTTTAACATAAAGATTGTTTTCTATTCTGATGCGACTAAATTGTATGTATAATTAATTCCACCAGCTCCATTACAACTTTACATTCTAGCATCTACATGCTGCTCTCTTCCTTTGTGAATGATCAAAGGATAAAGTTTGCAACGGAGGAAAGAAGCAATGTGTGGTATCACTTACCTCACAATACATTTTATCTGAGTTGCAACTCCATTTGGACGACGGAATACAGCTCAAATAATGACACCAAGAGCAGTAATCGCTTGCATTAACACCACGGAGCAGCATAATTAGACCTACTGTAAATCTGTTGGTATTAATTACCAGTTAGTTAGGAAACTTTTCAATTTGCACCAGCTACCAGGAGAATGAGCAGAACAGAAGAAAAATGAGAAACTCACCCAGAGATTAGCACAAACAAAGAGATACTGCACAGGACATACTGATAAACCTTGTGCTTTGGTTTAGCAGAACCTGCAGCATATCCTGGAGGAGCATGTTTTTGCCTAACCCATCCAAATTGGGGGCGTATCAAGAAAACGAACCCAAGAAGGAAACCAGTAAGGAACCCTCCAATATGAGCAAAGTTGTCCACATGTGGTAGGATTCCTAATGCCAAATTCAATACTATGATAAAAATGAGAGTCAACAATGCGGCCAACTGCAAAGGGAACGAAAAAGGTTAAATGGGAAGGTGAGATTTGAATCCATTGTGAGCACATCCAACATGCATAATACGATTTCTTCATCATCAGAATACCTTGTTAGCATATATTGTCCAGTTTGTAATGAGCTCTGATAGCATGCTTCCAAGTAAACCAAATAAAGCTCCAGATGCACCAACCGAGATACTTGATTGGATGAAAAGGCCTGAGAGAAGACTCCCACCGAAGCCAGATACGACATATAGCAAGCCAATTCTAACTGAAAAACAAAGAGAAAGGCCATCAACAGAGGAAACATCTTTAGAAATCTTAAACAAAGGCCTAGCTTAGTTATCTATAAGTTTTTATGTGATGCACATGCACCATAAATGATGTAAGGAGTTTTGGTGCATACTAAAACCAAATTCCTGCTCGAGTCGAATCCCTATGGCAAGCAGACTTAACATATTGGCAAGAACATGGAGGAGTCCTGCATGCAACCAAATACAACTGAGGATTCTCCAAGCCTGGTGTCGTTGAACCACTCTCTGGATTTCTAGTGCACCCATCTTGACTAGACTGGAAAATTGAAAAGAAGAAAATATGGAAAAAGTTAGATTTATTCTCCAATCATATCATCGAGCAGCCATATATCCAAGCTGTATTCTACTAAAAGCAACACAATGCTATCTTTTGGGGTATAAAAGTAAAAACTGCACTGTTACAAGATTTGTTTTAAAATAAATTTTCGATAATCTCTTTTTAGGGTTTGTTATAAAGATAACCTTATGATATCTAATTAAGAATTTAATTTAAGAGAGAACCCTTCGATTTTTTCAGAGAAACCTGGAAATAGGACTTATCTTTTTTCATTGAATATTTTCCTTATAATAACAATACGAAGTGGCAATTATTTTCTACAATAACTGCCCCTATTTCCTCTCTTATTACATCTCAACTTTCCACACAAATAACTGTTACAAGTTTAAATTACAGACACATAACTGCAACACATGACAGCACATACACATCAGCACTCAACATACTTACAGGCTACATGTGACCAGCAAATAACAGAGTACACAAACACATCCCTGCAGTAATACTACTGCACTGTCCCTTATTGCAATAACAAGTAACAATACAAACACAACAATATCCCACTGCTCTTAAGCTACTTCCTCATGCTTCAAACACGTGTAAGCACATTCAAATGAATGATTCCTTGTGTATCATCTGGCATTTTGGTCATAACATACACCATATTTATAAAGCCATATTTTTTTACCAGCTGGCTGTAGATACAAAGTTAACATAGGATTGAAACAGGAGATCATGTATTGAAATCTGTGTACCTATTGCTTTAATCTAATTAAATCATTTCAATATAAGGGGCCTTAGACCATATCTTAATCCATCCATAAGGTTAAGCATGAAGATATGAAGTAAAACCACACCATATCTATAAGTTTAAACTCAAATCAACTTGTCGTGGATCCAGAAAATTAACACCATGTCTAAAGTTTGCACAAACAAACACAAATTTCAGGGGGGGTGAAACAGGACAGACGATCTATCTTATATGGCGAATAATCATAGATCCTCATTCAATGATGTTCCTTCCCATATGTACAGGTAAATGAGGCGGTAGTTTCATTATACTTTATATTAGCTCAGTTTATATACCTCCAATGATGAAAGTAAAAACCGAAATCAAGTCCCAGAATACCGTCAACATACTAGAAACAAAGGCAACATAGTAATCTACCAGCCCTCTGCATAATTTCAGGCCGCTGATTCTTTTCTCTTTCCTATGCAAATTAGCTTCTGTATGACCATATTTGATAATCAGGGAGTCCAAGCATTGGCATGATTACATCACTTAAATTCAAATTTGTATACTCGGATTCTTCAAAATTTCTCCCGATATAAAATTAACCCCGATTATATATAAAATGCAGATCAATGCTCTTATCGTATCAAATTAGTTTCCAGATTTTATCTTTCCATCACATTGTCCATTTCAGGAATGGGGTGCGAAAATTTTCAACAAAGAGCATGATACTTTTCCGCTTCAGACTCCAGAATGGTATAGCATCCAAGCTTAGCGTCAAACTTTTTTTCTCTTTTAGCCATAAGCTTCATTCACCAAACTTTAGAATTCGACATCTAGTCATCCGCAAATTAACCAACAGGAACTGGGCATATTTCCGCATTAATTAAAGAAAGGGACATAAAATTATTTTTTAAGAAATTCAAAATGATGATAGTGCACTATTGAATCACTATCTCCACTCCATATTCTAATTAGATACCAATCCTCACACTCAAGCATAACCTTAATTCCTCTGTTTCCAAGCAATCCACATACAAGACATAAAGTAGTTTTTTTTTTCTCCTATGAAACTTTAGACATGGTTTTCTTATGATTTCCTTCAACTTCATCAATCAAACTGCCCAATTGAAGCCATTAATATTCCAAAACAAACACCGAAAAATCTTTTTGTATCGAGTTCAATAATCAAAGATGACTGTGGCAGCAAAGCCTCATCCATACAGCACCAATTAATCTCCTCATTCCAATCTCCAAACCAATGCTGTTGGCAGTATCACGTCAGAGATTATTGGCAACGTAATCTTATGGCATCTATCCATGTATGTACAACAGTAATATTTCAGCAATCGGTCTACATGGATCATATTACACATAATCTCTGAGTGAAACTACTAACAAACACAATCTGTTCGATAAATACGTTTCGAAAAAGATGAATAAAGCATATCAAATGTAGAAATTAAAAGGAAAAAAGAAAAAAGAAAAAAAGAAGAAGAAGCATTTGATGAAAAACATAAAGACTTACGCATCTGATGAAGGGCCAAGGAGAGGATTCTCTTTAAGCGGCTGAAAAGAGAACCTCCCTAGAAACCTCCATGTGCAAGACCCTGAATTCCGAGGACAGTCATTAACATACATTGTGACCATAAAAAGCAAAAGATTTGCCGCCACAAAGAATGGCACTAGCCATGAGGTCCACCTCCTAAAGGGTGTGAATTCATCGAAAATCCGTGGCGGTGGCTGTGATCCTCCCCCAGACCCTGTCCCTGCCCCTGCCACTGGGGGATGAACCTTTTTGTCCCCATTTCCTTCCCGGGGCTGATGTACCTTGATCTCCACCACCTCATCAGAAGATTTCTTCTCCATGAGTGTAGGACGATGACGATCAAAGTACAAGGATTCAAGGTAGGATCATGGGTGGGTTAATGTGTGTTGTGTTAAGGATAAATGAAGAGATGATTAGTTAGTGGGTGTGTTGTATGGGGGACGTTGGGAGGTTGGCTTTGGCTTGTCTTGGAGGGAAGGGAATGTATGAAACGGTAAGGAGTTTTACCGACGAAACGGCCAACAGGACGTGGTTGTGAATCGTGAAGGCTCCGCTGTTTGTTCGTGTGGTTGGTGTTGGTGGTGTTAGTGGTTGGTCATTGTATTATTATTAAATAGGCTTGAGTCATGAGTCCAACAGATTTTAGGAAACGGCTAATAAAACCCCGTATTATTTCAAAACTGTTATATAACATTAAAAATAATATATTTAAATAAAAGATTATTGCAATTAATATTTTAATAATATATTATTAGTTAAAAGTCAGCATCACGCACGGATTTTATTTCGTAAATCTTCGTATTAATAAAGAATAATAGATTTTTTAAAAAAGATATTATCATAATTAACATATTAACAATATATATTTATATATTATTTCAAAAATACATAATTACTATTATTAAATCCAAGCAATTAATATTACATGATGCTACTATCATCTAAAAAAATTACGACTCTTTAAAAATACTAAAAGTTATATTCATATTAAGTTATATAAAGATTACAATTATTATTATTTTTTACATAATAACATGGCTCTTTCATAAAGGTATTATTAATGAAGGGAGTGTAAATGATAAAACTTTTGAATATGTATTATAATAGATATGGGGCAAATGCCATTATTTATTTACACACATCACAATTTTGTATGGTGATTTTCTTCATAAAATGATGCATTATTTAGAATCAGAAATATGTAAAAATTGCAACCATTCTAAAAATTATATAAGCAATAGCCAGAAATTAACATCAACTAAGCATTATTGAAAGAAAAGTGTAACAGTGCGGACTATGATAGGAAAAAAAGTTCACAGCGAATAGATAAGATAGCAAAAAAAAAAATAAAAAAAGGGATAATCTAGAATATGTATGATAGTGAAATTTTTTTTACAAAATTATCGATATATATCACAAATTTATACGGTGATTTTTTTCATAAAATGATGCGTTATTTAAAAATACGTAAAAATTGCAACTATTCTAAAAATTATATCAGCAATAGCCAAAAATTAACATTAAATAAGCATTATTGAAAGAAAAAGGTAACAGTAACGACCATGATAGGAGAAAAAAAATTAATAGCGAATAGATAAGATGGAATAAACAAGAATAATACAGAATATGTACAATGGTTAAAAGAAAAAAAAAACTTTCAAAATTATATATTAGATTATAATAGAATAGAATGGATTACCATATTTAGAGAGAGAGAAAGAAGAAAAAAAAAAGTTGCCTTCTAAACTATTAAAATATATTATAGTTTGTTATGACTTCTACTATTTAATAGTATAAATATATATTATATATTGATCTTATATAACCATACTGCTATAATCGTTTACATACTTATATGAAATATTACAATCTTTCAAGTTATAAAAATACAATATCATATAATAAGGATTATATTATTTTGTATTAGATCATACAAAAGTTATAACCTAATTACGCAAATGTCGCAATCCCTCGGTCCTCTATAAGCATCATTTTTTTTTTAAATATAAGTCATGTCTGTTGAATATATAATAAAAATAGATAAATAAAAGCGAAAATGTATAAGTGACAAATTAAAAGCTAAATGTAATACTCTCAAGTAATATAGAAATATACACATACGATCAACAATAAATATGAAATAAATTGCCGTATATGTAATAGAACATAATGTGATGTGTATATAGAATATGTATTAATTATATAATATTTGAAGATTCATTATGGCAAATTTGTACTTCATTGTATGTAATATGACATATATATGATATGAAATGCATGATATAATTTATTATATTACAGTATATGAATGTATGTGTGTATCTACTATATATAATAAATATATCATATAACATATGTCATAGATTAGAATTTCATGTAATAGCATATGTCATAATTTTGAAATATATAATTTTGGTAGGTATGGGATATGAACATTTAATATAATCTTAATACAGATGCCATAAATTGTAGTTTAATATTATATGTATATAGATATATATGCAACATTTAACATAATATTATATATATAACGTTAATATATATACATATATGTGTATTATATAATATTTAATATTTAGTTGTAATATATATACAAACTATACATAGTGCATAATAGATGCAGATGAATAAGAAAAACCATGAGCCATATTTTTAAATATAACGATTATGGATGTAAAATTGTGAATTTTCATCTAGCTAAATATATAAAAAGGGCGTTTATCTTTTACAATATGTCAACCAAAATGTTAGTGGAACGCGATTTCCATGAAGTAAACTATTATGGTTAGTGGGATGGTGTGGTTAATCAAAATAGGAATCAATTAATTGTTTATGAATATGAGTAAAGTTAAATATTATTAAAACGATATAAGATATCAAATAGATATCTGCCTCTATAAAATAATAGATATATTATAGTAAATTATAATGTATTAGCAATATATATAATTATTATAAGCATATTATAAATCCAAGTTAAGGTGAAATACATAATATAATATAGAATTGTGATTTCATCTTAAGCCATTCCTCCATACCAAAATATCATGAATATAACATATGAATTTTTTTTTTTATTATCCTTTTGTTTATTGTGCATAAGTGTGCACTAGAACATCCACTATATTGTCCTCTATCAAATATTTTACGGTACCATTATCTCCTTATACCAATCACTATATATAATTGTTGTGATGGTCACCACATTTTGTATACCATCACACCAATCCCTCGACTATATTACATTATCACCACTTTTTTAACACCTAAAAATAATATAGTAATTGTGTTGATAGTAGTGTTACAAATAATAATATTAAGTTATAGATGATGATAATGTCGTGAAAATAATAATAATCATATTAGTATAGTCGTGAGTAAAACTTTTAGATAGTAATAATAAAATAGTATTGATAGCTTAGTATTGGAGGTAGCAAAGGTGTATTGGTAATGCGATGGTAGTATTGGTGGTAGTGGTGGTGAAGAAGCGGGGGCATTGATGTAAAACAAACTCACGGTTTCATATCCTCTCCACTGCTTCTATAACCCAAACGAATTTGGAATCGGTAAAAGGAGGTTCATAAAGGCATCTCAGAATATTATTTCTGTAATTTTCTTTTTTCTAATTTAGCATAAGGTTAAACTCAAACTTAGAGCCACGTCAAGAAAAGAAAAATTAAAACTAATTTGATGCTTCAAAAATGACCGGTCCGGTATATTTCATTGAATACAGCAAAGAAAACGTTGGAACCTGACTGTCTATTACAGTATCATTAATTCAAGTAGAAAATGGGGAGAAAAAAATAGTTAATTTTTGTTCATACAGCTAATTAAAGTATGGCAAGTGGCTCGTCTACGAAGAAAACTAGTTTGGAAGTTTAAGAGTTTAAAGCCTTCAAGAGTCTGAGATTCTAGAAAATACATATTGAAAATCCCCTCTTATATGGTGAAAAAAGAATTTGGTTAGATTTCGATCATTTCACAATCTAACAACGTATCCTCCATGCATGCTGCTAGAGAAATCAGAACTATAAAAGCTAATTAATTCGATAGGTTTTATGTATCTTAGGGTTTATGTTCTCTCGAACATACATTTTAGGACTTAGGATTTTTTTTTAATACATACGTGGAGGGTGCACTCGCATAAAAGTCATGATAATCACAAAAATATGATTTATCTTTCATAATGGGAGGACATTTATTGTTCATAAAAGATAAAAGCCTGGAAATCGATATGTGCCTTCGGAAAGCGGCAATTCATTAGCTTTAGGGCAAATTGGAAATCTCTCTTTTTGTCCTCTTTGCTAAATAGAATAAAAAGAGATTAAATTATAATTTAATAAAAATTGAATAATTGTTATGTATTTATTACTTTATTTAGTTAACATAAAAATAAATAATAAATAAAATATGAATTAAAAAATACATTATCCACCGTACCTCTAAAATTTTACCATTTTTTTGCTTTCCATAATCAATATAGATTCAATACAATTTATGAGAATAGAGTAATTATGGTAAAGATTATAAATGAGTTATTGAATAGTAATTTATTAGTTGAAGATATTAGTTACTTTTTAATAATTTATGTAATAGTAGTACATTAGGAATAATAATTCAATATTCAAAATTTAACTAAATATCGTAATATTAACTTTATAAGAAATAAGTGGGAATGGAATAATCATCCCCCAAATGAAATACTTTGAAAAATATATAACCATTTCATACATTAAAAAATGTGCATTTGCAATTCTATATATTCATTTTGTACTTAAATAAAGTAATAAAAAATACTAAAAAAAATGTATGAAATCAAAAGAAAAATGGTGATATTGAAATATAAAAATACTTTTTATAAAGATTTAAAAGTTTAAACATTCCATTTATAAAAATAAAAGATTAATTGCATATGAAGTACATATAAGATGTAATTGCCATTTACTCTTTACTTTCATTTAGCTGACTATTTTCTTCGATTGCAATCCTTTGTTCCTAACTATTGCCCATTTATTGCAGAATATTGCTTTTCAACTTTCACAAATTTAAGACTTTTATCAATTTTATTCAATTTTTTATTCATCTTTGGCATGTTTCATCTTTTTGATTGATCAAGGATGGATGACCAAAGTGACTGGGGTTCACATAATTTTTTGCCAGCACTTTTTTCTTTTTCTTTTTTAATATTTGGTCGTTTTTATTATATTACATAATTAGACACGTTTAATACTATTGTTTAACATAGTATACAATTAAATATATTTAACATTATTACTTTATTAAATTATAATATTATCCAACTTTTTAAAAATAAAACTCTTATTAAATCCATTAAATTTTCCTTCCATCCTTAGCATCTTTCATTCAGACAATGGATGGATGACTCAAGCTAGTTGTGCTTGCATAGGTTTTTTTAGATTTTTTTTTCTTTTTATTCTATGTACATTTAATTATTTTTATTATATTACAAAATATGTCATATAATTAAATATATCAAATATTATTACCTTATTAAATTAATTATTTTAAACCAATAAAAAACTAACACGTATTAATGATAGATTAAAAATTTAGTAGAGTTGATAGAAGTCTTATCTTTGGTAAAAGTTGAAAAACATTGATCATCTACATAAAGAAAAAAAAAAGTTGATGGTTCAAATAGAAAAGTTAATAAATGTTGGTGGCTAAATTTATTTTTTTGCTTCATGTTTCTCCGCTAACACAATATAATTATGATATAAAAATTAAGGTGAAAGTGACGAGCATCAAGCGTTTGTAGTCCAACGGCTAGGATAATTGCCTTCCAAGCAATAGATCCGGGTTCGACTCCCGGCAAACGCATTGCTTTTTTGTTCATTTTTTGCGGGGTCACCGTCCATGTTCAAGAGAGCTTGGTGCCCTTTTCCCTATGATGTGTTGCAGCACTTTGATGAGCTCCGACGAAGCGACATGTCACTGGTTTGTAATTCGTACCTTCTACTCTCGATCTTAAACATTTTCCGTGACACATGCGCATCCTAATTTATGCTTTAGCACTTAACAGTGACCTATTATTATATTAGAAGTGTTGTTGGAAACTAGTTCCTTGACTATATTTTCAAGCTGCAAGGACACACTCTCATGCTTGTAGGTGCAAGTCCAATTTTGCTTATTATTAAAGCCATAGAAAGCCCGTTCTGGCATAACAGGCTTTCCGCAAGCTTAGAGGCTTCAGTTTTGGACCCACGGCCTAAAAGCCTAAAACCCACTTGATTGATGGGTTTCCACTGCATCCAATGACCTTTTTATCCCAGCCTTTCTTTAGATTTTAGGGCATTTGCTTATTTTTGTGTTTTTTTTTTTCCATGCTTGAAGCACCATTACCGTCTTTGGTTTACTTTTTCCTACCACAATCCCTCACCAGTCAACACTCTATCTAATTCTAGTCCAACTTCACCAAAAAAAAATAAAATAAAATAAGTTGCATCACCAGCTCACTAAACCCATCACTTCCAAGTTTACCATCGATGAACCATGCACTTGGGTTCACATTGTCGCCCTTGGTTCACATGATTCGCAATGCGAAGCTGGACATCTAGTGAAATTGATGTCATGCTTTGCATTTGGGTTTGCACGGACGATTTGAGACATGTATTTGTTGTATGTCAATTTATTGTATATTAGTGTGATTGCCTAGGTTTACATTAGGCCTTGGCAGTTTGCCTACTTGTTAGGTGTATTGTTCACCTCATTTAAGATTTGTTTTTTGGGATTATTAAAATAATTATACTTAAAATATCGAAGAGTATAGGATTCGAGCGTTGTGTATATACATAACAGACTGATTATGATTTCATATTTAGGGCGTGTTTTTATAATTCATGTTTTTTATTCAATAGACATATTGTATCAATCTTTTGCTCAATTTAATATAAAATAATATAATTATTCCTGTCGAGATTATCTATAAATTATACATCAACTAATGAAAGCTCAAGCACGAGTTTTGGTGTTTCTGGTGCTATTATTTTTCTCTTGGTTTTATTTACGAAAATAGTCTTCTATTTTAATAGATTTTAGACAGATTTTTATTTTTGGGCAATATATTTTAGACAGATTTGGACCATGTTACTTTTTGACTATCCCCACTAACACAACTATTTGTACTTGGACAAATAGAAAAAGACACATAAAGAATCTAAAAAATATCTATAGTCGATTGATTTATAATTTTATTTTAAATGTACGATGGTTGTATAATATTTTCATATATAATAAAGATTAGCGGGTATTTTAAGATATTTGTTAATAGTAGAAGGAAAAAAAAAAGGAAAAAAAAGAGGAAGAAAGTCATCATTTTTCAAGATGGCTTACATATATTACAACGACACAATTACATAAATTGATGTGAACTATCTCCATTATTTATTCTTTTTCCGGATGCATGATAGACATTCATGAACGTTTTGTATACAATAAAGTGTGTATAAGGATGTTGAAGATTGGTTTTAACTATAACTGGAGACCCGGAAAGAAGCAGATATTAAGGAAGAAGCCAGGTTAAAGGTCAAGAGCTTTTAGGTTTTCACGTGCTAGGGTTTTATTTCGTCTAATTAAAGCCAGGAATTGAATCTGATGATAACTATACAGTAGCATCTCTTACTCGTTTTCACCTAAAGTATCCAAAAAAAAAAAAAAAAAAACAAAAACAAAAGAAAAGAAAAGTAAAACGAGGTTGTCTCCTCTCCTACGATTGCGATCCATTACTAGTATCCGATTCTACATCGACGACTTCATTGACCACCAAGTGTAAACGCTGAAGAATTCATTAATGTATGAATTGTCTTTATGCTATTGCGAATTCGGGGTTTTGTGCCGTGAAAATTTTTTATTTTAAAATCTAATTTCGATAATTGAAAATTTATAACTATCAAATGTTACTATTGCATGGCATTAAGTGATACCTGATGTTGGAAATGAAAGTGGCAATCAGTGACAGACAATAGTGATTTTTCGTGAAAATTATTTCTGTTTTTTTTTTTTTCGAAAAAAGAAAATCTCTTCTTTTTTACACCGATTTGGCAATCACAAAACCTTTATTATATTACTATTTAAAGAAGTTTGAAAAATGATTTACTTTTTGGAAAAGGAAATGTCACTTTCCCATTTAGATTTTGTATGCGTTTGAACTTTCTATATTTATTTTATTTTTATTATAATTTATTAATAAATTATATTCCAAACACGAAAAGAATTTAATGGGAAAAGTATTAAAAACTTGTTAAAAAATTATATAAGTCAATTTAAAAGGTTATAATAATGCATATTACAAAATCATTTATATTTATATTTTTACTTTTAAATAAAATATTTAAGATAATATATTTATAATAATACGTCGACATTACACTAATGGATGATTTTTCTTGAAACAAATGAGGCTTAATGTTTATGTGTTATATATATATATATATATATTGTTTATAATTTTTTACCTTCCATCCTCATGTTTGATTTAGACAAACATAGGTGCGGTTTGGAATGGTTTTGAAGAAGATCGCATCGCTACGGAACTGATGAAACGAACATGGGTTTTGAAAAGTGAAAAAGTAAAATGATTTCTGCCCCAGAAATTTCCAAAATTCGTTTGATGGGAACGCTTTTGGCTCCAGATTCCAGAACCACGTTCTGTATCTGCGATTGGTGGGATGTGTCGACGTCTTGTACCCTAAATCTATAGCCTCAGTCAGTAAATAGTTTTTGAGAAGAAAATAGTAACCCTTGTGTTCACCTACCTTTCACTTTTTTGACGTCTCATGTTATAATTTCTGAAGTTATATTTGTTTAAGGGAGGCATCCTTTTAAACTTATCATCATGTATCGTAATTTTTATATCATTTAATAGAAAATAATACATCCCTTGGTATCCAAAGAATTCCCCTTAACCACGTTTTATATAATCACATGCAACTTTAATATATTGTGTTTTTTATATAATTAAGTAATAATATTTTCTCTATTATTATAACAATATATAAAATATGTATATTAATTATGATAAACTTTTTTCTAGATTTATTACCTTAACTTTCCTTAAAAGAAGCCTTTTCTAGCACCTTCATGTATTTATTCTGGCAGCGTCGGGACAGTAGAGGTGGGTAAGTCAACAATGGTTTACTAGGACCCCACCACCGCCGGATAGAGAGAAGATGATCTTATTTATTTATCTATTTCTTTTCCACAATTTCTCTTTCCCACTTTCAGTGCTTGGTTGTCTAGAAATGTTGGAGCAGTTACTAAATCACATCGAACATAGAATGATAAATGTCATGGTCGCTAAAATGAAGGAAACATCCAAAATGAGTATGTTTTTTACGCTTTCGTCATAACCTAGGGTATGTGTTTTTTTTTTTTAATTAAAAAAAAACATATTATGTTTTTTTCTGTTTTATCATTATTTTTTAATAGTAATTAAGAAATATACGTTAAGATTGATTGATTCATAATAATTAATTTAATTAAATAGTAATGTCAAAAAAATTATTTAAATAATATTATAGAAAATAATTAAATATTATAAAAACAAAAATAAAAAAAAAGTAACTTAAAACCTAAGAACTTACTTTGTTGACACCCCCAAAGGCTAAGGAGGGGAGTCATGCAACCCCCTAGGTGGTAGCCACCTTTACCTCAGTTGGGGTAGTTGGTGAAGCATCAAAAGCAACAGTAGGACACAACACATTGGCTTATGGGCAATGTGACCTAGGTAATGGATGCCCATCTATCATTCTTAGATTTTTTTTTTTGGTTAAATTACGGCAACCTAATGACAATTGGTGAGCTTCTTTGTTATTTTTTATTTTATTTTTTTAGAGGTAATGAGTGATAATCCATCACCATAGAAGATCATACTACTCTTATAAGGTGGTGGGTCCATGACGCACTACTATTTTCGGTGCTTAACTTCATCAACCCTCTTAGCTTTAGGGTGTTAAGCATAGTAGGTTTTAGTGTTAGAATTTTCTTTTTTTTTTTTTATATATATTTTTAATTTTTAATTATTTTATTTAATTAAATTTATTTAATAATACAATCTATTAAATTAATTATTATGTACTAATTAAAAGCTAATATGTTTTTTGTAACTAATATCAATAAATAGTGATAATATATTTGAAAAAAAAAATAAAATGTAGATCATTAGTTTGCAAAAGCACCAATATACATACCATGTTTTTATAATTTGTCCTATAAATTGAAATATAAGAAAATAAAAGGTGAGTGAACTTAATGATTCAAGTTTAATCTTAGGGGGGGAGGAGGGGTGGGGTTCAAAGGGAATCCCCTATGAAGTTTGAAAAAAATTAATTATGAAATAAAAAAAAAATAAAAATTATGTATATGATATGTATATTTTAAGTGTAATTATTAACAAAACATAGTGTATAACTTAGTTCTTAATTTAAAGATTTTTACATTAAAAGTTATGGATTCAATTTCTATGATAGCTATTTTAATTTTTTTTCAAGTTACATTTATTATTCTAATGACATTCTCTTTTTACATTTTTTTTTTATTTTTTTCATAATAATTAATAGTATTAAATTTCTTAAAAACTAAGGAATGGTTATTTTGAAGGAAATATAATTGTTTATTTAGTAATAATAAAAAATTTATAAAATAACTATTTCACAAAATGAATACAACAATAGTTTTATAATGGAATAATAGCTATACTACTAAACTACTGCAAATTCAACCGAATGTTTTGTAAATGCTTCAATAATCGTATTCATGGCACTTAACATTAAATGCATCTCTTGTTTCTCCAATATGGATCTAAATCATTTAAGTTATCTAGATTTAATTATAATAGATATAGGTAAGGATGGTCCTTTCCTAGTAAATTCTATAGATCAAGCATGGACTCGATATCTTTAATTGGTCTAAACACTCTTTGTCAAACTAAAGGTTAAAAAAGAAAAAGGAACCTCTAAGTAATTCAACTATAACACGCACGGTTTGTTTCTTAATTAAAATGGAGATAGAACTTGCACATGTCGGCCAATTGCTTTGTGGAAACTTCATATCTCCCATCCATTTCGGAGATTTGCAGATCGGTCACTTTTCATGCATGTCTGTAGCCATAAATCAGCTCTTATTGTGGATCCGCCATTTGCAAATCTACCATTGAAATAAGTTGTCGATTGAAGCAGTAGGCTTGATATTGGATTGATCATAACGTTTTCACTTTAGGGTTTATGTGGCCTCTAACATTCTATCGTAAAAATATCTTTTTCATGTATCTTTTCCTCTAGATAGGATTATCATATCTTGTGGTGTGTATATATGTATATTCTAGATGGTTTATTATTTTCATAATATAATAAATTGACTCTTAAAACTGACGTATACGAATTTGATATTTAATTTTCAAACCTTCAGTTGTTTGTTTTGATTTTACTCAGATGAAATTCATCTTACCGAAACAAGAGAAAGAAGTTGCACACAACAACAGCACTCGTCAAATGGATTAGGTTAGCGGCTAAAGGGACATCCAATTTATAGTCATTTTTTTTTCAAGTCGTTTGGCGAATGGGTAAAACTAGCTGCCTTATGGTCAGAGTCCAAACAACAAAAATAATTTCATCAATCCTTTTCTAGAAGCCTTTGTGTGATAATTCCAATGTTTCCGTGACAAATAGATATATAAGCTTTAGGCAAAAGCACAAATTAATGAAAATGTTAATGTATGTTTCGAAGGATTTGTTAAGAAGTTTTTCCCTTTGATTTATTAAGAAGTTGAAAGACGAAAACTCTCTTCTTCTTCTTCTTTTCATAAAATGCCTAATTGATGTTGAAAATAATCAATTCTTAATAAATGTCTTGAAAATACTTTTTAACGGGATCCTTATCATAACACATGATAATTACCTTAAAGAACCTAAAATTAACTAAATTAAAAGTAACAATACATGGATGCACAGGAACAAGTTTAAGACTTGAACCACATGTGGAAAAAGATTTGCCATATAATTCACACGAATATATCATGATGATCTTTTGCAATCTGACTTTATCTAGACACTTGAACAAGTTAAATTACTAAATAGGTATATGGATACCCGTTAAAGATAAATATATTCATTTTGTTAACAAATAAACTTGAGGGAATAAAAACGAGAGCTCTTCGTCCTTTTATTTATTTTTTTTCAGTATACACATTTAATAGAACAACAAATGTATAAGAATATTAAAAATTATTAAACATATAAAAAAATCCTAACGATATCTTATATCACTTGATAATGATAAATAAAAGAATAAAAACATTTTCATACACTTAATCTTTCATTAAGTATGTAATTAATATTAAAAAAAAATTCAGTCAAACTTGTCAACCGGTCATTCATTAATGGGCCTAATGTATTATGCAGATATTACTAATCTAGGAAGATGTGAAATCAGTGGTTTTGTGTGATTGTGATGAACGTGTGAAGGAAGATCTAGATTCGGATTATGATTATCGGTGGGTCAGGGAGGGAAGACTTGCTGTCACTTGAGAGTTCCGACTTCCGTGCACAGAGTCAACGTTGAAAGCTCGCACGCGCAAAGACATGGACATCTTACGCGTTCCACGTGGGCCAAGACACGACGGTTTATGTTCCACGTATACGTAGGTAGAGACACAACACACGGCTCGCATTAAACATACGACTTGCAACTACAATACAACTACAATCCACCGCAGAAGGAGAAGGTACTTGACTCCTAGCCGGACAGTATGTCGGGCTAGCAGAATAACAACAAATAGAATAGTGCCACTTATCTATCCCATTGCATTTGCATACTTATGTTCCAGAAAGCGAGAAGACTGAGATGGCACGTAGGCCTCTAGTAATAGAGGTAGGAAGGTATAGAATGAGTGTCCCAATTTCATGGTTAGGTATAGATTTTTAATTTGAATTTGACATTTATTTTGTTATATCATGAAACTCGTGTCTTGTAAAGTTTATAAATTATTTGATTATATTTTTATAATATTAGAATTTATGATAAATTCTCAACAACATAAAGGATTGCATGAAAATATATAATTTCTACTAGTTAAAAAATAATGACATTACATAATATATCTCTTATAACATTATGGGCAAAAGTGATAAAATAATATATTCATAAAGAGCCGCTGTTATTCTAAACTCACAAATGTCAAAAGGTATAAGTTTTTTTTTTTATTCGATTCTAATAATCAAACAACAAAACTAAAATTGAATGCTAAAAAGAGGAAGACCTATCATTCCTCGTACCTTAAAAACAACTACCTTAATTTACGATGAAATAAATTTATAAATATTTGCAATGATAATCTACTACTTATACCAACTTAAAAAATCAGTGTAGGACCTAATTAACTGCAAATGTATAAGCCCGCTTTAAGAATAATGTCAAATGTTTAGATCGCGAAACTTATAGTAAATGCGAATTATTCAATGACCAATCAATGAAAGAAAACTTCTTTAAAATGCTTATCATAACAATATTTAATAATTTATTGTTTTGGAATAATAAAGATCAATAACCTTCTTTAAAGTGCTTTCGAGAAATAAAAAACACCCACAATCACATTTGAATTGGTCGAAGAAAAAAAGGAAGAACATAATTAGAAAATTGGTGAAAACATAAAGTCAAATACATAAATAATGTAGGCAAAAACACAATAGAATAGGGATAGCAAGGTTTACCGACCTACTATTAAATTTCATATTCTGATGAGACAAATGTAACATGGCTTCATTATCAATGCAAATGAAGGAGAAAAAAAAAATCTTTTTATTGGAGTGTATATTTAAATTAAACTTGTGAATAATGTAACATCATAGATTCACATGTCATATCTTTCCATTGATGAAAAAACCAAAAAACTAAACTTTTATTACATAAAAATAGGGTTCGTAAAGAAGACAGAATAAAACCAATAGTGCAAGTTTGGTTTTTTTAGCAATCGTATCATTGAAGATTGTACTTTTGCACGATCAACTTAAGGAAGAAGATTGGGAAGATACTTGAACTATAGTAACTAAGAAAGCCAAGGCGATTTGAACAATGGCCAGTGAGTGTGTTATTTTCTAGTATTTCTTATGCTCTTTAGTTGCAAGGTTTCTCTTTCTTTTGTTTCTCCACACATGAGGATGAGAAAGAAAATACAATGACAATTGTGGAAGTTTTGGAAAAGAGAAAATACAAGTGAGGTAGCAAATGGAAATTTTGGGAAAGAGAAAATGTGATTGGTACTATATGGGAAGTATTACATGAGGGTAACAAAAGGAAGATTTTACTGGGCCAAAATATACATTCAGATGTTACATGAATTTATTTAATTAAATACATAACCAAGAAAAAAAGACACTAAAGAAACTAAAATTGTGTTTTTTTTTTCTATTAATAATATAATATTTACACAAGTACAATGAATACAGAACATTAATCATATAGTTAAATATATCAACACGCTAGTTATCTCATCAACGGATCTTATTTGCAAAGAAAGGTTGGGTAAGGGGATAATACTCTTAAATATTGTGAATTTTTAAAAAATATTTGTAAATATTGTATTCGAAGTAAGTATTCTAAAAAAAGGTTTTAAAAAGACCAACACGATTTGTGACTTTTTTTCTCTCTCGAAAATTTACAAAATTAAAGGCGCATGTGCCATATGTACCCTCAAGCATATTGCTTGAAGGCATGTATAGTGTCTGTACCTTTAGCGTAACATTTTTTTTTTTATATATATATGTATTTCAGCATATGGAAACATAGTAGTTCGATCCTTATAAAAATACCAAACAGTAATGCGGTTTGATTCTAGTTATAGTACACTTAAATCAATTTTTTTTTTTATAAATTATGAGCTTTGTAATTTTAAATAAGAAAAAAAGTTATAAGTTTTCAAAGTTAGAAAAAAAAAAACTGAAATTGTTAGCATTTACTTTTTCAACTTTAAAGAGTTATAAATTTTTATTTGTGTGGAATTGCATAACCTATAATATATATAAAAAAGATTAATTTGACTGTATTATAGTTAAAACCAAATCATGTTATTATTTGATATTTTTATAAGAATTAAATATTTATGTTTTCATGTGTCGAAGTGTAAAAAAAAAGAAAAAGTTATATTAAGGGCGTAAATGCCATTTGCATCTTTAAATAATATGCTTAAGGGCATAAATGACGCCCACGCTTGCGGTGCAAATTGTTTTATAAATTTTATAAAAAAAAAGTTATAAATTGTATTAATGTTTTGAAATATATTTTTGAAATAATTTTTATGGGTATTATATTTTAATTTTTTTAAAAAAATAATAACAAATTAAGAGTGTTCGCTTGGGTCACGAATCCTCGCCGCAAACTATGATCCTCTATTACATATAAAAGCAGAAAGAAGAGAAGGCTACGGCTCGTTAAAGCACTAAATATAAGGAGAAAAAGAATAAAGCTACATAAAGAAAGGAAGAAAGCAAAAGTGGAATCAAATGCGTTCATATTGTTCAAGAATCAAGATAAGCTCCACATACAGCATCGCACCGTTTATCAAAACATCTCTCTTTCTCTCTCCCCCTCCTCTCTCTCTCTCTGCTCGGGTCTCCACTGGGTCGTCTTCCTGAGGTACGAATGATTTAGTTTTACTTTAAATCTGTGGCACGTCTGTTTTTTCATTTCTTTCACGAAGAACTTGTGGCTTTTTTAACGTTGCACTTGGACTTTGTTGGTCTAGACTGGACCATTTCCTTTTTATCTTGGTCCATTTACATGCCTTTTTCACTAATGGGTTTATGTTGTTGATTCTTGATCAATAGTAAGTTTGTAATTGGGATCTATATGTTCCTGGTAAACCAAAAAATAGAAACTTTTTAGTCCTATCTCATAAAGATTGAGACTGTTATTTATCAATGAAAAAAGATGAGTGACTTTATGTGATGATCATGTGAATTTGGGGGCGTACTTACCCTGTATGTTGTTTTAATGCCATAGGTCAGGGTTTCGTGGTTATCCGTTTGGATTGGTTGAAGTTATTGTTGTAAAAGTAAAAAGGAAAAAAAAAAAGGATAGTAGGGATTGGACCAAGTTCAACAGATGATTATGGATCACGGTTTTAGTGGTTTTTCGGGTTCGTTGAGGGGTTTCAGATTTGATGATGAGACACTCTTACCCTGTCCGCCAGATCAGCACATGAACTACAATAATGGGTTCAAGTATAATGACCATTATAGTGACCCGTCCACCTCGGATCTAGGGTTAGTGGAGCATCACTTTGACCAAGAGACTTCTAACTCTGCTCCATCTTCAATCTTGAGCAATGAAGGGGATTGTTTCTCAGATGATGAGTACTCTGACACTCTGTTTAAGTACATAGGCCAGATGCTTATGGAGGAAGACATGGAGGACAGATCCTGTATGTTTCTTAATCCTTTGGATCTCGAAGCTACTGAAAAGTCATTATATGATGTTCTTGGTGAGAAGCAACCGTCTTCTACAAGCCCAAGTTACTCTTCGTTTCATGCTGAGAGCCCTGACAACAACTACTATGGAAGTAGTAGCGAATTTAGTGGCAAGATAACTTCCCCTTGTAGTTTTGTGAGTGGTGTTAACTCTGTTGAGCATCATGGGAATACTGATTTTAGTGAGAGCAGACCCTCGATATTGCAATCTCCTCTACCAGAGAACTTTGTATTCCGGTCTGCTGCTGCTACTACCAAAGTACTGCCGACCTTCTCAGTACCTAATAGCCTTGTGGGTACTGGTAGTGAGACAATGAATACTTCAGTGAATAATCTGCTTGTTCCAAACTTTTCTACTGAGAGTGATTTATTACGGCAATTCCAGAGAGGAGTAGAGGAAGCAAGCAAATTCCTTCCTAAAGTTCCACAAATTCAAGTTTTTCCTGATCTACAAAACAGTACATGCTATACAGGATCAGCTGGAAAAACTTTAATGGGAACATTGAAGGTGGAGGATGATCATAGATATTCACTTCATAATGGACTCAGTGGAAAGAAGAATCATGAGAGGGGTGATGTAGAATCTGAAGACAAGAGGAGTCACAAGCAGTTAGCAGTTTATGTGGAGGAGACTGAGCTGGCGGAGATGCTTGATAAGCTTTTGATCTGTCCTCGAAATGGGAGGAGGGGACCACCGTGGAAGCCTCATGCACCACAGGAGAATGATGTGAGCAAATCTTTGCTACCTGATGGGCATGCAAATGGATCTATTGGTGGAAAAGCTCGTATTAAAAAGCCTGTCACTGATAACAAGGAAGTTGTGGATTTAAGAACTCTTTTGGTTTTATGTGCTCAAGCTGTCTCTGCTGATGATAGAAGGACTGCTGAGCTGCACCTAAAGCAGATTAGGCAGCACTCTTCCCCTTTTGGAGATGGGTCGCAGCGGTTGGCCCACTGCTTTGCAAATGGCCTTGAAGCTCGGTTGGCCGGAACAGGCTCCCAGATTTATGCTTCATTAACTTCCAAAAAGACATCTGCTATTGATACATTGAAAGCTCACCATGCTTACATTACAGCCTGTCCCTTCCAGAAAATGGCATCAATCTTCGCAAACCATAACTTTCTGCATTTATCTGAGAAAGCAACAACACTTCATGTAATAGATTTTGGAATTTTATATGGTTTCCAATGGCCTCCTCTCATCTTTCGTCTGTCCAAGAGACAAGGTGGCCCACCAAAGTTGCGCATCACAGGAATAGAGTTACCCCAACGTGGGTTCCGGCCAGCAGAAAGGGTGCAGGAGACAGGTCGCCGCTTGGCAAAGTGTTGCGAGCGCTTTAATGTTCCTTTTGAGTATAATGGCATAGCACAGAAATGGGAAACTATCCAACTTGAGGACCTTAAACTGAGAAATGATGAGGTGGTGGTTGTGAATTGTTTGTTTCGATTTAAGCATCTGCTTGATGAGACAGTTTCGGTCAACAATCCAAAGGATTCTGTACTTGAGTTGATCAGGAGGATAAACCCTGCTCTATTTGTTCACTCTGTTGTTAATGGAACCTTCAATGCTCCCTTCTTTGTCACAAGGTTCCGTGAAGCACTTTTCCACTATTCTGCAATGTTTGATGCATTTGACACCAATTTAGAGCGGGAAGACCCAATGAGATTGATGTATGAGAAAGAGTTCTTTGGTCGGGAAGTTATTAATATAATTGCATGTGAGGGAACAGAGAGGATTGAGAGGCCCGAGACATATAAACAGTGGCAGATACGCCATATGAGAGCTGGATTTAAGCAAGTTCCTGTGGATCAACTTCTGATTAGGAAGTTGTTGTTCAGGTTGCATGAGGGATATCAGGATGATTTTGTGGTGGATGAAGACGGACATTGGATGGTTCAGGGATGGAAAGGTCGGATTCTTTTTGCATCCTCTGGTTGGGTGCCTGCATAGAATCAAAGTGGAAATTTGGATCTGATCCTGGTGGTCGGTGCTGGCAGTATTTGTGATGCTTCTTCATATAGTCTCTACAGAGATTTTCACTTGATCATGTGATAGTTGGAGTGGGGGGCATTGGGATTTGCTTTTTAGCATGGAATAAAGAGAGTTGTAGAAAATTTGGTTGATGATAACTCTGTTTTCTGTATGCTTCTCATAGTTCTAATGATTTGTTAGGTCACCGTTACATTTGACACTTTTGCAGACGTCAGTGCTTACACTTTAGATAGCTTTTGTAGATCAGAGGTTATCCTCGACAGTTTGTGTGTATATATATATATATATATATATATATGTATATTTATACATTTAAATACTTGCAGAAATCCTTCTCGTACTTTGTATAGAAGAGTATGATATGATAACACGGTGAAGCTTGTTTAATCATCAAATAAAACTGCAATCAAGTAGAACGTAAAAATTGCCTAGTAGCATTAGCTTGTAGACATTTATTTATGTAGACTGATATAGTGGTGCAGCAGGACCACGCTGTGTCTTTTCAACCTTCGCACCATTTCTTGCATGGCAGTTAAGAAGCTGTCCTTTCTTTTCAGCTGGGAACCTCCTGTTTATGAAAGATGCTTGTCATTAATTCCAGATATTTGCTGTTGGTTTACCTGTCTTCTTGTTGTGGATTATATACCATTGTACATGAGATTTGTAGTTGATATACATTGTAAAATGCTTTTATGATAAAAAAATCAAACCTTTTGCTGGTATCCTGTACTCCCGTCAGTCCGTCACACTTCTCTTGATGAGATATAACTTACTCTGTTTCTGGAAATTTGAAGCACCTGTCGGCAGTGTTTTCAGCCCGATTTCCTATACGTAAACATTGCACACTGAATATGAATGAGAAATTTGCATGGTGTAGTGATGATGATGGCAGTAGCGGTGCGCTAGCAGCTTAGTGTAAAGTGTTTGTACAGCCTTTGCATAGAATGTGTTTCTGTACAGTTGTCTGCCTTTGCTTTCATTGTATGACTGGGTTGTGCTGCATTGGTTTGAATATCGACAGCAGCACCTTGGAGCATTAAGTGTACCTGTGTATGTGGTGGGTGCATGTATTATGTAACATGCATGTGATCTAGAATGAAATTTCTACTTAGGGATATATTTTCATAAAAACCTTGTCTGGACATTTCGATTCCCTCTCTTTATTTCCCCGACATATGTAAAAATGAATGGAAAAAAAAAAAAAACCCTTTGATCTGATGAAAGGGACAGATTTAGGATTGGTTGTTTTGGATCTTCTAATTCATGTGCGTGTGTGATTGGGGGGTTTTCTAAGGGTCTCGTGTTTATCATAAGATATTTTATAAGAGTACTTGACCATTCATAATAGAAAAAAAAAACAGAGTTTATGCATTTGTCGGAAGAAAAAACAGAGGTTAGTTGTTGAGATACAAGTTATGTTTTCGTAATTTTATCTCTTTATTATTAATTATAAAAAAAATTACAATGAATATTGTAATTTTTGTATGATAGTTGTTATTTATATTTATTATAATATATTATACAAGCTTTATATTTTTCATATATTAATTTAATATATTATTTATTGTTATTATATATTATTATAGTTTGAATACATAGTATTATATTTTTTATGTATAATTTTATCAAAACTTCATAGTGTTCCATATTATATACATTTTTATGTAATATTTACATACATTATCATATTTATTATATTATAAGGATACTCACTTCTGGTATGGTATTTAAATATTGTTTAGTTACAAGAGTCGCATTATAATAACAATATACTAAAATACTATGAGTATTTATTTAGTCTGTCAATAATTAAAAATCTATATTAATTTGACATATAAGTTTAAAAACATAATGTAGTTTTTCTTGTAATAGGAATACAATTTTAATTCTGATGAATAACTGTTAACTAAGATGGTTCTACCATCCGTGACAAGAAAGAGTTATCAGTGAAGTAACAAAGGCGTTGCATTTCCTTGGAGGAGATCTTTATTACAACCTCATTGCAACCAAATAGGTGAGGGACGACATATGCAATTTTTGAAAAATCATAGTATTCTTTAACTTAATTTGATTCCTCGGTGGAATAAATACAGCAATACAACAAAATTTTATCACTAGATATCATATACTGCGTCTCCACAAATGAATTTCCGACGAAATTGGATATGAAATTTTGTTGTTCATTTTCAAAGGAAAATCACTTATGCCTCTAGAAGGAATTTGTGATGTAATCTGCCTTTAAAAACCTTTCATGATGGTTTTAAGCCAAATTTCTTATACGATGCGACAATAACAAATTTTAAATATAAAAGTTTAATTGTAAATTAAAAGATATATATATATATATATATATATATATATATATTATAAATAATTACTATAACTTGCCCTATCTAGAGGTGTAACAAAGGTAGGCTCGAGGTAAATTTTATAAAATCTTAACCTATCTATATGGGGTTTAATATTTCCCCAAATCCTATGAAGGGTTTTTACTTCTATTACTGAAACTTAACCACCCTATAAGGGTGGGTTGGGTTTTTATAGAATTTATACGAATAAAAGAAAAAATAGAGTAAAAAATAGTTAGGTAGGATCAATGTAATATTTATTAATTTATACATAAATAAAAATTGAAAATTAAAAGCATTATATAATGTAAAATTAGTATAGAGCATATGTGTTATGTGGATTAAGAATAAATATTATTATTAATATATTATTTTTTATTTGATTGGGTTTCCTATTGGTTTTTTTTTTTTATTTAAAATTTAAAATCCAAACCTAAACCCTATGAGATTTTAAATTATGTTCGGCACTCTATAATGATTTGTCTAATTGTATCCCAAGCCCTAACAATAAATCTTTTTGGAAGATAAAAATAACTTGTCCATAGAAAATTTTGTCAACATATTTTTCAATTAGACTGAAATACCTAGAAAATATCTTGAAGTATGGGTAATTGGGAAGCAAACCCCTACTTTGTCTATTTAAAGGATCTACTGTTTTCCTTTTTCCTCGCTTCAAATTTTGAAAAAAAAAAAAAAAGAGCTTGTAAAATAAAACACACATACTCCCTCTTTCCCTCTTCTTCTTCTCGTATGCAGATTTCAGTGGGAAATTAAAGGTGAAGAAACAATCGTTTTCGTTTTCCCTTCAACTCTCTCTTTTCCTTCTATCGGATGTTGGTTCAACAAAACAGATCTAGAAAGACTTATGAATGATCGGAACTCGAAAGTGAGTGTGAGTGTTGTACATGATGGTGCTCGAGTGTGAGAATTGTGGGTATATGTTTTACTATAATTTAGTGTAGATGATATGTTATTTATATACTTATAGTAGTTTTATTATTTGGAGTCAAGTTAATGTATATCTATAGTTTTATATATCTTTTTAGTTGATCTGCAGAGTGAAGTTATATAACTCATAAAAATTAAAAAGAAAAAAGAAAAAAGAATGAGACTATCTAACTCTTTAAATATATTGAAGATTTTATTTATTTTGTGGATTTTAGTAAATAGAATTCTAAAGCTTATTTTTACCTCATCCAAGATTGGGAGAGGAGTGGTTAAAATCTGATGATCTAAAATCAAAGTATTCATGATTTGATTTAGGGTTTGAATCAAATTGAATTGCATAAAAAATTTGTTTAAATCCTTAATAAACTAAATCATATAAGTTTACAGTTTTGAATTGAATTGATTTTCTTTTAAATATTTCTATTTATTGTATTTAGACAATTTCTTTTATATATTTTTCATGTTTTCTTTACTTAACACTTATCTCTTACTAGGTTTAATGTGATACTGTGGTTTATCGTTGATGTTTTGTCACATTATGTTAACAAGGATATATAAAGACGAAAGTTTTGGTGCAGACAGATCCTCTTCCATTCAAGTCGCGGTTCTTTGTCCATTTGGCAACCTTTGGCTGCTCTTGATGTGACGATGATGATCTCAACAAAGAAAGATTTAAAAATCATCGGTTTCAACTTTTTTTTTTTTTTTTTTTTTTTGGTTTAAAGGACCGTTGTATGCATGTTGGGGCATGATATATGTTCCACCCCCCTCCCCTTTTTCAAAGCATAAAGAAATGGCGAAAATGATAAATGCTAATAGTTCTCAATACATGATGTAATTCTCAAATGAGTTTTTACTATCAATATGTTTTATATCACTAATATTGTCACGTCCTTAATTCTTTATGAAAACGATCATTTATCACGTACCATACTTAAATAAGATACTTAAAATCACAATTATTAAGTAAGTTTTCAAACCAGTTCTAGGATTTTAAAATGGTTAATTAAAATTTAAAAATATTTAATGATTTATTTAATTTTAAAAAACATAGTAGAGGTTCATTAAGTTTTGGATAATACTATGGATGGTATGGTATTGATAATTACATTCTAAGGTCTAAACAGCCCACAAAATACATAAATGAGTAATTAGGTCATAGAGCCAAAAGTGGTTCATATAAAAGTCTACTATAGTATCCAAAACATAATACTATGTCTAAACTAAAAAGGAAATTAGAAACAATAACAGTCATCGAGATCTAAGTCCCTGTATTTGTTCATGTACTCTTTCTTAAAGTTAAAACCCATCGAATCAAATAGAAGATTTATCAAACAGTCCTTACTTGAAAAAGAAAAGTGAGCTAGAAGACTCAGTACACAGTAACACAAACACATACATAAATATCAAATAGGCCTACACAATGCGGCAAAAAATCATATAGTTTATTAATTATTTTATTTAAGTAAACAACTAGTATGGGAGTACTCATGACTCTAGATAACATGACGGGAGGATCTGGGGTCCAATTCTATTGCAATAGCAATTGGAGGTTGAGTTAGACTCTACGTTGTTGAAACTGAAACCTAAGTAGTCTCATTTAAGTGACCTCACCATTGTGTGGTCCTCGTTGATCACAGTCTAAGTGTATTGTATGACCCATTAGAACCCAAAATCGTTAAACTACTTTTGATATATCTTCTCTTTGCTTACAATATCCGTTATCTAGCACAATTTCACTTATTAGCTACTCACCAAATCATTTCTTGATAGCATAAGCACTTAAATTACCGTATCATTTTGGGGTACACAACTGCAATTGTAATCCCAATCTAAAGGTATCACTTGCTAATTAAAGTGACCAAGCATAAATAGCAAGCATCAAGTAGATACTTAATTGGGTTGACTATTGAACTGATTAAATTTTCTAATCTAACAAGTAACACACATGTTATTACATAACTAGAAGGTTGAAGATTCTTGAATTGAATTCCAAATTTCCAATTAGGTAGAATGAATCATTTTTATGCATCAAAAGAGAAAACTTAAGTTAAATAATTATTCTAAGTATTTAATTACTATTCTAGGGTTGTGTTTAAACTATTTAAGGCCATACTAGTTACATGCTCATTTAGAGGTTACATAGGTCCAATTAGCCTTTTAGCTAATTTGGCCTAAAACATTTGGAATTCATTTACTTAGGTCTATCATGTTATTTAGATTTGAGTCTAGATGTATTTAAGATCTAATTAGGGTGTTTGGGCTTTTGAAGAATAGTAAGTCCAATTATGTTTATAATTAGACCCACTAGTTCTATTTAATTTAATTAATTCTATTATTTGATGTGATTTATCTAATTATGCATTAATTCATTTAGACTATCCATTTAGGTTTATTATGTCATAATTTAGGTGTCTAGGTCTATTTATTCTATTTAAGCATAAGTAGATTGCTTAAGTTCAATTATTATCATGGAGCTCATTTTAGGTCTAATTATGTTATTTTAATCCATTCTAATCAACCTAGACCCATTATGTCCATTTGATCCCATTTGTCATGTCTTAGGCCCAACTTGATTACCATATCTAATTTTAATTCTATTTTAGGCCTTTAGTTGATTTAGCACTCTATAAGGTTTAAGGCCTATTTGAGGTATATGCTCTAAAGATAAAATGAATTCAAGTAAGTTTTGGATCTTAGGCTTATTTAAATTCTTTTAGAGTCATGTAAGCTTATTTTATTTTATCATGCTTAAGTTTAGTTTATTTTAGATGTTAATTAGGTTTGGGCTTTAGTGTGGTATGATGCCCACTTGAATTCTTTATTTTGGTAAAACTCATTTAAGGTATGAGCCTTAAGAGGGGAATGTGCTCAATTAGATTTTAGGTTTTGGGCTCATTGGTCATTTAAGTCTATTTCATTAAGTTAATTTCTATCTTGCTTCATTTATGATAGTCAAGTTACTTAAGCCCAATTAATTCAAATATGTCTAACCATATGGGCCACTATAAGGGAAAGTGGAAGTGTGGTCCTTAGGTCTATATGGATAGACTAACTTGGGATTAAGCTGACCTTAGCCTGAGTTAATTAAATGAATTAATATCAGGTTTTAATTCATCACTTTCGAGGGCTTTAATTTTAAAGAGCTATAAGTTATTTATTTTGAGTTTAAATTAAGTGAAACTAAAGCTATTAGAACTCTTATTACTTTTACTATCAATTTTACTATAAAAGCCTTATTTTATTCATTTTAGGGTCCCTAAATTTCTAGTTACAAAATTGCTATTTTAAAGGTCCATATCTTATTTAGTTTAGATCCAATTCACTTCAAATCAAAGTCTCATTGCTTCTATTCCTTTTTAGAGTCCAAAACAAAACATCGCTTATATATCAAATTTAAGACCAAATAACCACCATATCAAAACTAACATTTCAAAACATGACAACACATCCAATTTCTTTCCATTGAGTTCATTTACAACAGAACTTAACTTTTAGGTCTCACTTTACTTACAAACAAACAAACTCCTAGTCTTTAAATAAACACATTTCACCTAAATTAACTTAAATTAAACATAATAATTAATGGATTTTCATAATTGAACATATTGACTCAATCAAGCAAGAGAAATCATAATCTTAAGATTAAACATTTCATAATTTTATGATAAACCGTTGCTAAACTTTGCTAAAACTATTATCTATCATATAATTTCAATTTCAACTTAATTTATCACTTCAAATACATGTAAACATGTTGGAAATTCATCAATTATCAATCAAATCAACTAGTTTATTTATCAACTCATCAATATCATCAATCTTAACTCTTAACTTGTTGTATTCATAAAATTCATCATTCAAACTACTCTTATATCCACATATTTATATTTCAATCATCAAATCACCATTTTTTATTATTCAAATCAGATTTCAAATAAAATTTTAGTCCTAGAACACATCCTAAAGTGGCAATACACATAAGCACATACATCTAGCACATCATCATGTATCAAACTTTATTTCTATCATCAAACCTAGCATATAACATCATATTTAACATGCTAAAACATAGGCCCACATCTAAAATCATCAAGGAACATCCAGTATTCACCATGGGGTGGCAAGTTTATAGGTTCCATGCATCAAATCCATCAAGATTCAATTAATCACCTAATCTTTATGTTAAACCACTTCTAATCATTCTAAACCACCTAATCAGATATTGTATTGAGTTTATAACGGAGATTAAATAACTATTCCTTGATTGATGTTGGCTACCACACTTAAGGGTCACTAAAGGGGTTTTTGTGCTCTTTTAATGGTATCCTATATAAGAAAATCACTAATCACTCCTTAGATCCATGCTTTATGAACTAAATCTTAAATAAAACAAATCATTACTTACCACAATGGATCTCTTTTCACCATGAGTTGAAGCCCCTATAACTGAAACCTTCACTTGTTTTTTCACCTAATAATTGCAAGAAAACAACTAGATTAGTATAGGGATCAATGAGTATTGAATGGGTAAAAGTGTAGATGAGGCTTAGTGGGTTTTTGATAGTATTTTACCTTAGAAAATTTTTAGAAAGTACTTGAAATTTTGGCCAAAGGGATTTTATGGGTAGGAAAAAGCTAGGGTTTAAGGGAAAAGGCAAGGGGACCATTGAGTTTAGGGATTTTTGCATTAGGTACCATGTGTCATTACTTTTAACACAAATGATATTTTTATTTTTCTATTTTTTCCACTCCACTTTTAGCTAAAAAATAACTTATTCTTTTCCCCAATTTACCCTTAGTAACTTAACAAATTAAACACCCTTTAATAAAACCAAGCTTAAGTGCATTCTGGTTATTTTACTTAATTGATTTATGAATTTAAAATTTCCTTTTGAAATGCTTGCAAATAACTTGAAAATGGTTTTATTCACCTTTTTAAGGTTTTGGAGTTTTTTTTTTTTTTTTTTATTCTAAGCTAATTCAAACCCAAATTTGATAAAATCATCTTTAAGGGTAAAAAAAGTCATTTTGGACAAATTGTCTCCAAAGTTCAAGAGATCACTCCCAATTACTTAAAATCACCTCAAATGACTTTAATTAAGTTGTTTAGTAATCTCAATTGACTTTAATGACTCTAAATCGGGTTAGGAAAAATGATTATTTTGTAAAATTGATCTTTAAACTTAATTTTCTCTTTTCTAATTAACTTTAAATATATCACAAAGGATTTTATTCATTTAATTAGGGTCTTAAAACTTTATTGAGGATCATGAGCTATTTCAATTTCAAAGCTAATTTTGATAAAACCAAGTTTAAGGGCAAAAAGGTTATTTTGAAAAATTCTAGACCCAAATTTTGTAAATCCTCTCTTAATTAATTCTGAAATTTTCATTCTAATTTGATTAACCTTATTTAGAAATGTGAGGTTCTTCAAATGCATTGTAAACTTTTCAAGTTAAAGCTTTGGTTATTCATTTTTATAAAGTACTTTGTCATTTCAAACGTTTATAATTTCTTTATGATATTTTGTATATAATTGGTGGTTCATCGAATGATTCTTGCCTAACCAATTGAATTGATATGACAGTCTACTTTTCTCTATCATAAACCTTTGAAAAAGATTTCTTTTTATCCATTTCGCCAAAAAAGCTTTCTTTTTTATCGGACTCCTAATAAATGATTTATCATTTGTATTTTTATAAACGAATCTCAATTTCTTTGACTTTGTTAACTCTTCATTCGCTTCTTTGAATTTTTGGGCTTTAAAAGTGCATCCAAAGTTTAAGCTTCTTTACCCTTTATTAAGATTAACAGTAAGGTAACTTCTTTAAGAGCAAAAATAAAAAGGGATATCGATTTATTATATCTTTAACATGTTAAAGTTGATATAGTTTTGGAGAATTTTTTTATTTTCAATATTTATAAGTTGCTATTATTGAATTTTTGTTGCATACTTTTGCAGACTATCAACTTTATGTCCAAATTTTATTGTTTGTTGAAGGAAATAACTAGAATCACTTAATTTTTTTTTTTTTAATGTGTAATCATGTAGTTATAAAAAACTACCATTTAAATTTAATGTTTTAAACAAATGAAATCATTTGTACAAATGCTAAAGTAATTTTTAATAATTAATGGTTTTAAGCCTTTGTCAAGGTTTCATTGTTTGTCTTCTTCAATTGTTTGTGTGATTATGAATCCATATGGGTACTTGCCTATATGTTTTTCATAATATAGTGGATTTTTTTTTTTATTTTCTGTCAATAAATCATTTATTTATTTATTTTATCGAGAATTACTTCAATCAATTCATTTGAAATGGTATTGTTTTGACTATGTAATATTCATTCTCACAAAACCTACAACTATAATAATATTATTTTAGAATTGAAATTTTATATTATCAAAGAATTGATGGAAGCACCATTTGCGATGGAGAATCTTTACCAATATCTTTTTTGTTTATTTGCCAAATTTACCGATATTCTCCATTTAAATTACCCATGGAAATCACTGATATTCAGCCACATTATTTATTAACTAGCATCTAGAGATATGTGTGCTCAAATTGGTAGTTGGACGTAAGTTTGGAGGTTGGGTTTAGAATGAGAAATATCATGTGATGATATAGATTCATGTATTACTTTTGATTTTAAAATATATGAAAGAAGATATAAAAAAAGTGCTAGCCACTATAATATTATAGAATTGATATTAATTATCTTTGCACTCATAATTCGGGTGTGTCATCTAATAGAATAAGTATATATATATATACGTGTGTGTGCGCATATATGTATGTATGAATGCATGCGTGCATTATAAATTAACTATATTATTTAAGCATTTGCACTTAATTTGGTCTCTTATGTAATTTAGCAAAATAAAATACTTATTAAATTATTAAAATCTCAGAAACAATCGCTAACTGCCCGCTACAAATACTAATCATTTTCTCTCACTCCCACCACCCAATATGGTTATACATTTCTCTCTCTTCCATTTTATACATTTTCTAAGTCACCATCTCATCATAACATTGAAACATAGGTTGTAAAAGCACAACTTGTGTCATGTGCCTCACCTACCATCCTTTACTCACTCTTAATGAAACAAGTTTGTTGAGTGTTTTGTACATTATTATATGAAAACCATTTCATAAGCATTATAGTTAACCAAATATGATGAAAACTTGGAGTCGTTTTTAACTTTTATTAGTTGCTTAATATTGATTTTAGGAACATTCATTAATAGATGTTCATTGATGTGTTTATAAGACTAATATAAGCAAGTCTAATTGCCATATACATACACACCCACCCACCCACACACACACACACATGGGCAAGTGTGCAAAAAGTGTATGCTTTTATCTTATTGAAAATGGATTTAGCTTAATTTTTCTTCTTTCTTTATCTTTTAATATGACTTTTCTTTATGAAACTTTGTTGGATATGATGTTTATAACATAATCATAAAGATGTTTCAATGTGCTCACAACTTCATATGTAATTCAATTTTATTGGCCAAAGTTTTTTTTTTTTAATAGTATTTTTGATAAGTTGTAACATATATATACATAAATCAGCAATCAAATGTTGCATTTTCATCTAATGTCATTTCATTTTACTTAACATGATTGTAATCCCTTCTCTCAATGTTTCCAAGTTATTCAATTTTCAAGTAATTCAATTGGTTGATAGTGGTATATTATTTTTAATTCTTCTTCTTTGTATCTATTTATATTGGCCCAAGTAAATTTTAAGGTAGAAGCTTGTGAATTTCAGGAAATTCCATTTTAGTTGATGTTGATTATATATATGGGTTTATTAGTGGGTTGTTTTCTTTTTTTCCCTCCCTTCATGAATATTTATGTATTACTTTTTTTTTTAATTGTTGGTCATGTATTTTAATAGGTAAAGTACAAGTTTATAACTATTTAGTCTATTGGTGTAATGCCCCAAAACCAAGGATGTCACAACCCGCCGTGTCTTATTGCTAAATAATAACACGCTAATGCTCTTAACTTGTCTAAAATCATAAATTTTTTCATATCTCCATAATATAAAATATCTCATCAATTTTCCAAATATCACACTAAAATATCTTCTATTTATTTGGCAAGATATAATTATAATATTTTTCTAGATAATTTAAAATTGAATCTAATTTAATCAACCATATCCTATAACAACCTAACTTATTACATGTTTCATTGTGCTAGCATTAAATCTGCTCTCAAAGTCCTACAGCTGAAAAATAAAAAAGGATGAGCCTAAGTTTAGTAGGTGAATACCACAACTGCATGCACGTGTCACCCAATGCACAACATATGCACACAAAAATGCAATAATAATAATATAACCAATTAATTTATTATCTTTCTATTAGCTGGCAAACATCATAGAGGTACTCATGACCCCATCACAGCATATATAACATAAATAGTATTTGGATCCTAGGTTAGGAACTGCGACCTCCAACCTCAATATTCTAAATGGTATTAGGAAATGCCATTACAGGCTCTAATACCTATAAAATCTACCTTAGATCATTTTAGTATAAAACTCCACTAAGGACAATGCCGTATATTGATCATTAGGGTACCCCTTAGGGATATGCCACATTTGGCTCTTAAGCCGAGCCACATAAAAATAGCAACCAAGTTCTTAGTCGAATTATTAATTAGTTCATTCAATTTCTATTACTATCTCATACAAACAACAAACACAATAAACACGTACTTGGAGAAATTGTTTCAAATTCACTCTTAGTGCGACTATCAGCCTTATTAAAACCTATTATGTATAAAGAACTAAACTTAGTACTAGTTTACAATTTGATCTAAGTTCACTTGGTTTGTTAAACTAAAAATTAAATAATTATCCCCCCTCGAAGTTTCCTTAGTTTAAATAAAATGAATTTTAAATTGATGAAAAAACAAGAAAGATTAAAAAGGAAACGTTTTATAAATATTATAGAGCAACATAGCCGTGCACATGGTTGTGTAGAAGGACATGAAGAGAAACATGGCCATGTACATGGCTGTATATCTTGTTCTAAAATAGGACACTCAACACACTCAGGTACATGGCTATGTACTTGACTATGTAACTCACCACTCTAAAATAACCTTTTGACACACACAAGTATACGATCGTGTATATGGCTATGTACTTTTTGGCATAAAAAAAATTCTTCATGCAAATTCCCATTTTTTTTTCTACTATTCTAAGATCCAAAATTATATTGCAACTTCTAATTCTACTGTAATTACAATATATAAAAACACAATTTCATCATAGATAACATACTTACTTGTTTCAATCTATTCCAAACGTCCTCAAATTAGTTTGAACCCACAAGCATGTTGTCACTTTACACCAATTACCCTCAAATTGCTAATAATATCTCAAACTATAACGAAACCCTATACTTGATTAACATTCCTTGGATCGAGAAAACTCATATTTAATGTGTTGAAATTAAAGCTTACCTTGTGGATGTCATGTTGAGTCGAGTGGATTTGTGTCATAGGTGTAGGCTTGTCGATAGGAGCCTATAGGTTAGGGTTTCTTTAAAAAAAAAGAGATGGAATGTAGGTTGTAAAAAGGAAAAGAAGGAGTAAGGTAGAAAGAAACTTTATATGTTGCTTGTGGCAAAAGAACAAAATACCCCCCCTCTTAATTGTCTTATTACTTATGTATCATGACTTTTAAAATTTTATTTTATTTTATTTTTTGGTATTTTACATCCTCCTCCATTACAAAAACTTTTGTCCTTGAATGTTATTCAAGTATATGGTCGTGTACTTGACTATGTAGCTCACTACGCTGAAATAACCTTTCGATACACTCAAGTATACACCTGTGTACATGGTTATGTACCTCTTGGCACAAAAAAAATTTCTTCTTGCAAATTCCTATTTTGTTTTTCTACTATTTCAAGATCCAAAACTATATTACAACTTCTAATTCTATAGTAATTAGGGTATATAAAGCACAATTTCATTATAGATAACACACTTACTTGTTTCAATCTGTTCCAAGCGTCCTCAAATTGGTCTAAACCCATAACAATGTTGTCACTTTACACCAATTATCCCTCAAACTGCTAATAATCTCTCAAACTGTAGCAGAACTCTATACTTGATTAACATTCTTTGGATCGAGAAAACATACATTTAATATGTTGAGATTAAAGCTTACCTTGTGGATGCCGTGTTGAGCTGAGTAGATTTGTGTCAGAGGTGTGGGCTTGTTGGTAAGAGCCTATAGGTTAGGGTTTCTTAAAAAAAGAGATGGAGTGTGGGTTGTGAAAAGAAAAGAAGGGGTAGGGTAGAGAGCAACTTTATATACTGCTTATGGTGAAAGACTAAAATACCTCCCCTCTTTATTGTCTTATTACTTATGTATCATGACTTTAATTTTTTATTTTATTTTATTTTTTGGTATTTTACGATTGGGTTTCTTCTTATGTTGTAAATTTAATAGAGCAACAAGAAACAAAGAATTAAAAAAAAAATGGAGACAATATTTAAGGTTAAATGGGACTTGTACACGAGAATGTATTAGTAAAAAGGGAAAAAAAAATTATATAAAGGTATTGTACATAGACTTATATTTAGTATTTTGATTGTTATATGTTATTTATTGTAAAATTTGTAGGTGGATGAATCAGCATAGTCCAATTATATGTTTCACATTTTATTTTTTATATATGCACATGTAATGTGGGTGCGTCATCTATTAATATGCATATAAAAGCAAAAGTTATTGATGATAATTTTCCCTAAATAAGCTTAATTTGCTATTCAAACTTATTATGTGAATTCCATATTATATCATTTGCATTACATATTAAGTAAATTGAAAGGAGATTAAATCAACAAACAAATAGAATACTAAAGAATATGCTTGATTGCTCCTTATTGCATAATGTGATGTCTACACACAATATATCATTTTGATGATTTATTACAAAACTCAAAATCAAAAGACCTTTAATTAATATAAAAGATTATAAAATAAATTATAATTCCACAAATAAATTATATCCCAATTCTCATCTAACTTCTCAACTCTCCATTCAAATTTAAGTGTTTAGTTTCATCCATACTACTTACTCCATTTCAAATATTAAAATACTATAGGTAACTTGAAATGAAGAGGAGAAAATGCTTTTATTTATTATTATTATTTTTAAATTAAGAAGTGCAGTTTGGTCTTATTGGACCTCTAAACCAAACCATGATCTAAATTGATGTATAAAAGAATCATATTTTATGATTAAGTTTGGTTTAGTTTTATGAACAGTTTTAATTTGAAATGTGATATTAACTATCTTTTTGAAATAATAACAATAATAATAAATAAATAAATAAATAAAAAATAAATCTAAATGAAAAGGCAATGAATCCTTAAACAAATCTTTTTAAACTTCCAGTAAAGATATTTCTGTATTTTCCTTTTTTTTTTTCTTTCTTAGAATAATATTTTATATTTTAAAAAAGCAATTCATTAATTGCAACAAGTTAGGGGATAGAATAAATAATATTTGATATTAGAAGATTTTGAACAGATATTGCGAATCTATTTAAATTGTATGCAACTTTACTTTCATTAAATCAAAAACCGAATCTCAAACGCCATCTAAACACACCGATCAAATTAGGAAACTCAACTAAGAAAGTCCATACAAATAAACACTTCACTCACTAACCCTCCAGAACTTGATCACTAAGTTACTGACTGTTCTTGCTTTCCTGTTCTTTGTTGATCAAATGGATACTCAAAATCAACGCAGCCCCACCTCCTCCTCCTCTTCTTCTTATCCTACTTCTTCGGTGCTTAGATTATTTGGAGTGACGATGTGCGGTAGTTCTGATCATGGTTGCGATTCCAGTGAGAAAGATTGTACGTCAGAATCCTTACTTTCCTCTGTCAGCTTCCTCGCGTCTACACTGCTCAAAAGAAAGAGGTCCGACTCACCACCGGTTCAGTCTTCTTCCCCATCACTATCGTTATCGCTTTCTCTTGGCGGAGGAGTTTCCAAACCTACTACATTGGCTAAGACTGGAAATAAGAAGAAAAGAGATGCAGAATCTTTGATTCTAGAACGACAAGAAAAAGAGAAACTTCGCCGGCTTGGGATTTTCTTGGACTTAAGTCTTCTCCATGAACCATGGAAGATAAGAAAGAGGCTCTATAGTAGTGATCTTGGGAGTCACTGCCGGTTACTGATATCTAGAAAGGATGTGGTAGCACATATTATGCCTTTCATGGACGGCGAAAGCAAGGAAGCAATAGAGAGCAAGGACGGAATGGGTGTCGTCGTGATGGATATGGACACGGAGACAGAGCACGACTTGGTGTTTAAGTATTTGTTCTCTCTGGAGGGATACATATTTAGAAAAGGATGGACAACTGAGTTTGTGAAGAGGAGGGAATTGAAAAAAGGTGATGAAGTGGGTCTCCGTTGGGACATTTGCTCGAGAAAGCTCAACTTTTCTGTTCTTAGCCGCGCTACTAATCGCCGACCCGCAGGCTAGCTGGGATTGCTGGACAAAAACAAAGTAGTAAAACACTTACAGGATTTTCTGCATTAAGCAGGAAGTCCTTCAATCAATGTTTCATTCATTTTCTTTTTTGTCTATAACATTTATGTTTTTCGAATAACGATTCATTGGTAAATGGTTGTGTCTTCTGATCAATTAGACTCTGAACTAGAAAAAAATAAAGGAAATTCCTCAAGTTTGGCCATTCTAATAAATTTAATTAGAACTTTGGATCAAAGTTCCTCCTTATTACGCAATAGTTACTCTTTTGCCATTTTTATTGTTTTCTATGAGCTTACTGGTTCATGGCACTGATAACAATTGCCTGCTCTAGAATACAATTTCTTTTCTGTAAAAGCATTATCTGTATTCTAGAATTTCGAACATAGTTTATACTTCGCAAAACTAAGGACTGCTTTCCATGGCAATCCTTTCCAAAAAGGGAAAGGGACTTTGCATAAGAAGAAGGCCAGCATTTATTGGCACTCCTTTAAGATTAAAACGATCTCTCATATAAGAAAAGACTTTCCGAGCTTAAATTGATATACAGGGGACTGCTCCACTTTGAGATATGAGATGCAGCTCTATGACAACTTTGCAAGATTCCCCTGCCTGCATCTTACCTATCATTCAACAGGAACTTGTTTTATATATATATGCTGGATGAGCTCAGATGTGACATACTAAATAGGATATGCAATCAACAAATCTAGTATCAAAATTTTAATGGAAATGCTCTACCTTTGAGGTTTGGTAATGCTTTGCATGTCATCTTCATCTGGTATCTAATTTAGTTAAGTTGCAATATGAGGGCAATGGCAGGAAGTCATTCAATCAATGTTTCATTAATTTTCTTTTTTGTCTATTACATTTATGCATTTTACATGATTCATCGGTAAATGGTTGTATTCTTTGATTCTTGTGGTTTCTTCATGCTTAGATTTATAGATTGAATGGAATTTGGTTATTGGCATACTCATATCACTGCTTGTATCTTCTGATCAATTAAACTCTGACCTGTAAAAAGAGAAAGGAGATTCCTTCAAATTTGGCCATTCTAATAATTTCAATTAAAACTTTTGCTCAAAGTTCCTCCTTATTACGCAATAATTATTCTTTTTCCTTTTCTAATGTTTTCTATGAGTTTACTGGTTCATGGCACTGATAACAATTGCCTGCTCTAGAATACAATGTTTTTTTCTGTAAAAGCATCTGTATTCTAGAATTTAGAAGATAGTTTGTACTTTGCGAAACTAAGGACAGCTTTCCATAGCAATCCCTTCCGAAAAGGGAAAATGAGAGGGAAAGGGACTTTGCACAAGTAGAAGGCTAGCATTTATTGGCACTCTTTTAAGATTAAAATGATCTCTCATAAAAGAAAAGACTTGCCACGCTTAAATTGATATATAGGGGACTGCTCCACTTTGGGATATGAGATGCAGCTCTATGACAACTTTGCAAGATTCTCCTGCCCGCATGATACCTATTATTCAGCAGGAACTCATGTTTTATATATATATATATGTATATGCTGGATAAGCTCAGATTTTGTCATACTAAATAGGGTATGCAATCAACAAACGTAGTATCAAAATTTTAATGGAAATGCTCTGACTTTAAGGTTTGGAGATGCTTTGCGAGTCATCTTCATCCGGTATCTAATTTAGATGAGCTGCAAAATGAGAGTAATGGCAGGCAATCAGGACTATATTAATTAGATTCCTGGGGATCATTTCTCATGTCATCCTTTCCATACCAATAGTTTTGACACTAGACGACTGAGTATTGACCAAACAGTTCTATTGCTCGGTTACGAGCTAAGGATAGCTGGGGGGATCGAAGGAATATTATATTTATTATGTATAATTTTATCTAAACTTCATAGTATTCTGTATTATATACATTTTTATGTAATATTTTCATATAATATCCTATGTATTATAATATAAGGGTACTCACAATCATAGTATGGTATTTAAAATATGTTAAGCTACAACAGTCAGTATTTAGTCTGTCAATAATTAAAAATAAGGTAAATTACACTTTGGGGGTTTATGTTTTTACTTCTTTTTATTTTGAGTACCTGTGTTTCAAGATTTTACATTTAAGTTACTTGTATTAAAAAAAATATGTCTATTATGCTCTGTTAGGATTGAAACAAGCCAAATAAGGACCAATAATGATTATTGAGATTCCTGGTTGCTTGGTATTTATTCATTTATCAATACCTACAAATTGACATAATTCTGGAATCTAGATGCCCTCTCGGATATTTTCCATATGCCTTTTATTTCTTTTTCAAAATCTATTAATTCGGATGAGAAACTCAATAAAAATGTAGCCATTGTGGTAGCACAAGAGTTGATGACCGTGCTGTCATTTTTGTTTTTGGCATTTATTTCTATCTTTCATGTTAGTTCATGGTATGGATTTAGATTTGGCATTTGTGTTGTTTTTTAGTATGGGAATTCAAAAACTATACCCTGTTTACATTTTAAGTATTTATGCAATTGGGGGTAGTGATTTGGGTTCGGGGTTATGGTTTATAGAGATGTAGAGTCAAAGGGACGAAGAGGACATTTCCTTCTATCCTCTTTGCTTGGTGTGATTTAAAGCTAATGGAGGCGTTAGTGATGTTTGATTTTTTTTTAATTTTTTTTTACAGAATACAAGGGCTTTGCATAAAATATGTGTTTTTGCAACAAAATTGGTGAGATATTAAATATGTGATTTTTGCAAGATAATGATATTATTTAATTTAATTTGATTCCCCGGTGGAATGAACACAGCAATACAGCAAAATTTTGTCACTAAATATCATATATAGGAATCTCCACAGATGAATTCCCGACGAAATTGGAAATGAAATTATACTGCTGATTTTCACAAGAAAATCACTTGTGTCTCTAAAAAGAATTTATGAGGAAGTCTATCTCTAAAACCCTTCGATGACAGATTTAAGTCAAATTTCTAATACTATGCAATAATTAAAAATTTTAAATAAAAGAAGCTCAAATATAAATTTAAAGTGGTATATATATATATATCTTAATGAGTACTTAAATAGCTTATCGATAGAAATGCCCATAAAGTATTTTGAAGTGAGGGGCACTTTGGAAATAAACTGGTCCTGTGTCTATTTAAAGCATCAACTGGTTCCCCTTTTCGTCAATTACTAATTTTGCAGAAAACTTGTAAATTAAAACACACTCTCTCTCCCTTCACATTAGCCATCATCTTGCATGAAGATTTTTGAGAGAAATTAAATTAGAAATAAGAAAACATCCATTTTTGTTTGTCATTCGAATCCCTCTTTTCCTTATGCAGAGTTTTGGTTCAAGAAAGGATTCAAGAAAACTATAGTTGATCGGAAGTGGGTGTGAGTGTTGTGTAGACATTGTGTATGATGGGGATTGATGTGTGTTAGTATATCTTTTGTTATGAAGCGTAGTTGATATGTTATTGATAAACTTATATAATTGTTTTATTATTTGGAGATAATTTAATGCGTGTGTAGTTTATAGACTTCTTTAACTGATCTGCTTAATGAGACCATATGTGTTTTTAAATATTTTTGAGGTTTTTATGTCTTGTGGATTTTAATAAGTAAGATTTTATAACTTATTTTTACCAACTTTAAGAGTATATAGAAAATATTAAAGATGTTGTAGTGCAGTGGTATGAACACTAATTTTTCATATTAAGTTTGATTCTTCACTTTGAACAATTGTATTATGTATTGTAGTTGGAAAAGAAGGTTGGATTCCACTAGTCTCTAGCGTGACATTGACTATGGCTCCAAAAGTAGGGGGTGGGGGGAAAAAGAAAACCTAAATCTAAATGTAAGGGCAATAAGTTCTCAAACAAATCTTTTTTTTTTTTTTTTGTTAAACAACATCTCTATGTCTTTATTTTTTTAACTTTAAATAAAGATACCTCTCTCTCTCTTTTCTAATTTAAATTTACATTTTACATAAACTAGGTAAGTCGAGTTAAGCCCAGTTTTTAAAGGCTGAAACTCAGCTTGATAGAAAAACTATCAAGCTCAAGCCAAACCTAAATTTTACTGAGCCTAAAATTACAAAATCAAGCTTAAGCTTAAGTTTGTTAAGGACTCTGAATCTCAAGTTAAGCTTGTTTAATTGCTCAAGCTCGTTGTTTAACTAAATGAGCCAAACTTAGATTTGTTTAGATAAATGAGTTTAAATAAACTTAAATTTAAACTCAAATTTGAGATTATAATAGTGTTTGTTTAAATAAACATGTTAAGAATGAGCCTAAGCTTGAGTCAATGCTCAAAATTAATAAATATTTTAAATTTTTTTATTATTTATCTTTTTTTTATTAAGATTAATTTAACATTTTATGATCACAAGCATAAATTTATAAGATAACAATAACGAATTACATTTATATAAAATTATGTAATATTCAAATATAATATATTTTAAAGTTTATTACTTAAAATATAAGTAACAAGAAAACATGAAGTCCGAAATATGGAGTACTGATGACTAGCATTATTTTCAAAATATTAGGTTCGAGTCTTCTTTATAATCGAATAGTGTAATTGGAAAAAAAGAAAAAAAGAAGAAGAAGAAATTTCCCTCAAAAATAACAAAGTGGTTATAAACACACTCACTTACTGACTCTCCAGAACTTGATTGCCAAGCTACTGACTCTTGCTTTCCCGTTCTTTCTTGATCTATGGATGCTCAAAATCAACACAAGTCCATCTCATCCTCCTCCTCCTCTTCTTCTGTGATCAAATTATTTGGGGTGACCATCTGCAGTAATTCCAATCTTGGTTGCAATCATGGGGAGAAAGATTGTACCTCGAAATCCTCACTTTCTTCTGTCACCTCCCTCGCATCTCCATCACTCAAAAGAAAGAGGTCTGACGCACCACCGGACCGATCTTCTTCCCCATCACTTTCGTTTTCGCTCTCTCTTGGAGGAAGAGTTTCTAAACCTACTACATTGGTTAAGACTGGCAAAAGGAAGAAAAGAGGTGCACAATCTTTGATTCTAGAAAGAAAAGAAAAAGAGTAAATTCGCCGGCTTGGAATTTCCTTGGAATTGAGTCTTCCCCATGAACCATGGAATATAAGGGTGAAATTTTATAAGACTGACCCTGATCTTGGGGATCACAGTCGGTTTCTGATATCTAAAGAGGATGCCGTAGCACATATTCTGCTTTTCTTCGACAGCCAATGCAGGAAAGCATTCGAGAGCAAAGACGGCATGAGTGAGATCGTAATAGATATGGATACGGGCACAGAACACGATTTGGTGTTAAAGTATGTGTACTCTTTAGAGTTTTACATATTTAGAAAAGGATGGTTAACTGAGTTTGAGAAGAGCAGGAATTTGCAAGAAGGTGATGAAGTGGGTCTCCGTTGGGACATTTGCTCACGAAAGTTCAGCTTCTCTGTTCTTCGCGGGGCTGTTTGGTCGCCGTCCCCAAACCTAGCTGGTATTGTTGGACAGAAGCAAAATAGTAGAAGTTATGGGATTTTCTGCATTAAACAGGAAGTCATCGATGCCAATGATTAATTCTAACAATTAATTTCATTTTTTGGGTCAAAGTTGCTCCTTAGTAGTTATTCTTCTGCCTTCTTTAATGTTTCTATTAGTTTACTGATTTATGGCACTGATAACAATTGCCTGCTCTAATTTTTCTGTAAAAGCATCATCTGTATTCTACAACATAGAATATAGTATACACTTTTAACAAATAAAAAATTTGAGAAATTCTTGATCAATCAATTAGAAACAGGAATGAGGCAGTATACGATCAAGAAGAAAGATGCAGCAGATGAAGAAAACAGCATAGCTGTAGCAGAGTTGTTGATGAAGCTTTTCCAAAAGTGTATTTCTTGTATCAGAATATTTGGAATACAAAAATTAGTTATTTAGATGTATAGACTTGCTATTTATATCTATTCTAGTGTCACTATATTGTAAATATTAAACAATTACTTATTTTAACTAATCTGTTACTTTACTCTATTACTTTTACTATATAACATTGTATTTATCTTATCAAAATATTAACATACACTTCCTTGGACTGAGGACTGCTTTCAATGGAAATTCCTTCCAAAAAAGGGAATATGAGAGGGCTACGGACTTTAAGAAGAAGGCGGCTAGCATCTATTGTTACTCTCTCAAGGTTAGAAAGATCTCTCATAAAAGAAAGGACTTGCAGCAATTACTTCATTTCCTTTTCCTACAGTCCTTATTAGAACAGCTAAGCTAAATCTATGGCACTTCTTCCCCTTCTATTCCAGTAGCTATGCTGTCATTGAAATCCTTGTGATTAGTTTTGGTCTATTGTTCTTTCAAGCGGAAGTGCTGTATATATAGTCTGCACAGTTTCATTCAGAGATAGTTCCAATATACGAAGCTTGTAGATTGATAATACATATAGTGGTGCAGCAGGACCACACACTGTCTTTCTTGCAGTCAATGCTGTCGAGTCTTTCAACCTTCACACCATTTCTTGCATGGCCACTGCGGATCTCTTCTTTTTCTTTTCAGGTGGTGAGTTTCTACTTTTGGAAGGTTCTATCCATTTATACACCAGTGTACAATGAATCTTTTTTTCCTATGCATGAGATTAGTAAAGAATCAATTTTCATAAATTCCCCTTCTTTCTCGTACGATCTAAATAAGCTTCGTTTCACTTCTCAACCACATATGATATTGACGCAGCGCAGAAAGCGAAACGAAACGAATCCGAATATGGATTGGTTTCACACAACAAAGAAACACTCTTTGATGCAAATTTGGTTGCACACAACCGGAAAAAGGGAGAAAATTCTCTCACGAAATGTATTTGATAATAAAACAAAACGTAACCCTAGCATATCTGACAAAAGGGTATTTATACTTCCCCGTAAAATATCTAAAAGGGGAAAATCTAAGCGTACACGTTGAAATAAATAATAAAATACACGTCTATGACTTGTCGCATACACGGCCGTGCCTCCAGGCCGTGTATGTTTCTGGGCAAGTGACAAGCTTAGTACACGGTCTCATACATGGCCGTGCCTCGAAGCTGTGTATGATTCTGTGAAAGTTCCGCAAGCCAAGTCCCAAGCCGTGCCAGGAACCGTGTCAGCCTCTGTGGGATACCCTGATCGGATACACGGTCGTTATACACGGCCGTGTATGGGAACCGTGTATGTCTCTGTGGAAATCCTGGTAAAATACACGGCCGTGCTTCTGCCCGTGTGTAGAGGCCGTGTATACTTCTGTGAGTTTCTTCCAAACACTACACGGCCGTGGCACAAGCCGTGTGTCCGCCCATGTGTGTGTCTCCATCATTCTCCCCCACTAATGGAGAACTCGACCCCGAGTTCTCATCCGGATATAAAAGAGTATCATCTGGGTGAAAAGGTGATAGATCCGCAACATTAAAAGTACAGGAGATATTCATATCTTCCGGGAGTTGTACAACATATGCGTTGTCATTTATCTTATGTACAACTTCATAGGGTCCGTACTTCTTGGGTTGAAGTTTCCCATATTTCCCTACAGGGAAACACTCTCTTCGGAGGTAAACCATGACCTGATCGCCTACTGCAAGAAGCTTCTTCCGTCTATGCTTATCTGCATCCCCTTTGTATCGTGCATTGGACTCCTCTATTTTTCGTTTAACTTCCTCAGTAGTGGCTTGGTGTTGCTCTGCCATATGTTTAGCCGCCACATCACCCACCATATTCTTGGGTAATTTGAGCAAGTCCAGTGCATGTTGTGGTGTCTTGGTGTAGACCACCGAGAATGGTGATCTCCCAATAGTTCGGTGGACGGAACTATTGTAAGCGAATTCAGCCTGAGCCAGTGCTTGATCCCATTGTCCCGGCTTCTCGCAGCAGATGCTTCTGATGAGATTTCCGAGGGTCCTGTTAGTTACCTCGGTCCGACCATCGGTTTGGGGATGAGCGGTACTGCTGTAATTCAATGAAGAATCAAACAGATACCAAAGAGTCCTCCAAAAATGACTGAGGAATTTGCTATCCCTGTCGGAAGTAATGGATTTTGGGACTCCATGCAACCGCACCACTTCCTTGAAGAACAACCGCGCAATAGCCCGTGCATCTGCGGTCTTCTTGCAGGGAATGAAATGAGCTATCTTGGAAAACCTGTCAACTACAACAAACACGGAGTCAGCACCTCGTTGGGTACGAGGCAAACTCAGTATAAAATCCATCGATAGGTCCTCCTAGATGTTTGATGGTACGGGAAGAGGAGTATATAGGCCCGTGTTTTGGGATTGCCCCTTAGACACTTGGCAAATGTAGCACCTTTCCACAATCCGATACACATCTCTTCTTACCCGAGGCCAAAAGTATCTTTCAGTTACTGCGGCTAGGGTCTTATCTCTACCTATATGTCCCGCCAGTCCTCCACCATGCAGATCTCGGATAAGCTTTTCCCGTAAGGAAGTTTCAAGAATGCACAGTTGATCCCCTTTCATCAAATACCCCTCATGGATATGATAGTCGTCACACGGTTCCCTGTTGGTACACTTAATCCAAGTGTCCTTAAAGTTGCTATCCTCTGCATACAATTCCCTTAGCTTCTCAAACCCAACAATGTCCGCACTTAAAGTAAGTAGGACATTCGCTCTTCTACTCAGGGCGTCTGCGACCTTGTTTTGCACACCCGACTTGTGCATCAACCTAAAAGGAAACCTCTGCAAGAACTCAATCCATCTGGCGTGCATGTCCTTACTAATTCGGGTCTGACCACTCAAGTGTTTAAGAGCCCCACAATCCGAATACAAAATGAATTCTTTCCCAACTAAATAGTGCTTCCACACCTTAAGGGCCCTCACCGCGGCATAGAACTCCTTATCATATGTAGACCAAGTCCTCCTTGCTTTGCACAATTTTTCGCTGTAAAAGGCTATTGGTCTTCTCTCTTGTGATAGTACTGCACCAACTCTAACCCCACTAGCATCGCAATCCACCTCGAACAATTTCTCAAAGTCCGATAGCGCTAGTACAGGAGCGCTACATAATCTCTGTTTCAAGTCCATGAAACTCGATTCAGATTCTTCGCCCCATTGGAACTTTCCCTTCTTCAAGCATTCAGTCGGGGGGGCAGCAACAGTACTAAAATGCCTGATGAATCTTCTGTAGAAACTAGCTAGGCCGAGGAAACTCCTCAATTCCGTAACAGTTCTAGGAATAGGCCATTCTCTAATTGCCTTCACCTTCTCATTATCCACCATCACTCTTTCACTACTAACCACAAACCCAAGGAACAACAGTCGCCTTGACATAAATGTGCACTTTTTAAGGTCAGCGAACAACTTGTTCACCTTTAATGTAGATAACACACACTTTAGATGCTCCAAATGTTCTTCCTCGGATCTACTAAATATTAGAATATTGTCAAAGTACACTACAAGGAAACGACCATTGAAAGGTTTCAATACCTGATTCATTACCCTCATGAAGGTGCTCGGTGCGTTACTCAACCCAAATGGCATCACTAGCCACTCATACAGCCCCTCCTTGGTCTTAAACGCCGTCTTCCACTCATCTCCGGGATGGATCCGAATTTGGTGATATCCACTTCGCAAGTCTATCTTGGAGAAGATAGTAGCGCCACTCAAACGGTCCAACATATCCTCGATGCGGGGTATAGGGAATTTATACCCTATGGTAATCTTGTTGATAGCTCGGCTATCAACACACATCCTCCAGCTCCCATCTTTCTCGGGAGTTAACAACGTTGGAACCGCACATGGACTTAAGCTATCCCGGATGAACCCTTTGTCCAAAAGCTCTTGGACCTTCTCCTGTAGAATCCCGGCTTCCTTGGGACTCATTCTGTAATGCGGGAGGTTTGGGAGACTAGCTCCGGGCACCAGGTCTATCTGGTGTTGAATGTCCCTCAGAGGGGGTAGCCCCTCAGGTAGGTCGTCAGGAACCACTTCCTTAAACTCCTCAAGAAGATCCTTCACTGCCCCTGGCACTTCTCCATCAAGTTCCTCCCCTCCTTTGGTCACACATTTCACGATGAGGGCGTGCACCACTCGCGACTCCCTTAAGTCTTCCATCACTTCCTTCTCAGATTGAGTGACAGTTAAGAATGATCGACTCTCAACCTTCTTTCCTTTAGCTCGCCCTTCCCTCTTCAACGGCAACAAGGTGTACCTCACACCCTCCTTCTCCAACCTGTAGACATTCTCTTTACCCACATGTTGCGCGTTTACGTCAAATTGCCATGGTCTCCCAAACAAGATGTGGCATGCATCCATGTCTACAATGTCACAAAATGCTTCATCGCGGTACTTCCCTATTGAGAAAGGTACCCGGCATCTCTCATTGACCTCAATTTTCTCGACTGCTTTAATCCAGCTAATAGTGTACAGATTCGGGTGCTTCTCGATGGGCAGCTGCAGTTGTTTCACAACCTCCCTTCCTATGATGTTTTCGCAACTGCCGCTGTCTACTATTAGCTCAAACAACTTCCCCATGATAGTACACCGTGTACGAAACAACTGGTGTCTCTGCGTGATCTCTTCTCGCTTCGGGGTGAGCATCATGCGCCGAATTACATATGTTGGTTCCGCTGTTTCTTCTTCTTCCTCATAATATTCTCCCTCTCCATCGAGCTCACAGCAGATCTCCTCATCATCTTCCCTATCAAGGATGTTGACACTCTTCCTCGATGGACATTCGTTTGACCGATAACCCGGTTGGTTGCATCGGAAACATTTGCCCAATATAGGTTTGGCATAGGGATTGCTCTGTCTTTGAGCTCCCTTCTGCTCCATCGGCTTCTTCCCCTCACTTTTCTCTTCCCTCCTGGACATGTCCTCAGTTGGTTTATATGGTGTAGTCCTACTTTTCTCAAATACCGGTAGACTACCACCACCCACAGCTTCGCCTACATATCCCTTCCGTCCTCCTCCATATCTACTCCCTTGTTCCTGCAACATAAGTTCAGCTCGGAGAGCCAAGTTCTTTGCTTCTATAAGGGTTCTCACCATCGTAACCCCAATCTTGTCTTTAATTTGGAGCTTCAGTCCTTCTACATACCTTGCAACTTGTTGACCTTCGCTCTCCCTCAAATCATTCCGCTCCGCCAACCTCATGAACTCTGCCGTATACTCATGCAAGGAACGTTGTCCTTGGCGGCACCATTGATATTGTTGGAACAATATCTGCTCATAATCCAGCGGGAGGAAGTTATGTTGTAGCAACTGCTTCATGCGGTACCACGATCTCACCGAGTGTTTTCCTTCTCTCTGCCTCCTACTTTGTAGCCTCTCCCACCATGCCGAGGCGCTAATCTTCAACCTGCATGCCACCAACCTTACACGACGGTCCTTGGGAATTTCCATGTAATCGAAGAACCGGTCCACTTCCGCAAGCCAATCAAGGAAGCCTTCGATGTTGAGGCTGCCATCGAACCATGGGATGTCGACCTTCAAACGATAGTCTCCCCCATCCCCTTGATCATAACCTCCACGGTTCCTCCTATAATCACCTTCTCTAGGGTGGTTTCCATGATGAGCCATCCGATGACCACCACCTCTACCACCACGCCCTTGCCGTGGCCTAGTCCCGTACATGTCATCACTTTCTTCGCTGGACTCTTCACTCTCCACACGCCCCCACCTGTTCTCAACGACAGGTCGGATCACGCGTCCCCCGAATTCCTCCACCGCACGTGGTGGATTTCTGCCAGCGCCTCCAACCCTATTGGGGTCTACCACCAGAGCATCGAAACGCTCGATCAGTTCATCAAGGCGCCGTTCCATACGCCCGACCTTCTGATGCATTGCGTCGAATTCTGCCCTTGGAACCCATTGATGGTTCCCTTGAAACCTCGCCTCTTGAACACCGTCAAGAACACGACCACTATCATCGCCTTGATGAGTTGACATCTCCACAGGAAATAGCCTTGCTCTGATACCAACTGACGCAGCGCGGAAAGCGAAACGAAACGAATCCGAATATGGATTGGTTTCATACAACAAAGAAACACTCTTTGATGCAAATCTGGTTGCGCACAACCGGGAAAAGGGAGAAAATTCTCTCACGAAATGTATTTGATAATAAAACAAAACGTAACCTTAGTATATCTAACAAAAGGGTATTTATACTTCCCCGTAAAATATCTAAAAGGGAAAAATCTAAGCGTACACGTGGAAATAAATAATAAAATACACATCTATAACTTATCGCATACACGGCCGTGCCTCCAGGCCGTGTATGTTTCTGGGCAAGTGACAAGCCTAGTACATGGTCTTATACACGGCCGTGCCTCGAAGCCGTGTATGATTCTGTGAAAGTTCCTCAAGCCGTGTCCCAAGCCGTACCCGGAATCGTATCAGCCTCTGTGGGATACCCTGATCGGATACACGGTCGTTATACACGGCCGTGTATGGGAACCGTGTATGTCTCTGTGAAAATCCTAGTAAAATACACGACCGTGCTTCTGCCCGTGTGTAGAGGCCGTGTATACTTCTGTGAGTTCCTTCCAAACACTATACGGCCGTGGCACAAGCCGTATGTCCACCCATGTGTGTGTCTCCATCAGATATGATCTACTCTAATGTCCCCCGCGACAACAAAGAAAGGCCTGAGACTGGGACTTACAAGCAATGGCAAATTCGAATTATTGGCCGGGTTTAAGATTCCAATGCAAAGCGCGGTTAACGATAGCGGGTTGAGACTTGCATAATGGCTCTATCAGCTCTTGAGAAACCACTTAACGATGTAATTAGCCAGAAGCATCCTGTTTTTGTCTTAGTACCACACAATGCTGAGAGACTAAACGTTTTGAGAATACCTGTATTAAGTTTCTTTAGCAACTTAAATGGCAAATTCCACATTGTCGTTTTGAATTCAAATATCACATAAATTTGGACACACATACCCCTCTTGATTGACTCACAGTAATCTGATATACTATAAGATATATGCATAATTAAATTAAGTAATGAAAAAGACAAAAAAAAAGTAAAAAAAAAAAAAAATAGAAAACCTGAGGGGCAGCCACCTCATCCATGGCCAGCCACCCAAGGTATTCTAAAAAAATAATACAAGCATGCAAATGGCAATAGTTTGAAAACTTGGGCATGTATTTTTAGGGGTTGCTACAGCGACCAATCCAGTTGGTGCACTGGGAAACCATAGAGAATGTCTAGTCTCTACGGAAATCTTGCCTACCCATGACACAATTCTAGTCCATTCTCTCCTCGAGTCACTTAGTTTAAACTAATGCCGAGGAAAGGATTTTGTTTTTTCCTCTTACGTGTCGAGGCCTTGGCGTAATACACATGCAGTGTATCTAAACAAGACACAATAAGTGTGAGAATATAAATACAGGTTAATTATTAAGCTTCTACTCAACTTTCCTCATTTAGGCATAATTTGTAGGTTAATTTATTTCATTAAGTGCAGAAACTTTTAGATGATTTTAGAATTGAAACCCCACCCCCCACCCAAATCCCAAATAAGATCAATGGCATTAAGAAAGAAGAATTGGATTTATAAAATTTAAGACCAAAATTTTCCAAAATAATCTTTTTAATCTTGAACTTGACTTTATCGAAAATAACTTCGAAATAGCTTAATAACCCTAAATAAAATCTCACGATCCTAATTAAGTGAATAAAATCATTAAGGATTATTTGGAGTTAATTAGAAAAGAGAAAATTAAATTTGAAGATCAATTTCACAAATGACCAATTTGCCCCTAAACCCGATTTAGTCTTTGAAGTTGGCCGGAATTACCAAACAACTTAATTAAAGTCATTTGGAGCCATTTTAAATTATTGGAAGTGATATTTAGAAGTTTGAAGACAATTTACCATAAATGTCCTTTTTCCCCTTTGAAAACGGTTTTATCAAAATTAGACTTAGAATTTCTTAGTGACCTTAAATATGGCTCCATGACCTCAATTAAGTGAACAAGATCAATTGCAAAACATTTGGAAAAGAAAAATTTTAATTCAGAATTCAATTGGGTAGAATGATCAAAATGCCCCTAAGCTTATTTTATAGAAGCGCATCTAATTAATTTAAATTTCATGGGCATTTTAGCAATGAGGAAGCACCATTTTGCAGCTGGAATAAGTGGAGAAAATTAGGGGGAAAATAATACAAAAATGGGCTAAATAAGAGGACACATGTCACTTAAGTATCAATTAGGGCATGCTTTGTTTTGATTGCCCTGTTTCAAAAATATTTTCGGTTTGAAAATAAAAAATAAATGATGTATTAGACAGTAGCAACACATGGGCTTTGGTTTAGAGTGATTTGAATCTAAATTGAATAAGTTACGAGCTTCTAAAGATGAAAATTCATAATTAATTTGGTTTGGTAATCTAAAGGTTTTAAATTGAATAAAATCATGTTCTTTATGATAAAATGGATAGTGGATGTGATAAAGAAACAAATGGCATTGGTTTCACTTAATTTGGGCTTATTGAGTAAGTTATAACTCTTTAAAGTTATGGCCTTAATTTATGATGAATTGAAATTAAGTTGAATAATGGTTTAATTAAATTAGGTCAAGGTCGACCCAACCTTAAGTTGGCCCAACTAAAATAGGCTTAAGGATCACCCTCTTACCTTCTCCTTAGGTAGCCCATGCAATTAAATATAATTTTCTTAAATAGGCTTAATCAATCAAACTAGCATAATTAGATCAGAATAAAATGTAACATGATAATGTGAACTTAACAACTCATGAGCTCAAGATCCAAAGTCTAAAACATTATTAGGTTTATTTCTTCTTAAGGTTCATATCCTAACTGAGTCTTCATATGATAAGTAATTAAATTAGACCGCAAAACCAATTCAAGACCCAAATCGAATTAACTAATCAAAATGAACTAGACATGAGCATAATAAAATAGAATGGACTTGCATAACTATAAGAAAACCTAAATGGGCTTAAGATTCAAAACCTACTTGGACCCATTAATCTTTAGGGCTTATACATAAAATGAGCCTTAACAAATAAAGAAGATTTAAATGGGTCTTCAACCTTGCAAAGCTCTAAATCAAAGGACTTAAAATGAAATTGAGAGTGGACCTAATAATCAATTGAACTTAAAATATAACAAATAGGATTAAGTGAACATAATGGATCTAGAGTAATTAAAATAAATTAAAGTGACCTAATGAGAATTAAAATAGACTTAGTAACTAATACTGGACTTAATTAAATCAATTAGGACTAGTATGCTTAATTCCAAACACAATTGGCCCTAGTAAAAGGGCCTAAATACTCTAACTAGGCCTAAGACAAAACTAGATTTAAAAATTCAAACAACTTATTAGGTTTAATTGAATAAACTTGAAATGGTTTGGGTCACAATTATATAAAAGCTAATTAGGCCTAAATAACCTTAATTGGGCTTGTAACTAGTATGAGCTATAAGTAGTTTAAACTAACCTTAAAATAGAATTAAATCACTTTGAATAACCAATTGATTTATAATTTTCTTTTTGTTGCATAAAACCAATTCATTTGACTTAATTGGGACTTGAAATGCAATTTGGGAAAAGTCGACCTTTTAGGTACACGATAACTTGCATGTTGTGTGCTATAATAGAAAAAAATTAAACCTAACTAATAATCAACTTGACTAAACAACTACTTGCTACTTGTATGCAATTACTTGAGCAAACAAGTGACAAATCTTGGATTGAGATTATGGTTATGGTAATACACCAAAAAATGATATGGTAGTTAGGTGTTTAGGCTACTAAAGGTAGTTCGACAAGTAGTAGATAAATGAGATTGCGCTGAATAACGAGTATTGTAAGTGAAAAGAAGATATATTGGGAGTCATCCAGGGTTATGGGACTCAGCGGGTGATAAGATATAACTAAATTGTGATAAGTGAGTTTGCATAATGGTGAGATCACTTGATGGTGGTACTTAGGTACATTTTTTTCAATGACGTGGAGTCTGATTGCTTACATTAACTCCTCATGTCCCTTATGATGGAATCAAACCCCTTGTCTTCCATCATCATATTTGGAATTATGAGTACTTCCATATTGGATGTTTATATAAAATAATTAATTAAATTAAATGATTGTTTATTATATTAGTTGTAGGCCTACTTGACACATGTAAATGTATTTGTGTTATTATGTACTAGGCCCTTGTGGCTCACTTTTTTCTTTCTTTCTTTTTTTTTTTTTTATAAGGTGATGACTATTTGGTGGATCTTCTATTCAATTCCATGGGTTTTAGCTCCAAGGAGGAGAATGGGGATGAGAACAAAGACAAGTCCTATCACTTATTCTATTTTTTGTTTTTAGCTTAGACTTGATATTATGTTTTAAGTACTATATTAGACTTTTATAGGAGTCGCTTGTGGCTCTATGACTTGTTTACCTATATATGTATTCTATGGGCCCTAAGGTCCTAAGACTTAGAATTCTATTTTGTGCTTTTTGCTACATTTTCAAACTTGACGAATCTTTGAAATGTTTTTCAAAATTAGCAAGCCATCAATTATTTTTAAAAATTTAATCACTGATTTTAAAGTTCAAAAACTGGTTTGGAAACCTACTTAGTAATTGTAGCCTTATGCATTTTACTTATATAAGATACATTGCGAAATGTCGATGCCATAGTGAATTAGGAATGTGACATGAAGCTTTAGAATTATTTAGTATTAATATTTTTAGGATAAATTACAAATACACATTATTATATTTACTTTATTGGTAGTAAGCCCTTTATATTTAAAATTGAGCTTTTAGATTCCCCTACCTTTAAAAAAGTATGTTGATATCTCTATATAACCATTTTGTCTTTGAAACAAAAAAAGAAAAATAAAAAAATGAAAACTATTAAGCACAAAAAAGTTTGAAAAACTAGAAAAAAAAAAAGATTTCTCTAATTATATTATCTAAGGGTGAAAAAATAAAATGGAGTTTAAAAGCCAATTTTCTAAAGATTTAGGAGGTTATGCTCCGTGCTGTTTCCTAAGTCTTTTTCTTATCCTTTACCAAAACCTTAATGTCAATGAGATGGCTTGTTATGTTATCCCCACATTTGTGTTTATACCTAATCGTAACAGTTAATTACTATCATTTTATGATACTAAATTAAACAAAATATTTAATTTTTTGTTTGGTTTGTATAATGAATTAAGTCAATAAACAAAAGGGACCTTAAGTTACTAAGCAAAATCTAAAAAAATTGTACAATATATCTTATAAAACTTTATTTTTCTGCACAAAATAGGTGCATTATTAGAATTTGAAATATAACTCTATATTATTATCATTCCCTTTACTATTGTATTAACATCAAAGCTCTTTTAGTGAATTCACATGTTTATATAAAAAATAATCCTGTATTATTATAAAAATTTGTATCTTATATTTTATAACCAAACATATGCAAAGAATTATACTATACTGTTGTCTAAGTTCTCCTTATATTGTTCAATGTACACTTTCCATTAATGCAATACGCTGATCTACTGAGGTGCTGGTTCAAAACATTAATTCTTTAGACACATTTTACTGTCATATTTTTAACTTTGTAGGCGAGATAATTTATTTAAGCCCCTTTTTTATATCTTAGAATTGGAATTTTAAATTTCCAATAAACAACCAATTATACTGCAAACTTAAGTCTATAACCTTAACGATATTTTAATAAATTTATTCTGAGACTTAAAACTTAAGGGATCATTTTTGTCTAACCTCTGTATTCTTGTCATGAATTTCGAGTTCAAATGGAGAATGTTTACGAAAACCAAAAACCTTAAACCTAATTGCGAAAACCTCAGATCTAATTGCTCGAAAACACGAGAGATAAGTTAAACACTCAATTTTAATGATATAAAGCTAAGTATATATGGAATAAATAGACAATGGTATATTTAAAATCATTTTATATTTTCCACAATTATTTTATTAGTAAAAAGGATATCATTTGTTTTGAATTGTAACCACAACACTAGTATAATACCTATGTCCTGCCATGTATACTATATTAATACTATAATCATGTATTTTAAGATACTAGGTATAATTATTAAATATATTATTTAATATAATATTCTACTATACAAGCATTATTATACTAATATTATACATACATTCGGCTTAATTATACTACGCATTTGTACATTTGACAAATAGGCATTTATACTTAAAATTATATAATTTTAGCAAATAATATTATTTTTTAAAGTAATGACATTTTTCTAATTTATGCAACTGTAGGCAAACTTTGCGCAAAAGTTACAAGCTTAGATGTATTACGAAACTCACCAGCAAGCTTGGTTCTCCAACTTGTTGCAACGGGTTTGGAATTGGACAATAGTGCAATGGTTAAATTAAAACGCCCTTACAAAAATTTACTTCTTTATGATTTCCGACACGTTTGTTTAAAAATTTACAAACTATATGTTTGAAAATTTTAAAATTTTGAACTTGATCATCGCAATCTTACTTGAAGTTTAAGGACGAAACTTCCATTAATAGAGAGGTAGAGTACATACCTCTTGAGAAATTTGCATTGGGGGCAATCACCCAGAAACTAGGGCTCATAAAAAATATTCATTAATTAATACAAAACTTTACGAAAGTTAATAGAAACATTTGCATGAGTTTAATTTGCCAAAAATAGAGCACTTTCACTGGAATTTCACAAATAATCATAAGTTTATATTAATTATCCTAGAATACTGGAATCGATATTCGACTAATAACAAAATGTACCTAAAATTAACTGTGAAACCCCAACAATTTTCATGTAATATTCTATCTTAGGGGTAAAAGCATGGTTTGACGTTCTTATTTTTGATGGCACGAGTAAAGTGTACATGTTATTAGAAATGTAATAATAGGCCCTCTTTTTTTTTTTTTTTTCTCATGATTACACAATGGGGAGGGAAAAAAAAAAGAAACTTTACAATATGGAAAAAATCCAATATAAACAATAAATTTGCAATGGGTCCATTGTTTTTACTAAAAAGTGATTTGAAATTTCCAAATTACAACGGATTTTAATACGAAATAGCAAGTAGTAAGGCAAAAATACCCGGGAGAGAGGGAAAAAATGGCAGGTTGCCATAGTTGCAACAGATTTTTGGATTTTTTTTTCCAATTAGATTTTTGGGACGAGGGAAAAAATCGCCTTATGTAATTATTATAATATAAATGTTATATCTTTAATATTATTCTTATATTATAGTGATAAATTTTAATTGTAACCGTAATTATTTAGCGTTACAATAACATATCTTGAATATTATCAAAATATTATAAACATAGCTATCTAATATTATAGTCATGTTTTTATTTTTATTATATTTTGACATATAATTTTATTATGCATTATATTTATTGATTATTATAAAAAAATTATTATAGATGTTATTTTTTATGATAATTATGTTATTTATATTTATTATAATATATTATACGAGTTTCATACTTTTAATATTAATTATAATATATTATGGATAATAAGGAACACATTACATAAATATTGGGAGTTACCATATTAAAAAGATAATCATATCAAAAGTTGAAAAGCATGGTAAAAAATAGAATGAAGTACCGTAACTTAATTTTTTGTTTTTTCTTGCCGATTACAATTATAATTGGGGGTAAAGAAATCGAATCTGGTACATCTTACTAAAAAATTAGTATTCATATCACTTAACTAAAAGACCATTAGTATCATAACTTAAATTTAATCGGTGGTTACAAGCATATAAAAGTTTGATGGTAGCAATTCGTGAATTAGGTGATTGGTTTTGCAAACCTGTTCACCTTACGGAATACTCAAATCTTTTATGCATCCAATTTTATATTAATTTGATATATTACTCATCAATCAAATGGTAATAAAGTAAAAGCACTAGTGGGTACTCTTTTTGTAGTGAAATCGGATAGGACATGATTTGAGGCCAAAATCTCAAATATATATATATATATATATATATATTAATTATTTTTAAAAATATTATGTGAAGTTCACATTACTATTGACTGAATATTGATGATAGCTCATAGCCTTCGATACAATGGAGTTCAGTTCCTCTACGTGCATATTTTTCTCTTGTTGTTGCCATTATGTGTGTTCGTTGGTTAGAGTTGGTGTTTTAGATGTGTTACTACATTTGAGATTAGAGTAAGGATATATGACATTGTGTATGGAGGTCTACTTTACAACAAATGTTGTAGTAATGGATGTTGTAGTGGAAGGTGTAGAAGCTTTTAGTACAATTTTTTTTTTTTACTACAAACTCATATATTGTATGTATCTTTAATACCTTATTTGCATAATATTTTTTTTTTCTAATCTTATTCGCATAATATTTTTAGAAAATAACATTTTTTTATTGAGATTTTGGCCCACCATTTGGTCCTAAATTCTACTAAAATGGTTCCAAGACTCTAAACAAGCCTTAAAATTGTACATAAAATGATGATGCGAATTCCCATCATCCACAATTGTAATGGCATAGCTTAGGTAGATTCTCTAATACTATTTTTATCCTTAAGGATCCTTAGGATGCCACGTTATTTTTAAGGAATTTTTTCCATTTAGAGAAACTTTACACTTAATCATTCTTTAAAAAAGATTTTCTTAAAATATTCATGTAAAAGAAAAAAAAAAAAAGAATGTTCAGATAGCTGTTACAAAAGTACGGTATAATTACTTCATAGAGGAGCAAGGTACCAAGTCGAACACGTAAAATAAATAAAAGACACAGATGCGGATGCGCACCGGTAGGAAGCCCCAAATTCTCAACCATACATTATAAATTATTTTATAACTTTTCCATGTATAATTTATTATGTATCATCTTTATTGATTATTACAAAAATTTATAGTACATGTTAAATTTTTTGTATGATGATTATGTTATTTACATTTACTATAATATATCATATAAAATTTATAATTTTAATATATAATTATAATATATTACCTAAATTATTATATAGCAGTATAATGTGAATGCATCATAGTACATTAATTATTTATATCTACGATAATGATAGCACATATTATTTAATAATATTTTTCATATAATCTTATATTATGACCATCTGGTAGAGTATTTATAAGAAACATTTTATTGGATTAATTATATATATATGAAACTGACGCAGTGCGGAAAGTATAAAACAATACGAGGCCAATTCTAGGATTGGTCTCTCGAACAAGCAAAGAATAGTTATGAGTTATTCTTTGGAAAAACCTCAATTGCGCACAATCGAGAAAGCAGAGAAACTCTTCTCTAAAAGTGTATTGAATAATGAATAATAGCTAACCCTAAAATGACCTAGCAACTATATATACTTTTTAGGAAAATACGTAAAAAAAGAAATATATATGTACACGTGTAAATAAATATAAGTACACACGTCCGTCATCTATCATGTACATAGCCGTGCATGAAGGCCATGTAGGTTTCTGGGAATATTTCTGACATAATAGACGGCCGTGCCTCCTGGCCGTGTAAGAGGCCGTGTACGTTTCTAGGAATCATCCTGGTATATCACACGGCCGTGCCTTTTGACCGTGTATAAGGCCGTGTATGCTTCTGAGAGTCATCCTGACACAATACACGACCGTACCTTTTGATCGTGTATAAGGCCGTGTATGCTTCTGAGAGTCATCCTGACATAATACACGGCCGTGCCTCCTAGCCATGTATCAGACCATGTATATTTCTGGGAACTGCCAGACACATTACATGGTCGTGCCTTGTAAAAGACACGCCCAATCAGCCTGTGTCAGCTACGATGCCCGTATCATTCTCTCCCGCCAATGAAGAACTCGACCCCGAGTTCTCTTCAGGATATAATGGTGTGTCATCGAGGTGGAAAAGAGATAAATCCGCTACATTGAAAGTGCACGAGATGTTCATATCTTCAGGAAGCTTTACAATATACGTATTGTCATTTATCTTGCGCACTACTTCGTAAGGCCCATATTTCTTTGGCTGGAGTTTCCCATATCTGCTCGCAGGGAAACGCTCTTTCCGAAGATAGACCATCACCTGATCACCTACGTTAAACAGTTTCTTCCCCCTATGTTTATCCGCAGCTCCTTTATATCGGGTATTGGCTTCTTCTATCTTCCGTCTGACTTCCGTTGTGGTGGTTTGGCATTGTTCAGCCATATGTTTAGCAGCGACGTCACCTACCATCCCTTTGGGTAACTTGATTAGGTCAAGCGCGTGTTGTGGCATTTTGGTGTACACTACCGAGAACGGTGATCTTCCAATAGTTCGATGGACGGAACTATTGTAAGCAAACTCAGCTTGAGCCAACGCTTGATCCCATTGCCCTGGCTTCTCATGGCAAATACTTCTAATGAGGTTTCCGAGGGTTTAGTTGGTTACTTCTGTCTGACCATCGGTTTGAGGGTGAGCTGTATTGCTGTAATTCAGGGATGAGTCAAACATGTACCAAAGAGTCCTCCAAAAGTGGCTAAGGAACTTGCTATCTCTGTCGGAGGTGATGGACTTTGGGACACCATGTAGGTGCACCACTTCCTTGAAGAATAGCCGTGCGATTGCCCGTGCGTCAGCAGTCTTCCTGTAGGGAATAAAGTGCGTCATCTTGGAAAACCTGTCAACTACAACAAAAACAGAGTCAGCACCTCGTTGGGTACGAGGCAAACCAAGTACAAAGTCCATCGACAGGTCTTCCTAAATGTTCGCCGGCACAGGGAGAGGAGTATACAGGCCAGTGTTCTGGGATTGCTCCTTCGACACTTGGCAAATATAACGCCTTTCCACAATTCTATACACATCCCTCCTTAACTGAGGCCAAAAGTACCTTTCGACAACTGCAGCTAAGGTCTTGTCTCGGCCCATATGTCCTGCTAATCCACCACCGTGCAGGTCTCGAATAATATTTTCCTGTAAGGATGACTTAGGATTACACAGCTAATTCCCTTTCATCAAGTATCCGTTGTGAACGTGGTAGTCGTCATAAGGCTCCCTGTTGGTGCATTCACTCCATGTTTCTTTAAAATCTCCATCCCCTTCGTACAACTCCTTTAGCCTTTCGAACCTAACAATTTCCGCACTCAGAGTGAGTAAGACATCGGCTCTTCTACTCAGGGCATCCACCACTTTGTTTTGCACACTTGACTTGTGCATCAATCTGAAAGGAAATCTTTGTAAGAACTCAATTCACCTTGCATGCATGTCCTTACTTATCCGAGTTTGGCTGCTTAAGTGTTTTAAAGCCCTGCAATCCGAGTACAAGATGAACTCCTTCCCAACCAAATAATGTTCCCTCACTTTTAGAGCTCTTACCATGGCATAGAACTCCTTATCATATGTAGACCAACTCCTCCTAGCTTCACACAACTTTTCGCTATAGAATGCTATTGGTCTTTTCTCCTGTGACAACACCACACCAATCCCAACTCCACTAGCGTCGCAATCCACCTCAAATAACTTGTCAAAATCTGGTAGCGCTAATACATGGGCGCTACATAATCGTCTCTTCAGGTCTACAAAACTTGCTTCAGCCTCTTCTCTCCATCGGAATTTCCCTTTCTTCAAACATTCAGTTAGGGGGGTAGTGACTGTACTGAAGTGTTTAATAAACCTCCTGTAGAAACTAGCCAAACCAAGGAAACTTCTCAACTCAGTAACGACTTTTGGGGTAGGCTACTCTCTGATCACTTTTACTTTCTCATCATCCACCATCACCCCCTCACTGCTGATTATGAACCCAAGGAATAATAGTCGCCTTGACAAAAATGTGCATTTCTTTAAATTGGCGTACAATTTATTCTCTTTCAACACAGACATAACACACCTCAAATGTTCAAGGTGTTCTTCCTTAGATTTACTGAACACCAAGATATCATCAAAATACACTACAATGAAACGACCATTAAAGGGTTTTAGTACCTGGTTCATCACACGCATAAAGGTGCTTAGTGCGTTACTGAGACCAAACGACATCACTAACCATTCATACAGCCCCTCTTTTGTTTTGAACGCCGTCTTCCATTCATCTCCAGGGCGGATCCGAATATGATGGTATCCACTCCTCATATCTATCTTGGAGAAGATAGTGGCTCCGCTCAACCTATCCAACATATCCTCCAGGCGTGGTATGTGAAACTTGTATCTTATTGTGATCTTATTGATAACCATGCTATCAACACACATCCTTCAGCTTCCATCTTTCTTGGGAGTCAATAACGCTGGGACCGCACACGGGCTCACGGTGTCCCGGATAAACCCCTTGTCCAATAGCTCTTGGACCTTATCTTTTAGAATTTCGGTTTCCTTAGGGCTCATCCTATAGTGTGGTAAGTTTGGGAGACTTGCTCTAGGCACCAAGTCTATCTGATGCTAGATGTCCCTCAAAGGCGGTAGACCCTCAGGTAGGTCATCAGGAGCCACCTCCTTATACTCTTCTAGTAAACTCTTTACTGCTTCAGGTAGTTCCACACTAGCTTCATTTTCTCCAACCGACACATCTTTTACTATTAGAGCATGGACCACCCGTGACTCCTTTAAGTCTTCAACCAGGTCTTTCTCCGATTGGGTGACGGTTAAGAAAGAACGACCTTCTGCCCTCTTCTCCTTCAAGCATCCTTCCTTCTTCAGCGGCAACAATGTATACTTCACGCCCTTTTTCTCCAACCTGTAGACATTTTCCTTTCCCGCGTGTTGTGCATTCACATCAAACTACCATGGCCTACCAAATAAGATATGACAGGCATCCATGTCTACAATGTCACAAAAGACCTCATCGCGGTACTTCCCTATTGAGAATGGTACTCTACATCTTTCCGTCACCTCGATCCTCTCTGCAGCTTTGATCCATCCTATAGTGTATGGATTCGGGTGTTTTTCCACAGGTAGCTGCAACTGCTTCACAACTGCACTTCCGATGATGTTTTCATAACTTCCACTATCTACTATCAGTTCGAACAACTTCCCACCAATAGTACACCTCGTGCGAAACAACTGGTGTCATTGCGTGATCTCCTCCTGTTTCGGGGTTAGCATCATTCGCCTAATCACATAGGTTGGTTCTACTACCTCTTCCTCCTCCTCATAGTAATCATCCTCTCCATCCGGTTCACAGCATATCTCATCACACTTCTCCTAGCAGGACATTCATTTGATTTATGACTAGGTTGGTTACATCGAAAACACTTACCCAAGATAGGCTTGGCATATGGGTTACTTTGCCTCTGGGTTCCCCTAGGTTCTATTGGTCTCTTTCCCTCAATCTTTTCTTCTTTCTTGGCGTTTTCCTCACTAGGTTTGTGTGCGGTGTTTTTGTTTTTCTCAAATCCCGACTTACTACTACTGCCTATAGCATCACTAACATACCCCTTTCTTCCACCTCCGTACCTACTACTCTGCTCCTGCAACATCAATTCAGCTCGGAGGGCCAAGTTCTTCGCTTCAACCAGATTCCTTACTATTGTGACCCTTATTTTATCCTTGATCTGGAGCTTCAGGCCTTCCACGTATCATGCTACTTGCTGGCCTTCACTCTCCCTCAAGTCGTTCTGTTCAGCCAATCTCATGAACTTAGCTGCATATTCGTGCACTGATCGCTGCCCTTGACAGCACCGTTGATATTGTTGGAACAATATCTGCTCATAGTCCGGAGGGAGAAAATCATGTTGCAACAACTGTTTCATGCGATACCACGTTCTCAACGAATACTTACCCTCTCTTTGACTCCTGTTCTGCAATCTCTTCCACCATGCCGAAGCTCCACTCTTCAGCCTGCATGCCACCAGCCTCACCCGGCGGTCTTCCGGAATTTCCATGTAGTCGAAAAACCGATCCACTTCGGCAATCCAATCTAGGAAACCTTCAATATTAAGGCTGCCATCAAACTACGGGATGTCGACCTTCAGGCGGTAATCTCCCCCGTCTCCTTGATCACACCCTCCACGGTTTCTCAGGTAATCACCGTCCCTATGGTTGTTTCCGTACTAAATCGGGTGATAACCACCACCGCTACCACCGTGCCCTCGTATTCATCGCTAGAGTCTTTATCCTCCACTCGTCCCCACCTGTTCTCAAAAACAAGTCGAATCATCTGTCCACCGTTGACATCAGCTGTCCGCGACGGATTCTTACCAACACCCCCAACCCTATTGGGGTCCACTACTATGGCGTCGAAACGCTCGATCAGTTCATCAAGGCGCCGTTCCATACGCCCGACCTTCTAATACATAGCATCAAACTCCGCCCTCGGAACCCATTGATGGGCTCCTTGTGATCTCGCATCTTGAACACCGTTAAGAACACGACCGCCGTCATCGCCTTGATGAGTTGACATCTCCGCAGGAAATTGCCTTGCTCTGATACCAACTGACGCAGCGTAGAAAGCGTAAAACAATATGAGGCCAATTCTAGGATTGGTCTCTTGAACAAGCAAAGAATAGTTATGAGTTATTCTTTGGAAAAACCTCAATTGCGCACAATCGAGAAAGTAGAGAAACTCTTCTCTAAAAGTGTATATTGAATAATGAATAATAGCTAACCCTAAAATAACTTAGCAACTATATATACTCCTCAGGAAAATACGTAAAAAAGGAAATATATATGTACACGTGTAAATAAATATAAGTATACACGTCTGTCATCTATCATGTACACGACCGTGCATGAAGGCCGTATAGGCTTCTGGGAATATTTTTGACATAATACACGGCCGTGCCTCCTGGCAGTGTAAGAGGCTGTGTACGTTTTTCGGAATCATCTTGGTATATCACACGGCCGTGCCTTCTAACCGTGTATAAGGCCATGTATGCTTCTGAGAGTCATCCTGACACAATACACGGCCGTGCCTCCTGGCTGTGTATCAGACTGTGTATATTTTTGGGAACTGCCAGACACATTACACGGTCATGCCTTGTAAAAGACACGCCCAATCAGCCCGTGTCAGCTACGATGCCCGCATCAGAAACTCTAATACGCGACGACTTTTAAAACAAGATGCATTAAAATTTTTTAACAATCACCTAATTTTATTACCTTGTATGAAGGCCTCGTAAAAGAACCGAATGATAATCCTATTAGCATATCAAACGAATGCTGGTGATCATTGATATCACATATCGAGCTATATAACCATTAACATATAATAGTTTGATGTTGTTTCTTGTAATTTATTTTTATTAATTAGAAATAATAAGACAAATAAAAAGAAATGGGGATAAAAAAAAAATCTCAAAGTAAACACATATCTTACATAAATATGGTGATATAAACCCAGAAAAAAATTCCTATACAATCAAGGAACGAAGCTCGTAACTCTATCTAAGAAAAACCCCATTTGGATGACAAATAAATTAAGAAAAAAAAAATTATGATAGAGCTACAAGAAGAAGAAGAAGAAGAAGAAGAAGAGCCTTAGAGCCTCAAAAACCTGCAGCTGAAAAATAAAAAGGAGTAAACCTAGTCTAGTATTTGAATATCACAAACATATACATATGTCATCCAATTCACAAAGAAGAAGAAGAGCCTTAGAGCCTCGAAGACTTGCAGCTGAAAAATAAAAAGGAGTAAACCTAAGTCTAGTATTTGAATATCACAAGCATATACATATGTCATCTAATTCACAACATACATACATACATATAAGAATACAATAATAATAATATAACTAATTAATTTATTATTTATCTATTAACCGGTAAATATCACAAGAGCACACGTCACCCCGTCACAACATATATAATATATATAATATTTGGATCCTAGGTTAGAAACTGCCACCTCTAACGCTAACATTCTAAATAGTATCGATAACTGTTACTACAAATCCCAATACTTATAAAATCTATCACAGATCATTTCGATATAGAACTTTACTAGGGATAACGTTGTATACCAATTATTGGGATACTCCCTAAGGATTCGCCATTTTCGGCTCCTAGGCTAAGCCATACAAAAACAGCAACTATGTTCTTAGTCGGATAATTAATTAGTCCGTTCAATTTCTATTACTATTACATATGAACAGCAAATATGGTAAACACGTATCTAGAGAAACTATTCCAAATTTACTCTTGTTGCAATTGTTAACCTTAGCAAAACTTGTTACGTGCAAAGAACTAAACTTAGTACTAACTTACAATTTGATCTTAGTTCATTAAACTAAGAATTAACTGGTTATCTCCTCTTTAAATTACCTTAGTTTAAATAAAAAAAAATTAAATTGATGAAAAACTAAGAAAAAGGAAGAAGGAAACATTTTATAAGTATTGTAGAGCAACATAGCTATGTATTATAGAAGAACTCGGAGAGGAACACGACTGTGTATATAACCATGTATCTCTTTCTAAAATAGGACACTCAACACACTCAAGTACGTGGCCATGTACTTGACCATGTAGCTCACCACACTAAAATAACCTTTTGACACACCTAAGTACACAGTCATGTACATGGTCGTATACCTTTTGGCACCTAAAATTTTTTTCATGCAAATTCCCATTGCATTTTTCTACTCTTCCAAGATCCAAAACTATATTGTAACTTCTAATTCTATAGTAATTAGGATATATAAAAACATAATTTCATAATAGATAACACACTTACTTGTTTCAATCTATTCCAAACGTCCTCAAATTAGTCTAAATCCACAAGCATGTTGTCACTTTACACCAATTACCTCTCAAATTGTTAATAGTCTCTCAAACTATAACAAAACCTTATACTTAATTAACATTCCTTGGATCAAGAAAGCACACATTATTTCATTGAGATTAACACTTACCTTACAGATGTTGCATTGGGTTGAGTGAATTTGTGTCATAAGTGTGGGCTTGTTGGTAGCAACTGAAAAAGAAAAAGGAATGAGCCTAAGCCCAGTACGTGAATACTACTGGCACATGCGCATGTTACCCAATTTACAGCATACATGTACACAAGAATGCAATAATAATAATATAACCAATTAATTTATTGTCTATCTATTAGCTAGCAAATATCACAAGGGTACTCATGATCCTATCATAACATATATAATATATATAGTATTTAGATTTTAGGTTAGGAACTACCATCTCCGACCTTAACATTTTAAATGGTATCGGAAACTACCACTATGAACCATAATATTTGTAAAATCTACTTCAAATCATTTTGATATAGAACTTTATTAGGGATAATGCCATATACCAATTATCGGGGTGCTCCCTAGGGATCTACCACCTTTAACCCTTAGGTTGAGCCACACAAAAATAGCAACCATGTTCTTAGCCAAATAATTAATTATTCTATTTAATTTCTATTACTATTACATATAAATAGAAAACACGGTAAATACATACTTGGAGAAACTGTTCCAAATTCACTCTTATTGCAATTGTCAACCTTATCAAAACCTATCATGTACAAAGAAGTAAACTTAGTACTAGCTTACAATTTGATCTAAGTTCACTTAGTTCATTCAACTAAGAATTAATTGATTATCCCCCCTCTAAATTACCTTAGTTTAAATAAAACTATTTTTAAATCGATGAAAAATCGAGAAAAGGGAAGAAGGAAACGTTTTATAAGTATTATAGAGCAATATGACTATGTACGTGGCCGTATGGAAGAACATGGAGAGAGACACAGTCGTGTACATGACCATGTATCTCCTTTTAAAATGGGACACTCAACATGCTCACGTACATGACCGTATACTTGACATGTAACTCATTACGCTAAAATAACCTTTGAACATACTTAAGTACACAACTGTATACATGGTTGTATACCTCTTGACACCAAAAAAAAATTTCATGCAAATTCTCATTTCTTTTTTCTACTCTTCCAAGATTCAAAACTATATTGCAACTTCTAATTCTACAGTAATTAAGGTATATAAAAACACAATTTCATCATAGATAACACTCTTGTTTCAATCTAATCTAAATACCCTCAAATTGGTCTGAACCCACAAGCATGTTGTCACTTTACACCAATTACCAATCAAACTACTAATAATCACTTGAATTGTAAAGGAACCTTATACTTGATTAACATTCCTTGGATCGAGAAAACACACATTTAATCCATTAAGATTAAGGCTTACCTTGTGGATTTCATGTTGAGCCGAGTGGATTTGTGTCACAAGTGTGGGCTTGTTGGTAGGAGCTTATAGGTTAGTATTTCTTTAAGAAAAAAAGAAAGCAACTTTATATATTGCTTATGACAAAAGATCAAAATACCCCCCCTCTTTATTGTCTCATTACTTATGTATCCTGACTTTTAAATTTTTATTTTTATTTTATTTTTTAGTATTTTACAATTGGATTTCTTCTTATGCTACAAATTTAATAGAACAACAAGAAACAAAGAATAATAATAATAAAAGGGATAATATTTAGGGTTAAATGGGACTTGTACACGGAAATGTTTTAGTGAAAAGGAAAAAAAAAACATTATATAAAGGTGTTGTACTTGACTTATATTTAGTACTTTGACCGTTATATGTTATTTATTGCAAAATTTATAGGTTGATGAATCAACATAGTCCAATTATATGTTTCACACATTTTATTTTTTATATATGCAAATGTAATGTAGATGCGTCGTCTACTAGTATTTATATAAAAACAAAAGTTATTGATGATAATGTTCCCTAAATAAGTTTAATTTGCTATTCAAACTTATTATATGAATTCCTTGTTATATCATTTGCATTACATATTAAGTAAATTGAAAGGGGATTAAATCAATAAACAATAGAATACTAAAGAATATGCTTGATTGCTCCTTGCATAATGTGATGCCTACATACAATATATAATTTTGATAATCTATTACAAAACTCAAAATCAAAAGGCCTTTAATTAATATAAAAAGATTATAAAATGAATTATAATTCCACAAATAAATTATATCCCAATTCTCATATAACTTCTTAACTCTCCATTTAAATTTAAGTGATTAGCTTCAATCAAACTACTTACTCCATTTTAAATATTAAAATACTATAGGTAACTTGAAATAAAGAGAAGAAAATGCTTTTATTTATTTATTTATTTTTAAAGTAAGAAGTGGTGTGGTTTGATCTTGTTTGACCTCTAAACCAAACCGTGATCCGAATTAATATATAAAAGAATCGTATTTTATTGTTCAGTTTAGTTTAGTTTTATAAAGAACTCTAGTTTGAAATGTGATATTAATGATCTCTTTTAAATAATAATAATAAATAAATAAATCTAAATGAAAAGGGAACGAGTCCTCAAACAAATCTTTTTAAACCTGCAGTAAAGATATTTCTATATTTTCCTTTTTGTTCCTCAAAATAATATTTTATATTTCAAAAAGGCAATTTATTAATTACAACAGGTTAGAAGATGCAATAAATAATTTTTGATATTACACGATTTTGAATAGAAATTGCTATTCTATTTAAATTGTTTCCCTCTTTACTTTCATTAAATCAAAACCGAATCTTAAATGACATCTAACAAACCGATCAAATTAGGAAACTCAATTAAGGAAAGTGCTGTGCAACAATCATCTTAACCCTAATGTTTCCTGTTTTATTTTTTCCTCCAAAATAACAAAATGGTCTATATAAATGAACACATCACTCACTAACCCCCCAGAAGTTGATCACTTAGCCACTGACTGTTCTTGCTTTCCTATTCTTTCTTGATCAAATGGATACTCAAAATCAACGCAGCCCCACCTCCTCCTCCTCCTCCTCCTCTTCTTATCCTTCTTCTTCGGTGCTTAGATTATTTGGAGAGACGATGTCCGGTAGTTCTGACCATGGTTGCGATTCCAGGGAGAAAGATTGTGCGTCAGAATTCTTACTTTCCTCTGTCAGCTTCCTCGCATCTGCACTGCTCAAAAGAAAGAGGTCTGACTCACCACCGGTTCAGTCTTCTTCCCCGTCACCATCGTTATCGCTTTCTCTTGGTGGAGGAGTTTCCAAACCTACTACATTGGCTAAGACTGGAAATAAGAAGAAAAGAGATGCAGAATCTTTGATTCTAGAACGACAAGAAAAAGAGAAACTTCGCCGGCTCGGCATTTCCTTGGACTTTAGTCTTCTCCATGAACCATGGAAGATAAGAAAGAAGCTCTATAGTAGTGATCTTGGGAGTCACTGCCGGTTACTGATTTCTAGAAAGGATGTGATAGCACATATTATGCCTTTCGTGGACAGCGAAAGCAAGGAAGTAATAGAGAGCAAAGACGGGATGGGTGTCGTCGTGATGGATATAGACACGGAGACAGAGCACGATTTGGTGTTTAAGTATTTGTTCTCTCTGGAGGGATACATATTTAGAAAAGGATGGACAACTGAGTTTGTGAAGAGGAGGGAATTGAAAGAAGGTGATGAAGTGGGTCTCCGTTGGGACATATGCTCGAGAAAGCTCAACTTCTCTGTTCTTAGCCGCGCTACTAATCGCCGACCCGCAGGCTAGCTGGGATTGCTGGACAAAAACAAAGTAGTAGAACACTTGCAGGATTTTCTGCATTAAGCAGGAAGTCCTTCAATCAATGTTTCATTCATTTTCTTTTTTGTCTATAGCATTTATTTTTTTCGAATAATGATTCATTGGTAAATGGTTGTATTTTTAAATTCTCGTGGTTTCTTGGTGTTTAGATTTATAGATTGAATGGAGTTTGGTTATTGGCAAATTCATATCACTACTTGTATCTTCTGATCAATTCCTCTCTGACCTAGAAAAAAAGGAAGGAAATTCCTCAAGTTTGGCCATTCTAATAAATTTAATTAGAACTTTGGATCAAAGTTCCTCCTTATTACGCAATAGTTATTCTTTTGCCTTTTTTATTGTTTTCTATGAGTTTACTGGTTCATGGCACTGATAACAATTGCCTGCTCTAGAATACAATGTTTTTTCTGTAAAAGCATCATCTGTAATCTAGAATTTAGAACATAGTTTATACTTCACGAAACTAAGGACTGCTTTCCATGGCAATCCCTTCCAAAAAGGGAATACAAGAGGGAAAGGGACTTTGCATATGAAGGCGGCCACCATTTATCGGCACTCTTTTAAGATTAAAACGATCTCTCATATAAGAAAAGACTTGCCGCGCTTAAATTGATAAACAGGGGACTGCTCCACTTTGAGATATGAAATGCAGCTCTGTGACAACTTCGCAAGATTCTCCTGCCTGCATGTTACCTATCATTCAACAGGAATTCATGTTATATATATATATGCTGGATGAGCTCGGGTGTTGTCATACTAAATATGATATGCAATCAACAAATCAAGTATCAAAATTTAATGGAAATGCTCTGCCTTTGAAGTTTGGAAGTGCTTTGCAAGTCATCTTCATCCGGTATCTAATTTAGTTAAGTTGCAATATGGGGGCAATGGGTTGCAATCAAGGCCATATTAATTAGATTCCTCGGGATCGTTTTTCATGTCATCCTTTCCATATCAATAGTTTTGACACTAGACGAGGAGTATTGGCAATTTTAGTGACGACAGTGAAAAGGGATGGTTGGTTTTACAATGCCTCCAGATCCATTCGCTTCAGAGGCCACCGGGAAGTCACTTTACCATGCTCTAGAGGTGAAATATCCTTTTTGCACCAACATGAGGAATGAGGGATGATCTGATCTCCATCCTTTTTTCAACATCAATGACGGTGTAATCTATGGCCGAAACAGAACACTTCTCAAAACAAGAGATAGCAACTTGCCTTCTCCTCTAAGCACCTTGTTCGCGTGATTGCATACGTCAGTCTGCAGCTTGTCCTAGCTCACAAGCATATTTCAATTCTCCGATTTCCTCTACCAATCATCTTGATGATTTGACAATTGACATGTCCTCCAACCGCTAGCACAATTCAGGTTCCATATGTCCTTCAGTAATGCATCTGTACTACAATTTCAAAGGTGGCTGCAAGAAGTCAGTAAGTTTCTTTTGAACAGTATTAAGCTCAAGGATAGTGCTAAGAGAAACATTTTCGAGCTGCAGAGGAAAAAAAGGATCATCTTCCCTTCATGATGACATAATAAAGAGCAAAGACATCCTAGTGACAAGTAATAAATATAATGTACATATTATGACTGTAAGTTTAAACCTTTAAATTAGAGGACATCTTATTCAAAACTAAAGCCTAACAAGCCAAGTATTATTTTGAAAAGCAAGCTTACGCGCTAGGCATTGCATTACTATTTACTTTGGAGGAGATCTATGTTACAACCTTATTGCAACCAAATTGGTGAGATATTACATTTGTGATTTTATAAGATAATAATATTATTTAACTTGATTCCTCGGTGTTATAAACATAGCAATACGACAAAATTTTGCCACTAAATATCATATACAGGCATCTCCACAGTTGAATTCCATACGAAATTGTAAATGAAACTATACTGCTGATTTTCAAAGGAAAACCTCTTCTATCTCTAAAAGGAATTTTTGAGGAAATCTGCCTCTAAAACCCTTTTATGACAGGTTGAAGCCTAATTTCTAATACCATCCAACAATTGAAAATTTGAAATAAAAGAAATTCAAATATAAATTAAAAGTGGTATAACTTTTTTTTTTATTGAGTAGTTACTTTTATAACTCCCCAACAATAAATCTTTAGGAAAGATATAAACAGCTTATCGATAGAAATGCCCAAAAAATATTTTGAAGTGAGGGGTACTTTGGAAATAAACTGATCCTTTGTCTACTTAAAGGATCAAGTAGTTCCCTTTTTCATCACTTATTAATTTTGCTGAAAACTTGTACATTAAAATACACTCTCTCTCCCTGCACGTTATCCATCAGCTTGCATGCAGATTTTTGAGAGAAATTAGAAGTAAGGAAACATCCATTTTTGTTTGTCGTTCGAATCCCTCTTTTCCTTATGCAGAGTTTTGGTTCAAGAAAGAATTCAAAAAACTATAGCTGATCGAAAGTGGGTGTGAGTGCTGTGTAGACATTGTGTATGATGGTGATTCATGTGTGAAAGTGTGAGTATATCTTTTGTTATAAAGCGTAGTTGATATGTTATTGATAAACTTATAATTGTTTTATTATTCGGAGACAATTTAATGCATATGTGTAGTTATAGATCTCTTTAATTGATCTGTTGAATGAGACTATATGTGTCTTTCAATATTTTGGAGATTTTTATATCTTGTGGATTTTACTAAGCACGATTGTATAGCTTGTTTTTATTGAGTTTAAGAGCATGCAGAAAATGCGCATTGTAGTCCAGTGACTTGAATATTAATTTTTCGAATTGGGTTTGATTCTTCATTTCCAACAATTGTATTATGTATTGTAGATGAAAAAACAAAAAGAAAAAACATGTAGAGAAGTGGTTGGATTTCAATGGTCTCTAGCGTGACATTGACTATGTCTACAAAATGAAGGAAAAAAATAAAAAAAAAGAAAGCCTAAATCTAAATGAAAGGGCAATAAGTTCTCAAACAAATCTTTTTTTATTAAATATATCTCCATATCTTTATTTCTTTAACTTCAAATAAAAATACATCTTTTTTATTTTTTAATTAAAATTTACATTTTACATAAACTAGACAAATCAAGTTGATCCATGCTTTTGAAGACTTAGACTCAACTTATTAGAAAAACTATCGAACTCAAGCCAAACCTAAACTTTACTGAGCCTAAAAATTAGAGGATTGAGCTTAAGCTTAAACTTAAGCTTGTTAAGGAATTTAAATCTTGAGCTAGGCTCATTTTGTAGCTTAAGCATAGTTGTTTAACTAAATGAACCAAACTTGAATTTGTTTAAATAAATGAGTTTAAATGGACCTGTGTTAAAACTTGAGTTCATTTAGATAACTAACTTAAGAGTGAACCTTGTGTTAGAGCTTGAATTAAAGCTCAAAATTAATAAAAAAATTCAAAATTTGCCCTACTCTTCTTTTCTTTTTCTTTTTTTTTAATTGAAATTAATTCAAAATTTTATGATCTCAAATAGAAATTTATAAAATAATGATAGTAGGTTACACTTATATAAAATCATGCAATATCCAAACATATTTCAAAGTTTACTACTTAAAATATAAGTAACAAGAAAACATGGACTCCGAAATTTGGATTGATATATATTATCTTCAAAATATTAGGTTCGAATCCCATTCTTCATAATTAAATAGTGTAATTGGAAAAAATAGATATACATATACATATACATATACATACATATACATATATATATCCTAAATAACAAAGTGGTTATAAGCACATTCACTCACTAACTCTCCAGAACTGCTACTGACTACTCTTGCTTTCCCGTTCTTTCTTGATCCATGGATACTCAAAAACAACACAACCCCATCTCCTCCTCCTCCTCCTCCTCCTCTTCTGTGATCAAATTATTTGGGGTGACCATCTGCAGTAATTCCGATCCTGGTTGCAATCATGGGGAGAAAGATTGTATCTCGAAATCCTCACTTTCTTCTGTCACCTCCCTCGCGTCTCCATCATTCAAAAGAAGGAGGTCTGGCGCACCACGGGATCGATCTTCTTCTCCATCACTTTCGTTTTCACTTTCTCTTGGAGGAAGAGTTTCTAAACCTACTACATTGGTTAAGACTGGCAAAAGGAAGAAAAGACGTGCACAATCTTTGATTCTGGAAAGAAAAGAAAAAGATGAAATTCGCCGGCAAGGGATTTCCTTGGAATTGAGCCTTCTCCATGAACCATGGAAGATAAGGGAGAAAATTTATAAGACTGACCCTGATCTTGGGGGTCGCTGCCGGTTTCTGATATCTAAAGAGGATGCCAAAGCACATATTCTGCCTTTCTTGGACAGCGAATGCAGGAAAGCATTAGATAGCAAAGACGGCATGAGTGTGATCGTGGTAGATACGGATACGGAGACAGAGCATAATTTGGTGTTAAAGTATGCGTCCTCTTTACAAGTCTACATATTTAGAAAAGGATGGTTAACTGACTTTGTGAAGAGGAGGAATTTGCAAGAAGGTGATGAAGTGGGTCTCCGTTGGGACATTTGCTCACGAAAGTTCAACTTCTCTGTTCTTCGCCGGGCTGTTGGTCGACGTCCCCAAGCCTAGCTGGGGTTGTTGGACAGAAGCAAATACTAGAACTTATGGGATTTTTTGCATTAAAGAGGAAGTCTTCAATGTCAATGATAGATTCTTTTTTTTTTTTTGGTTCATAACATAGTAGTTATTGAATGAGGTTTCGTTGATAAATGGTTGGTTCTTAAATTTTTTCTGATTTCTGGGTGTCTTGATTCATGTCACGAAAGATTTTGGACAGTCATATTCATATCACTGATTTTATCTTCTCATCATTAAGCCTTATCCTGGAAAAAAGGAAAGGATAATCCTTCGAGTTTGGCCATTCTAACAATTAATTTCATTCTACTTTCCTTACTAGAGCAGCTAAGCTAAATCGATGGCACTTCCTCCCACTTCTATTCTAGTAGCTATTCTGTCATTGGAATCCCCGTAATTAGTTTTGGTCTATTGTTCTTTCAAGCAGAAGTGCTGTCTATATAGTCTGTATAGTTTCATTCAGACATTGTTCCAACTTCCAATATACGAAGCTTGTAGATTGATAATATTCATATGGTGGTGCATAAGGACCAGACAGTCTTTGTTGCAGTCTGTGCTGTTGAGTCACTCAGCCTTTACACCATTTCTTGCATGGCCGCTGCGGACCTCTTCTTTTTCTTTTCTGTTGGTGAACTTCTACTCTGGAAGTCTCTGTCTATTTATGCACTTCGTGCGTCGCATATATTAATTAATGAGTTTATATTTGCTTTATTTGCAATAAGCTTTTTTTATCTTTAAAATTTAGCTTTTAGATACCTCTATTTTTAAAAAAGTACTTTAAGATCTCTTTATCGCCATTTTGCCTTTGAAAAAAATAATAAATAAAAATATTAAGTATGAAAAATGCTCAAAAGCTTAAAAAAAATTAATATTAATATTTCTAATTATATTATCTAAGGGAAAAAAATAAAATGTAGTTTAAAAACACATTTTGAGGCTATGCCGTGGAGCACTTCCGGAGCCTTTTGCTCATTTTTCACCAAAAGCTTAGTACCGGTGAGACGCCCTATTATGCTATCCCACGTCTACGTTTACACCTTAAAATCATACACTTCAACGTAATACGCTAATATATATACTGAGGTGCTGCTTCAAAACAAGCCTCGTTTCCCCATCCCGATCAATTTTTGAGGGTTAAATGTTTGTTTGATTCATATTTTGTTACTTCTATCCTAGATTCTATTGATCGAAAGAAGCTGGTTGGGCAGATAAATGGAGGTTCAATTGAGGGCTGTATGTCCTCACCTAGGAATTTTCACCACAAATATACAAGTATTAGGTGTCTAATTGTGTTAGCCAATTAGTGCTTGCCATACCCAGCAGCTCGAGGATTTTATTAAGTCAATGCACCAACACTTCGATAGATATGGTAGTTTAGGGTGTATTTTACCCATATTCAATAACTTTGGTATGACACATGCACTCAAGTGTATTTACCGAGTTTATGTATTCTTTAGACTCATTTTAATTCCATATATTTAACTTTGTAGGCCAAATAACTTATTTTAGCATCATGTCATATTTTATTTTATAACTCATAATTGAAATTTTGAGTTTCTTATAAATAACGAATTATACTATGAAATTAAGCACATAGGTTTAATAGTATTTTAATTAATTTATTTTGAAATTTAAAACTTAAGGGATTATTTTGTCTAACCTTTGTATTCTTATCATAAATTTTGAGTCCAAATAGAGAATGCTTAAGAACATTTTAAATTTGATTGCTCAAAAACAATGCTTAAGAACACTTTAAATTTGATTGCTCAAAAACACAGTAGGTTAAACACTCAATTTTAAAGATATCAAGCTAAGCATACAAGGAATAAATAGAAGAGGATACATTTAAGTCATTTTATATTTTCTACAGTTATTTTATTAGTAAAAAAGATATTGCTTTTTTTTTTTTAATTGTAAGCACAATACTAGTCTAATACCTATGTCCTACATGTATACTATATAGTAATACTATAATGATGTATTTTTAAGATACTAGGTATAATTATTAAGTATATTACTTAATATAATATTCTACTATACAAGTATTATTGTACTAATGTTATACATACATTTGGATTAATTATACTACACATTTGTACATTTGACAAATACATATTTATACTTAAAATTATATCATTTTAGCAAATAATATTATTTTTGGAAGTAATGACATTCTTCTAATTGATGCAACTGTAGTCAAACTATGCGCAATAGTTACAAACTTACAGGGATTACGAAACTCACCAACAAGCTATGTTCTCTTCTTGTTGCAACGGGTTTGGACAATGTTGCAATGGTCGAAATGCCCTCACAAAAATTTACTTCCATATAATTTCCGACACATTTTTTTAAAAATCTACAAACTACACGTTTGAAAATTTAAAAATTTTGAACTTAATCATCGCAATCTTGCTTAAGGTTTAAGGACAAAACTTCCATTAACAGAGAGGTAGAGTACATACCTCTTGGGAAATTTGTATTTAGGGCATTTAAGAAGAAATTAGGGCTCATACTAAAATTCATTAATTAATACAAAACTTTATGATATAGCTCCAAAAGTCAATGGAAACATCCGCATGAGTTTAATTTGCCAAAATGGAGCACTTTAATTGGAATTTCACGAATAATCATAAGTTTATATGATTAAACAATAATTGCCCTAGAATCTTGGAATCAAGATTTGATTAATCGTGAAAACCCAACACTTAATGAAACAACAAAGAATTGCACCCCATGACCACACAAAATCGCCATGAACGGACCCATCCCGGCCTAAAGCTATATATGACATAAACCAACTGATAAACCTTATTTAGCATCAAATGCCGTTTCACAAATAGATATGACACCCAATTTCTTTATTGTGAATTCAATTTTCAATTGGGTCAAAGAACTTCTCCATGAAAAAATAAAATAAAATTCCCGATATCACTTGTTAATTTGGCTGAACCAAAAGCCCTTGCACAACCCATTTAGCTTGGTTCTTTTGACGCCAAAAATTTTTGCGTAGCGTAATCAACACCATAAGTTTATGACTATAAGGTTTCTTTCGTTATATGCCTGCATATTTTGAGCCATATTTGTGTTCCACGTAATTTTAGGAGTTTGACATGGACCACATGATTATTTTTTGGTGGTCAAAAGAATTTTTCACGTAATATTCTATCTTAGGGGTTTAGATAGGGTAATTGATGCGGTGGCGGCCGTTGCTCAAATTCCTAGTGATGTTTATGTTTAAGACGGTGTAGAATGCTGACTAGCACAGTTGCTTTACATGTTGATCGAGGAAGGGAACATCCTTAAAGGTTTGCAGCCTTATGTCATACAAGTAGCCAGGACCCCACAAGTGATACTTCTAACCAGGACCTCACAATTGGAAGATCAAGAAGCCATAGGCTAACAATCATGTTACCTTGAGAGTCAGTTGTCAGTTCTACCTTTGAAATATAGGGAGTCCAAGTTACAAGCTCTATTCATCGAGATCTAGAAGGAGTTCTTCACCTATTGCCAAGTCACATCAACTTAGCTTGTACCAAACACTTGCAAGTTGTTGATCGCATTTGAGGTATTGTGCAAGCATTTCATCATTCAAGCTACTCCACTACTTCTTTGATATCTCTATGTGTTGAAGAGGTTGAACAACGGTTGATTATACTTAGCCAAGTAATGTACGAGGAAGTTGTTGGTTAGGTTGGAGTCTTCCATGCAAGGCTAAGAAAACAAGTTTCTTGTGGTGGTGTGCAAGAATGAGACACTCTAAAATAAAAAAGTGATTGTAATTTTAGATGTGTTACAAATGAGGAGAACTCTCCTTTATATACAATAGACCTTTATTAATGGACGGCCAAAATTATTCTAATCTAACGGCTATGATACAATCCTACCTAACCTAGTTAACTACCCTCCCCTATCATATGTTCAAACTCTTCTAGAAGATTTTTAGTAATAGATTGGGCCTTAGTTAGGGGCTTTTACAATGAGTGAACTATACATATGTTATAAAAGTGAAGATGGGCTTGGGAACTAGCCTGTGACAACATGTTATTTACAAACTTATAGTGGTTTTATTATTTAGAGTCAATTTAATGTATGCCTAAAGTTTTATACTCTTTAGTTGATCTACTTAGTGAAGTTATGTAACTCGTGAAAATTAAAAAAAAAAAAAGAACGAGAATCTAATTCTTCAATATATTGGATATTATTTATTTTGTGGATTTCAGTAAATAGAATTCTAAAGCTTGTTTTTATCTCATCTAAGATTGAGAAGTGTTTAAAATTTGATGGTCTACAATAGGAACATTCATGGTTTGATTTGGGGTTCGAATCAAACTGAACCGCATAAATGGTTCAGTTCAATCCCTTGGTGAACCAAACCACATGTAATGGTTTATGGTTTTGAACTAAATCTTTTTAAATGTAGTTATGTTTGGGTTGGCTCAATTCAGTTTCAAAAATACCTAATTGTTTTTATCTATTTTACTTAACACAATTCATATTTGCTGCTATAATCTTTACTTGTATGATTTGAGGCAAGATTTAGATTGAAAAAAAAAAAAAAAAAACTTATTAAGTGGATTAAAATCGCATATCTATATTAGTAAACCCAAAACCACACTTTTGGTGTCTACACTTTTTTTTTCCCACATTATTCCTTTAAATATCCTTGCATTATATTTCCCAAAATTGATTATTTACCCTTTCCTTAGGTAATTGGATAATGAATCAACTCAACTCCAAGGCTAATTTAGTAAATTGGTTCTTTAAACAACCTTTCAACCTGTCATGCAATTTCATACACCAAAAGGAACTGTGTATTTCACTGGCCATTAACAGGCGACCCCATTTGTTCCCGTTTTCTGTTCCAAATAGCCTTTGTGGCAGTTTAAAATTGAAAATTGACTCACAGTTTTATAACTCTCCCACAATTTAAAAAAATAAAAAAAGAAAAAAAAACCACTAAATATTTCTAACTACTTCTTCCAGCCAAATGTTCTTCAGAAAAGCACCTCTTTCTCTCTCAATTCCAAATTTTGAAACCTTAAATCAGATTCAAACTACAATAACCAATAACAAAAATACAAAACAACAAATTCTTAAAATCCATATGTTTGTTTGATTCTCTTTTAAATATTTCTATTTATCATCATTAGACAATTTCTTTTATATATTTTTCGTGTTTTCTTTTCTTTATTATTATTAGACAATTTCTTTTATATATTTTTCATGTTTTCTTTTCTTAACACTTATCTCTCACTAGTTTTAATGTGATGCTCTGGTTTATCATTGATGTTTTGTTACATTATGTTAACAAGGATATATAAAGACCGAAGTTTTAGTGCAGACGAATCCTCTTCCATTCAAGTCGCGGTTCTTTTTCCATTTGGCAACCTTTGGCTATTGTTGATGTCACGATGATGATCTCAACAAAGATAGATTTGAAAATCATCGGTTTCATTTTTTTTGTTCTTTTTGTTGCTTTGAAGAACTGTTGTATGTAGTTTAGGGTATGATATATGTTTTTGAACCCCTTTTCAAAGTATAAAGAAATGGCGAAAATGGTGAATGCTGGAGTGAGAAAATATCACGCCTTTAATTCTTTATGGGGACAATAGTTTATCACATACCGTACTTAAGTAGAATAGTTAAAGTTACAATTATTAAATGAGTTTTCAAACCAATTTCAAAACCTTAAAATCATTAATTAAATTTTAAAAACATTTAACAATTCATTTTATTTTGAAAAACATTTTGATGACTCATCAAGTTTAGGAAAACATGATGGATGGTATAAGATAGATAACAACATCCTAAGGCCTAAAGGACTTGCAAGATACATACATAAGTAAATGGGCTGTGGAGACACAAGCAGCTCTTGTAAAAGTGTACTATAGTACCAAAAGCATAATACTAAATCTAAACTAAAAAAGGAATTCGAAACAATAACAGTCATCAAGATCTAAGTCCTTGTGCTCTTCCTTAGAGTTAAAACCCACTAAATCAAATAGGAGATCCATCAAACAATTCTCACTTGAAAAAGAAAAGTGAGTTAAAAGACCCTATATATCATAATGCAAACACATACATAAATATCAATTAGACCTATACACTAATGTAGTAAACAATCATACAATTTATTAATTATCTTATTTAAGTAAATAACCAACATGAGAGTGCTTTTGATAAACTTTGTCTTCGCTTACAATGTCTATTATTTAACACGATTTTACTTATCAATTACCCACAAAGCTATTCCTTAATAGCTTAAGCACCTAAATTTCCATGTCATTTTAAGGTATATGACTGTAGTTGTAATCCCAATTTGAGGGTGTTACTTGTTAGCTTAAGTGACCAAGCACAATGTCTGTTATTTGACGTGATTTTACTTATCAGTTACTACTAAGCCATTTCTCGATAGCTTAAGCACCTAAATTGCAGTATCATTTTGGGGTATATAACCATAGTCATAAGCCCGATTCAAGGGTGCTATCGAGAAATAGCTTAGCGGGTAACTGATAAGTAAAATCGCGTCGAATAATAGACATTGTACTTGTTCGCTTAAATTGTCGTATCATTTTAGGGTATATGATCGTAGTCGTAATCTCGATTTGAGGGTGTCACTTGCTAGCTTAAGTGACTAAGTACAATGTCTATTATTCAACACGATTTTACTTATTAGTTACTTGCTAAGTCGTTCTTTGATAACTTAAGCACCTAAATTGCTGTATCATTTTAGGGTATGTGACTGTAGTCATAATCCCAATTCAAGGGTGTCACTTGCTAGTTTAAGTAACCAAGCATAAGTAGCAAGCAACAAGCAAATACTTAGTCAAATTAATTATTAATTTGATTAATTTTTCTAACCTATTAAGTAACATGCATGTTAATGCATACTTAAAAGGTTGAAGATTTCTAAATTAAAGTCCAAATTTCAAATTGAGTAAAATGAATCGATTTTATGTATCAAAAAAGAAAACTTAAATAATTATTCTAAGTATTTAAATACTATTCTAAGGCTAAGTTTAAACTATTTAAGGCTCATGTAGTTACAAGCACATTTAAAGGTTACATAGGCTCAATTAGTCCTTTAGTTAATTTGACCTGAAACATTTAAGGTTCATTTGCTTAGGTCTATCATGTTATTTAGATTTGAGTTTAGATATATTGGAGGTCAAGTTAAGCTATTTGGGCCTTTAAATAATAGTAGACCCAATAATGTTTGGAATTAGGCTCACTAGCTATATTTAATTTAATTAATCCTATTATTTGAAATAATTTATCTAATTTAGCCTTATTTATTTAGACTATCCATTTATGTTTATTATGCTATAATTTAGGTGTCTATGCCCATTTCTTCTATTTAAGCCCAATTAGATTGCATAGGTCTAATTATTATCATTGAGCTTGTTTTAGGTCTAATCATGTTATTTTAATCCATTGTAATCAACCTAGGCTTATCGAGTCCATTCAATCCCATTTGCTATGTCTCAAGCCCAACTTGATTACTAGACCTAATTTTAATATTATTTTAGACCTTTAGTTGATTTAGGACCCTATAGGGTTTATGGCTAATTTAGGCTTTCTTAATTTGTTAGGTCCCATTTAAGGTATGTGCTCTAAATATAAAATGGATCTAAGTAAGTTTTGGATCTTAGGCACATTTGAATTCTTTTAGAGTCATGTATGCCCATTTTACCTTATTATACCTAAGTTTAGTCCATTTCAGAAGTGTAATTTGACTTAACTTGAATTCTTTATTTTGATAAATCTTATTTTGGATATGAGCCTTGAAAGGGAAATGGTCCAATTAGATTTTGGTTTTTAGACTCATTAATTATTTAAGTTCATTTCATTAAGTTAATTTCTATCTTGGTTCATTTACAATAGTTAAGTTAATTAAGCCTAATTAATTCAACTAAGTTTAACCATATGAGCTACCATAAGGGAGACTAAAAGGGTGGCCCTTGAGCCTATATAGATGAGCTAACTTAGGATTAAGTCAGCCTTAACCCAAGTTAATTAAATGAATTAATATCAAGTTTTAATTTGTCACTTTTGAAGGCCTTAATTTTAAAGTGCCATAACTTATTCATTTCAAGTCCAGATTAAATGAAACTAAAGTCATTTGAACCTTTATAACTTTTACTATCTATTTTAACATTAAAAAAAAAAAACTAATTTAATTCATTTTAAGGCTTCTAAATTTCTAGTTACGAAATTATAACTTTAGAGGCCTATATCTTATCCAATTTAGATCCAATTCACTCCAAACGAAAGCCCACTTGATTCTATTTCTTTTTAGAGTCCAAAACAAAAACATCATTTATATTTCAAATTTAAGTCCAAATAATCACCATATCAAACCCAACATTTTAAAACATGCCCAACACATCCAATTTCATTCCAATGAGCTCATTTACAACACAACTTAACTTCTAGGTCTCATTTTACATACAAACAAATTTGTACTCATTAAATAAACATATGTCACCTAAATTAACTCAATCAAACATAATAATTCATGGATTTTCATAATTGATCATATTGATTCAATCAAGCAAGACAAATTATAATCTTAAGATAAAGTATTTCACAATTTCATCATAAACCACTCATAAACTTTGCCAACACTATCATCCATCATATAACTTCAATTCCAAATTAATTTATCACTTCAAATACATGTAAACATATTGGAAAATTATGGATTATCAATCAAATCAAGTAGTTTATTCATTAACTCATCAATATCATCAGTAATTACTTTTAACTTTCCATATTTAGTAAATCCATCATTCAAACAACTCTTATATCCATATAGCCATACTTCAATCATCAAATCATCATCTTTCATCATTCAAATTAGATTTTAAATAAAATTTTAATCCCAAAACACATCCTAAAGTAGTGATACACATAAGCCCATACACCTAGCACATCATCATGTATCAAAATTTATTTCTATCATCAAACCTAGCATCTAACATCATATTTTACATGGTAAAAAATAGATCTACATCTAAAATCATCAAAGAGCATCCAATATTCATCGTGGGGGTGGCAGGTTTATAGGTTCCATGCATTGAATCCATCATGATTCAATTAATCACTTAATCTTTATGTTAAATCACTTCTAATCACTCTAAATCACTTAATCACATATTGTATTGAGTTTACCTTAATGGAGATTAAATAAACCTTCCTTGATTGATGTTAGCCACCACATTAAGGGGTCATTCAGGGGGTTTTTGTGGTCTTCTAATAGTATCCTATACAAGAAAATCACTAATCAATACTTAGATCCATGCTTTTTGAGCTAAATCTTACTTAGATTAAAAAAATCACTACTTACAACAATGGATCTCTTTTCACCGTGAGTAGAAGCCCCCTAAGTTAAAATCTTTACTTGATTTTTCACCTAATATTTACTAGAAAACAACTAAATTAGTATATGATTAATGGGTATTGAAAGGGAAAAGTGTAGATGAGGCTTAGTGGGTTTTTGATAGTATTTTACCTTAGAGAATTTTTAGAAAATGTAGATGGGGGCTGCCACTTGAAATTTTGGCCAAAGGGGTTTTATGGGTGGGAAAAAGCTAGGGTTTAAGGGGAAAAGGCAAGGGGACCACTAGGCTTAGGAATTTTCGCATAAGGTGCCATGTGTCCTTACTTTTACAAATAACCGATACTTTTATGTTTCTATTTTTTCCACTCCACTTTCAGCTAAAAATAACTTATTATTTTCCTCAATTTACCCTTAGGAACTCAAGAATTTAACCATCCCTTTATAAAAACAAGCTTAGGTTCATTTTGATCATTTTACTTAATTGACTTCCAAATTTAAAATTTCCTTTTTCAATTGTCTCCACATAACTTAAAAATGATTTTATTTACCTAATTATGGTCTTGAAGCCATATTTAGGGTCTCTAAATTAATTTTGGTCTAAATTCGATAAAATTGTCTTCAAGGACAACAAAAGTCATTTTTGATAAATTATCTCTAAACTTAAAGAAATTACTCCCAATGACTTGAAATGACTTTATTAAGTTGTTTAGTGATTTTGGTCAACTTTAATGACTAAATCAAGTCTAGGGGCAAAATGATCATTTTGTAAAATTGATCTCCAAACTTAATTTTCTCTTTTCTAATTAACTCCAAATATATCCTAAAGGATTTTATTCATTTAATTAGGGGTCTTAGAACTTTATTTAGGATAATGCACTATTTCAATTTCGAAGTTAATTTTGATAAAACCAAGTCTAAGGACAAAAGGGTCATTTTGGAAAATTTTAGCTCCAAATTTTGTAAATCCTCTCTTAATTGACTGTAAATTTTCCATTTTAATTTCATTAACCTTATTTAGAAATGTGGGATTTTTTCAAATGCATTCTAAACTTTTCAAGTTAAAGCTTTGATTATTCATTATTATAAAGTACTTCATTGTTTCAAAAGTTTATACTTTCTTTATGGTATTTTGTATATAATTGGTGGTTCGTCAAATGTTTCATGCCTAACCAACTTAATTGATATGAGACTCTACTTTTCTAATATTATTATAAGCCTTCAAAAAAGATTTCTTTTTATCCAATTGGCCAAAAAAGCTTTATTTTTTATTGGACTTCTAATAAATGATTTATCATTTGCATTTTTATAAATTATTCTCAATTTCTTTGACTTTGTTAACTCTTCATTCACTTCTTTGAATTTTTTGACCTTTAAGGTGAATCCAAAGTTTAAGCTTCTTTACCTTTTATTAAGAGCAAAAATAAAAAGGGATGATTTATTATATCTTTAATAGTTGATATAGTTTTGGAGAACTTATTTATTTGATATACTTATAAGCTGCTATTATTGAATTTTTGTTTTTTGTTGCATACACTATCAACTTTATGCTCAAATTTTATTGTTTGTTGAAGGAAATAACTAGACTTAGTAGTTTTTTTTTTTTTTTAACGTGTAATCATGTAGTTTAAAAAAAAAACCACCAATTATATTTAATGTTTAAAAAAATGAAATCATTTGTACAAACGCTAAAGTAATTTTTACTAATTAATGATTTTAAGCCTTTGTCAAGGTTTCATTGTTTCTTTACTTTAGACTTTTTTTTTTTTACTATGAATCCATATGTACTTGCCTATATGTTTTTTCATTTGAAATAGTATTGTTTTGACTATGTAATATTCATTCTTACAAAATCTATAACTATATTCAAATTATTTAATAATTGAAAATTTATATTATCAAAGAAATGATGGAAGCACGATTTGCGATGGAGAATCTTCACCAATATCTTTGTTTTTTGACAAATTTACTAATATTCACCATGTAAATTACCAATGGAAATTACTAATAATCAACTATATAGGTTATCAACTAGCATCTAAAGATATGTGTGCTTAAATTGGTAGTTGCACGTAAGTTTGGAGGTTGGGTTCAAAATGAGAAATATCATATGATCATATAAATTCACGTATGACTTTTGATTTAAAAAATATATAAAAGAAGATATAAAAAAATGCTAGCCACTTTAATATTGTGAGTGTACTGTCTGTTGGTGTGTAGATATATATGTATGTATTAGAAATTAACTATATTATTTAAGAATCTACACATAATTTGGTGTCTTATATACTTTAGAAAAATAAAATATTATTAAATTATTAAAATCTCCTCCACCTACAGTTATGAGAACCAAACACAATTTCCTAATTGCCCACTATAAATACTAATTGTTTTCTCTCACTCTTCCACCACCCAACAAGGTTACACATTTCTCTCTCTTCCATTTTCTACATTTTCTAAGTTGCCGTCTCATTCCAACATCAAAACGCAAGTTTCAAAAGCACAATTTGCATCACATGCCTCACCTACCATCCTTTACTCATAATTAACGAAACAAATTTGGTGAGTGCATTGTACATTCTTATATGAAAACTATTTCATAAACACTGTAGTTTAGCCAAATATGATGAAAACTTGGAGTCTTTTTAACTTTATAAGTTGCTTAATATTGATTTTTCGAACATTAAATCACAAATGCTCATTGATGTGTTTATGAGACTAATATGAGCAAGTCTAATTACTATATATATATATATATATATATATATCAAGTGTAATAAAAATGTAGGCTTTTATCTTATTGAAAATGGATTTAGCTTAATTTTTTTCTTTCTTTATCTCTTAATACGATTTTTCTTTATGAAACTTTGTTGGATATGATGTTTATAACATAATCATGAAGATGCTTCAATGTGTTCACAACTTCATATGTAATTCAATTTTACTGACCAAAGTTTTTTTAATAGTATTTTGAATAAGTTGTAACATATATATACAAAAATCATTAATCAAATGTTGCAATTTTCATCTAATGTCATTTCATTGTACTTAACATGATTGTAGTTCCTTCTCTCAATGTTTCCAGTTATTCATTCTTCAAGTAATTCAATTGGCTAATGATAGTTATAATATTTTTAAATTCTTCTTCTTTGTGTCTATTTTTATTGGCCTGTGTAAATTTTAAGGTAGAAGTCTGTGAATTTTAAGAAATTCCATGTTGGTTGATGTTGATTATATATATGAGTTTGAATTATTAATATGGGTTTATTAGTGTGTTGTTTTCTTTTTTATTTTTTTTCCTCCCTTTATTACTATTTTTGTATTACTCTTTTTTTTTTTAATGTTGGTCATGTATTTTAAGAGGTAAGGCACAAGTTTTTAAGTTTTTAGTCTATTGGATTTCTTCTTATACTACAAATTTAGTGGAGCAACAAGAAACAAAGAATTAGAAAAAAAAAAAAAAAAGAGATAATATTTAGGGTTAAATGGGACTTGTACATGATAATGGAGTAGCAAAAAGGAAAAAAAAAAACATTAAATAAAGGTGTTGTAGTTAGACATATATTTAGTATTATGATTGTTATATGCTATTGTCGAGTCTAATTTTTGAATTCCCATTCCTAATCCGATCTAAACTAAACCCTATGCTCATCTAATCTAGATCCTCGACTTGAGTTAGGAATTTCGTTTGATTTTTGGAGTCGCCACCCAAACTGTTGTTGGGAAAAAGTGAATTAAGACTAAAGAAGCGGATTAGTCTTAATTTGGACTACTAGTCGTCGTTATTTCCTCTTCTCGTTTTTGTGAGAAAAGAAAAAAGGGAAAACCAGAGTTTCTAAGTCCGGAGGCTAACCTATTAAAACCTTTACGGTTACCACCTAATCTCTCAAAATTGTTCATCTCTAGAAACGTGTTTCATTGTGTCTTTGTTACTTTTATTATGTTTTTGAATTTATTTCAAGAAAATGATTTTTTATTCATTTTAGGGGGTTGACCCGAATGGGTGCCTACGTACCTACTACTCAGGATCAAACAAGTCGTAGTTCGCTTTTTTTTCGAAAATCTTAAGTTTGTTGATGAATTTTAATTCTTGCAAACTCTTTTGGTTTACGTTCTTAACATCTTTGGGATTTTTCTAAAAATTTCTAAGCCTAAACTTTGAATTTGATTTTTGAAAATGATTTTGGGGGAAAACATCTATTTTGAGTTTATTCGAAGAAAAGGATTTTCTAAGTGTTAAAACTTATTTTTACGATTCTTTTATAATTCTTTTGAATTTTTTATGATTTTTTTTATTTTTATGATTTTTGTGATTTTCATGATTTTTGTGATTTTTATAAGTTTTTCATGATTTTTGTGATTTTTATAAGTTTTGTAAGTTTTTCATGATTTTTATAATTTTTATATTTTTTGTTGAAATTTTTATCTTAAGTTTATTTTCTATTCTATTTTGAAATTTAAAATTTTATTATTTTTTTCTAATATTTCTATTATTTTTCTTCATTTTTATTATTTTTATTTTATTTTTTCTTATTTCCTATTTTCTATTTTCTATTTTCTACATTATTAAATCCTAGAAAAATACAATTCCTACATTTTCCTATTTATTGACAATATAAATAAATAAATGGCTAACAATATAATAAATAATAATAAATAAATTCAACATAAACAAAATAAATAAAATAAATAATAATAAAAAATCTGGAAAATCCGACTTACCTAGATCCGGATCGGTGCGCGGGTCGGATCGAATCGGGTCGGATCGGGCCGAATCGGTCGGACACGGCGGCGGTATTGGCTCGTTCACGGCGTTCCGGCGGTCGTTTGCGGCGGGTGAAGTGTCGAATCCTAGCTTCTTGGGGGTGCTGAATCCGATGGTGGTGGCGGTTTACTCCCAGAACGTCTCCTTGCGGTGGTTTGAACTCCGGTCGGCGGTCACGGCTTCAAGTTCCTCCGATTTGCACTCTTTTCTCTCTCTCTCGCAATTCTCATCTGTCTTTTGGCTTCTTCACCTCCTCCTCTATTTATAGGCGTTTGAAATCGAGCTGGATAAGCTCGGATTTCCTCCGATTGAAGCTGATCGGATTTTCGGTTGAAAAACCAACTCCGATCCGTGCCTATCCAACGATTTGTTGCGATTTGATTCCAATTAGATAATGTTTATCCTATTTCCGTTGAAGATCTGTTGGATTTGTGCAAAAAATCGGATCAAAATGGCCGAAATACGAATTTTTCTTCTCGCCGGCGATCTCGGGCTCGAGGTAGGGGATGATCACGCGCCTGGCGCGTGCGTTTCTTCCAGCCAATTAGAGCCTGCCACGTGTCTTGGATAAGTCGAAAAATTACAAAACGCGGAAACTGTGTCCCCCGCGACCTCGACCCCCTGTGCGCGCGCCTAGCCACGGTCCGGACCAGCTGAGCTAGCCCACTTTCCTGATTTTTTTTTTATTTTCGCAAATTGCATATATGCACTGCGATTTTTCCATTTTTTGTATTTTTTGAAAATTTCAAAAATTTGTAAAAATTGTTTATTATTTATTATTACCATTTCTGAAATCATTTTTCAAAATTGAAGTGTTTTCCTATTTATTTTTATTTTTTGAACATTTTTATTATTTTATGCTAAATTAGGAAAAATTGGGAAAAATTAGGAAAAATTGAAAAATTGATTTTTATTGAAAATTATTGACTCCTAGGGCAAAAATGGGGTGTTTACAGCTATTATAGTAAAATTTGTCGATAGATGAATCAACATAATCTAATTATATGTTTCACACATTTTATTTTTATATATGTACATGTAATGTGAGGTATTAATAATATTTTTCCTTAAATAAGCTTAATTTGCTATTCAAACTTATCATGTGAATTCCTTGTTACATCATTTGCATTACATATTAAGTAAATTGAAAGGAGATTGAATCAGCAAACAATAGAATACTAAAGAATATGCTTGATTGATCCTTGTTGCACAATGTGATGCCTATGCACCAATATATAATTCTAGTGATCTATTACAAAACTCAAAATCAAAAGGCTTTTAATTAACATAAAAAAATTATAAAACAAATTATTAGTCCACAACTAAAATATATCCCAATTCTCATCCAACTTCTTAACTCTTCATTCAAATTTAAGTGTTTAGTTTCTACCATACTCCTTACTTCATTTCAAATATTAAAATACTATAGGCAACTTGAGATAAAGAGGAGAAAATGCTTTTATTTATTTATTTATTTATTAAGTAAGAAGTGGTGTGATTCAGTTTGGTTCACCCTATAAATCAAATCATGATTTAAACTGATATATAAAAGAATCGTATTTTATAGTTTATTTTGGTTTAGTTTTATGAATAGCCCTAATTTGGAATGTGACATTGTCTATCTCTATGAAACCAAAAAAGAATTAATAATGATGAGAAAAAAAATAAATCTAAATGAAAAGGCAATAAGTCCTCAAACAAATCTTTTTTATTAAACAATATCTTTGTTCTATCTTCATTTCTTAAACTTCCAATGAAGATATCTTTAATAAATAATTTTTTATATTACACGATTTTGAACGGATATTGCTAATCTATTTAAATTGTATGCATCTTTACTTTCATTAAATCAAAAACCGAATCTTAAACGACATCTAAATAAACCGATCAAATTAGGAAACTCAATTAAGGAAAGTCCACATAAATAAACACATCACTCACTAACCCCCAGAACTTGATCACTTAGTTACTGACTGTTTTTGCTTTGCTGTTCTTTCTTGATCAAATGGATACTCAAAATCAACACAGCCCCACCTCCTCCTCCTCCTCTTCTTCTTCTTATCCTCCTCCTTCGGTGCTTAGATTATTTGGAAAGACGATGTCCGGTAGTTCTGATCATGGTTGCGATTCCAGGGAGAAAGATTGTACGTCAGAATCCTTACTTTCTTCTGTCAGCTTCCTCGCATCTACACTGCTCGAAAGAAAGAGGTCCGACTCACCACCAGTTCAGTCTTCTTCTCCGTCACTATCGTTATCGCTTTCTCTTTTCGGTGGAGTTTCCAAACCTACTACATTGGCTAAGACTGGAAATAAGAAGAAAAGAGATGCAGAATCTTTGATTCTAGAACGACAAGAAAAAGAGAAACTTCGCCGGCTCGGGATTTCCCTGGGCTTAAGTCTTCTGCATGAACCATGGAAGATAAGAAAGAAGCTCTATAGTAGTGATCTTGGGAGTCACAGCCGGTTACTGATTTCTAGAAAGGATGTGATAGCGCACATTATGCCTTTCATGGACGGCGAAAGCAAGGAAGCAATAGAGAGCAAGGGCGGGTTGGGTGTCGTCGTGATGGATATGGACACGGAGACAGAGCACGATTTGGTGTTTAAGTATTTGCTCTCTCTGGAGGGATACATATTTAGAAAAGGATGGACAACTGAGTTTGTGAAGAGGCGGGAATTGAAAAAAGGTGATGAAGTGGGTCTCCGTTGGGACATTTGCTCGCGAAAGTTCATCTTCTCTGTCCTTAGCCGCGCTACTAACCGCCGCCCCGGGGGCTAGCTGGGATTGCAGGACAAAAACAAAGTAGTAAAACACTTACAGGATTTTCCGCATTAAGCAGGAAGTCCCTCAATCAAATGTTTCATTCATTTTCTTTTTTGTCTATAACATTTGTGCTTTTTGAATAATGATTCATTGGTAAATGGTTGTATTTCTAAATTCTCGTGGTTTCTTGGTGTTTAGATTTGTTGGCACTCTTTTAAGATTAAAACGATATCACATATAAGAAAAGGCTTGCCGCGCTTAAATTGATATATAGGGGACTGCTCCACTTTGAGATATGAAATGCAGCTCTGTGACAAATTTGCGAGATTCTCCTGCCTGCAAGTTACCTATCATTCAACGGGAACTCATGTTATATATATATATATGCTGGATGAGCTCAGATGTTTTCATACTAAATAGGATATGCAATCAACAAATATAGTATCAAAATTTTAATGGAAATGCTGTGTCTTTGAGGTTTGAAAATGCTTTGTGAGTCATCTTCATCCGGTATCTAATTTAGATAAGTTGCAAAATGAGAATAATGGCAGGCAATCAAGATCATATTATTTAGATTACTTGGGATCATTTCTCATGTCATCCTTTCCATACCAATAGTTTTGACACTAGACGACGAGTATTGGCAATTTTTAGTGATGATAGTGAAAAAGGATGATTGATTATAATGCCTCCGCAGCCATATTTCAATCCTCCGATTTCCTTTACCAATCATCTTGATGATTTGACATGTCCTCCAACCGCTAGCAAAAATTCAGGTTACGAAACTCACCGACAAGCTATGTTCTCCTACTTGTTGCAATGGGTTTGGACACTGGTGCAATATGGTTAAATTAAAATGCCCTTACAAAAATTTACTTCATTTAATTTCTGACACGATTGTTTAAATTTGAAAATTTTTAATTTTTGAACGTAATCATCGCAATCTTGCTTAAGGTTTAAGGACAAAACTTCCAATAATAGAGAGGTAGATTACATACCTCTTGAGACATTTGCATTTAGGGCATTTTCCCAGAAATTAGGGCTCATAAAACATATTCATTAATTGATACAAAACTTTACGAAAGTTAATAGAAACATCCGCATGAGTTTAATTTGCCAAAATAGAGCACTTTAACTGGAATTTCACGAATATCATATGTTTATATTAATTGTCCTAGAATCCTGGGATCAAGATTCGTGTAAAAACTATCAAATCAAGAACTGATGAAACAACTCACAGTAATTATAGTAATAAAAAATTCCAGAACAGAGTTACTCTGCGATTGCTTCTATACGCGAGAGAGAAATGGAAAAGTAGTAGTGATTTCAACTTGAATGAACGAAGCAGTTAGTTACATCTGTTATGTACATGCTATTTATACTGTTTCTCCCTACTTGGTACAGGTTAAATGTAATTGCTGTACACTAACTAGTTTAGTCAAAAAACTTTGCTCGCTGTAAGATGTCAAGTGAAAATTTGTGTTGATTCAATAGAGAACCTTCGGAAGTTCGACATACTTCAATTCCCAAGAAAAATCTGACGTCTAAATCTTTCATGGTAAATGCCCTATTGAGAGAATCCTTAACTACTGAAATATCTGCCAAATTATCACTAGTTATCAAAACATCATCCACATAAACAAGCACAGCAAGAAAACCTTTGGAAGTTGATTTTGTAAACAAGGAGTAATTATTTTTTGACTGTTGAAACCTAAAGAAACCAAATGCTTTGTAAATTCTTTATTCCATTATCTAGATACTTATTTAAGACCATACAAAGATCAAACTAGCTTACATACTTGTCCTGGTACAGTTGATGAATATTCCTCAAGTGGATTCATGTATATTTCCTCATCTATGTAAGAAAGCATTATTAACATCAAGTTGGTAAACATGCCATCCTTTAGTTGTAGCAACAGCAAGAATAAGTCTTACTGTGGTTAACTTTGACACTAGAGAAAATGGATGTGTGTAATTTAAACCTTTGATTTGATTATATCCTTTGGCACCTAACCTAGCCTTATATCTCTCAATAGAACCATCTTATTTATATTTAATTTTATATATCCATTTATACCTAATGGTGGCAAAGTTGTTAGATCTCAAGTGTGATTTGATTCTAAAGCTGTTACGCCCCAAAGGAGTTTGGGAGTTTTCACTAAAAATTATTATGTCATGTGTGTACCTATTACATGCCAACCGTCTTACGAGTCAGAAATCGTAAGACTCTAAATAATTAATTATATTTATAACTAATCATATTATATATAATCATACCATAAAAATATAACTATGGATTTTATGTTTCACGATCAACCAAGATTATAAGGAGTCAAAATTCCCTACTAACCAGTAAAATGGAATAAAATCTTAAGTTTCACTATTTCAAATCTTACATCAAGGTCCTAAAATGGCATTTCATCTAGAAAGCCTACCAATTATAATCCTTACTTTATCATTCTTGGCTTCCAAAAACTCTCAACACTTCGCATCTTATCCCATCCCAAGTTTTTATAATTTTTACCTGCAAAATAGTCTATAGAAGGGTGAGCACACTACAACTTAATGAATGGGAGTGTAATAGTCTCATTACACACATGTACAAACAATTTCAAATCAAGTTATCAAATCATATGCTATACATAAACAACTATATGAATGCAGCATCTTACGTGGTCTTTCAGTAACCAACATGAAGTTTAGGATTTATGCCCCCCTTGACCTTGGGTTAGGGATTCTAGAGCCACCATCAATGCCTAGGTCTCACAACTCATTTCAATTATTCTTATCTCTTCGACAATTAAAATTTCTTTTAACTTTGATATTATAAGCTCGAGTGTTCTCATACACTAAGCGGGCTCTCATGCCTCATGCATTGAGCAATAGCCTCAAGGACCGACTGGACTCGGAACCGTTAAGGCGTGATAATCTCGTAGTCACTTAGTTCACACTTAGTAGAACAATAATCCTCTAATTACTTCTGGCGAGCCCTATAGTAGTGATAGCCTTCAATTTCATGCAATGTCTCCTATAAATGCATGTTCAGTTTTAAATTGAGTCCAATCCTTCAATTAATTGATTCAAGGTGATCAAACAATATATAATCACAAACTAATCCACATTCAAAATAATAAAGTAACTATAAAGCATTTTAAAGAATACAATTCCAATGGAAAACTATAGAAATCAAGTTAAATCTCACAAGCAAGACTGTTACACTTCACATTCAAAATTATCACAATAAGAAGAAATCAAACATTTTGTATCATGAATAAAGCAATGAAGGCTAGACCAATTAGGTAGAATTAAATTGATTGGAAGTAAAATTTTTAGTTAAATAATGGTACAATATATTCTAAATCTCACCAACTATCAACTAAGCACTCAAGTTTGATTTACAATCTTCCTTTCTTGACATCTCTATGTTATTTCACTTTTCAAGTACTCGACTCTATACCTTTAAGAGTCGAGCAGGGTAATACAAAATGTACCCTCCCAAATCCTTAAGTATCATATACATATAATATAACAATATATATAGATTTATAGATTTTTAACTTGTTTTTAACCAAAGGATAAATTTGTTAAATATTTTTCCTTATGTACTCAAGAGAAGTAAGAGGATATAATTATTGCATTGATAAATAAAGACTTTCATTTATAATTTGTATAATTATAGGTATAAATGTAACTTACATAAATATAGTAGGAAAATCATTTTATCTAAGCATATATATATGTATTCGGAATTAGATTCTCATACATATAGATAACGATACATATTTTGTTCCATACGTTTATGCGTAAACACCGATTATACATATATATATATAGAAAAAGTTAAGCTTACATATATTAATTTAGTTTAAGAAAAAAAAGCTAAATTTGGATATTAAATCTGTAACTATAGCATTAGCAAAATAGGGCAAGGTGCTATCGTCAAGGTAGTGATATCTACCCTTAGCCCATTCTATTATTTATATTGTTACAATAGTATTCATCCATAATCTACCTAATTATTAGTTTTTTCGTATGACTTCCTTTCCAACTTCTTTACCCATTGTTTATGATGGAAATAATAAAAATTACAACAATTGCAATCACAACCAAACAAGGAAAGACACATATACAACATATCAAGATCAAACACAACATATCAAAACCAATCACAACATGTAGCCTGTCATAAAGTTTCTCACTCACCTATTTATGGTTGTCATAGTCCTAGTCGTCATCGAGTGATTCCAACGTGTAATCCCTTTACCAGAAGCAAAAACCAAACTGGAGAATGGAGAAAGCTGCTAAGCATTAACGTTCCCAATGATGCCTACAAAGAACAACAAATGGACATATAATGAATCTTGCCAAGTAACTCAAGGGATCCTAAAGGCCTTCCATTTCGTAGTGCCTGAATTGCCAATCTCTTTCAATACAAGGTCGTTGAAAAGGTTCATTAAATGTAACCCAATAATCAACTATATCGAACTTGTTATCAATGATAAGCCTTGTAAATTCCACAAAATAATCAACAATTTTCTCATGCTTCCATCCTCCATACTCATTGATCCATAGTGGCAATGAGCTTTGAAAAAGAGTCAACATTACCTTCATTCCAAATGAATGTATCCCATCAACAATTCATTTATATCGCCTCATAACTGCATAATTAGCACTATCCTTAAACCCATTAACTTGTTCCTCTACAAACTGAATCCAAGCATCATTTGGCTTATCATTGACATATGTAGGTGCAATTGGCAAAATCTCTTGCTTGGTTTAAAAATTTTCCACCACCAATCCGGGTTTGGCTTCAAGCTTGATGTCAACACTAACATCAATCTCATCCTTTAGCTTTAACATGCACCACTTCCTTCAATATATCGCATTTCCCAATTCTTCTTCTCACATACTCTTTTCTTCTCTAACCTATGTCTTCCTTAAACTTCCCTCTCTCACTAGAACGTTTCCATCTTCCAATTCTTCATCTTTCCCATTTCTTTTTCTCATTTCTCTTCAATCTTCTCTAACCTACGTCCTCCTTGGACTTCCCTCTCTCACTAGAATGCTTCCATCTTCCAATTCTTCATCTTTCCCATTTCTTTTTCTCATTTCTCTTCATTCTTCTCTAACCTACGTCTAGCTCCTCCACCCCACATTTATGTATACATATATACATATTTCTAATCCTTTACTCCCTTTCTCATCTTTTGTTCCTGCAAACACAGTTGGCTCCTACCTCTTTACTTTTGCTTCTCTTCTTCCTCTTCCTTGGAATAGCTTAAGTGCCCCCCCCTTTTTTTTCGTCTCTTGTGTTCTCAGTAATTCCAAGCCTAACAAGAACTTAACTTTCTGTAGAAATGATCTCTTCTCATCTTTTGTGTCGTGCAATCATTGAATATTCAACCCCATAACCTAGTTCTTTATTTCTTGTGGATCTTCCTTAATGAGGTTTATGAGCCACTTCTTCCCAACATTCAACTTAGCAAGAACTATATTGGGCTTTTTAAGAGTAAGAGTGCCCATATAAGTCCATAAGAGCCTATTGATGTCTTTTGCATCCATGCCAATTTATAGTGGGACCAAATTTGAAGTGAGTGCCAATAAGTGCAAGTATTCTATCCCCTAAACCATCGAACAAAATTCTAGGACACTTGCTAAGTAATCTATGAAGCTGGTCCCCATTGAGACCCATATTTTTGAATGATCCTAATATCTCGAGAATCTAGCTCAATATGTAATAAAGGAAATCCAACAACTGCTCCTCAAACCATTTCAACTCAAACCTAACATTTCTTAGTCTCTCTAATACCTCCACAAAGTCTTTATTTACTCTGTTTCCAATAAAAATATATGGGCTTGCAATAATAACTTTGGCAACTAAACAATGACCAAGACTGAGATTCTCATAATCTCTAATCTTTGACAACAACATGTAACTCTCATACCTAAAAACCTCCCTTGAACCCTTATGAACCCACCTTATCTTATCACGGGCAATCCCGTAATGCAATAACACCCCACAATTCTCCAACAAAGCAATATCATCACTAAGAACCATCTTATCTTTTGGCAGCAAACCAACATATTCCCATTGTTCCAAACCCAAACTCTCGAAAAATGGCTCGTATTCATTAATCGGATGGTACCACAAAACCGAGAAATCACCATTCCTTTGTCCTCATGGTTAGCCACTCTTGGGATGAGTCTCTCAAGAAAATCGGGGATTTCTTACATGTGCACTACTGCTGTTAATATGTAACATAATGGCTTAGAATTTGAAATACGACAAAAATGACAATAATAATAAATTTGGGATTTATGTATGTTGAGACTGTTACATGAAAAAAAAATTACATTGGACTATAGAGTGTAGCGTGGGTTTATTTAGTCATGGCCACAGATGATCAAACCTCTATTTTGACATCATTGTTGCTTCTTTATGCTGCTAGAAGTACGTTACTGCTCAACGCTGGCACTTGATTCTCCTCATCTGGCTCCACCTTCCGCTTCTTCTTTTCCATTCCCTTCTATTGTCTTCTCGTTGTCTTCACACCGAATCTCCAATCATCCAACGTCCTAACCAAACTCAACAAGTGCTTGTCATGGGGCAAATTTTCATCACTGAAGTAGTATTCCACCTGTTTGATGATCTTTTGTTTAAGATCATCAGTGAGGATGCCGCCGCCGGTTGTTTACACATGATCACCACCATCATGGTCATTTTCGCCGTCATCATCACCATCTGATCCATCTCCACGATGGGGTCCATTGTCTCTGTAAAGTTCGCCCCTGAATGGCTGCTAGTCGAAGAAGCAGTTATGGTCGCCGATGAAGCCAGCAGTAGTGGGGAACGAGGATTCGACGGGGTGTGGTTGGCGAGTAGTGGCGAAGCGATAGAGTCGTCATTGTGGTGGTGGAAGAGAAGTTGAGGGTTTAGGTGCTAATGTTGAGGGTTTAGGTGTTGATAGTGGTGGTGGTTGGGAATTAAGGTTTTCTTAGGGTAGTGTTGCGGAGTTTGTATCTTGGTTTTGGTTTGGGGTAAAAGGTTTAGAGGAGAAAGCGAGGATTCGAGGAGAGAGAAGGGAAAATTAGGGAGAGAGACGGGGGAGAGAAGACCAAGTTCAAGATGGGAGCTCTCTAAAGCAGGAAGAAGATAAGAAGGAGAAGAAAGAAGGAAAAAGAAAAGGAAAAGAAAAAGAGAATAAGAAATAGAATAAAAATAAAAATTTAGAATAGGATAAAATTTATCCATTCACAAGTTTGTTTAATACGAGTACTAGTATTTAATTATATTATTTAAATTATAATATTTTTATATAAAAATTTATATATATACTAAATAAAATATTTTGAGTATAATTAATTATAAAAAAAATCTATTTAACTATTATAAATCTAAAACTTTTATTCTTATTTTTTATTTATTATAATAACTTAATAGATTATGTTTTTTTTCTTATTTTTATATTTTAAAGTCTATTATTATATATTATAAGATTTTCATCATATGTAAATTGTTAAATAGCATTAATATATTATAGCAATTTAATTTCTTATTGTTAGTATTTTTACTAATTGTTGCAGTGTTTCAAAAGCAATCAACCCTTTATGCATAGCTTCGACTTACTTGGGATCTTGTCTAATCTCATGATAGATACTAGGCTCACGAATTGTAAAAACATTTGCCAAAGATCCTATATACCCCTTAGGAAATGAAGCAAAAGAATTTTTGGTGAATAAAGGATATGGTGAAGTGTGTGATAATGGAATGGATGATAAGTCTGTTATCATTGCTACTGTGAACGCTATTGACAAATTCTTGTAACCAAACTGGTGGTTTTCTTATTCTAGTGGATGCTTGAGATTTAACAGTGGACTCAGTGTTTTCTATCAAAGGTGTAGAATCAGAAATTGTTGTCTGATGTTTCATGTTAGGACGGGAACAAGAAGGAACAAATGAAGAACAATCTGTGACATCAGAAAAAGAACTCGGAAACAGAGTTGGAGTTGGAACATCAGAATCTGACATAGGACACTTAAAAGGAAAGATATCTTTGAAAAAAATAACATCCCTACTGACAAAATTTTGATTAATGTTTAGATCAAAAAATTTATAACCCTTTTGCCAATATGGATATCCTAGAAATACACATCTTCTACTTTTTGGGTCAAATTTATCCCTACCATTACTTATGGTGGATGCATAGCACAAACAACCAATTACTTGTACGTCTTGATAAGATGGTGGTTTATGGAACAACAATTGATATGATGATTTCCAATGCAGTGTTTGAAGAGGTATTCCATTAATAAGACTATAAGAGTAGTGGCAGCTAGTAAACACTCTCGCCAAAACTGTTTAGGAAGATGTGCATGAAATTTTAATGCTCTAGCTGTCTCCAAAAGATGTCTATGTTTCCTTTCTACTACTCCATTTTGTTGTGGAGTGTAAATGACATTCCTTCATTATGCCTTTATTGTTGAGTATTGATTGACATTCTTTGGAAAGAAATTCAGCTCCTTTATCTATACGGATGCATTTGGAGTTGAATTAAAATGATTTTGGACATATGCAAGAAACTTTAACAACACAAACGGGTTTGTGATTTACGTTTGATCAAGGTGGTCCATGTGCATTTTGTGATATCATCCACTATAGTAAGAAAGAACTTTTCACCAGAAATAGGTGTATTATAAGGACCCTATATATTCACATGTGGCAATTCAAAAGTAAACGAAGAACAAGAAGAACTACTATGAAATGGTAATCTGCGGAATTTTGATGACAAACAAGTATCACAAGTAAATTTCGACTCTTTACAAGTTTTGGACTGTACTAAATGATACTAAGATGACTGTGAATTATGTTCTAGCGCTTTATCAAGAAGGTCTAAGGACATTTTATTATCAATTGTACTGACACCATCACACAAACTTTGTCCATTATGACTCGAACCAACAAGCAAACTGCTAGAACATCCATCAGTTGAACAAGACTTCATGACATGGAGTCCTGATACAGCATCGGCATAAGCAACAATGTGTTTAGAAATCTGGTCTTGAAATAAGCAAGCCTCGAAATTAAAAATGGCAATTAAATCCTATTACTTTAATAGCCAACTAATAGACAACAAATTAAATTGGAAATTTGGTACTAACAGCACATTTTTGGGTATAATTTGATCATGTATTAGAACATCTCCAACAATGTTAACCAATTTAACATGGCCATCAGATAGTTTAATTTTGATAGGATCTTTTAACAAGTGTTTATCATGTAATAGATGAGAAAAAGGAGTAATATGATCTGAGACACCCGTATCTAACATCCATTTACTCCAATTTCTATCAAAATGAGATGCAAAAGATAAGACGTTACCTGCAAAATTAACCACACCTTGATCTTGCTAGTTTTCTTGAATTTGATTATCCAATTGCTGGTTTTTTGCAGGTAAAAGTGTCGATCAGATTATCCAAATTTGTTGGGGCAGTATCAATACGCGCAGCCACTCCATGCAAGCCAGATTTATTTCCCCTTGGCCCTTTGTACCATTGGAGGAAAAACAACTAATTTAAAGCATCTTTCAACTGTATGTCCCTACTTTTTACAGTGATTGTAAAATAATTTTGTACCCATTTCGTGTCCTTTTTATCAACAAATGACTGTTTTTGGCCAAACAAGCAGTACTCACTTCTGCCATCCCTCCTAGAAATTCACTCATCTGTTTTTGTTTTTCTACTTGACTAATCAAGTAAAATGCTTTACTAACTATGGGTAAAGGATACATTGGGAGAATCTAATGCCGAGCATATTCAAAATTATCACATAATTATTTTGGCAGTCAAAGAATTTTTCATGTAATATTCTGTCTTAGGTGTAAAAGCTTGTTTTGACGTTCTTGTTTTTGAACGCATGAATAAAGTGTACATGTTATTAGAAATGTAATAATATATATATTTTCCAAACGATTACAGTGGGAAGGGTAAAAAAAAAGAAAAAAGAAAGAAAGAAAATTTGCTAAAAAGCGATTGAAAATTCTAAATTACGATGGATTTTAACGTGAAATGGCAAGTAGTGAGGCAAAAAATTTCCGTTTCATTATAAAACATCATAATACATGTTATATTTTTTGTATGATCATTATGTTATTTACATTTACTATAATATATTATATAAGTTTTATAATTTTAATATATAATTATTATATAGCATCATAGTACATTAATTATATTATTATTTATTTCTGCTCTAATGAAACTATATATCATTTAATAATATTTTTCATATAATCTTATATGTATTATGTTATAAAGATACTTTACAATTATACTACACTGTGTAAATTATATATATTTTATAATTATCTAGTATGTTAATAATTAAACAATATATTAATTCAACATAAAATATATATAAAAAATGCTTAGGATTTTTTTTTTCCAATTTGGAAAAACCTCGAGCCATAAGTTTTATTAATAGAAAAACGGAAAGAAAAAAAAAACAAAAAATGCTTAGGATTTGTCTACTATAGTTTGTGATTATGTCCCGTCGTCTAAACATGATAATTAACCTGTCCTATGAATGTTGTTGTTCGACTGGTATATACATTAGTATAACTGTCAGAGGTACACGTAGTTTGACATACATGTGTTTGTGCGGCGATATTTTTTAGTGGACTTTATAGCTTACCTTTTTTATTTAAAATTTCAGGTATTAATGCATTTAAAGTTCTTTCTATCTTAACTTGCATTAGATTTGGAAAAAGAAATCTTAAAAGCTGCTAACTAACCAGATCAATTGAGATACTAACAGCTAAAGCAATTGAATACATTAGAAACTAAATTAAGGAAAGTGCAGTAGAACATCATCCAAAACTTACGACCACCTTTTTATTTTCCCACAATAATAGCACAGTAGTGCATGTAAATAAACACATTCATTTCACTAACCTTCTAAAAGTTTATCCCTAAGGATTCTTATTTTCCTTTGTTGCTAAGATTATTTGGAGTGACATTTTGCAGCAGTTCTAATCTTGGTTGCAAATTTGGGGAGAAAGATTGTACATAAGAATCCTTGCATTGTACAATAGAATCCTTGCATTCCTCTATCAGCTTACTTAAGTCTACATCTCTCAAAAGAAAGAAACCTAACTCACCACCAAGTCAATCTTCCTTGCCATTACTATCATTATAGCTCTCTCTTGCAGAAGGAGCTTCAAAACCTACTACATTGGCAAAGAGTGGAAATAGAAAGAAAATAAAATGAGCTTATATAAATATAAAGGAATCAAAATGAATCTAAACTTAAAATTTACTTGGATCTATTTCATCTTTAGAGCCTATATTCTAGATAAGTCCTAACAAGTCAAAAGACTAAATTGACCTTAAACCCAATAAGACCCTAAATTAACTGAAAGACCTAAAATGAAATTAAAATTTGGCATAATGATCATTTGAGCCTAAGACATAACAAATAAGATTAAATGGACACAATGGACTTAGCTTAATTATAATATATCAAAATAACCTAATTAAATCTACAATGGGCTCAATGATAGCAATTGACCTAAGTAATCTAATTGAACTTAAATAGAATAAATGGGCCTAGATACATAAATTAGGGCACTATAAACCCAAATGCACAAGTTAAGTGAATTAAGATCTAATTAGATAAATTACTTTAAATAATAGGATTAATTAAATTAATCAAGGCTAGTGGGCTTTATTCTAAATATAATTGTGCCCAATATTCTTTAGGGGTTCAAATACTTTAATTAGATCTTAAACACGTCTAGACTCAAATCTAAATATCATAATAGGTCCAAATGAATAAATCCTAAATGATTTCAGCTAAATTAGCTAAAAAGTTAATTGGGCCTATATAACCCTAATAGGCCGATAACTAATATGAGTTTTAAATAGTTTAAACCCAATCTTAGAATAATATTTAAATGCTTCAAATCATTGTTTGACTTAAATTTTCTCTTTTAATGCATAAACTTAGCTCAACTTACTCAATTGGAAATTCGAACTTCAATTCGAGAATCTTTAACCTCTCTAAGTATGCAGCAATATGCGTGTTGTTTACTAAGTTAGAAAATTTTAAACTAAATTAATAATCAACTTAACTAAATATTTGTTTACTAGCTTATGTTTGGTTACTTGAACTAGTAAGTGAAACTTTTGAATCGAGATTATGGCTACGGTCATGTACCTTAAAATGATATAATAGTTTAGGCACTTAGGCCATTGAAGAATAACTCGGTGGGTATCTAATAAGCAAAATCGCATAAAATAATGGGTATCGTAAATGGAGAGAATGATATCAAAAATCATCTAGGGTTATGGGTCTTAATAGATTATACGATATAGTTGGACCATGATCAATGAGGACTACATAACAATGAGGTCACTTAAACAAGGCTATTAGGTTTCAATTTTCGTGATGTGGAGTCTAACTACTCTCATTAACCCTTGATTGCCACTATGATGGAATCAAAACCCAAGTTGCCTATCATGTTATTTGGAGTCACGAGTACTATTGTGATGTTTGTTTACTTTAATTAAGATAAAATAAATTGTATGATTGATTGTTATATTAGTACATAGGCTTACTTGGCATATATTTATGTTTGCGTTACTGTGTACTTGGTCTTTTAGCTCATTTTTCTTTTTCAAGTGAGGATTTTTTTGCTGATCCTTTGTATGATTCAATTGCTTTTGGCTCCAAAGAGGAGTACAAGGACAAGTTTGAGAATTTAGATTTCATGGACTATGACTTTTATTGACTTTCTTGTTTTCAGGCTTAGTATATATGTTTTGGTTCTTTATTTGGATTTATTATAGGAGTTGCTTGTGACTTATAGCATATTACTTATATCTATATTTTGGAAGCTTTTAGGCCTTAAGACTTAGACACCTATCAAGCATTATCTATGCATTTTCCTTAAAATGACAATCCTTCAATTTTTTTCAAAATCAACAAATTGCCAAATATGTTTTCACAATTTAATTAACAATTTTGAAGTCCTAAAACTAGTTTAAAAACTTATCCAATAATTATAATTTTATATATTTTGATTAAGTAATTTACATAGTGAACTATTATCATTATAGTGAATTAAGGGTGTGACAACTAAAACCCAAAAATAATAGTTTAGAAGTTATTTGTATACATTTAAAAGTTATCGGGAAAAGCTATCTATACCTAACTAATAATTAGGGCTAGTAATTCATGCTAACGAGTTGTATTCGTATCTCAAATTCTTGTTAGTGCAAAAAAATGTATAAAATTGAATAAAAATTGATAAATAATAAAGTTACAATATAGTTGTGTTTATTCATATCATAATCATGTCTTTATGTTGTATATTGTGTTTTGTATTTTCTTTTTATGATTGTATTCTTAATTATGCCATGTTATGTATTGCGTTATTGTATTGTATTAGTAATTGTAAACCCTACTAATATTTTATAGAGTATATTTTTTATTATCTCTATTTTTTTTTCCAAATTTCTGTTACAGAAAATAAAGAGCGAGTATCCTCGTGGTCTAGGTTTCCCATGTGGGCAAGAAAAACTATGATGATGCTCTTGGTGAGAAACTTGCTTCTTCACACCAGAATAAGTCCCAATTGTATGACTAAGTGTCGGCTAATCGGATGGAGCCAATTAGGTTCCACAATTCCTGGTAGGATTAGGCATGAGGGCTCTCTTCTACTTACAAACTTACTCAAATTGGCTTTCACAAAGTCCTTGTAATGCTTCACACAACAAATTCTATATTGAAATTTTATCACAATCAAGATTCAACAGACCATTCAATGGTGGATCCACAATTGCTTCATTGGATTAAATTTTACTTCTTGCAAGCACGTAATAAAATTATTTACTTGATAATTGACGCAGCGAAGAAAGCGTAAATCCGAGACCAATTCTAGGATTGGAACTCAAAAATAAACAAAGAGGAATCTATGTTGATTCCTTAACAAATCTCAATTGCACACAATCAAGAATGCAGAGAAACTTTTCTCTAAAAAGTGTATATTGAATAATGAATAATCGTTAACCCTAAAATGACCTAATAACTATTTATACTCCTCAGGAAAACACTTAAAAAAAAGGAAATAAATATGTACACGTGGAAATAAATATAAGTATACACGTCCATCATCTGGCATGTACACGGCCGTGCATGCAGGCCATGTAAGCTTTTGGGAATATTTCTGACATAATACACGGTCGTATCCCCTAGCCGTGTATGGAGACCGTGCATGTTTCTATGAGAGATCCTGACAGAACATACGGCCGTGCCTCCTGGCCGTGTACGTTTCTGGGAATCATCCTGGTATATCACACGGTCGTGCCTTCTGCCTGTGCGTGCAACCGTGTGTGTTTCTAGAAGCTCCCTAACATCATACACGACCATGCTTGTAATAGACACGCCCGTATCAACCCGTGTCAACTAAGATGTCCTCATCATTCTCTCCCACCAATGAAGAACTCGACCCCGACTTCTCTTCTGGATATAGGGGTTCGTCATCCACGTAGAATGGGGATAAGTCAGCTACATTAAAGGTTTTTGAGATTTTCATGCTTTCCAGGAGCCCAACCGCATAGGCATTGTCATTGACATTGGCGACAATATTGTAGGGGCCATACTTCTTTGGTTGCCACTTGCTATACGTGCCCACGGGAAAGCGTTCCTTCCTTAAGAACACCATCACTTGATCTCCCACCTCGAACAGTTTCTTCTTCCGATGCTTGTCTACGGCTTTCCTATACTGCTCATTAACCATCTCAATTCGCTCTTTCACGTCAGATGCCACCATGTGGTATTGTTCCGCCAGGTGTTTAGTAGCAACATTGATTTCAACACCCTTGGGCAAAGAAGCTAAATCCAAGGCATGAGACGGCGCTTTAGTATAGACCACTGAAAAAGGCGATTTCCCAGTAGTTCTATGGATGGAATTGTTGTAAGCGAACTCGGTTTGAGAAAGTGCCAAGTCCCATTGTTTCGGCTTCTCTCCACAGATGCTTCGTATAAAATTTTCAAGGGTCCTGTTCGTCACCTCTGTCTGCCCATCGGTTTGAGGGTGGGCTGTGCTGCTAAAATTGAGGGAAGAATTAAACATATACCATAACGTTCTCCATAAGTGGCTAAGAAACCGGGTATCTCTATCAGAAGTGATTAACTTGGGAACCCCGTGTAACCTGACCACCTCCTTAAAGAATAGCTTGGCAACGCCTTGTGCATCAGTCGTCTTCCTACAAGGAATGAAGTGAGCCATCTTGGAGAACCTGTCTACAACCACAAAAACAGTGTCAGCACCTTGTTGGGTACGAGGCAAACCTAACACGAAGTCCATAGATAGATCCTCCCAGATATTTTCAGGTACTAGTAGCGGAGTGTACAGCCCTGTATTCTGAGAATGTCCTTTGGATGTCTAGCAGATGTAGCACCGTTGCACGATTCTCCCTACATCCCTTCTCAACTGAGACCAATGGTATCTTGCAGCCACTGCTGCTAGTGTCTTGTCACGCCCCAGATGTCCAACTAATCCTCCTCCATGTAGGCCCCTAATCAATTTCTCCCTCAAAGAGGATTCGGGAATACAAAGTTGGTTACCCCTCATTAAGTAACCCTCCAGAATGTAGTAACTGTCATTGGGTTCCTGATTGGTACATTTTCTCCATATAGTTCCGAAATGTCTTCATACAATTCCTTCAACTGCTCGAAGCCTACCACTTCAGCCCTCATGATGACTAATAAATCTGCCCTTCTACTTAATGCATCTGCCACCTTATTTTGGATTCCAGATTTGTGCATTAGGTGAAATGGAAACTTTTGTAGAAATTGTATCCATCTGGCATGCATATCTTTTCAGGGCGACACAATCCGAGTATAGGATAAACTCTTTTCCAACCAAGTAGTGCTCCCACATCCTCAGAGCTCTAACTACATAATAGAACTTTTTATCGCATGTGGACCAGTTTCTCCTAGCTTCACAGAGCTTCTCACTATGGAAAGCCATGGGCCTCTTCTCCTGAGATAGCACAGCACTAATGCCCATGCCACTAGCATCACAGTCGACCTCGAATAGTTTGTCAAAGTCTGGTAAGGCCAACACCGGTGCACTACACAATCTCTCTTTGAGCACCGCAAACCCAGACTCAGCTTCCCCATCCCAATGAAACTTCCCTTTCTTCAGGCACTCAGTCAATAGGATAGCAACTGTACTAAAATGCCGTATGAAACGTCTATAGAATCCTGCCAACCCCAGAAAGCTTCTCAACTCGGAAATGGTTTTGGGAGTGAGCCAATCTCTAATGGCCCTTACCTTATCCTCATCCACTGTGATACTCTCAGGTAATCAATCCTCTCTTCCACTCATTATAAATTGAAAATGTTCATGTTGGCTCACGCGCCACCTTTTCTTTCTCCCACTAAACTTCTCCTCCTCCCACCACCATCATCACCGCCGTACTCTTCTCCACCGCACATTGGCATCCATATTGGACACTTCCTACGTCACAAACGGCGGTACCTCACTGGACCATGCCGGCGGGAACTGGTACTCCGTTCCTGAGCCTATTCGGCTTCGCGACCACTCGTTCCCGTTCACCTTCCATTTCCACTATATATTCCACTGATCCGAAAAGCTTACCCAAAGATCTTCGTCTTTGCTGGAGAAGTAGCAGCAAAATTCAGTTATTTATATTATATGCTATTTAGTTGTAAATTCAACTATTGAATTGCCTTTAATGGATTACGTGAAAGTTTTGATTTTCATCATTGGAATTTTATTTTTTTTCCTTCTTTTTCTCCCCCCAAATTATTGGATTTTGTTAAAGTGTAAGTTGTTGGCCCAACATGGGCTCAATATCTAGCTCGTATAAGTTTTGAGAGTATCGGTTTTTTTTTTTTTTTGAATATATTTTATCAAGTTTGTCATTTTTAATTTTGTTATTTTTTTTATGAAGTTTTTTTATTATTTTTGTTGTTTTATTCAGTTAATACATAATTAATAATATTATTTATCATTGACACGTATCAATCATTGATAACTTAATTGAGTTCATAAAAATTCTACTTTCTTAATCTTTATTGATTGATGGATACTTAAAATCAACACAATCTCATCTCCTCTTCTTCTGGGGTGTTTCAGATTAACTAGGACGATGACCGTCCTTAGTCCACAGACCATATGGAAGAAACTGTCCAAGAGTGATCTTGGGAGCAACTGCCGGTTACTGCTACCTAAAGAGGATGCAAAAGCACAGATTATGAGTTTCATGAACAAAGAAAGCAAGGAAGCAATAAAGAACAAAGACGGGATGGCTGTGATCGTGGTGGATAAGCGCACTAACAGAGAGTTCAATTTGGTGTTTAAATACTTGTCCACTATTGATGGTTACACATTGAGGAAGGGATGGAAAAAGTGGTTTGTGGAGGGGATGAGAATGCAAGAAGAAGATGAAGTGGGTATCTGTTGGGACACTTGCTCGCGAAAGTTCTACTTCCTTCGCAGTCGGGGCTGTTGATCGGCGTTCCCCGGGTCTAGCTGGGGTTATTGTCGGATCAAAACAATATAGTGAAGTGAACCTCCTCTCAACTTTATTTGCGATGTACGTAATATTGATAAAATGGCTTTGTAATATTATACTTGTTGAATGAGAGGGAAGAAATTCTTTTAATAAAATAGCAGCCCAATTATGTTCTATTAATAATAGAATTATATGAATTTCAATAGTGATTTTCTATTGTCTTCAACAAAATATGTCGAAAGGGATCATCTATGTTTTTAAGCAATTTGATTTTATTTAAAACCACCAATCTTACAAAATCATGGATGAGTGCCTATAGTCTAATTGGTATGAATTTTAATAGTGATTTTCTATAGAAATGAAATAAGTTATATTTCTATTTTCTCATTTTTTTTACAAAATATAATGTTGTTTCACTAAAAGATTTACAAGAATTGTGCACGAATGACCTATCCATGAAAGAAATTCCAAGTCTCCCTTCATAAATGCCCTACAATTTGTTATGGAAATTCTTAATGAACATCATTATTAGTACATGGATTCGTATTAATTCTTGTGCCAATTATTATAGCTCTATGTGTATTATATACCTACTTACCCAATTTCCCATGGATGATAGAACAGTCGAAAATATCTCCAGGGATAAGCAGAGGGGAAATATGGGTGTGTGCTTAAAATTATCACAGTAGTCTACAATGTTGTGATTTTTCCTTTAGATCCCATTTATGAGTTCAGTGTTCGTAAGGGTAAAAGGAATCTGAGGGAATAGTTTTCCACAAAATCTCCATCGCCAAATTCCTTTAAAAGGAAGTTATTTTATACGGATTAGTAAGATGAAGGGACTATCGATTATGAAAAGTCGAGGTATAGTGTTACTCTTCTACACATTTCGTATGGCAACTTTAATCTCCAGTCTTTCTGCTTACGGTTTAACGGTCTGCCTTTGCTTTGAGGATCCCTGTTTTCCCGTACATCAGCCAATTTCCACACACAGCTTTCTGTGTCTGTTTCAATGGATTCCAAGAAGAAAATTCCACTTTTCTCTGGGCAATTAGTCTCTTGATTTTCCACATAGCTTACTCGCATGGGCATGTCCTGAAACCGTAATAAGTCATCCGGTACCTTCAACAACCTTTCTGCACCTGGAGATGAAACCTTTGTAAAGCAAATGTTGTCAGTCATCTGATTGCGCAAAGGCAAGTTTGATGGTGACACAAAATATCAAGCACAAGTACCTCAAGTGCCAAATTATCAGGAATTGACCCGGCAGCTCCAGCTTCATCTAGTCTTTTCTTGTATTCTTGACTATAGCTTTCCATTTGTTCCATTGCAGGGCATCCATATCTGTTGTGAAAAAGGCAAAGAACAAAAAGTCAGCAACAATTTAACTAAGAACTACAGTGTGTAATACATGATTACTTGAGGTAAATAAAATTACTCGAACAAATTACATAATCCAACCAAGACAACAGAAGACATAAAAAGCATTGTACACAAAATGCACACAGACACATTTTGGCAAATGCCCAGCAGCACAAATCATGAAATTCAAGAAGTAAATGAAACCAATATTGACAAACAACCAAATCATGTTTGAATTTACAATAGCATATATACTTACTTGTTCGAGAGCTTATCAAGTCTAACATAAATGTATCCATGAGGGGTTGTCTTGAAAGCAAAGAGCTTCATGTCATCACTGAACTGGGACAAAACATCACAAGCAATAGAGAGAACCTTCTCCCCCCAAGGCACGTTTTGCAGGACAACTCCACCACCATCCCCTCCATCTCCAATCTAGAAATTAAGATAGCCCATCACAATGGATGAGATATATAGCAACTCACAAGCTCTATGAGAGAGGCAACAAGCCGACAGGCCATAGTCCATCACCACTTTGGCAGGATAGGAAGATAATTACTCTTCACCACTAGCAGTGAAACTAATAAAAAAAGTAAACAAACTCGTGCATAATAGAAGTATTTGGGTAAAGCATCTGACCTTAGGCTCAGTTTCTTCCTGTTCTTCCCATTCAACCGTGGTCTCTACTTCCCAATCAACCTCATCTGAAGTTCATTTCACAACAAAATTACTCCAGTAGAGCAAAATTTATTATCATGCGATTTATACTCATACAAAGAAGCACTCGCATTCCCAACCAACTATATCAAGGAACATAAAGATCAAGCTACAGAGTGTACAATGTAATGTTAAATTCATGTCATTGTACAGCGGAAAATATGTAAGGTTGATTAGGTATCACAACGAATAAACACTTAACACAATTGAGATATTTTTGTGTTATATTTGGATTAGACACGTCGAATGAGATATTGTGTTTGATAACTTAAGTGGGAGTAGGAATGGATACAAGTGGAAGGAAATGGGTGGAAACATTTCCAAGATAAAGTCCATCTCTCCTCTTTCTAAATTTGGAGAAAAATGCATGAAAGAGATAGAAATGAAAATGAACTTACAAAAGCAGTCCTTATTTTAGCATATAATAAAATGAGAATATAATTTCACGTCACTTTCTTTCATAATGCCAACCAACATTTCCCTCCAATTGTTTATATTTTCAAACGGAAGTGAAAAATGATATTTCGTTCCATTTTAATGAACTTCTCTCCATTCTTACTCATTTGAGCCAATTTCTCTTTTCTTGAAAATCGCCAAACAGGTTCCGGGACTATCTGGTTGGTGTCAAGCACACAAACAGCCAACTCAAGTCATTGATCAGACCAATGAACAGAAGGGCATACGTCTTACTGTACGTGCAACCTCCGAACACAAAAACCAATCCAAAAGACTCGTACACCACTTAAAGTTTAGCTTGCGCTATATAGTTATCTCGGATAAATAATCCTTGGTGGAAACGCATGTTAGATAAAGAAATAGATATCTAAAAACGAATTGAATATAAAAGGCAGAATAGCTGAGACAAAAAGTCGACCACTTGACAGACATAAGAGCGGTAAGATAAAACTGAATAAGTAAATACCGGAAAGTATAGGCTCTTCATCATCATCATTATCATTATCACCATCATCACTATCAGGACGATGTCGTTGAAAGGAAGGAGTGCGAGTGCATAAGAAGCGACAAGGAAGAAGTGAATACGAAAACGAAAGGGAAGGGGGCGGTTTTGGGGTTGATGTGGAGGAGTGAGAATTGAACAAATCATGGGAAGGAGAGAGAGAAAGGGGATAGAAGGGTTTTAGTGGATTGGGTGAATGTAGAGGTTGGAAAGTTGGAGAAGTGAAGGCGGAGGTGAAGTTGCGATGGAAGCTAATGTTTTTGTGTATTCGAAAGCGAACTAGTCTCTCCATTATTCGGCTTTCGTCGTCTTCTTCTTCTTCTCCTCCTCGGAGTGGTGTCGGGAAAGCTTTCCTGTCTGTGTGTCCGTTGATTTAAATGAGAACACTAGAATTAAAAAAAAAGCGTAAATATTTCACGTAGTCTTTTTCTATGCATTAGTATAATAAGAGGGTGTTAAGGTAACCTTAAGTTATCACAAAAATGTGGTATTGAATGAGATAAATTTTTTTGTTCTACATTTGGTTGATATTTATGAAAAAAATATTAGACAAAAAATCAATTTAGTACTAGATAAAATAACAAATTTTTGTATCTCGTGTAATTCGATACAAAAAATATGGTACTAGATAACAAAAAAAATTCAAAATCCCCAACTTACCCTTCATGTTTTTCCCTTTACAGACAAACCCTACCTCCCCAAACCCTTTCGTTCGAACCCATCTACACTGCTCCAACTTGCCCTTCAAGCATAGTAGGAAAACTCATCGGTGCCACTCCAGCAAAGGGAATTAATCATGCAATCGACCACTGTTCAAACGTCGCCGTCAGGTTCGTATCCTTCCGTTCTTTCTCACATTCTTGCTTGCTTTTCTATCTTCCTCGCATGCTCTCCATCTGGTTGTCACCGTCCGTTCTTTCTCCGTTACTTACTTTTCTATCGTCATCGCATGCCTCCGTCTGGTTGTCACTGTTTGGTTGTTGCCGTCCATTCAAATGTCAGTTTAAATGGGACGGTGGTGGTGGATTGATCTTTCATGTTTAAATGGGACGGTAGTTGTCGCCATCCATTTAGATGTCTATTTAAATCGGTGTTCGTCTGGTTGTTACCGTCCGTTTAGCTAGAGTTATGCACATTTCAGGTTAGATAAAAATCTACCCAGCCTATTTAGAGTCCCCAAGGCTATGCACATGATCCTATATGCATTCAATTAAGGAGATTCCATCCACATTATTACATATATTTGTTGCTGGATGCATGAAATATTATGCAAGTACAAAAAACATTCATTCCTAAATTCAACTTGTATTTGAGCTTGAGAAGTACTACATTCAGTGTTTATGATTTTTGCTTTCCTTCTATTGTTGCTTAATTCGTTTTTTTCATTTAGTATTAAAGCCTCCTATAGATGGAGGCGATAATTGAGACTCGCAAAGGAAGCGTATTGATGATGTAGTGAGTGCTGTAATAAAGGAACAAATAAAGGAAACTAAGGCATGGATCAAAACATTTGCTGATGCGCTTAAACAAACATGACTACTAATGGATCAACAAACCCTAATGATTATGGTGCTTAAGTTGGCATGTAGCCAGCTTCAAAATTCAAAGAAAAAGAACGATTAAAAGGGTTGTAGCTCTTAGAGATGGCGAATTTGGACTTACCTTTTGTATGTTGTGTCTAAATATATTAGGATTTTCCTAGGTTTGGTTTGAGTAGGTGATGCCCTAGTAAGTTATCTCATTACTTGTTGTTTATGTCATGTTTGAGTGGTTTGAGTGGGCCAACTTTAGCTAAGAAATTTAGATTATGCAGCTGCTTTTGTTTTTTCTATGTTTATTGAATGATGTTGTAGGCCATTTGCCTTCATTTCGATTTAAATCATTGCCATAAATTCACTAGGCAAGATTCACTTCCTCAAGTTGGAGTTGAGGTTGTTGTCCCTTATGTTTTGTGTTATCAAAATGATCTGGGGATCCCTAACGTTACACCCATATTGCTTTCCTTCTATATGTCATATAAATCATGGAGCATCATGGATTTCTAATTTACCTTCTTGGGTGGAGAGTCTATATCAATATACTTGCAATAGCTGCTACCGGTTTCTATTATATGAACATTGTTTTGAATAGAAGGGTAGAGAGGGGAGTATTGAATGAGTGAGTATTAGCTAGATATGAAACGCGTTGAGAGGTAATTGATTCACTTATTAATGGAAATGATACGAATTGTTTATGGGAATTAAGGATGTGTAGGAATAGTTTTGCACATCTTTGTGAACTCCTTAAGGTACTAGGGAGAATGCATTGTAATGGAAGAGCAACAGTTGAAGAACAAGTTGCTATTTTTATTAACATCTTTGCACATCATACAAAGAATAGGAGTATTCAAGTGAGATTCCGTAGATTATGTGAGACTGTTAGTAGAAATTATCATCAAGTGTTAGCTGTTGTGTTAAGGTTAAAAGATATGTTACTTGCAAAACCCAATCCAATACCACAAGATTACATTGACAAACGGTGGAAATGGTTTAAGGTAATAGATTTTTTTTTCCTTGAGTTTATCGACAATGGTCATGATTACTTATAATACAATACAATTTTTTTTTGTTTGTTTAAGAACATATTAGGGTTTTTTAGGAGCATTAGATGGTACCTACATTGCAGTTACAATACCAGTTGCAGATAGACTTAGGTATCGAACAAGGAAAGGGCATCTTGCAACAAATTTCATGGGTATATGTGATCGTGACATGAAATTTATCTACATATTAGTAGGCTAGGAAGGGTCTGCATTAGATTCTAGAATATTACATGATGCAGTCATTCGATCTAATGGTTTGAGAGTTACACCCAGTATACACTTTAAAAAAATAAATTGTCTTCATTTTATCTATTCAATAACAAACTTTCATGTAAATTTATGTGGTTACATTTCTTTTTAGGTTCATATTATTTCGTGGATAGTAGATATTCCAATGCACCAAGCTTTCTTTTCTCTTTTAGAGGGAGGCGTTATCGCATTCAAGAGTAGGCTCCTAGTCAACGTAGGCCTCAAAATCATAAGGAATTATTTAACTATAAACATGCAAGGGCAAGAAATGTTGTAGAGAGATGTTTTGGAATTTTAAAGAAATAAAGGGGTATTCTAAGGAGTCCATTGTTTTATCCAATCAAAATACAATGTCGAATGATACTAGCTTGTTGTCTACTACACAACTTCATTCGAATGTAAATGCCACTAGACCCATTGGAGCACGCTATAATAGAAGGTGATGAAGTTCCAATTAGAGAAAATGGAATTGATGCAATCAAAACAATAGAAGCTACTGAGGAATGGACTCGGATGAGGAATAACTTAGCACAAGAGATGCACAATGAATGGAGGGCACGTCATAGGAACTAGAATGTCACTTAATTGTTGTACTTTCTTTGATTATGTATGTTGGATCATTGTCAGTATTGATTTTTCGTCAGTTATATATTATTGAAATCATTTGGTTGTTGAATTTTCAATTTTATATCGTGATGTAAATTGAAATATTTTATCCACTGTTTGTATGCATGACTTACATTTTATTTATTTGCTTTTTTACTTACAATATAGATGGGCTTACAGTCATGGACAATAGGGATAAAAAAACTAGGCATTTTTGGAGCCAAGTTGAGGAAGAAACGTTATTGGTAGTGTTGGAGGAGTTAGTTGTTGAAGGATACAAAGGAGAAAATGGCACTTTTAAAAATGGGGCTCATGAAGAAGCTTTAAAAATGATGAAAAGTCACATTCCAGAAATCAATCTCAATGTCAGACAAATTGTTGACAAAATAAACAGGTGGTCAATTAAGTTGGCGGAGGTTGTTGACATGATGAATACTAGTGGATTTGGTTAGGATGATGCTAAAAAATGTGTTACAGTTGATAGTGATGCAGTCCTTGCCGAATATATGGAGGTATAGTTAACATTATCTTTATTTTGAAGTATACTTATTTTTTTTAAGTTAATTCTTTATTGTTATAATAACTAGTTCTATTTATATGTAGAAACGTCAAAATGTTAGTAATCATGCCAACAAGGAGTTTGAAGAGTTTGAAAGGCTACAAAGAATTTTTGGAAAAGATAGAGCAAATGGCAAAAGGGCTAAGACACCTGCAGATGTAACGCACGAGTTACAAAATGAGGGTGAAGATACTTTTGAAGAAGCGATTGAGTCAGAACAAATGCCACAATCTACTGAAACCTCTAGCTATGCCTCACGTGATCCATCTATGCGACCAACTCGCAAGCGTCCTATAGTAGAATATGCTGCTGAATTTATATTTACATTTCAAAAGAGCATAAGTGATGTTAGGAGTGATTTTGCTTTACTTGCAGAGAAAATTGCTAATCCTCTAAGGTATGATGTTGCTGCAGGGTTGAAAACATTAGGATTATCGGAAAATGAAGAGTTAGATATTCTTATGCAAATGGCGACAAATCCACAATATAAAAAGTTTTTTTGGAGGCTTCAAAGAGAACAGCGCCTAGCATTTGTTAGGCGTATTATCGATTGATGGAAAAAATGTTTGTAGTATTTATGTAGCCGGAGACTTCTTTCATTGGCTTCTATGCACATCAAACTATTTCTTTTTTTGAATTTTGTGATGATTAGAGCACATTTGATGTGCATGTTCTAATTAAATGCCAATCATGTGACCATATTTTGTATGTATTAATCATATTAATAGCTTATTTAGAGTGTTGAACTTTATTTTCATATTATTAATAAAATATTTAGAACGTGTTATTTTATTAAATATAACATAAATTTTTGTAATTTATAATATGAATTATTGATTTTTTTCAATCAATGGATTTACACGAATTATTTTATATAATTTATAATCTCTTCAAATCGTATTTTCTTATAATAATATCAAATATGTATAAATAACCATGATATCATTAAAAATGATATAATTATCAAATTTATCATGTTCAGTCCAATACTTTGCAATTCTAAAAACTAGATAGCATAAAAATCATTGTTTAGTACTGAACAAACCAAATGTGGTATAAATTTTTTTTTGTTCAGTCCTTCTTATTTTATACTATTCAGTACTCCTTGTCCTATCCAGTACTAGTAACCAAACGCTACCTAAAATGTTGCTCTAGGCATTCAATAATGAAATTTATTGTCTTTTTGTAATCATGATTTTCTTTTTCCCCATAAAGCCTATGGCTGATCTTAAAAAGTAAAAATATTTTTTTAACACCCTTTAATGAGACTTTATTATTTTCTAACACTAATAATTTAAAGATCCATTAACCCAAATCCATTGGAAAAAGAAATAGATTTATATAAGTAAAACATGATATAACTAACAAATAGATCAAACTTATCAAGACTCAATTATTAAAATTGTTTGTACTTATGATTTTCCTATACTTTTGTGGGTGTATGCATGCATCTGTCCATTCACATGTGCATGTGCAAGTATGTACACACATGTCACTGTATGTGCCCATTAGTGAAAACTTTTAGTATTATTAATAAAACCCTAATTGGATATATATCATGGTTTTTCATTTATGTTAGTCATGATAATGTGTACATTATCACTGCTTAACAATTTGGGGCACAAAGGGAGTCCTGGCCTACTCAACTCGGAAAAAAAATTAATTATAGTTAATTATGAAATTTTTTTAAAATAAAAATTTATATATGGTATTTATATTTTAAGAATAATTATTAATAAAATATAATGTATAGTTTAATGGTAAATGTAAAGATTTTTATATTAGAGGACATGGGTTCAATTGCATGATACTTATTTTAATTTTTCTCAAGTTATATTTATTACTTTAATGATATTTTCTTTTTACTGCTTTATTTTATTTTTTTTCTTCATAATAACTAATAGTATTAAATTTTATTCATCACTAAATTATGATAAACTAATCAAATTATCTTAAGTTGCTATTTATTTATCAGTAGTATATCATAAATAACAATTACATTAATATTATATATATTTCAACCTTATTCTATAAAATATTAGTAAATAATAACAGTTATATTGCTTAATGCATTTTTCTTACAATTAACATTATGAAAATGAATGTGGATTTTTCGAATGACTAGTTATGTAATTAATCATATGAAATTGATAATTTTTATAGCATTTCTAATGATACAATTTTGTAGGGCCATTATTCTAAAAAATAAATAAATAAATAATACTTATATCTATATTATATTACTCTTTTAGCTCTACTTGTAATTTTGTATTTAAATATTTTTATGTTATATTTTTATAGTATATTTTCATTAATAAAAACTCTTATTAAATATTAAAAAGTGTTGTATCGCTTACAAAATCTTTCTTTATTTATATAATATGCTAATTGTAATTTCAATTTAAATATGATAAGTATAACCCCCCACTTTCACGGTTCTACATTTGCCCTTATTAACAATCATACTATAAATTTATGTTGAAGAACTTAAAATTTAAAATCAATAGAAGAATTCTTAAATTTTTATATTTTTTTCGAACTTATCCATACATTTAGCTAAAAAAAAAATTATTTTTCTAGTGTTTTCATATTTTTTTAATGTAATTTTTATTATAAGTATTGTCAAATTAAAAATAATAATAGAAACATGCTTAAACTTTATAGCTATATTCATTTTGGAATTATCTTAATTTCTATTTACGCTTTTCTAGATGGGAACACACTTATTAAGTATTGACTGTAACCTTCATCACCCATAATCAATTACATAACAATTATTTGTATACATAACCTCTTTTGATTCTACAATAGTAGTCAACGGTTCATAGAGATTGATTTTTAACGGGTGTAGATAAATAATAATAATAATAATAATAAAATAAAAAATTTTGAAAAAAGAAAAGAAAAATAGCCGAATGAGCACATCCCTAGTCTCGCTTTTGTTTCACATGCAAACCACATGAGGACGATTTGGGGTTGTGGATGTTTCAACTATTAAACCTAAGATATAGAGGCTTTATATAATAGTATAAGATAATAGATATAATGTATGTTTTCTTGTCAGTGCTTAACAAGTAATAAGATCAAGGGAGTAAGTACAAGTGATTGGATAATAACCTTACCTTGTATGATACTTTATAGATAGAGATTCTTAAATTTAGAACTAAAATCTATTTTATAATCTCTTATGACTATTCTTAAAATCTATATTCAAAAAATTTATAGATTTCAAGATAGCTTGTATAACTTATGGTTTTTTTATTTTTTTTACCTATTCTAATTTAGAATATTATAAACATTTTAATCACAACATTTGACTCAAATCAATATCCTTCTTGACAATTGATTACAACAAATGCAAACAACAAAACACAACAAATATAAATCAAAATACCTACTTATATTAGAAATGTGAGATAAATTTAACTATTTGACCAAGTATTAACCTAAAAGACAAATGATAAATTATGCCACTTTGATTAGATTTTGTTCAAGTATACATTAGTGTTAATTATTAGCAAGTGCACAATTGTATATAATTGAGTTAAACATGTATATAAACTTGTATATATATACACACTTATACTCATAATTAGTTACAACAGTTATGAAAGAATTACAATGTTCTGCACCAATTCCCTGTTCATTCCTCTTTCATGGTTGTGTAGATTTGTCTCCTTCAATTCCACATACAATCAAGTGAGTTTTCCAAATTAATAGAAAATAGCGCATTGTTTTACATGGCATCAGGATCATTGTTGTTCTATTTCTCTATTGTTTGTTCAATTGAAATTGTTTAAGGTTTAAGTCTATTAAGATCAAAATGTCAATTATGAATGCAACATCATATGTTATTGATTCTAGCTATAATGATCCATATTTCTTGTTTAGAGCTGATAATCCTAGTATAATAATTATGAGTATGATATATAATGGTTCCTATTTCTTAAGTTGGAATAGATCTATTAAATTGGCATTAGGTGCTAAAGCCAAGTTAGACTTTATTGATGGAACTTGTCTAAGGCTAGAAAATGATGAAATGGAACTACATAGACAGATTTGATGTAACTATATGATACAACATTGGTTACTAAATTCCATGACAAAAGAACTCTCAGAAGTGTTCATGTATGCAAAATCTACAAAAGATTTACGATAAGATATATGGGATTGATTTATACTTACAAATGGACCTTTGTTGTACTAGTTGCAGCATGAAGTTGATAATGTGAAACAAGGAAATTGTAGTATTACTATATATTTCAATAAGCTTAAGAAGCTATGGGATGAGTTAATGCATTTTAGTGATATTTCATATTGCTTATGTAGAGCATATGAACAGTGTATTTATGATCTTAAAGGAAAGTTTATTGAAATCGAAAACAGGAACAAATTAATGCAGTTTCTCATAAGTTTAAATGGTAGTTTTGACAATATTGGAAGTAATATTCTTTCTATGGATCTTTTGCCTGCAATTAGCAAAGCCTTTTATTTGATCTATCAAATGGAGAAACAAAAGCAAATGTCCGAAATGATAAGATATCAAGATGAGTCAATTGCTTATGCTATTAAAAATCAATAGAGAACATTAACTAGAGAAAGGAAAGAAAAAAGAGGAAAGTTAGAAGACAAAATGGTTTGTACACATTATAAGAAAACTAGACATACTATTAATCATTCTTTTAAATTGAATGGGTTTCCAAACTAGTTCAAGGGTATGAAGGATAAGAAAAAAATGTGTGCATGGTTGCTCATGTTTATTCCAAGTCAGAAGACATGGATACTTCTTTTGATAGCCATATACAATCTGCTTCACTTCAAAATGTTGATAAATCTAACCTTGTTTCCAAGATATGTCAACAGGTTATGAAAGCTTTGAAGGGCAAGTGGCTTGTAGAAGAGCAATCACATCATACATTTGTGAACTTTGCAAGTAATTGTTCACAAGCACGTTCATTTTTAGCTTCAAACAATAAATTTTTAGGTGATTGGATTGTTAATACAGGTGCACCAGACCATATAGCACCTTTTCCACAAATTTTAACCAAAATCCTAACACTTAACAATCCCGTCAAAGTGAAATTACCATATGGCCAAGTTAAGTTAGTACATGTTGGAAATGTGATGATAAATTATCATATTTACCTTCAAAATATTCTATTAATACCATATTTCAATTCAATCTATTATCAATCAGCAAACTTCTTAAACATGTCTAATTTACTGTTATTTTTAATAACAAAGATTGTTTCTTTCAAGACCCGTTGACCAAGAAACATGTTGTAAAAGTTGAGGCTTGACTTAGAATTATGTTATACATTCCAAGCTAAGAGTTAGTTGTCTTTCTTCTAATTCTATTCTTCTTGTTTCAAATGTAAACAATGAGATGGTTTACTGTAAGCATGTTTCATTTGTTGATAAAAATATGTCCTTAGAACTTTTACATAAAAGATTAGGACATATTTCACTTGCAAAGCTTCAACATATTCCTAGTTACCAGATGTTCAATAAACAGAATTTCATTTGTAACACTTGTCAATTTGCTAAATTTCATTGTTTGTCATTTCATTCCTATTCATCTACTTCTTTATATCCATTTGATTTGTCACATATTGAAATATGGGGTCCTTATAATACAATCTATTTTTGGTGCTAAATTTTTCCTTACAACCGTAGATGACTTAACTAGGTGTACTTAGACTCTTTTAATGACACATAAATCACACATACCTACCCTGATACAAAAAAAAAATTCGTTTATCAAAAATCACTTTGGTTCAACACCAAAATTTGTTCATGCAGATAATCACAAAGAATTTATTTCAAAAGAGTACCAAAGTTTGTTTCATAAACTTGATATCCTTCATCAAAGGAGTGCCATCTATACTCCTCAACAAAATAAGGTAGTAGAAGAGAAGCATAAGCACCTCCTTGACATAACTAGACTTATAAGACTACATACCAATTTGCTAAAATACTTTTAGGGTGAGTGTATCCTAGTTGTTGCTTCATTAATCAACAAAATGCTAGTTCAATCTTTGGGATGGAAAAGTCCTTATCAACTTTTATACCATGAGATCCCAACCTATAGTGATTTAAGAGTCATAGGTTGCCTTTGTTATATCTCTATTATTGCACAATCTAGGGATAAATTTGACAAAAGAGGTAAACGTTGTGTATTCCTTAGATATCCTTATGGAAAAAAAGGATATAAATTGTATGATCTTGAAACACATCAAATTTTTGTGAGTAGATGTTTTATTGTATGAGGATATTTTTCCATTTCACTCTTCAAAAAATTCTGTTTCTAATAAAATTGAAACTTCTTGTTTGTTTCCATCAGTCTCATGTCCAAAAGTTGATTTGTCATGTGAGTCTAGTTCTATTCCAAATGTTTCAACACAACCTTTAAACACTTCTCCAAGTAATTCATTATAACAGCCCAATACATCTCAATCAATTGTTCATAAATCAAATAGAATTGAACAATCACCTACTTGGCTAAAGGATTATATACATATTGTCTAATTGAATTCATCGTATGATACAACATGCTCAATCATCAATTTTTCGAAATCAAGTAGTCATTATCCTTTATTTCCCCCCGATTCTATGTCTAAGTACCTAAATGATCATGTGGTCTCTCTTTTTAATGTGTTAACAGTTCAGGAACCTAGAAATTATCTTAAAGCTAAACAAAATCCTAAATGGGTTAAGGTAATGAATAAAGAATTACTGGCCTTATAATCAAATCACACATGGGAATAAACTGCTTTGCCATTGGAAAAAAAAAAAAAAAAACCAATAGGATGAAAATGAGTGTATAAAATCAAATACAAACTAGATGGATCCATTTAGAGGCTTAAAGCTCGTCTAGTAGCTAAAGGGTATAATCAAGTTAATGGGATAGATTATACTCATACATTTTCTCTCATGGCAAATCTAACAACAATTCAAGTTCTTTAGCTATCGCATCAATTAGAAATTGATTTGTTCACCAATTAGATGTCAATAATGCATTCCTTATGGATTTACAGATGTGGAAATATATATGGAACTTCCTAAGGGTTATACTCCTACACATTTTGGTCAAGTTTACAAGTTAGTAAGGCCCTTATATGGCCTAAAGCAGGCATGAAGGCAATGGAACAAGGAATTTACTAAATTTCTTCTTTCTTTAAGATTCATTCAATCTAAGCATGATTATTCCTTGTTCACAAGATCTGGTTGTGATGGTTTTCTTATTGTTCTTGTTTACATAAATGATGTTTAATAAGTTGTGATAATTTATCTACTATATAATCTATTAAAGATGCAATTGATCATGCATTGAAATATGCCGAACTTCAACTAGTTTTCTTCTAAATCAGAGGAAATTTTCCATGGATATTTTGCAAGATGTTGGTTTAACCGGTGCAAAACCTACTAGAGTACCATTTCCTCTAAATGTGTGTCTTGATAATGAAACATGAGAATTATTACAAGATCCATTAGTGTTTAGACAGATTGTTGGCAAACTTCTATATCTAACTTTGACAAAGCTAGATATTTCCTTTCCCATGCAACAACTTAGCCAATTTTTTTCTTATCCTCACACGACTCATCTTAAAATGGTAACCCATGTGCTATAGTATCTAAAAGGTTCCATACATCATGGTCTTTTACTTTGTGTAAAAAGTTATTTATCACTTGTTGGATATGCTTATGCGGGTTAGGGATCATGTCAACTTGATCTTAAATCTTCATTTAGTTATTATAGTTTTCTGGGTTCTTCTTTAGTTTCATGGAAGACTAAAAAACAGCCCACAATTTCCACCTCTTCAACAAAAGCAGAATATTGCAGTATTGCATCTACTACCAAAGGACTATTATGGTTATCATTTACTCCTTGAGATTTGGGAGTACATGATTCTATACCAATTACTTTGTTTTCGGATAGCAAATTTGCAAAGTCAATTGCTGAAAATCCATGTTTTCACGGCCAAACTAAACACATCGAGGTGGATGTATATTTTACTCGAGGCCATCTTGCTTTGGGGTTTCTTAAACACATTCCTTCTACTGCCTAGTTAGCAGATTTTTTTTTTATGAAAGAAATGAATGATAAACAACTTTCTATTTCTTGTTCCAAGTTGAGACTTTTACAAAGGGGGGGTGGAGCTCGTTGAAGTATACTTAGTGTTAATTATTAGCATGTGCACAATTATATATAGTTGAGTCATATGACTTTCCAAACTTTACCTTGTGAAATTGGGGGAGGAATCATGTGCATCAAAATAGGATAAGGCTCATCTTGTGTGAGCACCTCCCCTATGTCCTCCCCATCCACTCTAGGATGTCCCTTTTGTGAAGTTAGAGGAGTTTAAATGTAAACAGTCAAGCTCTCTACTAATAGTATCTTAAACGGCACTGATGGTGATACAAATGAACCTATCTCATGGTACTCATATGCGGTGTAAGTAGAAGATGCCTAAGGTAACAAGTCACACTGGAAGAATTAGCCATCTCTAATCTACACATGTACAGGTTTATAACCTTGCCCTCAACTCTATCCCTTATCCCTGTCCCCCACAACACCAAAGTGGCTAGGGTAATAGTGATTCCCCACGTTCAACATCAGTAATGTACTACATGTTTGGGTTTACTTGCAATCGATCAATCACTATTTTGGGATTTTTAGGGTTTTTAAATATATAAATAGGTATTTCAATGTGTTTTTGGAGGTTTTTTTTCTTGTGGAATAAAAGGATTAGAATGGTATAGATGAAATCGCTAATTTAATATAATGAATATTCAATAACAAGACTCACAAGTTTCTCTTATTGATGTAAAATTCAAAAGAACTCAATATTCTGTTCGTATGACTTAGCCTAATTATAGGCTTAAAAAATAAATTCCTAGAAAATTATATAAAAAGGAAACTATTTAAAATGAGACAATATTGAAATAAAAATAACATTTAAGTGAAAGGATTTAAAATGCCTAAAGGCTTAAATAGACTCAAATAGCATACAATAAATAAAAGAAATTGTCTAAAAAACACTAAATAGAAAGGGCCAAAAAAATAGGAAGAGAGAGAGAGAGAGAGAGAGAGATAGAGAAGCATAAAAGCATTTGGAGTCTAAAAACGTATTATTTTGTAATTGAATACTATAGTTATTTGAGTGGTTTAAATGGTTGCAAATTTGGAATCAAGAGAAATGGGGTGTTCTTGCATGAAGAATTTATAACTTGAAGTAATAGTTACTCTAATAAGGATAAATATTACATTTAATACCTAAACTATGTCCATTTTTACAAATTACTATCTAAACTTTAAAAGTATTAATTTATTACCTATAAAATTTTCGGTATCATTTATAATATTTAAATAAGATAGTTAATTAAAAATAAAATAAAATTCAAATAATTAACCGTAAAAATATGCAAAATTTAAGTAATTAATTATAAAAATAGCAAAATTCAAATAATAAATTAATATATTAAAACTTTAGATAGTTAAATACAAAAATAGATACCATTCTAAGAATATGTAATAGTTTCTTCCAAAATTGTGGTAGAGTAATAAAACTGTCATTCAATTTTCAATTCCTTCTAGTATTTTAAACCACAATGGCAGTTTGGGGGAAATAAGGGGAAGAGAAGGCGTTGGAGTTAGGGGGAAGATGCGTTTTCCTGCTCATGGATGAACGTGGCCCACTGGGGCATTGAGTTAGGCTTGGTACTTTATCCGACCAATTAACTGAATTAACCTTGAGGTTGATTTATTTCATTAGCCAACTATCTGGAGGGACCAAAAAATTGTGGAAACCAAAATACTTGCCTTTCACGACTTCTAGCATTGAGTACTACCAATTAAACGTACCCGTTTTCTACAAGTTTAAAGGACATTAGAGTTGAAAATACCACTAAAATATTGCAAAAAGGCATCTCCTCAATACAAATACATCTGCACATGCGGTCCATAATCTTAAAATAAAAACACGATTATAACTGATTTGGAGTTAAAAAAGTATGGTTTTCAAGTGAAAAAAGTGAGTATCGTTTGAACCCTACATTATAGGAAGAACGCAATTAGCCTATCAAATGAATTTCATTGTGTTACCGCAATTTCATTAGTTGCAGAATCATAGCCTCACATGATTTATCATATGAAAGAATTTGAAATCTCCTAACCTGTTATTGTGATAAATGATACGTATTGCTTCTGAAAGAGAAAATAGAAGATAAGATTTAATAATAGTCACCTGCTGGTGCTGGCTGCTCTTTTCGACCCATTCCTTTTCAATAGAAAAGAAGAAATGGCTGAAAACTTACAGAAAGACCTATAAAAACATTGACATTTACACTTCATCAGCAATTCTAATCTATCATTTACAAGCTAAGCATATTGTTTATGCGCAATTGTAGTCTATAATTTACAAGCGAAGAATAGTGCGCAGTGTGTCAGAGAGATTTTGAATAGTTTGCTGTGATTGTGCTGCTTGCAGTTCCTGGAGTGGCATCTCTTCATGACACCTGATTTTTAAAAGACAGATATGAATAAGCGAATCCCCCAGGGCTAAGCAGAAGAGATTGTTTTTAGAATAAAATCGTACATTTTATGGTATGATAAAGCTTGGGCCAAATTCAGCAGCGTAGAACTTGAAGCAAGTCTTTGGTGAACACTTGGGGGAAGGGGAATCTGCAGCAATCCAGTTCACAATGGAACATGTTTAACATTTAAAGAAATAGAGAGAATACAACGTATATTTTTGAGGCATGCACAAAAGTTCTTGTTCACATGTGCAACCAAGAGAGAGAGAGAGAACCTCATTTTGCCCTCTTCGACCCTTTTTAGACTGTCCATCACCAGTAAACAGCTCTTGCAAGGCTTCCCCTGAAATTGATCCAGTATTGTCCCTAAGCATGTTGTCTGACAAGAGTGCAATAGGGGATATATCAGTTGCCCTCAAGAAAGGAATGGGCACTGTATTTCCAGCTGCATATATCGACCAAAGCTGCAATGAAAGGGAATCATATTTAAGCAGCACGAATAATCAACAAGCAGAAAAATAACTTTACACAAAGCCATCTGAAATTTCTGTTTTATTTCTTTGGATCACAGCAATCTCAGAAAATTCACAATTCATGCAATAGAAAGGCCGTAACTGTCTCTCTGCTAGACAGGAGGTCTAAAGTACATGTACCTTATCTTGCAATGCAAAGGCCTTTTTACTGACAGTTTCATTTTTCAAAAGGCCACTATTCAGATCACCGCTGTCTCCACTTTTTGCTTGAGCATCTGTTGATTTAAGATTCCGCTCAGAAATAGAAAATCCCCGCAAAAAAGGTACTTCTGCAGACCTTGTGACCTCATGTGATGCTCCAACAGTATAAACGTTTGCTGCAGGATTGAAAGCATTTTCCTCCCTGATAAAATCCCCAATCAAGTACAATTTTTAGGTTGCAGAATTAGAAGCAAATCAGATACAAAAACCTAAGCCTCACAAAAACTCAATTGGACCAACTATTCAAATAAAGGTACCTGAGGTCAGTCAATTTTCCACCTCGACCATAAGGACTCTCAACATGTCCAGGAACTGGCAATTTTTTGACAGTTGAATGCTCGGCCAATGAAGATAACTTACCAATCTCATCCCGATCATGGACTATAACAGTTCCAAAGTCACCTGATTGAGACATATTTTGCATAGTATAAAATGAGCTTCCTTAAAAATTGCTTCTTGTAGGGCTATAGGAAAGCAATTGCAGGCTATGGTTTACTGTTAATCCGCAGAATAGATAAGCTATGTTCTCAGCCTTTTGGACAAGTAACTTTCCAAGGGGGAAGAAACAAAAAGGAATAGAAGATAAACTCTGTTCAAATGATATATACAAAGCTCATCTTCTATTTTGTACTACAGGAACATATTGCCGATAGGTAAGAAACCAAGTCCAGAGAAGAGTTGAAAATTAATTGGCTAAAAATGGTAGATGGCATAGCCCATATCTTTCTGTCAGATGGAAAGATGTATGAATTATCCAAAAATGCAGTAAAGCTTCTTTATATCCCGTGGGTATCCCTGTCAGAGTCTTGACCTATATTTATCGTACCACCATATATGATGAATGAATTTGCCGCTTTTTTATCCATACATGGCAGCCTATAATAGGTTTGTATAAGGACAAGGACACGCAAAGGGGAAATGGAAACTTCATCCAAAAAAACAAGAGAGCACATCTGGACATTCTTCATGGTCAATAAGGTTGTACAACTTTAAAACTACATTTGCGAAGAGGGAAAGAAAACTGGGGGAAAGATCCAGGAAAGAAAATGAGAGAAATTTATAAATTCTCTTATTTGGATAAGGAGGGAAAGAAAGTTGGTAATATAATTTTTTTTTATATTGTTACAGAAGTCCCTTTATCTAGAAGTGTACTTTTGCTGTAAGGGTAAACTTGTAATTTTATTTTAATTTCCTCCCAATTCTATCCAAATTGGAAAGATCATTTTTGGTGGGCCCAAGGGAAAACCTTCCCTCCTAAATTCATTCCATTTCCTTTCCCTTCCTTTTCCAAACAGAGAAAAAGTAAAATTTTCCCTCCAAATTCCTTCCACACAACCTCCCAGTGCAGGCCCCCCTTCCCCCTCTTCTCTCTATCAATGTGGATGTACAACTCAATCAATTTGCTATAAGATGCAAGCAATCTCCCACATTAAATGCCAGTTGGGACCGCACTGTCAATAATTCTAGTAAATAAAACTAAATGTCTTCAAGTCAGTAAGTTTCTGTTGTCAATAAGTTCAAGTCAGTAATTTAATATAGGGATTAATGGATGTCATTGTTCTATAGTTTCTACACAGCAGTATATACCATAGAAAGATGCGAGCATGCTATGATTACCTTCTTCAGATGCATCAAAGCCGTCTGATATTGGTGATTTCCGGATGGTACCAGTTCTTGATACTTCTTTTGTTAATTTAACTCCAACATTATGAGGCTTTGATGGAACGGTATCTCCATAATCCTCATTCAATTTTGGGCCTCCTCCCACCTGCTTTAAGGGGAAGAAATTGGTCATGAGGATAAGAACAAATACACACAGAGGACTGAAAGAAGAAAGTTTTATCATACATTGTCCGGAGACTCAGCTGAAGCAAGGCTTTGTGCCCGTTCCATTGAGGCCCTAATCTTCCTGGCTTCTTCAATCTTTGGTAACATTGCAGAAGCACCAAATTGGCATTTCTCGATGAACTTATGCTAAATTCATCAAAAAGACTGTAAGATTACGATGTGAGTGGGAGAAAAAGGAACAGCAAGATGCAATTAAGAAAAGCTGAGGGAAAAAAAAAAAGAAAAAAAGAAAAGAAAAGAAAAAGATAGTGTTGTCATGAAGCTCATCTAGCAAGAAAACAGCTTATAGCATCACGTGCAATTCTCAAATATGATGAACATTCAACAAAGTGCAGCTATACTACAGTAAGCAAGCATTAGCCTAAATTTCCATCCATGTATCCTAGTTTTTCTTCAAAACAAAAATTATCTGATTGCTTTTGGTCATGCATCAGAAAAATTGTTAGATGCTGGCCTATCTTCAACTATCAATGATATGAAGAAAAAATTAGGAAGCAAAACATTAAAGAAGATTATGCAGTCAAAGAAATGATTAAAATGGAACTACCAGAAAGTGTTGGGGCAGATTGAATACGTTGCAACCAAGATTAGACATTGTAAATACACACAAATGTATGAAACAGACACATGATTATGGAGTAAAAAGATCATTTCTAGTAACGGAAACAATGGGGGCCCTGGGGGGGTGGGGTGTTTAGTTGAAGAAAAAAACCTGCTGGCAATTGATAAAACATCAGCATAATATGGGGCATATGTTCACTGAGATCTGCATTTTGTAGATTTCTGTTGCCAGTAGCAGTCATCATTAGATAGAGTTGAGTTTTTTTTTCCCCCATAAAAAATTTGGTTCTCTTCTTGCCTACCACCCACAATAGAAAAGCAATAAGAAAGAATTAAAAAAAAAAAAATTGGGAGGTTCATTTCCAAGAAAACCCGCTAGTCATTGTTCCGGTGCATGGCAAACACCCTTTTTCCCTTTTGTATAATTGTTAAAAATCTTCTGCTATTTTGCAAATAAACCAAATTAATTGAAATGTCAAACAAAAAATCAAAGAACTTTAAGGACTAGAGTGATTCCAGTTAACAATAACTTCCCAGAGCTTATTATCTCAAAAAGAATTTGATAAGCTACAAATCTAAAGCCATACCTTGAGCATCTCAGCTGCAGTAGGGCGTAACCGTGGTTCTTTTGTCAGGCACTTTGCGACAAAATCATGGAAAACAAGGGACCTAGAAGATATAACAAGCACAATTAAAAACAGAAACAGTGTTGAAACATTATTTTTCTTCTTCTGAACTCAGCCAGTAATTTTCTTTAATGATAATACATTTACAAAACAACAAAGGGTGCCAATGCTTTAATGTCAAGCATAGGAGTAACAGAACTAGACTAAGAATGAGTTTCAACATTCTCAAAAGCTTCCCCCCAACCCCAACAACCCTCCCCTTCTCTCCTCTTGCCATATTCTCGATAGCATTCAACAAATGGTTTATAATTAGAAAAGTGCTCTCTACAAGATTCTGCATTTGTATTGTCCATTCTGCAGTAAGCTGATGAGGGGAGAACAGGACCAAGTCAGGGTGTTGGGCTATAGAGAGGGCAAGGGCCCACGTGGAAGTTACGAAGCATTTGAAAAGTAAATAAGCCAAAGAGCCTAATCCACACTATGTATGCATTAGCTATTATATTTTCTGCATCAAGTAAGTAACTGCATCTTAGTTTTTGTGAAGAAACATCAACTTATTATCCTACATGATTTCTTATGTCAAACAGGTAGTTAGAGCACATTTTTTTACAAATCATGTATTATCAACATTTTGGCCTTGGGGCAAATTAGCATAGAGCACATTGTACTCAATACAAGTCAAGAAAAAATTGCAGAAAACTTCACCCCCAATTATTTGTCGGCACCTAGATTCAGGGTTCAGAATTTCCTTTACTGCATTGTCATGGAATTCCAGCAGAGCTTAATCAGCTGACTTCATGGCTTAGGGAACCATAGATTTCAAACATATCAAAGAGGCATTGAAGAACCCAATGCCCTAACAAGTCAAAAGATGAGATGCTTAGATCAAAAGCCTTTGCCGAAACACTCCAACACCAGCAAGAGACTCCCCAAACAGGAGCAAACCTTGATTGACGTCAAGGCTCAGGTGGAAGACGTCCATAAGGCTAAGCGAAAATCACTGATCCCAGGTTCCACCTAGCAAGAGAGAGCAGTGCTGAGGGTAGGAGACCCATAAGGAGCTTAGCAGGGAAGCAATATCAGTCTGGTTATGCTCACACGACAAAAATGGATTTCTTATTCTTCCAAGGTGCTGGGTTAAAACATTGGCTTTTTGGAGTAGAGCGAAGGTACGAATAGCTTCAATGCACGCAGAAGGGTGAAATGTCAAGAACCACCATGACCACTCCAATGTGGCTTGGAGACTGGAGAGTGTATGTTTGAGGAAAGAACCATAGATTTGGATAGAGGTTGTATGAGGACCCAAGGCAGGGTTCACCCCATAATGCAGGCTCAAAAACTGATTAACCAGTTTCAACTGCCACAGGAGTACCAGGTTTTTGTTTTTTGAGTGCACTGAAACCTGGCCTACTCCAAACTTACACCAGGCTTTGCACACTAGCCAAGCTTCAAAAAGAAGCTCTATCGTCTTCCTAAAACACATACAAAACCATACCTAATCAGTTAATCAAAACATTCCACCCAAAACCCTTTCTACTAAAACAAACACCTTACCATATAAGCAACGCAACACACCACCCCTATACCCAACCACAACTACACGATACTAACAATTCCAGACTCACCTATTCACCAAACTCTAAGCATCTCACACTCACTAAAATTGCTAAGAAGAAAAGCAAGGGCTTAAGCTTCCGCTGTGATGATAAATTTGGACCTGGTCATCTTTGTAGACCAAGAAAATTGAATCTCGTAATTGTTGAAGTTGAAGAGGGTAATGATGAAGAAGAGGTTGAAGATGGAAAGGAGAAGATTCCTTTAGAAGAGGAGTTATCTAAGGAATTGAATGAGTACAGACCAAGAAAGGAATTGGCAATTTTAGGAAAAGGAAGATGAGTATTATTCTCAGCATTAGGAGCATTTTGAACTTTATTGATGAAGGATTAGCATGAGGGTTGGGATGTGAATCGTTGAAGATAAAACCATTGTGATATTGGTAGCTAATGGAGATAAGATGAGTTCTAAACAGAAAATTTCACAATTTTTTTGGAACATATAGGCCATCAAAGTCACAGTAAAAGTAAATCTTTTACCCTTAGGGGTGGTATTTTCCTACACAAGTATGTCAAGGATGGTTGAGTTAGAAGTTCTGGATAGTTATTTAGTTCACTGTGATTTTCTAGAAGATTCTAGAAGGCTCTGGAATGCTCAAACAATTACTTGTCTTCCAATTCTATCAAAAGGAATCTTGTTGTCAGCTCATTACTGACTTTATGATAGTTGGAGGAACTTTAAACTCTGATGAGGAGCCACTAGCTTTTGTGAACTTCCACATGGGTAGTTAGAACATGTATTTGGCAAATCATGCACCATCAGCATTTTGGCCTTGGGGGAAGGCACCATATATGAACCACATTGCACTTAATACACACACACACACACACAGAGAAAATCAGCCCCAGTCATTGGCATGCACCTAGATTCTGAGTTCAGAATGTCCTGTATTGTATTGCGATGGAATTTTACATACCATGATCTAATATACAAGGGAAGGGGGAACGTGGGGAAAGAAAAGAAAAAGAAAAGGAGTCTGCAACAACTAATTGAGACAGGAACCAATCTGGTCTGCCTATTATATTTCCACATACTAGAAAAGGTAAATTGCTGGAAAGAAGTCAAAGCAGCTTAAGAACAGAAAGGTTTTGTAACACATTAAGCATATTATAGACTTATGCTAATATTGCAATTACCAGAAATGCAAGAAAGAAGATTCGCTTATGCAATTTTAGAATTCATTTGTAATTTTAATCCAAGATTCAGGATACAGCATTTCGAGATCTAAAGTTATTAGCAAGGCTATTTCTTCAAAATTGATGGAGAAAGATTGCAGGTTCAGAATGAAATAAAACCAACCATTTTTCTTTGTCTTCAAGCATTGGAGCTGGTTCAATTGAAATCATGAATAAAACCTGTCAGACACATCCAATTCCTTGTGTGTCAATTAAAAAATATTGATGCTCATAAATATTCAATAATTAATAAAAATGGCATGAACATTCTGTAACATACTTACCAAAATAGTGAATCATCATTTTACAAAAGACAAAAAGGACTGGGTGAAGGACTCTCAAAAAAAGTGAATAGGTTTCACAATTATGAAAAATAGTTACATGTTGGAGGATGAAGTATCATCATGTACAAAAATGAAATAGAACCTTCACTTTCTGTCAATATCATTTAGAGATATCTAACAAAAAAAATCCCAAGACTTGAAACTAAGAAATAGCAAAAAAAACACTGAGCCCCTTATGTAGGCATTAATTCTACAATATTTCTTCTATTCCTCTTGATCTAGACCCAAAAGTTTTGCATATATAGCACAAAATAATGAAGTTTACTTGTAATGATCACTCTAAGATTTCCATTTTCTCCTTGCAACATAGTGCTACTATCATTTAAGTGTCTAGATGCACCTAAATAATAGCATTCCCCTGCATTTCTTGCAGAATTACAGCACAAGGAAACATCAGGCTATTTCTAGGTCAGATCCATCTTCTCGCCAAGTCAAAGAGGCCAAGTATTAAATCTGTGGTGATTGAACACAATGGCAGTCATTTCAGAACAAAATATATATACTCCAATGAAACATGTCTGGATATCAATCTCATCCTTCACATGTCTTCCAGCCATTGAGAATACTGGCTTTGCCCTTTCCCTTCTATGGAGCCAGATTAGCACTACATGCATGGTTGAGTAGATATGAGCAAGAATTCTTTTTATGTTCTGCATGCCAGGCTCACTCCGCTTACATCATAAGTGATGGAATTAGACTATGGACATCTCTAACCCATTTTATGATTGATTTACAAAAAAAAAAAAAAAACTGTCTGTGCTGGAGCTGATTGCCCAACAGTCCTTCATTAAAGCGTCTAAGGTCTTTTTTCCCAAACAAAATTCAAAGCAAAGGATGTTTGCATGCCAATCACCTTAATTTCTATGGAAAATCTTCTTGATTAATACCTTCTGAAAGCATGCTTTACTATGGATGCATATCCATGAAATGTCCAGCAATTGTTTGTACTGGATGCATGTCAAACTCTGCATACACTCAATAACAGGCATTGGGTGACATTGGAGAAAATCACTACCTACTTGTGCCCGTTGATAGTATACATAGTCCAACCAAGGTAAATACATGCAACATATTTTTTGCTTTAATCTCAAGAAATCTAGACCTGCATTTCGGAATTATGTACAACCTGTAAAATCCTCATCTATTGTAATTCATATTGCATTTGATGTCACGCTAAGAGATTTAAAAGGATCTGAACATCAACATGTGTCGCCAGCCTTGAGATCATTGGGATACTAAAAGGATTTCAAGGTTTGTATACTAACCCTCATGGGATGTACCGCTGCTCGAGGGGGTAGCCCCTGCAATTTTCAAAAATTGAAACAAGCGTAAATATCAACAAAATGAAGTTGGCAATAGAGAAGCATGTAAAACAAATAAATACAGAAAGTTTTTTTGCAACACTTGATCTTGCCATCAAATCTCACTGGTCATCAAAATTCTATGAACTAAAAAGCAAGTTGAAACTAATTTCTAGCCACCTTCATATCTACCTTAGAACAAATGTAAAAATAGTCCTTCAGAATTTTCTAACAAATCCACAAAGAGAAAGAAGGAAAAATGAAAAAACAAAAAAAAAAAGTGAACTTAGTTTAAGCTGGTTCTGAAGTTCCAACAAAAAAAGCCAAAGCTATGTACAATTCAATTTCAGTTCATCCCTATAATTAATGTATCATTGAGGAAATTCATTTTATAATGAAAGTGTTCTTCATGCCGATTAGTGATGGCCATTATATCCAAATGACAAATGTTGCTCAAAGATTATGTATTCTCCCTCAGAGCTCTAGTGAAACCGATTGAATAAACTTATGAAAGCAGATAACTAATTGAATAAATTCACATACCTCTGCCATTTCAATTGCAGAGACACCAAGTGCCCATACATCTACCTGAAAAGAAAAAGAACCAACCATTGTATATATTTTTCAGAAAGCAACTATAAACTCATCAGCAAGCACTGTTATTGTCACCAATGAACAAGCAAGATGAAAAGAAGAAAGGTCCAAAAAGGTCTTAATGGCTGCACATCACATCTGGTATTTTCTAGGATGGAGATAAAACTATTTCTAAAAAAAAGTTATCATTCGAGATCCATCTAAAATATCTGATTTACCATATTGGGTAAATAGTATTTTATTTGTTTTCAACTCATTATTGCCCAAAAATTACAGACAACTTAAAATTTTGGAAGCAAAGATTGAAAAGGATTTCCAATTGAGTCCCTAAGTTTTTTGCAATAAATTGGTTAATACTTGTACAAACAATGGAAAAGGCATAACCAAGAAACTATAGAAATATTGAGTTGTCTCCAGAAAAAGCAATCTCCACTACAAATCTTCAAGTAACAGATACTGCACCTTGCCATCATAACGGTTTTCCTGAATAACCTCAGGAGCCATCCAATGTGGAGTTCCAATAAACTGCATTAAAAATATGGCCATGAAAACATGTTGAAACAAGTAGGATAATAAACACAAACCTAGCTATATGGATATATATTATTGGTCCAATTTCCACAGCAAAATGCAGGAGTGCAAGTTTTATATCTTGAAGCTTACTGTATTGCGCTTTGACATTGTCCTTGTAAGTTGCGCAGCCACCCCAAAGTCACCTGCTCATGTAATCCAGAAATCTGCATAAATTCTTTCAGCTAACTATGTTTTATGAGCAAAGAGAAGAATATTTAGCACAAAAGCAAACAAGTGATACAGCAATGATCATCCTAGATACTCGTGACACACATAAGGCTATATACATGGAATCAATCTATAAGAGTTTAGTGTCGAGCCATATACATGGAATCTACACATACTGGATATATATTCACCGGAAAAGCAATACTACACTCCTTGCCAACTGTCTCCCTATCTGTATAACCCCTATACCCTCCTTTCCTCTCAGCTATAATATCACATTATACGCAACCGATAACATCACCATAACTCTGTATCTCTTTCAAATCAACCTACTGGAAAGACATTTTTGGTTTCAAAGATGTCTAGTTTGCTCACCCAGCTTGACTTCTCCTTGTTCAGTCAACAAGATATTACCACCTTTAATATCTCTGTGAACCTTGAAAATTGAATGCAGATAAAAGAGGCCCTGAAAGGAATTTCAGTATAACATCATTTTAGACTGAAATATGGAAAATTGAATTTGACTACAAGCAATTATCAAAGTCTTTCCAGAAATTAGCACATTAAATGGCCCATCAATTTCAACCAATCCAAAAGGGAAGGCAGGACAACTTGCACAAGTATGAAAGATAAATATAAATTTGACAAGGAGAGGATTAACAATGCTTCCAAGAAACATCAGTACATTTATCACTGCAGCTAACTGGACATGCTGATATGAAACATGGGTTCTAAAAGCAAACAAAAGGCTAATTTTTATTTAATTATGAAAGAAAACAAGAATACAACTTCATGAGAGCATCACCCACTCCCCAAGGATTTTACAAAGCTAATTTCTGGCCAAGAAACTAACTGTAGTGACTACTGCTATTTATAGAGCCTCTACTGCTAACTTAGTGTTTTCCAGAGACTTTTAGAACTATCTAGAAGTAACCAGAAGTATAACAAGAGAATTATCCAGCTGACTAACTAACAGCATAACAAACACAAAATACTAACACAACTAACAACAATGACAAAACAATAACAGAAAACAAAACTAACTAACTAACTAACTATTACAGGAGAGGGTCATATCACATGCAATATTGACACTCAGTTGAATGGCAGCATAAAAGTCATTGTAGTAAAATACCTTCAAAGCTTCCCTACATATATAGGCTATTTGATACTCCTCTAAAGGCTTCTCAGTGACATTCATAAGGTCAGCAACACTTCCTCCACCACAGTACTCCATCACAATCTGCAAGGTCACTACTGTGAATATAACAAGCCAAAACAAGAGGTAAACATGAACACTATCCTCTGGTTAGATTAACATATAGAGAGTGAATGATTTAAGACAGCAAGGAAAATACAGTTAACTTTTCTTACCCAAAGATATTCCTCTCCCTGGTAGCTCCCAAGGTACCGCACAACATTAGGATGATTACATTGCTGCAACATCTCAATCTCACCTCTTATTTCCTCATAGCCTTCCTCCTAGAAAATAACAACACAAGGAGCAACAATCAACTCAAAGCATCTTAGCCAAGCTTGAGAACAGTACCCTACTCCAACTATCCAGCAATAGACACCTGAACTGAATCCAATAACATACCCCTTCACTCAATGATATCACTTTGATAGCCACAAGTTCCGAGGTCCTCCTATCTCTAGCCTTATAAACAGCTCCATATGACCCTTTTCCTGCCAAACAAAAGGGCCATCCTTTCTAAGCTCCTTGACAGAACACCATACAACAGTAATTTGCTGTCACGGTGAAACATGAATCTAATCTAACAATTGCGTCAAGCAGATATATTACATATCTAACAACCCTTTGCACATTCCAAAGCTTTTATCGTGATATATGCAATCAGTGTCACATTTCCTTATTAAGTATTGCTTAACAAGTCACCAAAGGTGCTTACTAACAAAACCCTAATGTTATAACTCACAGGAATTGAACCTGTACATGCTACACGATGAATTACAATCTATAAAGAACAAATACGAATATTGTTTATGCACATTGAACGGACCTAATTCACTGAGCAATTCATACTTAGAAGTAGGATCTTCCCTCGTAACACTCTCCGGCATCGAACTCGAAGAAATCTTACTGTGCTGCCCCCTTACATCGTCTCCCTGAGAAGAACTAACACTCGCTTTCCTCTGCTGTCTCCCACCAAACCCTAAGTCTCCAACCGCCTGCATACTCGCAACAGCCATTCCCATCGTCGAATCCCTAAAAGCCCCACTACCACTACCGCCACCGCCGGCCGTCTTCCTCACCACCGTACCACTCACCGACTCGTCATCGCTGCCTCCTTTCTTCACAACGAAGGTGGAGAATCCACCGTCATTGTCATCTTCATCGTCCTCGAACGTCTCGATTCTCTTCCTCAAGCGGGAATTGAAATCGGAATAGTCCAAATCATCTCTACGCCTCGGAAAGGGGCTCCCGCTGCCTCGATTTGTTTTCACGATCATTGTGCTGAAATCCTCCGCGCTTGGATCGTTATCATAGTCAATCGAGGAACCTCCGCCGAAGTCCTTGGGAAGGCGCTTGAGGAGAGGAGGGAGAGAGGAGTCGTCTTCTTCTTCTTCGTCTATTCCTTCGACGTCGTCGTCGTCATTTTTGTATATCATTGTGGCGTAAATGTCCGGTTCTTCCACTTCTTCGTCACGACGCTTTTCTTTATCGGAATCGGAGGTTTCGCCGTGAACGATGAAGGTAGAGTAGACATCGGACTTGGTCGACGATTTGAGGTTCCGGCGAAATTTCGGAGTTAGATCCATTTTGGCGGGCAGAGTGGAAAGAGGAGTGTGAGATGGCGGAGAGAATTCGATATATAAATGTTTGTTTTTTCCCCGGTATATAAATGATGGAGGAATAGAAATAACGGTATGAAAAGGAGGAGGAAAAAAAAATTGTATCTTTTAATAAATTTCATTCGATGTGATTTTCATCAAACAAGGCGTTCCTTGTAAGCGATTTGAAATAAAGACACGGATGTGTCTTCGATTTAAAATCCTTATTATAGAAAATGCATGCATGAATTACAAAATCTGCTGCTGCTGCTAAATTTACAGCAAAGCAAGCATTCATTCCAAACACCAATTCATACTAATAAACACATATAATGATAATTATACGAAAATATGTGCAACTGGATCAGCTATAAATACAAAATCCGAAATACCTCAAAAAAAAAAAAAGTAAAACAAACTTTTTATTAAAATATATAATCTTATAAATATCTATGAAAATATTTAAAATAAATCATAAATATCTATATCCTCCTCTTGCTCCTACTCTTAATAAATTGTCTAATTATTTTTTATAATATGGATCTATACTCAGTTACTATGTCATCAAATGTCAAAGAAACCAATAATTCTTATATCACGTGCAACTACAAAAACTTATTAAAGTCACGCGAAAGAACTAAATTCCATTATATCGAAAGTTGTGAGTTATGACCAATAACCAATCTATAGTAATATAACCTCCACAAAGTGGGTGGGGTAAGAAGAGGACCATTGATATAGAGTGTCGTAGAGAGCTAAAAATAAGTTGGAAGTAGGAGCTAAGCTGCCTATGGTGTCCTCGACCATGATATCTACAAGAGCGTGCTCATGATAGCTTTGCCAATTCTTCACTCATCCCCCTCTAACTCTTAGTCTATTGGCCTTAGGGTACGATGGTAATAAGGGCGCATAATCTACTAGAGGTGCATTTTCTAGCTCTACATCATCCTACCCCTTTAATGGCTGCTTGTGGTGAATAGTAGGAAGTAATATGATCCCACTATGATCCTCAACAAGATGTATGTCAACATCAGCTAAAGAAACTGTTATAAGTAGATTAGGTGCTAAGCATACATGGCAAAAAGCATTGACCTAAAAGTTAGCGGAAGTTACTTATATAATTAGGTTAATATAATACTATAAATGTATTTCTTATTAGGTATCAAATTATTACTTTAGTACATCTCACATAGTGTGATGTCTATACCACTAAACGTAATCTAGATACACAATATCACCATCTTCCAATAGGATTGTGTTAGAGTAACAATCTTCCTAATGGGTGCCATTCAATCAATGACAGTCCATCCCCATAAATCAATCTAATGCAAGCGAAGCTTTGTATCGACATCGGTAAGCATCCGTTGGAACCCACTAAACTGGCAACAAACTTAATTCGAGTAGTACCACTTTATAATGTGAAAGCATATTAATGGCACTCGAGTTATCTAAACCTCGCTTCTTGCACAGTGGAATGGAGGGAACATATCAAAGAGTTCCTTACGATACAATGACCACAAACCTAACATTTTATTATGCTATTCCCTTCTACACTTATTGCACCTAGTTTTTGACAAAAGCTCTCTAAGGTCCATCTCCATGTGGTATCATTTCAATCTAGACTTTCTCATTTCACATTAAAGTTTGTCAATGTCAGAGCATGGGAATGGAAAATTAACCTCTAGCTAGTAACGCTTATCTCTAATAGGCTAGAAGCGAGTCTAGTAACATTGTAACTAATGTGTCCACTTGTATCATGGGCTAATAAGCTATCAATCTTCAAATATGTTACTACAGCACAAGCATATGAACGCTAAATCTTATATATTTGCTACTTGTTACATGTGTGCATATGGTTCTTGAGGTCTACAGTTTATATCCTTCCTCTTCCATTTGCCGGTTTTGCATGTGCACATTCATCGCATAAAGGTGCAAAGGCTAGCATCAACGCAAATTCATTGCACACGGGTGAATCACTCATCGTGCTTGGTCCTTCTTAGTGTTGAAGAGATGAGGTATTGGCTATCAAGGGTTCTTCTTCATTCAAATATTATGATTCTTCATTAATTTCAACATACAAGTCTTATATATGCTCTTTCCTAAAAGTTGCAACCTTGTCAATTAGATTCTCAACATCATCATCATCCATAATAATCATCAACTAATATGACACACCTCCATGATACTAGTGCGAATGCCTATGTAGTACTTTAACATGCATCATATTTAGATCGACCTCAATGCTTCCACAAATTCTATATAAGAATTTTCTATCAGTTGAATTCTTCTTCACCTTCAACTTTTCCATCGACCCATTCTTATACCCTAGGCTATCATTACCATTCATTATATTTCCATTTTTGTACACAATAAATTTCACAACGCCAACCATTTTTAACCTAATCATATCACATGTACACATTTAATCTCATGAAAAATTATAAGGATTCCCTATGAGTAATTTTCACAAACACCTTCCATACATTATAGATAACTATCATGCCCAATAATTTTTACATAATTACAACTCCTGCATTTCACATATTTTACCACTATTATACACACATTATCAACTAACGCACATTTTTGTAACTAAAACTATCAAATCTATACATAATAAAGCTATATCAAATTAAGGTTTCAAAAATAATATTAGACTCAACAAAATATCATAAATTCATATAAAAAGTGTAAAATAAGAGAAAAGGATAGTATACCTTCATGAAATTATGCAAATGGAGGTGGGATTACATTTGATTTGTGAAAGAAAGGTGCAAATACGGGAGGAAACGACCAACTTTAGAGGAAAAGGGAGTGGAGTTGCATTTTAGGTGTTTGAGAGTATTTTGTTTTGTTCCTTTTGTGGTCTCATATATACAAAAGGGAAGGTATATGTGCATGCACCTTCTATTTTAAAATGTTTCAACTAAGTCCAAAACATTTTGCATGCACCTTTAATTCAAATATCATCACAATTGAAGGCGGATACAATATAGGCACCTTCACTAGACTAAACACAAAATATATTTCCTAAACCTTATTTTTATAATTTATTTTAAAAAATACATTTTTTTTAGTGTTTTTCTAGTATGAAAGGTATTGTAATGACCAAAATGATCACTAATGAAATGACGACAATAATAAAGTTTTTTAATTTATATATAAAAAGATAATAGATAATAGATTATAAATTTTAAGAAAATATTAATGTAGATAATGTTGAAAAAGTATCATAACAAAATAGAAAGCAACGGTAACTTTTAATAAAATACTAATATTTAAAAGTTAATATTGAATATGTACTATAAAAAAAAGTTAAATATTAAAGAGACACCATAATAGAATTGTAATAAATGTTTTCCAAAGTATCAACAAATCCAAATGCTTCAAACTATGTCCCCAACAATTGTTTCTCATTTATATACCCCTTACTCCACGTCTCTCGTCCAAGATGACATGTATTGTTAATGCTAAATGCTTTCCCACTTCTTACAAATATATATTCCATATCTTTATGCCTTCCAAATTGTGCTTCATAACACCAAAGATTCCATTGGAAATTGCTTTATTTATTCCCTCATAACTTGTTAAGTAGTCAAGGCTAAGATTATGGAACCATCGGATGCAATTCTTGAAGAAATGGTTTTAAAATTCCATAAAGCAAAAAGTTGAAACCAAAATTGATCCTATCATATTCATATAGATTTGTTTACACTAATTGGTCATATCTTGAGTTCAATGGATCAATGCCTAAGTGAAGCAAAGTATAGTGTACCCTACTCAATGTAAGAAGTTATTGATTATGCAAGGTGCTGAGTAGGATTGAGGTGCCAGAGTAGTGCCTGAATTGTACGATATGCTTTGAAAGTTGTAAAACCTAAAGTTAAGTCAAGATTTAGTGCTATGGGTAGATAGTAGAGTACATAAGTTGACTGGTGAATGGAAGGTCAACATTTTACCAACATTTAAGTTGGTCAAATGGAGGTAGGCTTATGGTCATTTGCTAGCCTTAGTAGTCAACTAACAATAGCAAGTGGTTGATTGTGGCCTTAATTGCTTGACCAATCATATAGGAAATTGTTTTTTTCTTTTCAATTTTTTGGTTGCTAGTTCTAAATATATGGAGCAAAATGTTTATGAAGAGTTTGCATATAGATTTATAGTAGGGTTTAAACATAAGAGAGTCTATTCTTGTATCATAAACACCACTTTTTTCAATGTAAACACCCCATTTTTGCCCTAAGAATCAATAATAATCATTTTCCAATTTTTTCCAATTTTTCTCTAATTTGGCAAAAATAAGAAAAATATTCAAAAAAATAAAAATAAATAGGAAAACACATCAATTTTGAAAAATGATTTCAGAAATGGCAATAATAAGGAATAAATAATTTTTACAAATTTTTGAAATTTCAAAAAATATATATATAAAAAATTACATTGCATATATGCAATTTGTGAAATAAACAAAATCAGGAAAATGGGCTAGCTCAGCTGGTCTGAGTCTTGGTTAGGCGGGTGCGAGGTTAGGGGTTCGAAACGCGGGGGAAGCAGATTCCGCGTTTTGCAAATTTTTCATTTACCCGAGACACGTGGTAGCATCTTATTGGCTGAAGCGAATGCACGCGCCGGGTGCGTAATCGTCTTCAACCTCGGTCCGAGATCACCGGCGAGGAGAAAAATTCAAATTTCGGCCGTTTCGATTCGATTTTTTGCACAAATCCAACAGATCTTCAACATAATTGAGATAAATATCATCCAATTGGAATCAAATCTCAACAAATCGAAGGATTTACACGAATCGGAGTTGTTTCATTTAACCGCAAATACGATTTGCCTCGATCGGTGGAAATCCGAGCTTATCCAACTCGATTTCGAGAGCCTATAAATAGAGGATGAAGTGAGGAAGCCAGAAGACAGATCAAAAGTGAGAGAAAGTGAGAGAAAAGAGAGAATCGAAGTCCACCGGAGGAGTTTGGAGCCGCGACCACCGATCAAGAGTTGAGCAACCACCAAGAGGCATTTCTAGAGCAAACCACTGCCACCATTGGATTCCTCACCCTCGATAACTTAGGATTCGACACCTCAACCGCTGCAAAAGGCCGCTGGAACGCCGTCAACGAGCATTCCCCGCCGCCGTATCCGACCGCTTCGACCTGACCCGCTTCAACCCAATTCAACCCGACCGACCCGACCCGCGCACTGACCCGGATCCAGGTAAGTCGGATTTTCTGTTTTTTTATTTTATTTTATTTTGTTTATTTATTTGATTTATTTTTTTGAATTGATTTATTAATTTTGTTATTTATTTATTTGTTTATTTACTTATGTGTTATTTATATTTCAATAAATAGAAAAATGTTAGAAATTAGATTTTTTAGGAGTTAATAATATAAAAAAAATAATAAAAAATAAAAAGAAAAAATATAATCAAAATAATAAATAATAAAAATGTAGAAAATAATAAAAATATTAGAAAAAATAATAATAAGACTTTAGATTTTGAAATAGGGTAGAACCTAGGAGAAAATTTTTTAATAAAACAAAAATGCACAAAAATTATGAAAAGTTAATAAAAAATGATTAAAAAATTATAAAGATTATAAAAATTTTTAAATGACAAAAGAATCATAAAAATGATAAAAAATCATTAAAAAATCACAAAAAAATTAATAAAAATTCGAAAATTAAGAAAAAAATAGAGTTTTATCACTTAGAAAAATCGTTTTCTCAAATAAATCCAAAATTGATGTTTTCCCCAAAAATTATTTTTAAAAATCAAATTATTAAGCTTAGGTTTAGATTTTTTTTAGAAAAATCCAAAAATGGTAAAAACATAAATCAAAAGAGATTTCAAAATTAAAATTCACAAACCCACTAAATCTTTTCAGGAAAAGCAAACTACGGCTTGTTTGATCCTGAATAGCAGGTACGTAGGCACCCATTTGGGTCAACCCATAAAATGAAATAAAAAAATCATTTTTTTCAAATAACTCATTGAAAAAACACAATAAAAGGCAATAGAAACAAAATAAAAGACATTTCTAGATAGAGATAATTTTAGGAGATTAGGTGGTAACCGTAAGGTTTTAATAGGTTAGCCTCCGAACTTAAAAACTCTGGTTTTCCTTTTCCTCTTTTCACCAAAAACGAGAAAAGGAAATCACGACGACTAGTGGTCCAAATTAAGACTAATCCACTCATTTAGTCTTAATTCAATATTTCCCAACAACAGTTGGGTGGCGACTCCAAAATTAAACGAAGTTCCTAACTCAAGTCGAGGATCTACATTAGATGAGCATAGGGTCTAGTCTAGATCGGATTAGGAATGGGAAAATTAAAAAATTAGACTCGACAGGATGGCGACTCTGCTGGGGACTCATTCAAGTAGGCTAGCCACTTGAATCTCCTCAAAATTTTCTTTTAAAGAAATGTCTTTCAATTATTATTCTGTTGCTAACTTTTCAGGGATTAGCTAAGATTAGTTTTTTTTTACTTTGGGGTCTGCATGCATGCATATGTTTGTGTGAATAGATGCGGTCGAACCCGAACCGTCCTAGAACCCTAAGACGGGGAGCCATTGTGTAGGTTTCGGGCGAAGTGAGTTGATCACCATTCGGGACCGATTAGGCTACCCCACCCAATGCTTCGATATGGCTTGAGATCCATTTCTCCGAGAATGCGGGAAGCCATAGAGCTTGGGGACCAGTTAGAACCAACCTATTTTGCATACATAAGTCATGGGTTGACGATTGAGGATAATGTAATAAATTGTTGTTTTGTTCATGGAGTTCGGATCTATTTCCCTGTAATATTTTCATAGTTCTGGTTGTAATTAGGGAATTTCTTGTTGTAATAGATGGCTAGTACCGCAGTCAAACGCCTCCTCCGCAAAGAAATTCGGGTGTACAAACCTTTGGACCCAAAGTTGGTACTGGACCATTGGTTTACCTTGTACAATCCAGAGGAGCAAGCCTTCATCCAGCAAAAGATAGGGCCCATCCTCTCACTAACAAAAATAGAGGTGAATTTGCCTTTGGTACGGGCCATGCTCCAGTTATGGGAAGTAGAGCCTGCAGCTTTCTTTATCGGGCCACATGAAATCACCCCTACCCTGGAAGAGTACACCTAGCTGCTACAGGCTCCAGCACTGACTGATCAAATCTATGTGCCAAATCTCGAGGTCGGGCCAGCCGGTACCTTCAACAGACTACTAGGTATCCGCAAAATAGCAGTAAACAAAGCCCTAGCAGACTGTAATTGATACTGCATACGGATGGGCGATTTGGAAGCCTGGTTCATTGCCCGAGAAAACAATGGGGACAGAAAAGACATACTGTGTGGGGACCCCAAGACTTACAGACAGAGAAGGGTGAATGCTTTCATCTTGACAGCTTTCGCCACCATACTATTCCCCACTGGAACTTTCTACGTTCACTACCGAGTTGCAGAGCTGGTGACCCAATTCCTGGAAGGAAGATCTTACATCCTGGCTCTACTAGCTGAACAAATTCGGAACTTAAACTTCCTCAGGAAAAAAGGCCATGGGATCCTCCGCTTAAGCATCAACCTTATGCTGATATGGTTCGTAAGCCACCTTAAGTGTTTCGGGCTGAACATGGTCCGGAAAACCTTGGCCCAACAGGTGGACCTTGTGGATTCATGCGTAGAAAAGATAAAGCAACCCGATGACCTTACCAGCCACAGTTGGGTAGAAGTGCTTAGAAGTTTCAGTGCCGAGGATATTCTGTGGACAACCAGGTAGAGTTGCTGCGACAAAATTATTTTGACCTGCAGTAATTTTCAAGTCGTGCCTTTGATCGGAATCAATGGATGTATTGGATATCACCCCAATTCAGTGGTCCGTCAGTTTGGTACTATCCAAGATATAGTTTATCGGCCCTCGCTGGAAGCAGTCACCTTCGAGTACCAAGATCCGAACCTGCTGGTGGCTAAAAAGTTTGCTAAGCTGGCAGAGGTTAAAGCACTTTGGGAAGTAAGAATTGAAAGTCCGAATGTAGACCTCGGGGAGCTAGATGGCGAAGTGGGAAAGCACCGAGCCACCAAAGAGTTTGTAATCCGCCAGCTGTACCAGACAGGGGAAAGAGCATACCGGGTTCCAGATGTCACTTAACCGAGGCCAGACAAGATAAATCCAGAGCTAGAAATCTACCTAGAGCAGGTCAAGGCCCGGATGGAGGTATACTTTGAAGTTGCAGATTATAAGAAAGACATCTAGAAAGGATGATTCAAGGAGTCCGACCAAAGGAACAAAGCCTTGGAAGCTCGATTAGAAAAGACTAAGGCCAGAGTCGAAGAACTGGAAGCTGTCATCAACGGGAAGCCTAAGCCTCCACAACAGAAGACCAAAAGAGCTAGGAAATAGATCATCATTTGTAATCTTTTATTTTTCTTTCGAACTCCAAAATTTCCAATATTAATAAAAGTGAAAGTTTCAATATTACATCATCAATCAATTGTCAACCCTTTTTTATTTTTAGCATATGTGTGACACATGCATAGCATTTTGCATACATTATACTAAAGAAAAAAAAATGCGCGCCAGGTATCAAGATAGCTCCCAAGCAACCGAACCCTCCCAGAAGCCCAATTCGCACACGTTCAAGAACAAAAATGGCCAACAGTAGCGACAACCGCAACAACACAAATGTTGAAGCTGCCTCAAACTCCAGGATCGTATCCCTAGAACAAACGGTCCAACAATTGGCTACCCAGGTCCACCTCTTAACTGAAAGCATCGACCTCTTTCGCACCACTCAATTAACCCAAGAAGAACATTCAGGAGCCAGGAAAGGAAAAGCAGTGGAGGGACAGCCTCCGGAGTATGAAGAGATCAATTCCCACCTTAACCCGGCCTTTAAATATGAGCCGAAGATCAACTAGGGGCCAACCTCTTATGACTTGAGAAGAGAGATGGAAGAGAGACAGAAGGAAATGGAGAAGAGACTCTTCCAGCAGCTCCATGATAAGATGAAAACAATTGAAGGTCCTGATGGTTTCGAGCAGGCCGGGATCACCAGTCTGCCAGTGTACAGGGAAGAGGTATCACCACGATGGGACCGGGTGCCCTAAAATGCATACCAAGCTATATGCCCGAAAGATGAGCAAGTATGCTCAATACGACCAACTCATGATCCAGACCTTCCAAGACAGCCTCACAGGCCCTACATTGGTCTGGTACGCCCACCTGGACTTCAATAATGTCAACACCTGGGAAAAACTAGCCCAGGCGTTCTACAACCAGTATAAGTTCAATATTGAGGTCGCCCCCTCCGTGATTGACTTGGGGAGTCTCCGGAAAAGACATACTGAGCCATTTAAGGAGTATGCTCAGCGCTGGAGAGCTCAGGCCGCCAAAGTAGCAATCCCGATCTCTGAGAAGGAGTTGACATCCATATTTGTCAACACCTTAGACAAGACCTACTTTTCACATATGGTAGGCCAGACCTCATCCAGCTTTGCAGAGGTGGTAGCTGCAGGATGTCAGATTGAAAATGCCATCACCACCGGTAGACTCCAAATGATGGATCCTCCTAGGGTCACACCAACATAAAGGCCCTTAAGAGGTAATAGAGCTAAGGAGTCCACCGTTAGCACTGTCCATTCCAGTAAAGCAGAAAAAGCTGGAACTCGTGTGACATTTCAGACCATGAGTACCCCAGCCCAGCAATCCATGACAGGTCATACCTAGGCCACCAGGGTCCTAAGGCAGTTCACTCCAATCCCCATTCTGCTCAGTCAAGTCTTTACTCGGTTGAGGGCGGACAACTTGATCAACTTTGAGATCCCCAACGACCGGTACAAGCCCAAGAATTTCAACTCAAGCCTCAAATGTGACTACCATATGGGTCAAGAGGGGCATTCTACAGATAGGTGTTGGAGGCTTCGGCACAAAATCCAAGACCTAATCGATGCAGGAATCGTACAGTTGGATTTTGTGAGCACCCTAGCACCTAATGTCAACACCAACCCGCTGCCCAATCATAAGCCCACCATTAACATGATCACATCTGAGGAGTCAACTCCCAAGGAAGCCCCTAAGCAGAAGACAACAGACCAACAGAAAAAGCAGTCCCGTCAAGTCCCAGAGAAAACCCCAAAGTCACATATCAAAAGAAGATGGTTAGCTGGAGACCCAACAGTCGATACTTTGGGAGAACAACATGGGAGGTTTGAATACTTGGTGAACTATTCTTACACCCCAACTGAGTATGGGCCGCCTAGCGAATGGGGGCCAGAGTTTGAGAAGGAAGACAACCCGCCGAAGGAAGAGGAGAAGACTATAAACATGATCAATTCCCATCAGAAGCCCAGGGTGATAAAATGCTACGAGGGACAATCAACCTGAGATACAGATCCTAAGGAAAAGATATGTATTTAATGTCCCGATACTGGCGGAAAGTTATAAGGCCCCACCTTTCGACTATTGGGCCCTCGAACAAGAGCGACCTCCTATGGTGGGAGGAATCACCCGCTCCAGGAGAATATACGACCCAAAGTATAGAACCCCAACCGAAGAGCCCAACGTGGAGAAAGGAGAGGAAGAGGAAGAGGGACTCGCTACGTTTACAAAGATGGTCAAGGCGAGTGAATACAAGATAATGGAACAACTAAACAAAGTTCCAGCATAGATATCACTTATGGGCCTTCTTACAGCATCTGAGCCCTACAGGGAAGCACTCTTCAAAGTGCTCAAACAGATTCAGGTCCCAGAAGGCATCGCTACAGACAAAATAAGTCACGTGGCGGATTCTATTTTCACCATGGACCAGATATCTTTCTCTCCAGAAGAGCTAGGAGAGGAGGGAGACCAACATACAAAACCACTGTTCATAGTGGTCAGGTGCAACGACACAATTGTCTCCCGGGTACTCATCGACAACGGATCGTCCCTCAACGTTTGCCCACTGGCTACCCTCGACCTATTGGGGGTCGATCCAAGCAATATAACACTTAGCTTAACGGTGGTCAGAGCTTTTGATGGGTCAAAAAGAGATATAGTAGGGGAGATAAACCTACTAGTGGAGATTGGTCCACAAGTATTCCACATATCTTTCCAGGTCCTCGACATCCTAAGGTCTTTTAACTTACTTTTGGGAAGACCCTAGATAAACGCTGCTGGAGCCATCCCCTCTAGTCTCCACCAAAGGGTCAAATTCATTGCGAACGGGCAGATAGTCACCGTGCTGGGCGAGCAGGATTACACCATATACAAAGAAATTGCCATACCATATATTGGGGAGGAAGGTTCAGAAGACCTTGGTCTACAAATTTTCAATAAAGTGAACGTGGTGACCAGTAAGGAGGGCCTTTAGTTTAAAGAGGGGCAGCAAGGGACATTTGGACTAGGGTACGTTCCCACAGCCGAAGAAGAAGCGCAAGCAAAAGGTGTCAAAGGAAAAATGAAGGAGAAGCCAATCGACACCCAGATGTGCATTCCACCTCTCCAACAATCTTTCCGAAGAGCAAATATTATTCAAGAGCTTTGGATAAACGAAGGTGACGTCAACAATGGGAAACCAACCCCCCGCATGTCCAATCAGCATCAGGCTCTGAACAATTGGTTTTGTTATCCTATCAATAGTTCTAGGTCAGCTCAAAAATAGAGAATGATTATTGAACGAATTTTATTGAGACTCTTTATCAATTCAATTACAGTCTGTTTTTTTCTTATATACATGCTTTCATCTTTACTTTACCCAGATCTCCTACCAGCGAACATCAGGGATATTTCGCGCAGGTAGAAAATAAAAACACTGATATCGTTTCCAACGCTGCTGGGTCAGTTGTTGAAGGCGATATCCTTGACCACGAAATAATACAAGAAAATTGGCAAAAACATGAACAAAGCGGAATTTCAATCGACGAGCCGGTGGAGATAGTAAATCTAGGAAGCATGGAAAAACCTAAAAACCTCAAAATCGGGACTAGTTTGAGTGCCGAGCAAAAATGTAAGATAACCAAACTATTAACAGAATATGCAGATGTGTTCGCCTGGTCATATGGTGACATGCCAGGACTAGACCAGTTAATAGTGGTTCATAGGCTTCCCACAAGGGAAGATGTCAAACTTAAAAAACAGAAACTAAGAAGATTTAGGCCTGACATCTTGCTAAAGATTAAGGAAGAAGTCAAGAAACTGCTAGAAGTAGGGTTCATCGAAGTGTCCGATTACCCAGAATGGGTAGCAAATATAGTCCCTGTTATGAAAAAGAATGGAAAAAGTACTCATATGCGTAGACTTCCGGGACTTAAACCAAGCCACACCAAAGGATAACTTCCCCCTACCTCACATTGATATTCTAGTGGACAACACTGTGGGAAACTATCTTTTCTCATTCATGGACGGTTTTTCAGGATATAATCAGATAAAAATGGCTGAAGAAGATAAAACTAAAACGACTTTCATCACAACGTGGGGAACTTTCTGTTACAAAGTCATGCCCTTCGGTTTGAAAAATGCCGGGGCAACGTATCAAAGAGCCATGGTCGCGATACTTCATGACATGATGCATCAAGAGGTTGAAGTATACGTCGACGACATGATAGCCAAATCTAAGGAAGGAGAAAGCCATATAGATATCTTGAGGAAATTGTTTAAACGACTGAGAAAATTCCAGCTCAAGTTAAACCCAGAGAAATGTACTTTTGGGGTCACAACGGGGAAATTGTTAGGGTTTGTCATAAGCCAGGAAGGCATTAAAATCGACCCTGACAAAGTAAAGTCCATATAAGAGTTACCTTCCCCACGCTCCGTTAAAGAAGTAAGAAGCTTGCTGGGAAGATTAAATTATATAGCTCGTTTTATCTCACAGCTCACCGATAAGTGCCGGCCACTATTTCGTCTGTTGAAGAAGAACGCCACAGTAGAATGGGACGACGAATGCAAAGAAGCATTCAGGACGATCAAAGACTACCTTATAAAACCTCCGGTCTTGATAGTCCCGAAGCAAGGAAAGCCCTTATTCTTATACCTCACAATACTCTTTGAATCCATGGGTTGTGTGTTGGGGCAGAAAGATAAAGAGGGAAGAGAGCGTTTCATATATTATTTGAGCAAGAAATTCCCAGACGGGGAACAAAGGTACTCAGAGGTGGAGAAGACTTATTGTGCTCTAATTTGGGTCATGCATCGACTAAGGCAATACACCCTTTACTATCATATTGAGCTACTGACAAAGCATGATCCCTTGAAATACTTGGTAGAGAAACCAGCTTTGATAGGGAGAATCTCGAAATGGCAAATGCTCCTATCCGAGTTTGACATCACATACATAAATCAGAACTCGATGAAAGGGCAAGCCTTAGCCGACCAATTGGCAGAACACCCTGTCGAGACAGATTCCCAAGAACTACAAGCCCAATTCCCGGACGAAAATATATTAACAGTGGAAGATATACCGGTAGAAGACTTTGGGATAGAGCAGAACCCGAAATGGAAATTGTTTTTCGATGGAGCCACCAACGTATTCGGTTACGGAGTTGAGGCGGTATTGATATCCCCAGACGGCACTCAATTCCCTACAGCGACAAGACTTACATTTCCCTATACCAATAATATCGCGGAATATGAGGCATGCATTCTTAGCCTCAAAATGGCCTGCCAAATGGAAATCCGCAAATTAGAAGTATACGGAGATTCGTCGCTCATCATACTACAGACAAGAGGGGAATACAAGACTAAAGACCCTAAACTGATACCGTATCATCAACACTTGACAAAGCTAATCGAAGAATTCAAGGTAATCTCTTTCACATACATCCCGAGAACTCAGAATCAGTTTGCAAATACACTAGCCACACTAGCATCTATGATCCCGATAACAGGGGGAGCCGAAATCCAACCGATGAAGATAGACATCAAAAATCGGCCCGCCTACTATTTAACCATTGAAAAAGTACAAGATGACAAGCCTTGGTATCACGACATCAAGACCTTTCTCCAAGAAAGTAAATACCCTGAAATGGCTAGCAAGAATGACCAAACAACACTCAGAAGGTTAGCAAGCCATTTCTTACTAAGTGGGTCTATACTCTACAAAAGATCATCTGATACCACCTTGTTGAGATGTGTGGACAAAAATGAAGCATGCGAACTGATGAAAGAGGTACATGAAGGAGTATGTGGACCTCATATGAATGGCTACATGTTAACCCGAAAAATCATGAGGTTAGGATACTATTGGTTAACCATGGAATCAGATTGCATAAAATATGTCAAGCACTATCATCTGTGTCAAGTATACGCGAACCGGATAAATGCTCCGCCCAATGAGCTACATTTGTTGTCAGCACCATGGCCTTTCTCCATGTGGGGAATCGACATAATTGGCCCATTCACTTCGACAGCATCCAATGGCCACAGGTTTATACTGGTAGCGATTGATTACTTCACCAAATGGGTAGAAGCTTTGTCATATGCCAATGTCACCAAAGGGGTAATAGTCCACTTCTTGAAAAGGGACATAATAGCCCGATATGGAGTTCCTAAGTCTATCATCACTGACAACGGCACCGATCTTAACAATAAGTCGATAATAGGTTTATGTCAGCAATTCCACATAAACCATAGAAATTCAACTCCCTACCGACCTCAGATGAACGGGGCAGTAGAAGCAACTAACAAGAATATCAAAAAGATCATTGAGAAAATGACAACTACTTACAAAGATTGGCACGAAATGGTACCGTTTGCTCTCATGGCTTATAGGACTTCAATAAGAACATCTACTGGAGCTACCCCATATTCATTGGTATATGGTACTGAAGCAGTGCCACCAGTTGAAGTCGAAATACCATCATTCAGAATCTTGTCAGAAACTCAGCTAACCGAATCAGATTGGGTAAAGAAGAGGCTTGATCAGGTGAATCTAATTGATGAAAAAAGACTTACCGCACTATGTCATGGCCAGTGTTACCAACAAAGGATGGTCCGAGCATTTAACAAGAAAATGAGGCCCCGATACTTCAAAGAAAGGGATCTAGTGCTAAGGAAGGTTCTCCCGAACGCCCAAGACTCCAGAGGGAAATTTACCCCAAACTATAAAGGCCCTTATGTGGTGAAAAAGGTTCTGTCAGGAGGTGCTTTGATACTGACTCAAATGAATGGTTCGGAATTGAGAGACCCCATTAACACAGATGCTGTAAAGATGTACTATCCTGAGGCAAGGGAATTGAAATTTTGCTAATGTTTATGAAAGCCAATGTTTGATACAAATTTCGTTGAGTTGAGTTTTTACTTTTTACAAGCAAAGTTAATGTCCCTGAATGGTCAATAATCCCAATCGATTCTCATCGCAACAAATATCCCTAAACACATTACCCATCACTTCACCGATAAATGATAAACACTAAAATAATAATGAATCTCAATAAGTTTTGTAATATAATTCTATCTATTCTTGAGCATTAAAACTTAGCACATTAGTAGGATAACACTACCGGCAAAAGAGCCATGGCACAAGAAAGGAAGCACATCAAGATTTTCAACCCCGTGTCAAGATGACAAGAAGTGAAGCAGAAGCAAACTAGCATGAAGGTTCGGTTATTTGGTTGCCATCCACGATAAATTGGCAAGCATATTAAAATGAATAACTATCATCATATCATGAAAAGCATCACATCATTTAGCTCAGTCAGTAGAAAGCATATTCAAAAAGCATAAGATGAGTCAGCCTATAGTGGGGCACTTGTCTAAACATCCCCTTTAATAGGGTAGTCAGCCCAAAAATGGGCACTTCCTAGATCTCCTCTCTTAAGGTCAGCCCTAGGGGCACCTTTTTGAGATATTTTTTATCATAGGTTAGTCAGCCCAAGGGGGGCACTTTTCTAAATATTTTGTCTCAAGGTCAGCCCATAGGGGGCACTTTTTGAGACATTTTCTCCAGGGTCATTAGTCTAAGAAGACACGTCCCGTTATAGGTCAGTCAACCTAAGAGGGGCACTTTCCTAAATATTTTGTCTCAAGGTCAGCCCATATGGGCACTTTTTGAGACATTTTCTCCAAGGTCGTTAGTCTAAGAAGACACATCCTACTATAGGTTAGTCAGCCCAAGAGGGGCACTTTCCTAAATATTTTGTCTCAAGGTCAGCCCATAGGGGCACTTTTTGAGACATTTCCCCCAGGGTCGTTAGTCTAAGAAGACACGTCTCGCTATAGGTCAGTCAGCCCAAGAGGGGCACTTTCCTAAATATTTTTGTCTTAAGGTCAACCTATAGGGGGCACTTTTTGAGACATTTTCTCCAAGGTCGTTAGTCTAAGAAGACACGTCCCGCTATAGGTCAGTCAGCCCAAGAGGGGCACTTTCCTAAATATCTTGTCTCAAGGTCAGCCCATAGGGGCACTTTTTGAGACATTTCCCCCAGGGTCGTTAGTCTAAGAAGACACATCCCGCTATAGGTTAGTCAGCCCAAGAGGGGCACTTTCCTAGATATCTTGTCTCAAGGTCAGCCCATAGGGGCACTTTTTGAGACATTTCCCTCAGGGTCGTTAGTCTAAGAAGACACTTCCCGCTATAGGTCAGTCAGCCCAAAGAAGGGGCACTTTCCTAGACTCCCTCGATTAGTTATCTTAGAGGAGCACTTTTCGAACCCATCGATTAGTTAGCTCAGAGGAGCACTTTTCGAATCTATCAATTAATCAGCTCATAGGAGCACTTTTTCAAACTTTTAATAACCGATTAGTCAGCTCAATGGAGCACTTTTCGGAGGTATTTTTCCAAACAGTTGCTAGTCTAGTCATACGCTTCTGTTGACAGGTAGCCAGCTCATCAGGGCGCTTCCTAGGATAATCTTCTTTTCAAGGTTGCTAGTCTGATAAGACGCTTCCTATCATCATTTATTCTACCCTTCTAAACAATGCTTGAGATGTTTCCTATCGTCAATTAGTCAGCCCATAAAGCACTTTTTGGGAAGGAACATTACTCTAAATTGTTAGGACCATTTTAAACTCGTGGGATTATTAGCTCTTGGAGCATTTTCCCACCAGAAACCAATTTCCAGATAATCAGCCAAAACAAGGCGTTATCTATTCAAATCAAGAGGCCAAAAATGGCGTCTTTCTTGTCTTTGTAGTTAAGTTTTTCAAACTTTATTACAAAGAGGGGTAGCTGTAAACACCCCATTTTTGCCCTAAGAATCAATAATAATCAATTTCCAATTTTTTCTAATTTTTCTCTAATTTGGCAAAAATAAGAAAAATATTCAAAAAAATAAAAATAAATAGGAAAACACATCAATTTTGAAAAATGATTTCAGAAATGGCAATAATAAGGAATAAATAATTTTTACAAATTTTTGAAATTTCAAAAAATACAAAAAAATAAAAAAATCGCATTGCATATATGCAATTTGTGAAATAAACAAAATCAGGAAAATGGGCTAGCTCAGCTCGTCCGAGTCTTGGTCAGGCGGGTGCGAGGTCAGGGGTTCGAAATGCGGGGGAAGAAAATTTGACGTTTTGCAAATTTTTCATTTACTCGGGACACGTGGCAGCATCTGATTGGCTGGAGCGAACGCACGCGCCCGGCGTGTGATCGTCTTCAACCTCGGTCCAACATCACTGGCGAGGAGAAAAATTTCGAATTTCGGCCGTTTCGATTCGATTTTTTGCACAAATCGAACATATCTTCAACAGAATTGAGATAAACATCATCCAATTGGAATCAAATCTCAACAAATTGAAAGATTTACACAAATCGGAGTTGTTTCATTTAACCGCAAATACGATTTGCCTCGATCGGTGGAAATCCGAGCTTATCTAGCTCGATTTCGAGAGCCTATAAATAGAGGATGAAGTGAGGAAGCCAGAAGACAAATCAAAAGTGAGAGAAGGTGAGAGAAAAGAGAGAATCGAAGTCCACTGGAGGAGTTCGAAGCCGCGACCACCGATCAAGAGTTGAGCAACCACCAGGAGGCGTTTCTGGAGCAAACCACTACCACCATTGGATTCCTCACCCTCGATAACCTAGGATTCGACACCTCAACCGCTGCAAAGGCCGCCGGAACGCCGTCAACGAGCATTCCCCGCCGCCGTGTCCGACCGCTTCGACCCGATTCGACCCGATCGACTCAACCCGCGCACTGACCGGATCCAGGTAAGTCGGATTTTTCGTTTTTTATTTTATTTTATTTTGTTTATTTATTTGATTTATTTTTCCGAATTGATTTATTAATTTTTTTATTTATTTATTAATTTTTTATTTATTTATTTTTTATTTACTTATGTGTTATTTATATTTCAATAAATAGAAAAATGTTAGAAATTAGATTTTTTTAGGAGTTAATAATATAAAAAATAAAAAGAAAAAAATAATCAAAATAATAAATAATAAAAATGTAGAAAATAATAAAAATATTAGAAAAAATAATAAAACTTTAGATTTTGAAATAGGGTAGAACCTAGGAGAAAATTTTTTAATAAAACAAAAATGCACAAAAATTACGAAAAATTAATAAAAAATAATAAAAAATTAAAAAAACTTATAAAGATTATAAAAATTTTAAAATAACAAAAGAATCATAAAAATGATAAAAAAATCATACAAAAAATCACAAAAAAAATAAAAAATTAATAAAAATTCAAAAATTAAGAACAAAATAGAAAAAAATGAGTTTTATCACTTAGAAAAATCATTTTCTAAAATAAATCCAAAATTGATGTTTTCCCCAAAAATTATTTTCAAAAATCAAATTATTAAGCTTAGGTTTAGATTTTTTTTAGAAAAATCCAAAAATGGTAAAAACATAAATCAAAAGAGATTTCAAAATTAAAATTCACAAACCCACTAAATCTTTTCAAGAAAAGCGAACTACGGCTTGTTTGATCCTGAATAGCAGGTACGTAGGCACCCATTTGGGTCAACCCATAAAACGAAATAAAAAATCATTTTTTTTCAAATAACTCATTGAAAAACACAATAAAAGGCAATAGAAACAAAATAAAAGACATTTCTAGATAGAGATAATTTTAGGAGATTAGGTGGTAACCGTAAGGTTTTAATAGGTTAGCCTCTGAACTTAAAAACTCTGGTTTTCCTTTTCCTCTTTTCACCAAAAACGAGAAAAGGAAATCACAACGACTAGTGGTCTAAATTAAGACTAATTCGCTCATTTAGTCTTAATTCAATATTTCCCAACAACAGTTGGGTGGCGACTCCAAAATTAAATGAAGTTTCTAACTCAAGTCGAGGATCTACATTAGATGAGCATAAGGTCTAGTCTAGATCGGATTAGGAATGGAAAAATTCAAAAATTAGACTCGACACTCAACATAGTGAATTTGATACTCAATTTCAATGGTTTTTCACCTTAAGTTTATATGGATTTTCCACATAAATATTTGTATTGTTTATTTCTCTTTCCTCAATATTTTCTTTATTATTGTTTGCTTTAGTTGTAATAACCTATATGTTTATTACTTTTGTCAACTTACAATATTGTGTGTGTGTATGCATATACCTCTTGTAGAGAGATAAATCTAGTTATGGGCTTTAAGCTGAATAAGTAAATGAATTTGACTCTTTGAGCTAAAGCAACAAGGTTTAGATAATCAAGTCCATATCATTAGAATGATCAAAGGAGATTTGATATAATATGTCTAAAGTAGAGCTCGTTGGATTAATCACTCCAATATTAGCCTCTCTCATTAAGGCTAATGCATTAAAATAAGACTTTCGATGGGTCTAGATTCATGAAGAGCTCACATGAGGATCCATTCATTTGTAACTATTGATCACCATCACCATCTCATGGATAAAATTATTAACTAAACTCTATAAATACCAAAAACACTCTCATTTAAGAGAGAAGTTTTAGAAGAAATATTATTACTTTGTCGGATTTTTCTCTTAAAAGATTAAATTAGTATTAAGTAGCTCTTCTACCAGTCTTTAAAGCATTTGAGTCTATTGAGCTTGGCTACTCCTCTTCCCTATCCTATTTGGTCATAATCACTCTTCTACACATCACTTATCTTTTGGCCATATGTAATGCATTCACACATGATACATAGGAGACCCTCACATTCAAACCCTTACACCTACACCTATATATATTTCTTTTTATTTTAAAGTTTCAATTTCAAGAATTGAAATTAATTAGATTGATTTCAAACTAAGGGGCACTAAGCTTAAATAACTATAAGGACTAGAAAAGATCACAAATTTAGATGCCAAAATTTTTTTTCACTAGTAAAGATGATTTCATTCAACCAAAAATAGTCACATCACGTACTTTGTGTTTGGGAACAACGAAAACAACAAAAACCTATAGAAATCAAAGGAAGTTTTATGTTTTAGTATTTAAAACAAAGGTAAAGAATTGTAAAAATAAAGAGAAACTAGTGGAAAAATTTCTTCTCCTAATGTCACTATGGAAATGAGTGGAAAGTAAATAAAATTACAAACATACCCCTATAAGCAAGGCCAAAATCCCCCCAAAAAATGTCTCTTTTTCAAAAATATTACATGAATAGGGTCAAAGGATAGAATATTATGCGAATAACATACTAAAAGCGCATATAATGCATGAGTTTTCAATTAAAAAAATTGTACTAAAAACGCACGCACTTCATGAGCTTTTGGTACAAAAACATTTGTACTGAAGGCGTATGCACAACATACATTTTTTATACAAAATTTTTTATACTAAAAACTTATAATGTGCATAAGTTTTGGGCTATATAAAAACAACTTTCACACTCACAGAAACTCAGTTTTCCAGCACAAAACACACAAATTTCCAGCAAACTCTCTCTTCCTTTTCTTGTGATAGGTAAGAAAATTTGGGATTTTTTCACAAACCAAGCGTAGATCAACATCAAATTGAATGAATTTAATAAGGTATGCAATCTATGTTACATTATATTTTGTGTCATTTTAGAGTTTTGTTTGTAAACTTAAGTTTGAAACTCATATATGAAATGCCAATATTATATATAGAAATGGTGATTTTAGTTACAAAAATGTGTAGTATTTCATTATGCGAGTGTTGTAGTGTTGAAATATGTGAAATGTTGGAGTTGTAGAGGTGCAGAAGTTGTTGGGCATGATAGTTGTTTGGAATACACAAAAGGTGTTTGTCAAAATTACTCAAATGGTGTTTTGTTTAGTATGAAGTTAATTTTGAAACCCAAATTTGATATAAATATGTCATGTGTGCAATTGAAGATTGTAGTTAAAAAAAAAAATACCCCCAATTTTTTGCTTCTTCTCCACTAATAATGCCCTCTCCCTCAACTTGTTCTACAAAAATAGGATTTTGTGTAATAAAGTTTTGATATTCAAAAACCACTATTAAAAAAAATAATAATCTAGCTAATCCTCTTATACGTTGAATAAAAAATATTGTATAAAACATGTTTATATACTCATAATTATATGACTAATCATATATCACATATATTATTTTGTTTCACATAATTCCATTAGGACCTCTTTAAAAAATAAGTTTAATAAATTCCAATATTTTAAAAATGAATAAAGGAATTTATATAAAACTGATGCTATAAAAATTCCTATAAAAGCTATACTCACGAAAAAGAAAAAAAAACTTGCATTTGTCAAAAATTTAAACCAATCAAACAAATCGAGATAAGGAGGAAGGGTCATTAAAAATCTTTGAATTTATATTACTAAAATAAGAAAACAATTTTTTTATAGTTAAAAAAATGAATTGTATTTTTGTTTGTATTATCAATTGTTTTTTTAATTGTTTCATTATTAGAAATATATTTATCAATAAGTTTTTTTGAATATTAAAAAACAAGTTGTGTATTCATCTTAAGAATATTAATGATACTTAGAATAATATCTATATATATCATTTCAATTAAAAATACCAAAATATAATATGATTTATGGATTAATTAAATATTTTGTTTCTTTAATTTCTACCAATTGGTGCGTATTATTTCACAATATGTGTGGAGTAGTAGCAAAATATGTAAAATGTGGAAATTATAGATGTTTAGAAATTATTGAAAATGATATTTGTTTGGAATGCATGGATGGAAATAGTCAAAATTATACAATAAAGAATTGATGCAATTTTTCGTGAGACTAAATACACACACATCATGTAATTAGGTTGGAAATGGCTAATGTGGTAAAATTTATTGTGTACACGAGAGGGAACATTGCACATGGTAATGATGAGCCTGATTATGAGAAAGGTTGATGAAGAAGTTGAAGGTGAGGATGAATTCGAATTATATATAATTCTTGCATATGATTTGTAGAAGTATTAGAGTCAATCCAATTACGATTCATGTTGAGACACTACATAGGCATCCGCACTAGTTTCATGGGAGGGTGAGATACAAGTTCATGCCAATTACGAACAATGACAATGTTGAGAATGTAATTAAAATGGCTGCAGCTTTCGAGGAGTGCATACAAGACCCGTATGTTAAAATCCATGAAGAATTACAATATCCAAATGAAGGAGAGCCTTTGGCAACCAATACTTCATCACCTCAACAAGAGAAAGGGCCAAGCATGATAATTAATTCACCAATGTGTGATGAAATGGCTTCAATGCTAGCTTATAAACCTTTGTGCAATGAAGAAAACTCTAATAATTCAAAATTAAATGAGGCTATCTACTCTCCAATGGAAATTGATACTATTGTTGACCACTTTGTAGTACATGAGGAGTATTCTGATGAGGATGAGAGCCTTATTGAAAATGTTATTGATGACATGCATGCCACACATCTGCTAGCGCAAATGCATGCTATGCAGGCTCACAAATTCCAAAAAGCAAATCATTCAAATGATAACGAATTTAGGGATGCTATTCCATTTTTCAATGCTACAATAGATAGTGGTTATATAACTTTCAAAGAAAATATGGCTACTGTATATGGTGACTTTAGCATTAGTGATGAGTTTAGGAAGGGAATGAGACTTAATAGTAAGGAAGAGTTAATGCAAGCTGTCAAGATGTATCATATAAAGAACCATTGTAACTTTGCAATTTAAGAATTGAACAGAACCTTATGGTTAATTTTCTATGCCAAAAAGGACAATGATTATAAGTGGAGGCTTCGAACCTATAAGAAAAAGTTATAAGGCCTTTTTGTCATCACAATCTTTGAGAGACCTCACACATGCACAAACACCATGATACATAAGGATCATCTGAAGTTAAATTCAAATATAATGATTAGAATCTTCATCAAATATGTGAGAAAAAACATGAATATACAGGTTGTTAACCTTAGTTCTGTAATTGAAGCTAACTTCAGATATACAAGCTCTTTGAGGAAGGCATGAGAAGTGAAAAGGAAAGCTATTGAAGCTGTGTATGGTGATTAAGACAAATTGTACAATAAATTACCAAAACTTCTAACCACAATCCAGATTAATAATCTTGGAACATAAGTCGAATGGAGTTAACATGATCCAATAATTGCTAGGTGTCGAGTCTAATTTCTGAATTCCCATTCCTAATCCGATCTAGACTAGACCTTATGCTCATCTAATGTAGATCCTCGACTTGAATTAGGAATTTCGTTTGATTTTTAGAGTCGTCACCCAACTGTTGTTGGGAAATATTGAATTAAGACTAAAGGAGCGGATTAGTCTTAATTTGGACTACTAGTCGTCGTTATTTCCTCTTCTGGTTTTTGTGAAAAGAGGAAAAGGGAAAACCAGAGTTTCTAAGTCCGGAGGCTAACCTATTAAAACCTTTACGGTTACCACCTAATCTCTTGAAATTGTTTCTCTTTAGAAATGTGTTTCTATTTTGTTTCTGTTACTTTTTATTATATTTTTGAATTATTTCAAGAAAATGATTTTTCATTCATTTTATGGGTTGACCCGAATGGGTGCCTACGTACCTGCTACTCAGGATCAAACAAGCCGTAGTTCGCTTTTCTGAAAACTTTAAGTTGGTTTGTGAATTTTAATTTTGAAATCTATTTTGATTTATGTTCTTACCATTTTTGGGATTTTTTTTCTAAAAAAACTTCTAAGCCTAAGCTTTGATTTTATTTTGAAAATGATTTTTTTGGAAAAACATCAATTTTGATTTATTTGAAGAAAATGATTTTTTCTAAGTGCTAAAACTTATTTTTTTTTATGATTTTTGAATTTTTTATGATTTTTGTGATTGTTTTGTTATTTTTGTGATTTCTAAAAATTTTGTGGATTTTTGTGATTTTTGGGAATTTTTGTGAATTTTCTATCCTATTTTAACATCTAAAATTTTATTATTATTTTCCTAATATTTTTTATTATTTTTCTATATTTTATTATTTATTTTACATTATTAAATCCTAAAAAAACCTAATTTCTACATTTTCCTATTTATTGAAAATAAAACCTAAATCAACAAATAAATAAATGGCTAAAGAAATAACAAAATAATAAATAACACATAATAAATAAATTCGGAATAAATGAATAAAATAAATAAATAAATAAATAAATCTGGAAAACCCGATTTACTTGGACTCGGGTCGGTGCGCGGGTCGGGTCGGTCGGGTCGAATCGGGTCGGGTCGGATCGATCGGACACGGCGGCGGGGAAGGCTCGTTCACGGCGTTCCGGTGGCCTTTTGCAGCGGGTGAGGTGTCGAATCCTAGCTTCTCGAGGTTGCTGAATCCAATGGTGGCGGTGGTTTGCTCCCAGATCGCCTCCTAGTGGTGGTTCAACTCCGGCCGGTGCTTCGCGGTTTTGGGTCTCCTCCGATGCTCTCCGATTTGCACCCTTTCCTCACTTTCTCTCAATTCTAATCTCTGTTTTGGCTTCCTCTACTCCTCCTCTATTTATAGGCACTTGAAACCGAGCTGGATAAGCTCGAATTTCCTCCGATCGAAGCTAATTGGATTTTCGGTTAAAAAACCAACTCCGATTTGTGTCTATCCATCGATTTGTTGCGATTTGATTCCAATTAGATAATGTTTATCTTATTTCTGTTGAAGATCTGTTGGATTTGTGCAAAAAATCGAATCGAAACGGCCGAAATATGAATTTTTCCTTTCGTCGGCGATCTTGGACCCGAGGTAGACGACGATCACGCGCCCGGCGCGTGCATTTCCTCCAGCCAATCGGATGCTGCCACGTGTCCTGGATAAGTGAAAAAATTGCAAAATGCAGAAACTACTCCTCCCGCGATTCGAACCCCTAACCTCGCACCCGCACCGCGCCTTAGCCCATGGTTCGAACCAGCTGAGCTAGCCCACTTTCCTGATTTTTCTAATTTCGCAAATTGCATATATGCAATGCGATTTTTCTATTTTTTGAAAATTCCAAATTTTGTAAAAATTGTTTATTATTTATTATTGCTATTTCTGAAATCATTTTTCGAAATTGATGTGTTTTCATATTTATTTTTATTTTTTTGAATATTTTTATTATTTTTGGTAAATTAGAGAAAAATTGGAAATTGATTATTTTTTAGAATTATCGATTCCTAGGGCAAAAATGGGGTGTTCACAGCTGCCCCTCTTTGTGGTAAAGTTTGGAAAACTTAACTACAAAGATAAACAAAAGACACCTTTTTTGGCCTCTTGAATTAGGTTTTGGTAGGAAAATGCTCCAAGAGCTAATAATCCTACGATTGAAGATGTTCCTAACAATTCAAGGTAATGTTCCTTCCCAAAAAGTGCTTTATGGGCTGACTAATTGGCGATGGGACATGTCTCCATCATTGTGTAGGAATGTATGAGAAATGATGATAGGAAGCGTCTTATCAGACTTGCAATCTTGGAAAGAAAATTAACTCAGGAAGCGCCCTTATGAGATGGCTACCTGTCAACAGAAGCGTCTTGTTAGACTTGCAACTGTTTGAGAGAACATTTCCGAAAAGTGCCCTGAGAGCTGACTAATCGGGAGAGTTTAAGAATAGGCTGACTAACCTTTGAATTGAATGCCTCAACAAGTGCCCCCTATGGGCTGACCATGAGGACAAAGATTTTTTTTTTAGGAAAGTGCCCCCTATGGGCTGACTAACCTTTGATGGGATTATCTCAAAAAGTGCCCCCTATGGGCTAACCATAAGAACAGATTTTTAGGAAAGTGCCCCCTATGGGCTGACTAACCTGGAGTTGAATTGTCTCAAAAAGTGCCCCCTATGAGCTGACCATGAGAACAAAGTTTTAGGAAAGTGCCCCCTATGGGCTGACTAACCTTTGAATTGAATTTTGCCTCAAAAAGTGCCCCCTATGGGCTAACCATGAGAACAAAGTTTTAGGAAAGTGCCCCCTATGGGCTGACTAACCTAGAGTTAAATTTGTCTCAAAAAGTGCCCCCTATGGGCTAACCATGAGAACAAAGTTTTAGGAAAGTGCCCCCTATGGGCTGACTAACCTAGAATTGAATTTGTCTCAAAAAGTGCCCCCTATGGGCTAACCATGAGAACAAAGTTTTAGGAAAGTGCCCCCTATGGGCTGACTAACCTGGAGTTGAATTTGTCTCAAAAAGTGCCCCCTATGGGCTAACAATGAGAACAAAGTTTTAGGAAAGTGCCCCCTATGGGCTGACTAACCTGGATTTGAATTTGCCTCAAAAAGTGCCCCCTATGGGCTGACTAACCTAATATAAAAATGATATCTAGGAAGGCGTCTTTATAGACCGACCTTGGAAGAGATCTAGGGAAGTGCCCCTTTTTGGGCTGACTACCCTATGATGAAAATGATGGCTCAAAAGGTGCCCCATGTGGGCCAACCTTGAGAGATCTAGGGAAGTTCCCCTTTTTGGGTTGACCACCCTATTAAAGGGCATGTTCAGACAAGTGCCCCACTACGGGCTGACTCATCTTGTACTTTTTAATATGCTTTCTACAGCCTGAACTAAATGATGTGATGATAGTTATTTATTTTAATATGCTTGCCAGTTTATCGTGGATAGCAACCAAACAACCGAACCTTCGTGCTGGTTCGCTTCTGTTTCATTTCTTCTTATCTTGACACGAAATTTTGATGTGCTCCCTTTCTTTTTGCGCAAGGCTCTTTTGACGGTAATGTTATCCTAATAACGCGCTCAGTTTTAATGCTAAAAAATAGATAGGATTATATCACAAATCATATTAAGATTCATTATCATTTTAGTGTTTATCTTTCATTGGTGAAATGGTGGGTAATGTGTTTAAGAATATTTGTTATGGTGCCAATTGATTGTTGATCATTCAGGGATATTAACTTTGCTTGTAAAAAGTAAAAACTTGACTCAACAAAATTTACATCGAACATTGGCTTTCATAAACATTGGCAAAATTTCAATTCCCTTGCCTAAGGATAATACATCTTTACAGCATCTGTGTTAATGGGGTCTCTCAATTCTAGACCATCCATCTGAGTTAATATCAAAGCACCTCCTGACAGAACCTTTTTCACCACATAGGGGCCTTCGTAGTTTGGGGTAAATTTCCCTCTGGAGTCTTGAGCGTTCGGGAGAACCTTCCTCAACACCAGATCCCCCTCTTTAAAGTATCGAGGTCTCATCTTCTTGTTAAATGCTCGGGCCATTCTTTGTTGGTAACACTGGCCATGACATAATGCGGTAAGTCTTCTTTCATCAATCGGATTCAGCTGATCAAGCCTCTTCTTTACCCAGTCTGATTCGGTTAACTGAGTTTCTGATAAGATTCTGAATGATGGTATCTCAACTTCAACTGGTAGCACTGCTTCAGTACCATATACCAATGAATATGGGCTAGCTCCTGTAGATGTTCTTATTGAAGTCTTGTAAGCCATGAGAGCAAACGGTAACATTTCATGCCAATCTTTGTAAGTTGTTGTCATTTTCTTGATGATCTTCTTGATATTTTTGTTAGCTGCTTCTACTGCCCGTTCATTTGAGGTCGGTAGGGAGTTGAATTTCGGTGGTTTATGTGGAATTGTTGACATAAACCCTGTCATCGATTTGTTGTTGAGATTGGTACCGTTGTCGGTGATGATGGACTCAGGAACTCCATATCGGGCTATTATGTCCCTTTTTAAGAAGCGGACTATTACCCCTTTTGTGACATTGGTGTATGATGAAGCTTCTACCCACTTGGTGAAGTAATCAATTGCTATCAGTATAAATCTATGGTCGTTGGATGCTGTCGGAGTGATAAGGCCAATTATGTCGATTCCCCACATAGAGAATGGCCATGGTGCGGATAACAAGTGTAGCTCGTTGGGCGGAGCGTTGATCTGGTTCACATAGACTTGACACAAATGACAGTGCTTGACATATTTTATGCAATCCGATTCCATAGTCAACTAATAATATCCTAACCTCATGATTTTTCGGGCCAACATGTAGCCATTCATATGAGGTCCACATACTCCTTCATGTACTTCTTTCACCAGTTCGCATGCTTCATCTTTGTCTACACATCTCAACAGGGTGGTATCAGATGATCTCTTGTAAAGTATGGATCCACTTAATAGGAAATGGCTTGCTAACCTTCTGAGTGTTCTTTGGTCATTCTTGCTAGCCATTTCGGGGTATTTACCTTCTTGGAGAAAGGTCTTGATATCGTGATACCAGGGTTTGTTATCTTGTATCTTTTTAATTGTTAAACAGTAGGCGGGCCGACTTTCGATGTCTATTTTCATTGGTTGAACTTCGGCTCCCCCTGTTATCTGGATCATGGATGCTAGTGTGGCTAGGGCATCTGCGAACTGATTCTGAGTTCTCGGGATGTATGTGAAAGTGATTGCCTTAAATTCTTCAATTAGCTCTGTCAAGTGTTGATGATATGGTACCAATTTGGGGTCTTTAGTCTTGTATTCCCCTCTTGTCTGTAGTATGATGAGCGACGAATCCCCGTATACCTCTAATTCGCGGATTCCCATTTGGCAGGCCATTTTGAGGCCAAGAATACATGCTTCATATTCTGCGATATTATTGGTATAGGGAAATGTAAGTCTCGTCGCTGCAGGGAATTGAGTGCCGTCCAGGGATATCAATACTGCCCCAACCCCACAACCGAATACATTGGCAGCTCCATCGAAAAACAGTTTCCATTTCGGGTTCTGCTCTGTCCCAAAGTCTTCTACCGGCCTATCTTCCACTGACAATATATTCTCATCCGGAAATTGGGCTTGTAGTTCTTGGGAATCTGTCTCGACAGGGTGTTCCGCCAACTGGTCGGCTAAGGCTTACCCTTTCATCGAGTTCTGATTTACGTATGTGATGTCAAACTCGGATAGGAGCATTTGCCACTTAGAGATTCTCCCTATCAAGGCTGGTTTCTCTGCCAAGTATTTCAAGGGATCATGTCTTGTTAGCAGTTCAATATGGTAATAAAGGGTGTATTGCCTTAGTCGATGCATGACCCAGATTAAAGCACAACACGTCTTCTCCACCTCTGAGTACCTCTGTTCCCCATCTGTGAACTTCTTGCTCAGATAATATATGGAACGCTCTCTTCCCTCGTCATCTTTCTGCCCCAGCACACATCCCATGGATTCAGGGAGTATAGTGAGGTATAAGAATAAGGGCTTTCCTTGTTTCGGGACTATCAAGACCGGAGGTTTTATAAGGTAGTCTTTGATTGTCCTGAATGCCTCTTCGCATTCGTTGTCCCATTCTATTGTGGCGTTCTTCTTCAACAGACGGAATAGTGGCCGGCATTTGTCGGTGAGCTGTGAGATAAATCGAGCTATGTAATTTAATCTTCCCAGTAAGCTTCTTACTTCTTTAACGGAGTGTGGGGAAGGTAACTCTAATATAGATTTCACCTTGTCGGGGTCGATTCTAATGCCCTCCTGGCTTATGACAAACCCTAACAATTTCCCCGTTGTGACCCCAAAAGTGCATTTTTCTGGGTTTAACTTAAGCTGGAATTTTCTCAGTTGTTTGAACAATTTTCTCAGGATACCTATATGGCTTTCTCCTTCTTTGGATTTGGCTATCATGTCGTCGACATATACTTCCACCTCACGATGCATCATGTCGTGAAGTATTGCGACCATGGCTCTCTGATATGTCACTCCGACGTTCTTCAAACCGAAAGGCATGACTTTGTAACAGAAAGTTCCCCATGTTCTGATGAAAGTCGTTTTGGTTTTATCTTCTTCAGCCATTTTTATTTGATTATATCCTGAGAAACCGTCCATGAATGAGAAGAGATGGTTTCCCGCAGTGTTGTCTACTAGAACATCAATATGAGGTAGGAGGAAGTTATCCTTTGGCGTGGCTTGGTTCAAGTCCCGAAAGTCTACGCATATGCGTACTTTTCCATTCTTTTTCATGACGGGGACTATATTTGCTACCCATTCTGGGTAGTCGGATACTTCAATGAACCCTACTTCTAGCAGTTTCTTGACTTCCTCTTTGATTTTCAGTAAGATGTCAGGCCTAAATCTTCTCAGTTTTTGTTTTTTGGGTTTGACATCTTCCCTTGTGGGAAACCTGTGAACTACTATTGACTGGTCTAGCCCTGGCATGTCACCATACGAACAGGCAAACACATCTGCATACTCCGTTAATAGCTCGGTTATCTCACGTTTTTGCTCAGCACTCAAACTGATCCCAATTTTGAGGTTCTTAGGGTTTTCCATGCTTCCTAGATTTACTGTCTCCATAAGCTCGTCGATCGAGATTCCGCCTTGTTCATGTTTTAGCCAATTTTCTTGTATTATTTCGTGGTCTAAAATATCGCCTTCAACAACTGACCCAGCAGTGTTGGAAACGATATCAGCGTTTTTACTTTCTACCTACGCGAAATATCCCTGATGTTCGATGGTAGGAGATCTGAGTAAAATGAAAGCATATATATATGTAAGCAAAAAAAACAAACTGTAATTGAACTTGATAAAGAGTCTCAATAAAATTTGTTTAATAATCTTTCTCTATTCTTGAGCTAACCTAGCGCTACTGATAGGATAACAAAACCAATTGTTGAGAGCCGGATGCTGGTTAGACGTGCGGGGAGTTGATTTCCCCTTGTTGTCGTCCTCTTCATTTATCCGAAGCTCTTGAATGACGTTTGCCTTTCGGAAAGATTGTTGGAGAGGTGGGATGCACATCTGGGTGTCGATCAGCTTCTCCCTTATTCTACCTTTGACACCTTTTGTTTGCGCTTCTTCTGCGGCCGTAGGAATGTACCCTAGTCCAAACGTCCCATGCTGCCCCTCTTTAAACTGATGGCCCTCCTTGCTGGTCACCATGTTTACTTCATTGAAAATCTGCAACCCCAGGTCTTCTGAACCTTCTTCCCCAATATAAGGTATGGCAGTCTCTTTGTATATGGCGTAATCTTGCTCGCCCAGTACAGTGACTATCTGCCCGTTTGTGATAAATTTGACCCTTTGGTGGAGACTAGAGGGGATGGCTCCAGCAGCGTGTATCCAAGGTCGTCCCAAGAGCAAATTAAAAGATCTTGGGATATCGAGGACCTGGAAGGAGATGTGGAATGTTTGTGGACCGATTTCCACCGTAGGCTCACCTCCGCTATTATGTCTCTTTTGGACCCGTCAAAAGCTCTGACCACTGTGGAGCTGAGTTTTATGTTGCTTGGGTCGACCCCCAATAAGTTGAGCGTTGTCAATGGGCAAACGTTGAGAGATGATCCGTTATCGATAAGTATCCGGGAGACAATGGTGTCATTGCACTTGACCACTACGAATAGTGGTTTGGTATGTTGGTCTCCCTCTTCCCCTAGCTCTTCCGAAGAGAAGGATATTTGGTCCATTGCAAAGATGGAGTCCGCCACGTGACCCAATTTGTCTGTAGCGATACCTTCCGGGACCTGAATCTTTTTCAGCACTTTAAAGAGTTCTTCCCTGTGAGGTTCGGATGTTGTGAGAAGGCCCATGAGCGATATCTGCGCTGGAACTTTATTTAATTGTTCCATAATCTTGTATTCACTGGCCTTAACCATCTTCGTGAACGCAGCAAGTCCCTCTTCCTCTTCTTCCCCTTTTTCTACGGTAGGCTCTTCAGTCGGGCTCTTATACTTTGGATCATATAATCTCCCAGAGCGGGTGATGCCTCCCACTATAGGAGGTCGCTCTTGTTCGAGGGCCCGATAGTCGAACGGTGCAGCCTTGTAATTCTCTGCCGGTATCGGGACATTGAATACATATCTTTTTCTTGGGATTTGTACCTCGGTTGATTGTCCCTCATAGCACTGTATAACCCTGGGCTTCTGATAAGAGTTGATCATGTGGACAGTCTTCCCCTCTTCCTTTGCCGGGTTGTCCTCCTTCTCAAACTCCGGTCCCCATCCGCTAGGTGGCCCTTGCTCAGTCGGGGTATAAGAATAATTCACTAAATACTGAAATCTACCGTGTGATTCCCCCAAAGTGCCGACCGTTGGGTCTCCAGCTGACCACCTTCTTTTAATGTATGTTTTTGAAGTCTCTTCTGGAGCTTGGCGAGATTGCTTCTTTTGTGGCTCGGTCTTCAGGGCTTTTTTAGGAATCGACTCCTCAGATGTAATCATATTAATGGCGGGCCTGTGATTGGGCAGGGGGTTGGTGTTGACATTGGGTGCTGGGGTGTTCACGAAATCCAATTGTATGATTCCTGCATCAATTAAATCTTGGATTTTGTGTCGGAGCCTCCAGCACCTATCTGTGGAATGCCCCTCCTGACCCATGTGGTAGTCACACTTGAGATTTGAGTCAAAGTTCTTAGGCTTGTACCTGTCATTGGGGATCTCGAAACTAATCAAGTTGTCCGCCCTCAACCGAGCGAAGACTTGACTGAGTGGGATGGGGATTGGAGTGAACTGCCTTGGGACCCTGACAGCCTGAGTTTGACCCGTTGTGGGTTACTGGACTGGGGTACTCGTGGTCTGAAATGTAACACGAGTCCCGGCCTTTTCTGCTTTACCGGAGTGGACCGTGCTGATTGTGGACTCTTTAGCTCTGTTTCCTCCCACAGGCCTTTGTGTCGGAGTGACCTTAGGAGGCTCCATTGTTTGGAGTCTACCGGTGGTGATGGCGTTCTCAATCCTACAACCCGCGGCCACCAACTCTGCAAAACTGGAGGAGGTCTGGCCTACTAGATGTGAAAAGTAGGTCTTGTCCAGGGTATTGACAAATATGGATGTCAATTCCTTCTCAGATATCGGGGTTGCTACCCTAGCGGCCTGGGCTCTCCAGCGCTGAGCATATTCCTTGAATGACTCAGCATGTCTCTTCCGGAGACTTCCCAGGTCGATTACAGATGGGGCGACTTCAATATTGAACTTATATTGGTCATAAAACACCCGGGCTAGCTTCTCCCAAGTGTTGACAATGTTGAAGTCCAGGTGGGCATACCAGACCAGTGCAGGGCCTGTGAGGCTGTCTTGGAATGTCTGAAGCATGAGCTGGTCGTATTGAGCATACTTGCTCATTTTCCGGGCATATAGCCCGGTATGCATTTTGGGGCAGCCAGTCCCATCATACTTTTCGAACTCTGGGGTCTTGAACTTCTCGGGGTATGCCTCTTCTCTGTATGCTGGCAGGTTGGTGATTCCGGCCTGTTCAAAACCGTCAGGGCCCTCAATGGTTCTCATCTTGTCATGGAGCTGCTGGAAGAGTCGTTTCTCCATCTCCTTCTGCCTCTCTTCCATCTCCTTTTTCAAGTCATCAGAGGTCAGCCCCTGGTTGACCTTTGGCTCATATTCAAAGGCCGGGTTAAGGTGGGAATTGATCTCTTCATATTCCGGAGGCTGTCCCTCCACTGCTTTTCCCTTTCTGGCCCCTGAATACTCTTCTTGGGTTGGCTGAGTGTTGCGCAGGAGGCCGATGCTTTCAGTTAAGAGGTGAACTTGGGCAGCCAGTTGTTGGACTGTTTGTTCTAGGGACATGATCCTAGAGTCCGAGGCAGCTTCAGCATTGGTGTTGTTGCGATTGTCACTGCTGTTGGCCATTTTTGTTCTTGAGTGCGTGAGAACTGGGCTTCTAGGAGGGTTCGATTGTTTGGAAGCTATTTTGATACCTGGATTCGCATTTTGTTTTGCTTTTAGTGTAATGAATGCATGAATGATATGCATATGTCACGCGGATGCTAAAAGTAAAAGGGTTGACAACTGATCGACAATGTAATATTGAAACTTTACTTTTATTAATATTGAGAATTCTGGAGTTCAAAATGAAATATTACAAATAAAGATCTACTTCCTAGTTCTTTTAGTCTTCTGTTGTGGAGGCTCAAGCTTCCCATTGATGACGGCTTCCAGTGCTTTAGTCTTTCTCCAATTGTGCTTCTAAAGCCTTGTTCCTTTGGGTTATACAAGGTAAACCAATGGTCCAGTACCAATTTTGGGTCCAAAGGTTTGTACACCCGAATTTCTTTGCGGAGGAGACGGTCGACTGCACTACTAGCCATCTATTATAATAAGAAACAACCTAATTACAAACAGAACTATGAAAATGTTACAGGGAAATAGTCCTGAACTCCAAGGACAAAATAACAAACCATTACATTGTCATCCAATTGTCAACCCCTTATGATGTTATGTATGCAAGTAGGTTAGTTCTAACTGGTTCCCGAGCTCTATGGCCTCCCGCATTCTCGGAGAAATGGATCTCAGGCCATATCGAAGCATAGGGTGGGGTAGCCTAATCGGTCCCGAACGGTGAATCAACTCACTTCGCCCGAAACTTACACAATCGCTCCCCGTCTTAGGTTTCTAGGACGGTCCGGGTTCGATCGCATCTACTCACACAGATATGCATGCAAACCCCCACAGTAAAGAAAAACTGAAAATCTAAATAAACCCTGAAAGGTTAGCAACAGAGCAAAATGGAACACATTCCTTAAAGATAACAATTAGAAGAAAATCGGGTGGCTAGCCTGCTGGCATTTGTCCCCAATGGAGTCACCATCCTGTCGAGTCTAATTTCTGAATTCCCATTCCTAATCCGATCTAGACTAGACCCTATGCTCATCTAATGTAGATCCTCGACTTGAATTAGGAATTTCGTTTGATTTTTGGAGTCACCACCCAACTGTTGTTGGGAAATATTGAATTAAGACTAAAGGAGCGGATTAGTCTTAATTTGGACTACTAGTCGTTGTTATTTCCTCTTCTCGTTTTTGTGAAAAGAGGAAAAAGGGAAAACCAGAGTTTCTAAGTCCGGAGGCTAACCTATTAAAACCTTTATGGTTACCACCTAATCTCTTGAAAATTGTTTCTCTTTAGAAATGTGTTTCTATTTTGTTTTTGTTACTTTTTATTATGTTTTTGAATTATTTCAAGAAAATGATTTTTCATTCATTTTATGGGTTGACCCGAATGGGTGCCTACGTACCTGCTACTCAGGATCAAACAAGCCGTAGTTCGCTTTTCTGAAAACTTTAAGTTGGTTTGTGAATTTTAATTTTGAAATCTATTTTGATTTATGTTCTTACCATTTTTTGGATTTTTTTTTCTAAAAAAACTTCTAAGCCTAAGCTTTGATTTTATTTTGAAAATGATTTTTTTGGAAAAACATCAATTTTGATTTATTTGAAGAAAATGATTTTTTCTAAGTGCTAAAACTTATTTTTTTATGATTTTTGAATTTTTTATGATTTTTGTGATTGTTTTGTTATTTTTGTTATTTCTAAAAATTTTGTGGATTTTTGTGATTTTTGGGAATTTTTGTGATTTTTCTATCCTATTTTGACATCTAAAATTTTATTATTATTTTCCTAATATTTTTTATTATTTTTCTATATTTTATTATTTATTTTACATTATTAAATCCTAAAAAAACCTAATTTCTACATTTTCCTATTTATTGAAAATAAAACCTAAATCAACAAATAAATAAATGGCTAAAGAAATAACAAAATAATAAATAACACATAATAAATAAATTCAAAATAAATGAATAAATAAAATAAATAAATAAATAAATCTGGAAAACCCGATTTACCTAGACTCGGGTCGGTGCGCGGGTCGGGTCGGTCGAGTCGAATCGGGTCAGGTCGGATCGATCGGACACGGCGGCGGGGAAGGCTCGTTCACGGCGTTCCGGTGGCCTTTTGCAGCGGGTGAGGTGTCGAATCCTAACTTCTCGAGGTTGCTGAATCCAATGGTGGCGGTGGTTTGCTCCCAAATCGCCTCCTGGTGGTGGTTCAACTCCGGCCGGTGCTTCGCGGTTTTAGGTCTCCTCCGATGCTCTCCGATTTGCATCCTTTCCTCACTTTCTCTCAATTCTGATCTCTGTTTTGGCTTCCTCTACTCCTCCTCTATTTATAGGCACTTGAAACCGAGCTGGATAAGCTCGGATTTCCTTCGATCGAAGCTAATCGGATTTTCAGTTAAAAAACCAACTCCGATTTGTGTCTATCCATCGATTTGTTGCGATTTGATTCCAATTAGATAATGTTTATCTTATTTCTGTTGAAGATCTGTTGGATTTATGCAAAAAATCGAATCGAAACGGCCGAAATACGAATTTTTCCTTCCGCCGACGATCTCGGACTCGAGGTAGAAGACGATCACGCGCCCGGCATGTGCGTTTCCTCCAGCCAATCGGATGCTGCCACGTGTCCTGGATAAGTGAAAAAATTGCAAAACGTAGAAACTGCTCCTCCCGCGATTCGAACCCCTGACCTCACACCCGCACCGCACCTTAGCCCATGGTTCGGACCAGCTGAGCTAGCCCACTTTCCTGATTTTTCTAATTTCGCAAATTGCATATATGCAATGCGATTTTTCTATTTTTTTGTATTTTTTGAAAATTCCAAATTTTGTAAAAATTGTTTATTATTTATTATTGCTATTTCTGAAATCATTTTTCAAAATTGATGTGTTTTCCTATTTATTTTTATTTTTTTGAATATTTTTATTATTTTTGGTAAATTAGAGAAAAATTGGAAAAAATTGAAAATTGATTATTTTTTGGAATTATCGATTCCTAGGGCAAAAATGGGGTATTTACACTAGGGAATGCATATTTAAATGGATCTTCTAGACATTTAATCCATTTGTTGAGGCATTCAAATATTATAGGCCTATGCTTAGTATCAACAATACTTTCTTATATGAGAAGTATACTCATAAGTTGTTGATTACATATAGCATGGATGAAAATAACTACGTTGTCTCTCTTGCATTTACCTTATTGGATGATGAATCGATAGACATATGGTGATGGTTTCTTCGAAAACTAATAGAATATGTTGTATGTAATCGTGAAGAAACCATTTGTCTCATTTCTTATAGACATAATAGTATCAACACTACAGTTAAGTGGTGGGACAATGGATAGAGGCCTCTCTTTGCAATGTGGTGCTTTTGCACACACTATGTTGCAAGAAATAGGTGACGATTGCTAACATGAAAGTATAACTTCATAAGTTTCAATAATACATGGATCTAGTTTATTGAATAAAGGCTAACACTCCTACATGATTTAATGGCATCCCATTGAAACAATGGACACTTACATATGATGGAGGGTACCATTTTAAGTACATGACTTCAAATATTGTTGAAATTTACAATTTTATATTGAAAAAGGCAAGAGACGTACCAATGACTATGCTGGTAAAAAAAAAAATCTACAATTGCATCAAACATTAGGATTTGATAACTGGGGATGTGCACAAATGAATAGTAGCAAACTAGGTTTTCACAAAGTACACAAATGAAAAAATAGGAAAATGGAATCATAGGACCGACACCCACAAGGTTATTAGGTTCAACAAACCAAACTAAATATTTGAAATCCTAACAAGGCTCTAATACATGACAAATGGGGTTAAAGGAGGAGAAATGACACAAATTGTAGACCCCAAGAATCACACATGCACATGTAACGAGTGGCAAATATATAGGATTCTAATTGCAATAGTATATTTGAGGCTTGATAGCTCATTGGTCATTGGCTAGTGGTGTAGGTGGACACATTAGTTACAATGTTACCAGAGTAACTTCTATCCCATTGGAGGTAAGCACCATTAGTCGTAAGTAAACTTTCCATTCCTTTACCTTGACATTAGCAACCTTCAACGTAGAATGGGAAAGCCTAGATTGAAACAATACGATATAGAGATGGACATTAATGATCCTTTAGCCAAAACTAGGTGCAAAAGGGAATGGCACAATAGAAAAAAATTCCTAGAGAGAAATAATAATGGTATAGGGCTTGCAATAAAAAACTTACTTGCATCATTTGTTGAATATTTTTTATAATTTAGTTGATACGATAACCTTCCATTTTTAACAAAAATTCACTTTCATATTATAGGATAAATGGATCTAGAACCTTTTGATCCATCGTTGTTGAGATAACAAGCCAAACATCAAATTTGATTCTATTTGGTAGAGGCAAGTATTGTATTTTACAAGTCCTATGTGTACCTTTTAGCTAAATCTATTGATTCTTATAATTTGTATATTTATGTTTGCAGGAAGAATCTTTGTTAACTGTTAGGCATCATGAGTTACAGCTACGTTGTGATGAAGATGATATCCCATTAGATCATCACATGTTACCTTATCTAAAGTAGCATGGGCTTATAAAACTAGCACACTTTTCTTTCATTTAGTTAGATTGGCATCTCTTTACATCACTAGTAGAGAGGTAGAGGGTCAGGACACACACCTTCCACATGGCTCATGGCGAGGTCATTATGACTTTACAAGACATAGAGGTCTAACTTGGGTTACTAGTTGACGGGCAAACCGTTATAAGTAACACCAACCTTGATTGAGCATCTGTGTGTGAGCAATTACTTGGCGAGAGGTCGAAATCAAAGTACATAAGGGTAGATGGATTGACTTATCCTGGTTTGGGCCAGATTCTGGGTTTTACATGCTTAGGCGTTTGACGAGGTGATTAGGTGTCATACCTACGCCTACATTTTGCAGCTATTGAGAGGCTTTGCATTTGTAAACAAATCGAATAGCCTAGTTCATTGTATGTTCCTTCCACTCTTGAAGAACTTTGCCCTTACAAGGTAGTATAGCTAAGGCTTTGCCTGTTTAGCTTAATTGTATCACTTGTTATATCTTACATTCGTCCCTACTGTACAGGAGATGGGGAGACCAACAATTCTTCTTTAGGTATAGGCATAAGATAGATTCTCACATATAGCTCCCTCAAGCCACTATGGGTTTTCATTAGAGAACGGGAAGCTCTTGGCATCTTAATGGAGAATAGCCCGATATACCACACAATACCCTACACATGTTGTTCAAGCATATAAGGACGCATTTGACTGCCAAAACTCATAGCAGGTATGTTTTCCTTTTGTATTTTTATATCTGCTAGACATTATAAATCTTCATTAGCCTCTAGGCATTTAATATTAGGTTATTTGGCAACCTTATCTCAAGGATCTTGTCAACGTACTTTCCCCATTCTATTGTACGAGCAGAGGCATTTAGACAACTCAAGTACTATTGATATGCTTTCATATTGTAGAGTGGCACTACCTAAATCACGTTTGCCACTAATTTGGTGCATTACAATGAGGTAGTGTTTGGTTACTGATATTTGACAGTACAAGGAGTACTAAACAATATAAAACAAGAAAAACTGGACAAAAAAAAAATTATACCACGTTTGGTTTGTTTAGTACTAGACAAGGATTTTTGTGCTGTTCATTGTTTGGATTTGCGAAGTACTGCACTGAACATAGTAAATTTGACAATTATACCATTTTTAATGATATCATGGTGTAAACACCTCATTTTTGCCCTAGGAATGAATAATAATCACTAATAATCAATTCTTAATTTTTTCCAATTTTTTTTCAATTTTTCTTTAATTTAGCATAAATAATAAAAATATTCAAAAAAATAAAAATAAATAGGAAAACACATCAATTTTGAAAAATGATTTCAGAAATGGCAATAATAAATAGTAAATAATTTTTATAAATTTTTGAAATTTCAAAAAAAAAAAAAAATCGCATTGCATATATGCAATTTGCGAAATTAGAAAAATCAGGAAAATGGGCTAGCCCAATTGGTCCGGACCACGGGCTAAGGCGCGCGCAGGAGGGCTCGGTCACAGGTTCGAATCGCGGGGGAAGCAGTTTTCGCGTTTTGAGTTTTTTTTTCACTTATCTAGGACACGTGGCAGCATCCGATTGGCTGGAGGAAACGCACGCGTGGGGCGCGTGATCATCTTCTACCTCGAGTCCGAGATCGCCGGCGGAAGAAAAATTCGCATTTCGGCCGTTTGGATTCGATTTTTTTTACATAAATCCAATAGATCTTCAACAGAAATGAGATAAACATCATCTAATTGGAATCAAATCGCAACAAATCGATGGATTTACACAAATCGGAGTTATTTTTTTAATCGAAAATCCGATTAGCTTCGATCGGAGGAAATCCGAGCTTATCCAAGCTTTGTTTCAAGTGCCTATAAATAGAAATCGAAGGGAGGAAGCCAGAGGAGGAATCACAATTGAGAGAAAGTGAGAAAAGAGAGCAAATCGGAGAGCATTAAAGGAAACCCAAAACCACGAACCGCCGATCGGAGCCAAGCCGCCACCAGGAGACATTCTGGGAGCAAACCACCGCCACTATTGGATTCAGCACCCTCGAGAAGCTAGGATTCGATACCTCACCCATGACAAAAGACCGCCGGAACGCCGTGAACGAGCATCCTCCGCCACCATGTCCAACCGATCCGACCGGACCCGATTCGACCCGACCGAACCGACCCGCGCATCGAACCGGATCCAGGTAGGTCGGATTTTCCGGATTTTTTCCAATTTATTTATTTACTTTATTTATTTTTATTCCGATTTGATTTATTATTTATTTATTTATTTGTTTGTTTGTTATTTATTTATTTATGTTTCCGTAAATAGGAAAATGTTAGAAATTAGATTTTTTAGGATTTAATAATGTAGAAAAATAATAATAATAATAATGTAGAAAAACAATATAAATATTAAAAAAATAATAATAGAACTTTAGATTTCAAAATAGGATAGATAATAGTTTAGGATAAAAATTTTAACAAAAATTCACAAAAATTATAAAAATCAATAAAAATCATAAAAACTATAAAAATCATGAAAACTTAGAAAAATTATAAAAAATTTGTAGAAGAATCATAAAAATCATAAAATTATAGAAAAAAGAAAGAAAAAGAAAAATCGTAAAAATCATAAAAATTAATAAAAAATTCAAAAATTATAAAAAAATAGAAAAAATAAGTTTTAGCACTTAGAAAAATCATTTTCTTCAAATAAATTCAAAATTGATGTTTTTCCTAAAAACCATTTTCAAAAATCAAATAAAAGTTTAGGCTTAGATTTTTTTTAGAAAATCCCAAAAAAATAGTAAAAACATAAAGCAAAAGAGATTTCAAAATTAAAATTCACAAACACACTTAAAGTTTTCAGAAAAGCGAACTACAGCTTGTTTGATCCTGGATAGCAGGTACGTAGGCACCCATTCGGGTCAACCCATAAAATGAAATAAAAAAAATCATTTTCTTGAAATAATTCAAAAACATGATAAAAGTAATAGAAACACAATAAAACACATTTCTAAATAGGAATAATTTTAGGAGATTAGGTGGTAACCGTAAGGTTTTAATAGGTTAGCCTCCGGACTTAGAAACTCTGGTTTTCCCTTTTCCTCTTTTCAAAAACGATAAGAGAAAATAACGACGACTAGTGGTCCAAATTAAGACTAATCCGCTCCTTTAGTCTTAATTCAATATTTCCCAACAGTTGGGTGGCGACTCCAAAAATCAAACGAAATTCCTAACTCAAGTCGAGGATCTACATTAGATGAGCATAGGGTCTAGTCTAGATCGGATTAGGAATGGGAATGCAAAAAATTAGACTCGACAGGATGGCGACTCTACTGGGAGTCATTCCAGTAGGCTAGCCACCTGAATCTCCTCAAGTTATTCCTTTTTAAGTTTCAATTATTATTCTGTTACTAACTTTTCAGGGATTAGTTAGATTTTAGTTTTCTTTACTGTAGGGTTTGCATGCATAAGTTTGTGTGAATAGATGCGGTTGAACCCGGACCGTCCTAGAAACCTAAGTCGGGGAGCCATTGTGTAGGTTTCGGGCGAAGTGAGTTGATCACCGTTCGGGACCGATTAGGCTACCCCACCCAATGCTTCGATATGGCCTGAGATCCATTTCTCCGAGAATGCGGGAGGCCATAGAGCTTGGGGACCAATTAGAACCAACCTACTTACATACATAGCATCATAAGGGTTGACAATTGATGACAATGTAATGGTTTGTTGTTTTATTTTGGAGTTCAAAGCTATTTCCCTGCAATGTTTTCATAGTTCTGTTTGTAATTAGGCAATTTCTTATTGTAATAAATGGCTAGCACCGCAGTCGACCGCCTCCTCTGCAAAGAAATTCGGGTGTACAAACCTTCGGACCCAAAATTAGTACTGGACCATTGGTTTACCTTATACAACCCAAAGGAGCAGGCCTTCATCCAGCAAATGATCGACTCCATCCTCTTACTGACAAAGATAGAGGTGAATTTGCCTTTAGTTCGGGCCATGCTCCAATTATGGGAAATCTAGCCCATTGCTTTCTTTATCGGGCCGCATGAGATCACCCCTACCCTGGAGGAGTACACCCAGTTGCTACAGGCCCCAGAACTGACTGATCAAATCTACGTACTAGACCTTGAGGTCGGGCCAGCCGGTACCTTCAGCAGATTATTAGGCATCCGTAAGACAGCAGTCAACAAAGCTCTGGCAGACTGTAATGGATATTGCATACGTATGGATGATTTAGAAGCCTAATTCATCGCCCGAGAAGACAATGGGGATAGGAAGGACATATTGTGTGGGGACCCCAAAACTTACAGACAGAGAAGGGTGAACGCTTTCATCTTGACAGCCTTCACCACCATACTGTTCCCCACCAGGACCTTTTATATTCACTACCGTGTTGCAGAGCTGGTGACCCGATTTCTGGAGGGAAGATCTTACATCCCGGCTCTACTGGCTGAACAGATCCAGAACTTGAATTTCCTCAAGAAGAAAGGCCATGGGATCCTTCGCTCAAGCCTCAACCTTCTGCTGATATGGTTTGTAAGCCACCTTAAGTGCTTCGGGCTGAACATGGTCCGAAAAACCTTAGCCCAGCAGGTGGATCTCGTAGACTCATGTATAGAAAAGGTGAAGCTACCCGACGACCTTACCAGCCACAGTTGGGTAGAGGTACTTAGAAGATTCAGTGCCGAGGATATTCTGTGGACAGCCAAGTGGAGCTGTTGTGACAAAATCATCTTGACCTGCAGTAACTTCCAAGCAGTACCTTTAATCGGAATCAGCGGATGTATTGGATATCACACCAACTCAGTGCTCCGCCAGTTTGGTACCATCCAAGATATAGTTTATCGGCCCTCGCTGGAAGCAGTCACCTTTGAGTACCAAAATCCGAATCTGTTGGTAGCCGAGAAGTTTGCTAAGCTGGCAAAGGTCAAAGAACTTTGGGAAGCCAGAATTGAAAGCCCGAATGTGGACCTCAGGGAGCTAGATGGCGAAGTGGGAAAGCACCGAGCCACCAGAGAGTTTGTAATCCGCCAGCTCTACCAGACAGGGGAGAGAGCATACCGGGTTCCAGACGTCACCCAGCCAAGGCCAAACGGGATTAATCCAGAGTTGGAAGTTTACTTAGAGCAGGTTAAGGCTCGAATGGAGGTATACTTTGAAGCTGCAGATTATAAGAAAGACATCTGAAAAGGACGATTCAAGGAATCCGACCAAAGGAACAAAGCTTTGGAAGCCTAGTTGGAAAAGGCCAAAGCCTGAGTCGAAGAACTGGAAGCCGTCATCAACGGGAAGTCTAAGCCTCTACAACAGAAGACCAAAAGAACTAGGAAATAGATCATTATTTGTAATATTTTATTTTGATCATTGAACTCCAAAATTTTCAATATTAATAAAAGTAAAAAATTTCAATATTATATCGTCAATCAATTGTCAACCCTTTTATTTTTATCATTCGTGTGACACATGCATATCATTTTGCATACATTACACTAAAACAAAAAAAAAATGCGCGCCAGGTATCAAAATAGCTCCCAGAAGCCCAATTTGCACACGTTCAAGACCAAAATGGCAAACAGCGACAACAACACTAGCATTGAGTACATTCCTACAACCAAAGAAGAAGCACAAGCAAGAAAAATGAAGGAGAAGCCAATCGACGCCCAGATGTGCATTCCACCTCTCCAACAATCTTTCCGAAAAGCAAATATCATGCAAGAGCCTTGAATAAACAAAGGTGACGTCAACAATGGGAAACCAACCCCCCGCACATCCAATCAGCATCCGGCTCTGAACAATTGGTTTTGTTATCCTATCAATAGCTCTAGGTTAGCTCAAAAGTAGAGAATAGTTATTGAACAAATTTTTGAGACTCTATCAATTCAATCACAGTCTGTTTTTCTTCTTATATATATGCTTTCATTTTTACTTTACCCAGATCTCCTACCATCGAACATTAGGGATATTTCGCGCAGGTAGAAAATAAAAACGTTGATATCGTTTCCAACGCTGCTGGGTCAGTTGTTGAAGGCGATATCCTTGACCACGAAATAATACAAGAAAATTGGCAAAAACATGAACAAAGCGGAATTTCGATCGACGAGCATGTGGAGACAGTAAATCTAGGAAGCATGGAAAACCCTAAGAACCTCAAAATCGGGACCAGTTTGAGTGCCGAGCAAAAATGTAAGATAACTGAGCTATTAATGGAATATGCGGATGTGTTTGCCTGGTCATATGGTGACATGCCAGGGCTAGACCAATCAATAGTGGTTCATAGGCTTCCCACAAGGGAAGATGTCAAACCTAAAAAACAAAAACTGAGAAGATTTAGGCCCGACATCTTACTAAAGATTAAGGAAGAAGTCAAGAAACTGCTAGAAGTAAGGTTCATTGAAGTATCCGACTACCCAGAATAGGTAGCAAATATAGTCCCCGTTATGAAAAAGAATGGAAAAGTACGCGTATGCGTAGACTTCCGGGACTAAAACCAAGCTACATCAAAGGATAACTTCCCCCTACCTCACATTGATGTTCTAGTAGACAACACTGCGGGAAACCATCTTTTCTCATTCATGGACGGTTTCTCAGGATATAATCAAATAAAAATGGCTGAAGAAGATAAAACCAAAACAACCTTCATCACAACATGGGGAACTTTCTGTTACAAAGTCATGCCCTTCGGTTTGAAAAACGCCGGGGCAACATATCAGAGAGCCATGGTCGCAATACTTTACGACATGGTGCATCGAGAGGTTGAAGTATATGTCGACGACATGATAGCCAAATCCAAAAAAAAGAGAAAGCCATATAGATATCCTGAGGAAATTGTTTAAATGACTGAGAAAATTCTAACTCAAGTTAAATCCAGAGAAATGCACTTTCGGGGTCACAACGGGGAAATTGTTAGGGTTTGTCATAAGCCAGGAAGGCATTAAAATTGACCCTGACAAGGTAAAGTCCATATTAGAGTTACCTTCCCCACGCTCTGTTAAAGAAGTAAGAAGCTTATTGGGAAGATTAAATTATATAACTCGTTTTATCTCACAACTCACCGACAAATGCCGGCCACTATTCCGTCTGTTGAAGAAGAACGCCACAATAGAATGGGACGATGAATGCGAAGAGGCATTCAGGACGATCAAAGACTATCTTATAAAACCTCCGATCTTGATAGTCCCGAAACAAGGAAAACCCTTATTCTTATACCTCACTATACTCCTTGAATCCATGGGATGTGTGCTGGGGCAGAAAGATGACGAGGGAAGAGAGTGTTCCATATATTATCTGAGCAAAAAGTTCACAGATGGGGAACAGAGGTACTCAGAGGTAGAGAAGATGTGTTGTGCTTTAATCTGGGTCATGCATCGACTAAGGCAATACACCCTTTACTACCATATTGAGCTGCCGACAAGACATGATCCCTTGAAATACTTGGCAAAGAAGCCAGCTCTGATAGGGAGAATCTCTAAGTGGCAAATGCTCCTATCCGAGTTCGACATCACATACATAAATCAGAACTCGATGAAAGGGCAAGCCTTAGCCGACCAATTAGCGGAACACCCTGTCGAGACAGATTCTCAAGAACTACAGGCCCAATTTCTGGATGAAAATATATTAACAGTGGAAGATATACCGGTAGGAGACTTTGGGATAGAGCAGAACCCGAAATGGAAACTGTTTTTCGATGGAGCCGCCAACATATTCGGTTGTGGGGTTGGGGCAGTATTGATATCCCCAGATGGCACTCAATTCCCTACAACGACGAGACTTACATTTCCCTATACCAATAATATCGCAGAATATGAAGCATGTATTCTTAGCCTCAAAATAGCCTGTCAAATGGAAATCCGCGAATTAGAAGTATATGGAGATTCATCGCTTATCATACTACAGACAAGAGGGGAATACAAGACTAAAGACCCCAAACTGGTACCGTATCATCAACACTTGACAGAGCTAATTGAAGAATTCAAGGCAATCACTTTCACATACATCTCGAGAACTCAGAATCAGTTTGCAGATGCACTAGCCACACTAGCATCTATGATCCAGATAACAGGGGGAGTCGAAGTTCAACCGATGAAAATAGACATCGAAAGTCGGCTCGCCTACTATTTAACCATTGAAAAAGTACAAGATGACAAGTCCTGGTATCACGACATCAAGACTTTCCTCCAAGAAAGTAAATACCCTGAAATGGCTAGCAGGAATGACCAAAGAACAATCAGAAGGTTAGCAAGCCATTTCTTACTAAGTGGGTCTGTACTCTACAAAAGATCATCTGATACCACCTTGTTGAGATGTGTGGACAAAAATGAAGCATGCGAACTAATGAAGGAAGTACATGAGGGAGTATGTGGACCCTATATGAATGGCTACATGTTAGCCCGAAAAATCATGAGGTTAGGATATTATTGGTTGACCATGGAATCAGATTGCATAAAATATGTCAAGCACTGTCATCTGTGTCAAGTCTACGCAAATCGGATAAATACTCCGCCCAACGAGCTACACCTGTTATCAGCACCATGGCTTTTCTCCATGTGGGGAATCGACATAATAGGCCCGATCACTCCGACAACATCTAACGGCCACAGATTCATACTAGTAGCGATTGATTATTTCACCAAATGGGTAGAAGCGTCATCATATACCAATGTTACAAAGGGGGTAATAATCCGCTTCTTAAAAAGGGACATAATAGCCCGATATGGAGTTCATGAGTCCATCATCACCGACAACAGTACCAATCTTAACAACAAATCGATGACAGGTTTATGTCAACAATTCCACATAAACCATAGAAATTCAACTCCCTACCGACCTCAAATGAACGGGGCAGTAGAAGCAGCCAACAAGAATATTAAAAAGATCATCGAGAAAATGACAACAACTTACAAAGATTGGCACGAAATGTTACCATTTGCTCTCATGGCTTATAGGACTTCAATAAGAATATCTACGGGAGCCACCCCTTATTCATTGGTATATGGTACAGAAGCAGTGCTACCAGTTGAAGTTGAAATACCATCATTCAGAATCCTGTCAGAAACTCAGTTAACTGAATCAGACTGGGTAAAGAAGAGGCTTGATCAGCTGAATCTGATTGATGAAAGAAGAATTACCGCACTATGTCATGGCCAGTGTTACCAACAAAGAATGGCCCGAGCATTTAATAAGAAGATGAGACCTCGATACTTCAAAGAGGGGGATCTGGTACTAAGGAAGGTTCTCCCGAATGCCCAAGACTCTAGAGGGAAATTTACCCCAAACTACGAAGGCCCTTATGTAGTGAACAAGGTTCTGTCAGGAGGTGCTTTGATATTAACTCAGATGGATGGTCCGGAATTGAGAGACCCCATTAACACAGATATTGTAAAGATGTACTATCCTTAGGCAAGGGAATTGAAATTTTGCCAATGTTTATGAAAGCCAGTGTTCGATATAAATTTCGTTGAGTCGAGTTTTCACTTTTTGCAAGCAAAGTTAATATCCCTGAATGATCAACAATCCCAATCAATTCTCATCACAACAAATATTCCTAAACACATTACCCACCACTTCACCAATGAAAGATAAACACTAAAATGATAATGAATCTTAATATAGTTTGTGATATAATGCTATCTACTTTTGAGCATTAGAACTGAATGCATTAGTAAGATAACATTACCGTCAAAAGAGCCAGGTGCACAAAGAAAGGGAGCACATCAAAATTTTCAACCCCGTGTCAAGATGAGAAGAAATGAAGCAGAAGCAAACCAACCCGAAGGTTCGTTTGTTTAGTTGCTATCCACGATAAACTGGCAAGCATATTGGAAAAAATAATAATAATAACTATCATGAAAAGCATCACATCATTTAGCTCAGTCCATAGAAAACATATTTAGAAGCATAAGATGAGTCAGCCCATAGTTGGGCACTTGTCTAAACATTCCCTTTAATAGGGTAGTCAACCCAAAAAGGGGCACTTCCCTAGATCTCTTAAGGTTAGCCCATAGGGGGCACCTTTTTGAGATATCAATTTTATCTTAGGTCAGTCAGCCCAAGATGGGCACTTTCTTAAAAATCCGTTCTCAAGGTCAGCTCATAAGGGCACTTTTTGAGACACTCTATCATAGGTTAGTCAGCCCAAGATGGGCACTTTCCTAAAAATCCGTTCTCGAGGTTAGCTCATAAAGGCACTTTTTGAGACATTCTACTATAGGTTAGTCAGCCCAAGATGGGCACTTTCCTAAAAATCCGTTCTCAAGGTCAGCTCATAAGGGCACTTTTTGAGACACTCTACCATAGGTTAGTCAGCCTAGGATGGGCACTTTCCTAAAAATCTGTTCTCAAGGTCAGCTCATAAGGGCACTTTTTGAGACAGTTCAATCAATTTTATCATAGGTTAGTCAGCCCAAGATGGGCACTTTCCTAAAAATCCGTTCTCAAGGTCAGCTCATAAGGGCACTTTTTGAGACACTCTACCATAGGTTAGTCAGCCCAAGATGGGCACTTTCCTAAAAATCCGTTCTCAAGGTCAGCTCATAAGGGCACTTTTTGAGACACTCTACCATAAGTTAGTCAGCCCAAGATGGGCACTTTCCTAAAAATCTGTTCTTAAGGTCAGCTCATAAGGGCACTTTTTGAGACAGTTCAATCAATTTTATCATAAGTTAGTCAGCCCAAGATGGGCACTTTCCTAAAAATCCGTTCTCAAGGTCAGCTCATAAGGGCACTTTTTGAGACACTTTATCTTAGGTCAGTCAGCCCAAGATGGGCACTTTCCTAAAAATCCGTTCTTAAGGTCAGCTCATAAGGGCACTTTTTGAGACACTCTACCATAGGTTAGTCAGCCCAAGACGGGCACTTTCCTAAAAATCCGTTCTCAAGGCCAGCTCATAAGGGCACTTTTTGAGACACTTTACCATAGGTTAGTCAGCCCAAGATGGGCACTTTCCTAAAAATCCGTTCTCAATGTCAGCTCATAAGGGCACTTTTTGAGACACTCTGCCATAGGTTAGTCAGCCCAAGATGGGCACTTTCCTAAAAATCTATCTTAAGGTTAGTCAGCCCATAAGGGGGACTTTCCTAGATTCTCCCGATTAGTCAGCTCTTGGGGCACAGGAAAATGGGCTAGCCCAACTGATCCAGACCACGGGCTAAGGCGCGCGCAGGAGGGCTCGGTCGCAGGTTCGAATCGCGAGGGAAGCAGTTTTCGCGTTTTGAGTTTTTTTCACTTATCCAAGACACGTGGCAACACCCGATTGGCTGGAGGAAACGCACGCGTGGGGCGCGTGATCGTCTTCTACCTCGAGTCCGAGATCGCCGGTAGAAGAAAAATTCGCATTTTGGCCATTTGGATTTTATTTTTTTTACACAAATTCAACAGATCTTCAACAGAAATGAGATAAACATCATCTAATTGGAATCAAATCGCAACAAATCGATGGATTTACACAAATCGGAGTTGTTTTTTTTAACCGAAAATCCGATTAACTTCGATCGGAGGAAATCCGAGCTTATCCAAGCCCGGTTTCAAGTGCTTATAAATAGAAATCGATGGGAGGAAACCAGAGGAGGAATCACAATTGAGAGAAAGTGAGAAAAGAGAGCAAATCGGAGAGCATTAGAGGAAACCCAAAACCACGAACCGTCGATCGGAGCCAAGCCGCCACCAGGAGACGTTCTGGGAGCAAACCACCGCCACCATTGGATTCAGCACCCTCGAGAAGCTAGGATTCGACACCTCACCCGTGACAAAAGACCTCCGGAACGCCGTGAACGAGCATCCTCCGCCACCGTGTCCGACCCGACCGAACCGACCCGCGCACCGACCCGGATCCAGGTAAGTCAGATTTTCCAGATTTTTTCCAATTTATTTATTTACTTTATTTATTTTTATTTCAATTTGATTTATTATTTATTTATTTATTTATTTATTTGTTTGTTATTTATTTATTTATTTATTTATGTTTCCGTAAATAGGAAAATGTTAGAAATTAGATTTTTTAGGATTTAATAATGTAGAAAAATAATAACAAATAAAATAATAATAATAATAATAAAAATGTAGAAAAACAATATAAATATTAGAAAAATAATAATAGAACTTTAGATTTCAAAATAGGATAAATAATAGTTTAGGATAAAATTTTTAACAAAAATTCACAAAAATTATAAAAATCAATAAAAATCATAAAAATCATAAAAACTATAAAAATCATGAAAACTTAGAAAAATTATAAAAAAATTTATAGAAGAATAATAAAAATCATAAAATTATAGAAAAAAAAAGAAAAGAAAAATCATAAAAATTAATAAAAAATTATAAAATTATAAAAAAATAGAAAAAATAAGTTTTAGCACTTAGAAAAATCATTTTCTTCAAATAAATCCAAAATTGATGTTTTTCCTAAAAACCATTTTCAAAAATCAGATAAAAGTTTATGCTTAGATTTTTTTTAGAAAATCCCAAAAAAATAGCAAAAACATAAAGCAAAAGAGATTTCAAAATTAAAATTCACAAAAACACTTAAAGTTTTCAGAAAAGCGAACTACGGCTTGTTTGATCCTGGATAGCAGGTACGTAGGCACCCATTCGGGTCAACCCATAAAATAAAATAAAATAAAAATCATTTTCTTGAAATAATTCAAAAACATAATAAAAGTAACAGAAACACAATAAAACACATTTCTAAATAGGAACAATTTTAGGAGATTAGGTGGTAACCGTAAGGTTTTAATAGGTTAGCCTCCGGACTTAGAAACTTTGGTTTTCCCTTTTCCTCTTTTCAAAAACGATAAGAGGAAATAACGACGACTAGTGGTCCAAATTAAGACTAATCTGCTCCTTTAGTCTTAATTCAATATTTCCCAACAACAGTTGGGTGGCGACTCTAAAATTCAAACGAAATTCCTAACTCAAGTCGAGGATCTACATTAAATGATCATAGGGTCTAGTCTAGATCGGATTAGGAATGGGAATGCAAAAAATTAGACTCAACACATGATTATTTATATATATTTGATATTATTATACGAAAATACTATTTGAAAAGATTATAAATTATATAAAATAATTCGTGTAATTTCATTGATTGAAAAAAAATTAATAATTCATATTATAAATTACAATAATTTATGCTATATTGAATAATATAACATGTTCTAAAAATTATCGTAAAAAATTATAAATTATATTTAATATTAATTATATTAATATTATAACAAATTAATATATATTACATTACAATAATTTGCTGGTGCTTTTTGTAACTATAATTGTATTTAAATTACAATACTTTGACGGCGACCTGCGGCATGGAGACGTCAACAACCAGATGACGACCTGTAGTGTGAAGACGGTGACAACCGAACGACGATCGATTGCACGACGAAGCCCACAGCTAGAGCGGTGCGAATGGAAGCTAGGTTGTGTACTGCTCTTGAAAGGGTTTTATGTTTGTCTGATACAAGGGAAAAGAAATGGAAGGACAGTTTGGGGAATTTGAAAAAATTAACTTTTTGTTCAATATCACGAATTTTATACTGAATTACACATGGTACAAAATTTAATCCTTTTGTCCAGTACTTTTTTCATTTTTGTCAACCAAACGCAGGACAAAAATTTGTCCAGTCCAGTACCACATTTTTGTGGCAACCAAACACTACTTGAGTATCTACCAATATCAACACAGAGCCTTGCTTACCCCATATTGATTTACAGAGTCAAACCAACATTGATTAGATAATGCTGCATGCATCCTAAAATGTCATTAGAACGATTGTCACTCTTATAGAATTTTGTTGAACTATGGTGATGGTGTGCATCTAGATTGCATCCAGTAGTATAAACATATCAGCCGCTGCTATGTGGGGAATAGTGGAGTAATAATTGGATACTTGGTAAAAAATACACTTACAATATTATATTGATTAGACTATATAACTAAGTTGTGCTAATACGTTTTCTTCCGCTTCTTTTAGGTTAACACCCTCCACCATATATGCATAACATTTGATCTACCTTCAACAATTTCCTTAATCGATGCTAGCATACAACTAATTGAAGATCATAGTAAAGTTATACTTTTTCTACCGCTTGACACAAGCAGCCACTAGAAGAGGGAGGATGCTACATACTTAGAGTGTGCATCTCTAGTAGATCTTGCACCTATATCACCACTACACCTTAGGGTTAACAAAGTAAAAGTTAGAGGAGGACAATGGAGAGATGAGCAAAGCTATCATGAGCACACTCTTCCAAACATCATGATTGAGGACACCATAAATAGCTTAGTTTCCAATACTAGCTCGTTCATCACCCCCCATCACCATTCTATTAATGATCTCATTCCTAAACCACCCACTTTACAAAGGTTATGCCACTATCAACTGGATATTGGTGACAATTCACAACCTTTGGTACAATGGAGTCTAATTCCTTCATGTGACTTTAACCAGCCCTCACAATTGCCTACAACACAAAAGTCACAAGCTCCTCTTACCTTTGATACGAGACAAACTGAGCATAGATTTGTCATATTTAAAATCACTAGACCGTTTACAAGGAATAAGAATAGGATGGGATAAAGTTACTTATGATTTATCTTGAACATTTCCATGAATATTCAAAATGTTGTACATTTTAATGAAAAGTTTATTTTACTTCTATTTATATTATTGACTTGTAACCGATACAATCACTTATATTTTTCTCTTGTTATTGCCATTATGTATGTTTGTTGTTTGGAGTCGATGTTTCGAATGTGTTACTACATTTGAGATTGGAGTAGGGATATATGACTTTGTGTATGGAGGCCTACTTTACTGCAAGTATTATAGTAATGGATACTATAGTGAAAGCACATATAGCGAATGAGTTTTTAGTACAAACAAATTTATACTAAAGGCTCATGCACTAAATTTTTTTGTACTAAAAACTCATTCACTATATGTGCCTTCAGTACACTATTCGTGTAATATTTTTTCTTCCAATTCTATTAACGTAATATTTTTTTTGGCATTTTCTAGGAATTTTGGCCCTATAAGTAAAGTTAAAAATATAAAGTAAGAGACATTTTAGTTTATTTATGATATTTAAAAAAAGAAAAGAAAAGAAAAGAAAGCATTCCATCTGATTTCTTTTCATTTCCATCTTAAAAATACAAACATGAAATGAAGACTATCTTTCCTTTCCTTTCTTTTATTTTCTTTTTTACTTATTTCCGCTCATTTTCACCCTCTATAAATTTGCCACACTTAGTGTTAAACAAAATGATATAGGAGGATATATGGACAAATAGTTGGGGATACAAAAATCTAATCAAACAGATAAGCATATCGATGTGGTCTTGAATCACTTAATACATGATTTTGAATTAGGGTTTAGAAATAACAAAAGAGATATTTTATGTTTTTTTAGGTGTTTAACAAATTTAAGAAAAGGGGAGAACAAATTAAGTTGGATATGATGCACTAATCTCAAGATAAACTAGAGTTGATTAAGGCACAAATTGATATGACGCATAATTTATGAGTTAACCTTATAATGTTATTAAGAGAATATAATTAGTAATGTCTTCAAGCAGCGAAGGTTTATTATTACAGGATAATCATCTGCTTGACTACCTTTCCTGATGGCATCTATACTAGGTTCTAACATATGCTGTTGCAGAGTCTATTTGGATCTGTCACATCGCTGTAGCTGGGAGCTCCTATTCAGCATTCTGTTACTCTATGTTTTGTCAATCTTGGCACTATCTACACTTTTGGCAACTCCATTCGTCGTGATCACATAAGGATATTAACTACCACTCTACGCGAGAACAAGTTGCCACTAGTTGGCTTGTAGTTCGATACGTTCCCATTCATCATCGACACTCAAAAATCCTAGCGAAAAACATGCGCACCGCTAAATTTCTGGATCAATGTTACAATCTCACGCTACACTTGCATCGTTGAGATTGGAGAGGCGTATATATGTATATATTATTATGTATATTGTCTGTTGTCCAGGTAAAGCTTTTTCACATGTCTATGGTTCACTGATAATTAAACTCGCATTTTATCAAACACTATGCACTACATGATGTTTTGATTTTTCTTCTATGTTACCAATGATGTGCATATAAAATGTGAATTAAATATGAAAGAGAAACAACAATAACCAGGATAAAATGTGAGATCATTCTTATTTACAAAGGATTTTTTTTTTATTTTAAAAGAGCGCTCTATTACTTATCAAATTTGGTTTGACCAAAAAAAAGGACTATTCAAACTTAAGAGTAAAAAAGAAAGATGATGCCCCCAGGAGTTTCCAGCTGATAATTGGCTTAACAGTCGTTGTTTCATGCTATACTATCCTGGAGAATGTGCCGATCCCTAACCCTAGATAATTGAAGGTCCTGAAGCACAGAAAATTTTTGTATAAACCCGATTTTTGGGATCAAACCAAGGCAAGATACCGGACTTAATCTTTACCTGGTTTACAAAGATCGTATCTGTACTGGTTTTTTCTCCCAGACACCAGCAATTTCAGGCTTGTGGGCTAGGTAGAATTTTCGATATCTCTATAAGCAACCGATGGAGTGCCTGAGGCTTGGAGAAAAATGGGGAATGATCCGAGCCTTTTAGACAGAAAACTCTTTCAGGGGGATTGAAGTTTATCATTGCTTCCTGAAGAGAAACTGGAATGGCATAATCATCTGTAGTTTGGATGTAAAATCTTCGCACCACGCCATAGTTTGCAGCTGAAAGAGAGAGTTTCTCTAGGACTGGTGCAAAAGGGATTGGCCTCATAGATACTGAAGCTAATACCGCATCCTGGATCAAGAGAAGCATTTAGCATTCTTGTTAGGCTTAGGCATTGGCATTATCTGAATGTCTGCTTTCATTTTTATCCCAATATGAAATTTTCACCATGAGATGTACCTTTGCTGGAGTTTGATTGAAGAACAGATCTTTGGCTAATGTTTTATCAAGCTCTATAGCCGTTGGAGGTCGATCCCTTCCATCGCCATACAAAAAGATCTGAGCCTGTTGCATCAGTTTACTCGGACCTTCCTGGGGATAAAACCACATATCAGCCGCAGAATTATCCAACTAAACTCCATGATGATCAGTAAAACTTCATCATATGAAATCGGCTCCTTTCTGCCGATTTAATAATGTAAACTAATGACTTAATTTAAAATTTTTGGTTACTATCTTGCTGCTTTTTAAATCTCTTAGTAACAGCTATTTCCGCGTATATGATGGTGTGGAAACAAGGAGAGCCATAGAACATACATACCTGCTGGGAAAACATGTCTAGTGTACTCTGGCCATCCTTCAACATTGTTGCGGCAATGAAAACAGCTTTTGCAATCTTTGATGGATACATCTCCATGACATGAGAGATACAAGAACCGCCAAAATCATGTCCCACTAAAATTACCTGCATGATTTTATCGTTAGATGAACCAATTCATACAGTGACTTTTGGCATACTAGACTGAACTAACATGAAAACTCAGGATATTGTCAGAGTTTACACACAGATCATGCATGATACACATTTAGTCATACAACATCCTCCCAATTCGATTAATCATGAAAAACAGAAAGTTGGGCGGTTCTGGAACCACCTAACTTTAATAACTTTTTCTATTTGTGTTTTAACATATAGGAAAAAGGGGCCCGTATGTTGGAAGATATACCTCACATAGACTCGTTTTCCTAATAAAAATGAAAAGAGTTGTAAGGGACTACCCTTCTACTTTCCCAAATAATATGCATAAGAGGGACATAAAAGGTGTATCCTGTAAACGCAATAGAACATAGTGCTCGCGCGCATGTAGTTGAAATGCTAAAGTGAAAGAGCACCTTTTCGTTTTCTTCAAGCTTTTCAAATACTTCAACTAGTGGCTTCACATATTGTGCCATTCCCTTTATGCTGTTAGTATCTATTGAATGAGCTCCTGAACCCGTTAAATCAACCGCATCCACTTTGAACCCAGCTTCGGTTAAGAGGGTCATAGTTTTATACCAACACCATGCACCGAATCCTCCTCCATGGACAAGAACAAAATGTCTGGTTTCCAAACTCTCCATTTTCAGATCCTACAAATAGATAATAAAGTCAGGACAAATACTATGAAGTCATTACATCCATTAGATTAGACCCTTCTTTGCTTATGAACTTCAATTTCATATAACATTATTGGTGGACACAAGAAGCTGTAGATTATTCACAATTTAATACATTCTTCGAGGGGAGCCAACCCGGATAATACAAGCTTTATTTTAGAGTCAAATGCATATACACTGCTATGGTAGACGCAAGAAAGCAACATAAGATTATAGTTTTGTTTTCCGGGCTTCATCTAGAGAGAACAAAATTTTATTAGATTGAGTTAGAATTTTATATTAGTATGATAATGTGTTATATTCAATAAATAAATGATGTACTATTTAATTTGTAACAACTGATAAAGCCATATATTTTAAAATTAGGAGTTGAAATGCCCATAGCTTCTTCTTTTTTTCTTTTTAATCGGCTGTGTGTACTATGTTAACACGTTAGACACAAGACTCTTGGTCTATGGAATAATTAATTAAGAGAATAGGGCTTCCAATAGGAAGTTTTCAGAAGATTCAATGAAATTTATATTGAACTACCTTACTAGTTGATTGATGTTTGGTAATAGCTCTTCTTTAGTTGGGGATGTCGGACCCAAAAACAAACACTTATCAGATTTGGTATGACTTTTTATGTTTAATTGAAAATCACGAACGTATACTGTGGTTTGCACGATGAAATAGAAGTGTCACCATATTTACGTGTGAATTTACTACTTGCAACGCAGTAGAAGATTCAAATCCATGTATTTCCCATCAGTTTTTGTCTGGTTTCAATGGCTCATGTGAATATAAATATTTTTTTAAATTTATCTTTTATTGTGTTGACTATTCAAAAAGCAGACCAGTCCAAGATGGAAAATTCCAAGAAAATCCAATGAACGATAGCTGTTTGTTTGAAACATAAAGGGCTTATTTGTTTGATAACTAAAGGTATGAATTTATATTTTATAGTATCTTTGGTTTCTAGTATCATCATCTGTAGAATTTCATGGCCAGCAATTTTGACCAGCCATTCGACCGTAACCAGAGAGCTCGAACATGTAAGATGCTCGTCATATTTTAATAACGTGAGTCCAATTGTATTTTGCGGTTTGCATATGGTGTTTTTATTTTCCTCCTTTGCATTTTAAATATCTAATCTAAAAGTCTAGACATATAGAATGGACAATTTAATTAATTATGGGGTTAAATGACAATAAAAGAGTATAAAATTATATCACCGTATTCTTGTACTATGATTAAATTATATCTCATTCTTATTTAGGATGTGCATAAAAATTTAAAGCTATCAATTTGCTATATAACTGTATTGATTATAATCATGCAGTGTGATGTCAATTTAGTGCATATACAAAAATTTCATTTATATAAAGATATATAAATTATACACAACAAATTTACTTGGTTAGAGAGGAAAGACAACATAATTACGGCAGCAACGCAATGAAAACCAGGTCCATGCCAATAAGAAACCAAAATGTTACCCAACTCCTAGAAAACTAAGAACAACGTTACAAAGAACACAAACCTGGTTAACAAGCTTGTTTGGCGGACGAGGATCAGAATCAGTGGGCGAACGCTGTCTTGTGGTGGAGCTCCTCCTAAGAGCTTGCTTGTCTTTACCTGCCTGAGACTGATATGCAACCGAACTTGACCTGCTAAGAGGAGCAGACCCATCTCTCTGATATTGTTTCAATAGCATAACCGCGGCGACAGCTTGTTCTCGAATCAAAGCATCATCATCAGCTGCAACACTGCTCCGGTTCTTCTCCTTCTTCTTCGAAAAAGTACGTTGCAAAAAGCCAGTGAATTTCCCAGGAGGACCTGGTAGTGCCAGAGGAGAAGTGCCTCTTCCTGTGATCAGTTTTTTGCTGTCAATGGAGAAGCATGCCATTGAGTTTCCCATTTAAGCTGATCAGGATTTTCAGATGATACTCAAATGATTTACTAGTGATCTTTAAATAGTAATAAGATGAATCATTAAGATCTACTGATCTATATGTGTGAGTGCTGAAGGGAGTTATATATATGTATAGGACTTGAAGGAAGAGAGTTGTTGAGTTGCTTTTTGGCCTTAATGGGAACTATTTTTGAGCTGATGCTTTTATATACGAGCTATTGGATATTAAATCACATGGACTAATCTAGCATGGACTAAATCCATCCTTGGCTATCATATTGGAGGCTATATTTTATATATTGAAAATTTTAATGGCGCCCGAAAAATCGTCAAGTAGCTAAACTAAAAGCATCTCACATTTTTACGTAATGAGAGCAACCAATTTTGGATAATATAAAAAGTTTCTTTTTTTTTTTAACATTTAACAAATTCTATATGTACCCATTAACATGACTATTAATATATTCACATATACTATAATAATACTCAAACTTTATTCCTACTAAGAAGGGCTGGCCACACGTAAATTCAAACATACAATTTGATTATTATTTTTTTTATTTCTAATGATCTTGTTTATTTCTCATTTGACAAAAAAATTGGTAAATTCCTAATATACATCTCTATATGCTTTATGTATGTTTAACCTCTCATCTTTGTAATTGAGTATGTCGACTCTAAATCTTAAAAAATGTGTATTGGGCTCTTATTAAAATGGAAAAATTAAAAAAATTAAAAGAATAACATTAAGTATGCCAATGTATTTAAAAAAAACATAAATAAAATAGAAGTTCTCTTTTCTCTTTCCTAATATTAAATAACCCTTTTAAAATTTTGTAAATCATTGTTTTTATTAAGGATAAATTGATCACATAAAAGTCTAAAAGTACTTTTTAAAGACTTAAGAATTTAAATATATAATTTAAAAAATAAGCTAGCCAAGGATGGATTTAGAAAGCCTAGATGGTTATTTATAATATTAAAGTGCAAGGGGGTGTTTTCCATGTCCTATAGGATACGGATAATATTAGAAAAATAAATTTAAAAACAATGGAAATAGTTAGGAGAGAAGCCATTTTGTGTGGTTACGTAGATATATAAATTACTCTCTCTTAAATGATAATTGTCATCCAAAAAAAATAAAATAAAACTATATTCTTTTCTATAACATATATCATATTATCCTAAAAATTACAACTCATCTATTAATCGCTTTCTACATGACATAGTGTTTTATTTCATTCCATATCATTTTGTACATCATATAATTTATTAGATATATATTGAAAATATGAGGGGTTGTTAGAAATAGTCAAAAAGAAGAAAAAAAACTAAGAAGGTTTTTCTATCATTATTATTATTTTAAATTGTATTAGTGGAAAAGCATCTTCTTGCAATCTTCTCATTTGTTTGTTATATTATTTCCAAGTTATTATGGGCTTGACTGGCATCTCAGCAGCCATCATTGATCTAATCAACCAACTATATAGTTTATGCCAAGCATTTAATTATCTAAATGTACTACCTTTAACAGCCAAACGACTTTACTTTATGGGATTCTCTTCATTGCTTGAAACTTAGTACCCTACTAAGGATGGCACTGCTTGTGGATGATGCAAATGGAAAACTTTTCATCTTTAATTTTTATATATTATGTTGTGATAGTGGGTCAAAGATAACGGATTTATTTTTATTTAAGCAATTAAAAATAGAAAAGATTCTTAATATCTTTTTTATTATTATTAAAACTCAAATATAGATCATTTAAATCATTCGGATGAATACTTCAACTATTTGAAATAAAATCGAATCCACACTTCCATACAATAATTTCATTTCAAAAGATTTCTTATCTTGGAAGGAACTACCGGTTAGATGTACATTAAAATACTTTAGCAAGTTGAAATAAGAGGTACTCATTGGACCTGTCAAAAATTAAATGTGGCTTCACTATTACCAATAGTACTTCTCAAAGTTGTTTATGCCTTTATGTCCATTTAAGGTAAATTTCACTTTTGTATCGACATGAGACGAGTCTCACAACTCTTTCATTTATTTTATTTGATATTTGAAGTGCAAAGACTAGCGATATTCCTGATATTTGCCAACAAATAAAGGCATCTTTCGGCTTTGACCAACTATATATTAGTATTAATAGATGCAAAAGCCATAACCTGTATGAATGACTATGCATTAACTGTAAAACATCCACCCAAAAACACATATAAATTTGAGACATATGTAGTAGTACGGGTGTATGTTCATTTACTATGTTATTATGTAAATTTGAGAAAAATGTCTTTATCGGTTTGATACATTTACATGAAGTGGACCTTTTAGTATTTGCTTCAGAATTCAACTTTGGCCATGGACTAATAGTCAGTGTATTGATTTTGTCACCATGGAGATTGTGTCGAAGTCCAAATTGGTTTTCTTTATCCTCTTTTTAAAGAAGTTATATTTCTAAAATATAATCTTCAAGTATTTAGAGCAATGCATGAGCATGAATCTCATGGCCTATGATATACTCCATGCGACCCTCGATGGGCACGTTTTCCAGCGGAAAGATGTATTATCATAGGGCAACTTTTGAATTCAACAAAATTCAGCATATTTTTTTAAAGTAAAATAAAAAAAATGGAAAATATAAAAATGAACATGCAAAGTGACTTCGTATTATTTGGCTATTGAACATCAAGCAAGCATGACATTGATGACTTTCAGATCACTCAAGTGGAAAAAGGAAGCCCTAATCAAGAGGAATAAGCTAGTTGAGTGAGACATTTGACGACTTCTTTTCTCAAATAGTAATTTTCGGCTCTTTTTGGGAAGAAGTAATCTTTCCTCAATCTATCATGCATAGATTAATTTCAATTTAAACAAAGAATTATTGAAACTAGCTATTAAACATTATCCCTCCACAAGCCAATGTAAATTTATCAATGTTTCATCCATATCATTGGCTAACATGAGAGCCAACTAGAGTTCTCTATGTTGAGCTTTGAATCCTATAAATTTCTATTATGACCGTATAATAGATATTAAAATTTAAACATCATATGGTAGGTTTTTACAGAACTTCTAAAATCTACTCTCAGGGTTGCCCCCCATTTAGAACCTACACAAAACCTATACATGTATAGCACAGGTTCAAGATGCCATCTATTATACTATTCAATATTATTGAAATAAGATCTCATAACAGGAATACATAATCAATGAAATTATAGTTTTATTTTATTTTTACTTGGAGTTGCAATTATAATCTAAATGCTACAATTATGGATGTAAAATTAGTTATAATGTCAAACATTTTTTAAAATGATAATAGAATATGCAGTAAAATTGCTATATAATAAAAATAAATAAACAATTTTATAGATTCCACAATGTTTGCCACTCTTTGTTAGTTGAATCAGCAGCAAAGAGGCAAACTTATGCACGAAAATTCCTAGATTCCTAGTGCCATAAATCCCGTATGGACACTTTGACACTAGCAATGCCTTCATAAACATCAGTATAAGTTTACATACAAGGTTGCAAATTCTAGTCGATTGATGATATATCAATTTTACATTGCAAGAGGCTTGATTCATTTGTTGTATTGAGTAGCATCAATCCTAGTCATTTACATAGCTTGTATAAAGAATCCCTACGATAAATCACTTCAGGAACTAATCTCAGCTGCCATTCCAGTGCAAGTATAAGCTTATGCTCCATAAGCACCGTCACCGCCACTGTTTTCATATTTTGTGAAGCCTTACGCCATAATATGCATACACCTCCCCCTCGTCCCACGCAGACTTCATTGCCAACAACATAAGAAAAGGCAAGCTAGATAGGACACAAACGAGAGTTTCAGCTTCCACACAGTTGCCCTGTCCTTTCCAATGGTCAGACAAAATGCATCCTTTCATACCCTCTGTTGAGGAGATTTTGCTAGAAACAAATAATATGACGAGGATTGCAAAGGATCCAAATAAGCTGGTACCAGACAGGCCAAAACTACCCTTGTTATGGTTTCCATCTTCTGAAAGCATTGATTCTATGTAGAGGGAAATGGATATTTGTTAGAATCTTCTCCATACTTCCACGGTGGATATTGGAAGTCAGGCAGGTACAAAATTCTTCACAACCCATCTGCAGGCGCAAACATGATGATTAACTTGCAGCCTCAAGAAACCCCAGAACAGCAATCACTTAAAAATTTTAAGCTAATCCGCAGATATGAGCAAGAAATACTAGTCGTTGCTCTTAGAACAGAGGATGACATCTTGTCAAGTTCAGGTATATCTACAAACAATGTTTCTTGCATATGTATCCAAACATGTCATTCTCTTGTCCTTGAAACCCACAAGAATTATTCTTGTTGGCCTTCTTGTGCGCCAAAAACACACATGTTGTCAATCATTAATATCATTGACTCTTGTTAAAGAAAGAAACAGATGAGAAGTTTGTCTGTCACTTAGAAGCGACAAAATGTGTCTTCTTGCAAAGAGGCAAGAAAGAGTTTTGTTGCTTAAAAGTGACAAGATGATGACTTGTCAGCTCTAAGAGAAGCAACGAAATACTTGAATACGTTCCCGCATTAGACCTTTTACAAGAAGCATGATGTGAGAACAAGCTACTCTAATACGACAAAATAATTTGCAAGATAAAGTAAATATAGTTGTTGTGAACATAAGAGCCATTTACGCTTCAATAAAAATGTGTCATTCAGGAGAATGGCTTACCTTACAAAAATGATCTGAGAAACTCATTAGTGCATGGTATAGTACTGAGGAGCTAATTCTGTCAACCACAGATAATCAATTCTCGATATGTTACGGATGTATTTATGACTAGTCTGAACTAACTCATTAAAGATAATGCACTCAGGTTTTGTCCGAAATAGGACAGATGAAGGGTGGATCTGCACCATCTGACCACTGGACAGCACCCTGTTCCCAATTCAGGAAGTCATTTCAGGTGTCAACTAAAAACAATGGGAATTCCAAATGACAAAGGTAACTTTAATAACATTATAGCGATTCCAGCAAGGAAATTAAGAATCTAATAACAATGAAATCAAATAGAAATCCTGCACGTTATAAACTTGAATATGAATTGTGCACCTGTATAAACCTTCTGGCTGCTTCAGGGCTGCATTAAGAAAAAAGGAAGCTGCAAGGCATCTCTGAAACTGAAGCATGTCATCACCACAGGAAGCAATGAGAAGTCCCATTTGTTCTACATGTCCTCGAATCTGACTGGAGAAAAGAACAAAACAGAAGATGAAGGATGCCCTCTGTGAGTGCATAATGAAAGTAATGTGGCCATTGGCCAACAATTACAATAAAAATAAAAACAAATGACCATTTTCTTGAAGTTTGAGATGAAAATTGTAATCCAGTTAACACGGTTCAAAACTACTGGTTCTGCTTCCTGATGCCATCTGTACTTGCTAAACTCATAATCTCTAAACTTTCGCATTTTAGATTTAATTACTTCACAGATGTTCCCTTTTTTCTGCTACATCAATTTTAGAGCTCCACCTTTAGGTATTTACAATTTACAAAGCATCAATTGAAGCTTCATGAAGTAATTGCATGTAAGGATGTATCTATCCATGGAAAGATCTACCAGACTTTTTCAACGTTCTTCATAATCAAACCTGTAGAATTGTCTATTATCGTAGTATCTCAATATATATATTTCTCCAAAAAAATCCCAATATATTAGCGTAACCAATGGCTCTTTGAGGCAAACAATGGTGGTTGGTGAAGGTGGCTATCTATGGCCAATGGTTGTGGTTAACTATCACAAAATATATCCATGAAAAACAAGGAAGATGATTCCGTCATTAAAACGAGGAAATCACGTTCCTCATTATCCATTGGTATCTTCTAAGTTTGTCAAACCACCACCAACACTTACTACTAAAAAACACTAACATTTGCAACCTCTTAAAGATTACCACTACAATATTTTACAATTTTAAGGTTATTATCATGATGATTATGAAACAAGTATGGAAAAAAGTGATCTACAACACACCACAAATTCAACCTGATTTCCTTGTGAACAATCTACAAAACTATTTAGAGGCATTGGCCTTGTATTTCCATATGAATAAATTCCATAAGAGGTTTTTCATCATTGCAATCAAACACAACACAAACCCAATAATTGAGCAATATGGTCAATTCCATAGATCCCAAAACCATTAAACTCAATGAGTTTGACAACCTTCACAATAAAAGTGAACTCAAGTTTACACTTACTGCAATTTGCACCCTACTATTACGATTTTGGAATATTTATCTCGTCTGAAAATTTTCATACAACAAGAAGATTCAAAATTTTTGCAATGTCCAGTCAACAACGGAGGAGCTGTGATATTCATCTCCTCCTCATTGAACATATCAATAGAATGGGATCAGCTGGCATCCAACAAATCACAAAACATAATAATCAAAATGAAAAGGGGGGGGAAGGGGGGGGGGCGCGAATTAAGTGACCAAATTCATCCTTAAAATTTCACGTTTTATTCCTTCTAGAGTGAGATTTCCCTGGTTCATGTGTAATGATATTGAAAGGAAGAGCCACAGCCAAAGCCTAATAAGGGGAAAAAATAAAATAATAAGATATCAAAATGACCCCAAGTGCCTGCCTGGCGGTTATGGCCCAAACACAAACATGTCAATTGGCATATAGTCTAGGATTCAATGCTTAACAAGAGCACTTCTTGAAGCTACGTACACAGGGCAAGTTGGATTCGAAAATTATATAGTTCTTATAGGGTAGCTCTTTATCAAAAGGCAAGATACCATCCTACAAGACCCATACGACAATTAAGTCAAATTCATACCAAGAGTGGTATTGGTAGGATAGAACCCAAAAGTTGACTACCTGGCTAACACTTGGGGGGATGCAACTAGTTGTCTATTGCTGTTATATTTTTAATAACTATCGCTCACTATAGAAGTGTTGAGATCTCATATCTTCACTCTCACTCTCTCTCTATTCTTTTTAAAAAAAAAAAAAAAATTATGCAGCTGAATCAAACATATAAAGGAAATAGCAAACCTGTGAATGTCGCGAGCATGCCTCAAGGAGCGGCTATTAATATAATTTTCCTTGCACCATTTTCTCATAATCTTTTCATCTTTCTGCTTGTTATTTCCCGTCTTCCTCTTCTCCAAAAACTCATTAGCTGCTCGAAATACATTGATCAATGTGATATGATCACCATCAGGGCTCAAAAACGACTGCATTGCTGCTCTTGACTGGCCAACATGGAATTATTAAAAGTTGTTTAGGAAAAGGAAATATCACAAAAACCCATTCTACTACAACAGAAGAATAAGTTTTCTATGACTGGAAATTGACAACTCCATGAAAGCATATAAGCAGCATATTTATGGGGCAATATAATTTTCTGGATATGCCAGTGTCTTGTATAATCCAGACTGAGAAAATTTCTACCATGTTAAAACTAGCATGCATTATATAAAGCATTTTAAGGTCCTACAGTTTCAAATTTCATTTAAGGAGAAATCCAAAATCTAATTAATTGTTATTAGCTTTCCTTTCTAAGCAAGATATGCAAGCTATCACCAAACAAGTCACATACAATAACATAAAGAAATAAAAGTTAAATTATCAAACCTCTTCTTTCTTCTCATGAGGAGCATAAAATATTGATTCTACGGAGAGCATAGCAACAGTTATCAACATTTCTTCTAGGCAGTTGAACTTGCTAGCCAGGATGAGTGCTTTTGAGTATACTGGATCCAAGGGAAGTCGAGCCATCTGTCGACCCACTGGATCAGAAAGTTTACAATCTTCAGTCAAAGCACCTAACAGGAATAGTTGCTCCAGTGATTTTACAATAGCTGCCCTGTTCAGAAGTTTACATGGGTCAAAAATAACTTCATCCCATAAAATTAAACACCACATGGTCCCTATGCAGAGGAAACGTTAATAAACCACAATATTTACTGAAAAAAGTATATCCATAAAAGACCTGTCCATGTAATGTTTATATTTGAAAAGTGATGAACCTTTAAAAAAAAAAAATTTCTGGGTAAGTACATTTGAGTAATTTGCCTTGGGTATTTATCCTAATATGTGATGTGCAACCCAGATATGGCCGCTGAATGCATAACACAATAAGCACAAAAGCAGTGACAGATTTTGTATAAATGGTAAAAGACATAAGTATGAAATGCATCCCAAAACAGCATTTTGATGGTTAAAGACATAATAACAAAGTCTACTCTTACAAGAAACCATTGCTGCATGCAACCACACTGCCCAAAATGATGCAGCAGCCAAGCAAAATACTGGAGTAAAAGAATTAACAGAAACCTTGATGGTTTTTCGATGAAGTCAAATCCAATGACATCGTCTACACCTAAAGCCTTAAGCTGCAAGACAACATTTGAGAGATTGCATCTTTTGATCTCTGGCTTCGTTGAGTCTTCTAGTTTCTCAAATTCACTCTCTGGGTAGAGGCGGAAGCACTTACCAGGGCCCTCACGCCCTGCTCGCCCACTGAGCAAAAGTTCAAATAGCCATAAAACATGAAATAGTCTATATGATGGAACATGAAGTACCAGATGAAGGAGCACAAGACAAAGAATAAAGAATAAGCTTACCTCCTTTGAAGAGCTTGTGCCTTAGAAGTTGGAACAATGATCAGTGATTCCATGCCTTTTGCAGGGTCATACGTCCGGGCTTTTACAAATCCAGGATCTATCACATACTTTATCCCAGGAATTGTCACTGATGTTTCTGCAATATTTGTTGCCAATATGACCTGAAACGGTCCATCTCATATTCAATGGAGGTTATCCTCACTGCAGGTTCAACTAGTCTTGAGTAGGAAGATTGGACAAACCTTACGGTATCCAGAAGGTGTCGGGAGAAATGCACGCATTTGCTGTTCAGAGGGAAGAGATGAAAATATCGGTACAGTCAACAAATTTCGACTGCCTTCAGGCAATTGAGGGAGGCGTTCCTTGACAAATCTCTCCACAGATTCAATCTCTTCTTGCCCAGTCAAAAATACAAGAACATCTCCAGGTCCCTCCTCCAAATGTATCTGAACAATATTATATATTACATATACAGAAAGGAAATCAGTATGCAATCGACAATAATGTTGCATCATCAATAACAGCAAAGAAACTCAATGTGATGTTGACAACTCAATTTAGGTAAGCCTAAAAATCCCTACATGAAAACACCTAATAATATTATAAATTACAAGTCAACAAATTATTATACACGGCTGCAGATTTGGTTTTGGAAGACATTTACATCATACAAATGCCACTAGATTAATATCAACTATCTTTTGACAATGATTGGAAATAGACACTCATAAGCCAGACTGAATTGAAAACTTAAGGGCTTTAGAAGAGATCCCAAATAATTTAGAAAGGTCATCAGCTGAGGACAGAATGAGAACCTGAAATATAGTAACCAAAGCTGCATCCAAATAATCTGGTTGAGGATGAAGACTATAAAATATCTCCACTGAGAATTGTCGGCCTTGGATATGAACAGCTTTTGCACCACCAAAGTGGCTGGAGAATACACGTGCATCTAAACTAGCAGACATGATGATTAGCTTTAGCTGAGGCAATTTTCCTTCCCGTTGCTTTGTATGGAGACCAAGATTTTTTGTTTCAGCAATAGCACCATCCTTCACAAATTTTGACCTTGCATTCTGAACATCCTTAAGTACTCCCAGCAACACATCAGTTTGAACAGTCCTCTCATGAGCTTCATCAACAATAAGAACCGAGTATCTTGACAGATATGGATCCAGCAACGCTTCTCTGCAAGAAAAAAGAGCATTGCTACCATTGTAATATTGCAAGAGCTCAACCTAGTTTATTTAATGAAAATGTATTAACTTAAAAGACTGCTAAAATTCTGGCAAACTTTTGAAATGGTGAAATCCTTTCCAAACCCATCTAGATGTCTAGACATCACAATGCTTTCACAGTCATCAAACTTTGCATCTTATTCATAGAAATCATTTCACCTGCAATTCCTATTAAGGCGAATGATTGATCAAAAAGATCATTAACCTTATCAAAGTATGTTGAAAAAAGACAAATACCTAAGAAGCAACCCGTCTGTCATGTACTTGATTCGTGTTACACTAGAAGTCATGTCATCAAACCTAATGGAATAGCCAACCCTTTGACCCAATTCCACCCCACATTCCTCAGCAACCCTCTTTGCAACAGTGACAGCTGCAACACGCCGTGGCTGAGTAATCCCAACAGATTTCCCATCCCTACAAAATCCAGCCTTATATAGAAACTGCGGTATTTCTACACCAAGAAATAAAAATGCCAAAAGAGCACATCAAACACATGAAATTTATCATAGACCATAAAACATAAATTCACCCCAAACACCTACGCGTAGTTTTCCCACTTCCAGTTTCGCCAACAATAATCAATATATCGTTCTTTTTCACCTCTTCCACTAGCCGCCTCTCAACTACACAACAAAAGGAAATCATCCGTTAGTAATCATTGGAAAATGATAACAGGTGTCGGACACTCATCAAGATTACAAAAAGAAACGCTTTGCTTTTCCTGTTCTTGCTTTTACGCGAAACATACAATCAAGTACGCAACATTTTCTCTTGGCCTCTTAACAAATGACCGGGCTTTCCTTATATTCCTATCGAGATCGGGACATTTGCCTACCATACTTACTAATTACACATTCCATAGGTTAGACTAGTGCATCAAAAATTGACTAATTAAGTATTCCCAATAGCAAAACAGTAATAGTAATAAACAGAAAGCATGAAAGTTTAAGGTGACTCATATCATAAAACTATACCTGAAGCAATGGGAAGAGATTTTCTTTGCTCTGCAATCTTCTGTTGCCTGCTTTACAGTCAAATAAAAAAAAAAAAAGCAAACTTTACTTCAATTATATGCAAAAGGCTCAAACTTTAGTGTTATAATCAAGATGTAGAGCTAAAAGAATAGAGACAAGAAATTCTTGTCTTCATATTGAGCTAGTTGGAGCTAAACCTGGACACAGAGCTGGGTCTATTATTTTCATTAGATAGTGACCCATTTAGCAGAACTTTCTGCTTTGAATCCCCACAAGCAATTGCCGGCATTCTCAGAAACCCTAAACAGAGGAGTATGCAACAAAAAACAAGCTCAGGATTTTAAATAAAGAGAATCATAGCGAAAAGCCGCTTTACTATTTCAACCTTGTTTCAGGTACTGTCTTTTTAAGTAAAGCTCTACTCTATTGTAGTAGAGAATAAGCAGAAGACTGAAGTTGAGAGGCACGAGTGACCGGCGGGTGGACGTGGCCGCGCGACGGCGGGGTACGAGGTTTTAAATTGTAGAGACTGGAGTAGTCTGCGATTCGAGAAAATCAAGCATCACCGCAATCAATTTTTCCCTTATTCGTTCGCCCTTCTAAACCCTATTTAATAAATTGGTCCAATAGACAACCGTTTGTTTGAATTTTTTTTTTTAAATCAAAATTTAATTTATATCTATTTAAAATATCTGTATTATAATTGATTGGAGAATAAAAATTAAAAAATAAAAAATCTTATACGTGTAAGAACAAAGATTTTTTTTTAGCTCATAAGAAAAAAAGATTTTAAAAATATATTTATATAGTAAAAAAATTAATTGATATTTTTGCATGAATAAATAAAGAAAATAAATAGTAATTAAATCTAATTTTATAGAAATTCGCTAATTATTTGATTTTTGCAAGAGAAATATACATATATTCTTGTATGTACTTGTATTTTCATCAAAATCTTGTTGACATATGGGATAATCTTTTAATATTTGATTATATACAAATAGATAGATCCGTTGGTATGTATATATACACACGAGAAGTTACTTTAATAAATTAAAAACCTATCCTTATTGATTGAAATAAATTAATCGATGCGGATGCGAATTCAATAAAAAAAAAATCGAATGACTTATAATAAGAGAGACTCACTAAATTTTATGTCATTTTGTACTTAAAATTTGATGTTCTGTTTTGATTATGATTGCTTTTAGGAACTTATTCCAAGTTAAACAAATAATTTTATTCCTTCTAGAATCATTTTATTCTAACTATAGTAAATTATTTCGATTCATATCTATTTTACTAGCATAGTTTAATTTATTTATATCAATGGATGTGCATATGCGCTACATGCTCAACTATAAAAGAAAAAGAAAAAATACTGCTAGCAATATATTAAATTTACATAATATTGAAAAAATGATATAACTTTAGATAATAGTTTACTATAAATAGTAAATGTTGTAGCTCAATCACATAAATAGCAAATGATATTGAGGAATTTATTAAAATAATACTGTTTCTTTTTTAAATTCATAAAATAGGATGCTCAAGAAAGTTATTCGTAAAATAGATTATAAAGTTGCAGACTTGGAATATATCTTCAGTTAAGCCAAAATTAGCCCAATTGAAGGCGCGGATGTACCATACTACCCTCATACAATTAATCGCACTGTCAAATATTTTCGTTAAAAATCCATTATCCAATTATTGTCTATATATGCACTCCAAATCTACAATCTGCAAATCTAAAAAAGAAAAACATGCATGCAAACCTACTTTTACAGGATCATGGATACTATTATTTCAATTTAACAATACAAATGTAGAAATAGAAGACATTATTTTTATTTTTGTTCCCACAAACACCGTCTCTTCCCTTTTTCTCTCTCTCTCTCTTTCGCAAAAAGAAGAAGTTCTTCTAAAGCTATGAAATGGTGGGATTTGAACAAGTTTGCTAAAATTTATCATTTTCTCAATGAAAAAACTTAATTAATCTATATTCTAGTATGCATTTTGATAAATAAAAAAAATTGAAGCTTTTTTTTTTATTTGTATTAGTTTTCAATATTTGATCAAATTTTTGTGATAATTCTTCGCAATGTTATGTTTTTTAAAAAAACCTAGTCACTAGTGCTTGTTTTTAGTTTATAGTGTATTGAACATGATTTATTTAGATGTAGTAATACATAACATATAGTAGTTAATTTTTCTGTTAATATGGAAACAAAATCAACATTACACTGAAAAAAAAATCATATTAATTTTAAACATCAAATTTTGTTTTATTATTTATATTGTTATTAAAAAATATTTATAATTGAAAAATCTTTAAAAAAAACTTTAAAAAGTTTTTTATAAAATAATTATTCTTATGTTCTTATATAAAATTGGCAATTTTTTTTATGAAATTTAAATTTTAAATGTAATTTTTTTTAGTTACATGGTAAGAAAAAGATAATTGTTGTATATCATCAAGTTAAAAAAAAAACTGAAATTATATGTTTTGTTAATTAGCTGATAATTTATCTATATTGCGAATAGGATAACAATTGATGATTATGCAAATTACTGGTCTATACATTTGGAAATATTGTTAGTAGTAACTAGGGGCCAAAACATGATAGAGATTCAGTTAAGAAGAAGAAAATGAAAAAGAATTTGAATTACAACAAATTCTTGTATAGAATCTATCAAAGTATTGGAGTCGATTTAATTGAAGCAAGGGTTGAGATAATTCATAGGTAATCTATTTTCCATGAGAACAATTTATCTTATGCCTTTATAGTAATTAGAGACAATAATGATGTCAAAAATCTAATTGAAATGGTTGAATCCTTTAGAGAACATTACATACAACAGTTGTATATTAAATTTTTTGAAAAATTAGGAAGTCCCTCTAAACAACAAACATTCCAAGAACATAGGCAAATGCATTCCTCACCTAATAGGGAAGAAATGCCTCTTGAGTCGTCAAGGTTTGAAGCATATGTTCTAACCCTTATGGAAGAGGCACCATTGACTGATAAACTAAACAGAGCAATTACTTTAGTATTACAATGACCAAACACACGTGATCCCTACATGGTGCGTTTGAGAACAGAAACTACAATGGACACCGATGTGGGAATAGGTGTTGAGGAGGAAAGTTCTAATGATGAGGACAACTCCGAGGAGTAAGATGGTGAAAGTGAAAACGAAGGAGATGATATGATTGGAAAAGATCATCCAATCAAACACCATGGCACTCCACACAAGTAATATATCAACCAGAGCAGGCTAAACCACCTTATATGGAAATTAGAGATCCCGTTCCTTTCTATAATGTTAGTGGTAATAACGGTTACATCTATTTTAAGCAGGAGCAAAATGCAATGTATACTAATTCGAGCAGCATTGACAAGTTCGATAAGGACATAAGATTCAGGATAAAGGCAGATGTTATTCAAGTAGTTAAATTTTACCATGTGAAAACCTATTGTAACTTCACTATTGTATAATCTAATACGTTGTTTTGGTTTGTTTATTGTTTAAAAAGAAAAGACGGTTGTAATTGGAGGCTTCAAGCTAAAAAAGAAAAAGTTAGAGGGGTTGTTTATAGTTACCAGATTCGAGGGTCCACACACATGCATCAACCCGATGATAAATCGGGATCACCTACAATTGAATTGTAATCTTCTTGCAAACCAATTTGTAAATCTTGTCATGGATAATCTCGATATGAAAGTTATGGAGCTCGCTTTTGTTATGGAATAGGAATTTGGTTATAAAATAGTTAGAGATGAGTTTGGGAAGGCAAAAAAGGGCTATTAAGCACGTATAAGGGAATTGGAGAAAGAGCAGATCGAATACTCCAGGGGTGTCCACTCTTAAGTGGGTTTTCTAGGCGTTTGGGCCGTACATTGTAGCGTGGAGATTGCTTAGACCTATTATTACCATTAATGGAACTTTTCTGTATAAGAATTACACATACAAGTTATTGACTGCTTATGGAGTTAATGGCAACAACCATATACTTTTATTGGCATTCACTCTCGTAGATGACAAGTTGGCTGAAACATGATGCTGGTTTTTAAGGAAATTGAAGGAACATGTAGTTAGTGATCGTGAAGGATGTGAAACCATTTGTCTCAAATTAGATAGACACTCTGGCATTAAGTTAGCAGTTGAAGCCTAAGCCAATGGATGATGCCCTCCGTTTGCATTATGGTGGTTTTGGATGCATCATATTACAAGCAACTTCAATAAGGTGCATAAAAATATGTAATGTAAGAAGTTGGTGACTTACGCGAAGATACAATCATAAGTTTAGAAACTGAACTGTTTCATGAACCAAGTGAGAACTATTAAGCCTAATGCTTCGACATGGTTTGAAAAATATGTTAGTAGAGATGTAGACGCCGGCTTATGACGGTTACTATTTGTTTAGGTATATGACCTCTAATATTGTGGAAAACTGCAATTTCGTCTCAAAAGGAGCTTGGGGTTACTAGTGACTACTTTGATGAAGAAGACTTTTTACAATTGCGTAGCTTACTTCGTCAACAAGCATTCCAAGACACTTAAGAATATGGTGAATAATAGAATTTTCACCAAATATGCCACCAAAAAGATAGACAAATGGAGTTCATAAGTTAGCAATCACAAGGTTATCAACTACAGCAGGCATGAGAGAATTTTTCAAGTGTTCACTAGTAGTCATCGTATAATGAGTAGGTTGGGGGGAGGAGGTTGGACATTCAATGTTGACTTTGCTTGCAACACATGTACTTGTCAAAAATGGCAAATCTATCAAATCCTATGCTTGCATGTCTATGTAATAGCTACTTCCATTAAGCTCAATATATCGGTAGTTATATCGGATTAGTACAAGTAGACACATCAAGAGCTCACATATAAGATCTACTTTCCACCTATAGGCAATGAGCTCAATTGAGGGTCAGTGAACTTCCTATTACTTCATCCAAGAGGAAAACTTGTATGGAAAAAAGGAGAAACCGAGGCAAAAAAAGAATCACATGAAGATGGACATTAGGGAGCATATAGATACAATCACATGTGAACTTTGCCGAGGGAAATGGCATAATAGAAGAGCGTACTAACGTCGACATGATAATGGTAAATGTTGGATCATCAAGCACATGATTAATTAAATCTTAATTTAGCTTTGCATGTTTATGATATCAAATTGTTGCTTATGAATTGCTAATATTTTATGTTTTCATTCTGCAAATTAGATAAAGCCTAGAGCATGTCAATCATCCATTTTAATACAACATGAGGGGCATCATTCACAGACATTGCGATCTATATACATTACTATTTGAAATTTTGTAATTTATTAATATTTTCTAATAAATTATTTTTTCCTAGTCTCTACACTTTTACATTTTCTTTAACAATTGTTTCTAAAGTTTTTTTATAATCATGAAAATTTATTTCAATGACAAATTCCCTTAAATTATTATTTTTTAAATATTAAAATCTTACATAAGAATAACAAAAAAAAATAATTTTCATAAATTTAAAAATTATGATAATTGACATAAAAATTATTTTAAAAAATCAAGTTGTCAAGAGAGCCCACAAATGTATTTTCCCGGTTAGCAAGATAGTTTACTATGAGAAGGAATAATAGGGGATAGAAAATTATTTTTTCTTATCTATTTAATATGTAAGTCTTTCATCAAAATTTCTTATTAATATAAATTACTATTTGAAATTTTAAGTTTATTAATATTGTCTAATAAATTATTTTTTCCTAGTTTTATCTACCCTTTCACATTTTTTTTAAATAATTGCTTATAAGTTTTTTTATAATTCTTTTTACAAAGTTTATTTATGATTTTCTTTGCATGATTTTTCATAAAAAAAAATTCCAATGACAAGTTTTCTCAAATTATTATTATTAAATAAATTAAAAGTTTACATACAAATAGCAAAAAAAATGATTATTTTAAATATTATAAATATTGATTTAAAATTTATTAAAAAATTAAGCAAATTACTAAAAGTGCGTTTTAGGTCCACAACGTCACAACCTATTTTTAGAATAACTTTCTTGAATATCCTATTTCACATTTTTTTGAAATTATATTATTTTAGTGGATTCTTCAAATGACATTTCTTAAAACTTTTATCCATGAAACAAACAATAATAAATGTAAATTTTAAAAAATTATTGTGAACATCCCATTTTTGCCCTAACAAACAATAATAATCAATTATCAAATTTTTCTATTTTTACATTTTTTTCTAATTTAGCAAAAATATTCAAAAAATAAAATAAATAGGAAAAATACATCAATTTTGGAAAATAATTACAGAAATAGTAATAAAAGAGATTAAATAATTTTTACAATTTTTTGAAATTTCAAAAAATAAAAAAATAATAAAAAATCGCATTGCATATATGCAAATTGCGAAAATAAAAAAAAAAAAAAAATCGAGTAAGTGAGCTAACCCAGCTGGTCCGAGCCACGGCCTTGTGCACGCGGGAGGGGGTCAGGTCATGGGTTCGAAACCCGGGGGAGGCAGATTCCGCGTTTTTCAATTTTTTTTTCCTCGCTTGGGACCTATGTCAGCAGCTGATTGGCTAGAACAAGCACACGCGTCGGGCGCGTGATCATCTTTAACCTTCGTCCGAGATTGTCGCCAACAGGGGAAAAATCGAATTTCGGCCATTTTGATTCGATTTTTTGCGCAAATCCAACAGATCTTCAACAGAAATAGGATAAACATCATCCAAATGGAATCAAATCGCAACAAATCAAAGGATTTACACAAATTGGAGATGGGTTTTTCAACCGAAATCTGATTTGTTTCAATCGGAGGAAATCTGAGCTTATCCAAATCGATTTCTTGTGCCTATAAATAGAGGAGGAAAGGAGGAAGCAGAATGATGGATCAAAAGTGAGAAAAAGAGAGAAATCGAAGCCTCGCTGGTTTCTTCCAAGCCACGACTGCCGATCAAGCACCGAACTACCACCAGGAGGCATTTTCGGAGAAATCCACCACCACGGTTGAGTTCCCCATCCCCGAAAACCTAGGAAACAATACCTCAACTTCCTCGAAGGGCCGCCATAACGCCATCAACGAGCACCCCCAGCCGCCGTAACCCATCGACCCGTCCTGATCCGCTTCGACCTGATTCGACCCGACTCGCGCACCGACCCGGATCCAAGTAAGTCGAATTTTTCGATTTTTTAATTTATTTATTTAGTTATTTTATTTAATTACTCGAATTTATTTATTATCTATTTGTTATTTATAATTCAAAAATAGAAAAAATATTAGAATTTAGATTAGTCTTTTTTAGGATTTAATTTAGGGCGGATAATAGAAAATAATAATAATAAATTAAATAATGATGATAATAATAATAATAAATTATAAAAATATGAAATAATAAAAAAATGATAAAATTTAGATTTTTAGTTTAGGGTAGATAAATAATATAAGAGAAAACCTTTCAATAGAAAATTAATAAAAAATTATAATAATAGAGGTGAGTTGAAAAATAGGGAAATAATTCTTTATCACTTAGAAAAATGTTTTTTTATTAAATAAATCCAAAATTGGTTTTTTCCTAAATAATTATTATTTTTCAGAAAATCAAATTATCAAACTTAGGCTTAGATTTTTTTAGAAAAATACTAAAATGGTAAGAACGTAAACCAAAAGAAATTTCATAATTAAAAATCACAAACACATTAAAGTTTTTTAGGAAAAGCGAACTACGACCAGTTTGATCCTGAATAGCAGGTACGTAGGTACCCATTTGGGGCAACTCTAAAAAGAATAAAAAATCATTTTCTTAGAATAACTTACTCAAAAACACAATAAAAAGACAACAAAAAAATAAAACAAAAAGACATTTGGATAAGGTTTAGATTTTAGAAGAATAGGGTTGTAACCTTAAAGTTTTAATAGGTTAGCTTCCAAACCTAGAAACTCTGGTTTTCCCTTTCCCCTTTTCACAAAAACGAAAAGAGGAAATCACGCTGACTAGTGGTCTAAATTAGGATTAATCTGTTCAATTAGTCCTAATTCAATCTTTCCCAACCACAGTTGGATGGCGACTTCAAAATAAAACGAAATTCCTAACTCAAGTCGAGGGTCTACATTAGATGAGCATAGGGTCTAGTATAAATCTAATTAGGAATGGAAAATAAAAAATTAGACTCGACAATTATAATAAGAAACAAAATCTCCAAGTTAGGCTTTAAAATATTTGGTTCATGATGTTGAAGGAGTGGATGGGAAAGGAGCAAAGAGAAGAAACGAGGAGGAGGGTATGTGAGAAGAAAAGGAAATTGAGACAAAATCATATAAATAGAAGAGTAAGTCAATATTAGAATTATTTACAGCACGTTGTATTCAAGTTATTGAAAATTTTAAAGGAAATGATTAAGGGTGTTTAAAGCATTTTGTTCGAGTCTATAATAATAAATTTTATACTTTTTTATTGTGGCATATATATAATTAAAATTTAACTATCATCTCTCTTTTCTTTTCTTTTTTTTTTGTGATTACAATAAAAAAAGAGAAATTGAACTTAACTCATCCAATCTAACGATTAATATTTATGCTACTAAGTTATAAAGCCTTGACAATTATATAATGAATACTATATTTACTCATCTCTAATAGAATTTGAAGTATTACAAGTAAATTTTGAAGCATTTATTAGTAGATTTTGATTGTATTATTGTATATTAAACTATGAAAAATTAGTATAAGTTTTTATAAATCATTTCCGACTACTTTGGTTGACTTTTTTCAACTAGCATAATCTAAGTTATCGATAGATAGTGTAAATACCAAGCTTTATAACATTAGATCTAAAGAATGCAGCAAACCTAAACTTTGTTGTAGATAGTAATAATAAATCCTTATGGACTTTATATCAATAATAGTTTATACTCTGTTTTCATAACCTAAACTATATTACATATACTTTATAGGAATATTACATCTATATTTAGGGTCAATCAATGATATGTATATCAAGTCGACTTGCTTCATAGCAACTTTTTTGTTTGAACAAGGGTTTGTAAGCCATTATATTATTTATACTTGTAATTAGACTTGTATAGGCACATGAAGTGTATATAGGTAAATTGCTTGAGTCTATTTGATTGGTCTCACTTTTGCCTTCTATTATGCTATGTATTGTTATATTGCTTAGTCACCCCTTAAATTGAACGAATCATCAATGGTTCATGTATTTCATCCCCTACATTATGCATTTTCACGCTCACCAAATATTCGCTATTAAGTGAAGAATAAATGGTCACCTTCTTCTTGATTAAACTAAACTAAGTGACAAGAGAGAAAGTTAAAGTATAACTAGGAAGTTGATCATATGGATAAGTCCATAATGGTTATTAGAAGGGACAAATGGTCTATTTCACAATCTTGGATTGGTGAGTGTGTTATTATTAAATTGAAACTCCTCGAAATCCAAATTAAAGTGGACTTAATTTTTCTAATTTCATGACGAGTCAAATAACATCATGTAGATGACATTTGACCGATACATTGCACTTTAACAAAATTTGTATTGTTTGACTGATTATGTATAATGATTTTTCCTTGTCACTTTATTGTGCACATGATTTCTCTTACACCCCATTAGATTCCTTGCAAGTTTTGAAATGACATGGATTAAAATGCCAAGAATCATACTGATACATAGGACAAATAAAGGGGAAGCTAAGTGAGGATTAATTTGTTGATAAACTTTAGGAGTTGTGGATCAATTCATTAAACTTTTGTAAGAGACCCAACCTCATTGCATCAAATACTTCATGATGTTTAATGAAGCATTATTCTTTAAAACTGTCTATTGTTATGCTTTACTCCCACTTATGCTACCAACAAGGCTATATTTAACAAATAGTGCCTTGTGTATACCAAAGATATAATGGTGACCGTAGGCCTTAAAGCATCATTATTGGTTAGTATGCACAGTAGGATTGTTACAATTAAACAACCCGAGCATAATATCTCCTTTTTCCATTCCTGAACAGTGTTGGTTGGAACTAAGGTACCGCTTGGTTATTGGTACTAGACAACACTAAACAAGAAGGACTGGACAAAAAATATTTTTGTATTACGTTTGGTTTGTTCAGTACTAGACAAGGATTTTTGTGTTGTTCAGTGTTTGGATTGCAAAGTACTGGACCGAACATAGTAAATTTGATAGTTTTGCCCTTTTTAATTACTAGAGAAGGCTTTTTGTGCTGTCCAGTATTTGAAATTGCAAATTATTGGATTGAATTTAGTAAATTTGACAATTTTATCCATTTTAATTATATTATAGTTATTTATATATATTTGATATTATTATAAGAAAAAAATGATTTGAAGGTTTAATATATTATATTAAATATTTTAGGGAAAAAATTATGTTATATTTAATAAAATAATACGTTATTTATGATTTTAAATATGTCACTGAAGACATGGAACATTTTTACACTGAAACATCCACATATCCATCAACCACTTTGAACAAGTCATTGACGGACTAGAAAATTCCATAGATAAGATAATAATCATACGAAGGAACAGTCAAAGTAGTTTATATGATTATGACATGCCAACTACATCTGATAGAAAATCTGCCAACTCTGTTGCAGGAGATACATGAGGTTACAACTTCTACAAAATATGAAAACAAGTTTAACCATACAAGGTACTAAACCAGGGTAGAGAGGTTTAATAATACAAAGCCAATGAAAGAAGTCTTAATTACATAAATACTGCAAATATGTTTTACATCAAACGATAATTCGCCTAACAAATGCTAGGCGTTGTTCTCCTTGGAGACTCCAAAAAAACTTCTCATGCTATGGATTTGTCGCCATTTGCATAAAAACATCCAACTCTTCATTTTTCGACAATCCTAACGTTTTCAACTCTACAACAATATTGTCCCTAAGAGGATTAGCAATTTTTCCTGCAAGTAAAGCAAAATCACTCCTAACACCACTAATGCTCTTTTGAAACATAGATATAAATTCTGAAGCATATTCTACCATCGGACGCTTGCAAGTCGATCACACAGATGGATCACATGAGGCATAGCTGGAGGCTTCAATAGACTATGGCACTTATTCTGATTCCATCTCTTCATCAAAAGTATCCTCACCCTCATTTTGTAAGTCCTGTGTCACATCTGCTGGTGTCTCAACCCTTTTGCCATTTGCTTTATCCTTTCCAAATATCCCTTGAAGTGTTTCAAACTCTTTAAATTCCTTATTGGCATGATTAGCAACCTTCGGATGTTTCTACAAAACAATAGAAATAGTTATTATAACAACAAAGAATTAACTTAAAAAAAATGAGTATATTTCAAAATAAAGATAATGTTGATTTTACCTCTATGTATTCAGCAAGGACTGCATCACTATCAACAATAACACATTTTTTGACATCATCCCACCCAAAACCACTAGTATTTATCACGTCAACAACCTCTGCTAGCTTCATTGACCACCTCTTCATTTTGTTAACAATTTGCCTGATATTGAGATTAATTTCTGGAATGTGGCTTTTCATCCTTTTTAAAGCTACTTCATGAGCCCCATTCTTAAAATTGCCATTTTCTCCTTTGTATCCTTCAACGACTAACTCATCCAGCACTATCAATAACGTTTCTTCCTCAACTTGGCTCCAAGAACGTCTAGTTTTTTTATCTCTACTGTCCATGAATGTAAACGAATCCAAAGCGTAAGGCAAAAAGCAAACAAATAAAATGTAAGTCATGTATACAAACAATGGATAAAATATTTCAATTTACATCATAACATAAAATTGAAAATTCCACAACCAAATGATTTCAATAATCTATAATTAACAAAAATTCACCAGTGACACTGATCCAAGATACATAATCAAAGAAAGTACAACAATTAGTGACATTCTAGTTTCTATGACATGCCCTCCATTCATCGTACATCTCTTGTGCTAAGGTATTCCTCATCTCAGTACATGCCTCAGTAGGTTGTATCGTTTCAATTGCATCAATTCCATTTTCTCCTATTGGAACTTCATCACCTTCAATTACAGCGTGCTCCAAAGGGTGTAGTGGCATGTATATTCGAATGAAGTTGTGTAATAGACAACAAGCTAGGATGATTCGACCTTGTATTTTGATGGGATAAAATGATCGACTCCTTAGAATACCCCATCGTTTCTTCAAGATTCCAAAATATCTCTCTATAACATTTCTTGCCCTTACATGTCTATAGTTAAATAATTCCTCACGATTTTGAGGCCTACGTTGACTTGTAGCCCACTCTTGAATGTGATAACGCGTCCCTCTAAAAGGGGAAAGGAATCCTAATGCATTGGAATATTCACCATCCACTAGATAATATGAACCTAAAACGAAAGGTAACCACATAAATTTTCATGAAAAGTTTCGATTGAATAAATAAAATGAAAACAATTTTCTTTTCTAAAGTGCTTACCAGGTGCGACTCTTAATCCATCAGATCGAATGACTGCATCACGTAGTACTCTAAAATCTGATGCAGACCCTTCCCAACCAGCTAATATGTAGATAAATTTCATGTCACGATCACATACACCCATGACATTCATTGCAAGATGCCCTTTCCTTGTTTGATACCTTGGTCTATCTGCAACCGGTGTCGTAACTGCAATGTAGATACCATCCAATCCAAGGCAACCCTAATATGTTCCCAAAGAAACAAAAAAAAAAATTATTATAATATAAGTAATCATGACCATCGTCGATTAACTGAAGGTACCTAAAAGATTTTTTGTCTTACCTTAAACCATTTTCACCGTTCGTCAATGCAATCTTCTGGTACTAGATTGGGTTTTGCAAGTAAGATATCTTGTAACCTTAACACAACAACTAACACTTGATGGTAATTTCTACTAACAGTCTCACTTGATCTACAAAATCTAACTTGAATACTCCTATTTTTTTTATGATGTGCAAGGATGTTAAGAAAAATCGCAACTTGTTCTTCAACAGTTGCTCTTCCATTACAATGCATTCCCCCCCGTACCCTAATGAGTTCACAAAGATGTGCAAAACTATTCCTACACATCCTTAACTCCCCTAAACAATTTGTATCACTCCCATTAATGAGTGAATCAATCACCTCTCGACGTGTTTCATATCTAGCTATTGCTTGCTCGTTCAATATACCCCTCTCTACTCTCCTATTTAAAACAAAGTTTATATAATAGAAACTAGCTGCCACCATTGTAAGCATATTGATATAGACTCTCCATTTAAGAAGACAAATTAGAAATCCATGATCTATATGACATATCAAAGGAAAGACCCATAAGTGTAACGTTGGGGATCCGAAGATCATTTTCATAATACAAAACATAATGAACAACATCATATGCTACATAATCTAAATTCAATAAGGGTAGGAAAAAACATATAGCATCATAAAGTATCATAAAGAAGAGAAGTCGGGCATATACTAAGTAGCCTCATTGGATAATCTAGGAAACTATGCATCGACTAAGATACAGAGGAAAGCACAACATATGGGACATGAATTCTCCACAGAAGTTAGTTTTAATCTTGAGGATACAAAAGCTTCTTGCTGAAAATTCCCTACACACTCCACACTGCATACTTATACTAGCGTACAAGCACAATAAATTTCTTATTCAAATATAGACCTAGGTGCACACTATGAAGAAATAAGGGCCAAAGGCATTCGAGGAACCAACCGAGACATTGTAGGCAGTTTCAGATTTCTTTGGAGGTCGAGTGGAACAATCTTTGATGATATGCCATGTTTTCCTACAATAACTGCACAATTTTTTACAACAATTAGTGGCAATGTGCCCAAATCCTTTGCAACTATAACATTACACATTAGTCATATCTCTGCCTCCTTTAGACCTCCCTTGAGTTGCATAGGTAATAGGAATTGGAGTAGGCAATAAGACAACTTGTGTAATGGGCCGTTGTTCTTCCCTAAGAAGCTCCCCTACACAAATATCCAATAAAGGAACTGGTTCTCTACTCATTAAGTTGGACCCGATTGCTTCCAACTCCCCCCCGTAACTTCCAAACTCTTTTGAACAAGCACAACTCTGCTATAGGATTGGAAACATTGGTATGAACATGCAAAATAGGCAATATACAAGGAAAGATGGAATCCTAATGTTAAAGGACTCAACCTATGTCTTCCAAAACGTTTTAGATTGGTATTTCCAGACAAATGATTATGTTTTGCTAGAGTGAAGCCATTCTTGTTAGAGCAAAGATGGCCAAGAAAAGACAAACTGAGAACTGCACATAGGAGACCAGGAAGTAGCAAGTGGAGAAGGAAATTGTGAACTCAAGCTGAACTCAAAGCAAAGCTCCATAGGCTAGTGCCGTCGAAGAGGCTCGACGGGAGCGTACTCGTAATCGTGTGGATCACCTTGTTACACAACTGAAGGGACAGATTTCGAGCGAGCGGCTTGCTTCTCTGGAGAAAGATGGGCTGGTTAGGCAGACCATGATGGAAGGCCAAGGGCAGGGGGTCGTGGAAATGTTTTGCGACAAATCCAATTCAAAGAAAAGTGTAAGTCACATTGATTCGGTCAATCATATCATGCCATAAAACATTTTTTTTTTTTTTTTGTATGGAGAGATCCCCTAGATATACAGATAGAATAGATGTTTATAGATAGAAAGACATTCCATTGATTCATCAGTTTTGGGGCTGAAAGAGCTCGTCAATCCAAATGAATCATTCTTCTGGTCTCTCTTTACCCCCCGCCCAGAATCTGACCCATAGCACAGCGCCCATTCGCTTCGCGCGCGGGAAGGCATCGAAGTTCAGTTCATGAGACTGCAGTGCGGAGTGGAGTAGCCGCAACACGAAGTTCCTTACCTTAGCTGGATATCGCTGGTGCCACCTAAACGGTAGGTAGGTGACGGATGTGTGACGTTTGGAGTTGTTGTTCGTGCACCTGTCCCCAATGGAAGAATGAGTGATCCGTTCCCCTGTAGATCATGGCCTTACCACTCAGTCCCCAATGGCCAGTGGGGGATTCAGTATAATAGCTCACGTTCGTTTAGGCTATGCGTTCCCGCTGATGGATAAGAGAACTGAGTTGGCCCAAAAAGCGCTTAGGCGCTCTACATCCGATGTAGACTCCATCAGATAAATATCGATTTCCTTCTTATGGATCAAGAATAGATAGTTGTCTCATCAATAGATCGAAAGAGGAGATTTCCCCTTATTATTGAGAGATTCCCTCTCTATCCATTCATTCCTATTCTTTCGATCTATCAAGAACAGATCAGGCTATCTATCAATCGATTTGAAAATAGCATGTTCATATCGCTTTGCGTTCATTTCATTTCCGCCATGCCAACATAGATAGCGGCCATAATAATAAGCAAGTAGGCGAAGCAACTAGAAGTGCTCGCTTATAGCCCTTGAATTCTTTTTCACAAATGAATTGGGAAAGTCAACAGAAAGATTCGATTCTTACTTCGTAGAGCCAGTGGTGCTGCTGTTGCCTGCGCGTAGGACTGTCCCCCACTCCCGTCCCGGGGCGCTAAGGGGCTTTTGTTTTTGGAATAAACGGCAGTGTTTTCCTGACGCCTCAAATCAAGCTTTTGTTGCGACATGCTATGTTTTCTCCCCCATTGCTAGTAGGTTGATGGGTCGCACGCCCGGCACACATGCTTTGGCCTTGTGTGTCCATAACTCAAAATAGGTGACCTAACGGCCGTTACCCGACTAAACATACCAATAGTCACTAGATTCATATGGGCTACTGAGGAATAAGCAATGATCTTCTTAAGATCGATTTGTCTTGAAGTGGTTAAGGAAGTATATATTATAGCAATTGCGCTTGGAGTATAAATGAAAGGAGTGGAACAAAGTGTCGCTTCAGGAAACATGGGTATTGAAAATCTTAAAAAGCCGTAGGTTCCCAATTTTAAAGGAATTCCTGCTAAGATGATGGATCCTGCCGTAGGTGCCTCTACATGAGCTTCGGGTAACCAAATATGAACTGGTACCATAGGCACTTTGACGATGAAAGAAGAAATCCATAGAAAGATTTGGCGTCGCTCACTAAATTCTGTGGTTAATAAGATTTGTAAATCGGTGGTTCCTGTTTGGAGAAGAATCAACAGAATAGCTAATAACATAAAAACAGATCCAAGTAAAGTATAAGGGAAAAATTGATATGCTGTCTTGATCTTTCTTTGTCTCGAACCCCATACCCCTATAATAATGGTGGAGTAAGGGGTGGCCCTAAAGCGGAATTAATCCTAGATCTGGAGCAATTCCAGTTTTGGCTCGCAAAAAAAAAAAAAAAAATGATTTGCAAACTATATAGGATTCTTGGAAATATAGACTTCTGCTACTAGTTTCCGGATTACAATTGCAGGCCCCTGTCCATCCTCCTAGTCTTTCAGATCATCATGCTATCCTCTGCAACTTCACCGTTCTATCTTACAGTGGTTAGTGATTCAAAGTCGTAGAACCGCGGAAACTGAGAAAAGACCCAAACTTCCTACTCTCACACCGCTAATGAGTATCACTCGTCCTAGAAATCGAGAAGAAATGGAAGTATCTAACCTTAAGCAGATGACAGATGACAGATTCGATGCATTCGAAAAGGAAGCAAGAAATCGAGAAGAAATGGAACCATACGAACCTAATGGCGGCGATGGTCGAACTTCCGGCCGATTACACGACGAGAGGCATCGAAGGAGCGGCGCCGATGAGCTTGCATACATCCTTGTTCCGGGTGCGAAGCTAGGTTCTTCACTTGTAGAAAGAAGGAAAAGGAAAGTGGAAAGGGGGCTGATTTACAGGAGAAGGACGAAGGATAAATTGGGAATTTCGTAAAAATAATGTTTTTGTCCAGTACCGGATTTTTAGTACCGAATTACACACGGTACAAATATATCTGATTTTATCCAGTATCATATTCATGTTTTGTTCAGTGTTTTCGTCATGAATGGTAACCAATCAGAGGACAAAAAATTTTGTCCTATCCAGTACCGAATTTTAATGCCAACTAAACCGTAACTAAGTAGGGATTTCAAAGAATCGCCTTGGATGGAGAAAAGTTAATCATGACAATGGTGTATAGCAACAGACATAGTCATTCCCTTGGGTCGACACGTCCATACACCGTGCCACAAGTAGTGTAAGCTTATTTAGCTCATGTATATAAGCTAAATGGTCTAATCGACAATATAACTAGTGATAGAGATCAAACTTTTGTAAGCTCTTTTTGAAGAGAGTTTTAAGTTTTAGGCAATTAAGTTTTCTGCTACCTATCACCCTTAAAATGATGAACAAACGGAAATCGCGAATAAGAGTTTAAATACCTACTTAAGATATATGAATAGTGAGAATCCAAAAAAATATGGAGTCAATATTTGGCACTAGCAAAGTGGTGATGTAACACCGGTTACAGCACTGGTATCAAGCCAACTCCTTTTAAGATTCTATATGGGTATTTGCCTTCCATCCATCTATCTTATGTACGTGGAGAATCCAAGAATGAATCAGTGGATTCATTGATTGGTAGAGGAGACAACATCAAAATGCTAAACTACATCTCAAGAAGGGCATAGATCAGGATGACATGGTTTGTTAACAGAAGAAAACAAAGTCTCCAAAATTGGAGAGCGGACAATACCTAAACTACAACCCCACCGACAAGGGAGTTTAAAGCAAACATAGAGCCATGGGCAAGATACTACCAATCTTACAAAATTACAGAGGAAGTCCGGAAAGTGGATTACAAATTTGATTACCTGTGGGTTCAATTGTACATCCAACTTTCCATGTCTCCTAACTCATGAAGTACATCGGCCCGAAGCATGTTCCCTTCTCTAAGCTCCCAGACATTAAGCATTGAAGAAGATCTCAAGCCACACACCATCTTTGAAAGAAAAATGGTGAAAGAGAGGGATTAAAGTTAACGACTGTGGGTCTAATTCCTGGAAGGGACAACGTTGAATGAAAGGAACGAAGTAAATTAGATTGATTTTTTATGAAAAGTAAGTGAAAGCTCCAGCCAAAATGCTGCATGGGAGTTTCTCACAGATCTACGTCTTAGATACCCTAATTTACCGCTGTGGACAAGGGCTCCAAATGGAGGGAGAGCTAAAGCGAGGTTTCTAAATCTAAGGTTCCTTATAAAGAGTGAAAGTCATGTTGGAAGTGGAGAAACAAGTGAAATAAAAAAAATTTTGTTCCTTACTGCAATAAGGAAAATACGGTCAGGGACTTGGGGAACACGAAAGGCTGCACGGTGTGGGAGCAAGTCTAGCATAATGATGAACCCCAATAAGAAAGATAAGGGCAATGTTTTGACACCTAACGCATTCAATTTTCCATGAATCTGCTATCGAAACAAGGCAGAATTTTAACAATGTTTAGCGGAGCAAGGAGAAGACCGAACCTTTCCTTTTATAATAATAGCGATTGGATACTTCTGCAGTTTATGTCCTAGGTAATGTTTTCTGATTTACATCCACGAAAAAGTATTGAGCAACAATAGCTAAAGAAGCAGCAATTAATAGAAAGCTTGCTGTGCCAATCTTCAGCAACAATGGATGCGTATCTTTCTGATTTTCATTCATCTTGCTATTGGCTTTAGATTTGAGTAGACCAGAATTAACGGACTTCACTGGTGGAGTCTTAGTAAATGATGCATACAAGTCGACTTCTTCCTTGGTTAATGAAGGCTTCAAAGACTTCCTCACAATCTGAAAATGCCGATCACAAACAGCAGTGGCTTGCATGTTTTCTCGCAGGGCAACCATTCCAGCTTCTCGACACAAACCCTCCAGTTCAGCTCCAGTAAATAGCTCGGTATCTTGTGCTATTTTTTTGAGATCCACGTCATACCCTACCTTCATGTGCTGAGTATGCACGCAGAGAATCTCATAACGGGATTCCATATCTGGAGGGGGCACATAAAGAACCTGTAATTCAAATCAGCATGAGTAAAGAATTTCCAAGGAACAGAATGCTGCCCCCAATCAGCCTTGTGATGGAAACATTGCACCACAGATGCACATAGCTGTCAGAAATAAACATACAGAAGTAAGAAAGACGCAATGTCTTACCAAGTCAAAGCGTCCAGGACGCAGGAGTGCAGCATCAATTGCATGGGGCCGATTTGTAGCAGCTAGAACAAGGATCCCCTATACAAAAATTAAGCGTGTATTCATTTCCTTTCTTTGACAAATGCAGAATCACGCAAAGCCTATCCACTGAAGCATGATACTTACTTTTGCTTCTTCTAAACCATCCATTTCTGTTAGCAAAGTAGATAAGAGCCTCTCTCCTACTGAACTGCTGCTGCTTGATTTCCCACCACTGCTAATTAAACCAAGCGTATATAGTTCACAGTTCATGTCATGATAGATATGTTAATGGTCCCGCATTTATTTGCAAAAATCAATCATAAGCCATAACATTAGAGTTCGCAGTTTAATACATGCACCGTGCCATGCCTGCATACAAGGTTTCTTCTTTGGAGACAGATGTGACTACCTAAAATTGGTACAAGAAAAGACTAATTCTCCCAAGAAAGATAGAAGAAATCACCTATAAACATTTATAGAAAACAATGAACTATGGTGCACCTAGTGAAAGGTGGGACCAAGGACTGGCCAGTTCTGGGTGTGAAACCGCTGGGTTGCAGTTCTGCCTCACTGGCCTGTAGTATGCCAGCAGGTTTCGGTTCTAGTTGCTGGCTTATTTATTTATTTATTTATTTTTAATTTTTGGAAGGAAACGGCCCACCAACACGTCTAGGTGCACCTGAAGCAAATGAAGATACTTAAGATGCTAAGTGCAAAAGTAATAATTCTGGCCAACATCTCAAAGGTTAATTTTTCCCCAGAATATACATATTGCCCACAACCATGAAAAGGACAGAGGATGTATAAGTTTCATGAGAATTTTATTTTTGGGAAATCACATGATGTCATCTCAAAATACAAAAATGTGATGATGATTTCCAGAATAGTAGTAATGAATAATTTGTTTCCATGTGGAACCATCAGTAGGAAGAGGATATTTTCCCTCTCTTAAGTCAAACATGAAAGCTGCACAGAAAAGCTACTTGCTGGAATTCATTAAATGCACATTAATGCCATATGATACACGAGAAACTACAAGAGAAGCCAAATATTTACAAGAAATCATACAATGAAAGATTATCAACCATGTCTAAAAGTGATCATGCAATATGTTGAATCTTTTCCCCAGATACCAAAATAGTTGCAACATGCATAGAAATTACTCACCGTTTGCTTGCTATCACATCTGCCTCGTCAAAAAATATAATGCTTGGTGCTGCTAGGCGAGCCCTACGAAATGTGTTACGAAGTAATGATTCTCCTTCTCCAACATACATGGAATACAATTCTGCACCACTGAATCACAAAACTTCGATCTTAGTATGCCATCATTTTGCATTCATTAACTGCATCCTTTTACTTTCTTTGGTCATTTGAAGAAGATTTTGAACAAGCAAAGGTTTCTTGCAGAGAAAAAGACATTGGGTTACCATCATCAAGAGGGGACAATTATCGAGCAGAAAGTAAAGAAGAGTCCATCTTCACCCACTCAAAAACACAGGGTAGATATGTATCAGCATTTAGAAACTTATACTGAAAGTTTGGAATGATCTGGTTTTTCTTATGCAAATTGTCCAAAACATACAATCAACAAGCAAAAAGAAAAATCACATATTCTACTTGCATCTGAGAGCATGAAACCAAGCCTTCTTCAGTCGATCTTGCACCAGTACAAGCTAATATAAGACCAAGCACTAAATCCTGGTCATTGGCTTAACATAGAATAAAAAATCCACTGACTAAACAACTCTTATTCCTAATTAAATTGAAAATATTGAGACAACCCCAATATACTTAGATTGTCAAACTCGAATTTCAACAACTCCACAGAAATTGAAGCCTTATATGACACCAAATAGATTTCTCAACCTCATCCTGGAATTCACCAATAAAAACAATGCTTCAGCCCAGAGGCCTCAGTTGGTGATTATATATTAAGTTTGATTTTGGAGTTGGAATTACATTTTAAGTGCTAAAGTTAAACTTGAAAGCTTCTGCTCCTCCTTTTAGATGAAGAATTTCAATCATACTTGGTTAGACCCAAACGCTTCTGCTTCCCTGTAATGATTTTCCAGCAAGATACACCAGAGTAACTCACACAAACCTCGTCTCAACTGAGTTTAAGGGGTAATGTCCGAAATACAAAGTAGTGCCACTGATATATCCTCAACCAAAAACAAAAGAATGGATCAATGCAATAGCACAGGACACAAGGTTGCAAGATTAGGAAATGTCAAGTAGAAATTCCAATAGGGCAATCCATACTTTAAAGAACTAAAGACATAAGAGCCCAAACCTTAAGCCAAAATCCTTATGGCTCCTCCATCAATCATCACCAGCCTCACTTCCGCTGCCATCATAATAAAACAAGAATACCCTTTGTAATTTATCAAAAAATCTAAAGCTCCCTTTTTCTTCTAAATGAACCCCTTTATCAGCTACTCCAATCTTTCATTATTCTCCCAGCTCCTTTGTTCCCCATACTTCCTCAGCTTTCCACCTCACAACTACAGGTGAACTTTCCACCTCCTTTATTCCCCACAATTCCTCAGCTTTTCCAAACACACATGGATCTTTGATACATTGTTTTCTGACAAGCAAATTTGGTGCAGTTAAGGACCCACCTAATGTATCTGGTCCTCAGATATCTTCTAACCATCCCAGATTGCACACATGATCACCAAGTATTGGTATCTTTGCAGCCCTTGTATTTCTGAATCTGGTAGAAAAGTACATAGAAAATCTCTAACTTTTCGGTTTTACCCACTATAATACAGCACCTCTTTATCTGCTCCTTTCTTTGATATAATCTTTCAAGCCAAATTTATACTGTCACAATCCACAAATTCTTCTTTGATTCCTGCAGTTTCTTCCAATTTCACACCCCAAGCAGGTCCAACATCACAGTTACCTGTGTTTCTGACTCTGAATATCACACACAGGGGCTACAATCAGACAGATAAAGAATTCTAAGTATATCTATGGGTGAGAGCATGTTGTTAAGAGATACTTTCTACGTGTAATAGACATATGTTAAACACAACTTATTAATAATCCTTTATCGGATTAGTAATAGTCATTATGGAAAATACACGTATTAGATGCATGTTAGGAACAACTTATTCATAGTCCTTTGTTGGATTAGTGGTAGCCATTATTAACAGTCATCATGATTAAAATGCATAATAAATATGTATTATTAATTATTTTTCTATTTTTATGTAACGAATGGCTTTTATAAGTATCTCTGTGGACATCAATAAAGGACAAGTAAGAAGATTGTTATTAATTAGCCTAAACTAGTTATAGCTTAAAGTAGTTTATGAGATCGGAGGGTTTTCTCTAAACAAGCCCTCAACCATTTTTCTATACAAACATCACCCGTGTCTAGACCATGACTTAGGCTAGTAACATGTGTGTATTTTTGTGTGTATAATGTAGCCAAAGTTCAAGCTGAAAAGAGGAAGTTCTTTGCTAATAAATGTATAAAAGTGATATGCACATGAAACATTTGAGGTTAAAGATGTCATTTACTTCCTAATAAAAGAATAATTTTCGAGGACAAATCAACAGTCACAAAACGTTCTATTATCTACAAATTAAGAGAATAGCTTCATCACCGAACATAATATTCTTGACAGGCTTTGTCTTGGAGGCAATTATGTCTCTCCTTTGATAAATGGCAATTATAATAAAACATGAATATATGGCACATCAGTTTAATAAGATAGACCAGATCAATTTACAAGGCTAGCTCCAAGACTCCAATTACATCTCTTTCAATTTACAAAACTGAGTTGACCAATAAAATTTCCAAAAGTCAGAATAAAAATGATTGCATGTTATGTCAAAGATCTGCTAGCTACGTTATCCTGAGATAACCAGCTTGGCATGATCAGAGTTCTCAAGGATTTATTTATTATTATTATTGTTTTTTTTTTTTTTAGCTGTGGTTGTTGGTGGTGGGAGTAGGGGGTGTTAAGAACTCTTAAGGAAATTGTTTCTTCAATTTATAAGTTTCAAGTAAAATACCTCAAAGAGAAAAATGAAGATTGAGCAGCATTAGCTGCAGCTTTAGCAAGAGTAGTTTTAGAGCATCCAGGAGGCCCATGTAAGAGAACTCCACGAATAGGTGATATTCCCAGCCTAGAAAAGGTGGCTGAATGTTTGATAGGCCACTCAACAGCTTGCTGAAGTTTTTTCTGACATTGTTATAGGAAGTCAATCATAAACCCACTACTCAGAACAAGGCATACATAAGCAAAGTTATGATACCTTAACGCTCTTCAATCCTCCTATATCGTCCCATGAAACTTTTGGGATTTCAACAGTAACTCCTCTTGTAACACTTGGACCAACATTGGATTTAGCATGCATCCAATCATCCATAGTTACAAGAAGCTCATCAGGTTCTTTTCCTGCATCCGTGACCCTGTTGAGAGTAGTAATTACAGCCTCACGACACAAGGCTTCTAAGTCAGCTCCAACATATCCAGTGCACATTGAAGCTACTGTCCTCAAATCAACAGATGCATATACAGGGACATCCTTCGTATAAACCTAAAAATAATATTGTTAAGAAAAAAAGGGAAGTCACATCAAGTAGAGGACAATAACAATTCAAAAAGAAAAAAAAAATTCCAATAAGAAAATGTAATATTATAATTCATTCTTTCCAATTATCAAATGAAAGCTTGTGAAGATAAAGGTCATTACTGACTCAATCACTAGTAATATAGCCTCTCGATACAAAAGATTCCATTACCTGAAGAATTTGGAAACGTTCTTCTTCAGTTGGTGTAGTGACTTCAATGGCATGACCAAAGCGCCCATTTCTTCTTAGCACAGGATCAATGGCCTCAACCCTACAGAAAAAACAAACATTGTGAACATATTGGGAGAAAGTTGCAGCAATTTCAACTGAAGTACTACTACTAGCTAGTGTGGCTTACATATTCACAATAGTACTGCTCACAACATAAAGGAATGGAACACTTGTAACAAACATTCAATATAGAATATTATGGTCTATACACAGCTAAAACAGGACTGTGATTATAGAATAGTTCTGATGCCGTTTATTTGAAAAAAATGCTATGAGTTCAACCTGTCAACTAACACAACATTGTGCCTTGGGGCAATGTGCATTGGTCATGAAGAATAAGACAATACCTTGTTTGGACATTTTGCAACCTGATGATGATATACGCGACAAATGACATGGCAGAGAAAAATGCTTATAGGAACTTTTTCTTACTAGAAGTTGTAAGGTATATTGTAAATACATATCGTTGAGTGCCTTCCAAGATTAGAAATGGGTTAAGGATAACCTGTTAGTTGAAGCAACAACAATGACTTGTAGTGCTGATGGAGATATGGACCTATTTGAGTCCATCAGTGTCTTTAACTGATATGTCAGACGAACAGCTTGTGGTCTTCTGCACTTCACGCATGACATGAATACAAATAAGAATCTGACATAATCTTCTTATGACAGTGGCAAGCTAAAACTGTCAGACTGTCATGCAGGAATGCTAGTTATTCCAAATTTATATAAGTTTCTTCTATGAAGAACAGAATCTTTCTTACCTTCTGCTTTGAAGGAACAGAAATTACATATCAGTACTTTCCATGATGTTTACTACTTCTAATACAGGTTTAGGCCCTAATTTTTTCACACTTATGAAGTTAATCGAGTAAGAAAATGGTTCAACTACCAACATCTATGTCTTGACAGGACCATTGCTATATAGTATAATTCTGTAGTTTTTTTCAAGTGCACTTAACTGCAAGGCCAGTGCGCTGTACTAATTTTGACTGTAATCAAATGGTTTTTCCATTGAATTCAAGTTCTCTTGACACATATAATGGTGCATCCACACATACAAGGTTTTCTTTAGCTTAGTGGCATACTTGGAATCACAACGAGGACAGAGGACATCTATCTCATCTATGAAGATAACCGATGGCTTCCCCAACTTTGCATGAGAAGATGCCTCTGCAAAGGCATCTCGCAAGAATCGCTCACTTTCTCCAGCTTCCGCTTTGTGAATTGAATGAGGACTGCAATATATACATCAAGTTTAACCTGTGTTATGAGCTCCAATAAGAAATAAAGAATTGACAGATAAGAGAGTTGCCACCAATAGCATATCCCCATTTAGATAAAACTCAGAAAAGTTGCAAGACAGCAAATTTATTAACAGCAATAGTTGTTAGCATTGCTTTGATTTGCAAATGCAAGCATAATCATCTCATGAAGCTAGAAATTAGGATTTTAGTACCTGATGACAGTTAAATGAGCATTGCATTCCCGGACAATTGCCCTTACCAAACTTGTCTGCAAAGAAAGTCAGGTTATCCAAATAACATTAAATCAAGATAGTGTCAAAAGTTCTAACCATGACAATGCAAATGATGTTAGGACACATGTATCTCAGATCAATGAGGAGAGAAATTAATCAACATTATCTGTATCACTAAAGAAAGGCCTATATAGCTTCAAAAACCAGATACTAATAGCATAAATTACTACCCACATAAACCATTGTGCATGTCTCAATTCACTATAACAAATGAGCAAACCACAATAACTGCAAAGCAACAGCCCTAGGTACATGCAGTCATTTTTCACCCAATATATGTTAACGGGAAAATGATGCCAATGCTGGGATCACTTGTTAAGGGGCTAAATGATGAAAATTTTCACTTAGCTTTTTCATAAATACCTAATCAACCTGGGAAAAATAAAGTTATGTTATCTCAACCCCTTAACAATTAAATTGAAGAAATTCAAAATGCAATTGATTAGATGTCATTTATTGATGACTCATTGTTATTCAAGTTAAGATACAAAAAAGAATAACAGAAAGGTTTATCCAAAGCCCCAAAGTTCCTGGAACAAGATTAAAATCCACATGTTGCTACTTATCAATATGAAATATAACCATGAAATACATACACAATACTGCAAATTTTTCTTTGACTGATAAAAAAGAAACTGAAGAACTTCATTTTTAAAGCATAAACCAGCATAATGCCCATAAATGAATACAATTCACAATAAATGATCCCCAAAGAGGAAGAAAGTGACGAACCTTTCCGCTGCCGGGTGGACCATGTAGAAGCAGACTCATCGGCCACTCCTGGAAAACAACAAGCAAACAGAAAAGGACATTAGTTAGAGAAGCAAGAAGTGAAATTTAAGATATGGTCAAGAATTTATTGACCTTAAGACCAATCTTTTGGGCTTCACGAGAGTAGAGAAGTGGAAAAGTGATGAGCTCTCGGAGAGTTTCGAGAGCATCTCTATTGCCACCTATAGATTCTTCAGCTCTCCATGGCTTTCCAATGCTGCCGTTGTCCACTGTTCTCGACTCATTAGTTATCACGGACATTTTACCGAACGGTTGGCGTGCTCTCGATAATGTAACTGCTCAACAATCGTTTGAAGCGAGGGAAAACAAAGCAAGGGCCCTTTTGGAAGCTGCTGTGAGGAATAATATCCCGCGTTCGTTCAACTGGCCCAGCCGAGCCGGTTCTTCAAACAGGTAGGACCGTGCACGAACCTCTCGGCTCTCGTGCGGTTGAAAAGAGGAATTTGGTTCCTTAGATGATATATGTATGAAGAATCTAACTCGACAATGGAATGTTTAAATATGCACGAAAAGGTAAAAATTAGGTGTTCAAAAATTCGATTTTAACTTGTATTAATATTAAGCGTTAAAATCTTGATGTAAACGTTCTATTTCATTATATTTAATGAAATCGGATGTTCAAGTTTTCAATACTTGATTTCTTTAGTATATTTTTTAAATTATTTTTTTATAATAATATATTTTAAGAGTTTTTTTAAAGAAAGAAATATTTTTTACTTTTTCCCTTAAAGATGCATGGTCTATATAAACGTAATTATATTATTAATAAATATCTTAGTGTGGAATAGCAGACATCAAATGCAAATGCTAAAAAAAATGTAAATGATTAAATAGATATATTGGTGTTGAAAAAATCACGGTGATTTTTTTATGTAATAGTTATCAATCAATAAAGAGTAGATATATAATTCTATGAACTTTAAAAATAAATTCTCTAAATAGAGCAGTTTTTTAAAACCAGTCACTTCTTTTAACTTTCCTAATTATAACTTTTATATATTTTTTAATTTATTTTATAAATTACTATATTTTGTTGGATGTTACAAAAATCACCGCCATCTCCTTCACATTATAAATTCTATAAATATATATTACTAACATGTTTAAAGAGAATTCGGTATACTTGTTCAGGAAAAAAAGGAAATTTTATATTGTTTATTACTAAGTTAAAACAATTATATAAAATAGTTGAAATATATCTTAATAGCTTATTGGCGATTTTTTTTTTCACAAATTCAATGATGCAATCAAATCACACTAACACCCATAATTTTTGGCGTTAAGAAACTTAAGAGTTTAATTTTATTTTATTTCTTTAACTCTTGCTGGTATTTTGATCTTTTTTTTTTTTTGGTTTTGTTTTACTTGTTATAATTTTTTATGTTGTAATTGTTATAGACCTTTTTGTTGGTCTTTTCCATCTTTTTCTATACCGTTTCATTACGTTTTTTTCAATCTCATGTTTATCAAAACAAGATATCGAATGATAAAAGTATAAATAATATGTATATATAGTTTATCATTGTTACACCATAAACTTTACCACTTGGATTTCAAATATTCTCTCTTCATAAGAAGAGTGTTTCAAGATTGATATATATATTCAAATATTGTACGGCATGATTATTAGAGCTAACATTATTAATAGTGATGGTGAGAACTTTTGGATATCTCAATAATAGTTTTTTAAATAGTATTACCGATATGACTAGAAATTTGACAAAAATTAATGAAAATTTTCCAATAAAATCCAATCTTCATTAATAAAATGGCATGTCAGGCAGATATGACTTCTGTTATGATAATAAACATTACTTCAATTTCGCCTTATCCTCTATAAACAAATCTAGAGAATCCCTTATTCTATAATGCAAAAAAGAAAATGCCAACATTCATGGCTGAACTCACTTTAGAAGCCAATGATGATAAACATTGCTTTGGTTTCGCCTTATCCTCTATAAATAAATCTAGATAATCCCTTAATGCCATAATGCACAAAGGAAATGCAAACATTGGTCAAATCATTTTGAAAGTTAGGCGCATTTGTTTACTCTATACAAACCTATAAAGAGCAATTTAGTAATGGCAATTGTTTTAGCAAGTTCCTTTCGATATTCTTCTTGATTAAATTTCCAAGATGTAGACATGGGCATGTAAACTCATTTCTACCATAGTTTCGGTTCATGGGTCTTGGATTTAACATACTAGAAATATTTTTTTTTCTATTTTTGACCAATTTTTGCAATCACATTTATAAGTTCATAACTAATATAAATTAATAAATTCTCTCATCCAAGTGGAATAATAAATAGTTTCTTTATTTTTAGAGAAAAACCTATTCCCTTTACAATGAAATACAATACCAAAGATAAACAAGATAGAACTACTTTTTTGCATGAAATATAATAAGACACAAAAATAAAAATTGTTACCGTTTTATAATTATTAATATTTTCTACACGATGTAAAATCTTATAAGCACCTTTATAATTTGTATTATAATCATCATTGGTGTCATTTTATGTGACCTTACTTGTGTCTTATCTTTTTTAAAATCTTGAGATATTGAAATAGATAATTAACATCATGCAAAATATAGAGATCAAGAAATACGGATAGAAAAATATGACAATTACTTTAATATTCTATTGATATCAATACCACTATTGTTAAGTACTTCAAATCATGGAGATGTATGGAAAATATTTAGAGTTAAATATGTATTGCAATTATAATTCTATTGCTTCTTATGGTGCCATTTGATCGATTAAATATAAGTAATCGACATCTATGTCTTCCATGAATATTTCTCACTTAATTTGCTTCTACCTAGTCACTTGTTCGAACTTCAATATCAGTTAAGTATTTTTTTTAATGGTACAAATGTTTAAACAAGTGACTAAAATGGAGTACATCAAGAGAGAAATAATTCGAGGAAGATGGGGATGATGAGCACTTACACCTAATCAATACAAGGGAGCTCCACAAGGGGAGTGAATAATAGTAATTGCAATACATATGCAACTCTAAATATTTTCCACACATTTTAAAGTTTACAAGTACAATAGAGCATCATAAGTGAAATCAACATTTCATTAAAGTGATAGCACCTTCTTTATTCTCTAATCCTTAGCCTCTACACTTGATGCTAATCACCCATTTAAAAATCTCAAGAATTCAAGAAAGATAATACAAGTAACACTACTAATATGTATTGCAATACCTCCACTATAGAGTAATATTTTTTGGAAAGAGTTATAGGAAACATTTTAAAGGAGAAGGAGAAAAAAAATTATGTTTATGTTAGTGAGAAAGTATGATTGGCATCTCTATTTATAGAGCACATGGATGACTATAACTCCAGTGAAGGCTACAAGATGAAATAACTAAGGCTACAATGCAGCAACCATTTTTTTTTTTTTAGAAAGACCCATGGACAAGTGCACGACTCATACCCAATAAGGCGAGTCTAGTATTAGAGCATGGGTCAAACTTGCCTTGTGCCCATGCTTACTAAGATGCTTGTTCAATTCCACTATGACCACTATTCTCAAATATAGAACTTAAGTGCTTTTTGTTTTTCATTTTCAAGCTTATAATGAAAATTGCATCTCAATAAGTGCATACACAAAGAACTAAATCCTTGCCCATTATTACATCTAATTTTGCTGTTATAATACTACATTTAACCCTCATTTTGTTTGCATCTCTATCATAATATCTCCACACCTAAGAATGAAATTGACTAATAGCACCATTAGCATCACTCACAAACAATGTAAATTAGAACTTATAGAGGCTTTATGTTTACTAGGAGTAAGGACACCGATGGTTCCACTATTACCTAGTTGAACTTCAGCTTCTTCTATTTTTTGAACATTAGGATCACTAAGACTATGAAATCTCTTCAAGTGCAATAGCCTTTTCTTGCTTAGGTTCATTCACACTTTGATTTTGTTGGTGTCTTTCATCAATTGAATCACAATGTTATTTCATTTCTTCAAAAAGAATATTTACTAACAAAGAATCATATTAAATACAAAATCAAAAATACAAAAGGATATTTAAAAAAAAGGAGAAATGGACTGGATAAACAAAATACGTTAGTATAGCTAAATAGCATTTTTTTGACAAAAATGGATCACTCAATTGTACAAGAGTTTAAAGACCAAAATGGAAAACGTTTAAGTTAAAATTTCAGAAATTTCTTTTTTTTTTTTTTGTAATTTATACTATCAATACACATCAGAATCCAGAAATAGAGCAAATTCGTCATCAAATTAATAAATAAACTATAGCAACGGTACAACATGGAATAAATCCATCATCAAGTTAATGAATAAACTATAGCAACGGTACAACAAGCCAACATGTAGAGACTATCAAACTACTCCCACTTAAAAATATCCAATTGTGACACCAACACATGAACTTAAATTTATATAGCACAGCAAGGCGCAAATCACATTCATTAACTAAAAATTGAACAATAAAATTACTTGTTGAGATCTGAGAAAAAGCAAACGAAGGAATGGAAGCTTGAGTTGAGAATGAGAGGTGGGTTTAGGAGAGAATGAGAGACTGGACTCGACACTACGAAAGTGTAAGGAAATGAGTCTGAGATGAGACACGGGAGCGAATTCAATAAAGACTGACGTGTGCATGATGATGACATGAATGAGTAGGGCTCAAATGACGAGATATGTGTCAGTTTACTGTTTTGAATAAATTTATTTATAAAATAATTAAAAAAAAACTACTTCATGAAATATGATTTTGAAATTGCAAATTCGAATTATAATTTTAACATCTAAAGATATGATTTTCAATTTTCAAATTACATATCTAATATGCAGTTACTCTACATACTTTATCTTTTATAGAAACTCAATGGACGGTCTCCCCACTTACACACCAATAAAGGCCAAGAAATACCAGGAGATCTCAGCAAGGTTGCCAAAGACATCACTAAACCCAAGGATATCTCTTGCAAATGAGTTCGACTTGCTAGCTTAAAAGGGCCTAGCTAACCGACAAGTTGATTGCCTCCTCCAATGAAACATAAGAGAAGAGAAGGTTCCAATTACTGTGGCTCTTACGTTCCAAGGGACAAAATGAGTAAGGCTTAAAAGAAATTACATGACATGTGATTTGAAAATTAAAAATTGCATTTCCATTATGTAACTTTTTTTACATTTTAAAATCGTAATCCTAATCAGTAGATTCAAAATCATATTCCATGAATTAATTTTTTCCAAACCCCTTTTTATGAATAAATTTGCTTGAGGATGGCAAGCTCACACATATCTCCACAAATGACTGACAGCAACAAATTTTCTTCACATTAATTCCAAACAATTTTTTTTTAATATTTTTGCATATCTCTAAAGTCGTATACACGATTCACATATTTACAACCTATTTTAAAAATATATTTTATAAATATAATATTTACGAAAATTATTTTAAAAAAAAACAATATTTAATTATGTAACCATTCCGTCAGACCCATAATGGCATTTTATGGGCTTCCCTTCATCCATCCCCTGAGGACAGTTAATCGATTAATTCTGATGACCTACAATACTTCGATGGGCCTGAGTCCAAAGATTTACATGATGAGACTGGCAACAGGAAATAATAGGAAAAAAAATTGCAGAATTAGTAGTTATGTCTGCATAATTTGTTGTACGTAGGATTATTTGCTGAAATGAGACTAGCTCTTCCGGATCTCTCTAAACATATAGTTGCCACTGCTCCAAATGGACGAGAGTAAACTCTTCGGCTGCGGGGTTACAAAAATCATTCCATTCCTCCACATGTAGAGTGCAGTATGGTTTGCTAGATTTTTCTAGGCTAAAATGGAGAGATTGCCACTTCCCACAAGTATAGCAGAAAGATTTGACTTCATCGGAACCAACTGAATTTCCTACATTTGTGACACTACAAGAATCAGCAGCACGCAAACTGCAACTGGCATGCAAAGAGCACATTTAGGAAAATTAACTGGTAGTCGATAAAGGCATCAGTTGAAATATTAAGTCAACTGAAATACTAAGCCATGTTGATTGTCACACTTCCTGCGGATGCCAGGTTCGCAGCACGATTACTTCCAAAGTTCTTCCGGTTTGACTCCCTTGCAATTCTTGAACCAAACTGATGCAAAGCAGTAGAAACGCTGGTCAATTTAATAGATCATTTATACAGCACGTTTTGTTAAAAGAAATTTACACAGCTGTGCAACTATAATACTGAAAAAGAGATTAGTTTATATAGTAGGAGGTTTTGTTTTCCAATCAAAGTACCAAAGGAATATCCTGTCTAGACTATGTAGCTTTTTTTTTTCCCGTGTTCCTTTTTGTTTAATTTAATTCAGCTTTATTCTTGTTGAAATCAGTATAATCTGAGACGGAAACTGTTAATTTAAATTTGAAATTGTGATTCTTTCCATACCAAAATGTGTTATATTTCGCCAAAGTATAAAGCAAAGAATACATCATGTTATACTATCATGAATGTTATCTCCATTTGATCACTCTAAACCCGATGCAAGTAATCCTTTAACCAACAAAATGGCTACTAGTGGGAACAAGTTGACTACTTAAACGGATTTTGCTGCAATAAAAATCAATTGAGCCAATAATCTAAAAGGTTCGGCAATTACTTAAAGAGTCCAGCGACATGAACATGCATGATTGAGGAATGCCATTCACTGAAGGCCGAAAGGGCCGTTCTATGCAGAACAGGTGAATGATAGATAATGTAAGCGGTTTATTTAAACATAGTTTATAGGAGGAAAACTGCCTGTAGGCTTTAACTTAATGAGGCTACAAACTAATATCCTTGAGACAGAACAGGATAACTCTTCAACTAAAGCTACTATGGTCCATTATCCCTAAAGCCTAGACAAACGCCCAATCTAGAAAACATTTCTCAGATCTTCCTTATTTTTATACGTGAAAGGACAATGCCATTTCCCACCCCAGTTCATAGCAAGACACTAAAGCTTGGGATTCCCATTTGTGCAATTTGATGCCAAAATGAGCTCTTAAAACGCCTGTACATCTAGCAAGAAACATAAAGGCCCAAATAGCAAGATAATACATTTATCCCAACAAAATAGCATACCTGGATGGCTCTCTTAGGCAGAGATGAAGCTTCATTCAAGCCAAGCAACCTTGCAACCTTCAAGCCAGAAAATCAGAACTTAAAATTCCTCATCAAGATCCACTATAAAAGTGAGCGCTCAATGCCTGATTGAAGAAAAAAGTGGAATGCAAATAACCATTCAGAAAATGTTACACAAAGTTCTTTCTATCATTTCTGAAAGTCAATTACTGAAAAAGCTTGCATTAAGTCTAAAATTCCAGATCTGCACAAAATCAGGTCTAGAGTTAGTGGCTTAAGCAGAGCTTGACTTGTTATGATGAGACAAAACAGTGTCCCTTCATAAAAAAGTGAAAGACGGGCAGCTAGTAATTATTAGGAGAAGGATATCCAAGCTCAACCATCTAATTTGAGGCCAAGGCCATTCAAACCTTCTCTTCCATCTCTCTCTCCAGAACTACATATCACCTCAAACATCCTAAAGGTAATTTTACCTCTCCAAAACTGTCAACTTGGCACATACCAGGGTCATCACCCCATAATTAAAGATTTTTTGTAAAAATATTAGAATAATGTCAAAATCACTACCTATATTTTGATTGTTTTTTCAATTTTACACACAAAGTTTGATGTTGCTAAATGTCAAATGCAATCAAATTTTGTCTTTATTAATATACCACCTTGCCTCCCACCAATGAGCGTTTAACACATCATCTTTTTAACAACAGCAAAAACAGTAAATTTGACAAATAAAAATTCGATTAAATATGATATAAAGCAACTTTAAACTTCCAGGTATAAAATTTGCTAAGTAAAAGGATTAAGTATTGGCATTTAAATTTTAAACTTTAAGTGTAAAATTGAAAAAGTACCCAAAATTCACATAGTAATATTAACATTATTAAGGAGTTTTAGAAGACAAAACAATGTTTTTTTCAAGTTTAGAAGACAACCACATGATCAATAGGTAAAATTTCCCTTCTCTTCACCACCTTAAAGATGGATTTGTCTGTATGGTGTTGGTTACATCTATGGTTGGCACGAACTAATATGCTAGACATAAGTAACACCACTATAACATATGGTTGCAACCTCCATCAAGGCCGTTATCTCATCAGTTGTATTGATCCCAACTTGATCTCTTGTACATCAGTTTCTTTTCCTTCGGCAATTACTTCCATCTATGTCACATACATACATTCCACCAAATACTAATTTACAGGTGGCATAAATAGTCCAAATTTTAATTCTTCAACAAATTTCTACACAAAAAATTCCAAAGAAATGCATGCAAACCAACACAATCTGAAACTATAATAGATAACAAAAAAGACCCAAAAAACGACCTTGTCCACAGGACCAACAAGAGAACACTTGCATAAAAGTCTTCCTATATTTCCCATGCCCAAATTGAGTTTTATTACTATAGTAGAACAGCCACATCTTTAATTTTATTTCTGATTTGCAGGATAAGAGCATGAGATAATAATATAACAAAGAATCTGATCCCACCTCTCTTAATATCTTCTTGTCACCAATGCCACTTTGTTGCTCTAGGTCGGCAACCTTCCACAAAGGAATATCAAGCAAGGTCCTTATAACATCTTCATCCAGGAATGGGAATCTGGCCTGTTGAAATTTGTCAGCTTTTCAATATGCTAGCATCATGGAAAATTGAAATCTGAATCGCTACCCACCTCTTTACCACAATCAGCAATGCACCTATCATCCCTTCCAAGATTCCTTTTCCAAATTCTCTGCATGTCCAATCTCATTTCTTCATCAAGACCAATCCAACTGAACATCACCACATTGTTAGATATGATGCAATGTGTTGAATTATAACACAAATTGACAGTGTAGCACATCAAATGTGAATGCCAAAACCAGGGGATGTTACAAATTAAGGACCTTTGCACCAAGCGCTTGCAAGGATTCAACCATAAATACAGATTGTAAGAGTACTATCCAGAAATGGCAAGGCCCTAATTATCAAAAATCTTAAAATAATTATTAAAAAGAAAAGAACCCAAGGCCATATGGAAAAGATATGAAATCAAAGATAGCGTGAATATTAATTGAATACATGCAAAAATAATTTATTACATATCCCCCAATGGAACTTTAAAAGAACCTTCCAAGAACCCTGATCAATAATTAGACTGCTGCTGTTCCATCAATGACTCTAGAGAAAATCAATCATTTGGATCTCTTAACACCCTAACCCCTTTTTGTTTGAGAAAATGGCAAGCACTCAGTGTTCATCCTTGCCCAAGTTACAGCAATATAACATGAATTTCTGCCACAGACCACTCTGACAATCCAACATGAGAAAGCAGACGCTCCTTTTTTCATAAAATGTGATGGTGAAACCCATTTCTCAATTTACAGGCCTGCTCATATCCAAAGATCAGAATAATCTCTCTGCTACCAGTTATTTAAGGACATGAATCTTTTATGCCTTATAGGCAACACGCAACCAGAAACAAGACATTGTTGTGCCAGAAGTAGTTCCTTTAAAAAACATTGTCAAATACTATACACATCCAAAAAAATACAAAACCACCACAACCAACATCATCAAGAGAATGAAGGGACATGATATAGTCAGATGGGCATTGCTTGAAAAATAAAGATTAATTATGCATGTGCAGTGAGAGAAGTAATGATTGCATAAATTCCAAGATCATATCAACTACCTTCCATGCTTAAATTTAGTCTTGTGTCTGCCATAGCCAGCACACTGCTCATCGGCACCGGATCCAACAAGGACAATTTTAGAGTAAGACTTGTATTTTTTATGCTGCATGTCCTTATGGTTATCGCAATCATTTCCTTCATACACCCAACCATTCCCACTAGATGCGAGCCACAAAGCCATTCCTATATTCAAGTCCTACAACATTACACAGCACATAAGATCTATGTAAGATCCTGTCATCCAAGGCAAGGCCAGGTGGAGACGAGATACATAGGTAAACAAGTTTCTGAGGAAGTAAGACTGCATATTAAAAAATTTTCTCTGCTAGACACATTTGAAGATGTTTAAACATCACAAGCATTTTATTTTTACAGGCAATTCATGCAGGTTAAATATATGAACAAAGAAAATGCAAATAATTTCATGCTCCTGAAGGAATACACATGTCTTAGCATTAATGTATTGGGTGGAAGACTCCCAATAGAAAATTCTTCTGAAAAACAATATACCATATATGTATTGGCAGGATGAATGAGTGACATAACATGCTTCATTTCCAATGTCAAACTCGACAAATCTGCATCAATTTCCACAAGTCTCCACCTGCATTTCAAAATTAATTGCAAAATGAAGTATAGTGATGTAATACCAGGTCAATGACCTAAGGTTACGAATTTCACAAATCTAACAAAAATCAATCTAGCATCTTCAAGCAACTCATTGCCCAAACTCAAGCGGGGTATATAACACAAAGTGATACAATTAGTTTTCCAAGGGAAATCTACTCATACGTAATTTGGGACAGATCATTGTCCAGAGTTTTGAATATAAATATTTTTGGGTTTTTTCTTTTAGGTTTTGTAATTTTTACAGGTTCTAGGGTTATTGAATAGAACGAGAAAATAAAAGGAAATGAACAATTCAATTAAGGATATGACACACCAAAATTAAATTAAACTGGGATTTTAATTCTTAATTTGAAATGACGCACAACTAAAAATTAAACAAGTCTTTGAATTATTCAATTGATATGATGCACAATTGAATAAAATGAAGGGTTGTAATTCAACTGATAGATATTACACACAATCAATCAAATTAAAAGGTTGTCACAACAATTCAATGAGAATTGATACGACAAAAGATATTCAGAGAAACTCTAAACTATCATACACTAATCGAAAAATATTTATACAGAAATCCTGACAGTCCCAGGGATATACACATAATGAAACAAAAATAGGACCCTGTCAATACTAACTAATACTGCTAATTGCTTATTATTTTCAATACTAACTGCCTATAACTATCAATAAAATATTACTAAATAATAAAAAAGTCTTAAATAATAATAAATCTTAAACAACCAAAATACTGAATAATAAAAAACATAAAAATATCCTTAAAGCCTAAGGTATTATTATATCTTTATAACAAGCTCTACGCATAATTCTTCTGAAGCCAAGTTATTAAATTGATCCCTATCACAAAGCAGTAGGATGCTTGCAAGTCATAGGCTTCTTATTCTTCTAGAATGCACATGTCTATGTGAAACAAGTCACAAATATAATACTTGCAAAAAATTGACTGGATTACAGCAGAGTGAAGCTTCAGCTGATCGAATCATTATTAAGCTCAAACTAGCTTCAAAACAATTGATTAGATCAAACTTATGATATTTTGTAGTATCCGTCAATGCAAATTGAAGATTTTACCGCTTTAACCTTACCTGAACTTTCCTAATATTCTCACTTTCTGTTGTAGCCTTACCATTACCCCTACAACTTACAGCTTTCTACTCCCTCAAACCTACCTAGTTGAAGGTACATAAACATTGTCATTGTTGTCCCAACGTCATTCACATGCAGTGAGCTACTTGCACATCACATTTGCAGTCCTGTATTTTCCACGCTTCTAATTTTCTTTTGTTGATTTGCTGAAAAATTCTTTTGAACCTAGAACACACGACACCTATAGCATAACTACACATTTATTTCCACCCCGACAAACAAATAAGTTATGTATCTAATTTGAAAAGAAGTTTTCTGTGGCTAGTGAGGAGTTGCTAGATCTTACAACAAGTTCATTTTGTTAATTTCTTTAATTTAGTGTATTCTCTCAAAATTGAAATTTATGAAGTGGAAAATATGAGCAAAATGGTGGCACACAGATCCAAATTCCCTTTTCCTACTAATTCAGTATACTCTAGACAAGTCACAAGCTATTCATGATATGGATGAAACTTTATTTGCCCCAATACATCTATATGTTTTTGTGCATATTTGGAGTTTTAAATAATCTCAATTTTCTAGACTTATCCACTAAAGATTCCCCCCAACCCCAAGAGAATATCCTAATCTCAAGGATTGTGCATTCCATATTTTTCAGTCTTTTGGGAGCAAAAAAAGCTATAATTGTTGGAAAGAAATAATACTTTATTTTATAACAAATAAAAAAATCTTATTTCAAAATATTTTGTGATGACCAATATAACTATTATCCACCACCATCACTTATCAAATATATTTACACATATGTATATATAAAAATATACATATATTCCACCACCATTGGGCATTTACCACCATAGCTGCCACTAAACACCATCGACTATGTTGAGCACTATCAATGATATACTTGCATTAATAACCCAACCACTAAAAACGATAAATTGAACTTAATGCAGGCAAATAAATTTCCATTAGTTCTGATAGCAGAGGTTCCAAATAGAAATATTTTACACAAAAACAAAAAATGCAGCCTAAATCATAAAACTAAGAGGTGGCCATTCTAATTACAGGGGTGAACCCCTTCCTCAATTTTAGGGAAATACAAAAATAAAATAAAACTTTGTAACAAAATCCTAGGAATAGGAAAAACTAGAGATAAATTCAAGATACCACCGTGAAAGTGGACAGCTACACAAAGAATCCATAGCACCACACCTTCTTGATGGTGAGACTTTCCTAAGTTCCTTCAATCCTGACCTGCCAGAAATTCTATCTGGTGCAGAAGAGCCATCAAAGCTTACATTGAGAAGATCTACCTCATCTACAAACAAAATTAGCATAGTATAAGCATTTAAAGGATAAGAGAGGACATTGATTATATTATATCTATTGCTTAACTTAAAAGATCTGCCACAGAAGAAACTCCCACAATAATCTTCAGAAACACTCTACACAGAAGGCTGATTAAAGTATATTATTAACAAACTAAGTGCAGGCAAAATCACATACATAATTGTGAATCTTTTACTGTTTCAAACAAAAACCATCAGAACAGTGACTAAAAAGAATTTACAATGGCAGTTAACAAAATGTCCAGTTAGTTGGAAGATTCATAATGATTTTCAAGAGTAACATGTACTGATCCAACAAAAAATATCAATGGGAAAGCAATGGAAGCTCATATTGAGAGACTTACACTGAGGATCTAAGCAATGGTCTAATAGGGCTGCAATTATCATTGAATCTAGGCCACCAGAAAAGAGAACAGCCACTGGAGCAAGTTGTCTTTGTTCCTGAGGTATACCAGCCTGTACTGAATCCCAAAATCAGAAACTACAAAATCTTTCCAGCCAGTTATAGTAACAGGGACATATTCCCGTTTCCTTCTTTCTTTTTATTTATTTATTGTTTCTTTCTTTTTGTTCCATTTAGACCTGCAGCATGGAGAAACTTTACTAATTCAGGTGCCACAAGTGCACTTGCAAGAAAGGAAGGTCCTCCCATCTATACAGCTATTTTGAACTTCATCTATTTAAAATGTTGTTGGAGACACATTCTGATAGCTAGTAATCTATTGCTACCGGCAAAGGTGATATCAACAGTTTGCAGCACTTCGCGCAATGCAGATGGATTGAATGAAGCCAGAAAAGATAAGGAACTATAGAAAAATAACAATTTTCAAAAATATCAGCAGCATGTAAATTAGAGAGTTATGAAGTCAAATTAGATGAGACCTCAAAAAATAGATGATGTGCAGTGCGGCGCATCATGGATTCCTTCAGGGCATTCAGAACCACTTGTGCTAGCTCCAAGTTAGATACATCAGGAATCCCTATCAAAAAATTTTTTAGTTAATTAAAAGAATTGAGTGTCACAAGCAGTAACTTCATTGTATGCCTATCTTTTGCTGTTTCTAACCTGATTCAGTGTGCATTGCAGAAATTGTCTGCATCTCACGAACCCCACTATCTTCAGGACCAGGTTCAACATGAATCCTTTGCCATCTAACTAGTTCTTTTACCATGGAATTTCTCCAGTCATGTTTTTTTAATTCACCATACAGATGATTGTCTGCATATGTATTGATAGCTATGCTATAAATTCCACAAGGAAGCTCCTCCCAGAATGCAAGTTGACTAACTCCATTTCCCAATTCAGAATCTGCAGTTGAATAGTGTCTAAAGTAAATAATAGCCCATTGCATGAAATGGTTGTGGACAATAATCAATATGGATTTTTATCCAAAAAGAAAAAAAAGAAACCAACAGAAACAACAATACTGATAACTTCTATATTGGATTTGGTAACCAAAAAAGCAGGTCCTTACATAAACTATAAAGCTCATTCACACTCAAGCTTTCCACAGGTGTGTGAATTCAAAATATTTTAACAACGGAAAAAAATAGCTCATGGATTGACATTGAAAAGCTAAAGACATGAATTAACACAGGTGTATAAAGCAACTAATTTTCAAGCAAAAGCAAAAATTGATGCACCTCAGTATAATCCAAGCTATCCCATTTAACACAGCAGGCATTCAAAAAAATTATTTTTTTTAGGTCAGTAATTTCATTAATCAAAAGGAAGATTACAACCGTCAAACAACAGGATGGCTTTCACAGCTACTCTATGAAAGAACATACAAAAAAACCTGCAAGAAACAGAGACAAACTCAAAAGAGTGTCAACCAAGCAAAACATAGACTAGGATTTGGTTGGCAATGGACCAAGCATTCAAATTTTTATATTGAGTAATGATAACAGACAAAGGAGAGATAAAATTACTTCATTGACCTAATGATCTATGGAGGCACTCACAGTACTCCTAATGCAAGAAAAGCAGATGCAATAATCAGCTTGCAAATGAGACTTATATGTTCATCTATTTCATAACGATGACAGATTGTCCATGAAATAATCAAGGGGTTCTCATTTGAAAATCAATCCACCTTCCAAAATTTCACTGCCCACTTTTAACTATACATGTGTTACGGGTTTGTCAGCAGGGCAAAACTGTTATTCAGAACAGACTTCCCTTTGTTTGAGTTCCAACCTTTCTACGTGGAACCTAGGTGAATTGTGGGAGAGAGTTCGTTAAAGAGAACTCCACTCCCATAAAAAGCTACTAACTACAATTTAGACTACCTGATAGAAATAAAATAATAACACTTTGTTGTGTTTCTTCCATCATATCCAAAAAGAAGCATTTATATAAGCTTTATTTCCACTTACTACGGTTCAGAGTTAATATCACTCGTTATATTTATTGCTATCCATCACACATTTACTCCTACCTGCTGCAAGGTTTTCCTAAAAGATTGTCATCTTAAAAATGGATCTTCCTTCCCTCCAGACAACAAGCTAATCTGTAAGCATAAAAGCACTCAGTTGGATAAGATATTATACCCCAGAACTCAAACAATTTTCTATATATCACTATAGAAGCACACACTTCTTCTTCCACAGCAGTTAGATCTTTCATTCCTTATATCTGCAGATGACGTGCTATGTAAGGTTCATTAGGAGGTTGAGCGTAATCAAGTAGCTCACCAGGAGATCACACGTCGGTATGGGGCTTCACCTAAGTTGGATCACCCACAAGGGCCAAGTGTGCAATATGGAGTTAATGTGTGTTGAGATACGGGTGCCCATTGCTGAAGTATAGGATGTCAGTCCTTAACTCATCAACATGTGGTGGCTAGTTACACTGTGAGACAGTCATGTCTAGGAGCACATCGGGTGCACGTACACAAGGCCACACATTAATATTCTTCCCAAAGCTGAACATATTGAACAGCTACATGTTGCCATTTTGGGTCATCATTTTGAGTTGCATGGTAATAAAGAATTCCCTAAGTTTTGGTCCAATGGCAAGGCAAGTCTCATGATAAAGCTAATTTTTCTTTTCTTTTTTTTTTTGGCCAGCCATGATGAAGCTACTTAAATGGGCAAGCCTTCTATTCAGCTATAATATCTTGATTTTGTCCTTAAGGACAAGGACAATGTTGAGGGGAGGGTATTGATATGATACCATGTCATAAGCCTCCTATTTTGCATGTTTATAAGAGGAGTTGTAAGGATGGATATTTGGGCCCTCCATCTCATTAGCTGCTGTAGTGTGTGTAGCGCAGTGTTGGTGTTGTGTGCAGTGTTGCATTATATGTGGTGGTGTTCTGTTCTGTGTATGGTGTGTAGTGGTGTTTTGGTATTCTGTATAAGAGTATAGGGTGTGGGAGTGTGGTACTATGTTGGGAATAATTAAGATGTCTTCTATATTAGAAAGCTGATGTGGTAGTTTTGAGATGAGGTGTAAAGTAATGATTGGTACCAGATAGCAAGGGTGCTCCACTCTACATATAAGAACATATCAAGTTAGTTGGGAATTGGTTTTTTTGGAGATATTTTGCCAAAAAATTGGCTGAGCAAGTTGCTCAGGTATCTCTCTCTTCCATTCTCAAAACTGGAAACCCTAATTCTTATCTAGAAATTATGGTTTTTCACATTGAATCACTTCTGGTTCTTCTCATGATGGCTCTAATACCAAGTTGTTACTAGCATGTGAGCAGGATCTAGTCAATGGGCAACTATTACCAAATCATTACTTAAAACAGATTTGCCTTTGTTTGAGTTTTGACCTTTCTTATTACCTACTGCATGGTTTTCCGAAATTGTCTTCCTAAAATTACCTCTCTAACAGTGTGCTGAAACTAACAAACAATAACTTGAACTCTACCATTGTTGCACATTTCTTATATATTCTAATTTTACCAGACTTAATTCAAATAGATATTCTTGCAAAACAGGAAGCAAACTAAATATTCTTTGATGACTGAACAAATGAAGACTAGTTTTGTCATCAAGCACAACGGTTACGACTGACTGGTTGATTGGCTTGATGTAGGGATTTTGCAAGGGGTGGGCTGCTTTTGAAATAAGCAGTATCTCAGACCATCATAAGATCATATCTGTCAATGGAATTACTTCATTAGAAAATTCTTTATAATAATTTTTTTTTTTTCTCTTTTAAGTTGATGCATATACCCAATCCAACCTAGTAGAATTTTTTTTTTTTTCCTGGCAAGTCCAACCTAGTAGAATTAAGGCTTCAGTATTGCAATATTGCTGTTGTTATTGTTGTTGCAAGTTAATCTACTGAGTACATAAATCAAGTTATAGCTAACTATAGCAGATGCCTAGCAATTATCAAATTATTAAAAAGCTTAAAGCTATTAACTATATATATTCAAACACAATGAAGAACAACCCCATAACAAATGATTATTGCCTTAGATTATTTTTTTCAAAACAAAAAATAAATAAATCCAAAATAAGCTAATGGTGAAACTTTCCTACAGGAAATTTTTATGGAAAAACTTAAACAAATTGAAAACTTGTGATATTAGTTGATCCTCAAAATGAATGCAATATCATAAAAGCAACAGCATAAAATCATATTCAAAATCTCTTTCAATCTCTGCTATATAAATATATTTGATTACCAGCAAAAGATAAGTTTTTCCCTCTTAATTATCCAAAAAAAAAGTTTTTCCCTCTTGATGATGCATCATTAGAAGACTTAACAAAGATTTACATTCCAACCACTTTTAAGCAGACAATAGATTCACATAACAAATATAACCATATCACAAAAATAACAAGTGCTTATATTTAAGAAAGGATATTACAGCAACTAAAAGGATTCATAAAAAATGAATGCATAGCTTTTTTTTCTTTCTAGTAGAATGTAAGTAGACATTTCTTGCCATGAAATGAAATAAACTAGTATATTCTGTACAGCAATGTAAAGACAAAATGTTACAGGGGCTACCTTTCAATAAAAGGTCAAGCATCTATATCTAAGATCATGTAATGAAATAATCGCAAGAGAAGGGAAAATTATAAGTACTGGAATTGCATGAGTTCACATATCATCATTTACCTAAATCCTTTTCAACTGAAGACATTGATGAAACAGATGACAGAAGGAACTGGGGGTCTTCCTCACTTGGCCAGTGAACAAGGAGGCTCCGTCTTCCAAATGCATCGTGCCCAAACCAGAGTCTTTTTGAGCTATTCTGGATAGAAGGAACAAAAAATTAAGAGAGAATCAGAGAAAGCATCTTATTGATCTTTCATAACAAATTCATTTCCTGGATCTACTACTGAAGATAGAATTGGAAAACACTTTCTATCTCAAGATCAAAAATCCATATACAGATATACAGAACAGGAGGTCTTTGAAGCTATGCAAAGACATGTTGCAAAATGCCACAAACAATAATAGAGGACAGTACAGTCCAGCACCCAGTGACCATATTATATTAAATATGCCAGTTGAGAAAAGTTATTCACAGAAAACCAAGACAAGATAGTTGGTCGAAATACTAGAATCAATTGGCTGGGACACTGTCCTAGTTCAATGATATTGACTGTGATTGAGACAGTAATGGCCTTATTTTTTATTCAAAGTAGAACCAGAAAAAGGTGTATACCCAATAATAATCATAGAAAAGTCATATAGCAATACAATAACAGAACATTCTATTTTGAATGATCTCCCAAGCAAGCTGATAAAATACAAAAATATTAATATTATATATATATATATATATTTGTATTAAAGTGTCAAAACTCTTGAATACCCTTTCCTGCATTTCCTGCACATAAATTCTGAAAAAGGAAGAGAAAGTCCCAATACAATGTAAAAACTTACCACTCAAGTTACCTGCCAATACACAATTGCCCATGGCCCTTTTATCTTTGACAGAACATCCATAACAGGAAGTCGTTCTTTCCCATCACTAGAACATGAACACATATGTCCATCCATATCACAAGAGCAGCACCTGGCAAGCTGTTCCAACAGAACCATACCATCATTGCTACTGCTATCAACATCAATTCCTCCAAATATTTCACCTAAGAAACAAAAAAAGGACAGTCAAAATTCCAGCAACAAAATTGAGTGAAGGCATACCAGAAAATAAGCTCACAACCATAGTACAATTATATAAATAAAAGGTTAATAGTAATACAGCATTATCCTCAAGCAACCAATAAAACAAATTTAGTTGGTTACACGGAATCTTTCCAAATTCTTAAAAATAGGAATCCCAACACACATGGAGAATGTAACTCCATACCTTTTTCAAATTTTTTGTTTATCTAACATTCTTAGTACTAATTCTATAACGTTACCAAAATATATGATAATATGAAGCATCTGAAGAATAATTATATTCATTTCGTGAAGCCTTTAAAATTTTGGGGCAGTTCTAGTTTGTTCAGAAATGGGATTAGTGGAATTACAAATGAAGCAAAGCAAATAAGCACCAACAAATACCAGGTCCTCATGATTTTCATAACTTCATCTCCATTAACAACCACATATTTCTCCTTTTTTCGGATTATGCCCTCCATCTCAAGGTTTGGATCAAAAGAATTCACCAATGCAAATAGGTCTTGGGAGATATATATAATCAAATAAACAGGGCATTGAAGGTTCAAATAAGCTTCCTAAGTTTTTCTCTGTACTCGATTCTTTTATACATATAACATATAAAGTGCTCAGACTTCTTGAAATCTTTTGAGGAGATTTATAAGATGAATCCAATATTTTTTTTGGATAATTATGAATTATCCAATATTCTTTTGGATAAGAAGATGAATCCAATATTGGAAAGCAAAGCAAAGTATAGCCAACAAGCATGTTGTCACCAGTGCCGAGAATCTTCAAAACTCAAATACAACCAAAGAGAACCAATATATCTAACTAACTTTACAAGGAACAAAACATTTTCAAACTACACTTCAGTTCAAATACAACAACACATGAACAATCAAACAAATAAATTACTCAGGCTCAAGCTTTCATTTAGATAAACATAATTAAGCAATAATATTTTCAATATATTCAAATTCCAAGCATAACCTATTGATCAACTAGCTACTCAAACTTGGACTCTACGTAGAAAAGCACTAAGTACAAGTATAAGCAAGAACGTTGCCACTGCATATTCAAATTTCAAAAATATTACCAAGCATAATCAATTGATCCTAATAACTACTCAAGTGTGAACACTGCGTAGTAGTATAGCTACCATTATAAGCAAGAACACATCCACTATGTATTCAAATTCCAAAAATCACAAAACATAGCCAATTGATTTAACTAACTACTCAAACTCAGCACAAACTCTAGATAAACAAGCAGAAGTACCATTATAAGCAAGCACATTCCCAAACCGATCGACCAACGGCTGAACAATAGGACTGACACCTCTTAACTGCAATGTAGCACCGATAAAGTGCAATTCACCAACAAAGGAGCACGTATCGGTGCCACGGAGGGCTTCATCTTCGACAAAAGTGATGATTCGGGGGGTATTGGTATCATTTGCGGCTTGAATTTGAAGAAAAACCTTCTTGGAGCCTAAGCTATCGGGACCCCTTCTACGCAAAGATGATTTGAGATCGTCTATGGAAAAATACAGCTGAAAAATTAAAGTAAAATTCAGTTTTCCAAACCCTAGTTATATGGTACGAAATATAAGCGACTGTTGAGATGATAACTTACCCGTGGACAATTAGAGTAAGTCGCTGTGGAATCGAGACGTACTCCGGAGAGAATCAGAGCAATCCCACACATCTCTCTCCCTCCTTAGCCCCCAGCGTCCCTCCGTCCGTTCTACTTGTAAGCAAATTGCTGCAGACCTAAACTTTAGTATGAAAAATAAATTTTGCATATTATTTACAGAAAAGCCTCCGTAGCATAGTGGTAGTGCGTTCGCTTCGTAAGCGAAAGGTCGCGAGTTCGATCCTCGCCGGGGGCTGGTTCATCATTTTAAAATTGATGCTTATTCCATGTCTAATAAGATTTTCCAATTGCCTGTTACTCATGAAGAAATGGAAAGTAATTTTCCTTGCATTTTGTTTTTTAAGTGGAAAAAGAAATAAATATTACTTTTTAAAAACAATTTCTAAAAATATAATATTTAAAATCAAAACTTAAAATTAAATCGATACTTTCATTATCTGTAATTAAAATTAGCTCTTAAAATGTTAATTTCACAAATAATGAAAACAAGTAAAATAAAAAAAATTGACATTAAGTGTCAATTTTGCCCATTTTAAATAGTGTATTTTTTATTAATTTTTTAATTAATATATTTTAGGAATTTTCTCTAAAAAAAGGAATAATTTTATTCCTTATCTTTTTTCAATTGTGTGCAAAAAAAATTAAAAAGAAAAAAGAAAAAGAAAGAGAAAGAAAGAAATAAGATTTTAAAATAGATGCTTATTGCATGTCTAATAAGATTTTTCAATAGTCAGTTACTCATGAAGAAATGGAAAGTAATTTTCCTTGCATTTTGTTTTTTAAGTGGAAAAAGGAAATAAATATTACTCTTTTAAAATAATTTCTAAAATATACTAATTAAAAAAATAATTTCAAAAATATAATATTTAAAATCAAAACTTAAAATTGAATTGACACTTTCATTATCTGTAGTTAAAATTGGCTCTTAAAATGTTAATTTCACAAACAATGAAAACAAGTAAGATCAAAGTTGAAATTGGCACTAAGTGTCAATTTTGCCACTTTTAAAGTGTATTTTTTATTAATTTTTTAATTAATATATTTTAAGAATTATTTCTAAAAAAAGGAATAATTTTATTCCTTATCTTTTTCCAGTTGTATGAAAAAAAAAATTAAAAAGAAAAAAGAAAAAGAAAGAGAAAGAAAGAAAAAAGATTGCAAACTTTCAAAAACAAATTTTCAAGGTAAGGGAGAATATTCATGGAATTATAAAAAAAAAATGTAAATGAGAATATTGTCCAAATTTTTAGAAAAAAATGAAAGCTTCTAAAAACTTTTCAAGAGAGAGATTGAACCATATTCCACTTTTGTAAAATATCAAAAATAATAACTTTGATCTTGTGAAAATTACTTTAAACCTAATTTAATTTTTCAATCATTTGTCCCCATATGTAATTTTTGGGATAAGGAAAAAATAGTTTTTTTAAATTCTAAAAAAATACAATTTTCAAAATAATTATAGGGATACCATACTTAAAAATTATCTTGAAGCCAGATTTTGACCCATTTCTTAAGGAATCTTTTATGATGCCATTTACTATTTTAACAAAACCAACTCAACCTTAAATTTTATCGTTTAGTTATGTATATTAAATTTTCACCGTTAATACATAAATTAACAGTTAGATTGAATGCTAAACCAGTCCCATCAAAAATATAGATGGAACCATAGAAAATTTTCACTTCTTGAAATGGAAAGTAATTTTCCCTTGTTGTATTTTGGTTTTTGAGTTATGTGGAAAAAAAAAAAAAGATTGCAGACTTTCAAACAAAACTTTCAAGAGCAAAAATTCAAAGTAAGGAGAAATATTCACTAAAAAAAAAGGTGCAAAAGAATATTGTTCAAATTTTTAGAAAAAAAAAAGAAAACTTTTAAAAGGATTTTTTTTAAAAAAAAAAAAAGGAGAGAGAACTATATTCCAATTTTGTAAAATATTAAAAATAATAGTTATTGATCTTGTCACAGTAATTTTAAACTGAATCTAATTTTTCAATTATTTGTCCCCGTATTTTTTATATATAAGGAATAAAAAATTCCAAAAAAATGCAATTATCAAAATAATCATAGAATACTATACTTAAAAGCATGTCTTGAAGACACAAGTTTGACTTGTATAATTTTACAATACTTATTACATTAGTAATCTCACCCAAAATTACATCACTTGTAGAGAAAACATATATACAACAATATTTTAAAGATATATCAATAGTAGACACAAGTAAAACACACAGCTTTTTAAAATGGCAAACTCCCCAATCACCATGACACTTGGTAAAAAACATGTAAGTACTAATATAGAACACATTTCATGAAAAAAGAAGTTTTGTACAACCCATCCACTATGAGAAAATTTTCAAAATATAAGTGAAGGCATAAATTAGCAACTTCATTCATTTGTCATAAAGTCTATACATATCCAAAACGCCTAGAGGATGAAGTTGTTGTCTAAAGGTAAGAAGTTAATGAATCATCATCTAATGTTGTCACCTCCTTATCTTCGTGAAAACCCATGCTTCCTAGGTATCTGGCTGAGCATCAAGTTGGGGCTCGACCATCTGAAGGGGAGTGGAATGCATGGGGATGGGAGAAAACTCAATCTGTGTAACACCTTCCCCTATGTTATCCCCTGATGCCTTGGCTGTCTCTTCTAAGGTGTTAGTGGAGTTAGGATGAAAGGGCTAAAGCTATCCCAAAGTGGTATCCAATATGACACAAATGGACTAGCAAATGAATCTAGCTCCTTATAAGCAATAAGAGATGCATGAGATGGGCAAACAAGTTATGGCGATGGCTCATCTCTAATGTCATGCTAAGGCAATGGCTCATCTTTAATTTGGATTATCTTAACACAACGTACATCCCACTAAACCAACTAAATCACATGAGTAGTTAACCAGTTAACTTCAATCTTACCCTTAAGATCTATCTCATGTAGCTGTTTCTTAGTGTTGATATAGGTTAGGATGTGCTGTAGTCCGTTAAATTGATGGACAACATGATATGGAAAATAAACCTTAACAATGTGGAAACATATCAATGGCACCTATGCTTGCCAAATCTCACTACCAACTCAATAGCATGCTAGTAGTTAAGCTACATTGAGTGTAAAGGTGCCATACAATTTAATAAATAACAAATTATAATACTAATAAAAAGAATCCTTTAAAATTATAAATTCAAAGCTAAGGCATATATCTAGTTTAGGACTTGTCGATCAAAGGCATCCTTATACTATGTCACCACATGTGTTGGGGAATTGGGTGATGTCAAACTCTAATCCCCATTAATAAATCAATGGTCGATCTTAAATGGCTAATGTAATTTAGCAACATAGTGGGGGTGATGTAGCGGAATTAATCTTAGTCGTAAACCTAAACTTGAAGGATAACAAGTGGCCTGCTAATCTCTATAAAGTCTACATGTGAGCCCAAACAAAGTTAGCGATAAGATCAAGCTAAGTAAGTAACTCCCCAAGTGAACTCCCCTACACACATCAAGTCTAATCAGAGTGGGGAAACATTGAATGGACCAAGTTTTGGGATTTGTCTACAAAAACAATAACCTCCATCAACTAGAAATTGTAGGCCTGCGCATGTGACTTAATAATGATGTCATCTGCCTCATTTAGATCATGGCTAAAATTGTCCTTCAATCAAGACAATTTCAAGCCAAAACTGTTTGACTCAACCATAATGTAGTTATGATAATTTACTAAATGATGCATCTTCGCTACATGTAGTAGGTGTTGTTTCTTCTTAAAACACATTCCCACCTTAAATTCATAATAGAAGCTCCAATCACCATCCTTCTTATCATCATCAACTATATATTCATTGTTCACATTGCTAAAAAAAAAAGGTATAGGATTTTAGCAACCAACACCATCAATATTTCCTAGAAACCCTTCCCACCAATCATTATTCCTTTATGTCCGATAGGGCTCATTGCACATATCAAGCCACTCTCTAGTATCTTTACTACCATCATCATCACTGTTATGATTAAAATCCTTTGTAAGATCTCCACAAGCTTGGTTATTCTCAATATTAGTTTTCCTATTTATTTCACTTGGACCTAAGATAAATAAAGATGGAATATTACCAATACTACCTGTTTCTTGGGTTGCATGTTTCAATTGGATCAAAACAAGAGGCCTCCCACTCTAACCCATTCCCACTTCATCACTATCTAGATGCCAACATCTTGCACATATCGTAGTCATCATTAAGACATATAGTACAAAAATAATCCCTATTGGATCCAACGATAGGATACCCATGTATCAACTTGTTTTGATGGATTATTCAATTAATATGAAGACAACTGCATATAATACCTAACAATTCTTCATACTTTATATTTCCAAGAAGCCTGACCACTATCATGGGGGTTTATCATACATAAATCATCATTTCCATTCACAATATTCTCATTGGCATGGCATATAACTCTAATTTCAAGCATTTTCACTCATACATAATTCATCTAACCATAAAAATGCTCTACAATACATGAAAGTTTGAACCAAAATTTCAACACTATTATACCACCATTTATCGAATCACAATAACAGTACTTAACTTCACTCAACATTTCAACTTCATTTCCTACCATCACGAACACAAAAAACATTAAAACAACTATACATCACATAAACATATCATTGGCACATGTAATTCACAAAAAAAAAAAAAAAAACTATGATATAGAGAAAAAAAGGGGATATAATTTGGCTAATAAAAAACCAAAAATAAAAAAACCCTCTTTGTCATATAAAAACCCACAAGACATGAAAAACCCATGTATTACATAATGTAGCATCAACTAATCACTTCGACACCTGCAATTAGCAATGAAAGTGACTAAAATAACAATTTTTTTTCAAAAAAAGAAGAAGGTACATTTACTTAACCCATGCTTAGAGAGAAAAACGGCTCAAAACTTTGAAAGATTCTACTTAGGATGTGCAATCTCATCAACAAGTGTGATTAACTAATGATTGGAGGTACAAATTATGTGAGAAATGAGTTTTTAACTAAAATTGGGTTTTTGACAAAGGGGGTTTTAGGTTTTTTTTTTTTTTAGAGAGAGAGTGCGTGTTGCTGCACAATTGAGAAGGGAGGTTTGTTGTGCAAACTTGAAGGCACAATTTCAAGCCATGTGTTGAAACTTGAAATCGTATCTTCGAGATACATTTGAAATGGGATATTGAGGATATCTTAAAAATCGCTATTTTTTTAGGAATTTAAAAAATATATTTTATTCCTTATCGCTTTATTTTTTAGAAATGAGATATTCTTGAGGATATCTTAAAAATCGCAATTTTTTTAGGAATTTAAAATAAAATATTCCTTATTCCTTTATTTTTTATGGAAATTTTGAACAAAAAAAAAAAAGAAGAAGAATAAGAGAGAGAGAATCAAGAAATTATAAGTTAGAGCATGAATTAAAAAAAAAAAATCACATGCCACAACTATATAGTTGTTAAACTTTGTTAATAAATGTCATCTTTTGCAACAATAGCCTCATAAATTAAACACTAAGAACTCAAAAAATTTCTTTATTTTTTAGAACAAAATAAGAGAATTTCGAGGGAAATTTTGAAAAAAGAGATTTTTTTTTCAAAAAAAAAGACCATTCAAAATATATTTTTGCATTTATTCATCTAAGTCTAGAATATTAATTGACTTATGAGGTTATCGTAAAATTGACACTTCTTTTGTTATTTTTTCATTAGGTGTCCATGATAGGAATTGGTGCATAAGTCTAGAATATTGGAATAAAGTAATGTTTCTTTTATGACCACTTTATAGTATAGTTGCTACTCTTATTATTACATCCTTTTCCTATTCCTTTTTATGTTCGTGCTTTTACTTTAAATTAAAAAGAAGTAAAAATGGGTGAAAAGAAAACAAGTGAGGTTAATGAAAAATGAAAATTGAATTGGAAAGAGAACATTTTAAAAATAAGAGAGGAAAATTTTTCAAAAAGAGAAAGAAAAAGAAAACATGAGATCATACTAACTAATGGTAATTTTGTACAAAATTTAAAAATGTTGGGTCAAGTGACAAAACCAACTTGAGACCTAGCAGTTGCTTACTTGATATAAAATGACCAAAGCTAATGACCATACTAAATAAATGTTTACGACTCTATAGCAAACCCTAATCAGAGTGTTAAAGCATCTTTAGATCTTAACTTAGTGGCTAATCGAGTGTTATTTTTGGAGCATTATAAGTAGATTAATCCAACATTTGTCCATAAGATAAATCACCAACCTTGTAATAAGAGTTATAAGATCATAAGCTTATGATTTGGATGGTTATGTTGAGTTAAAAAAGGATAGGCATTATTAGCTTCGACATATGGGGATGGGTGCTCCTTGAAAAATTCAAAACCCTAAAGTTTGACAAGTATGTAGAATTGGTTGTCCTCTTCTACATACCAAGCTCTATAATTGCATTGATCCATTATATATGATTGAATTATGGTCTAAACTAACCTAACTGACCTAACCCTAATGTGGTTTATGCAATTGGATCTGCTTGAGATAGATGCCTAAGATAAAATGGCACAATCTTTCTACAACAAATACGAGTTTAATGAAGAATTGGTCCATTCCCTATTGGATCTAAGTCAAATGAGTAAAGAGGCAAGCAAATCCTTTTAAAGAATATGCCTAGAAACTGAGGAGTATAGTAGCTTCAAGCATAGCTCTCCTACCATAAAAGACCTGCCCTTAATGTACATCAACACATAGAGTGAGTCACACTTTAGCCATATACTTAGGTATGTTGTGACAAATTTTGCTAAAGAGGTCATAGAGAGAATCATATTAATGACACTATAAGAAATAGATAACTAACGAGGAAAAAAAGACTCATAAGCCATCTAATGAAGAGGGGAAACGACCATAAATGTGATAAACTCCAAGAGCCATGCTACAAGATTGTTATTGACTATTGTAAACACCCCATTTTTTCCCCTAATGATCAATAATAATCGACAATAATCAATTTTCAATTTTTTCTAATTTTTTTCTCTAATTTAGCAAAAATAGGAAAAACATTCAAAAAATAAAATAAATAGAAAAAATATATCAATTTTGGAAAATAATTGCAGAAATGGCAATAAAAAGGATTAAATAATTTTTACAAATTTTTGAAATTTCAAAAAAATACAAAAAAAAAAATCGCATTGCATATATGCAAATTGCGAAAATAAAAAAATCGAGTAAGTGGGCTAACCCAGCTGGTCTGGACCATGGCCTAAGGCGTGCACAGGAGGGCTCGGTCAGGGGTTCGAAACGCGTGGGAAGCAGATTCCTCGTTTTGTAATTTTTCTTCATCGCCTGGGACACGTGGCAGCAGCTGATTGGCTGGGGCGGACGCACGCGCCGGGCACGTGATCGTCTTCAACCTCCGTCCGAGATCACCGGCGCGGAGAAAAATCCGAATTTCGGCCGTTTTAATTCGATTTTTTGCACAAATCCAACAGATCTTCAACAGAAATAAGATAAACATCATCTAATTGGAATCAAATCGCAACAAATCGGAGGATTTGCACAAATCGAAGATGGGTTTTTAACTGCAAATCCGATTTGCTTCAATCGGTGGAAATCTAAGCTTATTCAGCTCGATTTATTGCATCTATAAATAGAGGATGAAGTGGAGAGGCAGAAGCACGGATCAAAAGTGAGGAAAAGAGAGAATCAAAGCCTCGCCGGAGTTCTTCAACCCGCGACCACCGATCAAGCGTCGAACAACCACCAGGAGGCTTTTTGGAGAAATCCACCGCCATAGCTGAGTTCCTCACCCCCGAAAACCTAGGAATCAACACCTCACCCGCTTCGAAAGGCCGCCGGAACGCTGTCAACGAGCACTCCCAGCTGCCGTGTTCGATCAACCTGACCGACCCGACCCGCGCACCGACCCGGATCCAGGTAAGTCGAATTTTTCGATTTTTGCATTTATTTTGTTTATTTAGTTATTTTATTTATTTTGAAGTTATTTATTTATTTATTTGTTAATTATAATTCAAAAAAAAAAGAGTAATGTTAGAAATTAGATTTTTTTTTAGGATTTAATTTAGGATGAATAATAAAAATAAAAAAATAATAATTATAATAATAAATAATAAAAATGTGAAAATTTATAAGGAAAATGATAAAAATATTAGAAAAAAATAATAATAAAAATTTAGATTTTAGAATAGGATAGATGAAAAATCTAGGAGAAAATTTTTCAATAAAAATTATGAAAATTAATAAAAATAATAAAATTATAAAAAATCAATAAATTTTATAATGGTAGAAATGAGTTGAAAAATAGAAAAATGGAATTTTTATCACTTAGAAAATTTATCTTCTTAAATAAATCCAAAATTGGTTTTTCCTTAAAAATATCATTTTCAAAAATCAAATTATCAAGCTTAGGCTTAGATTTAAAAAAAAAATACTAAGATGGTAAAAACATAAATCAAGAGAAATTTCATAATTAAAATTCACAAACACACTAAAGTTTTTCAAAAAAAGCGAACTACGACAAGTTTGATCATGAATAGCAGGTATGTAGGCACCCATTTGGGGCAACCCTAAAAAGGAATAAAAATCATTTTCTCGGAATAGGATATTCAAGAATAAAATAAAAGACAACAAAAAAAATAAAAATAAAAAAATAAATAAAAGACATTTCTAGATAAGATAAAGATTTTAGGAGATTAAGTGATAACCTTAGGGTTTTAATAAGTTAGCCTCTGAATCCAGAAACTCTGGTTTTCCCTTTCCTCTTTTCACAAAAATGAAAAAAGAAATCACGACGACTAGTGGTCTAAATTGGGATTAATCTGCTCAATTAGTCCTAATTCAATTTTTCCCAATCACAGTTGGGTGGCGACTTCAAAACAAAACAAAATTCCTAACTCAAGTCGAGAATCTACATTAGATGAGCATAGGGTCTAGTATAGATCGGATTAGGAATGGAAATAAAAAATTAGACTCGACAGGATGGCGACTTCGCTAGGGAAGAAATTCTTTAGTAGGCTAGCCACCTGAATCTCCTCAAATTGCTCCTTTCTGAGAAATGTTTTTTGATTTGTTATATTATTGCTAACCTTTCAGGGATTTAGCTAAAGGTTAGAATTCAGCTATTTACTTTAGTTATTGAGTCTGCATGCATACAATTGTGTGAGTAGATACGGTTAAACCCAGGTCGTCTTAAGACCCTAAGACAGAGGAGTCATTGTGTAAGTTTCGGGCGAAGTGATATGATCACCATTCGGGACTGATTAGGCTACCCCACCCAATGCTTCGATATGGCCTGAGATCCATTTCTCCGAGAATGCGGGAGGCCATAGAGCTTGGGGACCTATTAGAACCTACCTATTTGCATACATAACATCATGGGCTGACAATAGATTGATGATGTAATACTTTTGTTCTGTTCACGGAGTTTAGATACATTTCCCTGTAATGCTATCATTGTAAAATAGTTCTTGTTGTAATTAGAAATTTCTGTTGTAATAGATGGTCAGTTCCACAATTGACCGCCTCCTCGGCAAAGAGATCCGAGTATGCAAACCTCTAGACCCAAAATTGGTACTGGACCACTGGTTCACCCTGTACAACCCAGATGAGCAAACCTTCATTCAGCAAAAGATAGGGCCCATCCTCTCACTAATGAAGATGAAGATGAACTTACCCTTGGTACGAGCCATGCTCCACTTATGAGAAATAGAGCCCGCGGCTTTCTTCATCGGGCCACATGAGATTACTCCTACTCTGGAAGAGTACACCCAGCTGCTACAGGCTCCAGCACTAACCAGCGAAGTGTATGTACCAGATCTTAAGGTCGGGCCAACCGATATCTTCAGCAGACTTCTGAGTATCCGCAAAACAGCAATCAACAAAGCCTTAGCAAACTATAATGGATATTGCATACGGATGGATGAATTAGAAGCTATCGTCAACGGGAAACCAACACCTACGCAGCAGAAGACCAAGAAAGCTAGGAAATAGATTATTATTGTACTCTTTATTTTTTTCAAATATCGAACTCCAAGTTTCCAGTATTAATAGAAATAAAATTTCAGTATTATATCATTAATCAATTGTTGGCCCCTTTATTTTAGCATTTGTGTGACACATGCATCACATCTACACACCTGCATCATATTAAGAAAAATGCGCGCCAGGTATCAAAGATAGCTCCCAAACAACCAAACCCTCCAAGGATCCCAATCCGCACCCGTTCAAGAACCAGAATGGCAAACAATGGCAACAACAGCGATACCCAGATGCGCATTCCACCCCTCTAATAATCATTCAAACAAGCAACTACCATTCAAGAGCCAAGGATAAGCAAAGATGAAGTCAGCAATGGGAGCCCAACCCTTCGCACGTCCAAACAGCATCCGGCTCTCAATAATTGGTTCTGTTATCCTATTGATAGCGCTAGGTCAACTCAAGGATAGGGAACAATTGTTAAACAATTTTTATTGAGACTTCTTTACATAATTCAATAAATTACAATTTGTCTTACTTATATATATCCGCTTTCATTTTACTTCACCCAGATCTCTTACCATCGAACATTAGGGACATTTCGCGCAGGTAAAAAAATGAAAACACTGATATTGTTTCCAACACTGCTAGGTCAGTTGTTGGAGGCGATATCCTTGACCACGAAATAATACAAGAAAATTGGCAAAAACATGAACAAAGTGGAATTTCAATTGACGAGCCGATGGAGACAGTAAATCTAGGAAGCATTGAAAAACCTAAAAACCTCAAAATCGGGACCAGTTTAAGTGCAGAGCAAAAGTGTGAGATGACTGAGCTGTTGACTAAATATGCAGATGTGTTCGCCTGGTTATATGGTGACATGCCAAGACTAGACCAATCAATAGTGGTTCATAGGCTTCCCACAAGGGAAGATATCAAACCTAAAAAACAGAAATTGAGAAGATTTAGGCCTGACATATTACTAAAGATCAAGGAAGAAGTCAAGAAACTGCTAGAAGTAGGGTTCATCGAAGTGTCCGATTACCTAGAATGGGTAGCGAATAAAGTCCCCATTATGAAAAAGAATGAAAAACTACGCGTATGCGTAGACTTCCGAGACTTAAACCAAGCTACGCCAAAGGATAACTTCCCCCTACCTCACATTGATGTTCTGGTAGACAACACTGCAGGAAACCAACTTTTCTCGTTCATGAACGGTTTCTCAGGATATAATCAAATAAAAATGGCTGAAGAAGATAAAACCAAAACGACTTTCATCACAACATGGGGAACTTTCTGTTACAAAGTCATGCCCTTTGGTTTGAAAAACGCCGGGGCAACATATCAGAGAGCCATGGTCACGATACTTCATGACATAATGCATCGAGAAGTCGAAGTATACGTTGACCATATGATAGCTAAGTCTAAAGAAGAAGAGAGCCATATAGATATCCTGAAAAAACTGTTTAAACGATTGAGGAAATTCCAACTCAAGTTAAATCCGGAGAAGTGCACTTTCGGTGTCACAATGAGTAAATTGTTAGGGTTTGTCATAAGCTGGGAAGGCATTAAAATCGATCTTGACAAAGTAAAGTCTATATTAGAGCTACCTTCTCCACGCACTGTCAAAGAAGTAAGAAGTTTGCTGGGAAGGTTAAATTACATAGCTCGTTTTATCTCATAGCTCATAGATAAGTGCCGGCCACTATTCCGTTTGTTGAAAAAGAGTGCCGCAGTAGAGTGGGACAACGAATGCGAAGAAGCGTTCAGGACGATCAAAGACTATCTCATAAAACCTCCAGTCTTGATAGTCCTGAAGCAAGGGAAGCCCTTATTCTTATACCTCACGATACTCCTTGAATCCATGGGATGCGTGTTAGGGCAAAAAGATGAAGAGGGAAGAGAGCGTTCCATAGATTATTTGAGCAAGAAATTCACAGACAGGGAACAGAGGTATTCAGAAGTAGAGAGGACTTGTTGTGCTTTGATTTGGGTCATGCACCAGTTAAGGCAATATACCCTTTACTATCATATTGAGCTGCTGATAAGACATGATCCTCTAAAATACTTGGCGGAAAAGCCCGTTTTGATAGGGAGAATCTCCAAATGGCAGATGCTCTTATCGGAGTTTAATATTACATACATAAATCAAAACTCAATGAAAGGGCAATCTTTAGCCGACCAATCGGTAGAACACTCTGTCGAGGGGAATTCCCAAGAGCCACAAGTTTAATTCCCTGATGAAAATATATTAACAGTGGAAGGTACACCGATAGAAAACCGTGAAATGGAGCTGAACCCTAGGTGGAAGATGTTCTTCGATGGAGCTGCCAATGTATTCGGTTGTGGGATCGGGGCAGTGTTGATATCCCCAGACGGAACACAATTCCCTGCAGCAACAAGACTCACATTTCCATATACCAATAATATTGCGGAATGTGAGGCATGTATCTTCAGCCTCAAAAATGGCTTGCCACATGGAAATCCGTAAATTAGAAGTATACGGAGATTCATCACTTATCATACTACAGACAAGAGGGGAATATAAGACCAAAGACCCCAAACTGGTACCATACCACCAGCATTTGACAGAGCTAATCGAAGAATTCGAAGCAATAACCTTCACATACATCCCGAGAACTCAGAATCAGTTTGTAGATGCACTCGCCACACTAGCATCTATGATCCAGATAACAAGGGGAGCCGAAGTCCAACCGATGAAAATAGACATCGAAAATCGGCCCGCCTATTGTTTAGCAATTGAAAAAGCACAAGATGATAAGCCCCGGTATCACGACATCAAAACTTTTCTCCAAGAAAGCAAATACCCTGAAATGGCTAGCAAGAATGACCAGAGAACACTCAGAAGGTTAGCAAGTCATTTCTTATTAAGTGGGTCTATACTTTACAAAAGATCGTTTGATACCACCTTGCTAAGAAGTGTGGATAAAAATGAAGCATGCGAACTGATGAAAGAAGTACATGAAGGGGTATGTGGACCTCATATGAACGGCTACATGTTGGCCCGGAAAATCATGAGGTTGGGATACTATTAGTTAACCATGGAATCAGATTGCATAAACTATGTCAAGCACTGTCATTTGTGTCAAGTGTACGCGAACCGGATAAATGCTCCACCCAACGAGTTGCACTTGTTGTCAGCACCATGGCCTTTCTCCATGTAGGGAATCGACATAATCGACCCAATCACTTCGACGGCATCAAATGGCCACAGGTTTATATTGGTAGCAATTGATTACTTCACCAAGTGGGTAGAAGCTTCATCATATGCCAATGTCACAAAAGGAGTAATAGTCTGCTTCTTGAAAAAGGACATAATAGCTCGATATGGAGTTCCTGAGTCCATCATCACCGACAACGGTACCAATCTTAATAACAAGTCGATGACAGGTTTATGTCAACAATTCTACATAAACCATAGAAATTCAACTCCATACCGACCTTAGATGAACGGGGCAGTAGAAGCAGCTAATAAGAATATCAAAAAGATCATTGAAAAAATGACAACCACTTACAAAGACTAGCACGAGATGTTGTCGTTTGCTCTCATGGCTTATAGGACCTCAACAAGAACATCCATTGGAGCTACCCCATATTCATTGGTATATGGTACCGAGGTAGTGCTACCAATCGAGGTCGATATACCATCATTCAGAATTATGTCAGAAACTCAGTTAACTGAATCAGACTGGGTGAAGAAGAGCCTTGATCAGCTGAATCTGATTGATGAAAAAAGACTTACTGCACTATGTCATGGCCAATGTTACCAACAAATGATGGCCCGAGCATTTAACAAGAAAATGAAGCCTCAATGCTTCAAAGAAGGGGATCTGGTGTTAAAGAAAGTTCTCCCGAATACCCAAGACTCCAGAGGAAAATTTATCCCAAATTATGAGGGTCCGTATGTGGTAAAAAAGGTATTGTTAGGAGGCGCCCTGATATTGACTCAAATGGACAGTCTAGAATTGAGAGACCCCATCAATGTAGATGCTGTTAAGATATACTATCTTTAGGCAAGGGAATTGAAATTTTGCCAATGTTTATGAAAGCCAATATTCAATACAAGTTTCGTTGAGTTCAGTTTTCATTTTTTACAAGCAAAGTTAATGTTTCTGAATAGTCAATAATTCCAACCAATTCCAATTACAAAAAACATTCCTAAACACATTACCAATCACTTCACCAATAAATGATAAACACTAAAATGATAATGAATCTCAATAAGTGTTGCAATATAATTCTATCTACTTTTGAGCATTAAAACCAGGTGCATTAGTAGGATAACATTACTATCAAAACAGCCATGCGCACAAGAAAGGAAGCACATCAAGATCTTTAACCCCGTGTCAAAACAAGAGTAAGCGAAGCAGGAGCAAACCAGCACGAAGGTTCGATTGTTTGGTTGCTATTCACGATAAGCTGGAAAACATATAAATAACTATCATCCACATATCATGAAAATATCAAATCATTTAGCCCAGTTAGTAGAAACATGTTCAAAAGCATAAGATTAGTCAACCCACAATAGGGCACTTGTCTAAACATCCCCTTGAATAGGTTAGTCAGCCCGTAACGGGGCATTTTCCTAAATATCCCATCTTAAGGATAGCCCATAGGGGAACCTTTCGAGACACTTCTTCCCGTCATAAGTTAGTCAGCCCATAGAGGGGCACTTCCCTAAACATTCTCTCTTAGGGTTAGCCCATAAGGGCACTTTTTGAGACGTTTTTCCCCATAGGTTAGTCAGCCCACAATTGGGCACTTTCCTAAATGTCTCGTCTCAAGGTCAGCCCATAGGGGTACCTTTCGAGACATTTCTTCCCCAGGGTCATGAGTCTAAGAAGACACTTCCCGCTATAGGTTAGTTAGCCCGCGAAGGGGCACTTTCCTAAACATCCTTGCTTAAAGTTAGCTCCCAAGAGCACTTTTGAAGCTATCGATTAGTTAGATCATAGGAGCACTTTTCGAATCTATCAATTAGTCAGCTCATAGGAGCACTTTTTCAAATTGTCGATAACCGATTAGTTAGCTCATAAGAGCACTCTTCAGCAGTATTTCTCTTCAAACAGTCGCTAATCTAGTCAGACGCTTCTGTTGACAGGTAGCCAGCTCACAAGAGCGCTTCCTAAGACAATCATCTCTTTAAGGTTGCTAGTCTGATAAGACACTTCATATCATCAGCTATTCCATTTACATTAACACACTCCTAAACAATCCTTGAGATGTTTCCTATCGCCAATTAGCCAGTCCATAGAGCACTTTTTGGGAGGATACATTATCCTAGATTGTTAGGTTGTTTAAGACCATTTCCTAAGCAATACCAACCGTCACAAAATACTCGTGGGATTATTAGCTCATGGATCATTTTCCTACTAGAGACCCAAATCCAGGTAACCGGCCAAACCAAGGCGTTATCCATTCAGGCAAGAGGCCAAAAATGGCGTATTTCTTGTCTTTGTAGTTAAGTTTTTCAAACTTTACTACAAAGAGGGGCAGCTGTAAACACCCCATTTTTGCCCCTAATGATCAATAATAATCAACAATAATCAATTTTCAATTTTTTCTAATTTTTTCCATTTTTTTCTCTAATTTAGCAAAAATAGGAAAAACATTCAAAAAATAAAATAAATAGAAAAAATATATCAATTTTGGAAAATAATTGCAGAAATGGCAATAAAAAGGATTAAATAATTTTTACAAATTTTTGAAATTTCAAAAAAACAAAAAAATCGCATTGCATATATGCAAATTGTGAAAATAAAAAAATCGAGTAAGTGGGCTAGCCCAGCTGGTTCGAACCATGGCCTAAGGCACGCATAGGAGGGCTTGGTCAGGGGTTCGAAACGCGAGGGAAGCAGATTCCGCGTTTTGTAATTTTTCTTCATCGCTTGGGACACGTAGCAACAACTGATTGGCTGGGGCGGACGCACACGCCGGGTGCGTGATCGTCTTCAACCTCCGTCTGAGATCGCCGGCGCGGAGAAAAATCCAAATTTCGGCCGTTTTAATTCGATTTTTTGCACAAATCCAACAGATCTTCAACAGAAATAAGATAAACATAATTCAATTGGAATCAAATCGCAACAAATCAAAGGATTTGCACAAATTGGAGATGGGTTTTTAACCGCAAATCCGATTTGCTTCAATCGGTGGAAATTCGAGCTTATCCAGCTTGATTTCTTGCATCTATAAATAGAGGATGAAGTGGAAAGGCAGAAGCACGGATCAAAAGTGAGGAAAAGAGAAAAAAAAGAGATAATCGAAGCCTCGCCGGAGTTCTTCAACCCGTAACCACCGATCAAGCGTCGAGCAGCCACCAGGAGGCGTTTTTGGAGAAATCCACCACCACAGCTGAGTTTCCCACCCCCGAAAACCTATGAATCGACGCCTCACCCCCTTCGAAAGGCCGTCGAAACGCCGTCAACGAGCACTCCCAGCCGTTGTGTCCGATTAACCCAACCGACCCGACCCGCGCACCGACCCGAATCCAAGTAAGTCAGATTTTTCGATTTTTGCATTTATTTTATTTATTTAGTTATTTTATTTATTTCAAAGTTATTTATTTATTTATTTGTTAATTATAATTTAAAAAAATAGAGTAATGTTAAAAATTAGATTTTTTTTAGGATTTAATTTAGGATGAATAATAAAAATAAAAAATAATAATTATAATAATAAATAATAAAAATGTGAAAATTTATAAGGAAAATGATAAAAATATTAGAAAAAAATAATAATAATAATTTAGATTTTAGAATAGGATAGATGAAAAATCTAGGAGAAAATGTTTCAATAAAGATTTAATAAAAATTATGAAAATTAATAAAAAATTATAAAAATTAATAAAAATTATAAAAAATCAATAAAATTTATGATAGTAGAAATGAGTTGAAAAATAGAAAAATGGAATTTTTATCACTTAGAAAAATCATTTTATTAAATAAATCCAAAATTGGTTTTTCCTTAAAAATATCATTTTCAAAAATCAAATTATCAAGCTTAGGCTTATATTTAAAAAAAAAATACTAATATGGTAAAAACATAAATCAAAAGAAATTTCATAATTAAAATTCACAAACACACTAAAGTTTTTTAGAAAAAGCGAACTACGGCAAGTTTGATCCTGAATAGTAAGTACGTAGGCACACATTTGGGGCAACCCTAAAAAGGAATAAAAATCATTTTCTCAGAATATGATATTCAAGAATAAAATAAAAGACAACAAAAAAAAAATAAAAAAAAAAATAAAAGACATTTCTAGATAAGGTTAAGATTTTAGGAGATTAGGTAGTAACCTTAGGGTTTTAATAGGTTAGCCTCCGAATCCAGAAACTCTGGTTTTCCCTTTCCTCTTTTCACAAAAATGAAAAAGGAAATCACGACGACTAGTGGTCTAAATTGGGATTAATCTGCTCAATTAGTCCTAATTCAATTTTTCCCAACCACAGTTGGGTGGCGACTCCAAAATAAAACAAAATTCCTAACTCAAGTTGAGGATCTACATTAGATGAGCATAGGGTCTAGTATAGATCGGATAAGGAATGGAAATAAAAAATTAGACTCAACAACTATACATACACCCCATATGGCCATACATAATATAGAAGCTATAAAAACACATAATAGGTAGTTCACTTGGATTTTGATCCCCATAGCTCAAGTCTTCCACCATTAAAAAAAAAAAGCAATTATGCTAACCCATGAGGTCAATAGATCAAGTCACAAACTTTAGAGCTATGATCTCGAAGCATGATGGAGTATCACATGAACTAAAAGGGTGACGCGGTGAGTTAGCGTAGAGAAGCAAAAGAATTACTCAACGAATGAATCACACACACACATAATGGTTGCTCACAACCCGTTAATGGAGAAAATTCTCTCATGAAATGTATTTCAAAATATAAAATAAGACGTAACCCTAACATGACTGACAAAAGGGTATATATATTCCCCCTTAAAATATCAAAAGAAAAGGAAAATCTACGCGTACACGGTCGAAGGCACGGTCGTGCTTCAGACCGTGTTGGATTCTGTGAAGATTTCCTGTTCGATACCCTGCTCGAGACACGGCCGTGCTTCAGGCCGTGCATAGAGGCCGTGCTTCAGACCGTGTGTTCGCGTCTCTTGTATCTCCTCCATCAAAGGGCCACTTAGTAGATGGCTACTAAAGGTTGAAAAATAAAGTTTAGACTTAATAGATGGTTAGTTTATCCGATTGGATTTTATGGAAACTAATGGGCTAAAGGTCAACACCAATCCCTTTCCAAATCATGAGGACCCATCTATCCACATGATAAGCAAAGTTAAACGTAAGAGAAAAGGCCCATAGGATGGGTAAGCATTAACAAAGAGAAAGACTGCAAAAAGTGATTAGTGAATGTTAAAGAGTAGAAGGTTGAAAACTTTTTTTTTTTAAATAACTCTTTCACTCATATTTTATAATTATGAACATAAGTTATTTGAAATAAATTTTGCTAGGTGCACATTTTTTATGTTTTTCCTTGATTGATCCATATGTGTCGAAAAATAAAAAACAAAACATAAGTAGAAAAAATAACAAACCCCATCTTTATTGTTTAAGAAAAGAGCTATTTTTTATTATAGCACAGTAAATCTTGATTAGTAAAACGAGCTGGGTAATATAGAAAAATTGACACATTATATTAGGGCATCTTGAGAAGATCAATCCCACTAATTAGGTCTTATACAAATAAGACTCGAAAAAAATACCAAGCCTAATTGTGAAAAATCATTAATAAAAAAGTTGTAAGTTTTCCACCTAAGGAAATGCATCCTTTTATTGAAAAGTTCATGATAAAAATAGGCAAATTCAATTTCAATCACTAACCCAAATATATGAGGAGCTAAGAGACATTAATGTAAGGAAAAGACCCATTCCTTTAAAAGAGATTTGTTGTGCATGCGATTGGCAATACACTTGTCAAAATGATGATAAGCATTCATTTCATTATTCTAAACATATTTATTCCCCCTATAGGCCTTTTTAGGGAAATATTTTTTAAAAAAGTTTTTCATACCAATTTAATACCTTTTTGAAAAATTATTTGTAAAAAATAGCCATTGAAAAGTTATTGTTAATGTAAGGAGATGAAGGTACATAAACTAAATACACATTCACTATTTTCAAAAAATGAATTGAAGATGCATTCGGTTTAATTAATGTGGCATAAAAGTGTGTGTTTACGCTGGTGTATGTACCAATATTCACCAATAATTTTTTCATTAATCCAATTAAAGTCACATTTCCTTTAATTCAATTTTTTGAAAATAGTGAAGGTGCATTTTTTCTACATGCATTCACATCCTATACAGATAATAACTCTTTTAATTAGGGATGCAACTAGGCGGGTCTTTATAGGGTATCCGACCTGTTAAAAACCCTATAGAATTTTATCATATAAGGTTTTTCTAAGGTTTTGGGATTTTTGTTTGAAATCCTATAAGATTTGGGTCGGATTTGAGTTTGCATATATTTCTTTATAATAACCCACCGCGACCCAATAAGGAGCAAATATTGTATAATTTTTTTTCTAGGGCCACTTGTCTTATTCGTCCATGCATATTTGAAATTTTAATTTCCCTAGTCTTTGGTCCCTAGTCCTTGACTCCTTGCTTGATCGTGACTTGACAAAAGAAAGACTAAGTTAAGTAGTAAGCATTGGTTAGCTCTACTCAACTTCCTTTCTTATTCTTTTTTAATTTGTTGCTATAGGTTACAACCCATCATCATCACTCACTCTTCACTCTTCAGCACTTTAACTCAAGCTTCAACTCATTAGTCGTTGATTAGGCTCGTGTAGTGCTTGTGAGCTCATCTAGGTCTCGCTCTCACCTTTTTTTTTTTTTTTGTCTTGCACAACTTTACCTTCGACAGATACAACACAGACCGTTATTTCCCCTAGCTAAGCTAAGTAAAAGAGAAAATAAAAAATAGAACTAAAACATATTACATATAAAACGAACCCCAAAATTAGATTCAGATCCACTTCAACTTCATCCGCGTTCACTTCCTTCTTCTCCTATGTCCTCACTTGTCTGGATCTACTATGTACTTCACTTGTTTCTCACATAATCTTCTCATCCAAGTGTCGGTTAGAAAAGAGGAAGAGGCGAATTTTTTTTTTTTTTTGGGAAAATTGGGTTTTTTTTTATATTCTTTATTCTCTTTTTTTGTGTATTTACTTAAATTGTTTTGTATACTCTTTATTCTCTTATGCATGCTTTTATATTGACATACTATATTAATCTATTAATGATCGAAGATAAGTAGTTAGCAACAAAAGAGAATAAACTTGAGCACTCTTAAGTAGCAATGATAAGTGATATGGACAAACTTTTTTATAGAAAATTATATATATATATTTAGGAGATTGCTTTGCCAATGATATGTCTCTATAAGATAAGGAAAACTTCATTGCAATGTTGAAGAAGAAAGTTGGAACACAATGACAGGTACACAAAGGTTTTCTAAGTGGATAAGTAAGCGAGTTTCTTAGGGTCGGTTTCGAGTTTTTCATTCTCCTATTGGGGTGGTTTTATGAGAAAAATGGGTTTTAGGATATCCTATAAGGTTGTGGGGTAGGTTCAAGTTTTAAAAAACCTAACCTAATCCACTCCAATTGCAATCCTACTTTCAACAATCATTTTTTGGAAATAAAGTTATAAAAAAGTGTTAAATTGATATAAAAACCTTAAAAAAAAAAAAACATTATTAAGAACTACCTCATATTGGGAAGTAGGATGTTAAGGTTATTAGTGTATATATATATATATATACATATATAAATGAGTCGAATCGTGCTTGGCTTAATTGCATTAATTCATGAGTACTAGTTGCCATAGATAAATCATTTTTCTTTGTGATGAAGAACATTATTAATTCCTATAAGCCGTGCAAACGCATGCTTTTTAGCCTTAAGCCATCCCATGGAGGAAACTCATAAAGGATAAGGGGTGATCATTTCATTAAAAGCTTATTGAAAAAAGTGAAGGAAAGAGAGAAAAAAGAACAAGTATAACAAAAAAGAAGAGAATATAAATAAAATGAATTAGCAAAATGCAAATAAAAGGATTGCAAACGAGGCAATCACCTCCAAATTATATTAGGCCTAAGCCCTCTTCCTTAAACCTGCTAATAAAGCTTAAAATTTTGTAGATATATTAAGACTTTTGGGTCTAAATTTCATCTTGAAACCATGAGCCCACCTTTTAATAGACTTCTTTGATCAAAGGAGATTAATTATCCTAAGTAAAATTCACCTATGAAGTTGAGAAAAGCTTATTTTAGCATGCTTAGGGTTTTTTTATTTTTAACACACGAGATAAGTTGATGAAAGTAAATTGTTTCAAAATCGACAACACTATTAATGTTCCTTTTGATTAAGCTACGTACTAAGGCCAATATTATATGGTATAAGAAAGGCTTACTAAATTAATCTAAGGTGTATCACTTAGTAAAAAGGCTTTGTGTGAGCTTCTACTTATTTCTTAGACAAGGAACTCTAGGGAAATGCCTCGTTAAGAAGACAAAATGCTACAATATTAAAGCTTTTACATATGCCAAATAGGGAGGAGATAATTCCAATAGTAAATCAATGTGTGGCTACTATAAAAAATTATAGAGTAATCTTGTCACTTATAAAATAAAGAAGCAGCCAATGGCTGCTAAAACTATAAGTAGTGTTAAAACCAAATATAGAGCACTTGCTTAAGGAACTTGCAAAGTGATTTGGTTCCAACGGTTGGTAGATGATTAAAGATTGAAGATCGATGAAATTTTTATTTATAGTAATAATAAATTTGTTATAAGCACATTGAAGAATTCAATTCAACATAAGCGAATAAAGAATGCCTAACTAGATCAACGTTCCATGCAATTGGAAACTAAAGATGGAATAATTTAACTATTATATGTTCCCAACATTATATTGAGAAGGAGGCATCTTAACTAAGTTCTTATCCAATCAATTTTTTTTTTTAGAGATTTTGAGCAAGATAAAAAATTATTTATATATATTCCTTAGTTTGAGGAGAAGTGTTAGGAAAATGGATTAGAGTTATTATTATTTTATATATTTTTTGATTTATTATTTTGATTTTAATCACTAATTTTATGGGGATAAAGGTAAATGTAATATCTATACTTTTGGAATTAGACAATTTTGGCATTTAAAGTTTCATTCTTTTGTAATTTGTATCTGTACTTTGAAATAAGATACAATTTAGTGTCTATGTTAGTCACTAAGTTTCAAGATATTGAAATTTTAGGTACTGAATTATCTAAATTTAAAAGTGGAAACACTTTCTATGCTTTCTTTTCCCCAAAATTTATGAGATATGACTATTATTCCCCCCTCCCCCCTTCCTTTTTCCCATAGAGATATGCAAGTATGATAGGATAGATTTGAATTATCGTATCTAATCAAGGTATGAAATTATTTTCCACTATCTTCACAAAATTGGACCCTAACGTTTAATAGTGAATGAAATAGTAATTTTTTCTTATTTAATAATTTGTCACTTATGTGTCGAAAATATGGAACGACCAAGATTTATAACATGTATGTAGATGAGGGGTTTTGGTTGGAATAGTTATGTGATTATCATGCAGTTATCACATTATATGTGACTTTAAAGAAGTGATCTGGGTATAACATGTGATAGGATAACTAAATAAAGAATGGTGGGAGGAGGAACAAGTAATTTCGGAGATCTTGAATGCACAAGTGACAAATAAGAGAGCTAAGGGGACTTTTACACATCAACTTTGCAATTTTTGAGCAATTGAGATCATTTTTTGCCTAAATTCTTATTTGATCCTCAAGGTTTTTTACTCGAACTCTTATTTGATCCTTAAGAAAAAAAAATTCATGATGGAACACTATTTCTCTAATATTTGAAATTGTGTTTAAATGAAAAAAAAAAAATGACTGAGTATTTATAGGCTTTTAAGTCTAATAGTATCCATCAAATCACTTTAGTAATTAATGGACAATATAGAATATACTCATTTCAAGGTTATCTTGGTGAGCTTGTTAAGAGTCTAATACCAATAGCCTTCTCCATTAGTGCATGAACCTACTTGAGAATAGTTAGAAGTAGATGAACTGGTTTAATGATAACTATTTTAAACCTATCAAGCCGATTTTTCCTTAATTATCTCAATAAATAGATTGAACCAATTAGGTTCTATCATCTAAACTAATGATTCAAGCTAAATAATTAATAAGCTTAACTTAATATATTAATACAATAATATTAACTCTCTACAATATACAAATTATATATATATAAAATATAATATCTATGATGTAATTAACTTTTGGTTAGTGCATCTATATCTATAAAATAAAAGGGGCTAATTCAATAGGCCTCTTTGAAAATTCAATATAAAAAATTGTTTAAAAAAAATTGGCTACTACACACATATTACTTCAATACGTATTGTCAGCTTGATATATTTTTTAGTCTTAACACATAAATCGTCATATAATATATGTATATATGCATATATATATATATATATATAAATATATGTACATAAATACATACATATATATTGTATAACGAACTTGCATAGCAATTTTTCCCCATTTTTACTTTTCGCAAGTGATGCTGCTACAGTTCCCTGGATGCAATTTTCAAGAGAATAACAAAGTAAAAGAATGTATTGTAACATGGTTACAGTTACTTTTCTTTTAACCTATTAAAAAATAAAACCGATAAGAATAATACAATGATAATAAAGTTTATATCAAGGAGGAAAATAAGAGAAAAAGGCATTTGCTTATAGCACTTTAAAAAAGTGGTATTAGATTAGTCATCTTTAGATACTTTGATGAGTAAAGTTTTACTCGAGATTGAAACTATTATTATTTTTTTTGTTTAATGGGAATGGGAATCAATGTTTGCTCAATTTAATACATGGCACACACTTTATTGTTTAAGTTTTCATGATAGTGTGAAAAAAAAATATAAATAATTAAATTTTAGTGTAGAAATGAATACTAGTTATTCTTTTTTTTTTTTTTTTCATACTATATCTCAAATCCTTCATATATTAAATATTTAAGTATAATTTTGACATTTTTGAACTATCTTTTTTTTTTGCCAAAGTTTCAATTTTAAACTATTACAATTCAAAGCTTGGGAAAGAAAAAAAAGGAAAGAATTATTACAATTTAAAGGATGAAAGGCAACAATATAATATTGATTTTTTCTTTTGAACCTCCTGTTTTGTTGAAATAAACATACACAAAGTCATATTTATTCGTGTTGTTGTCAAACCAAAAAAAAAAAAAATCCTTGGCGAATAGCTTAAGTAGTAATTATAATAATAATTTAAATTATTATTGATGCATTTAATTAACTTTTAATTAGTGATTCACTTTATCGAGAGACAAGTACTATTTATAAGAAAGGTAGTAGGATTTTAATTTACCAACTACTGTCTACTATATAATGTGATTTATGTGGAATTATATTAATTGGATTTGATAAAAACCAATCAAAAGAAAATATGATTTTCCATTTTATTTTTTAATTTTTTTCCTAATAAGTGTAGCAGAATAGGGGATTTGAATTTGATCAATCCCATTAAAAGATCGACTATAATTTGACATTTTTTATTTTAGAATTATTTAGATTATCTTTTTTTATTTATATATTATCCATATTTTATTCATAAATCTAATTTATATTTAATTTATATCTACTTGAAGTGTAATATTTAGAAAACTATCTTATTTGCACGTTATTTATTTTTGTTTCATAATTATGATAAAAATAATGATTAAAGAATAAAAATTAAGAAATAATAATTCACATATGCTTAAAGAATATGTTTTATGTATTGAAAATTAAATTAAATCGGTAATTTTATAAAAATGAATAAAATAAATATAAAAAATTATTATGTATTTAATTTTTTAAGAACGATATATGTATATATATATATATATATTTGACTTTTGATAATTTATTATGATAAAAATAGGTTTTGAGTGGATTGAAAAAATAAAAAAAAAAGAACAGACTGATCTTAATTCATGGCTTTGAAAGCTAACCATCAAAATGCATGAATAAAAAAAAGGAAATTACCTTCTCTGCAGCAACGTTGTAAAACATCAAATCAGTAATCACATACCTCTGTATCTTGAAACTCAAATCGAGACCGTTGAACCCGATTCGAACAAAGCAATATTGCGTTAACATCGTACTGATAATATTAGGAATGAAACAAGACGAGATTTCCCAGCCTCAAACGCACCCGTTTTTATTTTCGGGCAAACCGAAACGCACGGTCCTATAATTTCCACACACACTATTCCCCCCTCTCTGTCCCCATATAAATACGATCGAGATCGCAAGCTAGGCTTTTGGATTCTCTGTCTTTCTCTCTGTCTCTCTCTCCTCGTGCGCCAACTGCTGCATCACTTCTCACAAGCTCCCTTCTTGCCATCCCCCTTGAGGTTTATGCTCTTATGCCCTAATTTTGCACTTTCCTTTATCTTAAGTGTATCGATCTCTATTAGTTTGTGATCTCGTTGCAATTTTTATCGAGGATTTTGCATCTTTAGGGCTCTTATTGATTCAAGCTTAGGTCTTTTTGTGATAACGGTTTGATTTGGTGTTTATGGGTAGAGGTTTAGTCTTTTTACGATTCAGATCTAGGGTTTTTGTTCCTTGGGTTACTAAAGCTTGGGTTTTGATTGATTTTTTAATGTGTTATTTCTCTCGTCTGTTTTCCTCGAAGGAAAAATATTTAAAAAGAATAATTTTTATTTTTAATTTCTGTAGAAACCTAATTCGTTTTCCATTTATGCTTATTGTTTCGAAGAGGGTTTTTTCTGTTTATAAGCATGGAAGAAATTGGGGGTTACATTAGTTTTGTTGGGTAGTTCATCATTATGTACGTTGCTTGTCATGTTAAGGGCGTGCCCTTACGTTAACAGGGAAAAGTGGGGTTTAGATTTTTTTTTAGGGCGGTTCATCTATTTGGAGGTAGCTCTTCTAATTACGGTTTAAAAAAAGCTGCATCAGTTAACTGTAAGTTCGTGCGTTTCATTAGTTCATATGCCTTTGGCAAGTGATGCGCTCTTTTGCCAGAAATCCGATGCATATATGTCACGTTTGCATTGGTTTTTAATGCTGGTTTTACCAGGTTGAATCTTTTGGATTTTATAGTTATTTAAATTGTAATGGGATATTTAGTTATGTTGCTATAAAATTTTGTTACCTGGATTTTGCTCATGGATCACATTATATTTTTATAGTTATTAGTATGTTTTTTTTGGATAAATTAGTTATTAGTATGTTTGTTTTACTCTTCATAGAATAATGTTCAAAGTATTTGCAAAGTAGATACCTGTTTGTTATTATAGTATAAATATTTGACCAGCTGTTATGATGCAGAGATGGCAACGCAGGCAAATGGTGAACCATCTCAACCGGATCCTGTTGCTGTTGGTAATGAATTTGTGAAACAGTACTATAATGTTCTTCACAAGTCACCGCAGTTGGTTCATAAATTTTATAAGGATTCAAGTGAGCTAAGCCGGCCTGCACCAGATGGTCAAATGGCTTCAGTAACAACCATGCAGGTATGTTTTGTGGAGTTGGCTAAGTTTCTATTCTCAGTTTGTTCATGCATGAGTAGCCAAAGTAGAATATAACAAGGGAAGAATATCTGAAGATATGCAGTATGTTGCTGTTTCAGTATGCTGTTGAGATTTTGTCATGAACTAATTGTCAAAATCTAATATAATCATTTAAACAAAAAAAGTCGAATATAATCGAAGAATATCAAAATATGTACTAAGTCATGTTAGTAGTTGAAGTATGGCTGATTTGTTTCTTCTCTCTGTTCAGGGGATAAATGAAAAGATTCTCTCCTTGAACTATGAGAAATACAAGGTTGAGATTTTGACTGCTGATGCTCAGGCTTCCTATGAGGGTGGAGTGCTTGTTCTAGTAACTGGTTGTTTGATTGAAAAGGATGATATAAGGAGGACATTCACTCAGTCATTCTTTCTAGCTCCACAAGAGGTTGGCTATTATGTTCTGAATGACATGTTTAGGTATGTGGGAGGTGAATCTGCTGAGTCTGTGGCTTTGGAAAGAAATGATGATGAGCCCGAGGTTGTGGAAGCTCCTTTGTCATCAGAAGCTGGTAAGCTAGGGCCTTTTTTTAATTGAATTTCTCCTCTTGCTTTACTCTAATTTGCTTTTCCACTTTTTGTCTATCTATTTGCACTCCTTGTGCCAATAATATCCATCCTTTTCATGCTTGCAAAAGCAGAGGCAACTGATGGTGTGAACCAACCTGCCGTTGAGGAAGCTCCTTTGGAAGAAGCAAATCTTGCTGAGCAGCAAGTCCACCCTAGTACAGAAAGTGTGGAGGATATTGCCAAAGAGAAAGAAGGTGTTACTGGTCCACTGGCAGATTCTGGACAAAAGGATGTCCCTGTTCTGATTTCTGTTGCTTCTGATGTTCAGGAAGATGCTCCTAAGAAATCATTTGCATCAATTGTAAGTGCAAAGATGAGGCTGTCAATCAAGACTTGCCATGTGACATCTTTCTTACCTCCCTAAAAGAGATTTAACATGTCTGCTTTGCTGCATCAGGTGAGTGCTTTAAATCAGAACTCAGCCCCATTTCAGAGGGTTATACCTGTAAGACCTGTGGTACAGCCACGTGTATCTCCTGCACCAGAAGTATCAGCATCTAATGACGACATAACTGCTGAAAAGAATGAAAGCCAAGCAGGTGATACTAAAAATTTTTGTAAGCATTTGATTATCAGAAAATAACATCAAGTCATCCTAGTAGCTTCTGTTGACTCTTTCAGTTAAGCGTCACTCTGTATTTGTTGGCAACTTGCCTCTGGATGCAACACCAATGCAATTAGAAGCTGCCTTTAAAAGATTTGGCTCTATTAAACCTAATGGTATACAAGTTAGAAGCAGCAAGGTTAGTTGAGAATTTTTAGGTTTATATTTGAGTTATATGTAGATCTTTTGCTATTGTGCCATTATAACTAGCTTTGTGAATTATTTCTTTTAATAGGGTTCGTGCTATGGATTTGTGGAGTTTGAAGCTGAGAGTTCTATGACAGACGCTCTTCAGGTACTTAATTCATCAACTGGTTTCTCTCTCTCTCTTTTAATTATTATTAAAGATTTTTAGTTTTATACTACTGCTTGCTGTTTTATTCATAAAAGTAAACTTCTGTTCTGCCTTTTGCAAATTCAGTTTTATGCTGGAAGTTCTAAGAGCATACAGTAACTGTAAACTCATGTTTTGAGATATCAGTTTGTAAATAGGAAAACCAAGTTCCCTCAGTTGTATGCTGTTCGTGTCCTATTATGACATGAATCTGATGTGTGATTTCAGGAAGCTTCTATTCCAATTGGCAGCCGAACAGCTCACATTGAGCCACAGAAACGAGGCAAGTCCATTATTATGAATTCTGGAATCTGCTGTTTAGTCAGTTAAACAATAGGGCATTAAGCTTTATAGCTGAAATAAGCAGTACATGTGAGATTGAGTAAGTAAGATCAACTACTTGGTCATTTTCTAATCTTTCTAAATCTTTTATCCTTTGACTTGTAAATTTTTTGGTTAGATGTACTCATTTTTAATTTAAAAGATAATAAGCTTCATCGTTAAAGGGTTTATACTGCTATGGATCCTAAAACTTACTGGTTCACTGTTTTCAAATGCATCTGGCTTTGGATGTGCTTATTTTGGAACTTCTGCTAACCTTGCCCTACTGCCATAGTATTTATCATGTGTGTAAAATATTCCAATCATTTTTTGAATTAACCAAAAAAAAAAAAAGATTTCAATCACAGTTGTTTAGACAATAAAAACTTTCTACCAGATGCTGATTAAACGTTGTTAATTGGTAAGGAAGATGAGTTGATAATCTTTGCATCCAATTTTTTCAACCTACCCTTTTAGAGAGTACTCATCAGTTTCCAATGAAATAAATGGACCATTTCTTTTCCCAGTCGGGGCAAATTTATAAGGATAATTGTTTTTATTTCAGATGGAAGTGAACGCAAGCCAACACAAGTTAGGGGTGGCTTCCGCAATGATAACTTCAGAGGACGCGGTAACTTTGGTGGGGGACGTAACTATGGAAAGAATGATTATGAGAAGAGGGCTGAGTTTTCGTCAAGACCTGGCAATGCTGCAAACAACTTAGGAACTTACCAGAATGGTGGAGGAAGAGGTCCACGCCAGACAGAAAAAGCTCGATGATCTAGGTTTATGCTTTATGTGCTTGAACGAACAATTTTCACTAGATATCATAGGGAGATTCAATGGCGGCTTTTGGATTTACTTATCTACTTTAGAGTAATTACTCTTTGATTTTTTTTCCTCTCTTTTTTCTTTTTTCTCCTTTTCTTTTTTTTTTTTAATTTAAATTTTGTTTGGTATTTATCAGGGAAAGAATGCATGTCCCATTTTTAACAGAATAATCTTTATTTTACCTTCCATGCTTTTTTCCCACCTGCTTGGCTTGCTTAAGATTTAAAGACTTTGTTGCTGAATCCGATCCTTTGCATTCATCATGGCTTTGATTACTGTTATTCCCTCATTTTTCTTTGGCATTTTCTTCCTTTTGCCAGCATGGACTTGGTGCTTGTGCACTGCTCTTGTGATCGGAGAGTCGATTGTTACTGGCAGTTATTTGGGTCACATCTTATGTCATTCAATTTGCACGTTCTGTGAGGGATTGGAATTTTTTTTTATTTCCTCTGGATATTTATGCTTGTGCATGTTGTGGGTGTTGATTGGTAAAAGGTTTCCTTATTTAGCTTCTTATCCTGAGTACCGGTCGATTTAGATTTGATTGTTGCTCGATTTACAATGAAAAGTATGTGAAGGTGAAAAGTATCTTTATGTAGCTTTGAGGATGTATTTATATATACATCCAGGAAAAGTGTCTTTACTTGCGGAGATGATGCTTACTTGAGGTAATTCTCTGCACGGTTTGTTTTGGTTGATTGCCTGATATTAATTCTAGGTGATTCTGCCGGTGTGTACTCTTCCTCAGCTAATTGCTCCATGTCTCTCCTATAGTATAGGTATAGATAGCATGTTGAAAAACGAAATTGACTTTAGCTTACTTCGGCCGATCCCTTTCTTTTTCCTAATTCCATTATAATGACAAACTCGTCATTTGGTATATTGATTACTCATACCCCATTAACAGTCTGGGCTTTGCATCTCTGTCCGAGTACAACTGGTGATAAGGATAACTGAAGGTTGAATAGACCAGTCTTGGTTGTCTGTTATAAGGATGTTTAATTGGGTAATGTATCTAAGTTTGCAAGTGTTAAGTAAGTATTTATTTTTATTTTTTACTTAGGATGGCTTGTTACATGTCCTCTCTAGAGACCCACAATGTTAAAAAACAATGTTAGGATATTGAAAGTTAAAAAAAACTCAAATGAAAAAGTTTTGAATTTGTAGGACTCAGAAAAATTAGTAAAGTTGATCGAAGGGTTTGTGTTTTGTGGAAAATGTAATTTCATTTTTTTTAAAAGATTTATTAGTATCAAAGTTATGTGGTTATTAAGTATTATCATAGTAGTCTTAAGGGGTGCAGAATAATGGCTTATATGATATGATAGATGGTGAGTTTGGTGTTTGCAATCACAGAAAAGGCTAGTGAATAATGTAATTCTCTGTATGGCGACTACTGACCATAAGCTTTAGGATTTGTCTTTTACCATTAGCTACTGTTAGAAGCTATCAGCAACTATAATTTTTGTGATTATTATAATAACATTTAACACAACATGGTAACTGTAAGTAAATGCTCATGTCTATCAACATCTTATTAGATTGGGATATTCTGCCTGTGGGCTGTTGTATGCATTGGGGGTTTTGTTTTGTATCGGAAAGGGCTTTATGTATGGACAGGTACGTGCAATTTAACTGCATTAGTGTGTGGACACATTTAGTATCTTTCTTTCTCTATTTTGCTAGGTATATATATATATAAGCTGTAATAAATACACAGTAAATTCTAATAAATGTAATGCCCTTCCTTGGATATTATGAACATAAATCAGTTATTATGTTTTAAATTTTAATGGTCTCTTGATTTTTAGAACAAAATCCAAAGGTAATTATAATTTTTTTGAAATTGATCACTATTGGCTAGTTGTTTTATGACTTGGAATATTTTTCTTTTCTTTACCCTTTTAATTTTTTTGGGGGGTGAAAAGTACAAATTTATTAGCGGAGGTAATAAATATATAAATCCAAAGTATACATTACCTTTTTTGAAAATGGATCTCTAAAGTTATTTTTTTTAAATAAAAAAAATTCAAAATTACAAATCAATAATTAAAATTATTTATATTTTTAAAATATTTTGTAACATTATTATCAGCATATGATATCATTTTCCTTTTTATAATTTTAATGATTGATTATATGTGAGGGCAATTTTGAAAAACTTGAGTAAAAGTAGAAGATCCAAATTCATAATCTTCATGCCTGAATTAAATTCTCCGGAACAAAATTCGAGATTGGAGTGTTTAACACTATGAGTTATTTAGCTTATATTACATATGAATTCAAGTTTAATTAGTATGATATGGTTGCAAATTCACCCGATCATTTGTGCTTTTATAAAAGCCAATAGAAATTAATCTAAATCTGAAGTCATTATGGTAATTTCAAATATGAATAATTAAGGAATGATGATGGATATAATGAAGGCTTATCACGTAAAGACATCATTTATCTTTCTAACAAGAAACACCCAGCTATGTTTGGAAATATAGAGCAAGAAAATGAAAGGAAAAAATTATAAATTCTTTTGTTTCGATAAGAAGTAGGAATGGATATAGCTTGATTTGGTTTGGTTTTTTATTTGAATCAAATCAAGCCATAAAAATATGGTACAGTTTTTTATTGCTTTAAACCAAATTGTGTGGTTTGATTTAATTTTTTTTTTTCAAATTGTAATACTTTGGTTTCATTTGATTTGGATTATGGATTGGACTATAATTTATAATCTAATAAAATTAGAAACATGGTGTGTAAGCTCATATCACAGTTATTAACTTCTTTTAATAATAACATGTATGATATTATATAAGAAATTGATAAAGTTAATATTTATATAATTATAAAAATTTAAAGGTATCTAGACAGCTAATTGTATTTCATAAAATTAATATATGATATAAATTTTGAATCAATATATATATTCTAATAACTCAGGTCTTAAGGAGGGTTAAATTCAATTGTGGGCCTTAAGCTTAGTTATCAAATAGATTTCACTTTTTGAACTAAGTGATATGGCTCAAAGAGTCAAGTCTATTTAATTGAGATAATTAAGGGAGAATTGGCATTAGAGGTCTGGAATAAGAACTATTGGATTAGTCTACTCACTATCCATTTTTTTTAATGAGGCTCATATACTAAAAGAGGCCTTTGATGAGCCTACATTTAAGAGGAGCCCCAAGGGGTTTGTTAATGAAGGGATTTACCTTGATCGATGACTATCAACATGATCTAATGAATGACATCAATGACCAAACTCTATAAATACCCATGGTCCCTTCTAATTGGGAGGGGATGAGTTTTGGTGAAACACTGTCATGTTGCTAGATTCTTGCTTGAAAGATCAAGTAAGTGATTATAGTAAAGAATGTAATGCTTCTCATCACAAATAGTAGAGTTTGATACTATTGAGCTTCTCTACTTGTCACATATGTATTCAAACCTCAAGATTGCCTAGTTCTCTTTCATGCCATATTCATTTCTAATCATCCTTTACATGCAATCCCATGTCATTCCTTTACGAATATGTGTAGCATAAGATAAACGTAGCGAGCATAATGCAAACGTTGTACTCATGTGACCACTTCGATTGAATCTATATACATAGGAGTATATACTTCAATTCATTTAAATAATATGTTACATAGAAGAAATATTTTCAATTACAAGATACTTCTTTATATCGTACAATGGTTTAGTTTGGTTTTTTTAGTTTGGTTCGGATTAAAAACTTTCCAAATTAAATTGAAAAAAAAAAATCATATTTTCAGTTTTGTTTGATTCGGTTTGTAGTTTGGTTGATTATTTTCCCTATCCCTAATAAAGAGTAAAAGAAAGTAGAGAGAAAGTTGCTAACTTACTTTTTTTAATTTATTAAAGTATTGTAAAATTCCTTCATTTTAGAAGTATACTTTTATTTTTATGGGTAAGCTTGTAAATTTATTTGAATTTATTTCTTGTTCTCTCCAAATTGAAGAGAATTGTTTTTGGTGGACTTAAGAAAAAACTTTTCTTTAAATTCATTTCTTCCCATTTCTCTCTCTTTTCCAAACAAGGAAAAAGTAAAATTTACCCTTTAAATTCCTTTCCTCCATTTTCCTTCACTCAATCTAAACACACTTAGCTCATTCTCTCCCAAAGCTTTTCCCTCTGCAATTCTTTTTCAAAACTCTCACTTTATCTTTAGAGTTTTATAGTAAAAAAAGAAGAAGTCTCAGATTGTGTCACAAAAAAGAGTTAGTATTTGGTCCTAAATTTATCAATATGAACTTTGATGAGTATATCAAAATGTGGAGAGGAGATTAGAAGAAAATTTGGATGAAGAAGTAATCTCAAGTATTTCACAAATGGTGAAAATCCTAAATTTGTGTGAAATTTGATGGTAGATCAAACAACTTTGAAAGGGTGATTTGAGTTCATGAAGTGTACATAAAATGTGTAGTTCTTGATCAATCCATTAAGTGAAAAGGGGCTTCAACACAATCATTTTAGTCTCGAAGCATTGTTGCCCAATTTCAAGTATTATTGTCTAATATAGAGTATGGTATGGGTAGAGCAATATTTATCGAAAGAGACCAAAGTGAAAGAAAGAGAATGAAAAATCATGTTATTTAACTTTGATTATTAAAATATAGAAACAATTATGATTTCAAACTTTGAAAGAGTACAATTGTTATTAATCCGACAAAGTGGATTAAACCTTTGAAGACTTTCGCAATAATTTTTTTTAAGAGATTACTTGATTCTCGAGACTTACTGATTGATGAATTCGTGAATTCTCAATAATGAACTTGATGAATTGTATACTCAAATATATTTTGAAATTATTGGTAAATCATTTTAGAAGGTAATTAATATATATTGAGTTGGCGGTAAGTCATTCATATTCTTATTTAATACTAAGGGTAAGTAGAAAACTGCAAAAAAGGAAAAAGAAAAAAAAAGCTACCTGATAAAATAAATGAAATGATAAATGATCAATTTTGAAAAGTTGAGAATAATATCTAATTTTAACACTTCTTCAGGTTTGAAAAAAAAAAGGGAAAAAAAAAATTCTTTAGTGTGATAAGTACACTTTACCTAACAAAAGTAATTATGACAAGCATAACGAAACTTAAAGGTCTCATTTGATTAATCTCATGGAATAAGATTCTAGGAAATCTATGATTTTATCTCTTTTCATGAAAGTTTCTAATGGACTAAGGGATATAATGGGCAATGCACAAAAAACGAATTCCTCTATCCCATTGTATATAAAGATTCCAAATGATTAGCACTTACAACGTAATATATTGGATCCTTTTATGCCATATTATCATCAAATTTCTCATGAGCTTTTTTTTTTTTTTCCATATTACGGAAAAGACTAAGTGAGAGTTGAGACCCAGAGAGATGTAAACTTGAATGAAAATGCCTGTTTAGCTGGACGTTCTTTTGATTTTGAGTAAATCGAATTACGTTTATTCCATGAACTTTTGCATTCTATGTAATTGATATATACTTTTACTAGTATGGATATGTGTTCCTATACATGCACATATAGGGTATTTTTCGAATCTAAAACTTATAATTTACCCATTATAAGTTTCAATATGGTTCTAATATTAGACTGGTAGAAGCCATATGGTTCCTCTTCTATTATATGAAAATAAATTCCTATAGTTTATAACAAATGTTCTCTTAAAAGCTGATTTAAGGATGTTGTCATGCCTTGTGTACAAATACGCCAAAACTAAATTCTTCGCTAAAGTATCGCAAATATTCAAATAGTCTTTGTAAACTCCTAAAACTTAATAATCTCCGATTAAAATAAAGTCTCCATTAAACCTTCACAAGTACTAATACCGGTCTTCCTACTATCTAACTTTAGACCTATAAGTAAGTGTACCTATCGATTCTATAGTATAGTAGATAAAGATATCGAGTGTCGATCTCACAAGAATTACAAGTACTAGCAATTACCCTTTTTTTAACTATCTAATTGACAAAATTAAATAAACGAGTAAATAAAATAACTAACGAATAAATTAAAGAAAATAATAATCAATAAAAATATATTTAGGTATTAAATTCCCCTAGAATTACTAATGTAATTAACTAATTATCATTCAATTTTTTATTTTATTCTTGGATTGTGAGAATTTCTAAATTGAACTAATAACTCTCTCGAGTCATATTAATTCCTAATTCTAAGTTGATTAATTGGAATCTCTTCCTAATTAAAACCCCTAAAATTGCATTACATTCGATTTATGAATTCCGCTATTAGGTTTGACCCTAATTCGAAATATTTATGTTATCCTATTTTTAGGTTTGCATGCAACCCTTTTCAATTATACTAGATCTATTCTTATATAAAATCTCTCGATTTTTATATAGGAAATCAAATTTCAACTATTATATTGACAATATTAAATTGAAAATAATAAAAACACATAATTAAATTACAAGAATAATAAATAAATCATTGAATAATAATCATAAAAATTGCATCTTCATTCTAAGGTTCATCATACCCTGAATATAAAAGAAGTTAAGTTATAAACATATTAAATCTAAAAACAATAATAATAAAAGAAAGCATAAATAAAAACATTAAAATTAAAATATAAAAATCTATTCTAATCTCCTAATCTAATTCTAATCTTAACCTTCTAATTCTATTTTCCTAATCTAATTTTTCCTATGGTTCTAAAAACTAAAACTAAACTATTCTACTTTAAAAACTAAAACTCTACTCTACTCTATTATACTCTAGTGTCTTTGTTGTTCTCGTCGTCTATATATATATATATATATATATATATGAATGTAGCTGGATATCTTAGAGGATTTCTTTAAATTTGATTCGGCCTTATCTGATTTCCTTCTCTTTCTTCTCGTTATATATATAACAGATTCGAAACTTGGCAAATCTTCCTCGCGTTTTCTAGCTGATAATTCTAGCACGTTTTTCGGCGAATTCTTCCTTGCGTTTTTCCGATTGCTGCCTGGATTTGTCTTTGTTTAACTCACAATTTAGACATGATTTGTTTTCCATTGTTGGACACGTTGATGTTGATTCACATGTTGGACTTTCATCTTGTAGAAATTATATTTTCTTTTTTAATTTTCATGTAATTTTCCCATTAATTCATAAATTATAATTTAAAGACTCTGAAATTAAAATAAAGATTAATTAAGTACATTATTTATACAAAATGTAAGAAAATTAAATAAAAAGTTATTCTAATTTATATAAATAGTTAATACTTTATAACCCTGATCAAGTACTAAATCAAAATACCCTTAATATGAAAACCAAACTAAGTCCGAGTAACACATCTTCTAAATCTACTATCACATGCCAACAAATCTACAGATTCAGCTCCTATGCAATTCAACAAGACCACACTCATTATAGATATCATAGTACAAATCAATAACACAATCAGTATGAGTCGTGAAATCAAGTAAAAGCTACTACGTAAACATACACATATGTAACATTTACACATAAGCATATAAATCACCAAATGCATCAAATAATAATTTACTTCAATATATTCAATCAAATCTACACAAGCTTCACAATTTTAACAACTAAAATTCATAAAGACTCATATTTCATTGCCATACATTAGTGAAGCATAGCTCAATATTTGCTATTATTGTTGCTTAAAAAAAAATCAACTTTCTCATAACTTGAATCTTGAAGCATTTATTGCTACTCGATAATCTTGGTTTATAGACCCTTAGTGTAATTTTTGAATATCTCAACTACCATATTCAACCATCAATGATCAAGTTAATTATAATGGTGTAAGTAACGTCATTCCCTCTCATTGATTGTATTGAACATATGTCTTCCCCATATGAATGACCTACTAAATCAACACAACAAACTCAACACCTAAATCTATTTAGTTTGAAGGTGTATAGTGCATTGTAATTTTGTCCATGGTTAATTAAGTCAATATTTCTTAGTTAAGTTTTCGTTACCCCAACATGCACAACCAACGAATAACAACAACTACGTACCTATTGTTTAGCTTAAGTGCTTAAAGAATTTGGAATTATTCAACACATAACAATAAAATGCAATTGCATCCAATGATTGATAATCTTAAACCTAAAATTAAGTTTCTTGCTCATGATTTTGATGAAAACCTATTGGATATCATCAATTACAGCTAAACAACTCAAATTTGACATGGGTAACTCTTGTAAGAAACTTGCATCAAGATGGGCTCAATTCCATCCAATAATAGATGGATTTTCATGATCCATAGTTTGGAAGCTGTTTTTTTCTTTTTTAATTTTTTTGATGATCATACTTATTTAGGAAATTTATAAAAGGAAAAATTTTTATTTGGATCCTAATGATAAATATTGTTGCGTCCCATTAAGATGGGACTGGACCCATCGGAAAGCCCGACACTTTCTTTCTATCAATTTATATCAAAGAGAGTGAAAGAAACGAGGCATTGAGTCACGTTGACCTTGTGGAAACTGGTAAGGCAAGTCACATGGCGTGAGTTAAGCGTAGAGGGGACCAGCCCGGGTCGTGCAAATTACAAACAAAAGCCCACCTAGGTGTGGTTTTCATTATCACATTCATGGATGAAAGGACATCACGTGTTGGTGCATGCATGTCCCTTTTGGTTTTTGTGGCCAATTGGTGGTGCTGCGTGGCACTCATTGGGTTTTTGTCCGAGAATCTTTAAATTCTAAGTCAACATCACGTGACGCGTGTCACTTACATCATCAATTCGAGATCTCCCTTCTTCTCCGATCATTATTATATTCACGATACCTTTGCCCGGTCGGTACGTGGCAACCACAACCATGTACTTTGGAAATTTTCCGTACCCCAATTTTCGGATTGTAATTAATAATATTTCATGTTTTAAGCATTGTATGCCAAAAATGAAATCATATATTTCATATTCATTCATATTTCTTTTTTTTTTAGTACTTTTTTTATTACTAACATTCTTTGACGGATTACATAAAAGTGTTTTCATTTTTTTTGCATACTCCTATTTTATGTTTTATTTATAACTATTAATTAACAAACATGTACTAACTTTTTATTATTTTAAATAATTAATTTAATAAAAAAATATTAAATATGTTTAATTGAGTAATGTAAAAAAGGAAAAAAAAAAGAGTATAAAAACAAAATTTTAAAGAAACACTAAATACCCGACCTCGATCCCTTCAACCACCAAGAGTTGTACTTTGCTATGGGTTGCTACTCATGTCTAATTTAATTGGTGGGTTATGTGACACATTCGAGGTAGCGAGTGATGTGATCCACTACTCTTAAAATAAGAAAAAAAAAAAAAGAAAAATCAAGGGAAAAGTTTATGGTTTTTCATACAAAATTCTTTTTCTTTTTAGCCTTAAGGATAGTAGGTAGAGTAGGTTGCATAACCTACCAATTAAATTGGCCGTGACTAGACATCCCCCTACCTTTGGGTGGTCGACACTATCCCTATGATTTTGTTTATATTTTTCAAGCTTCTTCCTTTTTAATTTTTTTGTACTTTCAATAATTTACTATATTATTTAATTAAATATGATTAATAATATTATTTTATTAAATTAATTATTATAAACTAATTGAAACATGACACATATTTACTAAATTAATAGTGATTGATAGAAATAAAATATCTGTATACAAAATATGAAAAATGAAAATATTAGTACATAATGAAATTTACTAAAAATACAATTTACATTGTACCAAATAACAAAGGGGTCAAAATTGTCTGATGATAGAAAAGTTCCTTATTTCTACTCCTAAAAAAGTTATTTTGATTGTTTATTTGTTTATATTGAGTAGAAGGGATTTTTTTTATAATAAAATAATAATAAAATCCACTATTTGAAATGTCCTAATATGCCTATTTCTATGTTTAGCATTCCTTGGCTCTCTCTAAATTCATGCTTTGATCTACTTAGAGTAATCAACTTAGAACTTAGACCTTAGTACTTAAGAAAATTTGTAACTCCTAAATCCATGCTTCAAAGGCTTCATAAACATATAAACCTAGCAAACGGTTAATGGTAATTACACTACCTTGCTACACCATGGCAAGCAAAGGTAATTACACTACTTTGCTTATCACTATTGGAGAAAATCATTGGATTATGAAAAATTGGTGCATCTTGTCATATGTATGCTCATGGAAGTTTTTCAAAAATCATGAAGAGTGTAACAATAATACGAAACTACAAGATGCAAATGGAGAAATTGCACATGTAGAAGGATGAGAATGTGAGTGAATGAAGCCAATGCTTCAACTAATATATATTTAGTTAAATTCAATTTGATAAGTGGAGTTTTACTTCAAGCTGTTGTAGTGACACATTGAGCTAAGCTTTATTTTTAACCTATTTGATTAGACGAGTTAAGAGGCTAATCAAGCTCAAGTTACGTTAGGGGTGAGCATTGGAACCTATGGGATCCTGTGCATGATTAAATAGGTTTGATTGTAAATATTAGATGTTGCAGTATAGGCTTAAGTTCAAAGTTTTTTGAATTAGTAGTCATGTAGGGTAAGGTATAAAATATGATCTCTTATTTGCCACGAAACTTCTTGTAGTACGTACTAACTTTTCCAAACTCGTAGTGTATGATCTTAGACAAATATATGATTAGAGTTCAAGCAAGTGGGCCTATATAACCATTATTCTAAATTATCACTCAATCAAATAGTCAAACATATCTATTTTGAATCATCAATAAAAGACAACATTATGGCTTATGTTGGTTATATATTTTTATTTTATTTTCTATTTTTGTTGACATTATTATATTTAAGCTATGTTGATTTACAATTTTAATATCATATTTTTTGGACATAGATGACTAAATAATGTTTTAACTTATAAGAAAGTTAAAACTAAAAACTCAATCCTACCTTAAGTTTAAGGGTATATAGTTTTGTTGAATTTAAGGTTTAGTTGCAATATAAGTTTAATTAAAAGGATATAAACTTTTCTTAACCTTCAAGTTTAGGTAATCTTACTTGAGTTGAGCTTGTGTCCTTTAAGTAACTAAATATTTAGGGTTGTGTTGAAACTTAACAATCTAAGCTCAATAAACCTTGAGTAGAGCTTGATTTATAAATATTTGGATCAAGCATGAGCTTCACTTTATTTTGCTCAATTTGGTTGGTTTTGTATCCTTAACCTAATGTTTGAAGGAAGAATTACGTTGTATATCATGTTAAATAAAAAAGGAAAAAAATTATTTTAATTCATTGATTTTTTTTTAGTTGCAATAAAAGCTACCTTTGCTCTAAATAGTTCCATTTCTAGTTGTAAATTCACTTGTATATTAAAAATATCATTTGAGTGCTGATCGATACTAGTTAAGAGGTATAAAAAAGAAATAATTAATTTTTTAAAAATCAATAACACCATTTACAAGAAAATATAGTGAAAATAGGAAAAAAATTATTCCTTTTATGAATAACATGTACCAATAGCACTCCTTAACATATTTTGATTTAGAATAATGATGGATGTTATAAGAAAAATCTTGTAATTTAATAATATAAACGTTGATTTTCCAAGAAAATTAGCTAAATTTGAAATTCTCCTTTCAATTATAATTACTGGAAAAATTAAAAAAAAAAAACAAAAAGAAAGACATCCCAGCGAAATCCATTAGAAAACAATTGGATAACATGAATTTTATAAAAGATAACAAGCTTCAAAGTTTCGAAAAACAGTTTGGTTTTTTAATTCTTCCTATTGCCCATGATTTTGCTTGGATCAATTTAATTTTTTAGTTTAATTTATATGCATAATTGTGAAAAGAAAAGCCACCTATCACTTACTTTTCTTTGTATGTGTGCAATTACTCCACTTCTCTCTCTTTCTTGTGTTTTTGTTCATAATTTTAATGGAATTAATGTAATTTTTTATCTTACAATTTAGTTACACATCTTAAATTTTCATCATTTATTACCATTAAATCTTTATTAATAATATATATATATATATATTATTAAAAAAATTAAAAGCTAAATGCTTTTACCAAAATTATGGACGGGCCACCCTCTCTAGTAGTTAGCCAAACGCGTAACTTTATTTCCGTGCCTGAAAAATGGATCCTCCCTGGGATATGTAGGACCACGTGCTTCATGATTCAGTCTTCACGTCGCTCTAGCCAATAGCATTTCATCGTTGACTTTATTCGGTATGTTGGCTTTGACCACAGTCAAAGGCACGAGATGCCGATCCGACGGTTCAAAGCTCCGAGCAGGTAGAAATTTATAGATTATTTTCAGTTTATAATTGTCTATTAATAAAATATCAATGTATATACATAAAAAAAAGAATAGAGATAATTATGGAACATTACAAGATGACATATTGGGGTTTAAAAAAAAGAGATACAAAAATGATTGCTGTTTTGATTTTTTTTAAAGAAATACATAATATATAAATATTAATAATAATTTAATATATAATGATGATAATAACTATTTTTTTTAAACTACCCTTTATATTATATAAAGTATTATATATTAAAATCTTATTATAATCAATTTACATAATATCTTAGTATATTTAAATTTTTCTAAAAGACATTGTAAAATTTAAAAGATGATTCATTTATTCATCTATTCATTCATTTATTTTTTAACCAAATATTGGTCTATTCTTTACTGTGTTATAAATTTTCACTATTAGTCGTACTAACAAATTCAACGATTTTATTTATTTATTTATTTGAGGCAGTGCAAACGTCCAATTGATTGGAGAAGGATTGGAAAGTCTTGAGGGGTGGGAAAATTTCATGGACAATGTCAACATTGTTGTGCGCGCGTGCCCATGCGTGTTGCTTGGTCACATTTGTCACTTATTTCCCAAGACAATATTTATCTCCACGGTTAATTATTAGAACCTGCATGCTTTGGATGTTTACCTTAAAATTAATGTAAAATACGTGCTAGTAATTACCATAATATCAATTACCACATTTTGAAGAAAGGGCCATCAATTATTATAAGAGTAATTTTTTTTTTTTGTATAAACACGTTTTAAATTTTTAAAAGTATTAACTTTGGCCCCTTAGACATTATATTGATTAATGAGAAATTATTTGATTTGAAATGAGTGATTTTTATTTTTTATTTTATATTTTTTTCCTTTCACCTAAATATGTTTGTCATGCTTAAAGACATTGCTTGACCCAGTTCATAGAGGCTTAACAACTTAAAACCAGCTGTAACCTTTTGGAATATTATATAACTTGCCCATCAATAAATATATTCTAAGTTTCCACATCGTATTATCTAACAACTTGCAAATTTTTTTTTTGGACATTTTAATATTTATACTTTAATTTTGATTGTATGTTAGTACCTGTATTAGTAGAAAAGTCAATGATTGGTATAGATATATAATTTTAATATCTAAATTTTAATTTTGATTGTAATTTGGTGTCTAGCCACTTCTTAACTTGTAAGAAAATTAAACTTGACTTTTCTCAATTGATAACTTTGTTTTGAAATTCAACGATTGCATATGATAATTAATTTTAGCAAACTTTATGTTAGTGAAAGCTTGTGAAATGTAATTTTATTCGAAAATAAAATATAGTATGTATTCCCTAACTACCCTAACCTCATAAAATTCAAATCAGTTTATCCAAAAATAGGAGCTATTCTCAATTGCGGAATTTCGTTCAAACTGATAGTTTTTATTAAATACTTTGTAGCATGGGTTTTCCAACACTATAGTTTATAATCATATGATGTCTAATTTATAAGTTATGAGATGACAAATGTATCATCTAATAAGTTCATAGATTTCCATCTTTTTACCCCTGCCTCTGATATGGAAACTCCCACTTGCTTGCCATGTATGTTGACACTCGTAAACACAACGTGGGATGAGAAATTTTGGCAATTTGGTTATAGTCTTGAATGTTGAGGGAAATTTGTAAAAGTAAATAATCTAAATTAATATACACCTAAAGCCAGAAATAATAGATAGATGGAATAATTGTAGATCCAAGTTCAACTCCAGAGACAATAGGAAATCTATCTAAATAAACGTACGTGGAGAGAGAGAGAATCTATCCCAAGGATCCTAAACAAGAGACACAAGAAAAAGCATATGTGAAAAGACAGCAGAAGTGTTGACACATTCCGTGTGAGAACACCACTTATTTTTATTATCTTTTCTTAGGCCTTGGCCTTGTTTTGTCGTGCTTGTAGTTGTACCATGGCAGCTACTTTAATTAATCGCCAATCAATTCTCATACCACTTGTCGCCTATGTGCCGTCCCTGCACCTTCCTTTCAAAAGCGACTCTCACTTTATACTTCTGACAAGGTCTCAGATGTCCCATTTTTTATGGCCCAACTCTCCTGCTGGCACCAACACTCTGCATCTACTGCATACGGCTCTGTCTAGCTCTCAGGCCAGCCAAAAGTGCCCATCATCGATATAGGATGATGGTAAAATCACTGTATGAATTTTTACGTATTTGTTCTGTTTTACATCTACGGTTTTAATATTTACAGGACATGGGTATTCAAACGTAGCTCAATCAGTGCTGCCCAGAATTCAAATGAAGATAAGTTGGAAAAAATCGATAGATAAGGTATATTTATATTTTCATAATTCTTTTTATAATTTTTTTATTAAATTTGAAGTTAAAAAAGAAAATCTCGAGATATTTATCATATTTTTTATTTGATCCAACTATCCCTTATAAATATAATATTAGACTTTCTGATAAAAAATTCATACTTTATTATGTTGCATCCTCGTATACTTGTGTTACCACGATCTTTTTACAAATACTTTGAACAATATATATAAAAGAAAAAGAAAGTAATGATGTTTCGGTAAAATAATAGAAGTAACTCTTGCAGTTTTTTTCTTTTTTTGACACCCTTTTCTCTGAGAAGAAGCACAATGAATATTGATGAATTAAGACGATGATAATGATAAGATATCACACCTAATGAATCATTTCTCATATATATATATATATATATATATATATATATATATATACACACACACATCAAAATAAAGGTGATGAATTAGAGCTTCTCAATAATTGCCATTGGACCGATCCAAAATAATTCGTGTGATGCTTTTTTGTCACCACATATGTACGGTTCCATCACTAATCAGACATGGTATCCTGCAAGTTGATAAATTAAAAGAAAAAAGATATGAGTTAATTTTTGGATAGGAGACAAAAGTATGGACCACATATAATATATTAATCAAACAAGTATTATATATATATTGTTAATGTGTACTTCTACTGCACTTATTAATAGCACATATATACATATAAAAAAATTTACGTTTTTTTATGCTCTTATATATATATATTTTAAGTACGTAATAAATATAAATTAATATGATAAGTTTTAATTTTTTTTCTATTTTAAGCCTTTAATAAATATCTTTAGAGATCCAATTAATTGGACCCATATATAAATTTCTAATAAACATAATGAAAATATATAATAGAATTTACATATGTTAAACAAGAATTATTCAAAAAAAAAAATCTAAATCTAGGGATATTTCAATTCAAGAAACTCTCCCTAGCCCAACTCTCTCTCAACCCTAATCCTACCTGGTTAAGGGTTTCTACTGAAAGGGTACACTATCTGGTTAAGGGTTTCTACTGAGAGGGTACACTACCTGATTAAGGGTTTCCTTCCTTTAGTGTTTTGGTGAAATATTTAACTCTAATTGAATTAGGGGATTATATACTTGAATTGTTATAAGGAATCATTTGATGAAGAGAATGATCAAATAATCATTCATGAAACAAATAGGTGATTGATCTTGTCCTTATGTATTAAGATCCTTAGAATTAGTTCAATTATCATATTTAAGGTTTAAAGACAAAAAAATAAAGGTAAGGTTTTTTCATTAAAAGAGATATTGATGAGTTAAAACTTAATGGTTTTACTTGTTTTGAAAATTTAAGCTTCTACACCTAAGTCTACGTCTATTGTCTTAGATTTCTATTCTTGCCTTGTTAAGAGAAGAAGTTAAACGAGTTATTGTCCAAAGTAAAATTTGATTTTTATCACTTCTTATTCACTTCTCCATGTAACATAGTTTGAATTGATAATTTGTTAATATTTAGTTGTTAATGCATGCATAGGATTTACAAGATTTCGAGCTCTAAGCCAAGTAACAATTTGGCTTTGACTCTTTGAACTAGTAATAGGTTCTATGAAGTTAGGTACATAGACTTAGGATGACATAAGGGGATTTAATGGGTGAGCTCGGAGTAAGAATCGTTAGATTGATTTTTACATTACTCAACTTTTCTCTAGGAGACTCATGTATTTAAAGAAGCTTTTATGGGTTTTGATTTAAGAGGAAGGAGGCTCATGCATTTAAAGAAACTTTTAAGGGTTTTGATTTAAGAGGAGCACATAGAGGGATCCATTAAGATGAAAACTTATTTCGGCCAGTTATTGTCAATGCAGTTTGATAGGAGTTGTCGACGACCAAACTCTTTATTTGAGACATTTTAGAGATTGGAGAATATTGTACAGTCAAGGTCCAGCTCTCATAGATCAAATAAAGCTTAGATGAAGAATAGGTTGCATTTGCTCAAGAACAATGAAGTTAATGCTCTAAGCTCTTCCACCTATAACTTATGCATTCAAGATGAGATAGTTCGTTCCTCTTTCCTTACCATTCTCTCTAAGTCACCCTTCAACATGTCATTTTCACATCATTCATTTAAACCACATCAAGTATGAGACTCATGTCATAAGTACGTGATAGCATCAACTGGATCCTACATCTATAAAGAATATTCATTGTGATTTTCTTTTGTGCTTATCATTGTGATTTGAAACCGCTCAAGCAATGTAAGTTACCGTGTCGTCATTAAGGGCCTTTTATAATAAGTCAATGCTTGAGATTAAGTGATGATAGTTGGTTGAGTTCCATAACTACTTAAACTAAATAGGCTATTGACTAACTATCTATAGTTGGTATTGAGTGAGAAATTACATGAAGATTTCAACAAGATTTAGGAATCATATAAAATACGATCAAGTACGTGGGTAATAAATTGAGTTATCAAAGGTCAGATCTATGTGAATAAATTAGTATGAATAAATTACCTGTTAGCATATGAAGTTTATAATCACTCAAAATAAATGAATTGAGGATCGACTATTGGGGCTAATTGTGGATAAAAAAAATTGACATGAATCGACTTCTATCTCACTGTAATGAATTAAAAGGTATATATATATTGAGGTGGGACTTCTTTGTTTGTATTGTACCATCACAAGTATTAGATTGTATTCGTTGTTTGTTTTGTGTGTGTATGTAGTTAGTTTATTGGGTATTAGTTTTTCGCTCAATCATAAGACTCCTTGTTAACAATATTCTAGTTAATGATTTCTTGAAGGATGTTGATGGATATGCTAGCCTCGATTACAACTTATAGATTGGGGAAGGATGTAAAGATAAAATATTGACTTAACTTTGATCTATTTTATATTTTGAAAGATCATATAGTGATTTATCAATTTCCTAAAATTTACATGTCAATTACCTATAGTTACTTGGTGAGACTATTTGTTTATTGTTTTGCTAGACTTTAGAGTAAATTGATTAATTAAGTCATCTATGTCCTTACCTTATTAATAAGGGTACGTGACAAATTGACAAGTTGCAATAAATGAATGCTCTTATTTTATTAATAAGAGTATGTGATGTACCGATATGCTTCAATGGTCTTGAGCCATGACAAGACGTTTAATAAAGTATCCAATTTATTATCTATGAACCTAAGTGCAAATTAAAACTAAGAAAACGTATATGCTTTTTGAACTTTGCCTACATGACTACATGAGTACCATACCAGAAATAAGGAATGCTGTGTTTCATAAGCTTTTCAACTCATTGATACTTTTACATATCGTATGAGCAATTCACTGTTTCTTACTCACTCATATAAAGATATACTAAAACATTAATAAAAAGTAATTAATAATGAGAAAAAAAATTGAGAAAGCATATTAAAATTTTAAAATAAATCAATAATATTTTTTATATTTTATAATTCCAATAACATAAAAATAAATAATGAATACATAATTCTTAATGGATTTTTTCAACTTTTTTTTTTCTCGTTGTTTATTATTTTTCATATCTAATCCAATAAAAAAAAGGAAAATAATCTATTTTATGATGTATATATATGAAACAAATTTGCTCGTAATAGATTATTTTGTCTCATGCATATGTGTTCTAATACGATAAATTCAGTTTAAAGCATGGAATCCACCTGAAAACTTTTCCTCTCACCCTACCCCCAGATAGTCGAGGATAAAAGGAATAAAGAAAAAAAAAATAAAAAAAAGAAAAAAGTTTATAGAATTGGAGTATTATGAAAACAACCAACCATATTCTATTTGATTTGAAGCACAGAAGTTATAGGAAAATTCTAAAATCTCTAGCTAGTTATGAAGATTCAAAATAGTTGCAAGCTATAGGAAAGTAATTTATATATATATATATATATATATATATATATAATTTTCTATCTTGTAACTTCAATAAACTCTAATAAAAACAACGGAATTTTGAATTTTAGAACCTTATTACTCAGGGTTAACAAAAGGAAGATTACGAGCCGTGAAAACACATTTTTTAATCAATCAGCATATATATTTTTTTCTTTTCCCTTTAAAATGTCTTTCATGGATTATTACAATAAAGCACTGGAATATATTACAGCACAGAGAATAAATGACGACATCCTTAAAGCATTAAAAAATTATTACGGACTTATACTTTTCAAAACAACGCACTTTCCCCCTTATTATATTTATTACTATACTATTAAGTACAAAAACTTGCAACGTGCTAGAGAGTATCTTTCCCATTTCGTAAAATAATGAATGACGTCTTTGAATTTTCTAACACAAACAAACGTGGGGACAAGTATCCTACCCCTACCTTATCTGTAAAAGTGTGGTACTTTAAAAGAAGAAGGTGTCTTCCTCATTTGTAATTTTATCTTAATATTTACAAACATTTCTTTTTCTTTCTCTCTCTTTTTCTTTATTTTTTTTTTCTAACTATTGTGAATAGCACATACTATGAGAGAAAAATATCGAACATCATCCTATTAAGAAACCATTGTTCATACTATTAGACGACAATGGTCTAATACATAATTACAACTTTAATCACAAAATTCTTGGTTGGATGCAAATAAATCCTTTACAATACTTCAAGGTACCCAAATTTTAATATATATATATACATATATATATAATTAAAAGAGGAAGGTGTCTTCCTCATTCGTATTTTATCTTATTTTATATATTTGCAAACTTCTTATTCTTCTTCTTATTCTATTCTCTCTTTCTCTCTCTTTTCCTAACTACTACAAATCACATAGGTTATGAAAGGAAAATATCGAACATCATCCCGTTGAGAAACCATTGTTCATATTATTAGGCTACAATGGCCTAACAAATAGTTGCAGCTTTAATCTTAAAACTCTTGGTTAGATGTGGATAAATCCCTGAAAATACTCTAAGGTATCCAAATTTTAATTATATATATATGTGTGTGTGTTAAACCATTTCATTACTAGAAGTTCCATTCAATACGTGATAATTTGGGAATGATTTAATGTGGAAACATGAGTATCGTTATTGGCTATATGGTGGGAGAAATCTTAAACCCATCTCAAACTTCATAAATAGAATTTTAGGTCATCACTCACAAGTCATTTTAGTAAGAGACCACTTATTGTAATGACAGAGACGAACATCATCTCCATTTAACGCTAAAATTTCTAAGTTATAAACCACAACCTCACTTTAATTTTTTATTTACATATTGTGATTAATGGAATTTATAAAACAATCTAATCATATTTTATATTCAATGCAAATTAGGAATTCTCATAAATGTGCAAAATTAAACTCTAGTTCAAACCCAAAAATCTGCCTTGTAATTAAAGATCCAAGCAACGGTTTTATGATTAAAATCAACTTCTAAAGCATGTTTCTTAATCAAACAACCTTTTATGGAAAATTGTAAATCGAAGTCCAAATTTTGTGAAATTTTAATGAATCTAATCAAGATTGACAAATCTGATTTTGAAACTTGTAATGTTAATGAAATTCGACATTAAAAGACACATTAGATTAAAATAGTTCTTTTAATATAGGAATTGGGTCAAAACCTAGTGTATGAATTTGAACGAATAATCCCGAAGATTGTCTTTGTAAATTACCATTTTAAAAGACTAATTAGGTAAAGAGATAAAACATATTTGGTCTTCTATATTCTAAGAAGTTCAATAATAAAACAATATTTATCATGGTTTTATCGATGAGTATTTGTTAAAAAATTATTAATTATATCTAATGAGAAAATTAACTATTTTTAATAATTTATTGATGTCTCACATTGTAAAGCATATATTAAACAATTATACATAAATTTATTTATAAAATATGTTATAATAATTTGAAGGACATATGGTCAATATAACATGTATGGATTTTAAAGAAACTTTTTTATTTTATTTTATTTTATTTCATTTTTTTATTTGACTCTTTATCTAGAACATGAAAGTTGGGGCTTGGCAGCCTTTATGATAAAGCAAACATATTAATTATATAATGCAGCAAATAGGAATTAAAAAGTAAACTTTCTTCTGTGCCCTTGCTCGGGTTCAACTCGATCAAATAATCTACAACAAGTTGGCCAATAAAGATACAAATCAACTTAAACTTTTATTCATATGATGTGCATAATAATATTTTAAATAGGAAATTTGATAGCTAAAGGTTAAGGATATAAGTTGGGAAAATGAGACTCGTTAGAGATAGCGCATTTACCTAAATCAGTTAATTTCTTTTTCTTCACGCTGCAAATGAAACCTCTGTCAACTTGCAACCCCATCATTATAACACAAGTGGCATTAGGCAACTCAACAGCTTTATGCTTTTGAATTCAGTCAGGACTGGCCTTATTGTATGGTGATGGTGGTCACATGGTTGCCGACATCTATCCCATCGATGTCGTAAAATAATCTTTCTTAAAATGATTAAGAAAGCAGCATCGGAAGAGTTTTAGGTACATCTTCGGTTTTTCTAACACAAAATTTTGGGATTTGTATGGAAAGAAATAGGATCGTATATGGGATTCGCCTTCATATATATTGAAAAAACAATAACAAATTATAAATATATTATAGAAACTATTGAATAAATATAGATAGATTTTTTTAATTTTTTAGTTGTAATTTTCGAAAATATGTATATATTCTTTATACCACTATTATAGTTATGAATAGGTAAATTCACATATTAGATTTTTTTTTAAATTGTAGTGATAATTTTAAAATTATTTATATACTTTTAAAAATTATAATAATATAAAGTTACATATATTAATAAATGATATCCCAACTTTTAACATGCAACAATCCCTGAAAACGGCAGGCTGCTGAATCATTATGAATTTCTAGATTATTTTAAGACTTATGGATTGTTTTACCAATAAGAAACTATGGTTAGTGAGACTAGAATCAAAGGGTCCAAAAGTAGTGTTTGAGACCAAACTAATTCAAAGTACACTCTCACACGCTAAATGTACTATATGCATTCATTGCTTGTTTTCATGATTAATCTGTTTACTTAATCAATTTCATGTTGACATTATAAAATCGTTTTATGTGACCCTTGAAGATGTGCTATCGAAGATAGAAAAATGTTTGAACATATGATTGAAGGAACGACACATCCTTGCATCACCATCATGGTAGGGGAAGTATGAATAATCCTCTTGGTTGTAAAATAAAATTTAGATATATTTTATGTCTCATCTTGTTTTTATATATCTTATTATAAACTTTTGAAACACTTTTTATATAGCAACTGTTTTAACATACTCGTATGATTTAGATAATGCTTGGTTTGAATGACTTTAAGCCAATGGAATTGAAAAATACATAGTACTCAGTTTGTGTACAAAATAAGTTTGGGGACAATAGAACTCGGTTAATAATAGAATAAAACTTGGAAAATTTTATTATAAGTAGTACATAAATCTTGTGATTGGATAAAATAAAAGTCTTTTAGAAAACCTTAATCCTCTTACCTACTAAAAAGCCATAAACTTAAAATAGTACAAAAGGTTATAGTTTGCTATACTCATTATGCTATATTGTTTTGGCAAATAAACGCTATCTATATTGTATTAACAAAAGATTTTTGTCTTTATCATTAATAATGTAACCTTTTAATATTTAAACAACACATGAACAAAAATAACATAATTAAAATACATGAATATTTGACATGGTTAAATATATAATATTTGTAGATTTAGGATGTTATGATAAAAGAACAATTGTAAATAATACACCTAAACTTTCATCTAAATATGGATATATCATGTAAACTTTCAAATATAGTAAAAAACTCTCTTAAATTTTGATAAATTAGTGATATAAAGGATACCTATTTTTTTAGTTTAAAGAAACACACTAACTTCAAAGTTTAGAGGATATTAAACTAGAATGAGCAAAAATAATTAAAGTTTTATGTAATATATAATAATGGATTCAAATGACATGGAATGACACGTGTAAAAAAAAGTATTAATATTGACTTAAAATCATCACACTAAACTTTTCTACAATAGATTAATAACATAGATGATAAAAATAAAAATTGTGATCTCGCATAGAGCACATCCTCTCTTAGTATTGTCAATATAACATTGCATGCTAAAATTGAAAAAGGACAGGAAGAAGGATTAGGTGAGAAGAGAGGAAAAGAGTTAGGTGGAATCAAAGTGGCATTACTTTCGTTTTACTTCTCTAGGACTTTTTCCCTCCCAAACTGTTTCTTTCTTCACACTGCATTTTCTCCCATCGTCCCAATCAACTTGAGGCAACGTGGTGACTAGATATTGCCCAAACATAAGCGTCTCTAATAGCACGTTTGAAAGAGGGAAAGAATTAGGAGAAAAGGAAAGTTGGAGTAAGGAATTAGAAAAAAAAAAAAGTTAGAAGAAAAAAATTCGTACTTTTTTTTTTTAATTTTGGATTAAGAAAAAGAGGAAAAAAATAATATAGAAAGATACATTTCAAAATAATGTTTGAAAATAATTTAAATTATTTAATTAGCATATTATCCATCAAAAGATAACAAAAATTTGAAAAATAAAATTATAATTAAAATTTCAATAATCTTCTCTTTTAAATCACTCCAAATTGAAAAGACAAATAACAAGCGTTTTGGCTCCAGGAAAAACTTTTCCCCTTAAATTCTTTCCTTTATATTTTCCTTTTTTCCCCTCCAAGCAAAGGAAACTTTATTGAAATTCACATCTTCCTGCCATTTTACTTCTCCTTCCAATTCTTTTCTTCATTTCAATTGTAAGTTGAACATGTTTATGAATAATATACGTACACTTGTTCCATTTTCTTAAGCATCCTAATACTTTGGGTAAATTATATTAATATCACATGAGAACTTTCCAAAGTGATATTTTTTCCTGTACATTGTCTCCTTATAGTATAATATTCTTACCTTAATAAGTTTCATTAATATAAGGGTACTACTCAATGTGTTTTTTACAAAACAAACACCCTTGATAAATTCCGTAAAGTTGTCTTCATTGGTCTTAAAAGAGGCATAAGTATGCAGTTAAAAAACTAAATATATTAGTACAAGTCTATTTTGGTGTTTTAGTATTGATTTGAAACTAGATGTTTAGCTAATTAAAACACAAAAAAAAAATTCATTAATGAATACATATATTGAATACAGATGGCATAAGAGTCAATATAAATTTCATATGAGGTCAGAGATTGAACATGGATAAACTATGGATAGAAAAGCCTATGAAATAAGCATACGCATAATTTAAAAATTTTGGAATGGTCTCAAGGTAAATGTAGTAATAGGGAGAATGATTTGGCAACAACATGATATAATTATGGCTAGTAAGTACATTAGATATGCTTATAATAGTGAATAGATCCGTATTAAACACATGTATCATGTACAATCCATTTTAAATAGTCTTATAAAGGAGTTCCAAGTTATACTTACTGATGAACTTAAGATCCATTATTTTAATGTCAATGCTTTATACAATATATCTTCCTTACCTTTATAAAAATAGTCACTCTAGAAAGAAGTAATAGGGTATGTAATAAATTTGGATATTGGCTTTAAATAAACTATGATTTGGAGAAGTTGTTTATTGTATGTAATTTGTTATATTTTGGCAATTTGTTTCTAAAGACTATTTTATTAAGACATTTTTTTAATAATTTCTTTTAATTGACATGATAGCTATGTCATGGGTATATTGGCTTTTTTTTTTTTTTTCTGGATAAATGGATTCCATTTGTGAAATATCTATAGTAATAAGGTGAATAGGCACATTTTAGTGTCTTTAAAATTCTAACTGAGTTATTGTCTAATGTATGGGGGATTGCTCTAGTTCGCCAATTATGTGCATTGCGCATGCTAGTTGACCTTAGAGAAGTTTCAATTTGAGTGGAAAGATGTTATAAAGAAACAGGTGGAAGAAGGAAAAGACAATAAAATTTATTGCTTTATGCTTGACCAATGGAGTTTATGGGGCATGAGGGGCATCTTGCTTTACTTTACTCTTTGTTTAGGGAAGGCACATAAGACTTTCTTAATGTTGAAGACTTTTGTGTTGTGTTTTTTCCTCTATCTACATTTTAAAAATGTAATTCACATGGCTTGGTTTTAAGAGTTCTTTTTGATGCTTAATATGCTAATTTTACTATTGACAAATTGAATAAAAATGTAGCTCTTGGTTGCTCGCTTGGTTATGGAATGAGCGCATACAAAGAATGCACATAAACTATGCTAATATGGGTTTGTCAGGTTACTCTATTCAAGCTGGTGGGAACTATGCCAATGCCCAATTGAACCTACCTTTAATGATGTGTTGTGCTAGTCACATTGATCACCTTTGAAGCCATTGCATCAAATGGCCATACATCACCCTTCATGGCTTATGACATTCAACATATTTCCAAGGATGACAACTTGGTAGCTTAGGCATATCACATCAAGCAAAGACTCATTGCAAGCGTGTTTCGAAAGGCATAAAGTAGTGCTTGTATGCTAGCTAGTGTTGATGATGTGAGGGCGCAGGAAGAAGCAGTGAAGAGTTGCGAGGAGGAATTGAATTGGGCAAAGTCACCAATTTTAGTTGGTGGTGTGTGAAGTTGATGTCGATAGTAAGGAAATGGATAGCACTTGAGCTATTTTTGTAAGTCATTTGACAAAGTGAGGAGTTTGGTGTACTAAATTGATTTACATACATTATAAGATTAATTAAGGTTGAAAATTTTAAATTTAATACTAAATAGTATGAATAGGCTTGAATGGGAGGAAAGTATAATCCCTTTTTTTCTTTCTTTAATTATTTAGGTATGATATGGATTAATTCAAAATCTTTCCCTATTTATTTGAAGCACAATTTGATATTATAATTTAAGAGGCTTGAAAAAAAATTATCATGAAGGGCAATAAATAAATAAAAATATTCCCTTTCTTTTTTATTTAGCTAAGGAATTAGGTATACTATTGAATGCTATGAATATAATACGGTTAGGGACAACATTTCCATTATAAAAAAAAATTTAACAAACTAAGGAAGACTTGATAAATATAATGATCTATATAACAAAAAAATATAAAAAAAAATTAAGAGACTATATACAAAACTTTAAACTGCTATAGACTTTATAATTACATTTTAACACTATTTAGTTTTCATGGTAAAATATGATTTAATAATGATTTATATATTATTATTATTATTATGATTATTCTGTTCTATTTAGAGTTGACACACTTAACGGCATATGCAAAATTGCTAGTTGAAAGTTAAATTGATAATAATTTATGGGTTGCGGCTATTGCTCACAAAACCATTTAAGGTGCGGGCACGGTAAAATAAAAATCCGTTAAAATGAGTGGCGGGTAGCATACGGGGCAGTGGCAGGCTAATTTTAAATGCGTAGACAAGACACTCCCGCGCCCAGGTTGAGGTCGAAGGGCCAGCAGGCACCGCAGCTTTTCGTATCCAAAAGAATCTCGACAAGTGGAGAACACCCACTAGGTCCAGTATTTAAACAACACGTGTTGGTACGATGTACTATAATCAGCATCGACACGTGTCTCTGCACTGACAATTTGTTGGTAAAGACACCAAAAAATACATTGTCATAATAATAAAAAAAAAAGAATGGTGCTGGGGTAGACGATGTGTCCTTCACACGCCCCCTCAGTCTCGCCACTTGTGCTTTTTCGAGGTACTTTTCTCGTCAGCACCATAGGGTCATTTTCGCCATTAAAAAATATTATCTCTCTTCTCTCTACCCAACACCAATCACCAACACCCCCCACCCAAAATACAAAAAACAAAACTCCTTTTTTTTTTTTTTTTCTTTCCCAAATTTCTATTTCTTTATCTCCTTCAATTTCATTTCCAAACATCCCCCCCTCAAAAAGTGGAAAAGAAAAATCTCTGACTGTTGTCTTACCAACTCATTTGTTCTTCCAATTTTGTTCCTTGTATTACAACACAAATCCGACATTGTAAGAGCATTTTGGGTAGCTTTATGTTATTTTTGGTTTTTGCTTCAAAGTTCAACCTTTTGAGTTTTCAAAAGATTGTCCATTTTTTAAGTTTTCTAAGTTTGGCGATTTGGGGTTTTTGATTTTGATGAGTAATTTCAACCAACAAAAAAAAAATCGTTACACTACACACGAAATCTTCATCTGGGTATTGGAGAATTAGATCAAAGGTCTGATCTTTTGCTTCTACAGGTACATGTTTTGGATAAAGTTTTGAGTCTTTGAATATGTTGTTTTAAGTTTTTGCCTTGAATTTAGTAATCAGTAGTCACATGGGTGAAGAAAATAATGGTGGTAGTAGAAAAAGTCTTGGGGATTTATCTTTTCAAATGGAGAAATATCCAAGGGATCTTCTTCATAGGTTTATGTTATCTAGTAGCAGTAGTAGTAATAGTGCTCATACTTATACACACCCATCAGAATACAAAACACCTAATGAAGAAACGGAAGAGTTGGAGCTAAATCTTGGGTTATCCTTAGGTGGTAAATTTGGAGTAGACAAAAGTTCCAAGAAGTTGATGAGATCTTCTTCAATTGCCGGTACTATATCTTTCGTCAAACAAGATGAGTCCACAAGTATTCCATCAATTGGGTCATGTACTTCCCTTATTAGGACATCTTCTCTTCCAGTAGAGACAGAGGAGGAGTGGAGAAAGAGGAAGGAGTTGCAGATGTTGAGGAGAATGGAGGCTAAAAGGAGGAGATCTGAGAAGCAAAGGAATTTGAAAGGAGAGAAGGAAGGGAGTGAAGAAGAAAAGATGGGAAGTGATGGAGCAGTGAATTGGAGGGATGACGGTAAGCCAAAAGGTATGGAAGGTAGTAGTAATAGGGTTTGTAATATGATGACATTACCTTTTGGATTGCCTAATTGGATGTCAAAGGACTTCTTAAAAGGTGGGTTTGATGGAAGGAATAGAGAGAAAGGTGGGATTTTGTTTGGTGGTGGAAGAGGTGATGGTGTTAGAAGAGGAGCTGGAAAGCTAAATTCACAAGGATCGATGGAGTCACAAGGAGGGAGTTCTTCCGGGGTGTCAGAATCCGAAAGTAAATCACTTCAAGGTAATTGGTTAAATATATGGATTGCTGTTAATGTTGATTTTATAAATGAAATCGTGCAGGAAACTAGTTTGCTTCTGCTATTGGTATTAGGAGTTTTTAGACTGCTTTGTCTAGGCTTTTCTATAACCTATTCCTATTTCTGGCAGTCGTATTGAGTAATTGTTGGGATTGGGATTAATGCTCTCAAGTGTTGAAGCCACATGAATATTAATGGGACATTGTTCGGAGAAAGAATGCTCATGCTGCAGCTGCAGAATGTCACTCGTGGGGTTTTTCTCCATTTTTATCTTAGTTATTATGTTGTTAATGTTTTCACTTGATTGTGCAAAAAGTGAAAAGATCACTCAATCAATTGCACGGATGATGTTTTTGCAATACTATTTCATAGGAGATAATTTTTATTCAAGATGGGTGGCAGTTGTGGTGCCTTTAGATAGATGGTTAGATTTTATCCTGACCTCCTTTGATACTGCCCAATTTACTTTGCTTTTGTCTAAACTCGTGGGAGCTGTTCTCTTTTTTCATTCACTAATACAAGAATTGGGTATGTCCATTGTTGGTGAAGCTTTTGAGGAGTATTCTGAATTAAATCCCTCGGAGGTGCTGCTCAATGTCCCAAAACTGACAAGTTATACATTTGTTTTTTTTTTTCCGAGTGGTTGCGTGAGCTATGGCAATTAAAATTTTCTGCCTGTTCCATAATCCATTCCTGAAGATGATTTAGGTGGGATTCATATAGTAGTCAACAAAGTTTGCAATTGGTCTTGGAATCCACTTTAATATTGATTGATACAAAGGTGCTTTGGTAGACAGGTTGTCCTGGAATTTTTACTTATCAGATAATGCTAAAGTGGCATTGAGTAGGAGTCCGATTTTCTATGAACCCATTGGGAGTCTGCACTTATCCTATAGAAAGCCTTGTTGTCTAGAATAATCCGGTATTGGTTTGTGAATAGGAAAGAAGGGTCACATACCACTTTCTTGTGTTGTAATAGGTTATCTGAAATGAAATGGGTTTCTTATCCATTGAGCAATATAACTTTGGAAACTTCTCTACGCCTTAATCTCGTAAGGTGCAAGCTAAATTTAAATTGGACCTGGTCCCTCGTTAATGTCCGTGTCAAACAAAGGCACACTTTTAACTTTAAGAAAAGTCATGTTGTCCGACATCTCAATTATTACAGAATGAAGATGTTTACGTATGCATTTGTGCTGGCAAGTTGGGCCAGTGGAAATGGTTTCCATGTATGACTGAACGCATTTTTGTTTGTTATGCTGCACTGGGTTGCATGCATGTCTGCAAACATTGTGTTTGGCTTTACATATCTGCCTAATGGGAATGATAGGTTCATTAATGAAGAAAAGCTAGTTGGTTCCGGATGAGGTGATATATCTAAATTGTCATAATTAATTTTAAGACCATTTGGAGCTAGTTTTTGATACATTGGTTGCTGTATCTAGCTAAGAAGGTACTACATGGTGTCACTTTCAAGGCTTTCTTTATGGTAATGTTGGTGCTATTATCAAGTTTTCATGCTCCCGAGCCAGCCGCTGGCATTGTATAGAAGTTGCATTCTCACCTGCTATTTTTGAATCCAATCCCCTCGTTGGCTGGTTCAGCCTTTAATCTACTAAAGACGATTTCCCACTGTTGAACCCCATATTTCTCATCAAAGTAAAAGTTGAAGAAGCCAAATTCGCAAAGTAAGAGCCTTTTCCATTGTGCCACTTGAAGTTTCATGAACAAGCATTGATCTTTGTGCTGTAATATCGATCATTGCAACAGCTATTTTCCTTAATTCAATCATCAGTTGTTCCATCGAATTTCGTGATCTTCTAATCAGCTTGTGGCGTGCATTAAGAAAAATCTTTCATTTTGAAGCGCATCTCTAAGCCTCTCCACTTTCTACTTCTATGTCTTATGCTGTCAATAAAGATCCCTCCATAAGGATGCTGCAGGACGCAGCTAGAACCTTTTTGTAATTGTGGTCAGCTTATGTCACGAGATTTTCATTGTTATGTTTTTCTTTGAAAAAAAATTAGCAAAAGTGGTTCTTAAATTACTGAAAAGACTCTTTGAAATGTTGCCTTGACGATGCATTGGAGTAAAAGGTCCAAAATTTTATAATGGTGCAAGCTTTTTTCCAAGAGCGAGTTTCCTGTTATTTAATATTTATATCTCTCTTTATAACTTAGGTTTTGTTTTGTTTTGTTGACTTTGCACGAAAATGGTAAGAATCGACTTGGTCTTGATGCGGGTTGAATTTTACTGTCATATAGGGACTGACCCAAACCCAAAATAAGGGATCCCTATGTCTTGTTGGTTCAGTTATGTGGCTCCTTGATCTCTGCCAGTTGGTCGGGGTTCAATAAAGTTGACATATAGGGAGTGGCCCAAACCCAAAATAAGGGATCCCTTTGTCTTGGTGGTTCAGTTATGTGGCTCCTTGATTTCTGCCAGTTGGTCAGGGTTCAATAAAGTTGACATAACTTTAAATATAGCTTCAGTTTAGAGTTTCTTGAATGGCATTTAATTGGACGCTGTAGAAGAATAAAGTTTGTGTAGACCGTATGCCAAAAAGTTAGACTGCCAGTCGCCGGGAAATTTATTGCTGCAGCTGTCAATCTTGCAATTACAACCTGAAGAGGGTAGTAAATTAGGCATTAAAACCAGTTCCTTATGACTGAAGAGTTGAAATTACACTTGAAGGCCATAACTTCTTGAGTACTATACCTGGAGTTCATTCTAATCTAATCACATATATAGGTTAGGATTCAATGTCCGTATTCTTGCTCGGCATCTGCACTATTGAGAGTACGGCGTAATTCAAATCGCCATGGATAATTTCTTCCTAAGGAAATAAATGCTAATGATACTGGGTTTGGTGAACATTATATCTCTGCTTGTATTTGTGAAAAGTGGCTGGCTTAGTTGTCCTTGTTTTAACATTTTTACATATATGCCCTCTTTGATAGGATCAGGTAATTGCACTGAAGCAAGACCTACATCAAGTAATCAGTCGTTGCAGGGCCGTATTCACCGACAAGCTTCTGGTTCATCAAGAGCAATGACAAAAGAAATGGCTAGTCGGAAGCCAGTCGCTGAGGTGGCAAATCCATCTAAGCCTCAGTCCGCAGAGCATATGGGTAAGGAAATCGGGACAAAGGCAATGGAGGACATGCCTTGTGTTTTTACAAAAGGTGATGGTCCAAACGGGCGAAGAATAGAAGGCATTTTATATAAATACGGGAAAGGAGAGGAGGTCAGGATAATGTGTGTTTGCCATGGCAAATTCCTCTCCCCTGCAGAATTTGTGAAGCATGCTGGTGGCGGCGATGTTAGCAACCCTTTAAGGCACATAGTTATAAATCCTAACCCTTCATTTTTGAGATAGCGATAGCTGCGTGACCTGCTTAAGGTAGCTGGGTACAATGTTGAGGAAATAGGGAACTAAATTAGTTTACTGCGAGTAATCGCCTCTCATTTTTATCTTGTCAAGAAGAATTAAGACTGCTTGTCATGTTTCGGGAAGTAAAGTGTGTTCTGAAAAATATGTAAGTGTGTTTATATCTTGTTCTTGGTTTGGTTTCTTGTTGATTTGCACTAGTTCCTTCTGAATACTTCATACAGGTCAGCAAACTGTGCCCATCAATTTAGATGGCTTTGCTTCAAAACCTGGCAGTGGCAGGGAGTATAAACTATTAGCGACTTAGCGAGGACGATGCCTATAGTGGAATGTGTGGTCTTGTGGAGTTGGGTTGCCCCTAAGCCATATTGCCACCACGTCGTGTTAGTTGGTACGAGAGAGGGTGGTTGCCATAAAAGGCAGTGGTAGCATCGACTTGACTGGAAGTCGCACGACCTCAATTCGTCTGAACTAGAGGACAGAATTCGTGGAAATTCAGAATGGTTTCCTAAACATTCCTATGCATACTGCTTCTACCGGTTCATTTGCACGCTTTAGCTGACGCTTTCAGCATACTTCACCGGTTAATTTGCAGTTTCCAATCAATTTGTCTGTATTTTTTATTTTTATGACAACACGTATATAATAAGATTTGAGTTTTAAGACTTATTTACTATCATTACAATATATTCAAATATTATTTATACTTTCCTATTACTTATAAACACATATAGTATATAAATATCAATAAATCTTTTTTTAGCTAGATTAGATGGCACTGGGATGACTTTGAAATCGAATACTGCTACATAATCCACAAGACGTTCTGCATGTTCTCACATATAAAGCAAATGAATCGAATATATGTTTCCGAACATCAAATATTGAAAGAAATATGAAACAATAATGTCGAAGTTATCAAACGTATCACAATACCTACTAATAATCATAGATGGTTGCGTTACCATTGATACTCATGCTTTGCTGCTACAGTTCCTACAACATTGAGGCCTAAATGAAGTGCCGTAAACGTTTTCATGGCAAAAGCAACAACATAGTTATTGGAGTCCCTACGTCATTTATGCTATCGTGTATTTATTACTAGGTAAAGACAAAGGATCCGAATTATAGGGAAAAAGTTGGGAAAATAATCCTCAATAAAACGCGTTTTTCAACCTGAAGCTGCACAAATAGGTCCTAAGGGATAGTACTAGGTGAAAGATTGTTGGTGTATGGTTTGAACTCCCTTTGTGTGCTAAAATGCCAAAGTAGCAGTAAGTTCAATAAAAAGAGACGGCTTGACAATCATGTAGCTTTGGCTTACCAAGGTTAGCAACAATGGCACGAGTAAGTGATACAAGAAGGACAAGAGAAACATGAATGGCACGAAGGGAAGCAGTGGCATCGTCTACAAGAAGGGAAAGTGCAACAAGAAGTGCAAGAAGAACAATAGCAACATGATTTGCAAGATGGGCAACTACAAGAGCAGGTGCAACAAGAAGTGCAAGAAGGACTGTAGCAACATGATTTGCAAGATGGGCAACTACAAGGGCGGTGGGAGCAGCAAGAGTGGCCAGATGGCCAAGAACAGTAAGGCTTGCAGGAACAACATGTACAACATGAACTGCAAGGACATGTACAACATGAATTGCAAGTAGAACAAGAACAAGGAAAACACTCATTGCTATCCGATTTTGATGAAGCTTTTGGTTGTTGAGTTTTCTTTGAAATGCAACAATTTGCCACTTCTAGCAAACTGCAAAGTCTGCATACAAATTGCAAATTGAAGAAAATGTTAGGAGAAGTGCAATAACAAGGATGTAAAGAATCTGAAATCAATGGTACGGATAGAAAATAAACAGCAAGCAAGTTAACTTAAATTGAGTGAATGATAAATAAGAAGGTGAAGAGTGAAACCATACAAGATAGAACAACACAATCTTTTTGGGCTGCCATTGTCACAGTAGCTGCACGCTGGGGAATAATTGGAGCAGCAACAACTTGGCGATGCACAATTCATTTTGTGACAACACAATATTCCCCTAATCCCCCACATGCTAGATTTTGATGAACACCTTTTCTTTCTGGAGCACATGAAGGATTTAGTCTCTTTAGAATTTGCTTATATGTAAGACCATGAGATCTAATTGCCTTCTGGTGCAATAACGAATCTGTGCAAGGTGGCCAATGAATCACAGCAATTCTAGTAATGCTATTGCCACAGTGAATCGCCTATGCATGTTATTGAGACTTTAAGGAACTAATAACTAGATATTTAAGGGCAGGTACTTATTCTGTTCAATGAAATCCAATGTAAAGCCATAAAACTCAATTGATTATTTTATATTGCCGCCTTAAGTTAAAACTTCTTAACAACAAACTTTAAGTAAATTAGCATGCAAGCTTGGACACACTGCAAAAGTGGTGCTATTTGACATATTTGTCTTCTCCACTCAAGAACAATTATAGCTATCATACATGTACCAGAAAGAATCAAGGAGACAACGTACCCTGGCTTAGAAAAAGACAGTGCACCAGCACTCTCTGAATAACAAGATGAATTCAAGGTCACCACAGGAGAGAGATCCTCGCTTTGTTTAGCTTTACATCCTTCAGATATGTCCTCTAAGATATTAGTGGCCTTATTTGCTTGAAAGATCTTTTCCATATTAATTCCTCCGGAAGTTGTTATAAGCTCAATGGACTTCCCTAGTTCACAGGATTTGGGTGCATCATTATTAACCACAACTAGTCGATCTTTGGTGAAGCTATGGTTCTTTATATGTAAGCTAAACAAAGATTCATTGGAAGCTATACTCCATTCAACGGGCGGTGAAGAATTCCTTGCAAATACAGCAGACGGAATTTGGTAATTCTTGGGTGTTCCTGATCTATCCATCACTTGCAATGAAGGAGATTGCATTGGCGACAAGGAATAAGGCGTTAAATCAGCAGTGATATCAGATAGTGGTGATGCTGGTACCAGAAAAGATAATCTAGAAGCAGTTTCTTCCGACCTATAGGAGATGATGCTGGAAGCATCATCATCGAATTCCCCCAGTGCACGTTGATTGTTTTCGTTTTCTTTTGGACGGAAGGGAATATTTTGATTTATCTTTGCCTCCTTAACCGGTTTGTCCTGGTTGGTTCTAACAGAGGGAATGTCTTCTCTTGACTTCCTGGCCGCATTCAATTTTCTTTGCAAATGTTCTTCCAGTGATATATTTGATGAATTTGGTGAAGCAAAAGAAACTGATTTTTGCGAACGGGGCTGTACAAGAATTTCCTTGGCTAAAGTTTCTACTTGTTCTAAATCTTCTATGGAGTTTCCACTACTACTACTTCTACTACTTCGATCATTGTTCACGGGACGGATCATTAAAGGATCATCCCTCTCATATCTCGAGTCCATACCTGAAGAAGTCCACGAAGAATCAAGCATCACCATGCAATTGTTGGTTGTATCATGAATTCAAGTTCAACAATCTCTTGGAAATGAACCACCTGAAAGGAATTGTTACTTTCCCCGCGATTTTTCAAGTTTTCAGAAAAATAATCGTAGCGCATTAGCAAAATTTCTTGATAAGAGACGAATCCAATTTACGGACTAGGAAGTGCACCATTTACATGATCACGTCTAATGTTTTTGAAACCAAACCTATGAGGAATTAATCTGAAAAAGTTAAAAATGTTCTGGGATAACATATTTAAACACAAACAGCAAAGACATGAATCATCCGATTTGATTTCAACCACCCCATTATTTTTTTTCCGTGTAATATGATCATGACATGTATTTTCATAACATATGTAAAACCAAAAAAAAAAAAAAAGAAAGGAAAAAGAAAATTAAAAGGAATCTGATAAGAAACCTACCTTAAAATCATGCAATGCCCGTATTGATGGATCCTATACTGCATGCATGCACCCCAAAGTGACAAGAATCTTGAAATTTTGACAGCTTCAGGGGCCGTCAGGGATTTATGGACGGTGCCTCTTTGGGAGATGAAAGTAGTTTTTGCCAGAAACCAGACATATTTCATAGACTATGTTGTTTGTCAAGAGTAGTTCATTTCTGATAAACTGGTAATAAAAACTGAAATGGGGTGAAAAAAAGGAGCCAGGATGAAGTTTAAGAAACTCCAAATATAGAAGGCTTAGCGCCACCTTCGGAACTACTAAGCGAACTCTGTTTGGCTTCCTGTTTGAGTTCTCTTCATTGGGCTCGCTCTAGGCACAGCCCCCGGGCTAGGTGTGCTAGCCATTTTGTTTTGGATATTTCATATCCACTCTAATTGTTTCTAATCATAAAAGAAGCCAAATTGAATTAAATATCATAGACATGATAATGTGTCCGGTATTCGTGTTAAAATCATAAAAAAGAAAATTTTTACACTTTTTAATATTTTTAATACCTCTTGAAAAAATAAAAAACAAACCCATAGGAAAGCTGTAAATATCTTGGTGTGCCCAACTTTTCCTTTACTAAGTTCATGATACATTTATCTATAAGTAGATTCACTATAGTTGTAAATACATGCTATGAGATATTTTATCTATGTAAATTGTAACAAAGCAATACATGCACTATTATGGAAAATAACCCTTAAATTCTTTATAACATAAACAAAGATTTCTTAGAAGTTATCTGGGTATTCATTAAAATAATTAGCCATTTTAAGGGGTATCATAAGAAATTATTTGTTACATTTATGTCACATTTCATTATTATTATTATTATTATTTTAAAAGATATTTTATTTGTAAGTGGAGTAAAGAAATAGATACTCATCAAATCCCTTGAAAACTTAAGAAAAAAAAAACATCGAATAAGTTGTAAATATAAGAATAAACCCAAATAAAATTCCTAAGATAGTATCTGCTTTCAAATATATGAGATATTTCATGCTGAGTGTGTTAAAAATTCTAATTTTTTTCAAACTAAACCTAATAAAATTCATGATAAAAGTGGAAGTCCCTGATGTCTTATATTAATTACAGAATATTTATTTTCAAATTATATAATAAATAAGTATTTCAAAGAACTTTACAGCCATTTTAGCGAGTTGAAGAAACTCTTCATGGTCTACTAAGTGGAATTAGCATTGAAAAATCATAAACACTATCATAATCATAATAATTGGAGTCAGCTCTTACTTTCTCTCTCTCTAACAACTTGACATTGTCTTTTCCCTCGTTACATGCTTCTTTTGCTATTATATTACAATTATTTTTAGCTTTATAAATAATTAAAAACCATTATAAATTCATACGAAATCAGATCTTTAATAAATAACTTCATATAATAATTATATTTATTTATTTATATAGTACGGATAAATTTATGTATATTTCATTATTCACTCATTATAATTTAGCCAAATATGCGTTTAATATTTTAAGAGTAACACCATATAAACGTTTGTTTATAAAAATAACTATATAGTTACAAATATTTATATAAATAAGTGCTATATGAGATATCTTATCTCAACTATGTATATAAATATTAAAATATATCATATCTATGCTGCAAGTGTATACCATAATTATTTATTTATTATAATGGAAAATCACATGGATATAAAATTGTCAAATATCCATGTCATTATTTATACACACACCCTTGTGTGTACAAAATGTAAAGATATTCTATGTTTCCTTATAAGTGATTTATCAATATATAATTACATAAATTTGTGTTCTTAGTTTATTATATAGTTATTAGCATAACGGTAAATTATATTAATATAATCTTTTATATTATTATCTTTTTTTGATGATTATAATAGAAGAGAGGAGATTTGAACCCACTCCATCTCACTTAGTTCATACCATTTGATTACAATAGTCTTAACACCTCTTATATTATTATCAAACGTTGAATTGTTAACTATTTGTTGGATTTGATCATTTAACATGTGCGTGTGAGTGATAAACACAAAAAAAAAAAAGAAACTATAATCCATTTCCATTTAGAGATTGAAAATAACAACAACAACAACAATAGAGACATTACAAAAGATCAAATGATGATAATAATTTGAAAATAAGATGTTATAATAGCAATCCACACAAGTGGAAGGAACTTTAGAGGAATAAATGGAGATGAGTAAAATTTTTTTGTTTGATAATTAAAAATAAAAGTGGAAATATAAAAAAATAAATAGAAACGAATGGAAAGCTTTCCACTTTTGAAATCATTATGATTCTATCTAAAATTAAAGAAAATGTGGTAGAAATGATGGAAATAGGTTTAAAGTTACAAAAATACCCTTAACATCTAAGCTTACTAAATAAAGAGAAGGGTAATATAGTATATTAAATTATTTATTTCCTTTATGTGATGTACTTAACGTTGAAAATGGTATATATCCAAATATAAAATGAAAATCACATTTATTTTTTTTTGCTTTTATTTTTTTTTTATTTCTACTTGTTTCCGCTCATTCCACTTTTCCAAAAATTTGCCAAATGCAGTGTAAATATGTGGTAATGAGGGGCGTTTTAGGTTTGTTTTGGATGATATATAAATGATACAAAGGAAAACACATATTATATAGGTGTATACATGCTAATAAAATGACATAGTGTATTAGTGTAATTTACCATGTGTTTTATAAAGATATAATTCATTGTATTATAAATAATAAAGAAAAAACATATACATATAATATGAATAAATACACGATCATAATTTTTATTTAATTTTATATATTTTTTATTTTGATTGAATTCAATAAGACTAATACATATTGTACACCTGTAAAATACCTTTTCAAGACTACAGAGACTTGTCTATGGATTTTTGGAGCATGTTGGGTTGTGGAAACCTCATATGCAAGTGTATTATTAGAGAGTCATGGGTCTCATGGCATGACACTATAGCAATCATATGGCTTATGTCGTGCTGTTCCTACCATCATATCTTGCTATGCCCGCTTTAGTATGCCTTTTGTCGTAACAACTTCATTTTTGAGGAACATGTACAAAGGTCATAGAGCATTGTTGCATATGAAAGGTTTAATATTAAAAACACTATGAAATGAACCACGTATATTGGTAAAATTACAAAAGAAAATATTAACTTTTGAAATCAAATTTAAATAGAGGATCGGATTTTTTAATAATTAAAATAAAGAATTATTATTATATACCAAATGATTAACATAAATGATTAAACTTTTAAGTAGTTAAAATAGATTATTAACATTTTGTTAAATGATTTCAAAAGAACATCTCTTACTATTCTGTAAATATACTTAATAGTTCAAAAAGAAAATGTATTACTGTTTATAATAAAATTATAATAGAATTCACCATTTGAACTATTTAGTATAATATTGATTATTTATTTGAACAACTTTAAAGTTTGATCTTTCTTTTAAATGTAACCCCAAACATTGATCCCACTTATAATTTTACCAACATATAAGTGATCATAGGAAAATAGAAAATTATCAAGAAATTATTTTAAATGCTTATATAGTATTTCATACTAATTTTGGCTTTTTATATTATACATTTTTTGTTTTCCCATTTATAGTTGCATTTTTATTTCTCATAATTCTTTAATCATCTCTATTAATGGATTGTTATCATGCTGCACCTATATAATATTTACTTGGGAGGATTGTTATTCCAATTCTAGCCCCTTATTTTCAATCGAACAACTACTATTATATTCACTAGCATTTTAAATACACAATAGCTATTTTATAATAAATTTCTATTAGTGAAAATGTTAAATAGTGATCCATGATCACATCCATAAATAGTTATTATTTAGCTATCCATAGGTTATTCTATGACTATCCTTGGAAGAATAAATCACATCACCATCGGAGCTACCACAACCACTAAACTTACTACCATAATGGGTAACACCTAACCTAGCCCTTCCATGGCAATATGAATAATAGTAACATAAATATTAATTCATATAAATAAATTCAAAATAAAAATACGATAGTATGTAAAATTTATATATCATATGATATTACGATATCACATAAATAAATATCAATAATATAAGAGAATACCATACAATAAAAAAATTATATCTTAATAAGTATAAATAATAATATATAAAATTTTTATATAAGATAATAAACATAAGTAATGTACAATACTCGTTTATATTAAATTAAAATATTTATTTTATAATTCCATATTTTATGACAGTTTACTAAAGTTATTAAAATGTTATGTTGTATAGTTATTTCTTATATTATTATATTTTCATACATTAGATATTAATATTAATAATCAATAAATATAGATAATGTATGAATAATATAATAAAATAATTATATGGTATTTATAATATATAAGATATGACATATGATATTAGCATAAAAATTAATAATTATTATCTACTACTTAATAAATATTAAATGTATAATTAAGTTTCTTTATAATATAATCATAATTGATCAACCATAATAATAAATTAATATTATTTTACATTAATCACAAATCTTACTAATATAGCAGATATACAATGTAAATGGTCCAAATATAGAGTTTTGAAAAAGTTTATGATCTATTGAAAATTTCAAATCGTTTAGAACTTCAAATGATAGATCCCAATCACATGAGAGTCAAATAAAAATAAGAAATATTAAAAAAAAAACAAACAAACGAAACAAAACAAAAATGCTATTGATGGTGGTTGAATTAAACTTTCTAACGTATAAAATCTCAATCTATTCTTGTGATGGACTAAAGATATGTTTGGTAATGCATTTCAAATGTACCACTTGAAACACTCCGTGAATGCAATCCACCATGAAGGAAATATAAATACATTTGAAGGTAGTGATCATGTTAAATACCTCAAAATTCTCAAGTCTAGTGTAGAATAGCATAATGAATATTGGAGAAAATTTTATAGAATAACTTGCTTCCTCCAAATGCAGTAGTATATGAAATGAAACCTTACTGTTTGCATGGAAATAACTATGCCATCATACCTTGCTTATCAATATAGCCTCCAAGTACTTATAGAAGAATATGACAGGACAGCCATAGGTGAGCATATTATTTCGGGTTGAGGGTCTTGTGAAGATTAACAGAAGCGTATGGAAGGCTAGCTTTTGTTGGTTGCATCTTTGTTGGTTGAACTTCAAGCAGTCCAAAGAGAAAACAAGTTGAAGTTGAGAAAATCTGGAAGCAGATGAAATGAAAAGAAGCAAAAGATATCACATTTTGCATTAATTCATTTTTCAGAAGGATAAACCAAGAACAAGTCGAATCTGCAAAAATTTTATTGCAGTTAAATTTTGCACTTCTGTTCTGGTTATGAAGCTAAGGTCATACTAGGGCAACTATCAACTGTACAAGCCAAGACATCCCTATAATCTCTAGAAATTGTAAAAGAGTCATAAACTTTGCCATCTCTGCTCTTCTTGTACTCAAACAGTAAATTTGAATGGTCGAATGCAGTTAACTTAACAAACCCATAATCATAATCTTTGACCAAACTCCATGTGGTATTCAGGGTGGTAAATTCTGCAAGGCTAGCTCCTCCACCTCCCGCCACCACATGAATAGTACCATTTAGAGTTCCTTTGTAGTGACGTTTTTCTTGATTGGTGCATATATTCTGTTTTAGAAGAAAACAAAGCTTAGTCTCTTGAAACAATACATCTTATTTTCAACAATATTCTAATGAAGCAATTGAAATGAACCTGAAGAGTACCTGGTAAATAGGACAAGTCCTTTCATAATTGTGTACATGACCATAAAGGGCAATATCAACCTTATACTTTTGCCACAATTTTTGGAGGCTCTCCCTTCCCATTGGTTCTGCAAAAGATCCATCTAAAGCATAAAACCCTGCTGAAGAATAACCAAGAACCCGGTGCGCAAGGAAAATCAACCAAGGTTGCTGTTTTCTATCAACAGATGCTAGACAATGCTCAATGAACTCATATTGTTCTGTTCCCTTCCTCCAATCATGCTCCGTGTCAGCAATGCAAAACCGGAACATACCATAATCCGTGGAGTACCTATCATGTAAAAAGAACAAATTTAGGTATACATCCAAAAATCAAGTTAAAAAGGCATTTTAAAACTAACTATGAGACTTTGTTCATACCAAAACTTAGCCCTGTTCACTGCAGGAACATAAAACATTGTTTTGGCCAGCACACCACATTCCCCTCCTGAGTCTGTGTTCCCATAGAAGGATCCAGTTCCTGGCCAGTCACGTTCATGATTACCACTGGAAAGCAAATTATAAACCACACATTAGAGTTAAGTATCTGAGCATTGTCAATGGCCAAAAGAAATACGCCTCAGCTAACCACCATGATGCTAGCCGTAATGCTGGAAACAGTCAGAAAAAGGCATAATCAGCTTAAGCCCAAAAATGCAGAAAAATAAAAAAATGAATGTTGTATGGAAAACCTTGCGATCATGTATGGAACAGTCGAGGCAATTGGCTCGACCTGTGCAGTAAACTGATCCCATTGCGAGAGGTATCCATTTGCATAACATATATCCCCAATGTGAAAGACTATATCAATGTTTTTCAAATCTTTCACAAGCTGATAAGTGGTATTGAGTGAGCCATACTGGAAATTGTTATACTCATTTGAGCCATCAGCTTCATCCTGCAAGGTAATATTACTTTCATTGGTTGGCCAAAAGAAAAGATATCTCTTATAAGGTTTAGAAAGGGTAAAATGGGATAACTAAAAAGAAGGTAAATTCCATATCAAAATCAATATTATCCTCCCTTTAGATTTAAAGTTGTTCCAATGATTCATGCTGAAAAACTAATGCAGACAACCATTAATTTTCCTTCATAAAATGATGCATTTTTCAGAAAGCAGCATCCTCCAAGTAGGACCATATCCATTTTAGGAGGAAGTATGTTTATTAAACTTCTCAGAACTTTCCATCTGATTGACCCAACAAAATTATGTGTTCAAGTCGACAAGATTTTTAAATTTTCAATAGATGGCATTTGGCAAAATCAAAACAATTGTCTACTTAATATAAGCCAGCATGTTAGTGAACCTCTCAGTGCTTTTTTTTTTCAGGGGGGTGGGGGGGGGTTAGGTGCGGTTGCTATATAAAGCTCCATACAATCTTCAATTACAATGGAAACTTAAGAAGATTCATTGAGGTGTCTACAACACTTTCAGCATATACAAACATATAGCAAACACGGACCAATTACATGTGAGATTTTAGCATGGACTTCTTATAAGTTCCATGATAAGTTTTGCCAAAAAAATATATTAATTATGTATGGTTGGACCAGGATAAAATATTGCTACATATCATATGAAGGAAAAGAATTAAGAAATATTATTCATGAAAATACTTTATTGTCAAATCAGTGTACTCTTCCCCACAAATATACCCACTATTTTACTAGGTTTATAAACGTTGAATTTAGCTTCACAACCAAAATATCTAAAAGCTTAAAATTTATATATTGATGTGAGCTTCTATATTTTATTACCTAGCACTTCCCCTTACTAGTGGGCATGGACATTAACTAAGGCTCATCACAAAAAAATAATAGAGTCAAATGAAAATGCAGGGAATTGAACTTATGACCTTCCTATTTGCTACCATGCTGAGCTTAGATACAGAACCAATCAATGATTGCTGAGCTAAATTCAATGATATCCAAATTAGACACTGTTTTCTCCAATTGTGCTAAAGCATCTGCCTCTGCATATATACAGTTCGAACAATTGTAGATGAATGAGTACCCTATGCTACAAATTGAAATCTTATTATCAAATGATGTGTGCTCTATTTGAGAGAGAAATCAAACCTTTCCCATGTCTCCAAAAATTACAACACGTTGCAAGGATCTTTCACCAGGATATGGAGAAGCTTTGAAATGGTATTTTTGGCTCCATATATAGGTACCATCTACTAGTCTATGACCCAACTTGTAATAGTACCTACATTTCCAATAAACCGAGCATGTCAGTTTAATTATCAGAGTCCATATAAAAGTGATCAGCAAGAAGAGCTGATGATCATAATTTTTTCATAAAGGTTTTTGTAGATAAATCTAGGTTGTGTAGATTTACTATACTATGGCTACAGAGTAAAATAGCATGTTTTCCTAGTGAAATATATTTCAGTATCTCTTGGATTATATTACTTATAAGTAAAATGAAGTTTCTATATTCCCTTCAGTAGGGGAATTAGTATGCATATTACAAAGAGCATTGAACCTGGACCAACATTACTGTTTTGGATATGTGCTCTGCCGGCTAGAGAAGTGGATTGCTGGATAATGCTAGCATCTGAATGAAAACATACTCTGGCCAAAAGCATATAACTTACACTCTATTGGGCCACAAGTCCTTCAGAAAGCTAGTGTGTATAAATCCAGGATTGCGCCAGCCCACTGTTCTAGCAGGTGCACCTGCTAAAGCAATTTGTTATGGAAGGGTCTCATCAAACGAATACTGGCAGTTAAAGGGGTAGTAGGTTCTGCATGCTCCCAGCTTCACAAAATGTAGTTTACATGCTTCGTATACATAAACCAAGTGAATGCAATTCTCTGCCTAAATAAGATTCATGTATCCAAGATTTCCGACAATAATGAGGTAATGATCAATAGCTCAAGTGTAGAGTCTTAACAAAATAATAGTAGGTCCTAAATCCACATAACTAGCACCATCCAGATGATGCTAGCAGATGCAGTTTTCATGTATCCATAAACCAAGAGATTGCAATTCTCGGCCTAAATAAGATTTATGTATCCAAGAATTCTGACAATCATGAGGTAATGATCAATAGACTCAAGAGTAGAGTCTAAACAAAATAATAGGAGGTCCTAAATCCACATAACTAGCACCAACTAGATGATGCTAGCAGATGCAGTTTTAAGACCTAAACCTAAGCTCCTGCTTCCTATCGCTTTAAGCAACATTCTTTAGCAGAAAAAGGATTATGACTTGCAACTTAGGTAACTCTGTAGCAAGGTTCTTAAACTGATTTTTGACCAATAATCCATCCTAGATGCATTTCATATTGCAGCTATGAGTAGGTTACTATGTACATAGTCAGGCTGGCCTCTACACTAGATGATCAAAGGTGATCATTCAAACATTATAAGCCCCTCATGAAATGTCACTTACAAGCTCATTAGCTATGCATGTGCAGATTTATAGGCACAGACAAGTCTACATCCATACACAAAGCAATGTGTTCTATGCCCTTTAAAATTATCCCCATGGATTTCTATGTGTTGAGGCATTTATGCACACCGGTCATTACATAAATGCAACTGAAGAGGAGGATTTACGCACCACACATGCTTCCTTGTTCAAACGTTAATGTTCCTGCTGGGGATTGCATTTTTTCCCCTCCTTTTGGACCCCAATCAACAAACGGCTCTGCTTCACTTAGGCTATATCCACTAGTCCATGTTACAGTCATCTGGTGTCACATCAAAAAAGGAACTTCAGCAACCTCAAATACTCTTTTGTGATAAAACAGATAAACTGAATAAAGAGATGAAATGCCAAAGCTTAGTGCTTTACTGCATAGAAAAAGAACAACGTAACATTCTTAGTACTAGTTGAACATACTTCATTCCATTCTTTTCCTTGTGCTAGGCGGGGATAAACTGGAGCTTTTGGATTTGAAAAGGAAATTGTATTTGAGATTGCCACCAGCTTTGGCTGTAGTGCATCCAAAGTCATGAAACACCATAAGAAGCATTAAGTGACACAGCAAAGAAGTACCTTGCAAGTGAGATAGAAGTAAAAAAATCACCAAAAAGAGACAGTAAAGCTGTGAACTTTAGCAACTGTAAATTAATTAAGGTCAAGCCATATGATGGAAGACACCAACTATGCCAATCCCCCATTCATTGATTTAATCATCATGAAAATGTGTGGCCAATGTTGAAACATACATTTTGTGTTCCACCGGAAAACAGAGCAAAGGAGAAGTCATATCTCTGGTTGATCAACCGAAGCTTCATGGACCCTTTTCCGGTATGCTTGTAGTTGGGGCTTGAGTGATTTGCATACTGATACTGCAGATGAGGAGATACAGGTCCCAATGAAGTTTAATTTCCATCCACACCTAGAGAAAGTAAAAAATTAACACATGGAATATAATCTGATAACATATCGCCTCACAAACCTTAACAGGTGAAGTGCACAGCACAGGGGGATGAACTGTTGGATCCGTGGCGGGGCAAGTAGATGCTCTACACATGAAATAGGAATAGAATTGTGCGCATTATAAAAATGTTAATGTGGAAATGAGGAAAATATTAGTTACGCGCGATACAATGACAAGAATTCCTAATATACAATTAGCGTTGATTCAAAACGGGGCAAAGAAATTACTTGAATTTAGCTGGGGAAAATACACCAATCCAATCATCATTTGATGGGTTTGGAGAGCTATACTCCAAAGTCACCCACTCAGATATCTGCCCCTGTAACAATCAATAAACCTCAAAAAGCTTAAGTCAACAGCATCATCTTCACTCTTTACACAACAGAAATTCAATCCTGACCCATCAATCCTACTCCACCGTAATCTTTAAAAATGCAAAAACTAAACAGAAAAAAAGCTTAAAGATCACAGCTTTACAAAAAAAATAAAAAAAGGCATTGAGCTTTAATGAAATTGAAATTTACCTTTACTCCAAGAACAGAAGGAGATGCTATAACATAGGCTCTTTGATCAAGAGCTAATGTTGTGGCGTGTATGGCTATTCTAGATAAAGGCTGGACTCCATGTGATCCCACTTCCTTAAAGTTAAAACTTGATAAAACTGTGGACACAATAAGTAGCAAAATCCACACTTGACCTCTCATCCCACTGGATTTCTGCATTCAAGAAAAAAAGATATTAAAGATACGTATCTTATACCAGAAATGTAGAAGTTTTTCCTTTTAAATTGGAGTGTATCGACGCTAAGTTTTTGCATCCGATAATATCCTTCAATCATATGTTATCATGTTAAAAAAAATCCGAAAAATATCTTCTTCTTTTTCCTCGTTGCTTATATGATTAGAGGGTACACAAGTAATTAATGAAAATAGAAACTTTATATATTTAGTGGAATTCAACTATGTAATAAAAAATAAAAAATGAAAAAGAAAGATAGAACCCAATCTAAAACTGGCAATTCAAATTGTCCCCTCCATATGTCCCTACAGGCTATAACATAATGATAGCTTCCATACCATAATAAAGCATCATCCATACCCTAAAATATAGAATTGAATTTGAAACAATAAATAAATAAATAAATAAAAAATAATAAGGTTCTATTTAACAAACCCTTCAATCTATATTACTATTAAAATCATATTTTACCGTCAAACATACACTAAATGGACTCGTAAGAAAAACTAGAATAAAATGCAAAGCTCATCAATTTATATTTTAAATAAATTTTTATATTTTCAATATTTATCATAAATATAGGAAAGAATGAATAAATAAATAAATGCAGACTTAGCATTTTAGAAAATGCTTGAAGTACCCATTGATATTATCCTGATAAAAATTGAATTAAGGTATTGTAGTAATGGGAGTGATGAGAGGAGTTCGTGGTTGAAACCGAAAGCAAACAAACAAAGAGAGATGAAAGAGAAATTGATGAGCTTGTAATATTTCATTGAATTTGAGTTATTTTCCTATCAATCCAAAGTTAAATTTTTCTTAACATACATGAGAATGAAATTGATGGACAACTACATTTTGTAGATTAAATTGTACTGAATAATGCCAATATATATATATTCCACTAAAATGAAATTACATTAAAGTACGTAAATATGTAATCATATGAATAAATATTATTATTATTATGTATTATGTTGAAATTATCTATGTCCTCGAAATTATTCTATATAAGATATACCAATCACACATATTACAATAAATATTGTAAAACTATATAAAGAAAAGGTTATATAGTGTTTAAATTACTACCATGTGAAGATAATTACTTATGGAATTGTGATATGGAACTCCATCCCTTCCATCAAACCTAAAACTATTCATAAAGGGGAGAAAAACCTACCAAGCTTAAAAAGAAAATAAATAGCAATAAATTATATGTTTACACACATATATTATAATGTAACTCACTTTAACGCAATCTTTATACATGTTTTGACTATTCATTTAGGTATCATATACTAACAATTGTTGCACTCATATTATAAGTCTCAAAATAATGTGATATTTAATTGATCAATTATTAAAAAAAAAGAAAAAAATATATATAGTGGTTTTCCCCATCTCTTATAATTATCAAGAATAATGGGCACATGTTTCCACATGACCTCCCAAATGAACACCCTTAGTGTCCCTCTCACTTGTTGTCAGACTATAAATGAATAAATTTTATTTACTCAGTTTGACTACATTTGAACCAAAGTCTACTTACTCAATTGATTTATCGAATCGAGTTTGAGTTTTATTGTATTTAACTCAACAAGCTCACTATTTTGATTTGGCTTAAATCGAGCTTATATGTAAGTTGAGTTTGAGTTAAGTTTAGGTATTAGTAGTATTTCATTTTGAAGATTTTTTTTTAAACAAAACAAGATTATAAGAACTTAATCAAGTCATGTTTGAACTTATCTAATACTATTTCTTATTGAACTCAAGTTTAAAATTTTTGAGTTAAGTATAAGCATTCAATATTATATAAAACTCAACTCTTTTACACCCATAGTTGCTAATTGCTACAATAATGTAAGATGTAGATGTCTTGGACTTTAATAATACTCATTAGTCATTACTCAAGGGATACTTATCTATGATGAGTGTGACAAAAAATAAGGGTTTAGATTCATTTGTTGTATTGTTATTATATACATGATTCTTATATTTTCTATATGTTAGCTAGGTTTAATTGTAAATTATATTATAAAATATATGAAATCAAATAAGTTGTTTTGATTCAACTATATAAATATGTAATATATAATATTATACAAAATAAGATTGTACATGATTATAATTACAAAGAGATGCAATTTTTTTTAATATTATTTTCAATTATTGTGCACATTACAAATATAGAAAGGGAGGAATTGATATATTCTATTGAAAGACTAGAATTTAAGTAAATAATTTACTAAAGTCTTAGTAAGATAGCTATTTTATATTTTATAATGTGGGTGAAGTGGGAGGGAGGGAGGGATTTGATCTAGTTGAGAATAAAAATATAGTTATAAGCATGTGATTTGTGAATATAAGTTAGCTATGTAAATTGCATATTACATGCTAGCTAAAAAAAGAAAAATGTATATGACATGTAAATAAGAGTATTGGGTCAATTTACCTTTCGGGAAAACTTATTTTTAAATAACGGTTTTGGCAAAAATATTTTTAGGAATACCATTCCAAAATCGAATTAATAACATGTGATTTAAGTATTAAATCCCACAAAAGTTTCATGTTAAAACTGTAATTACCATGGCTAGAAGTTGCATGTTTAAGTTGTGAATATCGATTAGCTTGGGTGGAAATCGTATGGACAAAGTGCGATTTTCCACCCCTTATCCATAGACTATAGACGCCATTTTCTCTCCAGCATGCAAGTTGAATGTTTCCCCCTCCAACATTGACAAACTTCTCAAATGGCCACCATTAGATCATATTATGATAGGTTGTTACAAAAATAAGTGATGTAACTCTAAAAATCATCAATTGAAGTTGTGGAACTAAGTTTTAATTTAAAAAAAATGTGTTTTGCAGTGCACTTTTTAAAGGGAGAACACGGTAGAATGATTTGCATTTATAACGAAAATAGTATCGGTAAATGACCAATTAAGTTAATAGAGAAGACAAAAAAACTCATATTTTAGACCTATGATTTTATGTCCCAAACGTATAATTTGATTTAATTAGATACTCGTAGCTTAAACTTGTGACTTTTAGTTAGTAATACTTGCTATTTCTAGTTAGTAATGGCAGCTTGAATCTATGATTTTTATAAGATTTGATGCTTATTAAATTATATATTTTTAATCCGATTTTGGGAAGATATTTGTGAAAATACTTTCGATAAATGTTTTTTAAATAAGTTGATTTAATACTCTGAAAAGTAAAGTCGTCTGACTGGGAAGGGAATATGTGAAAGGTTGATTCCTTTTCCAATTTGGAAGTGGCATGACATGGCGGTGATTTCATTGACTCGTCGTATAAAATACACGGAAAGTCAAAATATGGACGCTCGAGGGGCCTCCTTTGCGCTGACAATCTTGCACGTGATCCTGTCAATCATTATTGACTACACGACGATGAGTTATTACTTATACATCATCTGAGGTCCCCTCCATGTTTTCATGACGAAAATATTAATAGGTATTAGGAAATTTTGTTAAGATTTTAAATATATATATATATATATATATATGAGTGTGTGTGTTTTTTACATATATGCTTATTAATTAAGTATCTAACTAATATAGGAAAGTATAAAAAATCTTTTATTAATAGTTAATATTTCATAATTCAATTGATATAAATACTATTTTATATGAAGAATAGAATAATTTTTCGTAAATTATATAATATATAGTTGGTAAAAAAAAAAAATCATTTTCAACCTTAAGGTCCTCATTTAAGAATTTTAAATGTTACATAAATATCTTAAAAATCTCTCATTCTTATGGATTTTTCCTCACTTCATCTTTAAATATTTAAGGAGAGTTCTTAGGTATCAAATTGATACTTTTTTTTTTTGTTTATCTTTTTCTAGATAACACTCGTAAAAAAAAATAATAATAATAAATTTGGGTAACATTTTGAAATCCTTACAAGGATCTATTTCCATCACTTAAGAATCTCAAAAAGTAATTCCTTAATCTTATATTCAATGCCAAGAACAAATGATTGAGTTACCTAAATGCTTTAGGTATATCCATTAATGAAATCCATTGGTAAATTATATGTTATGTAATTTAGCGTAAATACTAAAGCTAAGCTCACTTTTTTTTGTTCATTTTCTAGTAAAAAAATTAAATATGTGATTAGTAAACATTTTTTCTTTCTTTCTTTCTTTCTTTCCATTTTTTTTTTAATATGTGTGTCTTCTGGAACATTTACTCTATATATAGGTTACATACCTAAATATTGTGATTTTTTTAAAATTATGTAAATATTGTACCTGTAACAATTATTTCTAAAATAGGTTTCAAAGATGCGAGCGACATTTATGACTTTAGGGATAATAAAAAAATTTAAACTGAAGGCATAGACCTCGTTTCAATCCCACCATCTAATTTTTTATTCTTTTGTACATTGACCGTAGATCTAAAAGAAAAATCATGTGATAACAATATACATAATAAAAAATATATAAATACAGTAACTGAGTAAAATTTAATACAAAAATAAAATAAACTATTCATATCATATCTATTTTTTTTCTCTCGTTTGCACGTAGAAAGAAGAAGAAGATGTGATTCTGCATAGGAAATGAAGGATTTGAAGTAATTTACCCAAATATAAGCATTTTCTCAACAAATAATCAATCATGCTATTTTTTTTTTTGGAAAAATTGAAGTTTTTTTTATCTGTGTTTGATGTAATATTTTTGGAAAATATTACTGTAATGTTATATTTTTATAGAAAATGTTACTGCTTATTGTTAATTTGTAATTTGTTAGATATGGTTTATATAGATGTTGTAATACATAATACGTGATGTTAATTTTTGTATTAGAATAAGGATTTGTTATTATAAGAAATGTGAAATATGTAAAATGTGTAATAAGTCTTATAACATTATAATATAATATGAAAATTATTGAAATATTTAGCATACAAAATATAATTAAAAAATAATTTGGGACAAATATTAATTTTTTTTGGAAATAATGGGAGAAAAATTAAAATTAAAATTAGAAATGATACGGAATTGTTTTGGTGTAAATTTTAAGAATGTTTTCATTGAAAATATATAAAAAAATGTGATGAAAATTTGTAATATTTGTAAAATAATTTTTACAATATTGTAAAATAATACAGAAAAAATTGGAATTTTTAGCAACAAAAATGTTATTAAAAAATAACATTTGACAAAATTTTAGAAAAATTCGCTTGAAATAATGGGAAAAAAATTTAAAATTTCAAATGTTATGGATTTTTTTTTTGGCAAATTTTTAGAATGTTTTTATTTGAAATTATTATATATTTTTTAAAGCTCATAATTTATATATACTGTGGATATAGAAAAAATGATTGACTATGTGAAATTGATAATCTATGTGTTTAGAAATATTCTGGTTGGTAATTAGGGGCTAAAGTATGGTAGGGATTCGGTAAAAAAGTTGAAAATGAAGAAAAATGTTAAATATAACGAATTCTTATACAGAATATGTTGCAACATTGAAGTCGATCTAATCGAGGTGGGAGTTGAGATAATTCACAAGTATCCTATGTTCCATGAGGGCAATACATGTTATGTGTTGATGGCAATTGGAGATGACAAAGAAGTTGAACATTTTATTGAAACAATTGAATCATATGGAGATCGTAGCATATAACAATTATTGCCTTCATGGAACATTTTATAAATATGGAGATCGTAGCATATAACAATTATAAATAAGAATTTTTTGACAATTTGTAAGGCCCCTCAGTAATGCAGACATTTGATATAAATAATTAGCTACATTTATCACATGACATTGCAGAAATGCAGCCTAAGTTATAGACATTTCAACTCTTAATTTCAATGCCAATGGAAGTGAATGATGAAAATGAAATAAATAGAGCGGTTACTCCAGTATTATAATGACCAAACATATAGGATTTATACTTGGTTCCTGTGGGAGCGGAGATTGCAAGTGACACTGATGGTGGAATAGGTGTTGAGGAGGAGAGTAGCGATAGCAGGGAGAGTTCTAATGAGGAAAGTGAGAACGAGAGAGATGAAGTACTTGAAGAAGACTCTCCAACCATACATACTTACTTGAGACAGCTAATATATTGATTAGAGTAGGCTAAACTCCTAAGTATGGCAGTTAGAGATCTTATTCCATGTTATAATTTTGGGGGTGATAATGGTTACATTTATTTCGAGTGGGAGCAAACTAATATTTGTAGTGGTTTAAGCAGTAATGGCGATTTCTACAAGGGCATTAGATTTAGAACAAAAGCAAATGTGATTCAAGTAGTAAAGTCATACCACGTGAAAAACCATTTCAACTTCACCGTTGTATAATCTAGTCCACTATTGTGGTCTATTTATTGTTTGAGAAGGGACTATTTATTGTAAATTGAGGCTTCAGACCTAAAAGAAGAAGTTAGAGGGCATGTTCATGGTGACAAGATTTGAAGGTCCACGCACATGCAATAACCTACTAATTAGTTAGGATCACTTAAAGTTAGATTACAATCTCCTTGCTAGCTAATTTGTAAATCTTGTTAGAGACAATCCTGATATGAAGTTAGCTCAGCTAACTTCTGTTGTTGAATAGAAATTTAGCTACAAAATAAGCAGGAGATAGGTTTGGGAGGAAAAGAAATAGGCTATCGAGCACATGTATGGAACTAGGAGAAGTCTTATGATGAATTGCCTAAACTTCTCAATGAAATAGAAAATACAAATCTCGAAACACGAATAGATTAAGGGTAGAGAAAATCAACTACCCCCCCTGTGTGTCTATTTTGAAGTGGGTATTCTGAACATTTGGGCCGTGCATCTTAGTGTGGAGATTCTATAGACTACTTGTTACCATTGAAGCCACTTTTCTGTATGAGAAGTACACTTACAAGTTGCTAGTTGCTTAAAGCGTTGATGGCAACAACCGTATATTTCCGCTGACATTTGCTTTGGTTAATTAAGAGACAGTTGAGACATGGGGCTAGTTTTTGAGAAAATGAAAGAATATGTTGTCGGTGACTGTGAATGTCGTGAAACCATTTGTCTCATATCAAGTGGGCACGTAGACATCAGAGTAGCTGTCCAAGAAGAAGCGAATGGATGGCGGCCTCCATTTGTAGTGTGGTGATTTTGTCTTTGACACATTGCGGACAACTTCAACTCGGCACATAAAAACACCTAGTACAAGAGGTTGTCACATACGTCAGGTTGTAAACACAATCTCGCAAGTTGAATTATGTAATGGAGCAGGTGGGGATTATTAAGCTAGATGCGTTGGACTAGTTTGAGGACATGTCGTTAAATATGTGGATGCTAGCTCATGATGATTGTTATCAATTTAGGTATATAACCTTTAATATTGTTGAAAGTTACAATTCTGTGTTGAAGGGGGCTCGAAGGTTACCTGTGATTATTTTGGTGAAGAAGACATTTTACAACTGTGTGGGGTACTTCATTCAGAAGCTTACGAAGGCATTGAAAAATATAGCAAATGGTAGAGTTTGCATCAAATGTGTAACCCAAAAAAATCAACCGATGGAGTTCACGAGCTAACAACCACAAGGTTATCGATTATAGCAAACACGATAGAGTTTTGGAAGTCCTCACCAATAGTCGTCACTTTGCTAGCGTGTTAAGGGAAGAGGGGCGAATGCATGTTGTTAACTTTGCTCACAGTACATGTAGCTGTCAGAAGTGACAAATGTACATAATTTCATGCTCTGACACATATGCAGTAGCCGCCTCACTTAGGCTTGATATGACGGACTTTATACTTGATTGGTATAGATGGACATATCATAAGCAAACATATAGGATGCGCTTCATGCCTATAGGGGACGAGTCGGATTGAGAGCCAGTATACTTCCTGTCACTCTGCCAAGGGAAGACCTCGCATGGTAGAAGGAAAAGCCGAGGCTCAACAGATACCACGCGGAGATGGATATTAGAGAGCATCTAGTGGGGGGGGGGGGGGGGGGGGGGGGGGGGGGGGGGGGGGGGGGGGGGGGTGGGGGTGGGAATATTATAGAAGAACATGCCCATGTTAACTTGATAATGGTAATAGATGGATAGTAATACATATTTCATCACATTCGACTTTGTATTTATGATGCTAACATTATCTTTTTTCCCTTTTGCAAGTTAAGTGAATCATTGACTACTTCATGTAGTTTATTTTGGCACAATAGAAGGGAAATGCTTGATATTTTGTATATATATTTACAATTTTACAATTTGTTGAGAAGTTATATTAAAAATTAATTTCTTTAGTCATTTGTTAATTTATTTTGAAAAAATCGAAGTTGTAAATTATTATATGTACACATTGCATGTAAAAATATATCAACTTAATCATTTTAATTGAACATATACATATGAAATGAATAAAAATTGGTGGTTCCTATCCTTATCCTATCCTATCTCTTTTCTCTAGTAAATTGTCTAGCTAGCCGATTGAAGGTGTTAGTTGGCCTTGGACGTGGAGCTAAAGGAGCTTCAAACTCCTGTGTTGGATGCTATTGGGGAATATCGTCGAACGTTCGCCAAGGCACGAGACTCCACTTTGTAGGCTAACTTGATGATTCACCTTAGCACATAGGTTGCTTTCCAAAGCATTTCTTCTATAGAGCTAGAGGTGTTGGAGTAGGACCACTTATAGAATGCCGATGTAGTGTCTTGTATTGGTTGAAAATCGGCCTTGAGCTAGCATAAATCGCATCAGAATTAATAGGCATCTGTTGGTCCTGTATTGGATTTTCTAGTGTCTCACCTCGGTTTTTGGGTAGTCGTTGTCCCCCCATTCATCGCCGCACAAGAATTGATTATGCCTCCTCCTGGGTATTCTGCTGTTGCGGTTGTGGGTATAATGTTACCCACCTCTGGTGGTGAAGCATGAACTCAAGACCTTGAGCAGCTATTCTCACGGTCATCTCTACATCCGACAATAAACAGATTTGTCGCAACGTGTCACCCTACAAGTATAAACAAAACATAAATTAAATTTGCCACGATCATGCAATTATTTCAACATTACGGAGTGTTGATGTAAATTGTACTTACCAAAAATCTAAGAATAATCTCCGTGTGTCCAATGTATCACCTGCTAGTCCAATGTATCACTTGCGATTAATCCATATCATTACAAGTAATTGCCATGTACACCACTAAGGCCCTCAATAAGAACGACTCGATCGACCCGTTGTTCCCATATGTCTTAATACACTACATGCTAGACCATCCAATCAACGCTCTCGTAGGTCGATTTCATGGAGCTTTGACTGCGTGTTCACTGATTGTGAGATATATTAGAACCCATCAAATTGTCTAGCTACTCAGTCTGGGAAATGCCACTCAACAATGTGGAAACAAATCAGTAGCACCCGAGCCATCCAACTATGCATGCTAACTTTGTAGAAATCAAGCAGGAGATTAACTAAATTCCCATCATACGACTCCCATTCAACTTGAAAATAAGAAATGATATTGACTTTAAATGGTCAATATGATTAATTGCAAAGAAAAAAAATTAGGTTACTAAAGTATTTGTGATATGTTCTGCCTATTTAATGCATCTTAATATGTGTCGACAACGTGAGTGGGTTGATACCGTGTGTCCCTTCTTGTGTTTTAATGTGCTACCAATGGACATTCAGCTTCTATAAATAGTCCATGTCAGCTAAGAGGTGTGATGTGGGGAAATATATCCCAGGCCTACACTTGTAGCAAAATGCTAATCTAAGGTTACGTACAGTAGGCGGCTCGTACCTTCGAATCTAGCCAAATGCAAGTATAGCTCCATTCAAGCATCGAGGGATATATCATTCTCATTGCGACGGAGTGACAACTTACACCGTCGAGCAGCTAAGGTTACTTAATTCTATACTAATAACACGTGAAATTTTTACTATTCCTAATTCAACATAAACTAATCGATAAGTGAAAGGTCATTTACCTCTCCGTCCCAGACGGTCTGTGATTGATATCTCTCCTATTGCGTCAAGAGTGAAGGATCGAAAGGTTTGGACTCCATCTATTAGGCAAAATAGAATATATATTAAAAAAAATTAGTATATATTACCATTGATATATTAATTTACGACCGATTAGCGACTATTTATTGTTTAATTAATAGTTAATTAACATCAACTAAAGTTTACACCTACTTTTATAGTTACAGACACAAAGATTATATGTATAATCAATACTAACTTTTTTAGTAATTAATTTTACGACGATTAATTAAGGATATATTAACAACTAATCACGTTTAATTAATGAATAACTAATAACTACATAATTTTACGACTAATTCTACAAAACCATACAAATATTTTACATTTGCAATCAAAACAAAATTTTCACTACTTAATTTTATAATAAATATTTAACACATATTAACAGTTAATCACCTTTAATTAACAGATAATTAATAACAGCTTATATAAATATTTTACATTTATAACTAATACAAGTTTTTACTAATTAATTTCATAACAATTAATTAACACATATTAACGACTAATCACCTTTAATTAACGGATAATTAATAACTACTTAATTTTATAACTAATTTTACAAAACCAAATAAACATTTTAAATTTGTAACAAATACAAAATTTTTCACTAATTAATTTTACGATGATTAATTAAGGACATTTTAACGACTAATCACCTTTAATTAATGGATAATTAATAACTACTGAATTTATAACTAATTCTACAAAACCATACAAATATTTTACATTTGCAACCAATACAAAATTTTCACTAATTAATTTTATAACAATTAATTAATGCTATATTAACGACTAATCACATTTAATTAATAGATAATTAAGAACTACTTAATTTTATAACTAATTCTATAAAACCATACAAATATTCTACATTTGCATCTAACACAAAATTTTCACTAATTAATTTTATAAAAATTAATTAACAAAATATTAATAACTAATTACCTTTAATTAATGGATAATTAATAACTACTTAGTTTTATAACTAATTATATAAAATCATACAAATATTTTACATTTGCAATCAATAATTAATGACTAATTACCTTTAATTAATGGATGATTAATAACTACTTAATTTTATAACTAAATTTACAAATCCATACAAATATTTTACATTTGCAACCAACACAAAATTTTTCATTAATTAATTTTATAATAATTAATTAATGATATATTAATGACTAACCATCTTTAATTAACGAATAATTAATAACTATTTAATTTTATAACTAATTCTACAAAACCATACAAATATTTTACATTTGCAACCAATACAAATTTTTTCACTACTTAATTTTACTATAATTAATTAATAACATATTAACGACTAACCACTTATAATTAATAGATCATTAATAAATACTTCATTTTATAACTAATTATATAAAACCATTCATATATTTTACATTTGCAGTCAACATAAAATTTTTCATTAATTATTTTTCTAACAATTATTTACTTACATATGAATGATTAATCACTGTTAATTAATAGTTAATTAACAATAACATAATTTAACAACTACGCTTACAAAAATACATTATAATAACATATAAACATAATTAATTTACCAATCTTAATTAATCATATATTAACAACTAATTAATTATTAAATAATAATTAATCAACAATAACTACTATTTAAATAAAAATTATGGAGTATATATAATTACATTTTTTTTTTGCATTTATCCAAAGTAGTATAATAGTAACAAAAATAATTTTTTTCTTAAAAAAATATATCGAGATCTTAATGAAGATATTTCCACATATGTATTTTAACAAAGTAAAACTTATGTGAAACAGAAATTATGAAAACAAAAATTCACAAGTAATGAGATAGAGTGAAATTTGTAAAGGAGATTGAAAAATGGAAATATGAATATATAAACCGAGGATTCGTATTTATATTATAAATTGTCGGTACAAATTTTTTCCTGTGTATTACAAATTATATATTATGATATTGTGTAAATTTACTGTATCGCCTTTATAGGTTTGCAATAATACTTTTATAATAATTTTATAGGTTTGCAATAAACTTTTTTTTTTCACAACTTTTATAGGTTTGTAGATACATAAGGAAAAAAAATCACTACAACTTGTATTGAAGGTGCAGATCAGGTCGCGCCTTTAGTTTAAATTTTTTTTATTAACCCTAAAGTCTCAAATGGCATCCGCGTCTTCAAAATTTATTTTAGAAATAATTATTTCAGGTACAATATTTACATATATATATATTTAAATCATAATATTTAAGTTTGTAACCCCTCTATGTATGAGGAAAAAGTAAAGTAGAATTACTCTCACATGTGAATTTGATAGAAACTATTTTTTTTTTTTTTTTGAGGTCTAAGCCTAATGTACTAGCGATCAATTCACATAGAGACACTCTATAAGGAAGAGGGATAATCGGATAAGTACATTGAATGTAGATATATTTTAAATTAATATCATATTTCAATTGTAATTTAATAAATTATTTATATTCTAAATAAGTTATTTAAATACTCTATATTTATACTATATAAATCCTCTTATATGAGGAGAAAAAGAAAAAGAAAAACAAAAAGAAGTCCTTGATTTGTGTAGCAATACAAGCTTAAAGGACTAAGATGATTTATCTAGGGCTTGTTTACTTTCAAGCACGGAAAATGCTCAAAATAGAAAAATTAATCATTGAGATAGCTGTTACCTGGAATAGAAGGTAATATAAAATCCACTATCTAGTTATGTGAATCTCATTATATTATTATACTACATTATTGAGTCAAGGATATAATAAAAGTATTAATATGATTTTATTTTATGAACAGTGTATTACTATCACTATTACCATCTCCACCACTCTATAGCACCACCACTATCACTACCACCCTACTATACCGATATGAGCACTAATATAGGAATAGCAGTACTAATATAAGAATAGTAGTGATGATGGTGATGATGATTGTAACGGTAAAGGTAATGGTTCAATAGTGATAGTAATGAGGTGGTTGTATGATGATAATGATAGAGTATGATAATGGTAATGGTGATAGCATTGAAAATGGTCACTATCAAGTGTTAGTGTGGAGTTGTAGGTTGGTGGTCATGTGATGATGATATCGATAGTAATAATAATGATATTCGTGGTACTTGGTAATGATAAGTAGATGACAATTGTAGTGGTGGTAGGTGGTAGATATTGGTAACAGCAATGTGAGGTTTATTGTAGTGGTAGTGGTCATGACATGGTGTTGAGTTTAAGCTCAATTCAAAATTTCAAAGTTTGAACTCAATCAAACTTGTAATTTTTAGCTTTAGCTCGTCTTAAAGTAGCAGTGTCGCTCAAATGCTCAACAAGAGCCTCGAATGCCTCTTACAAGGTAAAGAGCCATCCAAATGCCATGAGCTAGTCGTCCTAATTACACTATGAAATTCTAACTTTTGCACAATTTTATCAGGACCAATTTCGTGTCTCTCAAACGGTGCCCTTTAGCAAATGGGCTTGTTGAAAAAGTTCTAATTCCTCAGTTTTGACTGTGATCAACTTGGCTCTTCTTGCATAAATGTATGGGGTCGTTTCTTGCAAAAATACACACCAGAAGCAAATAATTAATTTGATCACATATAAAAAAACATAGTTTCACCCTACTTTTGAGAATGGGGTTTATAATGACGATAATGGGAGGTTTGGTGTCAATGATAATGGTATGGTGGTGGTGGTGGTGTAAGGGTGAGATTTATGACAACTGTCGTGATGTGATGATGAAGGTGGTGATAATAGTAAGGGTAGTGTTGAGTGCGGTGGTATTCATGTTATATAAGTGGTGCTAGTGGTAATTTTGTAGTGGTGGTACAATTTTGATGAGGGAAAAATTATCACATAATTATAAAATCTATATTTTGTCCAAGAGGAATAATGACTACCATTCAATTGAAGTAAACAATTTATCCTTATAAAGGAGGAATAGAAGTGCCTCCTAAAATAACCTATTCCCAATCAAGATTCATATAAATAACAAAACATATGCTATTGTAGGAATGTCTATTCTGTCCATTCTATTACCTTAATGCTAATGTGCTGCTAAATATACAGGATTTAACTGAATTTTGAAATAAATTCAAGGGATTTAAATGACCCAATTCAAATATAATATACTTGGTTAACTTTTAACATGAAAGATTTGATTGACCTTTTGTTAGGGAAAGACTTGATTGACTTTTGATATAAATAAGGAAGATTTCTAATACACCTTTTTCATTATAAATAGATTTTGATTTTGCTAATAGTAGTCCTTTTATAAAAGAATTATAGTTGCATTTAATACCGCGTTTAAAACTAACAATCTACCCTCAGAAATCAGAAATCTGTTTAATAAATTTGTCTTTATGTAGCTCAGTCTACACACGCTAAAGATTAACCAACTCTTATAAAATAGGATTAAGGGTTAACGTTCATACACTATACTAACTCATTTTCCTCCCATATATAAATATTAAACTTCTAATACATTAAGAAGTTATTTAATATGTTTAAATAGATTTTGATTTGATGAAGACTTGTTGATTTGCAATTTGTCTACGTAAACTTGAATTTAGAGAAGACCTTTGTTTGTTTGTAATTAAGGATGAATAAGCAAGTAACGACATGACCTTTGCACGATCAATAATAAGGCTCAACCTATGTAATAAGGTTTACGTTTTCTAAACATAAACTAACTTATGTCCAAACTGAAAACACACATTAACACAATTGCCAGCTCTACCGTTGTTCCACCCTCGAAATCAAAGAGGCATTCCGCACTTTCGAATGAATCTAATGAACTCTGCAGACTTCTCAAAAGGACCTGGAAACAAATCGAGCAAATGCATTTCACTAACACGAAGCAATCAACATTTATCCACAGATTCTTTATCCACATTTCTATCAACATTAGAAGAAAACTTTGGAGGTGGGACATGCAAGACATGGTCTATTATATTTTCTATCAAAGCTAGCCTTCTCTCAAACTTCAATACCCCAGTATGCATCAATCGAATGTCAACTTCAACTAGTCTAGCACAAGATCTAAGTAATATGTAATAATCAGCATGGGCAACATAAGCCAGAACGCCGTCATCCCTCTTCCTAACATAATGGAGGTAATCATGTCTTTTGAGCTTCTTCCTTGGCGGAATGTAACAGAACCGACTGTCCTCCATGTCTAACTTCAACTGCTGAATGGCTCGCTCTATGTAGGTTCTATCAGCAGCAGCATCTCTCGATTCTGAATCTGAAGTTGATTGTAAACTCTCGGAAGACCAACCACCACCTGCAGTTTGTTGTTCATTATTATCTGCGCCAGGATCTCCAAGAGAACAATGGAGGCTATCCAGAACATCCGCTTGAATATCCTGCAGAAAAATAAAACTCATCAAATGGCTTGGAATAGGTAAAATGTCAAATCGTACACAAATTTTTTTATTATAGTGTAATTGAAAAGTGCAGCTTCATCAGCTAATAGCAAGAAGTGTATTATTGACATTTTAAAAGAAATCTGACAACAACAAACGACAGATGAAACACAAGTGCAGTAATCCAAAAGTTGAACTATTTCAGAACTCAACACTGCAATAACTCAAAAGAACAATGAATAAGTAAGTTACCATGTTCTTTTGATAGAAATCCCACAACTGTTCTCTAACTTTTTCTTCCTCATAGTCTTCAAAAGAGGGTTCCAAACCAGCAAAAACCACATCCTTGCAAAATTGCAGATAGTTCTGCAAGTCCTTGGAATACTCTGTCAAAAATAGCAGGAACTGCACATAAGAACTTTTTTTTTTTCCTATATGTTAATTAGATCAGATAAAACACAGTTTGAATAAAGAAAAAATCACTAAAGAACAATTGTAAAATTATTGGTACATTGCAAAAAAGCACTTCTTCTCCAACTTGATGAAACATAAACTCACCATGTGGAACATCAATTTCACTGTATCTTTCTTTGAGGTTTTGCAGAAGTGCCTTAGCATCAAAAGATGTTTGGGCATATGATGCATCCCTTATGCATGTACCATCTGCTTGATACCCATCACCAGAAACCAAAAGAGAATCGTGTTTCTCAGATTCTTTTAGCTTGGAGCAGAAAGCAGGCTTTGGCATAACTTCGTCTACTGGTGCCCGAGTAACCTTATCTTTTCTGGACAAGCCCTTCTCCCATTGTCCAAAACCATGAATGTTATATAGAATGCGTATTGCCACAATCAGTATTGACATAACAGAGACACGGGTAGGAAATCTCAACTCATTTGTGGATAACCAAAGACCAGGAGGCATTGCCCATTCCTGGATACAGCATGCAACTGGAAGAATCTGCTCAACTGGAAGAGAGAGCTGATTAAGATAGCGTGAAGCAATTCCATAGAAGTTCACTGGAGGTAACTCCATGCCTATGGACTGAGCAATTGATGCTGCCATTGGTTCCAACTTCTGTGTAGAAATCACTTGAGCAGGCCTAAACATGAAACTTGAACTTAAAGGACAAGAACTTGAAGGTGGCCCAATCTCCTTCTCAATATCAACAAATGCAGCAAAATATGGAAGCCTCCCCTCACGCGTCCACTTCACAAAGTCAGTTGGCAAGATGGGTTCTCTAATGATGTGGCAAGCCAGAAAACAAACAACCAAAGAACAAGACAGTGGTAGGGTCTTCCTCAAAGAACTATACCATATCATTACAGCTCGCTGGCCATGTATGTTGTGTGGCTCTGCCCGGTATTTAGCACGAGGCTTAGTACCTTCTACAACTCCTACACTTTAGAGTATACACATTCGCATTTAATTAGATGGAAAAAGATCCTTCACAAGACATAATCCTAAAATTGTAAGATACTAATTCCATACAAACTCACATTAGAGTCCCTTCAAAAAGGAATATTAGTGACAATGTGCTTTAACATTCTTTCCACAATCGTTCTAAGATGATGTAATACCACAAACAAAAGCTTTTGATATACCATCTTCAGTTTCATCATATTATTCAGAACAAAACAAAAATAATAAAACCATGATTATGCAAAATAAGAAGCATAACATAACCATTTATTCAAACACAATCACACTACATAAATAACCCAAATCGAACAGGAGTTTCCCAGAATAATAGAAGGGGAAAAGTGGGAGGCACATCAAGCACTCATGCGAATAGAATAATTTAGTTCTAAAATGGGCACACCTTGTTTAAGACGCTCGGATTCATGAACAGCCTCATCAGCCCATGCTTCTCCAAAAACCCGAGTACTCTTCAAATATTCAAACCAAACACGTTGAGCAACCCCAACAACCAAAGGATGCACATTGAAATCATTCACCAAAGCTGTACACTGATACTCCAGCATAAGCTGCAATCCCATCACATACCTAATCCTAACCTCCTCGTAATAATCCTCATAACTCAACCTTCTTACACCCGAGCCTCCAAAATCCTCGGGCCCAGTCGGTTCCACTCCATTGATATCGTCACCATAATTAAGATTATAATCAGCATTGTATTGAGTATAATTACCTGAATAATAGTGATCGTCAAGACCTTGCTCCTCCTTTTTGGGAATTTTGAGAGGTGCTTGTTGTTGACTTAGGGTTTGGAATAGGGATTGTGATTGGGAGAAGAGATCGTGTCTTGTTAGGGTTTGGGAAGAAGGACGTTGACGGCGGTTCGAGGCTAAGTAAATTGCACCGCGAGCATCACCACCCTTGATAACAAAGTCTTCGTCTGCAACACCCGTGTCAATGATGTCTTCAGCTTGAGAATTGCAGCTTATGCAGTAGAAATAGCCATCCCCACCATCAGAAAAGCCCATACCACCACACATGTGGCACCTTAAATTTAGGGTTTCGGCTTCCTCCATTGCTATTCTAAGTTACAAGTTGCTCAATACCACCAGCCCCTCCACCGCCTCCATTTCCCGACGGCCATACATCTCAATAACGGCTATATACCACCCAAACGGCCAAACCCCGAGAACCCAACTCGCAACCCAAAGCCCTGCCCACCGGCCGAACCCCCTAACCCCTAAACCGCAACTCCAAACCCAAACCCCAAATCCCTAAACCGCAACTCCAAACCCATACATCAGCATTCACAGTTGGCTAACTAAAAAAAAAAAACGCAACAGCAGTACAGCACGATACGAGGACTCACCACGCTCCACGCACGAGGCACGACTGCCTGACGGTGACGACTGCGTGCGATGCGGCTGACGAGAGGAGGACGACAACCAGACGACGACTGCGAAGTGGCTGGTGGATCGACGACTCCTACTGTTGAGTGTTGACCGGTGGATCGGCGACTGAGGAGTGGCGGTTGACGGAGTGAGTCGACGAGTGGAAAAGAATGTGAGCTGAGAGAGAAGACAGAATTGAAGGTGCTGCCGTGCATATCAATTTTCCACTCTGCCCGGTTTAACTTTTCTTTCCGCTCTGTTTTTTTTTTTTTTTTTTTTTTTAATAATTTGAGTGGAACATGGCCAACTCACGCACGTTTGCAGTGAATAGCCCGCCCTGACTCATGAACCATGAGGGGTGGCCGAATGTCTGCAGGCCAATTTTTTATTGGCCTTTACACAAAATTTATGGGTTGGTGGCCAGTCTACTTCCCACGTCTACTTTTTCTAAGTCAAGGTACATTGTCTTCTTGATTCCTTCTAGTACATGTAAGATAGCTATAATTAAGATTATCAAATTTGTAATTTTATTTAGAATTATTATAAGATTTATAGAATCGGAATATAAAATTAAAATGTAAAAATATAAGTTTCTATAACTTATATAAAATAACTTAAAAAAACTATAGATATATTTATAATAATTATAAAAAAATAAAATAAAAGATAGAATAAAGAAATTTAATATAAATTTTAACTAAAATTTATAATAAAAATTATATACTTATAGTACAAATAAATTAATATAAATCGTTAAGCTAATATATAAAACTACAATATAAATAACAATAACAATATGAAATAAATTATAACATAAATTGCAATCATAAAAGATAGTGTTTAAAAAAAACACTAATCTCTTTATCATCATTAAAAGTAAAAATTATGGCCAACTCTTTACCATCATCATCATCATTGTCATCTTCATCATCAATACCAACATTATTATTGATATTATTATCAAAATTACTTTATATTATAATCCCAATTCTCTTAAAGAACTAATAATATCCATATATTGTGAAAGTTAAGTTGTATTTTTCAACTTTTAACCTATTTAACTAAAATATGTAGAATCGGTAAACTCGATTAAAAATGTAAGATTTTACTAATTTTATATGTAAACTTGTGATTTTATCACGAGTTTATATAAAAATGATTTTATACCTGAGTCAACTAGTAAATGTCTCATAAAATCGTAAACTCATAGAATCATAGGGGTAGAATCGTGATTTTAACAACTATATTTAGGATTAGAATTTTAATCTGACTATTATACTACTTCAATATTAATTGTTATATAATTTTCATGGGTTTCACATATATAACATAAAAAATAGTGATAATATTGTTATCCTTTTCTTATAATGCAAATCCTTCTCCTCATGGAGTTCAAGTGAAGTTAAGGCTATTCATTAAATCAAGATGAACCAAACTAGATTGCATTGAACTGTAAAATGCAATTCTTTATATTTTGGTTTAGCTCATTGTTTAGTTTAGAAATAGTCTAAATGATTCACAGTTTAGTTCAAGGGGTCGAATCGAACCAAACTATTTAAAACCGAACCAAATTGCTTATTATTAAATAATAAAAATTAGGTGACATTTTTTAGTTTTAAACCTCATTAACATTTTGTTCTACCCCTATTTATTATTTCTTTTTGGTTGACTTTCATTCCATTCTCAATCTCCACCATCAATTCCTTTTCTTATCTTTGTCTCTCATCTTTTAAGTAGATTAGTATGCTTTCACAATCACCTAAGATGTAACGTTACTATAATATAATATTATTTAACTTACATTCTTGCGTAATATTCCTTAATTTAACAATCAATGTTTGGTTGACAACTTCATTGACTATTAGTATTATTAATTAGAATAATGTATCTTTAAAAACAATTTAAATCAAACCACATTTTAAGTGGTTTAGTTTAAAACCCTAAATCGTTAAAAACTGTTTAGCTCATTAATGGTTTGAAATGAACCATTTTAAGTATAGTTCAGTTCAGTTCAACCTTAGAACCAAACCAAATTGAACTATGAGCACCCTTAAGGTCACGTTTACTTTTTCGTAATAGCAATTTTATTATAGCCCTATTCTATGCAGAATAGGCATTAGGATGTTCAGATGGTCTTAATCATAGAATACGAATTTTGTGAGGAATCTTGATCACATGAAATACTAAATTCCTATTCCATTTTCAGACCCCCGAATACCAATTACAGGGAAAATGAACCCTTTAATTTTCTAAATTAACCTCATTCAAACAACATCCAACACATGCGTCTTTCACAACACCACTCGAATGGAAGAAAGAAGGAAAAATTGTTGAACCTCATACAACACTACCTAGATTTGTCACTGGAACACTCGCATCCCCTTTACCTCTGCACTCTGTTCACTTCGCCACCGTTGCTAGGACGTTAGGCACTATTGTCGCAACCTCTATGCAGTTAGGTTTGGCGTCTGGATCTTCAATCGGTAGTGTCTATAGCAGAGTAGATGTCGACTAGTGGTGCATGCTTGACCTACCAGCCCTGCCCCTATTCTCTCCAGTGTCAAGTACAGTATGACAATTCTTATTTTTTTTGGATTTCCAAGTGGCAATTGGGCACTGTTGGGGTTTTTGATTTTGGGTATGGTTTTTATACATGACTTGGGCTATTGGGGTTAGGGTTCCTCAATGGTGATAGGGTTTGTGAAGTTGCGACTTGCTTTTGAGGACATCTAGAGGTGGTTTTTTTTTTTTTTTTAATTATTGCATTAATGCAATGGGCATTTTTGTCTTTTTATTAACTAATTAAGACCCATTCTTTTTTTAAATTTTCCAACTAAAAAAAGTAATATTAATTCAATGACATTGAAGTGAACATAGTAATACGAATTACAATCCTATTCCATTCATTAGTAGTTCTTATTTCATTATAATCTTATTCTATTTAGCGAAGTAAACAAGCTATAAGTGAAGTGAAATCCGGATTTCACAATCTTCTCATAAACCATAGCAATTACGCTCACCACATGGACATCAAATATTGTCCCTCTAGTGAATTCACACACAACAATAAGAATAAATTCTAATCCTTATACTACTAGATATTCTAGATTAGAGTTTCTAAATCTTGGAAATTGTTATTTCCTTCCTTCCTTTCTTTTGTTTGTGAATGGAAGAAAATATTATTTCTTAGATTTTCTCTTATCTCCTCTCATGTATATATATAGAAGGGAGAGAATCTGTTCTTATAAGATCAAATCTTTTCTTATAAGAATTAGATAAAATTTAATAATTGTTGAGTCTAATTTTTTTTTTTCCCATTCCTAATCTAATCTAGGCTAGACCCTATGCTTATCTAATATAGATCCTCGACTTAAGTTAGGAATTTCATTTAGTTTTGGAGTCGCCACCCAACTGTTGTTGGGAAAAATTGAATTAAGACTAATTGAGCGGATTAGTCTTAATTTGGACCACTAGTCGTCGTGATTTCCTCTTCTCGTTTTGTGAAAAGAGGAAAAAGGAAAACCAGAGTTTCTAAGTTCGGAGGCTAACTTATTAAAACCCTAAGGTTACCACATAATCTCCTAAAATTATCCCCATTTAGAAATGTCTTTTATTTTATTTTTGTTGCCTTTTATTGTGTTTTTGAGTGAATTATTCTAAGAAAATGAATTTTTTATTCTTTTTAAGGTTGCCCCAAATGGGTGCCTACGTACCTACTATTCAGGATCAAACAAGCCGTAGTTCGCTTTTCCTGAAAACTTTAAGTGTGTTTGTGAATTTTAATTGTGAAACTTCTTTTTATTTATGTTTTTACCATTTTAGGATTTTTCTAAAAAAATCTAAGCCTAAGCTTTATAATCTGATTTTTGAAAATAATTTTAAGGAAAAACATCAATTTTGGATTTATTTGAGAAAATAATTTTTTTAAGTGATAAAACTCATTTTTCTACTATTTTTTGACTTATTTCTACTATTATAAATTTTATTATATTTTTAATAATTTTTATGATTTTTTATTAATTATTAATTTTTATTAATTTTTCATAATTTTATAATTTTTTTTATTTTTTATTGAAAATTTTCTCCTAGATTTTTATCTATCCTATTTTAAAATCTAAATTATTATTATTATTTTCTAATATTTTTATAATTTTCTACATTTTTATTATTTATTATTTTGATTATATTTTGATTTTATTTTATTTTATTTATATTATTAAATCCTAAAAAATCTAATTTCTAACATTTTTTCTATTTATTGAAATATAAATAACACATAAGTAAATAAATAAATAAATAACAAGTAACAAATAAATAACAAATTAATAAATTAATTCGGAATAAAATAACCCAAATAAATAAACAAAAATATTAAAAAAATAAGAAAATCCGACTTACCTAGATTCGAGTCGGTGTGTGGGTTGGGTCGAATCGAGTCGAAGCGGGTCGGGTCGGGTCGATCGGATGTAGTGGCAGGGAGTGCTCGTTGACGGCGTTCCGGCGGTCTTCTTTAGCGGTTGAGGTGTTGAATCCTAGGTTATCGATGGTGAGGAATCCAATGGTGGCAGTGGTTTGCTTCAGAAACACCTCCTGGTGGTTACCTAACTCTTGCTCGGCGATCGCGACTTCGAAAAACTCCGGCGGACTTCGATTCTCTCTTTTCTCTCACTTTCTCTCACTTTTGATCCGTCATCTCACTTCCTCCCTTCCTCCTCTATTTATAGGCACTCACAAACTCCTCCGGATAAGCTCAAATCCGCCGATTTGGATAAATCCATTTTTTTTCCGTTTCGGATTCGGCCTTATCTCGGCGGTTTGATGTTAATCTCTTGTTTTTCTGTGATTTATTTGATGGATTTGGCTTTATCTCGACAGTAATCCAAAAGATTTGAGGAAAAACGAACGATTCCGCCTTCGTCGGACTTGCTCCGGCTTCCTCTTGCGTCTGTTAGAGCTAAGGAGACGATCACGCGCGACACGCGTGACTTTCCTTAGCCAATCATGCGCTGCCACGTGGCAGCTTGAGGCAAAAGCGGAAAAAAAATTTGCACAGAGTGCTTGGGGGGATTTGAACTCGGGACCTCAGGCTTCACACACGTTCTAGGCGCCCACACGAATCAGCTGAGCTGGCCCAATTTCCCGATTTTATCTGTTTCATAAATTGCATATATGCAATGCGATTTTTTTTTTTTTTTTTATTTTTTTTGAAATTTCAAAAATTTGTAAAAATTATTTAATCTTTATTATTGCCATTTATGAAATTAGTTTTCAAAATTGATGCGTTTTCCTATTTATTTTTATTTTTTGAATATTTTTCCTATTTTTGCCAAATTAGAGAAAAATTGGAAAAAATTGGGAAAAATTGGAAATTGATCATTATTGATTATTATTGATTCTTAGGGCAAAAATGAGGTGTTTACAATAATTAAATCTTTTTAGGCTAGTAACCATATCTTATCAAAATAAGATTTAGATTACATGAATATCTACTAACAAATAAATCTTCTTTACATTATTCTATTATTTCAGGATAAATTAGTTATCCAATTAATTATAATTCTGCAATAAATAATGATATAATTTTAGTATCCACTAAAATTTTTAGTTCATAAAACTTATTTCTATTAGTCGTGTTATTGTATGCGACTCTTTAGGTTTTTATACACAAAGGCAATGTCAATTCAAACATAAATCAAATTAATCATCTAATATCAATTATTAACCACCTAATGTGGTTGAAAGGTTGTGAACCATAAACCATTATAAACCAATTACTGCGAAGTTAAATCTCTTCATTAAATAATATCTAAATTAAACTTCTACATGTCATCTCATCAATATTTATTCATTTACTTGGTTTTCGAGTTAAATTAGATTTAATAAAACTTGCCATAACTAATAAGTTGTGGGTTTATGGGTTACTTTTATCCCAACCAAGTGGCCATGAATATTGTCTCATTAATTCGAGAGAATGATAGATTTTATCTTATCTTATTATTATCCTCTTTATATTTTATGTCATACTCAATTACTATATTATTTATAGTGCTAAATAAGATTGTATTTAAAGGCATTAGAGTGCAGTATTCTATGTATAAGATACATGAATATCTCAAGTTTAGTGGTTATTTACGCTCATTCATATAAAGGAGAAACTCATGACATTAAAAATATAGTATCTTCTATTGGCGGGTTATATTCAATATACCCATTTGTATAATTTGAATATATTTTTTCTTGGTTTAGTGAAAATAACGTTAGTTATACCACACGTTAATCTAAATAACTATATCCCCTCTAAATATTTATTGGGCGAAAGATAATTTTAGATAAAAAGAGGTTATGAAATTCTCATAAATAATATATCTTTATTATTATTATTATTTTAGATATGCTCTACTTATTTATTAGACTTTATTTTAAAATATATATGAGTAGAAAAGTATATATATATATATATCTTTTATTAATAATTTTTGCAAATAATGCATTAAAATATATCTGGCACATAATGGATAAAATAGAACTATCATACTAACCAAGTAAGTCAGCGACTTCATAGTGCTGTTGTTATTATTACCAGAGTCACAGAATTTTGATTAAGATTACAGGTTCATGACATGATTTGACTTTGTTAAACTACTAAATCTCCATCGATCTTCAAGAAACTCTTTTGCCTCATTAGATGCATCAACATAATAACAACAGCGCTAACTAGCCTTTACCTTATCACCAAAAGTACTCTGCAACGATGCTTCAACGCAGCACCCACTACCCTTTACCTTATCATCAAGTTTGCCCTCCAATGAGGCTTCAACACAACACCCACTACCCCTGGCCCTATTTTCGATTATCACCTCATCATGAAAAATTCCTATTTGAAAAGCAACAGTTCCCTGTGGCAAATCCATATTTAGATCTGTTCCGATTCGCTCCTTTTCGACATAGTTCACCATCTAAGGCACAGAAAGTGCAACAGTTGGGACAGTGAATGAGATAGCAATATGCAGGCTAATTGGGTTTGAATTCTGTCCTATTTCGAGCCACCTCTCATCGCAAAACTTTGAAACTGGGACCAGATAATCTTCCAAAGATAGTGATGTAGAGCCTATTATCATCATGTTGTTGCTAGCAGGAGAACGTGATACAAGATCAAAGAGAAGCTCTCGTTCGGGTTCACAGATAAATGAAGCCACCATCTTCTCCCCACGTTCAGAGAAAATACTAAGCAATTGTTTAGTTTTGAAGAACTTGTCTGGTTGCGATTTGGTAAACAGGACGAAAAGACTTCCCTTGTGGCTCTTTGGCGAGTTTCTAACTCCAACAATCTCCAAAAGAACCTGCAAAACGATCATATCATCATGCTGCGATACTATGTCAAGCAAATTTGTGACGGTGACATCGTCACAATAGGAGCAGGGATATAGTTGATGACTCTGCCATATAAGGTCTATATCATAGGGTGGAACACAGAAGTGTTTCATGGATTTCTCCTTTTTCATTCTGATTAGATGAAGAAAACCTTTGTATCGGGCTCTTTAAGGAAAATATCATGGTTCATATGAGACCTGCCCACCTGCAATAAGATCCATGTAATTACATCAATTATAACTTGCTGTTAATATTTTTGCTTATTAGGACAACAGATACTTTACAATCTTATTTGATTAATTTAGTTCTAAACTATAGAAAATAAATAAGTTTGTTTAGATTTGATTTACTTTAATTTAGTTAAGTGATACTTATCAACTTTGATATGAGTGTGTCTTACAAAAACAAAAAAGATTACATTGAATGAAGTGTTCTTGGCTTTTGCTGAAAGTTTCGAATTCCCTCTGTTCTGGTTTTGTGTTATTTGTGTGGTCTTGCAACAACAATCAGTATCAGAGCTCCTATTCTTAAGGGACCTGAAGTGTTGAACTTTTTTCCGGTTGCCATGGAGAGTGAGATAAGCTTTTCGTCAGTTGCTCCACCGGTGTTTGATGGAGAAAACTATCAAGTATGGGCTGTTCGAATGGAAACCTACCTAGAAGCCTTAGATCTGTGGGAAGCGGTGGAGGAAGATTATGATCTGTCTACGCTTTCCGAAAATCCGACCATGGCATAAATTAAGACACACAAGGAGAGGAAAACCAAGAAGTCGAAAGAAAAAGCTTACCTCTTTGCAGTTGTATCCTCAACAATCTTCAGGATGATAATGTCGTGCAAGACAGCCAAGTCCATCTGGGATTATCTCAAGCAAGAGTATGCCAGAGACGAAAGAATCAAAGGGATGAAAGTGTTGAACCTGATCAGGGATTTTGAGTTGCAAAAGATGAAGGAGTTCGAAACAATTAAGGAGTATTCCGATAGGCTCCTTGACATTGCAAACAAAATCAAGCTGTTAGGATAAGAGTTTATGGACTCAAGGATTGTGGAGGAGATCCTAGTCACGGTGCTTGAGCACTATGAAGCAATTGTGACAACCCTTGAGAATATTAAGGACCTTTTGAAAATTTTGTTGGCTGAGTTGCTGCACGTGTTGTAAGCACAAGAGCAAAGAAGGCAAATGAGAGAAAATGCAAGCACTGAAGGAGCCTTGATGGCAAAACACCACGGCGCAGATAAAAGCAAGTGGAAAAAGAAGAAGAATGAGGATAGGAATCCTTCGTTTGCTCCTAATGATAACAGGGGAAGAAAGGGGAGCAACAAGAATAAATATCCTCGGTGTAGACACTATGGCAAAGAAGGTCATCCACCATACAAATGCTGGAGGAGACCTAATGCAAAGTGTTCCAAATGCAATCAAATGGGACATGAAGCCATTATTTGCAAAAGGAAGGTTCAGCAGCAAGTGAGTGAAGCACAAGTTGTTGAACAAGAGGAAGAAGATCAGCTGTTTGTTGCTTCATGTGTTGCAAACAGCTTCACATCAGACAGTTGGTTGATTGACAGTGGATGCACAAATCACATGACCTACGACAAGAAACTCTTCAAAAGCTTGAGGCCAACTGACATTACCAAGGTTAAGATAGGTAATGGTGATTACATCTCAGTTGAAGGAATTGGGACCGTGATCATAACAGGGGCAAATGGCTCAAAGAACATATCTGATGTTCTTTTCATTCCTGACATCGATTAGAACTTGCTGAGTGTTGGTCAGCTGATTGAATGAGGACTCAAGGTTATTTTTGAAGAGAATTTATGCAAGATTCTTGATGCCACAGGTCAGAAGATTCTAAGTGTAAGAATGAGAGGAAAAAGCTTCTCATTCGAACCAACATCTGATGAACCAGCAGCATTCACCTCAACTGCAAGCAATACTGAGCTATGGCACAAAAGGCTTGGACATTGCCACTTAAAGAGGATGAAAACACTAAAGGAAACGGTGCCTACAATTGGAATTCCAAAGTTGGTCAACTCCCTACCTATTTGCAATACGTGTCAGTATGGTAAGCAGATTAGACAACCATTCCCTAAGTCGACTTGGAGAGCCACACGCAAATTGTAGCTGATACACACTGACATTGCTGGTCCTCAAAGAACACCTTCCTTAGGAGGTAGTCTTTATTATGTTATATTCATTGATGACTTCACAAGAATGTGTTGGATTTTTTTCTTGAAGTATAAATCAGATGTTGCTGATGCATTCTGGAAGTTTAAACGTTTGGTGGAGAATCAAAATGATTGCAAGATTTAAGCCATAAGATCTGACAATGGGAAGGAATACACATCTGAAAGATTCAACATGTTTTGCGAGGAGGCAGGCATTCAACATCAGCTAACAGCTCCATACACTCCGCAACAAAATGGAGTGAGTGAAAGAAGGAATAGATATATAATAGAGATGGCATGGTGTATGTTGTACGATAAGGAGTTGCCAAAAAATCTTTAGGCCGAAGCTGCAAGTACAGCCGTGTTCTTGCAAAACAGACTTCCCACACGAGCATTGAAGGACAAAACACCTTTTGAAGCTTGGTATAGCTACAAACTCTCTTTAGACTTCCTTAAAGTGTTTGGTTGTTTGTGTTTTTTGCATGTTCCAAATGTCAAATGTGATAAGCTAGATAAAAGATCAGCACCTGGTATCTTCATCGGTTATAGTTCCACATCCAAAGCATACAAAGTTTATCAACCTCAAACTGGAAAGATCATAGTCAGTAGAGACGTGATCTTTAATGAAAGTGACAAATGGAACTGAGAACAACCAAAGGAAACATAAGCATCAAAATAGCAAGCCAACCTTCAGTTTCAAAAGATGGATGATCAAGAAACAGAGTTGCTGCGAGAAGAATTGGAAGATGATCCACCTGTCAGAAGAACAAGACCACTTCAAGAGGTCTATCAGCGCTGCTATTTTGCAGTATGTGAACCAGCAAGCTATGAGGATGCAGCTAAAGATAAGAAATGGATAAAGGCGATGGAAGAAGAAATGGAAATGATCAAGAAAAACAAGACATGGATGCTTGTGGACAGACCTGCTGATAGAAAAATCATTGGAGTGAAGTGGGTATTTCGAACAAAATTGAATCCGGATGGATCAGTCAATAAGTATAAAGCTAGGCTTGTTGTCAAAGGATATGCTCAAATTTTTGGAGTGGATTATTCTGATACGTTTGCTCCAGTCACTAGATTGGACACCATTCGTTTGGTCTTTGCAGTTGCTGCACAACAAGGTTGGAAAGTACTACAACTAGATGTGAAATCTGCATTCCTAAATGGTTCTTTACAAGAAGAAATTTATGTAGAGCAACCTGAAGTATTTGTAGTACAAAGTAAAGAAGATAAGGTGTATTTGCTCAAGAAGGCCTTAGACGGTTTGAAGCAAGCACCAAGAGCATGGTACAGCAAGATAGATAATCATCTATCAAGTTTAGTATTTGAAAAGAGCATGTCTGAAGACACTCTTTATGTTAAACGAAAAGGACCAGATGTAATTATTGTCTCTCTTTATGTTGATGATCTTCTAATTACAGGTGGAAACTCCAAGTTAGTAGAAGAGTTCAAAGGGGAAATGTTGGAAAGCTTTGAAATGACTGATCTAGGATTGATGACATATTTTCTGGGAATGGAAGTCAAGTAACAAAAGGAAGAAGTCTTCATATGTCAGAAGAAATATGCAAAGGAAATCCTTAAGAAGTTCCATATGGAAGATTGCAAGGAAATGATAACTCCAATGAACCAAAAGGAGAGCCTAAGCAAGGATGATGGAGCTGATAAAGTTGATGAAAGCTACTTCAGAAGCTTGGTTGGATGTTTAATGTATTTGACAGCTACAAGACCTGACATACTCTTTGCTGTAAGTATCTTATCTCGTTTCATGCATTGTGCTAATGAAACACATTTAAAGGCAGCAAAAAGAGTGGTTAGATACATCAAAGGAACAATCAACCTAGGCATCAAGTTCAAGAGATGTGAAGACTCAAATTTATTTGGATTCTCCGATAGTGATTGGGGTGGATCCATTGATGATATGAAGAGCACATCAGGTTATTGTTTTAGCTTAGGATCTGGGATGTTTTGCTGGAACTCTAAGAAGCAAGAAACCGTGGCTCAATCAACAGTTGAAGTAGAGTTCGTCGCCGCCGCTACTGCTGTCAATTAGGCGCTGTGGTTCTGCAAGCTGATGTACGATTTGAGGATGGATCAACAAGAAGAAACAAAGATATATGTTGATAATCAAGCTGCAATAGCAATCTCCAACAATCCGGTTTTTCATGGTAGAACAAAACATTTCAAGATAAAGTTGTTCTTCTTAAGAGAAGTGAAAAAGGAAGGAGAAATCAACTTGGTATATTGCAAATCAGAAGAACAAGTGGCAGACATTTTTACAAAGCCATTGTCAGCAAACAAATTTGAATTGTTGAGGCACAAACTTGGGATTTGCAGTTCCTAAAAGCATGGAGGAGTGTTAATATTTTTGCTTATTAGGACAGCAAATACTTTACAATCTTATTTGATTAATTTAGTTCTAAACTATAGGAAATAAATAAGTTTGTTTAGATTTGATTTACTTTAATTTAGTTAAGTGATACTTATCAACTTTGATATGAGTGTGTCTTACAAAAACAAAAAAGATTACATTGAATGAAGTGTGCTTGGCTTTTGCTGAAAGTTTCGAATTCCCTCTGTTCTGGTTTTGTGTTTTTTGTGTGGTCTTGCAACAACACTTGCAAAATACATGATAAAAAACGAGTCCAAGATCATGCGAGCATCATTGTGGAGACGCATAGTAATCACGTGTTCTTACCTGGTAAAAGAAGGTACTCTGCCTCTTGACAGTTGATACTAAATCATAATCTGTGCAATGGTGATGTCCTGGAGAATTTCCAGGAACATCTTCGAATACTATCGCAGTGAAGTCTAACTCGTAGCGTTCTTCAGGATACATTTCAGTCCATAAATCTTCGGTCTCCCCCGTGAATACCCCTTGAAGTGATGATACTACATTTGAGTTGTCAAGTATCTTACCATAGAGCTTCTCAGAGTCATATTTATACTGCACCGAAGATCAATAAAATAGGAATAATGTGATGAAAAACAATGCTCGATAAGTTACTTACGTCGACCCCGACTTAAAGACTAAAGTATACGCTAATACTCTAAAACTTCCGACCGGCTTGAGTCAATGACAGTGCCAAACCCACTCACTATCAAGAGTAACAACCGAAGGTCCCTTAGTAATAGGAGATGCGGAATGTTTTCAAAGCAGAGGAAACCATAACATATTGTATCTGCAGTCAATATTGATAGGATTCACAATTTGCAAACCAATAAATTCTCAAAGATTTTATGGATGAGGATTTTTGGCTGGAGAAAGTGCTAACTTTGGTTCCATTCTGTATTTTAATTAGGAAAGCAAGAGAGGCGAAGAACAATAGCGGATATCCACAGCTATAAGTTGCTTTTTGAAGGATAGGACCTTCATGAAGGCAAGGGTTTTTATCTATGGCTGCTACGAATTTCAGTTGCTGCTTCGCTGTGGCCACAAGGTGTATGCTTACTTCGATCTTTTGTGCTTCACCCTTGTTATGTCCCATAGGGTACTCTATTCGTGACAATCTACTACGTTTAGTCGGCCCCTAATAAGTAACCATGAAGTATTTCAAATGCAAGATCAATTAATTTGTTAAAACACAATAATTGACAAAATTTGAATACATCAAGCATTCCAATATTTCATTTCCAACTATTCTCTGTATTCATTGGAATAATTTACTAACGCAATCTAGAGGTAGGCTTCATCTAGGTCCTACAATAATACAAATTGAAAGTTTCACTAAACTAGATCAAATATTTACAAACATCAGTGCTTAGTGTTCTGATATAAAATTTAAAAGAAGGTCATTTTAACTCTTGGCCTTGTATCTTATCCTAGAAATTTCGCAACAAAATTTACTTATTTTAGTATGGTACCTACCTGATAAGTTTATGTAGTCACGATTTGCATCATGCAATTTGTAGGAGGGTGAGCTAAATTGTTTAGTGAGATAGAAAGGCAATACTCTCAATATTACACATGCACAAACAATTTATGCAAGTTCTCAATCATATGCTATGGACACCGTACTCCCATGCACACACCACTTCCAACTCACCCATGCATGCCTTCCCTTGCACTAGCTACTTCCCACACACGCATAGCTACACACATTGTCACCACCGCACATTCCCTTGCATAATCCACACATTACACACGACCAAACACAACCAGACCTTCTACATTAGTATATAACACACACACTCCTCACATTCACACGTTATAAATAGGGCACACATGGAATCCCAAAATAGAGCACACACAATCCAAGGACTAAAATATAAATATTTATATATCTATATAGATAATAACATATCACACACAAACAATAGTATATTACAAAGTTCTTACTCACCTAGGTCTTATTTTCTTTATTATTTGTAATAATCTTCGAGTAAGTATGTAGGATAAAAATCTTCTCCTAAAATATAAGAAAATAACACTATTACTTACTACTTTTACTAATATTGTCCTATCTAGTATATTTCTAGAAAATTTTACTATTTTTTAAGCTAAATCTTATTTTTCTACACATATTAAAATTGTATTTAAATTCTAAAAGTAGGATTTTTCTTCACATAAGTCTAGTATAGTTTTGTAGGGCTCACCTCATAGATTGTGTAGGTGGTCCTGGTTTGTGATTTTGATGTTGTATATGCATTTTATGGAATTTATTTTCTTCTTTTCCTTTACATTTTTCCCTTTCCTTTTCCTTCTATTCCTTTCTTCTTTACCTATTTAGCTATCCCTTTTCTAACTTGTTTGACTTTGGAATGTGTGATTCTTTTGGAGAGTTAAGTTAGTTGGCTTTTATAAGAGTAAATTCTTTTGATTTTTCTGGTTTGCTCGTCGCGTGTGATAATTTATGTAAGTTTAGTAATTTTAGTATTTTGTTATGAAATTTTATAACTAAACTAAATGAGTTATTCCAAATATAAATATTTATTCGGAATTTTCATTTGACTATCCTAAACCTCTAATTTTAATTTAATTTATTATTTATTTAAAAAATTTACATGGTTTTCTTTTTAAATGATTATTTCTTTTAATTTAAAATTATGCGGGTTATAAATAAGACTTTTAATATAAGTTATTGACTAATTAGTATTATATTTACACTAAATTCCTAGGTTTTACAACCCCATTCTTGGTGTTCCATTTCCATCTCTATATTTAAAGACAATCAATGTTATTACACTAGCTCACTAGGAAGGAAGCCCTTTGCATTATGCAGCAAGTCAAAGTATCCATAACCATCGGAGTTTGGTACTAAGACGAGGTCCTTTGTAACATTTTACCCATGAGTGCGCCTCATATACTTCTTAGCTAACCTTCATTTTTTGATAGATAGATCATGCATGATGGATACAAAAACACCTATGCTTTTCAAAAGGATGAAAAGAAGATTGTACTACAATTCATGACTCTAAGCCAAGTAAAAGATACTCAAGCATAATTGATTAGAGCCTAAAAGAGGACCCTTGTCATGTCTCGAAATGAGCTTGTATAGACTTTAGAGCCAAACATGCCTTTATCTCTACTGATCAAAAGGTTGTTGGAAATGAGACAATAAATGCCTTTACCCATAGATATTGGAGACCAACTAAAAGATTTCAGGGACTCATTTCCCGAGGAGCTATCAAAGGAGTTACCCCCTTTCCGAGGTATGGAACAACCTAGTGCGGCATTACCTAAGAAGCCCACTTATCACATGAATCTTGAGTAAGTCGTTGAGTTGATTGAGGGATGTTATAAGAGAAAGAGCTTGAGCTGCGAGCTGGACCTACTTAAGAGCTATGGGGTGTCTTTGACCTTTAACGTTGGCGACCTGACTTCTTATGTGCCAAAAGGATGAAAAGCCACTTAATTTGAGGATAAATCCTCAAAAAGATTGAGGGATTATAGGAAATAGATGTCAGTTCCCTCACTTGAACTAGAGCATGTGTACTTTAGAATTTCACACCAAGGATGAGGCAATTTTTTGTGTAAGGAATACAACTCACCATCTTCTAGGTTGTTGCGACCCAGTCACTTTCATCCAGGCTGAAGATGCATTAAGCAATTTAACTAAGATTGTTGAGACAACTTGTCCTTAGGCCTCTTGCAACTTTAACAAGAATACTGACACAAACCTCAAGGTTCAAACAACTTGGACCGACCTACCACCCACTTTCTAACCTCTCTTGAAGCTATTGTAGCCACCATTTGACTTGCTTACTTAGGATTTACCTTTTACCAACTTGGACAAAGGCTTCATCTATTCTACACAACTTGTCTTTTTTATTAGGAATGTGGTCAATGCTAAATCGACATGTGTCGAAAACATTTGATAGCTGCTCGCAGTATGATGAATATTTCTTTAGTCCCTTCTATATTTTTACCCTTTTTGTATTGCACTAGATATTGATATTTTCGTGTACTTAAAGGGCTTTTCCTCTTTAAGTCTTGTAACCTTAGGAACTTACTATAAATAGTCCTTTTCACATACAAGTCGTATTATCACCATCTTTAATATAGAGAATATTTCCAACCTCTTATGAGTTCTTACTCAAGTTATTTTACTTTTATTAGTCCCTTTAGTAAGGTTTGTGGTGAGTGCCTCTGATTTACTACTTATGCATCATATCAAGTAGTAACTTAGGTTATGTAGTATTTGTTTGTGCGTAATGTCCATCAAACAACTCACAAATTTACTAAAACCCTCACTAATTCTTCTTTAACCTCTTCTTCAATATTTTGAAGAACTACCCTTATTTTAGTCCCCTTGTTGATGTGCAAGTGATACTTAGCTCCTAAACACATCACATTACATCGTGTAGCTCTACAAAAGCTGAATATCATGCACTTGTCCATGTTATTGCAAAATCTACCTAGATTTATCAACTTGCCCGAAAAGTCAAGGTCTTTATCTCGTGACCCATCATCTTATGTTGTGATAATGTAGGCACAGTGTATCGATTTGGTAACCTTGTTTAGAATGATCTCACTAAGCATGTGAATATTGACCATCATTTTGTGTGTGAAATGGTTGTATCTAGTTAAGTTTTTGTTCGATAAATACCACGACCCAAGTGTGTAGATATCCTCACCAAAAACTTGTCTATAGCAATATTTCTTAACCATTGCTCCATCTAATCTCATGCCAACACAAGCACTCTAAGATTGAGGGGGGTGTGTGAACATATAATATTGTATCATTTCTTGTATAAGGGTACACTTGCCATTTCTTTTGTGTATAAGGGTTATAGATTTTTAGTCCTATACTCATACATATATATACTCCATGTATTATATAGTGAAACATACTTCAATACAATTATACGCTTCATTATATTGTTTAGTTTTAACTTTTTTATCAATTGAAATTAACTTCTCCTTTTATCCAAATTAAATCCTAAAAATATCAATGGGACTTAAAGATGAAGACTACGTAGAGATTGCACAAGATGAGTTGAGGCAAATTAAAGTTAATGATGTTTGGCCTCTTGTGGCTCCTCCGGTTAATATATCTATATTATGAATCGATTGGATTTTCACCATCGAATGGTATTAGACTACCATTAGGATGGTAAGTACCGCTAGGATGATGGTAGCCATGCTGCAATCTGGATGGTTGGATAAAATCAACACTTGTCCTTTAGTAGCTTGAACGTTTCCACCTTAATCTTGGCTCATCTCAGCTCATTTCTTAACTCCTTAATTAGCAAATTTCAAGCAAGCTTCACACTTTATTCTCTTGGGGTCTTGATTACATCAACTATGACCTATAGGTTGGTCAAGCTTAGACTTAAGTGGATTAATATATCTTAAATATCATATATCGATGTAGATTATAAGGTTTTTATGAATGAAATTGGATTACTATTAGCATTTGGGAGAATTTTTCATTCGTATAATTGTGGATTTAGTAGCAAGTTCTATGAGTTTATATGTTCATGCCATGTGTAGAATATGCATTGGACTAATCACATCATATGATTATGGGACGTAAAGGATAATATTGCAGCTATATGACCACATATTGACCTATGACAACGGAAAAATATCTTAGTATTGTGGCCATGATTTTCTTCTTCGTTTTCTTTTTTTTTTTCAACTATATATTATAAAAAGAATAGGGAGATACAAATCGATTTCATCCTTAAAGGAGAATGTATTCATAGCAACTCGACTATAAAATTTAGGTGTATTGTAGCCATGATTACCCTTTGTAATTAGGGAAATTCTTTGATAAATAGTGTAGTCACTTTTTATTATAAATAGCCTTTATTTTAACTAGACCATCATACATAGCTCGTTTTCTCAAATGCTTGAGCCTTTGCTGAATAACACATGGCCAAACTAGAGCTACCAGATCCATTATTTATTCGCTCTCTCTTTCATACGACGCTTTTCCTTAAGTAGATGCTTGGACGGGAAGAGCATATTCAACGATGCATACCCTACATGAGAATGCAGATACGCGGTACTGGTTGTTTTCGTCCCCCACCGAATTTCCCGAAAGCTGCAAAAGGAAAGGAAAAGTGAAGAATAGACTGAAATGATTTTTATGAAATGGAGAACTAGACAACAAACATTCTTATAATTAAGGACATGAAAAGCTGAGCGAACAACCAAATGCAAGCTTGGATATCTAGTAAAATTGTCGTTATTTGACTAGGTTTATCAGAGCAAATGCATTTTCCTATAAGCAAATCTACCAGAGCAGGCATATATATACATGTAACACTGCTTAAATAATGGAAGCCTATGATCATGTTATCACTTAGTATATAAAACCATATTTAAAACATGCAAGTTTGAGGATGGTTGACGAAGGTTGTACCTTATTCCTATTGTCGCCATACTTTGCACCGACAGTTTTGTAAATTGTTCCAAATGTTCTCTCCCACTGAGCTTTTGCTAGGTTAAATCCAACATCCAGCTTTTGTCCAGTAGACCTATCGTCATGTTGTAATGCCTTTTTAAGCACCATGGTTAGGTCTTTAAGATAAGCTACAGGATGCAACTGGTGAGTGTGCCATATAAGGTCAATATCATGGGTAGGAACATAAGAAGGGATCTTCTCTTCTTCTTTCCTAACCAGATGTAGGAACCCCTTATAACGGGCAATTGCTTCTTCGAGAAAAAAGTCATCCATCACTTGAGCTTTTATCTGTAGCAATTAAAAAAGTAACAGTTTAAAGAGGGAAATTTAATGCGTCTAGAAGAAGATTAATCAGTGAAAGAAAGGTCAAACTAGCTCAAAGGACATAGAAGAAGATTAATTATAACGTCTTATTACCTTGGTAAAGAAGGTACTTTGCCTTTTAACAGCTGACAGCAAGTCATATTTCGAGCAATTTTCAAGCCCCAGAAGTTTGTCGGCGAAATCTTCAGTAGATGTTGCATTAAAGTCTAGCTCATAGCATTCTTCAGGGTACAATTCAGCCCATGCCTTTTCAGTCTCTTTCTTACAGACTCCTTGAACTGAAGATGCTACGTTGGAGTTGTCAAGTATCTTTCCGTAAAATTTCTGGCAATCAAGTAGATATTGCTCCTGAAAGAGAAACAACAAAAAATTGAAGAAGCCTATGTTAAGCATCGGAAAACAATCCAACAACATATAATTGTCCAATATATGACCCTAAATAAATTCTTACTGGATTGAGTCGATGACAGTGCCAGACCCACTCACACTCAAGTGGAACAACCAAAGGTCCTTCAACAAGAGAAGATTCGGAATGTTTTGCCAGCATAGGAAGCCAAAAAGCATTATATCTGCAACAGAAAAAAACAAAAAAATAATAATCAAATCACTTCTATGGTTAATCAATAATGGGTCAATCTGGCTTGTAGTTCATGTACAACTTAACCGAAATAAATGACAAATTTGCTAGAAGAAGCTATGCAGGTTAATCTTGTCGTAATGGGAAAGACGAAGATCGACTAGTATGTATTGAGACCTATAAATTGCTCGTTCAAGGACAGGACCATCATAAAGGCAAGGTTTCTTATCAACAGTCGCCAGGAGCTCCAGATGCCTCTTTGCTGCAGCCAAAAGATCAACACTTAACTCGATGTTTTGTGCTTCAGCCCATTCCTTTCGTTGTTCCATTGTCATCTTCATCTCTGATTGGTGCTTTGCCTAGATAAAAGCAAAAATATATCAGCTACCAGTTTCAGTAAGATGCTATCTTCCGCTTAACAATTTACACACATAACTAAGGAAGTTAAAACGTTGATAAGGGCAGAATTCATGGAAATAAAAGCAACACGACGGAGGAAGGAACATGAAAGATTATCTCGAGCACGATGTATCAAGTTGGCATAAAAATAAGAGTATGTTTGTTTTTTCGGTATTTTATTACATTTTCTATTAATCATTATCATCGACATTAGCTGTAACCTTCACCTCTCACTATTGGATACCACTAAAAATTACTAGGTATAACAAAAGGTTATGGTACGAAAGCAAGGATGATAATGCAAATCGGTATATCAAAAATAAATATTATAAGGGAGACCAACCAAAAATGCAAGCAGTGAGCTTAAATACTTAGTCTGTTAAGTATGAGTGAAGAGCTCCATACACGGTGAGTTTATATATACACAATAGAACCCAGAGGTTATTATAATAAGTTGTATCAGTTACAAATGTTAAGAACTATGGTACAAACATCTTTTACTTTTTTTCACTTCAGTTACCAATTTTAAGAACTAGGCTACAAAGATGTCTCCTGTTTCTTTTACCATCAGTTACAAATGTAAATAACTACACTACAAACATCTCTCATTTTTCTTCATCTTTTACAAAAAACTCTTCCTTAACGTTTCAAGTTTGTTGCAATGAAAAGTAACGTTTCATTCATGGGACATCAGTTTATTTAAAATCAAATCTTCAGCCACTTCGAAATCTTTATGTCATTGATCCTTGGTTTTTACATTTATGTATATCTTTTAGAAAATTTAGATAAACTATTCTAAAACTAAAAGAAATAAGTAAAATTATAAATACTTCTAGACTAAGGTTGTTAGGATGACATTTTCACAATTTTAATTATTTCAAAATTTTAAATAGGTTAACAATAAAATTTAAGATACTTTAGTATATTGATGCAAAGAAAAATTTACTAGAAAATTTCGAAACCTATAAATATAAGTTTGGTAAATATATAAATTATAGTTTTACTGTAAAATCCGCAAAAATTTAATTGCATATAACATCAAAATGGTTAAAAGATCATACTAAAAGCCTTAAATATACCCATATAAAATTATATTAAAAGAAATAATCACGCGAAAAGTAAATCGTGAAAAATTATTACATAAACGATAAAATAAATTAAAACCATAGATTTAGGATTGTTAAATGGAAATTCTGAATAAATATTCACGCTTAAAATAACCTAGTTGTAAAATTTCGTACTAAAACACTAAAATTATTAAATTATGTAAGTTTGAGATGAACAAACACTATAGATTAAGAAATTTTTCTCTATATATATAAAGGCATGAGTCTTGTGGAGGAAGACTCGCACAACTCACGATACGTCCGGATAAGTGAGAGAGAGAGGAGTGAGATAGAGATGAAGAGAAAAGCATAGGAGAAAAGAAAAGGAAAGGAAAAGGAAAAAAAAGAAGAAAAACGTTAAGAAAAAAATTCATAACTTTCATGTACGACTTCCAAATCATAAATTGGGATCACCAACATGATTTTCAAGATGAGCTTTACGAAACCAGACTAGTTTTGAACGGAACAAGTTTTATTTTCGAAATTTAAATATAATTTTAATATGTATATAAAAATAGAATTTAACGTTTCAAGTTTGTTGCAATGAAAAGTAACGTTTCATTCATGGGACATCAGTTTATTTACAATCAAATCTTCTTATGTCATTGATCCTTGGTTTTTACATTTATGTATATCTTTTCGAAAATTTAGATAAACTATTCTAAAACTAAAAGAAATAAGTAAAATTATAAATACTTCTAGACTAAGGTTGTTAGGATGACATTTTCACAATTTTAATTATTTCAAAATTTTAAATAGGTTAACAATAAAAATTTAAGATACTTTAGTATATTGATGCAAAGAAAAATTTACTAGAAAATTTCGAAACCTATAAATATAAGTTTGGTAAATATATAAATTATAGTTTTACTGTAAAATATGCAAAAATTTAATTGTGTATAACATCGAAATGGTTAAAAGATCATACTAAAAGCCTTAAACATACCAGCATAAAATTATATTAAAAGAAATAATCACACAAAAAGTAAATCATGAAAAATTATGACATAAACGATAAATAAATTAAAACCATAGATTTAGGATTGTTAAATGAAATTCTAAATGAATATTCACGCTTAGAATAATTTAATTAACCTAGTTGTAAAATTTTTTACTAAAACACTAAAATTATTAAATTAAGTAAGTTTAAGACGAACAAACACGATAGATTAAGAAAATTTTCTTTTTATATATAAGGGCATGAGTCTTGTGGAGGAAGACTTGCACAACTCACGATGCGTCTGGATAAGCGGAAATTTTTAGAATGTTGTTATTTGAAATTATTATATATTTTTTAAAGCTCATAATTTATATATACTGTAGATATAGAAAAAATGATTGACTATGTGAAATTGATAATCTATGTGTTTAGAAATATTCTGGTTGGTAATTGGGGGCCGAAGTATGGTAGGGATCCAATAAAAAAGTTAAAAATGAAGAAAAATGTTAAATATGATGAATTCTTATACAAAATATGTCACAACATCGGAGTCGATCTAATTGAAGTGGGGATTGAGATAATTCACAAGTATCCTATGTTCCATGAGGGCAATACATGTTATGTGTTGATGGCAATAAGAGATAACGAAGAAGTTGAACATTTTATTGAAACAATTAAATCATATAGAGATCGTAGCATACAACAATTATACATCAGAATTTCTGACAATTTGGAAGGCCCCTTAGTAATGTAGACATTCGATACAAACAATCAGCCACATTCATCACACAACTTTGCAGAAACGCAGCCCAAGTTATTGACATTTCAACTCTTAATTCCAACCCCAATGGAAGTGAATGATGAAAATGAAATAGATAGAGCAGTTACTCCAGTTTTACAATGACCAAACATATAGGATTTATACTTGGTTCCTGTGGGAGTGGAGATTGCAAGTGACACTGATGGTGGAATAGGTGTTGAGGAGGGGAGTAACGATAGCGGGGAGAGTTCTAATGAGGAAAGTGAGAATGAGGGAAATGAAGTACTTGAAGAAGACTCTCCAACCCTACATACTTACTTGAGACAGCTAATATATTGATCAGAGTAGGCTAAACTCCTAAGTATGGTAGTTAGAGATCCTATTATGTATTATAATTTTGGGGGTGATAATGGTTACATTTATTTCAAGCAGGAACAAACTAATATTTGTAGTGGTTTGAGCAGTAATGGTGATTTCTACAAGGGCATTAGATTTAGAACGAAAGCAAATGTGATTCAAGTAGTGAAGTCATACCACGTGAAAAACCATTGCAACTTCACCATTGTAAAATCTAGTCTACTATTGTGGTCTGTTTATCGTTTGAGAAGGGACGACGATTGTAAATTGAGGATTCAGACCTAAAAGAAGTTGGAGGGCATATTCATGGTGACAAGATTCGAAGGTCCACACACATGCAATAACCTACTAATTAGTCAAGATCACTTACAGTTAGATTACAATCTCCTTGCTAGCCGATTTTTAAATCTTGTTAGGGACAATCCTGATATGAAGTTAGCTCAGCTAACTTCTATTGTTGAATAGAAATTTAGCTACAAAATTAGTAGGAGACAAGTTTAGGAGGAAAAGAAACAGGCTATCGAGCACGTGTACGGAACTAGGAGAAGTCTTATGATGAATTGCCTAAACTTCTCAATGAAATAGAAAATATAAATCTTGAAACACGAATAGATTGAGGGTAGAGCAAATCAACTACCCCCCTGTGTGTCTATTTTGAAGTGGGTATTTTGAACATTTGGGCTATGCATCTTAGCGTGGAGATTCTATAGACCAGTTGTTACCATTGATGCCATTTTTCTATATGAGAAGTATACTTACAAGTTGCTAGTTGCTTATGGCGTTGATGGCAACAACCGTATATTTCCGTTGACATTTGCTTTGGTTAATCAAGAGACGGTTGAGACATGGGGCTAGTTTTTGAGAAAATGAAAGAATATGTTATCGGTGATCGTAAATGTGATGAAACCATTTGTCTCATATCAAATAGACACGTAGACATCAGATCAACAGTCTAAGAAGAAGTGAATGGATGGCGGCCTCTATTTGTGGTGTAGTGATTTTGTCTCTGACACATTGCAGACAACTTTAACTCGGCACATAAAAACACTTAGTACAAGAGGTTATCACATACGTCGGGTTGCAAACACAATCTCGCATGTTGAATTATGTGATGGAGCGGGTGAGGATTATTAAGCTAGATGCATTGGACTAGTTTGAGGACATGCCGTTGAATATGTGGATGCTAGCTCATGATGATTGCTATCAATTTAGGTATATAACCTTTAATGTTGTTGAAAGCTACAATTCCGTGTTGAAGGGGCTCGGGGGTTACTTGTGATTATTTTGGTGAAGAAGACATTTTACAACTGTGTGGGGTACTTCATTCAGAAGCATATGAAGGCATTGAAGAATATAGCAAATGGTAGAGTTTTCATCAAATATGTAACCCAAAAAATCAACCGATGGAGTTCACGAGCTAACAATCACAAGGTTATCGATTATTTTGGAAGTCCTCACCGATAGTCATCATGTCGCTAGCGGTTTAAGGGAAGAGGGGTGAATGCATGTTGTTAACTTTTCTCGTAGTACATGTAGTTATCAGAAGTGAAAAATGTACAGAATTTCATGCTCCCACGCATATGCAGTAGCCACCTCACTTAGGCTTGATATGACGGACTTTATACCTGATTGGTATAGATGGACATATCATAAGCAAACATATAGGATGCGCTTCATGCCTATAAGGGACGAGTCGCATTGGGAGCCAGTATACTTCTTGTCACTTTGCCCAAGGGAAGACCTTGCATAGAAGAAGGAAAAGCCGAGACTCAAAAGATACCACGTGGAGATGGATATTAGGGAGCCAAATCACATGTAGACTTTACATGCCCCAAGGGGGGGGGGGGGATGGAGGTGGGGGGGAGGGGTGGAATATAATAGAAGAACACACCCACGTTAACCTGATAATGGTAATAGATGGATACCAATACATATTTCATCACATTCAACATTGTATTTATGATTCTAACATTATCTTTTTTCCCTTTTACAGGTTAAGTGAATCATTGACTACTTCATGTAGTTTATTTTGGCACAATAGAAGGGGAATGCTTGATATTTTGTATATATATTTGCAATTTTATAATTTATTGTGAAGTTATATTAAATATTAATTTCTTTAGTCATTTGTTAATTTATTTTGAAAAAAATCAAAATTGTAAATTAGTATATGTACACATTGCATGTAAAAATATATCAACTTAATCATTTCAATTGAACATATACATATGAAATGAATAAAAATTGGCGGTTCCTATCCTTATTCCATCCTATCTTTTTCCCCTAGTAAATTGTCTAACTAGCCGATTGAAGGTGTTGGTTAGCCTTGGACGTGGAGCTAAAGGAGCTTCAGACTCCTGTGTTGGATGCAATTGGGGAATATCGTCGAACGTTTGCCAAGGCACGAGACTCCACTTTATAGGCTAACTTGATGATTCACCTTGGTAAATAGGTTGCTTTCCAAAGCGTTTCTTCTATAAAGCTAGAGGTGTTAGAGTAGGACCACTTATAGAATGCTGATGTAGTGTCTTGTATTGGTTGAAAATTGGCTTTGAGCTAGCATACATCGCATCGGAATTAATAAGCATCTATTGGTCTTATATTAGATTTTCTTGTGTCTCACCTTGATTTTTAGGTAGTCATTGTCCCCCTATTCGTCACCTCACAAGAATTGATTGTGCCTCCTCTTGGGTATTTTGCCTATCGAGTCTAATTTTTTATTTTTTCCATTCATAATCCGATCTATACTAGACCCTATGCTCATCTAATGTAGATCATCGACTTGAGTTAATAATTTCGTTTTATTTTGGAGTCGCCACCCAACTGTTATTGGGAAAAATTGAATTAAGACTAATAGAGCGGATTAGTCCTAATTTGGATTACTAGTCGTCGTGATTTCCTCTTCTCGTTTTTGTGAAAAGAGGAAAAGGGAAAACCAGAGTTTCTAAGTTCGGAGGCTAACCTATTAAAACCCTAAGGTTACCACCTAATCTCTTAAAATTTACTCTATCTCGAAATGTCTTTTATTTTATTTTTGTTGTCTTTTATTGTGTTTTTGAGTGAATTATGCTAGGAAAATGCTTTTTATTCCTTTTTTTAGGGTTGCCCCAAATGGGTGCCTACGTACCTATTATTCAGGATCAAACAAGCCGTAGTTCGCTTTTCCTGAAAAACTTTAAGTGTGTTTGTGAATTTTAATTATGAAATTTCTCTTGATTTATGTTTTTACCATTTTAGGATTTTGTTAAAAAAATCTAAGCCTAAGCTTAATAATTTGATTTTTGAAAATAATAATTTTAAGGAAAAACAGCAATTTTGGATTTATTTGGGAAAGTGATTTTTCTAAGTGATAAAACTCATTTTTTTTCTATTTTTCAACTCATTTCTACTATTATAATTTTTTATTGATTTTTATTAATTTTTATGAATTTTTAATAATTTTTTTTATTAATTCTTAATTTTTTATTAGTTTTTATTAATTTTTCATAATTTTTATTTTTATTGAAAAATTTTCTCCTAGATTTTTATCTATCCTATTTTAAAAATCTAAATTTTTATTGTTATTTTTCTAATATTTTTATTATTTTCTTTATAAATTTTCTACATTTTTATTATTTATTATTATAATTATTATTTTTATTTTTTTTATCATTAAATTCTAAAAAAAATCTAATTTCTAACATTTTTCTATTTATTGAATTATAAATAAAAAATGAGTAAATAAATAAATTTGAAATAAATAACATAATTAAATAAATAAATTAAAAAAAATCGGAAAATCCGACTTACCTAGATTCGGGTCGGTGCGCGGGTCGGGTCAGTCGGGTCGGATCAGGTTGATCGGATGCGACGGTTGAGAGTGCTCGTTGATGGCGACAGCCTTTCGAAGCGATTGAGGTGTCGATTCCTAGGTTTTCGGGGGTGAGGAACTCAACTGTAGCAGTGGTTTGCTTCAGAAATGCCTCCTGGTGGCTGCCCAATACTTGATCGGTGGTCGCGGTTTTGAACAACTCTAGCGAGGCTTCGATTCTCTCTTTTTTCTCTCTTTCTCTCACTTTTGATCCGTGATTCTACTTCTCCACTTCATCCTCTATTTATAGGCATTCGAAATCGAGCTGGATAAGCTTGGATTTTCACCAATCGAAGCAAATCGGATTTGCGGTTAAAAAAACCAACTCCGATTTGTGTAAATCCATCGATTTGTTGAGATTTGATTCTAATTGGATGATGTTTATCGTATTTCTGTTGAAGATCTATTGGATTTGTGCAAAAAATCGAATCAAAACAGTCGAAATTCGGATTTTTCTCCTCGTCGGCGATCTCGGACAAAGGTTGAGGATGATCATGCGCCCGACACGTGTGTTCGCCCCAGCCAATCGGATGCTGACACGTGTCCCAAGTAGAGTAAAATTTTTCAAAACGCGGATTCTGCTTCCCCCGCATTTCGAACCCCTGACCTGGCACCCATCTGCACACGCCTGACCCTGGTTCGAACCAGCTGAGCTAGCCCACTTTCGCGATTTTATTTATTTCGCAAATTACATATATGCAATGCGATTTTTTTATTTTTTTTGAAATTTCAAAAATTTGTAAAAATCATTTAACCCTTATTATTACCATTTCTGAAATTAGTTTCCAAAATTGATGTATTTTCCTATTTATTTTTATTTTTTGAATATTTTTCCTATTTTTGCTAAATTAGAGAAAAATATGGAAAAATTGGAAAAAATTGTGGTTGATTATTATTGATCATTAGGGCAAAAAATGGGGTGTTTACAACTGCCCCTCTTTGTAGTAAAGTTTGAAAAACTTAACTACAAAGACAAGAAAGACACCATTTTTTGGCCTCTTGATTAAATGGATAACGCCTTGGTTTGGCTGGTTATCTGGGATTGGGTCTCTAGTAGGAAAATGCTCCATGAGCTAATAATCCCACGAGTCTTTTATGATGGTTGGTATTGCTTAGGGACTGGTCCTAATAATCTAGAGTAATGTATCCTCCTAAAAAGTGCTCTATGGGCTGACTAATTGGCGATAGGAAATATCTCAAGCATTGTTTAGGAGTGTAGGATAACTAATGATAGGAAGCATCTTATCGGACTAGCAACCTTGAAGAGAAGATTATCTTAGGAAGCACTCTTATGAGCTGGCCACCTGTCAACAGAAACTTCTGACTAGACTGGCGACTGTTTGGAAAAATACCTTCAAAGAGTGCTCCTATGAGTTGATTAATCGGTTATCAAAAATTTGAAAAAGTGCTCCTATGAGCTGACTAATTGATAGATTCAAAAAGTGCTCCCTTGAGCTAACTGATCGATAGATTCGAAAAGTGCTCTTTTTGAGCTAACTTTAAGGAAAGGTGTCTAGAAAAGTGCCCCTTCTTGGGCTGACTATCTTTAGCGGGAAGTGTCTTCTTAGACTCACGACCCCGGGGGAGAAATGTTTCGAAAGGTACCCCTACAGGCTGACCTTGAGACGAGATATTTAGGGAAGTGCCCCACTGTGGGCTGACTAACCTATGGGGAGAAACGTCTCAAAAAGGTGTCCTTGTGGGTTGACCTTAAAAAAGGATGTCTAGGAAAGTGCCCCTCTATGGGCTAACTAACCTATGACAGAATGTCTCAAAAAGGTGCCCTTATGGGCTGACCCTAAGAGAGAATACCCAGGAAAGTGCCCCTCTGTAGGCTGACTAATCTATGGTAGGAATACATGTCTCGAAAGGTGCCCCAATGTGCTGACCCCATAAGAGGATGTTTAGGGAAGTGCCCTAATGTGGGCTGACTAACCTATGACAAAATGTCTTGAAAGGTGCCCTTATAGGCTGACCTTAGGAGGAGATATCTAGGAAAGTGCCTTATTACGAGCTGACTAACCTTTTCAATGGGATGTTTAGATAAGTGCCCTATTGCGAGCTGACTAATCTTATGCTGTTGAACATGTTTCTACTGACTAAGCTAAATGATATGATGATAGTAATTCATTTTTAATATGCTTGCCAATTTATCGTGGATAGCAACCAAACAACCGAACCTTCATGCTAGTTTGTTTCTGCTTCGCTTACTCTTGCTTTGACACGGGGTTGAAAATCTTGATATGCTTCCTTTCTTGTGCTCATGGCTCTTTTGACGGTAGTGTTATCCTACTAATGCTCAAAAGTAGATAGAATTATATTACAAAATTTATTGAGATTCATTATCATTTTAGTGTTTATCATTCATTGGTGAAGTGATGGGTAATGTGTTTAGGAATGTTTGTAATGAGAATTGGTTGGAAATATCGACCATTCGGAAACATTAACTTTGCTTGTAAAAAATAAAAACTAGACTCAACGAAATTTGTATCGAATATTGGCTTTCATAAACATTAGCAAAAATTTCAATTCCCTTGCCTAAGGATAGTACATCTTTACAGCATCTGTATTAATGGGGTCTCTCAATTCCAGACCATCCATTTGAGTTAGTATCAAAGCACCTCCAGACAATATCTTCTTTACCACATATGGGCCCTCATAGTTTGGGGTAAATTTTCTTCTGAGGTCTTGGGCATTCGGGAGAACCTTTTTTAGCACCAAATCCCCCTCTTTGAAGTATCGAGGCCTCATTTTCTTGTTAAATGCTTGGGTCATCCTTTGTTGGTAACACTGGCCATGACATAGTGTAGTGAGTCTTTTTTCATCAATCAGATTCAGCTGATTAAGCCTCTTCTTTACCCAGTTTGATTCAGTTAGCTGAGTTTCTGACAGAATTCTGAATGATGATATTTCGACTTCGACTGGTAGCACTGCCTCAGTACCATATACCAATGAATGTGGGGTAGCTCCAGTAGATGTTCTTATTGAAGCCATGAGAGCAAACGGCAACATCTCGTGCCAATCTTTGTAAGTAGCTGTCATTTTTTCGATGATCTTTTTGATATTCTTGTTAGCTACTTCTACTGCCCCGTTCATCTGAGGTCGGTAAGGAGTTGAATTTCTATGGTTTATGTGGAATTGCTGACATAAACCTGTCATCGACTTGTTATTAAGATTGGTACCGTTGTCGATGATGATGGACTCAGGAACTCCATATCGAGCTATTATGTCCTTTTTCAAGAAACGGACTATTATCCCTTTGGTGACATTGGCATATGATGAAGCTTCTACCCACTTGGTGAAGTAATCAATGGCTACCAATATAAACTTGTGGCCATTGGATGCTATCGAAGTGATTGGGCCAATTATGTCGATTCCCCACATGGAGAAAGGCCATGGTGCTGACAATAAGTGTAACTTGTTGGGCGGAGCATTTATCCGGTTTGCGTACACTTGACACAAATGACAATGCTTGACATATTTTATGCAATCCGATTCCATGGTTAGCCAATGGTATCCCAACCTTATGATTTTTTGGGCCAACATGTAGCAATTCATATGAGGTCCACATACTCCTTCATGTACCTCTTCCATCAGTTCACAGGCTTCATTTTTATCCACACATCTTAACAAGCTGGTATCAGACGATCTTTTGTAAAGTATAGACCCACTTAATAAGAAATGGCTTGCTAACCTTCTGAGTGTTCTTTGGTCATTCTTGCTAGCCATTTCAAGGTATTTACTTTCTTGGAGAAAGGTCTTGATGTCGTGATACTAGGGCTTGTCATCTTGTGCTTTTTCAATTGTTAAACAGTAGGCGGGCCGATTTTCGATGTCTATTTTCATCGATTGGACTTCGGCTCCCCCTGTTATCTGGATCATAGATGCTAGTGTAGCGAGTGCATTTGCAAACTGATTCAGAGTTCTCGGGACATATGTGAAAGTGATTGCCTTGAATTCTTCGATTAGCTCTGTCAAATGTTGATGATATGGTACCAGTTTGGGGTCTTTAGTCTTATATTCCCCTCTTGTCTGTAGTATGATGAGCGATGAATCCCCGTATACTTCTAATTCACGGATTTCCATTTGGCAAGCCATTTTGAGGCCGAGGATGCACGCCTCATATTCCGCGATATTATTGGTATATGGAAATGTGAGTCTCGTTGCTGCAGGGAATTGTGTGCCGTCTAGGGATATCAACACTGCCCCGATCCCGCAACCGAATACGTTGGTAGCTTCGTTGAAAAACATTTTCCACTTAGGGTTCTGCTCTATCCCATGGTCTTCTACCGGTATACCTTCCATTGTTAATATATTTTTGTCCGGGAATTGGGCTTGTAGTTCTTGGGAATCTGCCTTGACAAGGTGTTCTGCTAATTGGTCGGCTAAGGTTTGCCCTTTCCTCGAGTTTTGATTTATGTATGTGATGTCAAACTCTGATAAGAGCATTTGCCATTTAGAGATTCTCCCTATCAAAGCTGGTTTCTCTACTAAGTATTTCAAGGGATCATGTCTTGTCAGCAGCTCAATATGATAGTAAAGGGTGTATTGCCTTAACCGATGCATGACCCAAATCAGAGCACAACAGGTCCTTTCTACCTCTGTTCCCCGTCTGTGAATTTCTTGCTTAAGTAATATATGGAACGTTCTCTTCCCTCTTCATCTTTTTACCCCAACACACATCCTATAGATTCAGGGAGTATCGTAAGGTATAAGAATAAGGGCTTCCCTTGCTTTGGGACTATCAAGACTGGAGGTTTTATAAGGTAGTCTTTGATTGTCCTGAATGCTTCTTTGCATTCGTCGTCCCATTCTACTACGGCATTCTTTTTCAACAGACGGAATAGTGGCCGGCACTTATTTGTGAGCTGTGAGATAAAATGAGCTATGTAATTTAATCTTCCCAACAAACTTCTTACTTCTTTAACAGAGCGTGGGGAAGGTAGCTCTAATATAGACTTTACTTTATCAGGGTCAATTTTAATGCCTTCCCGGTTTATAACAAACCCTAACAATTTGCCCATTGTGACCCCGAAAGTGCATTTCTCTGGGTTTAACTTGAGCTAGAATTTTCTCAGTCGTTTAAAAAATTTCCTCAGGATATCTATATGGCTTTCTTCTTCTTTAGATTTGGCTATCATGTCGTCGACGTATACTTCGATCTCTCGATGCATCATGTCATGAAGTATCGCGACCATGGCTCTCTGATACGTTGCCCCGACGTTTTTCAAACCAAAGGGCATGACTTTTTAACATAAAGTTCCCCATGTTATGATGAAAGTCGTTTTGGTTTTATCTTCTTCAGCCATTTTTATTTGATTATATCTTGAAAAACCGTCCATAAATGAGAAAAGATGGTTTCCTGCAGTGTTGTCTACTAGAACATCAATGTGAGGTAGGGGGAAGTTATCCTTTGGCGTAGCTTGGTTTAAGTCTCGGAAGTCTATGCATACGCGTACTTTTCCATTCTTTTTCATAACATGGACTATATTCGCTACCCATTCTGGGTAATCAGACACTTTGATGAACCCTACTTCTAGCAGTTTCTTGACTTCTTCCTTAATTTTTAGTAAGATGTCAGGCCTAAATCTTCTCAGTTTCTATTTTTTTAGGTTTGACATCTTCCCTTGAGGGAAGTCTATGAACCACTATTGATTGGTCTAGTCCTGGCATGTCACCATATGACCAGGCAAACACATCTACATATTCTGTTAACAGCTCGGTTATTTCACACTTTTGCTCGGCGCTTAAATTGGTCCCGATTTTGATGTTTTTAGGTTTTTCCATGCTTCCTAGATTTACGGTCTCCACCGGCTCGTCGATCGAAATTTCGCTTCGTTCATGTTTTTGCCAATTTTCTTGTGTTATTTCGTTGTCAAGGATATCGCCTTCAACAACTGACCCAGCAGCGTTGGAAACGATATTAGCGTTTTTATTTTCTACCTGCGCGAAATGTCCTTGATGTTCGATGGTAGGAGATCTGGGTGAAGTAAAATGAAAGCATATATATAAGTAAGACAAACTGTAATTGAATTAATAAAGAAGTCTCAATAAAAATTTGTCTAACAATCGTTCTCTATCCTTGACCTGACCTAGAGCTATCAATAGGATAATGGAACCAATTATTGAGAGCTGGATGCTGATTGGACGTGTGGGGGGTTGGGCTCCCATTGCTGACGTCATCTTCGCTTATCCGAGGCTCTTGAATGACAGTTGCTTTTCTGAAAGATTGTTGGAGGGGTAGAATACGCATCGGGGTATTGCTTGGCTTCTCTTTCATCCTGCCTTTGACACCTCTGGCTTGTGCTTCTTCCCGAGTTGTAGGAACGTACCCTAGTCCAAACGTCCCTTGCTGCCCCTCCTTAAATTGATGGCCCTCCTTACTGGTCACCACGTTCACCTCATTAAATATTTGGAGACTAAGGTCTTCTGAACCCTCTTCCCCAATGTATGGTATGGTAGTTTCTTTGTATATGACATAATCCTGCTCGCCTAGCACGGTGACTATCTGTCCATTCGCAATAAATTTGACCCTTTGATGGAGACTGGAGGGTATGGCTCCAGCAGCATGTATCCAAGGCCTTCCTAGGAGTAGGTTGAAAGATCTTGGGATGTCAAGGACTTGGAAAGATATGTGGAACACTTGTGGGCCAATCTCCACCGGTAGGTTTATCTCCCCTACTATGTCTCTTTTTGACCCGTCAAAAGCCCTGACCACCGTTGAGCTAGGTTTTATATTGCTTGGATCGATCCTCAATAAGTCGAGGGTAGCCAATGGGCAAACGTTGAGGGACGATCCGTTGTCGATGAGTACTCGGGAGACGATTGTGTCGTTGCATCTGACCACTATGAACAGTGGTTTTGTATGTTGGTCTCCATCCTCTCCTAGCTCTTCCGGGGAAAAAGATATCTGGTCCATGGTGAAAATAGAATCCGCCACATGGCTTATTTTATTTGTAGTGATGCCTTTTAGGACTTGAATATGTTTGAGCACTTTGAAGAGTGCTTCCCTGTGGGGCTCAGAGGCTGTAAGAAGGCCCATGAGTGATATTTGAGCTGGAACTTTGTTTAGTTATTCCATGATCTTGTATTCACTCGCTTTGACAATTTTTGTAAATGCAGTGAGCCCCTCTTCCTCTTCCTCTCCTTTCTCCGTGTTGGGCTCTTTAGTGGAGATTTTATATTTCAGGTCATATACCCTCCCAGATCGGGTGATTCCTCCCACCATAGGGGGTCGCTCTTGCTCGAGGGTCTGATAGTCAAAAGGTGTGGCCTTATACCTCTCTGCCGGTATTGGGACATTGAACACATATCTCTTCTTCGGGATTTGTATCTCAATTGACTGTCCCTCATAGTATTTTATGACTCTTGGCTTTTGATTTGAATTGATCATGTTTACAGATTTCCCCCCTTCTTTTGACGGGTTGTCCTCTTTTTCAGACTCGGGCCCCCATCCGCTAGGCGGCCCATATACAGTTGGGGTATAAGAGTAGTTCACCAGGTACTCAAATCTCCCATGTGATTCTCCCAAGGTGTCGACTGTTGGGTCTCTGGCTAACCATCTCTTTTTGATATGTGACTTGGGGGTTTTCTCCGGGGCTTGGCGAGAATGCCTTTTCTGCTAGTCCATCGCCTTGTGCTTAGAGGCTTCTTTGGGAGCCGACTCTTTAGATGTGATCATATTGATGGTGGGCTTATGATTAGGCAGCGGATTGGTGTTGACATTGGGTGCTGGGGTGTTAACAAAATCCAGCTGTACAATTCCTGCGTCGATTAAATCCTGGATTTTATGTCGGAGCCTCCAACATCTGTCTATAAAATGCCCCTCTTGACCTATATGAGAGTCAGATTTGAGGTTCGAGTCAAAGTTTCTGGGCTTGTACCGGTCGTTGGGGATTTCGAAGTTGATCAAGTTGTCTGCCCATAGCTAAGCAAAGACCTGGCTGAGTGGGATCCGAATTGGAGTGAACTGTCTTAGGACTCTGGTAGTCTGGGTATGACTTGTCGTGGAATGCTGGGCTGGGGTACTCGTGGTCTGAAATGTCACGCGAGTTCCGGCCTTGTCTACCTTACTGGAGTGGACCGTGCTGACGGTAGACTCTTTAGCTCTGTTACCTCCTAAGGGCCTTTGTGTTGGTGTGACCCTGGGAGGATCCATTGCTTGGAGTCTGCCTGTGGTGATGGCACTTTCAATCCGGCACCCTGCAGCTACCACTTCTGCAAAGCTGGATGATGTCTGGCCTACCAGATGTGAGAAGTAGGTCTTGTCTAGAGTGTTGAAAAATATGGATGTCAACTCCTTCTTAGAAATTGGGGTTGCTACCCTGGCGGCTTGAGCTCTCCAGCGTTGAGCATACTCCTTAAAAGGCTCAGTGTGTCTTTTTCGGAGACTCCCCAGATCCATCACGGAGGGGGCGACTTCAATGTTAAACTTGTACTGGTCATAAAACGCCCGAGTTAGCCTTTCCCAGGTGTTGACATGATTGAAGTCCAGGTGGGCATACTAAACCAATGTAGGGTCCGTGAGGCTGTCTTGGAAAGTCTGGATCATCAGTTGGTCGTACTGAGCATACTTGCTCATCTTTCGGGCGTATAGCCTTGTATGCATTTTGGGGTAACCAGTCTCATCGTACTTCTCAAATTCCGGGGTCTTGAACTTGTCAGGGTACACCTCTTCCCCGTATGCTGGCAGACTGGTGATTCCGGCTTGCTCGAAACCATCAAGCCCCTCAATTGTCTTCATCTTGTCATGGAGCTGTTAAAAGAGTCTTTTCTCCATCTCTTTTTGTCTCTCCTCCATCTCTTTCTTCAGGTCATCAGAGGTTAGACCCTGGTTGATCCTCAGCTCATACTCAAAGGCCGGGTTGAGGTGGGAATTGATTTCTTCATACTCTAGAGGCTGTCCCTCCACTGCCTTCCCTTTTCTGGCCCCTGAATGCTTTTCTTGGGTTGGCTGGGTGGTGCGAAGGAGGTCGATGCTTTCAGTCAGGAGGTGGACTTGTGCAGCCAACTGTTGGACCGTTTGTTCTAGGGATATGATCCTAGAGTCTAAAGCAGCATCATCACTTGCGTTGTTGCGGTTGTCGCCACTGTTTGCCATCTTCGTTTTTGACCGTGTGCAAATTGGGCTTTTGGGAGGGTTTGGTTATTTAGGAGCTATCTTGATACCTGGGGCACATTTTTTCTTTTTTTAGTATAATGTATGCAAATGTGATGCATGTGTCACACAGATGCTAAAAATAAAAAGGGATCAACAATTGATTGATGATGTAATATTGAAACTTTATTTTTTATTAATATTGGAAACTTTGGAGTTCGATACTTTAAAAAAACAAATGAAAGAGTACAATGATAATCTATTTCCTAGCTCTCTTGGTCTTTTGTTGTGGAGACTCAGGCTTCCAGTTGATGATGGCTTCTAATTCTTCAACCCTGGCTTTGGTCTTCTCCAATTGTGCTTCCAAGGCTTTGTTCCTTTGGTCGGATTCCTTGAATCGTCCTTTCCAGATGTCTTTCTTATAATCTGCAGCTTCAAAATATACCTCCATCCGGGCTTTGACTTGCTCCAGGTAGATTTCTAGCTCCAGATTCACCTTGTCCGGCTTCGGTTGGGTGACATCTGGGACCCGGTATGCTCTTTCCCCTGTTTGATACAGCTGGTGGATCACGAACTCCCTGGTGGCTCGATGCTTTCCCACTTCGCCATCTAGCTCACTAAGGTCTACATTCGGGCTTTCGATTCTGGCTTCCCAAAGTTCTTTGACCTTTGCCAGCTTAGCAAACTTTTCAGCCACTAGTAAGTTCGGATCTTGGTACTCAAAGGTGACTGCTTCCAGCGAGGGCTGATAAACTATGTCTTGAATCGTACCGAACTAGCGGACCATTGAGTTGGGGTGATAACCAATACACCCACTGATTCCGATTAGAAGCACGGCCTGAAAGTTATTGCAGGTTAGAATAATTTTGTCGCAGTAACTCCACCTGGCTGTCTACAGAATATCATCGGCACTGAAGCTTCTAAGCACTTCTACCCAACTGTGGCTGGTAAAGTCGTCAGGTAGCTTTATCTTCTCTATGCATGAATCCACGAGATCCACTTGCTGAGCCAATCAGCACTTTCCGGACCATGTTCAGCTCGAAGCACTTAAGGTGGCTTACGAACCATATCAGCATAAGGTTGATACTTGAGCGGAGGATCCTATGGCCTTTCTTCTTGACAAAGTTTAAGTTCCGGATTTGTTCAGCCAATAGAGCCGGGATGTAAGATCTTCCTTCTAGGAATTGGGTCACCAGTTCTGCAACCCGGTAGTAGACATAGAAAGTTCCGGTGGGGAATAGTATGGTGGCGAAAGCTGTCAAGATGAAAGCGTTCACCCTTCTCTGTCTATAAGTTTTGGGGTCCCCACACAATGTCTTTCCTATCCCCATTATCTTATCGGGCGATGAACCAGGCTTCCAACTCGTCCATCCGTATGTAGTACCCGTTACAGTCTGCTAAGGCCTTATTGACTGCTGTTTTGCGGATACCCAGGAGTCTGCTGAAAATACCGGCTGGCCCAGCCTCAAGATTAGGTACATAGACTTGGTTGGTTAGTGCTAGAGCCTGCAGTAGCTGGGTGTATTCTTCCAGAGTAGGAGTGATCTCATGTGGCCCGATGAAGAAAGCTGCGGGCTCTACTTCCCATAAGTGGAGCATGGCCCATACCAAGGGCAAGTTCATCTCCATCTTCATTAGTGAGAGGATGGGCCCTATCTTCTGCTGGATGAAGGCCTGCTCCTCTGGGTTGTATAAGGTGAACCAGTGGTTTAGCACCAATTTCGGGTCCAAAGGTTTGTACACTCAGATCTCTTTGCGGAGGAGGTAGTCAACTGTGGTATTAGCCATCTATTACAACAAAAATTTCCTAATTACAACCAGAACTATGATAACATTACGGGAAATAGATATGAACTCCATGAACAGAACAAAAAATATTACATCATCATCAATTGTCAACCCATGACGTTATGTATGCAAATAGGTAGGTTCTAGCTGGTCCCCAAGCTCTATAGCCTCCCGCATTCTCGGAGAAATGGATCTCAAGCCATGTCGAAGCATTGGGTGGGGTAGCCTAATCGGTCCTGAACGGTGATTACATCACTTCACCTAAAACCTACACAATGCCCCCCCCCCCCCCCCCCCCCCCCCCCCCCCCCCCCTTAGGGTCCTAAGACAATCCGGGTTTGACCGTATCTATTCACACAAATGTATGCATGCAGATCCAAAAGTAAAAAAAAAACTGAATCATAAATTTAGCTAATTCCTGAAAGGTTAGCAACAGAATAATCAAAAGACATTTATTAAAAAGGAGCAATTTGAGGAGATTCAGGTGGCTAGCCTACTAAAGAAAATGGTCCCCAGCGGAGTCGCCATCCTGTCGAGTCTAATTTTTTAGTTTTTCCCATTCCTAATATGATCTATACTAGACTCTATGCTCATCTAATGTAGATCCTTGGTTTGAGTTAGGAATTTCGTTTTATTTTGAAGTCGCCACCCAACTGTTGTTGAGAAAAATTGAATTAAGACTAATGGAGCGGATTAGTCCTAATTTGGACTACTAGTCGTCGTGATTTTCTCTTCTCGTTTTTGTGAAAAGAGGAAAAGGGAAAACCAGAGTTTCTAAGTTCGAGGCTAACCTATTAAAGCCCTAAGGTTACCACCTAATCTCCTAAAACTTACTTTATCTCGAAATGTCTTTTATTTTATTTTTGTTGTCTTTTATTGTGTTTTTGAGTGAATTATGCTAGGAAAATGATTTTTATTCCTTTTTAGGGTTGCCCTAAATGGGTGCCTACGTACCTGCTATTCAGGATCAAACAAGCCATAGTTCGCTTTTCCTAAAAAACTTTAAGTGTGTTTGTGAATTTTAATTATGAAATTTCTCTTGATTTATGTTTTTACCAATTTAGGATTTTGTTAAAAAAATCTAAGCCTAAGCTTAATAATTTGATTTTTGAAAATAATAATTTTAATGAAAAACACCAATTTTGGATTTATTTGGGAAAGTGATTTTTCTAAGTGATAAAACTCATTTTTTTCTATTTTTCAACTCATTTCTACTATTATAAATTTTTATTGATTTTTATTAATTTTTATGAATTTTTAATATTTTTTTATTAATTCTTAATTTTTTATTAGTTTTTATTAATTTTTCATAATTTTTATAATTTTTATTTTTATTGAAAAATTTTCTCTTAGATTTTTATCTATCCTATTTTAAAAATCTAAATTTTTATTGTTATTTTTCTAATATTTTTATTATTTTCTTTATAAATTTTCTACATTTTTATTATTTATTATTATAATTATTATTTTTATTTTTTTATCATTAAATCCTAAAAAAAATCTAATTTCTAACATTTTTCTATTTATTGAATTATAAATAACACATGAGTAAATAAATAAATTCGAAATAAATAACATAATTAATTAAATAAAATCAAAAAATAAAAAAAATACGACTTACCTGGATCTGGGTCGGTGCGTGGGTCGGGTCGGGTCCATCGGATGCAGCGGCTGAGAGTGCTCGTTGACGGCGTTCTGACGGCCTTTCGAAGCAGTTAAGGTGTCGATTCCTAGGTTTTCGGGGGTGAGGAACTCAACTGTGGCGGTGGTTTGCTTCAGAAACGCCTCCTGGTGGCTGCCCAACACTTGATCGATGGTCGCGATTTTGAACAACTCCGGCGAGGCTTTGATTCTTTCCTTTTTCTCTCTTTCTCTTACTTTTGATCCGTGATTCTGCTTCTCCAATTCATCCTCTATTTATAGGCATTCGAAATCGAGTTGGATAAGCTCAGATTTCTACCGATCGAAGCAAATTGGATTTGCGGTTAAAAAAACCAACTCCAATTTGTGTAAATTTATCGATTTGTTGAGATTTGATTCCAATTGAATGATGTTTATCGTATTTCTGTTGAAGATCTATTGGATTTGTGCAAAAAATCAAATCAAAACGGCCGAAATTCTGATTTTTCTCCTCGGACAGAGGTTGAAGACGATCACACGCCTAGCACATGTGTTCGCTCCAGCCAATCGGATGTTGACACGTGTCCTAGGTAAAGTAAAATTTCTCAAAACGCGGATTCTACTTCCCCCGCGTTTCGAACCCCTAACCTCACACCCATCTGCGCGCGCCTGACCCTGGTTCGGACCAGCTGAGCTAGCCCACTTTCGCGATTTTATTTATTTCGTAAATTGCATATATGCAATGCGATTTTTTTTATTTTTTTGTATTTTTTGAAATTTCAAAAATTTGTAAAAATCATTTAACCCTTATTATTGCCATTTCTGAAATTAATTTCCAAAATTGATGTATTTTCCTATTTATTTTTATTTTTTGAATATTTTTCCTATTTTTGCTAAATTAGAGAAAAATATGGAAAAATTGGAAAAAATTGTGGTTGATTATTATTGATCATTAGGGCAAAAAAGGGGTGTTACACTGCCATTGCGGTTGTGGGTATAGTGTTACCCACCTCTGGTGGTGAAGCATGAACTCAAGACCATGAGCAACTATTCTCATGGTCGTCTCTACATCCGACGATAAGCTGATTTGTCGCAATGTGTCACCCTATAAGTATAAACAAAAAATAAATTAAATTTGCCATGATCATGCAATTATTTCAACATTACTGAGTGTTGATGTAAATCGTACTTACTAGGAATCTAATAATAGCCTCCATGTGTCCAATGTATCACCTGCTAGTCCAATATATCACTTGCTGATCAATCCATATCATTACAAGTAATTTTCATGCACACCACTAGGGCCCTCCATAAGAACGACTTGATCGACCCGTTGTTCCCATATGTCTAAATACACTGCATGCTAAACTATCCAATCAATGCTCTCGTAGGTCGATTTCATGGAGCTTTGACTGTGTGTTCACTGATTGTGAGATATATTAGTACCCATCAAATTGTCTAGCCACTCGGTCTGGGAAATGCCACTCAACAATATGAAACAAATCGGTAGCACCCGAGCCATCCAAGTGTGCATGCTAACTTTGTAGAAATCAGGCAGGAGATTAACTAAATTCCCATCGTATGACTTCCATTCAACTTGAAAATAGGAAATGATATTGACTTTAAATGATCAATATGATTAATTGCAAAGAAAAAAAATTAGGTTATTGAAGTATTTGATATATGTTCTGCCTATCTAACGCATCCTAATACATGTCGACAACGTGAGTGGGTTGATACTGTGTGTCCCTTCTTGTGTTTTAATGTGCTACCAGTGGACATCCAACTTCTATAAATAGTCCGTGTCGGCTAAGAGGTGTGATGTAGGGAAATATATCCCATGCCTACACTTGTAGCAAAATGGCAGCCCTTCTAATCTCGTGTGCCGTTGGTGACAATTCGACACAAAGTTGCCAGACATATGAACCCTTAGCTATACGTCCTAGTAATATCGAAATACTTTAACAAAGGTAACCACATCGCGTAGATAAGGACGTTGGATTTATCGGCAAAGATAAATCCCCACACCAGTTGCATTTTGTACACATGTGTAGCTCGATGGATTTGCTCAGCATCAGTGTCAGGTGGGATCATCCAGAACATCTCATGGAGTTATATCATACTAATGTGGCCCCCCTATCGTTATGTCCTAGCCTCACTCCCAACAGTTCTTCACATATCATTCCCTAATCCAGGTAACTACCTGACCATCTACAAGGAATCTTAACTGGATCTCCACATTTTGTAAGGTAATTGTAAACTTCCTTATTGGCATGTAGAATGTATGCATCTCTAGCCGTCATCGCTCCACCAATGTTGTAATCATGTGCTAATCCAGGGTTATGTACAATAGGTGGCTCGCACCTTCGAATCTAACCAAATGCAAGTATAGCTCCTTTCGAGTATCGAGGGAGATAGCTTGCTCATTGCGACGGAGTGACAACTCACATCGTCGAACAGCTAGGGTTACTTAATTCTATACCAATAACACGTGAAATTTTTACTATTCCTAATTCAACATAAACTAATCGATAAGTGAAAGGTCATTTACCTTTCCGTCCCAGAAGGCCTGTGATCGATATCTCTCCTATTATGTTAAGATTGAAGGATCAAAAGGTCCGGGCTATATCTATTATGCAAAATAGAATATATATATTAAAAAAAATTAGTATATGTTACCATTGATATATTAATTTACGATTGACTAGCGACTATTTATTGTCTAATTAATAGTTAATTAATAGCAACTAAAGTTTACACCTACTTTTATAGTAACAGACACAAATATTACATGTATAATCAATACCAACTTTTTTAGTAATTAATTTTACGATGATTAATTAAGAATATATTAACGACTAATCATGTTTAATTAATGAATAATTAATAACTACTTAATTTTAAAACTAATTCTACAAAACCATACAAATATTTTGCATTTGCAACCAATACAAATTTTTCACTATTTAATTTTATAATAATTAATTAACACATATTAACAGCTAATCACCTTTAATTAACAGATAATTAATAACTGCTTATATAAATATTTTACATTTACAACTAACACAAAATTTTTACTAATTAATTTTATAACAATTAATTAACACATATTAGCGACTAATCACCTTTAATTAGTGGATAATTAATAACTACTTAATTTTATAACTAATTTTACAAAACCACATAAACATTTCACATTTGTAACCAATAGAAAATTTTTCACTAATTAATTTTACGATGATTTATTGAGGACATATTAATAAATAATCACCTTTAATTAATGGATAATTAATAATTACTTGATTTTAAAACTAATTCTACAAAACCATACAAATATTTTACATTTGCAACCAATACAAAATTTTCACTAATTAATTTTATAACAATTAATTAATGATATATTAACAACTAATCACATTTAATTAATAGATAATTAAGAACTACTTAATTTTATAACTAATTCTATAAAACCATACAAATATTCTACATTTGCATCCAACACAAAATTTTCACTAATTAATTTTATAAAAATTAATTAACAAAATATTAATAACTAATTACCTTTAATTAATGGATAATTAATAACTACTTAATTTTATAACTAATTCTATAAAATCATACAAATATTTTACATTTGCAACCAATAATTAATGACTAATTACCTTTAATTAATGGATGATTAATAACTACTTAATTTTATAACTAATTTTACAAAACCATACAAATATTTTACATTTGCAACCAATACAAAATTTTTCACTAATTCATTTTCTAATAATTAATTAATGATATATTAATGACTAATCACCTTTAATTAACGAATAATTAATAACTACTTCATTTTATAACCAATTCTACAAAACCATATAAATATTTTACATTTGCAACCAACACAAGTTTTTTCACTACTTAATTTTACTATATTTAATTAATGACATATTAACGACTAACCACTTATAATTAACAGATCATTAATAACTACTTCATTTTATAACTAATTGTATAAAACCATTCATATATTTTACATTTGCAATCAACACAAAATTTTTAATTATTTTTCTAACAATTATTTACTTACATATGAATGATTAATCACTACTAATTAATAGTTAATTAACAATAACTTAATTTAACAACTACGTTTACAAAAACATTATAATAACATATAAACTTAATTCATTTACCAATCTTAATTAATCATATATTAACAACTAATTAATAATTAATCAACAATAACTACTATTTCAATAAAAATTATGGAGTATATATAATTACACTTTTTTTTTTTTTGCATTTATCCGAAGTAGTATAATAGTAACAAAAATAATTTTTTTCTTAAGAAAACATACCGAGATCTTAATGAAGATATTTCCACATATGTAATTTAATAAAGTAAAACTTATGTGAAACAGAAATTATGAAAACAAAAATTTACAAGTAATGAGATAGAGTGAAATTTGTAATAGAAATTGAAAGATGGAAATATGAATATATAAACTGAGGATTTGTATTTATATTATAAATTGTCGGTGCAAACTTTTTCTTATGTATTACAAATTATATGTTATGATACTGTATAAATTTACTGTATCGCTTTTATAAGTTTGCAATAATACTTTTATAATAATTTTATAGGTTTGTAATAAAATTTTTTTCACAACTTTTATAGATTTGCAGATACATAAGGAAAAAAAAAATCACTACAACTTGTATTGAAGGTGCAGATCAGGTCACGCCTTTAGTTTAAAATTTTTTATTAACCCTAAAGTCGCAAACGGCGTCCGCATTTTCAAAATTTATTTTAGAAATAATTATTTCAGGTACAATATTTACATATATATTTTTAAATCATAATATTTAAGTTTGTAACCCCTCTATGCATGAGGAAAAAGTAAAGTGGAATCACTCTCACATGTGAATTTGATAGAAACTATTTTTTTTTTTAAGGTCTAAGCGTAACGTACTAGCGATCAATTCAGATAGAGACACTCTATAAGGAAGAGGGATAATAGGATAAGTACATTGAATGCAGATATATTTTAAATTAATATCATATTTCAATTGTTAATAAATTATTTATATTTTAAATAAGTTATTTAAGTACTCTATATTTATACTATATAAATCCTCTTATATGAGGAGAAAAAGAAAAAAAAGAAAAAGAAGTCCTTGATTTGTGTAGCAATACAAGCTTAAAGGACTAAGATGATTTATCTAGGGCTTATTTACTTTCAAGCACAAAAAATGCTCAAAATAGAAAAAATAATCATTGAGATAGCTATTACTTAGAATAGAAGGTAATATAAAATCCACTATCTAGTTATGTGAATCTCATTAAATTATTATACTACATTATCGGTTCAAGGATATAATAAAAGTATCAATATGATTTTATTTTATGAACAATGTATTATTATCACTATTACCATCTCCACCACTCTATAGCACCACCGCTATCACTACCACCCTACTATATTGATATGAGCACTAATATAGGAATAGTAGTAATGATGGTGATGATGATTGTAACGGTAAAGGTAATGGTACAATAGTGATAGTAATGAGGTGGTTGTATGATGATAGTGATAGAGTATGATAATGGTAATGGTGACAGCATCGAAAATGGTCACTATCAAGTGTTAGTGTGGAGTTGTAGGTTGGTGGTGATGTGATGATGATATCAATAGTAATAATAATGATATTGGTGGTACTTGGTAATGATAAGTAGATGACAATTGTAGTGGTGGCAAGTGGTAAATATTGGTAACAACAATGTGAGGTTTATTGTAGTGGTAGTGGTCATGACATGGTGTTGAGTTTAAGCTCAATTCAAAATTTCAAAGTTTGAACTCAATCAAACTTGTAATTTTTAGCTTTAGCTCGTCTCAAAGTAGCATACCACCAGTTCAAACTTGATTTGATTACGTTCATTTAGACTTGATATATGTAGATTCGATTAAGCTCGTTTGAGCTCAAAATGGTAGTAGTGATGTCAAAAGCGGTGGTGTAGATGGTGTGGAGGTGGTGTTAGACATAGTGACAATAATGATGATGTTGGTCATAATGGTGAGAGACTAGCGATGATGATGTGTCGTGGGTGGTAAGTGTTGGTAGTAGGGTAAACTTTAAATGGTCAAGGTCTAATTATCAAACTTAAATACAAATTAATAAATACGAATAGTAACAAATTTAATTGCAATGGAAATATAAAAGGAAAATGATTAAGAAGATAAAGCCTAATATAACATGGAGTTTGGTCCACTCACTAGCCTCTATGGAACCAATTGCCTCTCAAGATGTTTTTCGCACAAGTTTTATTAATCTTTGTCATTAATGGATGAATATACAAATTACAAGCTTAAATATAGTACTTATTTACACAAGAAAACAAATAGAAGCATTAGACCATTTCTCTCAAATTTAAGTAGAGTACGAGAGGATGGGTGAGATAAGTTCGATTAATTCAATTTTTTTTATCTCAAATTTTCATGTAATTCATGCTCATTGAGTGTATTAAAAGGCTTTCCAGGTAATGTAGCCGTTGTCCCCTTTTTCTTCATTTTTTTTTTCTTGCATAAAGTAGAACTTTAACAGCAAGTTTTAATCATGGCATTCGAATGCTTCACATGGGCTATCCATGCGCCTCTCACAAGGTAAGGAGCTGTTTGAATGCCACAGGCCGGCCCTCCGAATGATACTATGAATTCAGCCTTTGCACAGTTTGATCAGAACCAAATTTATGCCATTAAATGGTGCCCTTTGGCCATTCGAATGGCCTTACTGAAAAATCTCCAATTTTGATTTTGATCAACTTGGTTCTTGTTGGGTAATACGTGGTCTTTTTTTTTTTTTTAAATAGACCTTAAAAAGAAAAAAAAAATATTTAACTGAACATCAAAAATATAGTTGAACACTAAATTCAACGATTCCTTTTCCAAAAGAACTTCCATTAGAGTTTACAAAATGATACTTGAGAATTGAATAAGTTATCTCAGATGAGCAAAATTATAATACGATCAAGCACATAACTTCATCTTTCTTCTTTTTCCCCCATCAAAAGGATGAGCTGCTGTAGAAGGCAGAGAAGGAGCAGCAAAACATAAAGTTTTCGAGCAAATAAATAAACGAGAGAGCAATAAGTAGATTAAGGTTAATATAATGTAGACTTTAGTCTGTTCCCTAGTTTCTCGGCTTCAACTGCCTCTTTAAGAGGTCTTTACAAAAGCTTTATCGATCCTGGTCTTTAATAACCGTATATACAAATTACAAGCTCAAATATAGTGTGTGTTTACACAACAATTAAGTAAGCACTTTCTCTCTCTAAAGTTTAAGTAAAGCAAAAATACAATATTTTGCTCTTCAAATCTTCATATAATTTCTGCCCATTGAGTGCATTTATAAGCTCTTCAAGTAATCTAACATTGCCTCTTTTTCTTCTTTATTTTCTACTTGAAACACCACTCCAACAACTAGTTTTAGCAGTGTCGCTCAAATGCTCAACAAGAGCCTCGAATGCCTCTTACAAGGTAAAGAGCCATCCAAATGCCATGACCTAGTCGTCCTAATTGCACTACGAAATTCCAACTTTTGCGCAATTTTATCAGGACCAATTTCGTGTCTCTCAAACGGTGCCCTTTAGCAAATGGGCTTGTTGAAAAAGTTCTAATTCCTCAATTTTGACTTTGATCAACTTGGCTCTTCTTGCGTAAATGTATGAGGTCGTTTCTTGCAAAAATACACACCAAAAGCAAATAATTAATTTGATCTCACATAAAAAAACATAGTTTGACCCTACTTTTGAGAATGGGGTTTATAATGACGGTAATGGTAGGTTTGGTGTCAATGATAATGGTATGGTGGTGGTGGTGGTGGTGTAAGGGTGAGATTTATGACAATTGTAGTGATGTGATGATGAAGGTGGTGATAATAGTAAGGGTAGTGCTGAGTGCGGTGGTATTCATGTTATATAAGTGGTGCTAGTGGTAATTTTGTAGTGGTGGTACAATTTTGATGAGGGAAAAATTATCACATAATTATAAAATCTATATTTTGTCCAAGAGGAATAATGACTACCATTCAATTGAAGTAAACAATTTATCCCTATAAAGAGGAATAGAAGTGCCTCCTAAAATAACCTATTCCCAATCAAGATTCATATAAATAACAAAACATATGCTATTGTAGGAATGTCTATTCTGTCCATTCTATTACCTTAATGCTAATGTGCTGCTAAATATACAGGATTTAACTGAATTTTGAAATAAATTCAAGGAATTTAAATGACCCAATTCAAATATAATATACTTGGTTAACTTTTAACATGAAAGATTTGATTGAACTTTTGTTAGGGAAAGACTTGATTGACTTTTGATATAAATAAGGAAGATTTCTAATACACCTTTTTCATTATAAATAGATTTTGATTTTGCTAATAGTAGTCCTTTTATAAAAGAATTATAGTTGCATTTAATACCGCGTTTAAAACTAACAATCTACCCTCAGAAATCAGAAATCTGTTTAATAAATTTGTCTTTACGTAGCTCAGTCTACACACGCTAAAGATTAACCAACTCTTATAAAATAGGATTAAGGGTTAACGTTCATACACTATACTAACTCATTTTCCTCCCATATATAAATATTAAACTTCTAATACATTAAGAAGTTATTTAATATGTTTAAATAGATTTTGATTTGATGAAGACTTGTTGATTTGCAATTTGTCTACGTAAACTTGAATTTAGAGAAGACCTTTGTTTGTTTGTAATTAAGGATGAATAAGCAAGTAACGACATGACCTTTGCACGATCAATAATAAGGCTCAACCTATGTAATAAGGTTTACGTTTTCTAAACATAAACTAACTTATGTCCAAACTGAAAACACACATTAACACAATTGCCAGCTCTACCGTTGTTCCACCCTCGAAATCAAAGAGGCATTCCGCACTTTCGAATGAATCTAATGACCTCTGCAGACTTCTCAAAAGGACCTGGAAACAAATCGAGCAAATGCATTTCACTAACACGAAGCAATCAACATTTATCCACAGATTCTTTATCCACATTTCTATCAACATTAGAAGAAAACTTTGGAGGTGGGACATGCAAGACATGGTCTATTATATTTTCTATCAAAGCTAGCCTTCTCTCAAACTTCAATACCCCAGTATGCATCAATTGAATGTCAACTTCAACTAGTCTAGCACAAGATCTAAGTAATATGTAATAATCAGCATGGGCAACATAATCCAGAACGCCGTCATCCCTCTTCCTAACATAATGGAGGCAATCATGTCTTTTGAGCTTCTTCCTTGGCGGGATGTAACAGAACCGACTGTCCTCCATGTCTAACTTCAACTGCTGAATGGCTCGCTCTATGTAGGTTCCATCAGCAGCAGCATCTCTCGATTCTGAATCTGAAGTTGATTGTAAACTCTCGGAAGACCAACCACCACCTGCAGTTTGTTGTTCATTATTATCTGCACAAGAATCACCAAGAGAACAAAGGAGGCTATCCAGAACATCCGCTTGAATATCCTGCAGAAAAATAAAACTCATCAAATGGCTTGGAATAGGTAAAATGTCAAATCGTACACAAAATTTTTTATTATAGTGTAATTGAAAAGTGCAGCTTCATCAGCTAATAGCAAGAAGTGTATTATTGACATTTTAAAAGAAATCTGACAACAACAAATGACAAATGAAACACAAGTGCAGTAATCCAAAAGTTGAACTATTTCAGAACTCAACACTGCAATAACTCAAAAGAACAATGAATAAGTAAGTTACCATGTTCTTTTGATAGAAATCCCACAACTGCTCTCTAACTTTTTCTTCCTCATAGTCTTCAAAAGAAGGTTCCAAACCCGCAAAAACCACATCCTTGCAAAATTGCAGATAGTTCTGCAAGTCCTTGGAATACTCTGTTAAAAATAGCAGGAACTGCATATATGAACTTTTTTTTTTTTTCCTTTATGTTAATTAGATGAGATAAAACACAGTTTGAATAAAGAAAAAATCACTAAAGAACAATTGTAAAATTATTGGTACATTCCAAAAAAGCACTTCTTCTCCACCATGATGAAACATAAACTCACCATGTGGAACATCGATTTCACTGTATCTTTCATTGAGGTTTTGCAGAATTGCCTTAGCATCAAAAGATGTTTGGGCATATGATGCATCCCTTATGCATGTACCATCTGCTTGATACCCATCACCAGATCTACTGTTGGTGGCCAGTCTACTTCCCACATCTACTTTTTCTAAGTCAAGGTACATTGTCTCCTTGATTCCTTCTAGTACATGTATGATAGCTATAATTAAGATTATCAAACTCGCGATTTTATTTAGAATTGTTATAAGGTTTATAGAATCAGAATATAGAATTGAAATGTAAAAATGTAAGTTTATATAACTTATATAAAATAAGTTAAAAAAACTATAGATATATTTACAATAATTATAAAAAATAAAATATAAGATAAAATAAAGAAATTTAATATAAATTTTAACTAAAATTTATAATAAAAATTATATACTTATAGTACAAATAATTTAATATAAATTGTTAAGCTAATATATAAAACTATAATATAAATAAAAATAACAATATGAAATAAATTATAACATAAATTGCAATCATAAAAGATAGTGTTAAAAAAAAAAAAACACTAATCTCTTTATCATCATCAAAAGTAAAAATTATCGCCAACTCTTCACCATCATCATCATCATTGTCATCTTCTTCATCAATACCAATATTATTATTGATATTACTATCAAAATTACTTTATATTATAATCCCAATTCTCTTAAAGAACTAATAATATTCATATCTTGTGAAAGTTAAGTTGTATTTTTCAACTTTTAGCTTATTTAACTAAAATATGTAGAATTGGTAAATTAGGTTAAAAACGTAAGATTTTACTAATTTAATATGTAAACTTGTGATTTTACCATGAGTCTATATGAAAATGATTTTATACTTGAGTCAACTCGTAAATGTCTCATAAAATCGTAAACTCATAGAATCATAGGGGTAGAATCGCAATTTTAACAACTATGTTTAGGATTAGAATTTTAATCCGACTATTATACTACTTCAATATTAATTGTTATATAATTTTCGTGGGTTTCGCATATATAACATAAAAAAACAATGATAATATTGTTATCCTTTTCTTATAATGCAAATCCTTCTCCTCATGGAGTTCAAGTGAAGTTAAGGCTATTCATTAAATCAAGATGAACCAAACTAGACTGCACTGAACTATAAAATGCAGTTCTTTATATTTTGGTTTAGCTCATTGTTTAGTTTAGAAATAGTCTAAATGATTCACGGTTTAGTTCAAGGGGTCGAATCAAACCAAACTACTTAAAACTGAACCAAACTGCTTATTATTAAATAATAAAAATTAGGTGACATTTTTCAGTTTTAAGCCTCATTAACATTTTGTTCTACCCCTATTTACTATTTCGTTTTGGTCTACTTTCATTACATTCTCAATCTCCACCATCAATTCCTTTTCTTATCTTTGTCTCTCATCTTTTAATTAGATTAGTATGCTTTCACAATCACCTAAGATGTAATGTTATTATAATATAATATTATTTAACTTACATTCTTGCATAATATTCCTTAATTTAACAATCAATGTTTGGTTGACAACTTCATGGACTATTAGTATTATTAACTAGAATAAGGTATCTTTAAAAACAATTTAAACCAAACCACATTTTAAGTGGTTTAGTTCAGAACCCTAAACCATTAAAAACTGTTTAGCTCATCAAGGGTTTGAAATGAACCATTTTAAGTATAGTTCAGTTCAGTTCAACCTTAGAACCAAACCAAATTGAACCATGAGCACCCTTAAGGTCATGTTTGCTTTATCATAATAGCAATTCTATTATAGCCCTATTCCATGCAGAATAGGCATTAGGATGTTCAGTTGGTCTTAACCATAGAATACAAGTTTTATGAGGAATCTTGATCACATGAAATACTAAATTCCTATTCCATTTTCAGACCCCTGAATGCCAATTACAGGGAAAATGAACCCTTTAATTTTTCTAAATTAACCTCGTTCAAACAACATCCAACACATGCGTCTTTCACAACACCACTCGAATGGAAGAAGAAAGAAGGAAAAATTGTTGAACCTCATACAAAACTACCTAGATTTATCACCAGAGCACTCACATCCCCTCTACCTCTGCACTCTATTCACTTTGCCACCGTTGCTAGGACGTTAGGCACCATTGTCTCAACCTCTATGCAGTTAGGTTTGGCGTCTGGATCTTCAATCGGTAGTGTCTGTAGCAGAGTAGATGTCAACTAGTGGTGCATGCTTGAGCTCCTAGCCCCACCCCTATTCTCTCTAGTGTCAAGTATGGTATGGCGGTTCTTTTTTTTTTTTTGGATTTCCAAGTGGCAATTGAGCACTATTGGGGTTTTTGATTTTGGGTGTGGTTTTTGTACATGTCTTGGGCTATTGGGGTTAGGGTTCCTCGATGGTGATAGGGTTTGTGAAGTTGCGACTTGCTTTTGAGGACATCTAGAGGTTTTTTTTTTTTATTATTATTATTGCATTAATGCAATGGGCATTTTTGTCTTTTTATTAACTAATTAAGACCTTTTTTTTTAAAAAAAAATTCCAACTAAAAAAAATAATATTAATTCAATGACATTAAAGTGAACATAGTAATACGAATTACAATCATATTCCATTCATTAGTAGTTCTTATTTCATTACAATCTTATTCTATTCAGTGAAGTAAACAAGTTATAAGTGAAGTAAAATCCAGATTTCACAATCTTCTCATAAACCATAGCAATTACGCTCACCACATGGACATCAAATATTGTCCCTCTAGTGAATTCACACACAACAATATTGTCGAGTCTAATTTTTGAACTTCCCATTCCTAATCTGATCTAGACTAAACCCTATGCTCATTTAATGTAGATCCTCGACTTGAATTAAGAATTTCGTTTAGTTTTGGAGTCGCCACTTAACTGTTGTTGGGAAAGATTGAATTAAGACTAATGGAGCGGATTAGTCCTAATTTGGACCACTGATCGTCGTGATTTCCTCTTCTCGTTTTTGTGAAGAGAGGAAAAGGGAAAACCAGAGATTCTAAGTTCGGAGGCTAACCTATTAAAACTTTACGGTTACCACCTAATCTCCTAAAATTTACTCCATCTAGAAATGTCTTTTATTTTATTTTTGTTGTTCTTTATTGTGCTTTTGAGTGAATTATTCTAAGAAAACGAATTTTTTATTCTTTTTAAGGGTTACCCCAAATGGGTGCCTACGTACCTGCTATTCAGGGTCAAACAAGCCATAGTTCGCTTTTCCTAAAAAATTTTAATGTGTTTGTGAATTTTAATTATAAAATCTCTTTTGATTTATGTTTTTACTATTTTGGGATTTTTTTTTGAAAAATCTAAACTTAAGCTTGATAATTTGATTTTTTTTAAATAATAATTTTAAGGAAAAACAGCAATTTTGGATTTATTTGATAAAATAATTTTTCTAAGTGATAAAACTCATTTTTCTATTTTTCAACTCATTTTTACTTATTCTAAATTTTTATCGATTTTTTATTAATTGTTTATGAATTTTTATACTTTTTTATTAATTTTTCATAATTTTTATTAATTTTTATAATTTTATTAGATTTGTATTGAAAAATTTTCTCCTAGGTTATTTATCCATCCTATTCTAAAATCTAAATTATTATTATTATTTTTCTAATATTTTTATTATTTTCCTTATAAATTTTCTACATTTTTATTATCTATTATTATAATTATATTTTTATTTTTATATCATTAAATCCTAAAAACTCTAATTTCTAACATTTTTCTATTTATTGAAATATAAACAACAAATAAGTAAATAAATTAATTCGAAATAAATAAAATAACTAAATAAATAAAATCAAATAAAAAAATCGAAAAATCCAACTTACCTGGATCCGGGTCGGTGCGCGGGTCGGGTCGATCGGACGTGGCAACTGGGGATGCTCGTTGACGGCGTTCCGGCGGCCTTTTGCAACGATTGAGGTGTCGATTCCTAGGTTCTCGGAAGTAAGGAACTTAACTGTGACAGTGGTTTGCTTCAGAAATGCCTCCCGGTGGTTGCCCAACACTTGATCGGTGGTCGCGGTTTTGAACAACTCCGGCGAGCTTCGATTCTCTCCTTTTTCTCTCTTTCTCTCACTTTTGATCCGTGATTCTGCTTCTCCACTTCATCCTCTATTTATAGGCGTTCAAAATCGAGCTGGATAAGCTCGGATTTCCACCGATCGAAGCAAATCGGATTTGCGGTTAAAAAAACCAACTCTGATTCGTGTAAATCCATCGATTTGTTGAGATTTGATTCCAATTGGATGATGTTTATCGTATTTCCGTTGAAGATCTGTTGGATTTGTGCAAAAAATCGAATCAAAACGGCCGAAATTCGGATTTTTCTCCTCGCCGGCAATCTCGAACAGAGGTTGAAGACGATCACGCACCAGGCGCGCACGTTCGCTCCAGCCAATCAAATGCCACCACGTGTCCCAGGTAAAGAAAAAATTCGCAAAATGCGGATTCTACTTCCCCCGCATTTCGAACCCCTGACCTCGCACCCCTGCGCGCACGCCTGACACTGGTCCGGACCAGCTGAGCTAGCCCACTTTTGCAATTTTATTTATTTCGCAAATTGCATATATGCAATGCAATTTTTTTATTTTTTTGTATTTTTTGAAATTCCAAAAATTAGTAAAAATTATCTAATCCTTATTATTGTCATTTCTGAAATTATTTTCCAAAATTGATATATTTTCCTATTTATTTTTATTTTTTGAACATTTTTCCTATTTTTGCTAAATTAGAGAAAAAATGTAAAAAATTTGAAAATCACTTATTATTGATTATTATTGATCCTTAGGGCAAAAATGAGGTGTTTACAAATATGAATAAATTCTAATTCTTATACTGCTAGATATTCTAGATTAGAGTTTCTAAATCTTGGAAATTGTTATTTCCTTCCTTCTTTTCTTTTGTTTGTGAATGGAAGAAAATATTGTTTCTTAGATTTTCTCTTATCTCCTCTCATGTACATATATAGAAGGGAGAGAATCTGTTCTTATAAGATCAAATCTTTTCTTATAAGAATTAGATAAAATTTAATAATTAAATCTTTTTAGGCTAGTAACCTTATCTTATCAAAATAAGATTTAGATTACACGAATATCTACTAACAAATAAATCTTCTTTACATTATTCTACTATTTCAGGATAAATTAGTTATCCAGTTAATTCTAATTCTGCAATAAATAATGATATAATTTTAGTATCTACTAAAATTTTTAGTTCATAAAACTTATTTCTATTAGTCGTGCTATTGTATACGACTCTTTAGGTTTTTACACACAAAGGCAATGTCAATTCAAACATAAATCAAATTAATAATCTAATATCAATTATTAACCACCTATTGTGGATGAAAGGTTGTGAACTATAAACCATTATAAACCAATTACTGCGAAATTAAATCTCTTCATTAAATAATATCTAGATTAAACTACTACATGTCATCTCATCAATATTTAATCATTTACTTGGTTTTCGAGTTAAATTAGATTTAATAAAACTTGCCATAGCTAATAAGTTATGGGTTTATGGGTTACTTTTATCTCAACCAAGTGGCCATGAATATTGTCTCATTAATTCGAGAGAATGATAGATTTTATCTTATCTTATTATTATCCTCTTTATATTTTATGTCATACTCAATAACTATATTATTTATAGTGTTAAATAAGATTGTATTTAAAAGCATTAAAGTGCGGTATTCTATGTATAAGATACATGAATATCTCAAGTTTAGTGGTTATTTACGCTCATTCATATAAAGGAGAAACTTATGACATTAAAAATATAGTATCTTCTATTGGCGGGTTATATTCAATGTACCCATTTATATAATTTGAATATATTTTTTCTTGGTTTAGTGAAAATAACGTTAGTTATACCACATGTTAATCTAAATAACTATATCCCCTCTAAACATTTATTGGGCGAAAGATAATTTTAGATAATAAGAGGTTATGAAATTCTTATGAATAATATATCTTTATTATTATTATTATTTTAGATATGCTCTACTTATTTATTAGACTTTATTTTAAAATATATATGAGTAGAAAAGTATATATATATATATATATATATATATCTTTTATTAATAATGTTTGCAAATAATGCATTAAAATATATCTGGCACATAATGGATAAAATAGAACTACCATACTAACCAAGTAAGTCAGCGACTTCATAGTGCTGTTGTTATTATTACCAGACTCACATAATTTTGATTAAGATTACAGGTTCATGACATGATTTGACTTTGTTAAACTACTAAATCTCCATCGATCTTCAAGAAACTCTTTTGCCTCATTAGATGCATCAACATAATAACAACAGCGCTAACTACCCTTCACCTTATCACCAAAAGTACTCTGCAACGATGCTTCAACGCAGCACCCACTACCCTTTACCTTATCATCAAGTTTGCCCTCCAATGAGGCTTCAACACAACACCCACTACCCCTGGCCTTATTTTCGATTATCACCTCATCATGAAAAATTCCTATTTGAAAAGCAACAGTTTCCTTTGGCAAATCCATATTTAGATCTGTTCCGATTCGCTCCTTGTCGAAATAGTTCACCATCTAAGGCACAGAAAGTGCAACAGTTGGGACAGTGAATGAGATAGCAATATGCAGGCTAATTGGGTTTGGATTCTGTCCTATTTCGAACCACCTCTCATCTCAAAACTTTGAAACTGGGACCAGATAATCTTCCAAAGATAGTGATGTAGAGCCTATTATCATCATGTTGTTGCTAGTAGGAGAACGTGATACAAGATCAAAGAGAAGCTCTCGTTCGGGTTCACAGATGAACGAATCCACCATCTTCTCCCCACGTTCTGAGAAAATACTAAGCAATTGTTTAGTTTTGAAGAACTTGTCTGGTTGCGATTTGGTAAACAGGACGAAAAGACTTCCCTTGTGGCTCTTTGGGGAGTTTCTAACTCCAACAATCTCCAAAAGAACCTGCAAAACGATTATATCATCATGCTGCAATACTATGTCAAGCAACTTTGTGACGGTGACATCGTCACAATAGGAGCAGGGATATAGTTGATGACTCTGCCATATAAGGTCTATATCATAGGGTGGAACACAGAAGTGTTTCATGGATTTCTCCTTTTTCATTCTGATTAGATGAAGAAAACCTTTGTATCGGGCAACAACTTCTTTAAGGAAAATATCATGGTTCATATGAGACCTGCCCACCTGCAATAAGATCCATGTAATTACATCAACAATAACTTGCAAAATACATGATAAAAAACGAGTCCAAGATCATGCGGGCATCATCGTGGAGACGCATAATAATCACGTGTTCTTACCTGGTAAAAGAAGGTACTCTGCCTCTTGACAGTTGATACTAAATCATAATCTGTGCAATGGTGATGTCCTGGAGAATTTCCAGGAACATCTTCGAATTCCATCGCAGTGAAGTCTAACTCGTAGCGTTCTTCAGTATACATTTCAGTCCATAAATCTTCGGTCTCCCCCGTGAATACCCCTTGAAGTGATGATACTACATTTGAGTTGTCAAGTATCTTACCATAGAGCTTTTCAGTCATATTTATACTGCACCTAAGATCAATAAAATTGGAATAATTTGATGAAAAACAATGTTCGATAAGTAACTTACGTCGACCCTGACTTAAAGACTAAAGTATACGCTAATACTCTAAAACTTCCGAGCGGCTTGAGTCTATGACAGTGCCAAACCCACTCACTATCAAGAGTAACAACCGAAGGTCCCTTAGTAATAGGAGATGCGGAATGTTTTCCAAGAAGAAGAAGCCATAACATCTTGTATCTGCAGTCAATATTGATAGGATTCACAATTTGCAAACCAACAAATTCTCAAAGATTTTATGGATGAAGATTTTTGGCTGGAGAAAGTGCTAACTTTGGTTCCATTCTGTATTTTAATCAGGAAAGCAAGAGAGGCGAAGAACAATAGCGGATATCCACAGCTGTAAGTTGCTTTTTGAAGGATAGGACCTTCATGAAGGCAAGGGTTTTTATCTATGGCTGCTAGGAATTTCAGTTGCTGCTTCGCTGTGGCCACAAGGTCTATGCTTACTTCGATCTTTTGTGCTTCACCCTTGTTATGTACCATAGGGTACTCTACTCGTGACAATCTACTACAGTTAGTCAGCCCCTAATAAGTAACCGTGAAGTATTTCAAATACAAGATTAATTAATCTATTAAAACACAATAATTTAAAAAAATTGAATACATCAAGCATTTCAATATTTCATTTCCAACTATTCTCAGTATTCATTGGAATAATTTACTAACGTATTCTGAAGGTAGGCTTCATCCAGGTCCTACAATAATACAAATTGAAAGTTTTAATTAACTAGATCAAATATTTACAAACATTAGTGCACAGTGTTCTGATATAAAATTAATAGAAGGTCATTTTAACTCTTGGCCTTGTATCTTATTTTAGTATGGTACCTACTTGATAAGTTTATGTAGTCATGATTTGCATCATGCAATTTGTAGGAGGGTGAGCTAAATTGTTTAGCGAGATAGAAATGCAATACTCTCAATATTGCACATGCCCAAACAATTTATGCAAGTTCTCAATCATATGCTATGCATGGACACCGTACTCCCTTGCACAGACCTCTTCCAACTCACGCATGCATGCCTTCCCTTGCACTAGCTACTTCCCACACACGCATAGCTACACACATTGTCACCACCGCACATTCCCTTACATAATTCACACATTACACACAACCAAACCTTCTACATCAGTATATGACACACACACTCCTCACATTCACACGCTATAAACAGGGCATACATGGAATCCCAAAATAAAGCACACACAATCCATGGACTAAAATATAAATATTTATATATCTATATAAATAATAACATATCACACACAAACAACAGTATATTACAAAGTTCTTATTTACCTAGGTCTTATTTTCTTTATTATTTGTAATAATCTTCGAGTAAGTATATAGGATAAAAATCTTCTCCTAAAATACAAGAAAATAACACTATTACTTACTACTTTTACTAATATTGTCCTATCTAGTATATTTCTAGAAAATTTTACTATTTTTTAAGCTAAATCTTATTTTTCTACCCATATTAAAATTGTATTTAAATTCTTAAAGTAGGATTTTTCTTCGCGCAAGTCTAGTATAGTTTTGTAGGGCTCACCTCATAGATTGTGTAGGTGGTCCCAGTTTGCGATTTTGACGTTGTATATGCATTTCATGGAATTTTTTTTCTTCTTTTCCTTTATGTTTTTCCCTTTCCTTTTCCTTCTATTCCTTTCTTCTTTACCTATTTAGCTATCCCTTTTCTCACTTGTTTGACTTTAGAATGTGTGATTCTTCTGGAGAGTTAAGTTAGTTGGCTTTTATAAGAGTAAATTCTTTTTATTTTTCTAGTTTGCTTGTCGTGTGTGATAATTTATGTAAGTTTAGTAATTCTAATATTTTGTTATGAAATTTTATGACTGAATGAAATGAGTTATTCCGAATATAAATATTTATTCGGAATTTTCATTTGATTATCCCAAACCTCTAATTTTATTTTATTTTATTATTTATTTAAAAAAATTACATGGTTTGCTTTTTAAATGATTGTTTCTTTTAATTTAAAATTATGCGGGTTATAAATAAGACTTTTAGTATAAGTTATTGACTAATTAGTATTATATTTACACTAAATTCCTAGGTTTTATAACCCCATTCTTGGTGTTCCATTTCCATCTCTATATTTAAAGACATAATCAATGTTATTACACTAGCTCACTAAGAAGGAAGCCCTTCGCATTATGTAGCAAGTCAAAGTATGCATAACCATCAGAGTTTCGTACTAAGATGAGGTCCTCTGTAACGTTTTACCCACGAGTGCACCTCATATACTTCTTAGCTAACCTTCATTTTTTGATAGATAGATCATGCATGATGGATACAAAAACACCTATGCTTTTCAAAAGGACGAAAAGAAGATTGTACTACAATTCATGACTCTAAGCCAAGTAAAAGATACTCAAGCATAATTGATTAGAGCCTAAAAGAGGACCCTTGTCATGTCTCAGAATGAGCTTATATAGACTTTAGAGCCAAACATGCCCTTATCTCTACTAATCAAAAGGTTATTGGAAATGAGACAATAAATGCCTTTACCCATAGAGATTGGAGACCTACTAAAAGAGTTCAGGGACTCATTTCTTGAGGAGCTATCAAAGGAGTTACCCCCTTTATGAGGTATGGAACAACCTAGTGTGGCATTACCTAAGAAGCCCACTTATCACATGAATCTTGAGCAAGTAGTTGAGTTAATTGAGGGATGTTATAAGAGAAAGAGCTTGAGCTGCGAGTTGGACCTACTTAAAAGCTATGGGGTGTCTTTGACCTTCAATGTTGGCAACTTGACTTCTTATGTGCCAAAGGATGAAAAGCCACTTAATTTGAGGATAAATCCTCAAAAAGATTGAGGGATTATAGGAAATAGATGTCAGTTCCCTCACTTGAACTAGAGCATGTGTAATTTAGAATTTCACACCAAGTATGAGGCAATTTTTTGTGTAAGGAATACAACTCACCATCTGCTAGGTTGTTGTGGCCCAGTCACTTTCATCTAGGCTGAAGATGCATTGAGCAATTTAACTAAAATTGTTGAGACAACTTGTCCTTAGGCCTCTTACAACTTTAACCAAAATACTGACACAAACCTCATGGTTCGAGCAACTTGGACCGACCTACCACCCACTTTCTAACCTCTCTTGAAGCTATTGTAGCCACCATTTGACTTGCTTACTTAGGATATACCTTTTACCAGCTTGGACAAAGGCTTCATCTATTCTACACAACTTGTCTTTTTTATTAGGAATGCAGTCAATGCTAAATCGACATGTGTCAAAAACATTTGATAGCTACTCACATTATGATGAATATTTCTTTAGTCCCTTCTATATTTTTACCCTTTTTGTATTGCACTAGATATGCATATTCTCGTGTACTTAAAGGGTTTTTCCTCTTTAAGTCTTGTAACCTTAGGAACTTATTATAAATAGTCCTTTTCACATATAAGTCGTATTATCACCATCTTTAATATAGAGAATATTTCCAACCTCTTATGAGTTCTTACTCAAGTTATTTTACTTTTATCAGTCCCTTTAGTAAGGTTTGTGGTGAGTGCCTCTGATTTACTACTTATGCATCTTATCAAGTAGTAACTTAGGTTATGTAGTATTTGTGTGTGTGTAATGTCCATCAAACAACTCACAAATTTGCTAAAACCCTCACTAATTCCTCTTTAACCTCTTCTTCAATATTTTGAAGAACTACCCTTATTTTAGCCCCTTTGATGATGTCCAAGTGTTACTTAGCTTCTAAACACATCACATTACGTCGTGTAGCTCTACAGAAGCTGAATATCATGCACTTGTCCATGTTATTGCAAAATCTACTTAGATTTATCAACTTGCCCATAAAGGTGGGTTCTTTATCTCGTGACCCATCATCTTATGTTGTGATAATGTAGGCACAATGTATCAATCTGGTAACCCTGTTTAGAATGATCTCACTAAGCATGTGAATATTGACCATCATTTTGTGTGTGAAATGGTTGTATCTAGTTAAGTTTTTGTTCGATAAATACCACAACCCAAGTGTGTAGATATCCTCACCAAAAACTTGTCTATAGCAATATTTCTTCACCATTACTCCATCTAATCTCATGCCAACACAAGCACTCTAAGATTGAGGGGGCATGTGAACGTATAATATTGTATCATTTCTTGTATAAGGGTACACTTGCCTTTTCTTTTGTGTATAAGGGTTATAGATTTTTATTCCTATACTCGTACATATATATACTCCATGTATTATATAGTGAAACATACTTCAATACAATTATACACTTCATTATATTGTTTAGTTTTAACTTTTTTATCAATTGAAATTAACTTCTCCTTTTATCCAAATTTAATCCTAAAAATATCAATGGGGCTTAAAGATGAAGACTAGGTAGAGATTACACAAGATGAGTTGAGGCAAATTAAAGTTAATGATGTTTGGCCTCTTGTGGCTCCTCCGGTTAATATATCTATATTATGAATCGATTGGATTTTCACCATCGAATGTTATTAGACTAGCATTAGGATAGTAAGTACCGCTAGGATGATGGTAGCCATGCTACAATCCGGATGGTTGGCTAAAATCAACACTTTTCCTTTTGTAGCTTGAACGTTTCCACCTTAATCTTGGCTCATCTCAGCTCATTTCTTAACTCCTTAATTAGCAAATTTCAAGCAAGCTTCACACTTTATTCTCTTGGGGTCTTGATTACATCAACTATGACCTATAGGTTGGTCAAGCTTAGACTTAAGTGGATTAATATATCTTAAATATCATATATCGATGTAGATTATAAAGTTTTTATGAACGAAATTGGATTACTATTAGCATTTGGGAGAATTTTTCATTCGTATAATTGTGGATTTAGTAGCAAGTTCTATGAGTTTATATGTTCATGCCATGTGTAGAATATGCATTGGACTAATCACATCATATGATTATGGGATGTAAAGGATAATATTGCAGCTATATGACCACATATTGACCTATGACAACGGAAAAATATCTTAGTATTGTGGCCATGATTTTCTTCTTCGTTTTCTTTTTTTTTTCAACTATATATTATAAAAATAATAGGGAGATACAAATCGATTTCATCCTTAAAGGGGAATGTATTCATAGCAACTCGACTATAAAATTTACGTGTATTGTAGCCATGATCACCCTTTGTAATTAGGGAAATTCTTTGATAAATAGTATAGTCACTTTTTATTATAAATAGCCTTTATTTTAACTAGACCATCATACATAGCTCGTTTTCTCAATGCTTGAGCCTTTGCTGAATAACACATGGCCAAACTAGAGCTACCAGATCCATTATTTATTCGCTCTCTCTTTCATACTACGCTTTTCCTTAAGTAGATGCTTGACGGGAAGAGCATATTCAACGATGCATACCCTAATGAGAATGCAGATACGCGGTACTGGTTGTTTTCGTCCCCCACCGAATTTCCCGAAAGCTGCAAAAGGAAAGGAAAAGTGAAGAATAGAATGAAATGATTTTTATGAAATGGAGAACTAGACAACAAACATTCTTATAATTAAGGACATGAAAAGCTGAGCGAACAACCAAATGCAAGCTTGGATATCTAGTAAAATTGTCGTTATTTGACTAGGTTTATCAGAGCAAATGCATTTTCCTATAAGCAAATCTACCAGAGCAGGCATATATATACATGTAACACTGCTTAAATAATGGAAGCCTATGATCATGTTATCACTTAGTGTATAAAACCATATTTAAAACATGCAAGTTTGAGGATGGTTGACGAAGGTTGTACCTTATTCCTATTGTCGCCATACTTTGCACCGACAGTTTTGTAAATTGTTCCAAATGTTCTCTCCCACTGAGCTTTTGCTAGGTTAAATCCAACATCCAGCTTTTGTCCAGTAGACCTATCGTCATGTTGTAATGCCTTTTTAAGCACCATGGTTAGGTCTTTAAGATAAGCTACAGGATGCAACTGGTGAGTGTGCCATATAAGGTCAATATCATGGGTAGGAACATAAGAAGGGATCTTCTCTTCTTCTTTCCTAACCAGATGTAGGAACCCCTTATAACGGGCAATTGCTTCTTCGAGAAAAAAGTCATCCATCACTTGAGCTTTTATCTGTAGCAATTAAAAAAGTAACAGTTTAAAGAGGGAAATTTAATGCGTCTAGAAGAAGATTAATCAGTGAAAGAAAGGTCAAACTAGCTCAAAGGACATAGAAGAAGATTAATTATAACGTCTTATTACCTTGGTAAAGAAGGTACTTTGCCTTTTAACAGCTGACAGCAAGTCATATTTCGAGCAATTTTCAAGCCCCAGAAGTTTGTCGGCGAAATCTTCAGTAGATGTTGCATTAAAGTCTAGCTCATAGCATTCTTCAGGGTACAATTCAGCCCATGCCTTTTCAGTCTCTTTCTTACAGACTCCTTGAACTGAAGATGCTACGTTGGAGTTGTCAAGTATCTTTCCGTAAAATTTCTGGCAATCAAGTAGATATTGCTCCTGAAAGAGAAACAACAAAAAATTGAAGAAGCCTATGTTAAGCATCGGAAAACAATCCAACAACATATAATTGTCAAATATATGACCCTAAATAAATTCTTACTGGATTGAGTCGATGACAGTGCCAGACCCACTCACACTCAAGTGGAACAAACCAAAGGTCCTTCAACAAGAGAAGATTCGGAATGTTTTTGCCAGCATAGGAAGCCAAAAAGCATTATATCTGCAACAAAAAAACAAAAAAATAATAATCAAATCACTTCTATGGTTAATCAATAATGGGTCAATCTGGCTTGTAGTTCATGTACAACTTAACCGAAATAAATGACAATTTGCTAGAAGAAGCTATGCAGGTTAATCTTGTCGTAATGGGAAAGACGAAGATCGACTAGTATGTATTGAGACCTATAAATTGCTCGTTCAAGGACAGGACCATCATAAAGGCAAGGTTTTTATCAACAGTCCGCCAGGAGCTCCAGATGCCTCTTTGCTGCAGCCAAAAGATCAACACTTAACTCGATGTTTTGTGCTTCAGCCCATTCCTTTCGTTGTTCCATTGTCATCTTCATCTCTGATTGGTGCTTTGCCTAGATAAAAGCAAAAATATATCAGCTACCAGTTTCAGTAAGATGCTATCTTCCGCTTAACAATTTACCACATAACTAAGGAAGTTAAAACGTTGATAAGGGCAGAATTCATGGGAATAAAAGCAACACGACGGAGGAAGGAACATGAAAGATTATCTCGAGCACGATGTATCAAGTTGGCATAAAAATAAGAGTTGTTTGTTTTTTCGGTATTTTATTACATTTTCTATTAATCATTATCATCGACATTAGCTGTAACCTTCAACTCTCACTATTGGATACCACTAAAAATTACTAGTATAACAAAAGGTTATGGTACAAAGCAAGGATGATAATGCAAATCGGTATATCAAAAATAAATATTTTTAAGGGAGACCAACCAAAAAATGCAAACAGTGAGCTTAAATACTTAGTCTGTTAAGTATGAGTGAAGAGCTCCATACACGGTGAGTTATATATACAATAGAACCCAGAGGTTATTATAATAAGTTGTATCAGTTACAAATGTTAAGAACTATGGTACAAACATCTTTTACTTTTTTTTCACTTCAGTTACCAATTTTAAGAACTAGGCTACAAAGATGTCTCCTGTTTTTTTACCATCAGGTTACAAATGTAAATAATACACTACAAAAATCTCTCATTTTTCTTCATCTTTTACAAAAAAACTCTTCCTTAACGTTTCAAGTTGTTGCAATGAAAAGTAAACGTTTCATTCATGGGACATCAGTTTATTTACAATCAAATCTTCTTATGTCATTGATCCTTGGTTTATACATTTATGTATATCTTTTCGAAAATTTAGATGAACTATTCTAAAAACTAAAAGAAATAAGTAAAATTATAAAACTTCTAGACTAAGGTTGTTAGGATGACATTTTCACAATTTTAATTATTTCAAATTTTAAATAGGTTAACAATAAAAATTTTAAGATACTTTAGTATATTGATGCAAAGAAAAATTTACTAGAAAATTTCGAAACCTATAAATATAAGTTTGGTAAATATATAAATTATAGTTTTACTGTAAAATACAAAAATTTAATTGCTATAACATAAATGGTTAAAAGATATATTAAAGCCTTAAACATACCATAAAATTTATATTAAAAGAAAAAAATCACACAAAGTAAATCATGAAAAATTATGCATAAACGATAAAAAATTAAAACCAAAATTTAGGATTGTTAAATAAAAATTCTAAATGAATTTCACGCTTAGAATAATTAATTAACCATTGTAAAATTTGTACTAAAACACTAAAATTATAATTAAGTAAGTTGAGACGAACAAACCCGATTGATTAAGAAATTTTTTTTATAAATAAGGGCATGAGTCTGTGGAGGGAAACTTTCACAAAAACCGTGCGTCTGGGGAAAGCGGAAATTTTTTTAATATTGTTTTTTTAAATTATTATATATTTTTTTAAACTTATAATTTTATATACTGTAGATATGAAAAATATTGACTATTGAAAAGATAAACAGTTTTTGAAATATTCTGGTTGGGGAAATTGGGGGGGCCAAGTATGGTAGGGATCCAGTAAAAAAGTTAAAAAAAAAGAAAAATGTTAAATAGACAATTCTTATACAAAAAAAGTCACAACATCGGAGTCAACTAAAATTAAGGGGGGGTTGAATAATTACAAAATACCTAAGTTCCATAAGGGGAATACACGTTTTTTTTAGGCAATCAAATAACGAAGAAGTTGAAATTTTTTGAAACAATTAAATCATATGGAATCGTGCATACAACATTTTCAAAATTCTGAAAATTTGGAAGGCCCCTCGTAATGCGAATTCGATAAAACAATCAGCCCACATCATCACACAACTTTGCAAAAAGCACCAAGTTATTGACATTTCAACTCTTTAACCCCAATAATGGAAGTGAATGGAAAATGAAAAAGATAGAGCATTACTCCATTTTACAATGACCAAACTATGGGGTTTATACTGGTTCCGGGGGAAATGGAGATTGCAAGTGACACTGAGGGGGAAGGTGTTAAGGAGGAGAGTAACGAAAAACGGGGGAGTTCTAAGGGAAATAAAAAAAGGGAAATAAAACTTGAAGAAGACTCCCAACCCTACATATTTCTTGGCAGCTAATATATTGATCAAGTAGCAAAAACCCAAGTATGGTATTTTGGACCCTATTTGTATTATAATTTTGGGGGGGATAAGGTTACATTTATTTCGAATAGGAACAAAAAATATTTTGTGGGTTTTTTTAGCAGTAATGGGATTTTTAAAAGGGGCTTTTGTTTTTGAACGAAAGCAATTGTGATTCAATAGTGAAGTCAAACACTGAAAACCATTGCAACTTCACCATTGTAAAATCTAGTCTACTTTTTGGGCTGTTTATCGTTTAGAAGGGGGCGCCCATTGTAAATTGAGGTTTTAGACCTAAAAAAAAATTTGGGGGCTATTCATGGTGACAAGATTCGAAGGTCCACACACATCAATAACCTATAATTAGTCGAGATCACTTACATTAGATTACAATCTCCTTACTACCCCTTTTTTTAAATTTGTTAGGGAAAACCTGATAGGGGAATTAGCTGGCTAACTTTTATTGTTGAAAAGAAAATTTACACAAAATCACAAGGACAATTTTTTGGGGGAAAGAAACAGGCTATTGACCCTTTTTTGGGAACAGGAGAAGTCTTTGATAATTGCCAAAATTTTTTAAAAAGAAATAGAAAATATAAACCGAAAAATGAATGATTGAGGGTAGAGCAAATCAACTACCCCCTTTGCTTTTTTAAAGTGGGTATTTTGACATTGGGTATGTATCTTAGCGGGAGTTCTATAGACCGTTGTTACCATTGTGCTTTTTTAATGAAAAGTATACTTACAATTTTCTATTGCTTTTGGCGTTGATGGAACAACCGATTTTTCCCCTTGACATTCGCTTTGGAAAAACAAGAGATATTTTGGAAGGGGTAGTTTTTGAGAAAAAAAAAGAAAATGTTATCGGGACGTAAATGTGTAAAAACCATTTTTCCATATCGACACGAGACATAATCACAGTCTGAAGAAGTGAAGGATGTAGCCTCCATTTGTGGTGTGGTGATTTTTCTCTGCTTTTTCGAAACTTTAATGGGGACTAAAAACCTTAGTAAAAAGGTTACAATAGTGGGGTTCAAAAAAATCTTACATTTAAATTTTTGTGGAGCGGGGGAGGATTATTAAGTAGATGCATTGGCTATTTTTTAGGACATGTCGTTGATAGTAAGCAGCCATGATGATTGCTTCAATTTAGGTTTTATATAACCTTAAAAATTTTGTTGAAACTACAATTTCGGTTGAAGGGGCTGGGGGGTTTTTGTGATTATTTTAGGAAGAAGACATTTTACAACTTGGGGGACTTCTTTCAAAAAACTACGAAGGCATTTGGAAATATAGCAAATGATGATTTTTCTCAAATATTTTAAAAAAAAAATAAAAAGTGGGGTTCACGACTAAAAAACCCAAGTTACGATTTTGCAACTGTGGTTTTGGGGGTCCTCCCCCATATTCTTTGTCCGGGGGTTTAAAGGAAGAGGGGCAATGCCGTTGTTAACTTTGCTCGTAGTACTGTGTTATCAAAGTGACTTTTTTTAAATTTAGCTCCCACGCATATCGTAGACCTCACTTATTTTTGTTGGCTTTTCTGATTGGTATAGATGGACATATCTAACCAAAAATTTAGGATCGCTTCTGCCTATAGGGACGAGTCGGATTGGGAGCCAGTATACTTCTTGTCCACTCAACCAAGGAAGACCTTGCATAGAAAAGGAAAAGCGAGACTCAAAAAAATACCCCGGGGGGATGGATTTAGGGAGCCAAATCACATGAGACTTTTTTTGCCCCAAGGGGGGGGTGGGGGTGGAATATAAAAAAAAAAAAAACACCCACTTAACCGATAATGGTAATAGATGGTACCAATCATATTTCATCACATTCAACATTGTTTTTTTGATTAACATTACTTTTTTCCCTTTTAAGGGGTTTAATGAATCATTGATACTTCTGTGTTTTTTTTGGCACAATAGAAAAGGGGGAATGCTTGATTTTTTGTTATATATTTGCAAATTTTTTTAATTTATTGTGAAGTTATATTAAAATTTTTAAATTTTTTAAGTCATTTTTTTAAATTTTTTTTGAAAAACAAAGTTGTAAATTTATTGTACACATTGCAGTAAAAATAATAAAATTTAACATTTCATTGAACATATACATAGAAAGAATAAAAAAAAGGGGGTTCCTATCCTTATTCCTCCTACTTTTTTTTTCCCCAGAAATTGTCTAACTAGCCGATTGAAGGTGTTTTGGGTTGCCCCTTTGGGCGTGGGCTAAAAAGGGCTTAGACTCCTTTTGGATGGGTTTTTGGGGAATTCGTCGAACGTTTGCCAAGGACGGGACTCCATTTTTTAGGCTAACTTGATGATTCACCCCCGGGAAAAAATTTTATGGGGTCGAATCCAACAAAAATAAAACCTACTCCCAGACAAAATTATATATTTGCTTAGGTGGTAGGGCGAAAACCCCGAGATTGGTTAAATTTATTTCTATTCAATGGGAAAAAAAAGGAAAAGGAAAAAAAGGGGGGTTTTTTTGGAATTAAGATAAAATTTTAAAAAAAATAATAAAATCGAATATTGATAAAACCTAGCCCCAAAGGAACAAATAGTTTAAAATTTAGGAATTTTCTCGATGCAAATGTTTGCTATTCTTTTTTCCCAGATAAACTAGTTAGATTTTAACAAGCTCTAACAACCTACTCTCCTACTTCCTCGTAACCAAAGAAGTCTTTATTATTTCTCTTTCGATTTTAAAAACCCCCAACAACGCTTGGGGTTTTTTCTACCCCAAAGCATTAAAAACTAAGAGACCACCAATTCAGTGTAATTTAAGATAACCTATTTAAAAAGATCAAAAACCCTTTATAACATGAAAAATTTGATCATCATTTTTAACCAAACATTTATTGTGTCACTGAACTAGAACAATCAAAATTATGGTTTGACGGCTAGTTAAATATATTAACTTGCTAATTTTGTAGAAAAGCCTTTCATCCCCTCAACAAAGATAATAAAAAAAAAAAGATAAGAAGATATATGAATATCCAAAAACAAAGAATAGAATAAATACAAGTCAATTTTACCTCACAATTCGGGAAAATTAA